>OY293419.1:56119775-57412158 GCA_958502065.1 Chrysolina americana
CTATTCAATGCATAACAAAGTTTTCAAATTACTTGGGAAAAGACGAGGGTTTTCCATTTCTACCTTTTATACCTTCACCATTCTCATAATCACCAATTCTACTTTCACCCTCAGCATTCTTTATTTCTTCATCTGCTCCCTCATTACCAATTGGATTCAACTGATGCCTGTTTTCATCATTCCATCTGCAATTCCTTTCTCTTCTTCACTCTTACTCTGAATACGTAAAAAATATTATAAGATTTTTTCAAATGAAAACAGTTTATCCTGACTATTTCTTCTTCAACCCAGTGTGATCTAGGCGTTTTTAGCATTTTGAATTATTTTAGGTGGCTTCTAAACATGATTCTTTCAGAAGATTTCTTCTACCTGCTTCAAATGTTTCTTACGTTTTTCTAGCATGCCTATCAAAATAGTATTTATCTCATTTATGCTTCTTCAGCAAATTATCTCTTTCATTTTGATAATTCATCTACTCTAGTTTTGAGAAGGTTATTAAAAATTGGTTGAGGGGTTCTCAGCCTCCTATTATATATTAACGAGGGATTTATTTTAATCTGATACTAGTTTATCAGGATATTCTAGTAAGCCTAAGCCACATATATTAGAAAAGAGGATTCCAGAGTTAAAATTTGAGATCCTGTTCTTCAAAAAATTATATTGCTTCATCAGAATGGTTGTCCAAATTATATCAGCAGAGTTTGTGACAATTTAAATACAGCCGGGGTTTGTAGCATTTTAGCGGTGGTGTTCCAAATTGTTTTAACTACCGCTTTTTGTACTCTTCTCCGATACTTTTTCACATACTAAATGCCCATTCTTGCAATATTACATTCGATTTCTCGATGGAAGTTTATATGACGAAAATGAACAGAAATTATATCACAATTTGGCTTTCGAATTAGCTTGGCGCGGAGGAGAAGCAGCTTACTGCGAAACCACTTATTTCGTATCTGAAATTGAAAATAATGGAAAAGAAACTGGACGTTTTGAGTATAATCCTCTATTTTCTAAAACGAGAAAAGTCGGTAACAATAAATTGTGACAGCAAATGGATTACTCCTAATATTTTTGAGGAAGATATTTGCTCAATACGTTCATTCACAAAGTTTATGGAAAACGAGACACTTTTATAACATTGGACAGAGTATTTCTTACATCAAATTCTTTTTGGAAGAAGAACGTTGGTATAAAAATGTGATGATTGGAATTGATTGAATATTGGTTGGTTGAATATTATATACGCTAATATTAATTGGGATTTTCATTTTTTCTGACTTCCACTTTTTCTATAATTTGAAAAAAAGTGGTTTCGTGACGCCACGTTTATCAAAATTAAACTTGACAACGCCGTATAAGTTGTATACCATGGAATCTCAAATTATCATTGCATCTGGATTGTGTTCTATGGTGGGGGGTGTTTCCGATGAACGTGACGTCAGAGGCAAACTTTGAAATGTCATATTTTTCTCAAATAAAAGAAGTAGAGTGGCACTCGTTGATAAATAGACATTTTAGACTATTAACAATCGAGTGAAACGAGGTTTACAATTAATTTTTTGTAAATGTTAAGGTCTGTTGTAGGTTCAAATAAAAATATGTTTATTTTTAATGCTTCATAAATAAAGTTTGCACTGATATGTTTCTAAATTTAATATTCATCAAATTGTCCTGCTGAATTACACTCGATGTTTGTGTCGCGTTTTTAATAGTTTGATAGACAGTTTTTTTTCGTCTAATTCTAGGCAACAGTTTTCTCGTCAAACAACCCAAATTTACCCTATAAATTACAAACCTCTCGTGCAATTATAAGTGATAAATCATCTCTCGCAATTTTTTCTTGCTAGTTTTTCTTTTGAAATTACTGATTGGAAAAGTTATTCGGTTGAAAAACTTAATGTAAATTATAAATGAAAAGCTCTTGTGTTTCTATTCTAGACGAAATTAAAATTCCTTTGTTATAGTACCTTTCTTTGTTATTATACAACTACTTTTTAACAAACACGATAAATGACATATTTTATCATAGTTTTGTTTCATGACTCTTCACCTTTATTATGTTTATAACAGGGAAAAATCCAAATGATGACTACTTGGATGGCATGATGAACGAAGCCCCAGGACCGATTAACTTCACCATGTTTCTCACTCTTTTTGGGGAGCGTCTCCAGGGTACCGACCCAGAGGATGTCATAAAAAATGCCTTTGGTTGCTTTGACGAAGACAATATGGGAGTGATCAACGAGGAACGTCTCCGAGAACTTTTAACGTCCATGGGCGATCGCTTTACAGATGACGAAGTGGATGAAATGTATCGCGAAGCTCCCATCAAGAATGGTCTTTTCGATTATGTCGAGTTCACTCGCATTTTGAAACATGGGGCCAAGGATAAGGATGAGCAATAGGAAATTTATAGAGGAGAAAAGGCCACTGTTCTGTAATCTTTACAATGAGAGTTATTTTGGATGCATTTGTAGGATGTAGTCAATGTACTTCTACCGTAAAATTGTAAAATTACGATTTTGTGTCTTTCATCGTCATATGAAAGTTATATTTTTCTCTTGAACCCCACATTTGTTTATAAATGTACGCTTTGTAAAGTTGAGAGCTGCTTAGGTTTGGAAAAGTATCAGCTCTCCTTATTACTTTATATTCTTGTTATTCAGTGAAAGTATCTATAATTGGGGCATTTTAACTTATTATTCTTAAAAACCAATTCCTTTATGCAACTTTTGTACCTTTATAATCTATTATAATATATTTCATTGTAACCAATATTGTTTTTGTTGTCTTCGGAAGTAAAATGTTCCATCGAATAAAGGATTTTTTACCTAGATCGAATCAAAATGAAAATAATCTTGAATCAGAAATTCCTAGGAACTTGATAATAAAGAAGGTACGTAGCAAAAAATTATTTCCAAACACTAGGAGGATTTTTTCGAATTACTTAAAATGTGGATTAAGTTGAAATGAAACGAAATAGAAAGAAGGGTAGCTATTGATATACCAAAGGAGGAAAAAATTGCTTTTTCTCCTGGGGTATGCATACAGTTTTTCTATGGCTTTGAGGTAATTTTTTTTATAATTTTGCCCTAAATATTGTACATCCAAACTTGAAAGAACTTCTGTAGAGGCAAATTTAGTTTCAATGTATCTTCTTCAAAATCAAACAGGCGAGGTAATAAAAAACTCTTGTTTATTTAAAAGTATTGATAAACTTAGAGGAAGAAAAATATTTTGTCTCAAGAGAGAAACTCCGGTACTCTGACCAGTACCACTTCGTTTGAAGCCGGAGATACCAATTTCATTATGAAAAATATTTAAATATTTCTCATGTGGAACTGGGAGTACTTGAAATGCAATAAATTCCACAATGAATGAATTTTTGAGAATTTATTGCCTTTTACATCGGGATTATTTGAAAAGCTCAAATAGTATTACTCCAGCATTGACAAAATGATTCCAGAACCATATTAAATATGTTCCTGTCATAGAATCGTAAGAAAAGAGCGTTTAAACCGCTCGTGCTTCAAAAATCTTGCAAGGGCACGCATATATCTGTTGTATTGTTTATAGAAATTCAATTAAACATTCATACAGTTTCAGACTCTTTGAGGCTTAAATCGACGTAACACTGAAGGGATTCGTCATATTTAAACTACAAAGTTTGACATACAGTTCATTCGACGGACCACAGTACTTGGGGTTAACAGGTTAACGTGGAGCATTCGAAAAATATGTAATCTAGATCTTCATCACAATGTTCACAACTTTTTCTGGGAATGATATTCATTCTGGGAAGATGTGGTTAGCATGCATTTCCAAACTTCAGTCCAATTCAGAACATTTAAAAATAGTCAATAAGTACTCTGAAATTTCTAAGAAATTAAATTGATTCTACGTACGGTGAATCACCGATAAGTTTTGTTAACAATATGCCACGTTGAAATACGCTGGAAGCGATACCTATTAGTAAAATAAATCATTTGATGACGAGTGTGTGTTCGAGAAAAATGTGAGAGAAATGCTGAGAAAAAAAAACGACCTGGGTTTTCCTTACCAAGGCTTTAGTCCGTACCTATTTCTCCAAAAATTTCAGATCTGTAAAGGTAACTAGCGGTTTCTAATATGCTTTCAGAAAACCGGCTCCACATAAAAGGAGCCCTCTTGGGCCTTTTGTGACTTATCGTTAGTTAACATTTTGGTAGGTATTTCAAAATAATTTATCAAACATATTTTTTTTTCTACAGAAAATAAATTTTACATCTAGTGCATATTTTGAAATAAATAATAACTCTGATTCAAAATTTCTAAATCTGAATAAAATCAGTTAAATTGACTAGTGGTTCCCTAAACAACGGAAGAAAATATATAGATATTCACCAGAGTGACCAATATAATATTATTAAGGGTGTTCCAAATTAAGTTGGTACCATTGCCAACTCCGTTATTATTGATGCTACGAATTCTCAACAACAAAGCTCATACCTTTTTTCCTAAAGTGGAAAATGAGTGACTTATGTGGAAATATATATTTCTTTCTTTCACTAGTACAAAAATTGTCTTTGTTTTGGCGAATAAAACCTCATGATTGTCCAAACACCCAATTTTGGTACTTATTACACGAATGACAATATTTTGTTACTAATAGCGAAATAAGACAGTAAAAAGAAAAAATTGCACTGGGATGTGAACTCGTGAAACCCGTTATCATCATGTCGCACAACTCAATTGAAACCACTGAGCTATTTGGTATTAATATATAAAACGATATTTCCATCTTAAAACCATTCCGCTAGCCACATTTATTTTCTGAATCAAAATATGTCTGCTGTAATGATAACTTTGGAGCCGTTTCTGTAGAGATCAGAAAATATTGGAGGGTTATATGAATGTGGTTGGAAAAAATGTGTTTGATTCGATAAAACATATATTATTCATTAAGAGCAATCAAGTTGCTATGAAATTTTGTTGAAATACTATTTGTCAGAGAGTCACTATTTGTCAAGTATATCATGACAATGTCATAAAACATTGTAACTGTCAAATACTGTTCGAATAGTTTTGGTTTTCTCATCAACAAAAATGAGATATGTTAGAATCCTACTTGGTTTGCCAGAAAAATAGCGTAAGAGCACTCCAACACTACAGCAATTCGTTCCCCGATCGTGAATTACCTAATCGGCGTTTTTTTGCTGTGCTTCATCGTCGATTCAGGAACAATGAAAAAGTTTGAGAAGAGGAGAGAAAACGTTTTGTAATATCTGAAGATACAGAAATTGACGTTTTATTCTAGTTTGAGGTATATCCAAATAATTCCATCAGAGCTTTATCTAGAGAAATAGCTGTTCTACTGTCTGGTATTCATCGAATTCTGAAGAAACAAGATTTTTCCTTATGAGTTAAGACCAGTGCAAACACTAGAACCTGGTGATCCTGAGAGACGATTGGGGTTTTGTCGGTGGTTTATGAATAAATGCAGACAAGATCCAAACTTCTATAGAAATATTATATGGAGCGATGAGGATAATTTTTCAAATCGTGGGATGTATAATAGAAAAAATTTTCATTATTGCAGTAGACATAATCCATGCCTAGTCCATCCCCACAATCCGCAAAGACAATTTAGTATTAATGTTTGGTGTGGTCTATTTAGAGGCAGAATTATCGGTCCATTTTTCTACCATGGTTCTTTGAACGGACCCCGTTACATTAATTTATTAATAAGAGTGTTGGAAGAGTTTTTCGATGATCTTGATCTGGAGGCTCGTCAGATGATCTATTTTCAGCAGGATGGAGCACCAGCACATAATGTCAGTGGCGTAAAAAGAAAGCTGCGAGGCTGTTTTGGAAACAGATGGATTGTTAAAAAATAGTACTGTTAAGTGGTCCCCTTGTTCACCAGACATGACTCCTCTAGATTTTTATATTTGGGGATTTCTGAAAAATGAGGTGTACAAAATGAAACATAATAATGTAGATGAACTGAAAAATTATATTGAAACTATAATGATAGAATTGATGACCGAACTGGGTTGAATGCCACAGGTAGTGTCAATAGAAGGGCCCAAATAAGTGTTCAACAAGAAGGCGGTGTTTTTGAACATTTACTCGATATTTTATAGCTCTTTATCATATCCGTCTTATTTTCACCTTTACGAAAAAAAGTCAAATGAGATTTGTTGTTGAGAATGTTATAACGAATCGAAATGCATGAAAGAAATATCCCAGCAAACATGAATGAGCGGTAAACAGACGGGCCGTTGCCGTTAACAGCGGAAAATCATCGGCAGCGGCATTCTGACATCGGCAAAATGTTAGAATGGCATCAGTCCTGCCGCTTAGGCTGGACGTTCGCATTTTTATGTCGGATTTCCATAATTTTGCCAGAAATTACCTGATAAAAATTTCTGACAATCGCGCCGCTGTTGTTTTGACGCTGTACACTGACTGATGATGAGTGGCGCCACAGAACTAAATATTACGTGGTGATGCCTTTTACTATTGGTATTACTAACAGTAACAGTCGTCACATTGATAGCACTGCAGTTCAATTAAATTAAATGTGTGGTTATGTTGAGGGCATAAATATGGGAGAAACAACAAAAATATTAGTTTTTTTATATTCTTTGAGAGCTTGAGCTTGTTTTCACATCAATTCCATTCTTCTTGGAGATTGGAGCTGAGTTTTCAGATAATGGCCGATAAGTGAGTACCATTTTCCGTTCTTAATTAGTATTTTTTTTACTTTTTCTGTGTACCTGCTACATAAAGAATATTTCTATTTTTTTGTTTATTTTCTAATGTCATTGTGATGTTATTTTCTTATTAAATTATTTTTTATTTCACTCATTGTATTTTATTGAGATACCTAAAAGCTCTAGTGATGAAATACCAGTACTGGAAGAACTATGGTGTATAGCCATCATCCCACCTCAATCTGTACCATGCAATACCAATGCATCGGAACTTCAAATGCCCGCTAAAGTGCCGCTATTTAGACATGACGGCTGATAGACCAGAGGCCTACTAGCGGCCGCTGAGACGCGGGCTAGCCGGGCCGACGGTGTGTAATGATTGTGGCCCGCTGATGTTGTCCGTCGGCAGTTTTTGAAGTGCCTCTAGAGGCCCGCGAGTAATATGTTTGCTGGGATAATTTTATGGAATATTCTGAAAACGCATCTGTCAATTTTTTTTTGTTTTCGGCTTGAAGAAGGCCATTGAAAATGCTACTAGTTTGCCCATTTAACCGAATTCGTAGCATCAATAATAACGGAGTTGGCAATGGTGCTGACTTAATTTGGAACACCCTGTATACGCACTACACCACACCATAGTGGTCCCAGGATTCTAAGATTTTTTGCGAATAAACTTAAACAAACTACTGTGAAATTCACGATTTAAGTGCTCCGACCATAACAACTAATACTCTGTCTACACGTTAGGTTAGTCGAGTCAGGTTAGATAGGCTAATAATTGATGCATTTTCGACAACTTGGTTTGCATGCAGCTGCATTGCCTTTTGAAGTTCCCGCCATTACAGTGAACAATCACGGATCACGGAGCGCTTATTTCGTGCATTTTACTGTCGTTGACTTAAACGGCATATGGTTGCCTAAATATACGTAACAAATTGTAGAAGATTCCAAAGCAACGTTCGTGTCAACTGGCCCAAAAAAATAAATCAGAAAATGGAATGGTGATGGTTATTAAAAAAATGCTAATTCTATAGATGACCAGAAGTGTCCTTTTATACCTAGGTATCTGTACACTACCTATGTCAAAATATCTAGGAGTTTTCATCACATATATACCTACATCCATCATTTATAATTCACCCATTGGGCACTAGCATAGGATTATCACAAATACTTATAGCAGGATTACCTACTTCACAGGTTCTATAATTTGTGTTTAGTGAACAAAAGTGATTCAGTCGGCTATGAACACATTTTTGCATGTTGCTACAGTCACACAACAACTGAAGATCGGAAGAAAAAAAATTATTCAAACGAAGTCAAAAAAGTTTATTCGAAAGTTTACGATTCCGTATAATGCAATATTTGGTGTTTGCCAACAGTTTTCGGACCAAAAGATGTGGACAGGAGTGTTTTTATAGTAGGTAACTTCATATTGTGCAAAACTTTGATAACAGGTTTGATAATCTCGACGAATTCATCTTCCAAATGAATGCCGAATTCAATGGTGAGTGATTTTTCATCAGTTTTTTTGGTGTAAATTTATACTTACGAGGGCAGGTAATACTAAAAACATTCAGAAACTCTTAGAAAACACAATAAATTGTCAGCAAGTGAATTTTATTACTATAAAAGTGTTCGCCTTCAATATTGGTATCTATGGGTATACGTATTTTTTATTTGGTCTTCTGAACAAAAAATCCAAATACAGTTTTTGGCGGTCAGTAAGTTCGGAATATGAGCCCATTTCTGAGTGATGACTGGCATTTTTCAGCTCATATTCCTACAGCGAAAAAAACAAATAATTCTTTCTTATCACTAGCAGAATGTAAACACCCAAATTGAAGTTTTACCCTATATTTTCATGAAAAACGGAACTTTTTATGACAAAACTCATACCTACTTCTTTTATGACCCCAAGCCACATAAACTATAAATCTAGGCAAAATTTTGAAGTTGAATGACTCGCAAAGTTGGCCGTGCAAATATGCAAGAATCCAAGTTACCAACCTAACATGAGAAAATTCCCTGAACATTCTGGATAGGTTTGTTGTTATTGATGTTTTTAAAAGAAGATTCAATTTTTGGATAAGCAATGCCGTTTTAAATAAAAAAAGTGGTATAAATTGGGTGAATTAGGATGTGTACATTGTGCTAGTGTCAATAAGGGACAAATTTAGTGTTTTTTTCGCGGTAGAAATGTGTGCTAGAAGATTTCAGTCACCGTTTGTATGAGTCTATCTGCATTCATCCTTGCCTCTCTCATTACTGTGATCTCCAAAGGTGGAATGTTTACGACGATTTCCATAGCAGCGGTCAGAGTGCTGCTCATAGCGCTCGTGATACACAGACAAGCGAGCCTCTAAAGTTTATTTGGCCTGTTTTTGTTTCACTTTGGGCCACCACAGCAGCGAGACTTTCGGTTTCAGTCCTCATGATTTGCTTTTGTTGATTACATGTTACAGATGCATGTTAGAAACAGCCCTAAGTATTTGACATGATCAGCTACTTGTAGTGTTTCGCCAAAGAATTTGGGTAGTTTCATGCCCCCCAGAATTCTTTTGCGTGTGAAGGGAATGAGTGTGGTGTTGCTGGGGTGTGCCCTCAGTCCTCCTCTTTTGCACCATTCCTCTACGGTCCTCAGTGCATTTTGCGTTAGCTCAGAGGCTATTTGGGCGTACTTCCCTGCACGACGACTACTATGTCGTCCGCATAACCTTGGGTATAGTATTCCTGATTGTTAAAGATTTCAGCAGTTCGTTAGCTACCATATCCCACAGACGGGGTGATAAAATCCCTCCCTGTGGGGTTCCCTGGCAATTTCTAGCTTCGAACATCTTGGTCTGGGTCTTCCGATTTTGGAGCAAAGAAATAATACTAAGGAATCAAAATATAAACATGTGATATTTTTGTTATTCACGACATTAGTTAGAGGCTAGGGCGGTACTTGTTTTCACCGAGACATTTGCTCTATTGCCATCAGCCTTATAAGATTATCGCGTAGAGGGGTATTTCGACCTTGACGAAATTATTCGATTTTCAATTTGTCTCTTGTTGTGGCATTAATTTTTTTTGTAATTATTTTTCATCGTATTCCGCTTCTCTCGGCTCCTCCATCACGAAACGAAAGTAAAATCTGACAATCACATTATCGCCGAGGCAAAATTGCTACAAATAAGATTTCGCCTCCCATTTCCGAAAATAATCAGCGGGCGAACATTTTCGGGCGTTTCGGTGGTCGTCTGGATCGCTTATTCGCGACGACGCCCTTTGGCAGGCAAATTTATCAGTTGTGGGGTGCGATATTGAATCGCGTTAAAGTCGTAACGTGAAACGAAAGGTGTAAGGTGAATGGTGGCGAGTCTTGTGCGTGGTGGGTTGGGGTGGAAGATCGAGCATACACTGAGACATTGACGTACTTGACTTGACGATGTTTATTCGTGATATTGTTGAAGATTTTGGTTGAAAAATATTGTAACCGATATTTCTTATATTCTTTTTTCTGGATATATCTATACAATTTCTGGCTTCTTTTCTAAATGTACTTATAATAATAAAAGGAGTAAATATAGGAATTTGAGCTCCAGGGTGGCTTAATAGAATTATTTTTCGCTTCAGGAAATGTAAAAGAATCTGTTGCATCACATCATCTCTAGAGCAGAAATCAGGTATTTATTAAACTATACGGATTTCTCATTTTCACAATAGATTCATTATTATAATTGAAAGAAATTGCACAATTATATAAGTATACAATTTACATAAAGTGTACTAGTTATGGAATTCATGATTAACTGGTTCGTATCACACTGATCAGTAAGTATGAGATGTTTCGAGAGCGATTTAAATTTTGTTTTAGTACCCCAATCAATAAAGCATAAAATGAGTGATTTTTCAACAAAAACACTAGTAGGAATCCGACTGCACCATCACATGAAAGACAGTCCTTGGAAAAAAAATTGCGATTTTTTTTAAAATTTAAAACTCCGCATTTTTCAATTTGCAGGGTTCTCACGAAAGTATTTAATCATTGTGAACATTCTGTGTGCACAAAACAGGCGCTGTTGGATTATTAGTTTTGGCATAATTACACTTTTTTGCAGCGTATCTGGATGCTTTAGTGATAGTCCGATTTCAATTTCTCAAACAAATTTTTGAAAGTAGAAGAAGTACCACAAAATGTATATTCTCATTTTGCGCCACAATGCTGCGAAATGGGTGAACAATGCTTGCAAACATGACTGAAAATGACCGAGCCCATGTAAGCGGTTGAGTAGTAGGAAATATCGGGAGATGAGGGGAAGCGTAAAATTACGCAACGCGTTCATTAGAAGAATCCCGCGGCGCAACGAGTGATATACTACCATTGCCTAATGCTCCGGGGGATATCAAGTCCAAGTCCGTTTGTGAAAAATGAGAAAGAAGTGCCGAATCCACTACTCATTCCCCACCTTCAAGCAAATACAAGCCAATAAGCCTGACGCAGTACTCCAAGACCATCAAAGTGGGAAGATTTTCGTCACAGAGTTTTCGGCTCCTGGCGAAATGAACATTGTCCGAAAAGAAAAACCGGACCAAATATCAGGATTTACTCTTTGAACTCCGCAAGCTTTACCCAAACCATTCTGTCAAAATGGTGGTTCTGATTGTAAGGGTACTTGGTGGAATGATGGACATGCTGCTCTCGAATCTGAAAATTATACCGGCTTGCCGTGATGCGGCAGAAACTCGGGCAGAAATCTTAGCAGGAAGAGTACAGCCGGCCGTTAATCTTGATTCACTCCGCCTACTCAGCGCTCATGATTCTCAGACCCAGTAATCAATTACCCTTCGGACGTGGGGAGTTTCTGCTGGGGCTAATGACCCACACTGAATTTAAGCTTTCGAAATCAGAGTTTCACTGGTTAGCTACAACAATTATATTAACATTGTTCTTACTCATCCTTGAGTTAACTACAGCAGATAGTCCTACATCGTCATCGTTTGGGGAAACAGTAATTTTCAATATCGAAATCTAATTTCCGTTTGGTCTAAATTTTATTATTTCTCACCATCCAATGAGTCTTGTACGAGTCTGAGTTTAGTATACAATCATAATCCGAGACCTGCGGTGGCCTGAAACGTTAAAATTTTGTCATAACCGAATACCTGTCGCCAATCGGTAAAAATCTGATCCATTCGTCTCCGATGCGCAGCACTAACTCTCCAAAAACATTCCCTGTCATTTGTCAAATTCACTTTTCTTCTAGATCTTCTCTCGTCCTTCATTTCAAAGTAGTATTTAATTACATCGATCAGTCAAGACAGCCTCCTGTTTAAAAAAAAGGAATTCTAATGACCCATCAGTTCTCATGATATTACCATTAATCGCGGTTCCCAGAAAGTTGCTCAGATATGGGGCCCACGTATTATTTATTTTAAGATAATAATAAATGAATGTCATTTTGGTTTATAAATTTCGTTTAGCCGGATACCTTCAATCGAGCTGAGAAATTTTAATTTTTATCTCAGACGAAATATTCGTTCGATAATAACGTTCAAAATAATGTTTCGCTTTGCGCTGTTGCAGGATTGTCATCATGATTGAATTAGAAGTGCATCAGCATTTGTTTCATTTCTTTCTACAAGTGGATAACTCATTGTACTGGATAACCTTCATTAACTTATGCCAAATACTCAGTTTAAACTTCAAATTGTTCCACGGCGTTCTAGAAGAATTCCAGATCTTTCTATCTAATACTAGGTTCGTAATAGTATTTGAAGTAAATGCGTTTCGACTCGAGTACTGAATGAGATTAGTGTATCAAGTTTGTGTATCCAAGACCTTACTGCCAGGATTCCTGAACCAAACTGTATGTATTTCTGAGTAGAGGAAAGAAAGATCTGAAATACCTTGTGAAACTCACCATCGCCGTTCATGACATGTCGATGATCCGAGTGACGAATATCAATTTAAGAGCGACAAATATGAAGAGCTACCCACCCACCGCAAATATCGCGGTTCGAGGGGACTTGTGACTCTTTGAGTACCCGCATTGGCTCGCTTCTTCTCCGCGGGACGCTGCCACCCTCCGCATCCGCGATCAGGGAGACGACGGCGACGGTTTTTGGCCGAGGGCGATGCGATCGAGATTTCAGATTTGTTTCGGTCGACGATGAAGAAGGCGTAATAGTCTACGTATGAAGGTGTAAAAAGGTCACTAAAACCTGTTTTTGCGCTGCCGGGGCTGATATCACTATTTTATTTTCCGATTTCAAATCCGCAGGCTTTATTGTTTTCCAAAACATTCTCCATTAGGATCGATACACTTTTGCATGCGTTCGAACCAATTTTTTAAGCTTTTTTTCATTCCAATTGAGGTACCTACCTCCAAAACATCGTCAAAAAACGTTGAGAAAAAAATTATTGAGTGGCAAGGACCGTACGGCGAATGATTCATCAGTTGACTGCTCAATAGTATATTGTGTATCTAGTAGTAAAAGCAATACATTCCCGGACGACAATGTAAATTGTTGGCCGAGGCGATAAGCCAACAAGCAAGTCTGGGAATGTGCTTTTACTACGAGGTACACATACAATTTTTTCTGAAATCGCAATCAGCATTATCATAAATTAAGGAATTATACTTATTGTTTGCGTGCATTCATTTACTGTCTAAAAGGTATACAAGTCGTAAAAAAATTTCCCGGATCGTTTTACGATACGGGAAAGTACATTCCCGTACAGTTTAGTGCCTAAAACGGTCTGGGAAAGTTCGTTGCTTAGCAACGGACTAAGATACTAGATTAGCGTATTTTGAGGCCTGAAGTTGCTCCGAGAAAGTGGGCATTCTTGAATGATTTCAGCTAAAAACGTTTTTTGTACAACTGTCAAAAAACTTGACACATCTGCATCTCTATTGATTTGAAATTTTTTTTCACTGCCAAAATAATTCATAAAATCAACAGAAAATATTACATTTTGAAGGATTCATATTCAACAGAGTCAATTATTAATTGATTATTCATCATAAAACAATTTCATTTATCGAAATGATAATTTATAGTAAAGTTTGAACAATTACTTCCAACATGAATTCCCGAAGAGTTGATTCCACAATTTTATCAGATATTTTTATTTGTTTGGAAGAAGATGGACAATTCAATATTTCGTTAGAAATCTCAATTTTGTTATCAAAACTATCTTCTATATATGCTTCTGCTATGGAGGCAGATTTCCAGCCACCGTGACGTTTTATGGATGTAATGTTGCCCCATTGCAACTGCATTTGCCATAAGAGTTACAGAGCTTATCCTGAAACAGTGACCATTTTGCAGTCAACTTGGGAATTTCTCCTATTTTATTTATCCCCACATGTTGGTTGATACATTTTCCTCTCGAATATTTCAAAAATAATCTGTTATTTTTTGTATGAGGCGGCCCTAGTGCTCTATACTTGCGGCATATCTCAATAAAATCATAATTTGAAACAGTAAACGTTCTTGCGCAATAGGTCTTCGTATCAGGTGTTTTAACAATCAATATAGACCCAGCATCTTCAATGGCATCAATAGTTATATGTAATAATTCCTCACGGCAACAAGCATCGCTGATTCCCAAAATTAGGAAAACCTACAAATGAAAAATATTGAAATTACTAATAATCTTACAAAATTATAATTATATCTGTACCTTATGAAGTAAATTTGTTTCGTTATCAGCATCTTGAATACATTTCATTTGATAAAACTTTAGATTTCTTCCCTCGGTATCCGACGCTTTTGTTCTTAATGAACGGACCAATTTTGAAAACTTCCTTACATCAATATTTTCCTTAACATTCAATGTACTTTTCAACATTGAATAGACACTCCATAACGTAAGATGTTTTATAATTTTCGATTTTTCGCCAAAATAATACATAAGCACCTTTTTTACATGTTTCTTGTCACACCACTCACAAAATTGGTCATGTTTTCTCATATACTAACTTGGATTTGGTCGGTAACATTAGATACTATTGCATTTGCTTTCTCAGATACATATATCTGATGAGGTACTACCTCTATCATAATTAATATCCACCTTCTTGAAAATAACTTGAAATTGAAGTAACAACGAGCAAACACAGTCAAACACGCGGCGTGTCAACAAACCGTTTCTTTAGTAACGATACAGAAAGACCACTAGATGCTGTGAAATTGTATTGAAAGTATTGATAACATTGAGGGTAACATGTATGGAAAAGAGAAATATTGTTTAGTTATTTTGGACTTAATTTTTTCAGATTTTTGAATACGATTTTAATAAATCCATTGAATAATATTTTCAAGACAACAGTCGTTTAAAAGCGATAACCTTTCGGGACAAGAAACCTCGTCAAGATGTATTGGAAGTATTTATTTTTAATATATTTCAGACGATGTAAATTCTAGAAAACTTTCATGTGCCATCAAAAAAACAATCATTTTACGCACTTAATACAAAAATAACTATTTGAATGAGCTGATGTGTGAGAGCTTGGATTATCGTGGTAGAAGAAGATTTGTCTTCTGCGATTGGTTGCCCTCATTTTTTCGAACACTTCTGGCAACCAAATGCTGGTGGTGCACTATTCAGAATTTACCGTTCTACGTTTCTCTAAAGGAACTATGGCGACATGTCCAGGTATTTTGAAAAAACAAGCCTCCATTTATTTCGAAGTGCTTCGTGCGCAAAAGACCCATAGAGTCGATTGTTGTTTAGCTTCGAGTTCATATACAAGTATCCATGATTCGTCGAATGTCACGATCTTAAAGACGTCTTCGTTTAAAGCATTGCTATTGAATTGAAAAAAAAAAAATTTTGGCGATTGTCAAATTATGCGGTAGCCAACGACAACAAATTTTTCTGTGGGCAAAATGTTCCAACAATATTGACAGCATGCGAGTTGAATCAAAGCCCAAGTATGACTTAAATTTGAAGGCCGCAAATTTACGTATTTTTGGTATAAACTATAGGCATCAGAAGAAAGTCCTTCCTTGGGAATGACAAATACCCTGTCCTTTTTGTTCTTAGTATACCTCAATGTAACCAAAACTCTGGTACTGGTGTTTTCAAAATCATCAGCTTAACAAATTCGTCTACAGGCGCCAAAAATATCACACATGAATACAATCTTTTCAAGCAACCATGTATGATCATCTGCCTCAAAAAAAAACTCATTTACTTCTTCTTCAGACAAAATTTTTGCTTTCTTTGGTGTGTATCCATCAGAATTTCGTCTCAAGAACAAAAATAATTTTCCAAATCTGAAAATACCATTTCTGTAGGTAATACTCTAATATGGTGTACGATTTAAAATAACTAACCTTGAAACGCCAATATTGTCATAAACTTTCAAAGCAAGTTTAAACATTGAAATCTTGGTCCACAGCGAGTTAGGAGAATAAACCTCTGATTTTCCTTTCGTATAGGCTAATAATACATCTTCATTAACCACCTTTACATTCTTGCTTTTACGCCACTCTTCAAAATTTTTTTCCTGTTTCTTTTTGATATCGCTCCCAATATTTCTTAAGAAATTTGATTTTGTTCCTCAATTTCTTCAACTACATCCATGGTCGTTGTTAAGCTGTTCCATGAAAACACGATGTTGAGATTTTTCTGTAGAATTACGAGGTACGTGGTTTGTTCTTTCCTCGGAATCAAAATATAATCTTTCAGCGGGATTACGAAACGTCTTGAACGACCGATACGCAAATATCGAATTCAGTTGTTATAATCCTCGGCTGCGCCTCGGTTCATTCAACCTCATCCGTTATTTGCTATATATCGGCCTTGTAACGTTAATAACTATTGTATTACTAGTTTTGCAATGAATAAAGTCTTAGTAATTTAAAAATGCATTTCTACTACAAATACGTTAGTGTATCACGTTCTTAAACTTTAGTACGACTTTTTTGCGCCAGAGTGCGACAGTATGAAATAAGATTACTGAAACTCGCAATGGCTTCCAGCGGTCCGGTTGCTGATAATAATGTACGCTTACATTAACTACTCATACTTAAACAATAAGCTACATTAGGAACCCCAATCAAATCGCAAATCGTTCTCGAATGCGAGAAACAATATTTGATGATAATTCATGAAGAAACGCAATGCCAATCGGCAGAATGAACCGTGATGGCTCTAGGCGGGTGCAATTTCGTTGCAGATTATGCGTTCTGATAGTCCGAACTGCGGATTGATATCTGCATAAAATATCACTGTTTGATTACCGACTTCTGAAGCAATTACGCATTTTTCTGGAACCATCTCTGGCTCCGCGGGCCCTGGCTACTGTACATTCGTCTAATTATGTATTAAGATATACTGTGTACAACAGCTTACAATCGTTTATTATACTCGAGTCGTTTATTTTTCCTTTTTGATTCTCATTTATCGGCAGGGGTGGCTCCAGTCGGTCAGCCTACCGCGAAGTGAATCTGCTCGTCTTTTGTTTCCAAAAAGTTGATCGTTCGGTGAATTTTTCTCTTGTAGTATGATTTTTATGAGTAAAAAAATTTGAAGAAATAGCAGTCATCGCAAAAGACACTGATATTTTCAGCCAACCAATGACGTGCCTGCCCTCAAAATTAATCCATATTGAAAAATTGTTTACCAGGGAAAATGCTATTCAGTTCATGTTCGCTAACGATGTTAGCATCATCAGGAGCTGAGAATGGGAACATAGTGGGAATAAACAGTATGTTTTATTTTAATAAAATGTCTAAAATGTCCAACAACTACTAAATATATTTTCTAATCTATTCAAGACGAAATGATAGAATTGGCTCTCCAAAAATACATTTTTTCAGAAATTGCTCAAAAATGTTTACTATCTCGGAGCAACTTCAGACCCCAAAACATGCTAATCTACTTTTTCAGTCCGTTGCTGAGCAACGAAATTTCCCGAAACGGTCTGGGAAAATTTTAGCTTATCTAGGCCGTTGTTTATTATGACTATTTTGATTTAAAGTGAATAGAGTATTTTCGATTCAATTCCGAGAGCTCTCCATCCAGCGCTGTTTTGTTGTTGCCAACTCATCAGCACGGCTTTATGAGGTCTCTCGAAATTGAAACGAATAAACTCTGAATAGTTGTCTGCCTTTCAAAGTTGTAGGTGAACATCTACCTTTGGATTCCATGGCTTGTGTCAAATTACGTTTCAAACTAGTGACTGTAGATGTCACAAGTTACTTTTAATTTATTTTGATATATTTATAGTAACGATGTAGTTTGTACAATTACTAAATATAGGCTGAACTCTAACGTCTGTTGGGTGAGTGATTACTGGGTCTGAGAATCATGTGCCCTGAGTGGGGATATGAACCAAGAAATACGGCTTTTTGAATTCTTCCAACTGAGATTTCTGCCGCATTACGGCAAACCAGTAAAATTTTCAGATTCGAAAGCATCAAGTACTCTATGATCAAAACCACCACTTTCAAAGAATGGTTTGAATAAAGCCTGCGGAGTTCAAAGAGTGAGTCTCGATATTATGACCGTTATTCCTTCTTCAACCGGACGATGTTCGTTTCACCAGAAGCCGAAAACTCTATGATGAAAATCGTCGAGGAGGACTACTGTTGTATTTGCCTGAGGAAAGGGAATGAGTAATTCCAATAGATTCGGCACTCATTCTCCACAAAGGACTCAATTTCCCCCGGAGAATAATGCAACATCGGTGTCTCGTCTATACCATACGAGTGTCGAAAACGGTACAACACTCGTAGCGCCGCGTAATGCCTATGGTCTCAGCTGCCCCACAACATGATCTGCATCTAGTGTCAGAGACCTCTATACCCATCACGCGACTGCTGTAGACGAGGGTGTTGAAGACACCATCTTGGCAGGCCAATATGAATCCATCGGTTTCCGACTTCAGCCCACTTGACCTGAGAGAAGCGAAGGTCAGGTTTCTGGATAAGCCCAGGTCTTCAATGTTCTTGAAGAAGACCCCATGTATTCATTGCCTTATCCTTATGTAGCTGTAGTAGCTTCTTGCTCTCCGCAGCTTTGACGAGGGCTTTCACCTGAGCGAGTCTCAACTTGGTGACAGAGTTTGGGTTCTCCCGTTCAGTGTCAAATACGAAACCAAGTCCAACGACCGCACGGGTTACTGCCTTGAAAAGAAATGCTCCACAATCCCTGCTTCTTCATGACCACTTACTAAGCAGAGAAAGGGATCTGAACTACTGATGGCTTTACAGGCTTTACAGGAGATAATCCGTGGCATTTTTTTCGGTCCCAAACTTCATTCCGATAGCATGCGTGTACTCTTGGACCACCTTTAAGAACTGATGAAGCTCCTCTTCTCCCGAGGCATATACTTAGTTTGAGGTCATCCATGCCTCCGGTTGCTGGAAGTGCCGTAGTTGTATCTGCGGGTTTTCCATAGTCCAATGAACAATGGCAATAGGGATATGCAGAAGTGAAGAGGGCTGAGGGAGTCTCTCTGAAACACACCCCTTCTAAAGATCACTTGCTCTGTTTGGACTCTGACTTGACCAGATGTTATGGTGAAGCCAGTGAAGCGGCATCACCTGTTCAACGCATCTCACTATTTGATTGGGTACCGTAAGGTATCCGAGCAAAAATGCATCATGGGCTTATACGATGGTGTATCAAATGCCTTGCGATATGCGATGCACGCCATTGAATGGTTACGATTATACTGCACGGAGTTCTGCGTGATACATCTCTCGAAGCCAGCGACTCCTTCTTTGAGTCTCTTCGCTCATATATCCTTATGCAAGATGCGGGTAAACATCTTATAACATGCATTCAAGTATGTTATCGGTCTGTAGTTCTTCGGATAAGACAAATCTTCGTTTGTGGCGACTAGCACTTTTCGCTCCTCGAGAAACCAATCCAGAATCTGTTGCTCCCCATCTAGGCATGAGTAAAACTCTCCATATGGTGGTAGGTGCTTGAAATCTTTATCCATCAATAGTTATTCAGCCCATCAGATCCTGGAGCAGCGAAGTTCTTGGAGCCTTTGAGGGCCCTTCGAATTTCTTCCAAAGTTTTCGGATTGCGCAGTTTATTGAGCTCAGGCTGACGAAGCCTCCTGCAGAAAGATTCGAACTACACTAGAGCTGGAGTATCTACGTTGAGTGGTTACGGACACTCATGGAGATTTCAGAAGGTTTCTACCTGATCAGCAGCCGGTGGGTCATCAGCAACACATGGAGGCTCTTGAATAAGCGAGAAGGTTTATCGCGGAACTCCATGTTTTCCAAAATGCTTCTCGCCCGCCCCACTAGTGACTTCTTTGCAGCCAGCAGTATTCATCTTTTATTATGACAGTACTGTTTAATGGTAAACAGCACGCCTTGATTTAGTGTGTGGTGAGCCCGTTTTAAATTTGCGGCAATTCGCCGCACTACAGACGTGAAGGGCCTAGGGTCCGCTGCGTATTCCGTCACAAACTGGTTTTCTCGCCAACTTGATCTTAGCTTCCATTTTGTGTACGCGCCGCTCATGCCTCCCAATCAGATGGGCGGTATACTTTCTCTCTGTTTGAGACAAAGTCTTAGCGGCGTCATACATGGCGGAGTTGATTTTCCAGATGTCAGCCTTCTCTAAAAGGTCATCGTGAATCTTCGCATCGACCCATGCCAGTTGTTGTTGCTTCAAGGCTTGGTGTTATGAAGCGCCCTGCGGGTTCAGATGCTTCCGATCCCGGTATGATGCGATCCTCCTCTATAGCCACAACGACACGTGTTATATCTGCCGCTTCTGCCACTTCATTAACTGCCTGAGGAGGAGCTCTGACATAGCCTCGAATCTGAAGATGAGATACCTAATCCCTTAGATTTTGGGGGAAAAGACAGCATGCCCTGGGTGTATCTCACACAACAGAGTGTGCATTTTCGCGCGGGATCACTGCTCTTATAGCAATGCAGAAGACCGTCCCTTTGTTTGTCCGTCCACACAAAGGGTCCGTTCTCGTTGCGGTCGTCATTGTGTGGCAATCCATCGTCCTGAATCCCACCACCATTATACCCTAATCCGAGGGGTTCAGTTTTGAGTCCTCTGGTTGGATATACCGGGAGGTTAGCCTAGAATACCCACGGCTGACATCAGGGTGCGCCTACTTTCCTTGGTAATACCACGACGGACTTTGAATAAAATCTGACAGATATCTGTGCAACGTTCTCCCTAGAATGCGGGAGACAGCCGCGGATGCTTTCTGTATCAAATAGCAGAATCCTGCTATCTTGTTTCGAAATTCCAGACTCGGCTAATCGCCTTGTCCGGAAACATCTCACTCGTACTGTAAAAATCTATTTACTGGATTTGTTACGAGAAACCCCCGGATGTCTTCTAGAAACTTGTGTTGGATCTGTACTCCTGATTCGCCAGATTTAAAATTTGCTGTGCCGGGCTTCCACTCTACTCACCACTGAAGCCCACCCTGTTCGCAGAGGCATTAGTCATTATTCGAAATGAAAAGATAGCATTCCGCTAGAAGAGTGAAATTATATGTTGAGATACAATTCAAGAAACTATTCTCTGCTGGAATGTATACGAACGTTTCTACGATTGAGGTGGTGGTGGTGCTCTCGGTATGTTATTTGAATACTTCTCGATTTTATTCGACAATTATGGGTTGGCCGTGTTTCACATATAGTTTTCGAGATACTGGGAAGTTTCTTGGAATTAATACCCGTGGGACTCGATTGGGGTTTTGCATAAAGTTAATCGTGAATATTTAAAATTGAGCTACACTGCTTACTTCTGATATCTAGGGGGCTGGGGAACAGGCCATTGACATCTTGTTTATCTATCTATGGAGTATCTTTAAACGATTGATCGGCAATATGGTTTGAGTCAACTAGTGATTTTCTCTGTTTACATCATTATACCAGCCGACTATCATTAAATGTTCAACTACAGCTGATGTTAGAATTAAAAAAAAATTTAAATTTTTACTAGTTATAAGTAGTTCAATATTTCCAATATACTGTTTAGTCTGATAAAAATACTACGCTAATGTGAAAAAATTGAATTAAACTTCGGGACCGATTTTAAAAATAAAGACTTGAGGATGACCCCTGAATACGTAACTTTGTATATCATTTTTATTTACATATTGTATAGTTTACAGTAAGTTGCTTTAGCAAAGTGCCAAAATATTTCAAAAATCTTCACAAATTGAAAGATATACCTACTTGGGCAACAGAAAAATTTCGAAATTTTCGATTTATTTCCAGTATAACTCCAAAACTAAAGAAGCTATGTCAGATTTTCTTTATTCAGATAATTGAACTCAGTCTTCTACAATAAGCGAGATCCCAATACATAGACTTGAATTTGAACAGCCCTGTATAAACCAAAGATTGAGAAAATTGATATAAATTATAAATTTTACCAACTCGCAGATGTTTTTAATAGGAAATATTATTAATAAAGAAAACAAATAAAGGTTGAGATAATTTGTCGACAAATATTTCACGTACCTTTAAAAATAATTGATTTCAAAAAATTTGAAATATTGCCTAGTGTCATCTAATGATATATCCATTTCTATATTTTTCTATACAGTGTCACATCATTTTTTTTTTGTGAATTTCGAAAAATTTCAAAGAAAAAAGTTGCTCAGTTTCCATTTTTATACATTTGCTCCAAATTTGGACTGTCACTTTGACTTTTTTCTATTTTTTTTTATTCATGATTCAAAATTTCATAATTTTGATGAATATGAGACTTCGATGTCAATCTTGCCCAGAAAATACCCACATTGGCCTGTTACCAGAAAAAAAAAAGCACCTCCAGAAATTCGTCTTTGTTGTTGCAAAGTTCAGCTAGTTTTTTCATTTCATTGTTAAACTGATGTGGATTTTCAATGTATGGACGTTAATATGTCAGTATTCAAATATGAATTTCTCTTCATTAACTGAAACAGGAAGAATCGAAATATTAATTGTAGTTGTATATGAAGATAGAACCAGAACCCAACAAGAAATATTCAATTCATTTGATTCAAAATATCCTAATACATACGTTCGGCACATAATCCCCTATTTGTAAAATTTATAAGAAATTTAGAGGAACTGGACACGTGAAACATGTTGCAAATGCTGGTAAATGATAAGAATCCTCTATTAATTCTATATAGGCAAATTGCAGCTCATAAAACCATTTCATCCCTATAAAATTCATAATATCCAGGAAATCAGTGAGGATGATCCATATCTCCGGATGCAGTTTTTTAAATAATGCCAGATCTATGTATTCAAAATCCACATTTTATTCCTCAAATTATTTTTTCTAATGAAATAACTTTCTGTTCAAATGAAACAGTAAATCAGCAAAACTGTAGATATTGGATGACTGAGGCACACACTTTTTTTCTTCGATGAGCCTCTCACGGGGCAAAGATATCTTGATTTTTCACAAAATAAAGTTATTCCCGCTCTTACAGACATTTTTCCAATTAAAAATGATCGTATTTGCCAAAGGAAAACATACAGTTTCAGCAAGACAGTGCACCTCCGTACTTTGCACTTCCTGTTCGTAATTTTTTGAACAGGTGTTTTCCTAGACGAGGAATAATAGAGTGGCCCCCAAGATCTCCAGATCTTACACCGCTGGATTTTTTCCTATGGGACCACAAGATATGAAAAAGAGAGATTGTAAATTCGCAATATATCTCCAGAAATTATCCATAATGTTCAAGAGGGATGTAGTCGCCGGTTCAGATTCTACCAAGAGGCAGGTGGGTGGTTAGTTGAACATTTAATTTAAGCAAAAAGCAATTGTTTTGGAAATAATTTTTTCTCCTGATTTCTGACAGTAGTAAAAAGTATTTTATATGAAATAAATTACACACTTATTGTTGATTAAATTAATTTATTCAAAAATTAAATATCCTTTCTGGCCACCCTGTATAAATAATTATGATAACGTTTATATCACTGTATAGGAAATTGAATAACCTTTCAAATGAGCTATCACATGAACACTATCCTCATTTAAAAAAAAAATTAAATCGACCTATTTCTGGAATTGTCTTCAAACTCGTCTATTCTCGAAAAAATGTATGCTCCCCACTGTATACTAGTGTTTTTTTGAAGTTATGGTAATAATTTGTTATATTTCACCGTTTCTGCTGAAGAATGAGATCTTCAACAAGCTTCAGCTTACGTGGCACATTTCTTAGTTTTTTGATGTATTCGTCAGGTAAGTATGTCTATTTTCAATTGTATTTTCAAACCCTTTATGGCCAGTTGAATGGCCTGAAAAATTTCATTACAAGAAAATGGATTTGTTTGATAGAATAATTCCTTTTTATCTGTCTACATTTCAAGACCTACTCAATATCGTGGTATACTGGGTGATGTATTATATTTAGTCTATTATAGCTGGTGGTATTCATACAAAAATGTTGTGAATCACGATAGAACCTTCAGTTATCCGGGAACTTGTTACCAAACAGATATTGAAACAGGATGAGTTCATAGTTTTGTGGAACTATCAGTACAGACCTAGCTTGCCGTCCTCACTGAGCTTAGAAATCAATCATTTCATCAAAATAACTATTTTATCCGGATTCCATAATAAAGTTTGGCTTTCTTGATGCTGCTGTACTAAAATTATCTCCAAATCAATTGTTACCTCCTCGCACGAAATGATCACTCACCAAAACGATTCTATTTTTATTGGGCAAGATAGCGTTTTCCACAAGCAGTTCCCAATTGTTTCCAGAACAAAACGGACCTGAATATATATAGAAACAATTGAACCGAACCTCTCTTTGTTCCTTTCACGGGTTGTCCATGCACGTTTCGAATATATTAATCACATGCAGATATCCGTATCTTGTTGGGCCATATTCATGAAGGTTTATCGATGATATGCCGAATGGCAGCCATATTGAATTGATTTGAATCGATATACCATTATATAAATTCACATAAATATCGAGTGAGTGCTCAGTAATCTCTGTCATTATGCCAAATCTGATTTTCCGTTCAGCCGTTTCGACTGTTTCGAATTAATTCACCTTGCTTGCAGTGCTTTTTTCTCCTCATTAGGTAAACTCTTTATTGCGAAGCATCATGAATATTGATGGAGTTGAAACTGACCACGAACAACTGACGGGATATTTTGTTTCGACCAAAAAGACACGGAGTCTTCTCCATGAAAGTTAGGAATATTTGAGAATACTTGTTTCAGGGACGTAAAACCATAGATGAGACAAATTCTGCCAATTTCTTAGATTAAGCAAAAATTTCTAAAAACCCTGGTGTGTCAACTGATTAGATTTTGTTTGGATTTTTTTGAAGACAAAACAAATGAAATCGTGGTCTGCTTCTGTAATCGGTTCCAGAGATGGCGCCTCGTCCCCATATCAATATTCCAGGGAATGTCATTAAACTTTTTGAATATCATACGTACTACAGTAATATTCTCCATTCTCGAAGTATAAACCAAGTTTTTTGGAAAAATAACACCACACAAATTGTGTGTTATCTAAATACTGTCGAAAATTTCGTAGTGCAATATTATTGATGTGCGATTCTTCGTTTTCCTGTATTTTACATTATGTTCCTATTCCGTTTTTGTGTGGACAAAATCCAGAAAGATGAACACAATAATTTATTTAAATCCAGTACCGAAAGTGAGTACCACATAGAATCTGTAACATACTTTGTAACAGACGTCAGATAGGCATAAGATTGACAGGTTCTAATGGCGAATATCCACGCAGCAGAATTTTATTTCTTTTAACTGAAATGTGTGATTATTGTTTATTCCAGGAAATTGCACTTCAGCCAAACAAAAATAGTACAATAAGTCGAAAATGTAACGAATAAAAATGAACTGCATACGGACAGTGATTCCGTAAATTCAAATTATTATTTTATTCATTTCAAGCTCGTGCGCAATATTTGAAACTTCTGTTCATGAAAATGTATCTTAACTAGAAAAGCGACTGTGGCGGTTCACGCAAGTATCGCGATATACTTGGAAAGTAGACCGCGATTTCATTTGATTTCTCATAATCAAGCTAGCGATTTTCAACCTTTTATTCTACAGTTTTACCGGTATAAGTCGGCACACCAGGGTTTTTAGGCATCTTAGAATTGGCCAATTCACTGTCAATTTGAGCGATAAAAATCTTCCCCGCTTTTCTACTAACTGATAAATATGCACCTTGATATCAATCATGCCATGAATGGTACGGTTGGAATTCCTACATTTACAACTGTCACTGTTATATCATTATTTAGAGGTTAACAATGTCGTCAAAATTTGGTCGAGAAATCTTCATGAAACATCAAAAAAGCTGTAGTTTTTTCTAAAATGCATTTGAGGTCATATTTTCATCGATAAGTACTTCTAATTGACAATATTCCACAGGCTATCGGTGATCGTTATTTTGCTGTCAGGTTGGTAATGAATTTTAGTTTTCAATATTTGAAACACTGTATTTCGAAACACTGACATGTGCCATTTGTCAGCAACGGCAAATGTCAAATTATTATAACCAATCCCCAGCCAATCCCTTGAATCTGACAGATGACAAAATTGGTTTTAATCTGTGTTTCCAATATTAAGGAAAAAAAATATTACCAACCTTAGAGCAAAAAACCGATCACCGATAGCGTGTGGAATATTGTCAACTGCATTTAAATTATTGTGTCTTCTGCCAAAAAAGCTCCAATCTCTTTTTTCTCCATTGTATGTCATGACAATAAAATTTTCAACATGTATTTATTCATCGCTAAAAATATGATCTGAATTCAAACCCGGAAAATTATTCATATCTGTTCTTTCATAAACAACTAAGTAGATAATATTTTTCCTGAATGCAGCCGAAATCGTTTTTCAAAATAAATATATTTTTTCTCCAAATGACATTAAAAGCGGCCTTTTAATGACACTGGTTATTAAAATTGACAATGACAAAGTAAACAGTAAACAAACAAATTCACAAACGTCATCAGCGGTAAACATAGTAACGCAGGGCCCAGTTACCTTTGATGAAATAATTTAGTTATATGGATATTGATAATGAAACGCAATTTAAATATGAAAAAGTCGATTTTACGTGGAATTGGAACAAATTTGAAGAAAAAATTATATGTTTCACACGGCAGAAATGCAGATTTAATGCCTTGGCTGGTTTCATAGCCTCGCTACGCTCGGCTATGAAACACCAGCCGCGGCATTAAATCTTGTGCTTTTATGCCTAGTAAAACAAATAACTATTTTTGTTGAATATTTGGTCTTAGATGCAACCGGCTAACTTATTACCTAATTTTCAAACGACGAGAATCCAAACTATCTCAGACTGTCTCAGTTCGACGGTCACCCATCGAAATGGGTGGTCGCAGTCAGCAATGCTTGACTTCATATATCGACAGTCAGTAATTCAAAGTACAAATTAAAAAAACAATCATCCAGTGGCAAGAAAATCCTTCGTAACTCTTCAACTTTCCGAAAAGAGGAAAACCCTCCGAAATATATAGTTATTTTATCCGAAGTTCGTGTCACATTTTAGAAAAGCAATTGTACTAATGTCACAAGTCAAATTCAACGTACATCCTGAGAGTGTCGTACCTTCTTACCTTGAGAGAAACAATGCCCTATATGCTATATCACTTCCGTTAAAAATAACGCCACTTTAATTATTTTGCTATTACCAATCATAGCAAGATAACGGAAATGGCGAATAACGTTGACGTTATTTTCTAACGGAAGTGATACAGCATAGGGCTGAATATCGAATATCCCCTCAAAAGGTGGTCCTTCACAAAACATAAACGTTTCACTTAACAACATGGTCTTCGAGCCGGATTACTGAAAGGAGTCAACGTACGGAATTATGAACTTGTTTTATGACGCTTCCTTTTTTCCCATCTATGCCAGGAACTCTTATGGTTCAAACATACTTGGTTTTTCAGTATATTAAATAGTAGATGGTAATGGTAATGGTAAATATGGATGGTGACTGATGCGCTGCGACCTAATTAGATCTATTGTGTCCCATCTTCTTCTGCTATTTCAAGGTGTTCTCGTTTACAGCAGCTCCTCAAGCCCCAATTCCTTGATGAATTAAGGATTTTGAGGAGGTCTATTCGTGGCATTTCTCCCACAATCAGCTGGTCTAATCCCAGTATGTTCGATCTTTTGTGATGTACAGCATAGCACTCCATCAATATATGGTGTGGTGTTTCTGGATGTTCCCCACAGAATCTGCAGGTGCTGTCCTCCTCTAAGCCCGCTTCCTTAGGTGTTCTTTGAGTCTGCAGTGCCCCGTAAGAAATCCCGTGATTGTCTCTAGACTAGTTTTGCTGAGGTTAATCAGTATCTTCGATCTTGCTCGGTTGAAGTTGCCGAGGAGATCTTTAGCCTGCCTTAGCCCTGGAAGTCTTTGCCAGTATGTTGCTCTCATTGCTTCTTCAGTTTTATTGAGTTCTTCTTGGAAGTATGATTTTCCAAGTCCGCAGAATGGTCCTGGCCCGATCAGTGGCGTTGATGCCCCTTTTCGTGCCAGGGTATCTGCTTGTTCATTGCCCTCCACTCTGACGTGCCCCGGCACCCAGAGGAGGATCACCTTGTTGTTCCTGTCTAGATCATTAGGTTTGTCTAGGCATTCCCAAACCATATTTGAGCTGATGTTATATGAGTTCAACGCTTTGATGGCTGCTTGACTATCGGAGAGGATTACGATTTCCTTGTTCCGGTATTTCCTGTCGAGGTTGAATTGAATGCACCTTTCTATGGCGTGAATTTCCGCTTGAAAAATACTGGGGAACTGGCCCGTAGGTTCGGAGTATTTAGTGCGAGGCCCAAAGACTCCTGCTCCAGTTCCGTCGGGAGTTTTGGACCCGTCCGTGTACCATGTTATGGTATTTTTTTCCAGTGCTCGAATGGATTCTATGCTCCATCCACTCTTGGTATTTAATTCCGTTCGAAAGAATTTCTCGAAACAAAATTTTCTGGTAATTTCGTCAGTTGGGAGATCGGCAAGGTGTGCACCTTCGGTGGGGGTTGAGCCTTTGAGTCCGACTTTAGCCAACCTGAGGTTTCCTTCCCGAGCAGTTCTCCTCACCATGATATGGAGAGGAGTGAGGTCCAGAATTACCTCTATTGCTGCTGTTGGAGTCGACCTCATTGCTCCTGTTATACAAAGACATGATAGTGTTTGCACTTTCTCCAGGCTTTTCTTTGTTATAGCGAGTTCGGTTCTGCCGTGCCACACTACTGCTCTGTAGATGATCATAGGCCTCACTATCATGGTGTACATCCATTGCATTACTGATGGGTTACAGCCCCACGTTTTTTCTGCAATGTTCCTGCATACCATCAGTGATGATTTTGCCCTGTTAAGGATCTTTTCTACTTGTCGGTTTCAGAGTAGTTTTGAGTCTAGGGTAAGCCCTAGATACTTCACCTCTTGCTTCCATTCTAAGTCTGTTCCGTCGAGGCGAACAGCCCTTAGGTGCTGAAACTTTGTTCTTCTAGTGAATGGTACCACTGTAGTTTTTGATGAGTTAATTCTCAACCCCACAGAAAGGCACCATCTTCTGGTTTACTCACTTTTTTATCACTATCGTATTCTAGCTCATCTCGCAATCGAAAGAAAAATATATATAAACCTACATTTCCTGGTCAGACCTTAGATCGAAACTTTGTTGACTTTGTTTATTCTAGAATCGTTCTCGTTATATTTAATAAACAGGAAGATGCCTTGTCTCATTATTATCTAGAAATGCCACCTAAATTAGCTCCAAAGAAGAGTGACTCCTACGAAGATGAAATATCGGAAACAAACAAATTCCGTACAATTGTGGAAATTACTAAAAGCTGGAGTTGACCGGTGAAATATCTAATATGAAACGTCCAGTTTTATCATGTATACATTTCTCTTCAATATACATGTGACTAAAAAAGATATGGTGTCAGGTACGGTACTATCTCATGATCGGCTCATTTTGAGTTGTGACGTTATTGGGGACAGTGTGCGATGAGTATCATTTCTACAAAAATCAATAAAAAACTTTTGAGAGAAAAAATATCGAATAGTCCTTCGCAAAACAGAACCGTTTCACGTAACAACACTGACTATTATGGGTTGGTTTTTAGGACCCTTCCTTAGAATCTCTTTTGTGCAGACAGAAATAGCTGTTACCTCAGTTTGGAATACGGAGGCTAGAGTACCGAGCCTTCATGCACCAGTTTTACGTTTGTGAGTACTGATTGCAACAAATCTACGCATACCCATATATACTTTCCGTTCACCACTATTACAATATCGTTAGCACAGCCCTGGGCATTACTCCCCCTCGATTAAAGTATATAATGAAGCTGTCTACCACGAGGTTCCACAAAAGTGAGGATAGTACTTCCCCCTGAAGGCAGTTTCTTGTGACTTCCACCTCTATCGTGTCCCCGAATAGGTAGACTTGTATTACTCTACAGCTAAGCTTGACAGATATCCACTGGTTCAGGACTGGAGCAACAATTATTTCCCTGAGGGCTGTAGTGATAGATCCATATAATGTGTTATCAAACGCAATCTCTTTATTTGAGAGTGATTTTTCAGTCAGAACAGAAGGACAACCAGGATTTTTGTTGAGCCTTTAACAGGGCTCTGTAGACTCAATAAACATTCGAACAACATCGAATCAACAGAAACTACCATATGCAGTTTCTGTCAAGAAGCCTAATATCTTAAGTCTGGTGGCAAGGACAGGATTAGACGAAGAACTCAAAACAACATGTGTGGGCATACATAATAGATTTTTATAGGTCGCGGTTTAGAGGCTTCTGATCCCAACAAGCCCCTTGAAAAATCTGAAATCCAAGTCTAACCCCCTGGACTAAGACTTCTTGTACTTTTTCACTGACCTTTTAGTTTATTTATGATTTATAGGCTTCTTTCACACACTTTGGCGAAATGATTGATAAAACCCAGATATAAGAATCACACCACAAAAAAAAAAATACGAAGAAGCATAGTTATCTCAAAATTGAGCTGAACCCTAGCACCCTAAGCTGTTTACTGTTTAGAGTTTTCAGATTTTCAGTTAGACAAATACCGATGTCGAAAATTGTCTAAAATCAATTCAAATGTCTACCAGTGATTCAGTGGTTCCAGTTTTCAGATCAGAGGACCATAAATGAGAAACAATCAGACGCATATCTATGTACGACGAGAATTGGAGTTCGATAATTTAAACAAAATATTAGCCAATATCAATATCAGCTAATTTATGAAAGTGCTACAAATTCAGTTGCAATTATGAGGCACGGACATGTATGTTGTGTATTTTGTATTAATTAATAATGCAGCCGATAGGTGGATCATGATGTTATATTCAAATAATGGCCGTATCGGTGTTTGTCAAGTCCAATTGTCCGGCTGCACCATTGATAAATAATATATGCGTTGTGTGCTTGTCAGAATTAGATTTATTGAATGGATTCTTGTTGAACATGAACGGTTCTATTATTAAGATCGGAACAATTACGTCCAGAAAGAAGTTGATGTATATTTCAGCGTAATACAGGATGGCCTGGTGTTCCAGGACTATCTTTAACACGGGACCGTTTGGTTCTAGAAGGGAAGATATACATATGAGAGAGAAAATAATTACTTTTATGCACTAGCGGGCGGCAAAGTACACTTTACCGCCCGGTTCGCAGGGCGTAAAGTGGCACTTTACCGCCCGTGGGCGCATTATGGCCCGCGGGCGGTAAAGTAGACAATAAACTAAAATTGTCCATATATACCTACGCACATCATTTCACGGAAGACCTACCACGAAACAATGAATTCAGTTCAATAAAGAAATACTAATTTAACAACTTTTATTCATAATCTACATTTTTGCTCCATAACCCTGAAAATTAGAATTTTATATTAACTATGCAATTGTTACAATTTTGAATATTGAGGGTGGGATATTCGCTTTTCTCTTGAAAATAATTATTCCCTTTTGAAACATCCTCACCACTCATTTTAGATGTGGATGGTAGGTCCAAATAATAATTTATTTGAAATCGATTGCTACTGTAGTTGATTTCCAACCAGCGTGTCTTTTGATATTGGTGATACTTTCCCCAGCAACAGCCAATAAAGTGGCTGAAGAACGCCTGAAACAATGACCCGTATATTCTTCTGGGCCTGGTAGCTTCAAAAATGCTGCAATTTTTCTTGGAATTTGACCGAGGATATTCTTCCCAACAACTTGTTTTGTACATTTGTTGTTCTTATAGAATATAAAAAAACGCCCATGTTCAGTATTTGCGAGACGTAGACTAGCATATTTTCTATAAATATCCAAATAATTAACTGAAAACCGTACTGCAGATGGTAAATGTTCGTTGTTTTTTAGTTTTTGACTCTCGAATTGTAATCTATAAGGCATAAGTTCGGTCTTGAATGTCATCAACCTTGAGATTCGTTAATTCTTCGCTACGAAAAGCACCATGTACTCGAAATATTAATGCAACCTATAAAATAATCAATAAGTTTTTTAATTACTTAATAAATATAGGTATGTGTAACATACCTTCATCATCAGATATACATTATCTGGAGCTTCTTTTAGAAAAAGTTCGATTTCATCCCTATTCAATATTTTGGATTTCTTCGGCTTATATCCATCATTCTTCCGTTTCAAAAATGCTATCAATTTTGGAAATTTTTACTTATGTTTACATTATTATACAAATTCAAAGTAGACTTTAACATCGAATAGTATGACTACAAAGAAGATGGTTTTCGATTCTTGGACTTCTCAAATATCCCAGTAATATATCTTCTGTAATCACCTTCACATTATTTTCATTGCGCCATTTTATGAACTCATTATACGTCTTTTCGTAAAGTTTCTTTGACTTTGTTGTTACTTAGCAGTTCGAGTTTGGCACACTCAGCCGATTCCAAAATTTCCATTGGTATGTATATATTATGTTCTTCATCTGATGATTTCATAATTTTCGTGTTGAGTTCACTCACACACTTTTTCAGATAAACATGAAGATGACCGTTTACCTTATATATTGAATTTGTTGCTAGACAACAACCAGCCTGCTTAACAACGTCATTATTAGGTGGGTATATACTGGGTATTCTGTGTACAATTTGAATAAATGAATCTATTTCAGTATACAGAGATGATTAATGACATGATAATTGCGATATAAATATATATACAGTGTCCGCCAAAGTCTTGGAACCATATGGAAAACTTTTTTATTAATAGTTTCTCAGAAAATGTCATTCTTCATAAAAGTTAGTTTCCCATGCTGTTCCAAGATTTTGGTGGACACTGTATAAACCGCTACTGCAAAAAAATTTGTATGTATCACGTGCGTAAAATGCGTTTATGGCCTTCGGCGTGTAATGGCCCTCGGCTAACGCATTCGGGCCATTATCCACGCCGCAGGCCATAAACGCCTACTTAAAAAATAGCTATTTTCTACCAACTCACTAAAAGACTTCATTTTCGACTCCAGAAGAAGGGAGAAAAATGGTACTTTTCCTCCCGCTGTGACCGCCATCTCTAAATTTTTAAATGGTTACATATGGCAAGTGATACCTCATTCGAAAGGTATTTTTCTACTCAATATCAAACAACAAAAGTTTGATGTCGTGATATAGGAACTTGAGGTTGGGAAATCACATTTGTTTTTCTCAATAAATGAAAACATTTTCTGATAAAGCAACTGTCGCAATAATTGTTAATGTCAATGAACTAAATGTTCAAACTGTCCACCACCCATTTCCACACAAAAGTCATTGTCGGCATTATTCGACGGCATTCTTCAATAAGTCTACTTCTTAAATCTTCCCGAGATTCTGGTTCGGTTGCATAGTTTTTTTTTTCAAGTGACCCCACAGAAAAAAGTCCAGTGGGATTGAATCTGGAGATCTGGCTGGCCACTCTATAGAGAATCTTCTTCCAATCCAACTTCCAGGAAACATTCTATCCAAAAATGTCCTAACAGGCTGTGCATAATGTGGAGGTGCCCCGTCTTGTTGAAATATCAAGTGCTCTTAATGATAACGATCGACATTTTCAAAGAAGCAAATTCCAATTAAGTTTCTCCTGTCAGGTTACCGTCGAGAAACACTGATTCAATCAAACAGTCCTCAAAAATATCGGCCAGACATTGAGTTTTTGGAAAGTTTGAGTATGGACTTCGTGGAGAACATGTGGATTGACATCTGACCAAAAAGAATATAGACTCATCAGAAAAGCAGATGTTGAAAAGGAAATTCTCAACAGCATCTATTCTCGTAGTCATAATTTCACGAAATTCCTGTCGCTCATCAAAATCATGTTCATTCAATTGGTGTACCAAATGTATTTTGTAGGGGTGGAATTTATGATGTTTCAGGATTCGGCGAATACTGGTTCTACTGATATTGGTAACACTTGCCAATTTTCTTGTGCTCAATGTTGGGTCTGCATGAACTTGTTCTAAAACTGCAATTTAAACAAGTTCATTTCTCAACGGAAATTCACGTTCTGAGTCTCGTTTCTTGTTGGCTACTGATCCAGTTTTACAAAATTTTTACACTAATTCTAGAACGTATTTTTTAGCAAGAAGTTTATCTGGATGCGTTTTATTGAACACATTAGCTGTACGGTTACCGCACTTTTCATTAAAAAAAAAAATTATTATTTCAACTTTTTCCGCGATCGAATACACCATTATTATTGGGGAAAGATATTCAGCAGCTTTAGTCAAATTTCACTCTAATGTCGTCCAATGAAATATCAGTTTGAAATTAATAGACGTCCACAATTGCGATTTGAAATCGTTCAAGAATGCCCACTTTCTCGGAGCAACTTCAGGCCTCAAAATACGCTAATCTAGTATTTGCTAAGCAACGAACTTTCCCGGACCCTTTTCGGCACTAAACTGTACGAGAAAATACTTTTTATGAAATCGTTCAAGAATGTGTACTTTCTCGGAGCAACTTCAGGCCTCAAAATACGCTAATCTAGTATTTGCTAAGCAACGAACTTTCCCGGACCCTTTTCGGCACTAAACTGTACGAGAAAATACTTTTTATGAAATCGTTCAAGAATGTGTACTTTCTCGGAGCAACTTCAGGCCTCAAAATACGCTAATCTAGTATTTGCTAAGCAACGAACTTTCCCGGACCCTTTTCGGCACTAAACTGTACGAGAAAATACTTTTTATGAAATCGTTCAAGAATGTGTACTTTCTCGGAGCAACTTCAGGCCTCAAAATACGCTAATCTAGTATTTGCTAAGCAACGAACTTTCCCGGACCCTTTTCGGCACTAAACTGTACGAGAAAATACTTTTTATGAAATCGTTCAAGAATGTGTACTTTCTCGGAGCAACTTCAGGCCTCAAAATACGCTAATCTAGTATTTGCTAAGCAACGAACTTTCCCGGACCCTTTTCGGCACTAAACTGTACGAGAAAATACTTTTTATGAAATCGTTCAAGAATGTGTACTTTCTCGGAGCAACTTCAGGCCTCAAAATACGCTAATCTAGTATTTGCTAAGCAACGAACTTTCCCGGACCCTTTTCGGCACTAAACTGTACGAGAAAATACTTTTTATGAAATCGTTCAAGAATGTGTACTTTCTCGGAGCAACTTCAGGCCTCAAAATACGCTAATCTAGTATTTGCTAAGCAACGAACTTTCCCGGACCCTTTTCGGCACTAAACTGTACGAGAAAATACTTTTTATGAAATCGTTCAAGAATGTGTACTTTCTCGGAGCAACTTCAGGCCTCAAAATACGCTAATCTAGTATTTGCTAAGCAACGAACTTTCCCGGACCCTTTTCGGCACTAAACTGTACGAGAAAATACTTTTTATGAAATCGTTCAAGAATGTGTACTTTCTCGGAGCAACTTCAGGCCTCAAAATACGCTAATCTAGTATTTGCTAAGCAACGAACTTTCCCGGACCCTTTTCGGCACTAAACTGTACGAGAAAATACTTTTTATGAAATCGTTCAAGAATGTGTACTTTCTCGGAGCAACTTCAGGCCTCAAAATACGCTAATCTAGTATTTGCTAAGCAACGAACTTTCCCGGACCCTTTTCGGCACTAAACTGTACGAGAAAATACTTTTTATGAAATCGTTCAAGAATGTGTACTTTCTCGGAGCAACTTCAGGCCTCAAAATACGCTAATCTAGTATTTGCTAAGCAACGAACTTTCCCGGACCCTTTTCGGCACTAAACTGTACGAGAAAATACTTTTTATGAAATCGTTCAAGAATGTGTACTTTCTCGGAGCAACTTCAGGCCTCAAAATACGCTAATCTAGTATTTGCTAAGCAACGAACTTTCCCGGACCCTTTTCGGCACTAAACTGTACGAGAAAATACTTTTTATGAAATCGTTCAAGAATGTGTACTTTCTCGGAGCAACTTCAGGCCTCAAAATACGCTAATCTAGTATTTGCTAAGCAACGAACTTTCCCGGACCCTTTTCGGCACTAAACTGTACGAGAAAATACTTTTTATGAAATCGTTCAAGAATGTGTACTTTCTCGGAGCAACTTCAGGCCTCAAAATACGCTAATCTAGTATTTGCTAAGCAACGAACTTTCCCGGACCCTTTTCGGCACTAAACTGTACGAGAAAATACTTTTTATGAAATCGTTCAAGAATGTGTACTTTCTCGGAGCAACTTCAGGCCTCAAAATACGCTAATCTAGTATTTGCTAAGCAACGAACTTTCCCGGACCCTTTTCGGCACTAAACTGTACGAGAAAATACTTTTTATGAAATCGTTCAAGAATGTGTACTTTCTCGGAGCAACTTCAGGCCTCAAAATACGCTAATCTAGTATTTGCTAAGCAACGAACTTTCCCGGACCCTTTTCGGCACTAAACTGTACGAGAAAATACTTTTTATGAAATCGTTCAAGAATGTGTACTTTCTCGGAGCAACTTCAGGCCTCAAAATACGCTAATCTAGTATTTGCTAAGCAACGAACTTTCCCGGACCCTTTTCGGCACTAAACTGTACGAGAAAATACTTTTTATGAAATCGTTCAAGAATGTGTACTTTCTCGGAGCAACTTCAGGCCTCAAAATACGCTAATCTAGTATTTTAGTCCGTTGCTAAGCAACGAACTTTTCCGGACCGTTTTCGGCACTAAACTGTACGGGAATAGTTATTATCCTAACAAGTACGGAAAGAGTACTATTCCCGCATGAGACTGCCGTTACCCGAACGACGCAAAGCGGAGTTCGGGTAAGCAGTCGAGTGCGGGATAGTACCATTCCGTACGAGTAAGGATCAAGATTTTTTTCTACAAGCGCATTGAAACATCTTATGTGACGCTCTTGAACAAATTTTCACGTTATCGCCTCGGCCAACAATTTACATTGTCGTCCGGGAATGTATTGCTTTCACTACTAGATACACAATATACTATTCCCGTATCGTAAACGATCCGGGAAATTTTTTTACGGCTTGTATACATTTTAGACAGTAAACGAATGCACGCAAACAATAAGTATAATTCCTTAATTTATGATAATGCTGATTGCGATTTCAGAAAAAATAGTTTGTGTACCTTGTAGTAAAAGCACATTCCAAGACTTCAATGCTTACATTGTCGTTCGGGATTGTATTGCTTTTACTACTAGATACACAATATACTATTGTAGTAAGTACTCGCATTTCAGTCGAATTCGAGAAAATGTCTTTTTATCGGTTCTCAAGAACCTTAAATTTTTTTCGATCAAGTAAATTAGGATGAAATAATGTGATAAAGTTACATTTGTACATGCAGAGTTCGAAATAGTAAAATCTTTTGATGGGTATTAGTTAGATGTGTTTGAAATTTAGCTACAATTGGAGGTTAGAATTTTTTTAAGTTTAGCCTTAAATCTTTTCTGAGATTGGGATTTTAATGATTCAGGCAGTGAGTTGTAAAGGTGGCTCCCGCTATATTTCGGAGACTTTTTGTATTCCATATGAAGGAATTTTTCGATGTAAATATTGTTTAGATTTCTAGTATGGTATTTATGGATTTCCGAGCACTTTTTGATGACGGTTTTGCTTTTGTGGATGTGACACAGTACCTTCAATATGTAAATGCTGATCACTGTCAGCATTCGATAATTCTTAAAATGATTTCTACAGGTCTCCTGGTTCTTCAAGTTGAAAATAAGACGGATTATACGCTTCTGTAAGGTAAAGACTCTGGTGGTCTCTGTAGCCCAAGAAATTATATTATAACTGATTGTTGAAATTGCCAGAGCATAGTAGACATTGATTAGGCCTTGCACGGTGAGATATTTTTTGATATGGCAAAAAAAGATTTTTTAAGTTTATTGCAAAAGTGATTTATTTGATCATTACAAGAAAATTTTGAGTCTACAACTGTATGCCCAGAAAATGAAAAGAGTTAATAGCTTTAATATTTGATTTACCAAAAGGAATACAGTATCAGTGATGGGTGATTTATATTTTTCAGTAAAGTTCATATAGTTGTTTTTTTTGCAAGTTACTTACAAGGTGGTTAATTTCGCACCATAGTGAAAATTGCAACCTCCTCATATGAGCTACCAGAAACAACTACTACAGTGTCATCAGCGTATATAAATGGCCTACTATCCTCAAAAAATTCGGGCAGGTCATTTATATAAACCAAGAACATTAGCGGTCCTAGAACACTGCCCTGAGGTGTGCCCAGTTCACTGGTTCGTTCAACTGAATGTGTTTTATTTATATCAACAACAGTACGACTATATTGTGTAAAAGATATCAATCAGTCGTTGATAGAGTCTCTTGCACCCATCGCATGAAGCTTCGCCTTTAGGAAAAGAGGATTTATGGTGTCAAAAGCTCTTGACATGTCAAAAAATATAGCAACTGCATGAGAGTTTTTATCATATCGGTTGATGCGGTTTCGGTTGACAGACTCGTTCAAAACCCATGTTGATGAGGTGATAGTAATTTGAATTTATCAAAGAGCAATAAATCGGAAAATTTTCCTCCTTCAAGTGAGCGATTAATTAAATTAGTTATGATGCTAGTTCATGCACACATTCCTTCAGAAGTGATGTGGGAACTTCACAGAAGCCTACAGATTTTTTGTTTTTCAGGCCTCTTATGATATTCTTGATTTCGTATATTTCAAAATGGTTATAATACATTGTATTTACAGTGGGCTTCTTAGTCGTACAGCAGAAAGGAGTTATATCAGATATATTTTTTTTTGCCAGATCACTAGCAGATGTTGCAAAAAACTTTACAAAGATATCGGCTATTTTTTTGAATCATTTATGGTTTCATTATCCAGTTTGATAGACATATTATGACTGTAATTTTTTTGTTTGTTCAATTTGCTGTTTACCCTTTCCCACAAAATCTTAGGTTTGTTGTTTGAGTTTTCAATTAGTATAGAAAAGTTATTGATTCTCTCTACTTGAATTTGGTTATTCAGAGTATTTTTCATGGTTTTGTATTTAGAGTGAATGCCATTGTCCTTTGTGAATTTTCGAAAGCAGTTTAACTCTCTAACTTTATCAGTAAGTCTAGAGTTTCTCTAGAATATTTTATATTGACGTCTTTGGCCCTGTTGTTTGATTTTTCTTACATTACATTTTTACATTGCTCCATAATGTTGATGGTTTTAATTATCTTGCTCGCTGCGAAAAAGTACCGGGGTGGCATCTTCGGAGACCGTTTTTTAGTCCGCGTTCTTCCAACCAGTATTTGGAACACAGTATATTCCTTTTTATGAAAAGGAAGTTAATGAAAGGAAGAGAGCGATATGTCGCTCTCTCGATTTATCACACCTAGACTAACTGGGTTTCGACTTTTTATTTTTTTCATTCCTCAATGGCTATTTTAGCTTTATTAATTAATAGGTGATAAAAAAATTGGCGTATTCATTGAAAAATATAAGATCGCTCAATATATTTGAAACACAATATTTTTCTTATTAATTGTTGGTTTTATGCTGCAGGTAGTAGAAAAAATTATATGTTTGACATGGAGTAAAGATTCTTTTCTTCCCTTTGCGTTTGCTACCCTCGGGCTCTACGGGCGCTCTGGTCTCACCTTGATATACATCCTTTTTTCATACTTATTCCATTACTTACGCAACACTGGTTTGACGTTTGTCGTGACACTGACATTGATCGTTGAATTGTTGTATCCATCAACCAACTGCACCCTTACGAGCAACCCTCAGCAGTCAGAGACTTGTGCGAGCTAATAGGGCAGACGTGCCATGGTAACGCATTTTTTTATCCATGGAACCGGTCTAGGTTAATTGGATATCAATACATGCTTATATTACTGCAGACAAAAATATATTTGTAACATAATTGTAAAGTACCTACCACTACTGTTAATATCCATTGAACGGACTACGGATGATATTCAGAATAAAGTTGTGCAAGTTCCTACATTTCTTCCTTAAGTTTTCACGATTTCCGTGAAATCGGTCCTTCTATCCGATAGGACCGAAACTATTACTTTGACATCTAATCGATAACTCATACTTAAAAGCAATATCTGTCTCAATTCCATAACGTATTTTGATGCAAAGGTGTTTACGCGCAGCCAGCAAATTGCTTCGCAACAAAATGATTATTGCATGCGAAGTGTTATTACTTATGAAGGGATCGTGAAATTCTTGGGCTGGAGAGTCTCGGCGATGCCTTGCCACGTTAAATATTCACGCTGCTTACGAATTTATAACCCCCTGCGCACTGTATTAAATTTAATTATTTAATATTAAACTCGGTAATTTTTTGTTAGGCTCAGTATTAATTCCGAAATACTTTATAGATTTTTATGGCTTTCTATCAGCATCACGCAAGAATTATGCACATAGTTTTAATTTATTTTGGGTGAGGGTTCAAACCTCATTTCTTTTTGTCGATAAATTTTAAAATAAGTTATAACAAGTTTTTCTATCTTTGTTAACTCGATTGGAGACTAATCCTTCAGATAGATACGTTTCACAAAAAAGAACTACATAAGCAATCATTTACAATTTTTTTATTAACATCAAAAACAGACGAGCTACAGAGGACCCTGCACGGTTCTTATGGAAAAAGAATCACGGTCGTATTGACTAAAAATTTGGTATAATGTAGTTTGTAATGTCCTTATCGACTGTACCCTTGGGCACGAGATCTACTGGACAGTTTTCGAGTTAAAGGTGTTAAATATGCGGAGGCAGGGTTGTGACTACCTATAAGATCATCAATAATGTGACGATTATTTTGTTACAAAAAGTTGAGGGTAGCGATTATATATATATATATACAGTGGCTATACACCCCTTGTGGGATTAAGCCGCAAAAGCTATCTAGATCTAGTTTTTTGGGTAGATCACGCCCAATCTATTGAAGTATGCTTGTGCCTTTCTCCATCTAATACTGTTTTTGGTTTTTTATTACCAGCTTGTCACTCCTACCCTGCTTAAGTCCACTTCCACTTCCTGCATCTATTTTGATCTTGGTCTTCCTATTCTCTTTCCTCAGCCAGGGTCCCATTATAACATTGAGTAAGTTACTGCCACTTTACCCACCCTCCATACATGCCCAAACCATCTAATTCTGTGTTGTTTTATTTTACATATTATGTCTTCTTTTAATTCCTGTCTGATTTCCAGGTTAGTTCTTATTCTGTAATCTTTCTCTGAGGTCTTTTTTGGTCCTAATATTGCTCTCATAATTATTCTTTCAAATTTCCTCATGTTTTCCTCGTCTTTTTTTGTCATTGTCATCGTCTCTGCTCCGTATAAGAAAATTGGTCTATTTATATAAATATTTATTTTACTATTCTTTGTTAATATTTTACTTTTCAATATTGTTTTATTGGAGAAGTATGCACTGTTTGCGTTTAATATTATTTCTTGTCTGGCCTTCTTTCTCCCATTTCACTTATCGTTACTCCTAGATATTTGACTATTTTACTTCTTCAAACTCTCTCGCTCCTATTTTGATCTTTCCCTGTATCAGTTCCGTTCCTAATCTCAATATTTTCGTTTTTTCTTGGTTATTCCTAAGCCCCATTATTTTCCCTTCTATAATTTCTTCCAGCATATCTTTCATTGCTTTTCTGGTCTTGGTAATTATGACTATATCATCAGCGTACGCAATAATGTGTCCTCCTTCTGTCCTAAGATTCCATTTGTTAATTTTCCTCACCACATATTCTTAAATTAGTTGAATAACCCCCTGTTTTACCCCTTTGTTGATTGTGAATTCCTCTTTCTCCTTTTTGGGTTCTTATTGTGATCTTAGTTGTTTTCATCGTCATTAATATCAGTTTTCTCAGTTTTTGAGGGATTATTTCAGTGCTATCATGAGTTGGTTTCTTTGTATTGAGTCAAATGCTCACTGGAAATCTACAAAGAGCGGTTCGAGGTTTATTTTGTGTTCATGGGCTTTTTCTATCACTTGCTTTAGTGTATGAATCGCGTCTATGGTTGATTTTCCTTGTGTAAATCCGCTTTGATATGATAATATTATATTTTCTGTAAAACTTGCCAAGCTTGATTGTATTATTGATGTCATTATTTTATACGCTGTGTTGAGTAGTGTTATTTCTCGGTAATTTTTACAGGTTTGTTGGTCTCCTTTTTTATGGATAGTTATTATTTGTCCTGTCTCCCATCCTTCTGCCATTTTTTCCTCTGTCCATATTCTCCTTATAATGTAAGCATCCTCTCCTTTAACTCATATCCTCCGTATTTTATAAATTCGATGTCAATTTCAACTTTTTCGGGTGCCAATTCTACATTTAGCAAAAAAAGAGGGGAGCAATTACTATATTAATATTTTCGACACCTTCGCCAAAAAATAGAGTGATACCACGAAATCGCTAGCAAGGCAGATCTTAGAAAAAAAGAAGCTTTGCTGAATTGTTCTAAAGTCTCAATAATAGTTTTGAAAATTTGTATAAATTTTGACAAGCCGTTGTGATTTTCCACCCACCGCGTTTCACACATTGGTGTTAATTTTTGCCACGTTGCATCAGGAAAGTTAAAGTGGTGAGTGGTAAGTTTCTTTCTTCAGGTCTTCGCTGTTCTCAGTTCCTTGCATCCGGGACAATAGGTCTAGCAGATGTAGATGAGTCAGTCGCCTTTGTTAAATAGTTGAACAGTGACGCTTGCACACTGGTTCGTTGGTTCGCTTAGACAAAAAAAATTGGTACTATAATTATACAGTACAAGAGGACCGATGTTGATTTTTTTACGTTTTCACCGCGGAAAGCGTTTTTGTGATGTTGACTCCTTTACGGCTAATATAAACTGGTGCTGATCAACAAGGAGGTTTCCTCAGTAGATGAAAGAAATAAAATTATTCCTCATATAACGTTTCCGCAGTGTATCGATATATGTATCCTGGACTATACTTACAATTACCTATAAATTTGTCTATTTTAGGTAAGTAGGGTTTTTTAGGATTATTCAGGGAGGTAATTGACGGTAGGCAGGATGGAGAACATTCTTTCACAACATTCTTTTGAAAATTATTCTCATTCATTAAGCAAAAGTATCTTATTTTGTTAAAAAAAAATCTGCTCTATCCATTCATTAAACTATTATTTATCAATTGGTTATGTCAGTTGGAAAATACAAGCCGCCTAGTTAGTTTTCAGTTTAGAAAAATAAATAATCCAAATCATTTGTAGAAACCTTATTCCGTAGTCAAACATTTTAAAATAGCCCGTAGGTACCCGTAGGTGCATTATAAAGAGGTGAAACGTTTGCCTAACCTAACAGACCGTTGATAAGAAGGAATTCTCTTTTGAAGAATTCAATATGTTCAAATATTGGGAAATGGCAAACTAATGCCATAATGGGAAAAGTTTGTCTTTTTAGACGATGAATTGTTGATGGAGACAACACACGAACCGTGGCTGAGTCAACGAATGGAAACTGACGTCAACATCGGGAAGGGCCTTGTTTAAAATGTCGCCATCAAATAGTAATGGTTCTATGAATTATTAGCGTTCCAATCGAAACTGAAAACTAGAGATCTAGATTCCAAGTTTTTACATTTGTGCGGGAATAATTCAGCAAGTCACTTATTTATTTGTCTGACACGACTTATTCCACCGGGAAACTGGAGAGAATTACCATGTCAAATGAGGGATAAATTGAGTACTTCTGATTTGAATATCATATTGCTTTTTATACTTTTTTTTATTTATGAATCTACCCGTAATGAGAAAAAGAAATAAAAAAACTGATAAGATGAAATCAGACTATTTCACGAACAATGTGAAAGCTCAAATATACTTGAATTCGGCAAAACGGGAGGAAGACATTTAATAATGGAAAATGTAATACGCAGGTACCCCAAATCTGCTTATTTTTCAAATGATTCAAAATAAATGATAATCATAAAATATTTATTACAACCATAGATAATTTCTTAAAATTACTATCTGTTATCTATAACAATGAATAGTTTTTTTTATGAACACTAGCAAAATATATTATTCTTGAATATAATTATTATAAATGGTATAAAGTGTGGTGAAGAATCTTCAGGGACGATATGCTGTTTTCCAAGGAATTTGGTCAACTACAGAGGATGCTGCAATTGAAGAAGGTCGAGAGAAACATCTTGTCTACCAAGTAACCTCATTTCAAAATCCGATCATTTATTCCATATTATAAATCTCACATATAGAATAAAAAAATTCCGCCTTTCAGTTCCCAAACTCGATTCCATCAAGCGAAACTACGACAAAGACTGATAACAAAATGAAGGGAATAAATACATTCAGAAATCGTTTGTCTTGCTCCATAACGAGCAATTTTCAAAACCGTATCTACATGTAATTTTATAACATACAAATGCCGGACATATGCGGCTATGTGATTCGACCAAACTCAAAGAACACAAAATGAATCGTCATAAAAGAAAATCAAGTTTTGGCGTAATAGTACATGAGCCAAGCGTGATATGGTTGCAAAAGTGAAATATTTGCCGACAGAAAATCCTTCAATTATATTGCGTTGTAGGTCGATTGAAGCGGATTTAAAAAATTATCTCGGACAGGTCAACTATATTTTCGAGGGGACAACGTCCGCGATGTAGCTCACCCAAACTACATTTCATCCATCGGTGCTGTGCCCGCCACCCCTAAATTTTAAAGGGTAACATATGGCAAGTGATACCTCAGTTCTGTACCAATGTATTCCATTGAAAACTAGCGAAGTCTAATTAATTATTCAGCATCAGGTTACATTCACAATTTTTCCACACCACAAAGTTTTTTGAAACCCTCCAAATTCTCTAGAAGTTTCTCCTCAGGCTCTTCACATTTACTTGAAGTTCGTCTTTCAAAGTCTTTGCATTTTCTAGAAGTTTATCTCCCGGACTCTTTGATTTTGTTTTAATCTTTCGAATTCACTGAATTTCCTAGAACTTTTTCCTCCAATATCTTGGAATTTTGTAGAAATTTCTTTTTCAAACTATTCAAATTTTTTAGAAACTCATCTTCCAGGCTCACTGAATTTTCTTAGTAGTTTCTTCAGGTTCATTCATTAAAGAACTCAATCGATTCCAGAAATTTCGAATAAAAAGTTTTTGGGATCATTCTTCTCCTTGTTCGGTCAGTCCTTCTGCGAGTGTTTTCTAAAGTACGGCACCCTTTCAGGTTGTTTCTAACTCTCTTCTTCCATCTCTTGCCTTGTACCTGTACATTCGCAATGCCTATGTTTATGGAATTCTAAGGATTCTGTGTAATTCAGTTTCTAACCCTTGCTGCATAGTGCAAAATTTCCGTATCGTTTAGATTCGGGATTTGAAAACTCGAATCACTTCTTAGTCTTAGTCTGAAGGACTTTTTATTTATTTTCAGCATATCTTTTTAAAAAATGTCATCCACATTGTCCTACATAAACATTGTTACATTTTGGACACTTGAGCTTATAAACTCCAGATTTATTAATTTTATCTACTCTGTTTTTGGCATTGAAAAGGTAATTATTTAGCCTGGCATACAGCCTGAATGCTTCTTCTACATTGTTCTTTCTGTATGCAAGTAGCCCTGAACACAACCAGAAGCTGGTGAGCAAAGAAGGAATTCAATGTCAATCCTAGCAGAACAACTGGAGGCGAAAGTATGAATTTAAAGCCCCAACCGCGAAAGGGATGCAGCTAACATTTTATAAATAAGTGAAATACCTAGACTTACATTGACTAGCCAAATCAGCCATAGTCTTCCCAAGGCTATAGCGGCAAGCTAGACATGTCGCAGAGTCTTCGGTAAGTCATGAGGTCTAAAACAAAAAATGATTTATTGGTCATACGAAATGATCATTAAACCTATGGTCACCTACAATGCCCCACTGCACTGGTATGGTGGCCAAAAATGCAACAAATTTCAGCACAAGTTAAGCTGCAGAAAGTATAGCGGCTAGCTTGCCTGGAACAACAGGAGCAATATTTACGTGCCCTACTGCAGCTCTAGAGGCAATGCTAAATCTTCAGTGTGTTACACAGATGTATCCAAGATGGATAAAGGGGTTGGAGTGGGCGTTACAGGGTCAAATTCTAGACTCTCAGAACCCCTTGGCAGGATCCCAACCATCTTCCAAGCAGAAGTACATTCTACAGAGATTTGTGTCCCGGGGTGCCTTCAAAGGGGCACCCGAAGGGCAGAAATATATAAACGTAAGGAATTAGTCAAACAGAACTGAAAGCTCTGAAGTCCTATACTAAGCTGACTTGGGACTGTAAGCTAAGCCTGAGACAACTGACAGCAAACAATCAGGTAACCCTGATGTGGGTGCCAGGTCACAGGGGCATCAAAGGCAATTAGGAAGCAAAGAAGGGGCAAACATATTACTTTCCGGACCAGAATCCTTCTGTGGACTTTTCAAAGCCCACTAAAAAGAAGAGGAATTCGATTAAATGAAATCTCACTGGAATAAAGTGTCAAGACAAAGACAAGCAAAAAGGCAATCGCTAAACTGAACATCTTCGACATCAGCAACTAAGCTCCCAGGAAACTGATAAACTTTGCACGAAGTCTCAGAATTCCGGGTCTTGAGTAGGTCACGCATAAAAGACCTTACAGGTCAAGGTCCTTGTGAGGCTGCGACCCCTCTACAATCTACAATCTACAATCTACAAGATTGATTGAGTTTTTTAGGCTAGGATTTGGAACGAAATCTGTAATATTTTTCTTACTGGACTATCTATGTATGAAACTACTGGTCTTATGGGATTATCTGGCTTGTGTGTTTTTATTGGGCCATACAGTTTGGGGCAGGAAGGATTGATGATGGTAATTCACCGTTTATCAAATTCGGTTAAAATAAGTTTCGTATTTGCAAGAAATTTTTTGAGATCAATTTGATCGAAAACTACCCAACGAGAAACAGTCCTACCCAAACTATATAACCCAATGAAAACACACAAGCCAGATGATAAGTTCCCACCCAATACGGAACTTGTACAGACTCGTACAAGGCACAAAAATATTGGATTGGGTACTGTGACATTGATACATAGCTGTGCCTTGGTTCGCGGACCTGCTGGCTCCATTGTTAAAACGTGGAGGTGGCGGGTTTGCGAATTGAGGCATCGATACGTAAGATACAATGAGTTAATAAGCCTAAGTGTCACCGGAGGCAATAGCCGACCGAATCTACACAGAGGTGGAGGTTTTAGTGAGTATGCCTACTAAGAAGAGTCTCACGGTATTTATTGAGTCTGGAGACTCAATATTTCTCTATAAAAGATTTCCTCCACCTCTCTAGAAAAAAAAAAGTACCAGCGTAAGGATGTCTGGAATACGCTTTGTAGTGACCGCTGTGACTTGATACAGCGTATAGACTATAGTGACAAGGTGTAACCTTGTCTGAAGCATAGAAACTTAAATTTATTTCTTTTAAAGGAAAATCAAAGGAGACATCTAACCTCCTCCTGAATCTTCTTGTCGACGAAAATCTTTTTAAATGAATCACTAGAATTTTTGGAAGTTTGTAAAACGAAAGGAATTTTGTGCATTTACGTTTTACACTACACAGGGAACACATTGGTTTAACGTCACCATCCAAAATCTCTTCCCTAGTTTTTTGTGGAATCGATAGAGAAAGACCTCAAACTGGAACAAACGTGACTGAAATAAATAGCTATAATTGTTGATGTGAGTTCTGATATTTTATCTCCGATATTGATGGTGGATTTGGCATTGTAACGAAACATATCTCATCGTTTAGTATGTTTGAAAATTCATTGTAGACATGTGTAGAAATCAATCCTTTTCTTTGCGTGAATTGTTTCGAAACTTGATACTGGAGACAGGAGGGACTTCCCGTTATGTTGAATTCCCAATAGCGACGTCTCGATTTTCAGACACATCTTGCTTTCTTGCTGTATGCCCGCGGACTATATATCTGAGTGACTATCCGTGAGTAAACTATATAAAGAACCAAAGCATTTGATGTTCACGATTTAATATTCATTTATGTGAATAACTCGTCTCAAAAGAGTTAGTAAAAGCGAAATCCGTATGTTTTTAATTGTATGACATGCTTGTAATCCCTAAATTAACCATATAGAAACCTAATTTGCCTGGAGGTAAATGGTTTATTATAAAAGGGTCAACTGTTATCCATTATAATATTCATATGGTGATTTAATTGAAATTTTTACGAAACAGGTCTTTTTTTCCGGAAACTGGGTTCTGAGTTTTGTTTCAGAATTAGGATGATGAAAATTTGACGTAGTTTTGGGTAGTTTCATTTTTTTGAATTATATTTTTGAAATATTTATTCATTCGGTTAATGGAACAATAAATTCAATCAACTAGAGACTCTGCTTGAAGTAATTAGAAAACCAAGGTATACACTTGGAACGGCTGAATGAAACAAAGTCCTGTTTTATTAGTAAAAAGGAAAACAACTACTTTCAGGGTTGAAAATACTACAATTTCGCTTTGAGAGTCCAATTTGTATCAAGCGAAAATTTTATTTTATCAGAAGTCGCCATTCTCTTGAAAATAGCTGAACTATAATTCATTATATCATAAATAAAGCTTTCTCCGGAGAACGATATTTTTCAGCTAGAAATTCGCCACAGAATTTAGTTTTAAAAATGTTTCTGATAATATCGATGAAATTCAACCTTTTTTTATTTGCACACATGCCACATGCGCATACGTATGCAATTTCAAATGAATCTAATAATTTTGTATTTTTTTCTACATTCATGCAAAAAGCAAAACTTTATTGAACTGTATTCAGTGGAAAAAGACGCTCTTTATTGCACTAGTGCAATAAAGTTTTTATTGCACTCATCTGTCATTCTACTCCAACGTGCTGTCATCATGATGAACATAAACGTTCAAACCCACTACATATTTAGCAGATATTCTGTGAGATTGGCCATAAGTTTTAAACAGCTACATATTTTATATTATTTTGTATTAATGTTAGCAGTCAGAGTTGAACAAACAATGCCTTGCCGAGAATAACTCCATAATCAAAACCGATCCGCTATGTTCTAAACCGTCTACCCGCATAGAGCAAACTGTACTATGACCACACCTCGTGATAACATACGCGCTCATGGCTACTATGATTTCGATTTTCATAATGCAACTGTGGTTATATAAACGTCAGTCAAAATTTAATTCTGACAATTACAGAACTGAAAGTTTTAAAATGAGTAATATTAATGGAAAACTAGATGATGACGATGAAATCGATAGTAATGATTGTTAGTGCCGCACCTAAATAAATAATTTTTTGCTTTTTGCATGAACGTAGAAAAAATGTTGAATGCAACTCGTGCAAAAAATGTTTATTGCACTCGACGTGTTGTCCAACTCGGCCTAACGGCCTCGTCGGACAATTTCACGTCAAGTGCAATAAACACTTAATTTTTGCACTTGTTGCATAAATAACTATTTATGATTTTTAAGGGGTATACCCCTTAGGACTTGGTGCGGGTAATTTTTTGTTACTGCCTATCTACTTGAAATTCATAAACTCATTTTATCAACCTGAATCGATTGGCGTTCAAAGGATTGCTCTATCTTCAACCGTTCTCGAGTTGAAAAGTTCATTTAAAGTTGAAAGAGGTGATTTCTTTCCAAAATTTGGTTTCCGAAATTTATTTTTCAATTTGCGAAAATTCAACCTTTTTTTAAACTCACTCCTATGCACACATATGCGCATATGCAATTTCAAGTGAATCTGATGACTTTATATTTTTCATGATTTTTAGGGGTCTATCCCTAAGGCTTTTTTCGATTAATTTCTTGTTTTTGTTGATTTACTTAATATTCATTATTTTCATCATTGTGAATCGATTGGCGTTCGCAGAGTTGCTCTATCTTCAACCGTTCTCGAGTTGAAAAGTTAATCTAAAGTTGAAAGAGGTGATTTCTCTACAAAGTTCAGTTTTCGAATTTTTTTCATTAATTTCCGTGAAATTCAACAGTTTTTCATAGGCACACATATGCGCATATGCAATTTTTGCGTGAATCTGACTTTTTTGAGTAATTTTTGTTTTGATCTACTAAATATTCACTGAGTATATTAATTTTATCATTCTGATTCGATTGGCGTTCACAGAATTGATCTATCTTCAACCGTTCTCGAGTTGAAAAGTTAATCTAAAGTTGAAAGAGGTGATTTCTCTACAAAGTTCAGTTTGCTAATTTTTTTCATTAATTTCCGTGAAATTCTACAGTTTTTCATAGGCACACATATGCGCATATGCAATTTTTGCGTGAATCTGACTTTTTTGAGTAATTTTTGTTTTCGTTGATCTACTAAATATTCACTGAGTATACTAATTTTATCATTCTGATTCGATTGGCGTTCGCAGAATTGATCTATCTTCAACCGTTCTCGAATTGAAAAGTTCATCTCGAGTTGGAACTGTTGGAAGAGATAATTTCTCTGCCAAATTTTGTTTTCGTCCTGTTCTCATTGGTTCGAAACGAGAAAATTATGGCATTTGGTTGGTTTATATAATATGAGGGAAATTGTCTTGATGACCTAAAAGATTTCAACTCGATATATTTTGATATTATGATATTTGAAAGAATTGGATCAGAAATAAAATTATTGTTCTCATAATGAATCTGAATGCATTTCCGACCTATTTTGTTCCTACTAAGATTTTCTGGAAATGTAGACGGTTGTTCCATTGCTGTTTGCGTGCGTGACTTGAGATCGCTTTGACGTAACTTTTTACATTGTTGGAGTATCTGTCGATTCTACAAAATTCATAACTCTGCGGAAAAATCACGAAATTTTTTATTAAAATTCTTTAATTTGTCAGATTGATCTTTTGGAAATCAACTCTCGTTGGCATCAAGTTTGAAATTCTGGTGAATGAGCAGGGCTTCCAAAAGCACGTTATATACAAGGGCAATCACAATATTGGAAAAATGATGCCTTCCGAATTCTTTGAATAAAAAATTAAGTACATCAAGACACTGCTTGAAAAAATTGTTAGTTTTCTCTTGTTTATAACTTTCTGAAACAATTCGTTTACAACAAAGTGTCGAAAGAATGGATGAAGAAAACACAAGCAGGAAAACTGATTCCATATCTTGTGTGTACATCAGTGAGAGGTTATTGAAAATCGTATACCTATTCCTTATGATCAAAAACTGAAATGACACAGAGAATAAATGTAAAAAAGTATAAGAAAAATTAAACTTGGTATATACGTGACAAGTGAAAAGCTAAAAACAACTGGGAGTTTTTTCATCAAAGCATGCCAATTTTTGTATTTTTCATTACAGATAGTACTTTTACTATATTATGATATTCGGCCATTAGATGAGATTGAAAAGGCTGACTTAAAATTAATTTTCATTAACAGTACAGAGAAGATACGAGTGATATGACAAGAAAATTTCTATCGCATTTGAAAATTATTCAGCAACTAATTCAAACACTCTATCTGGGTTTGCTGAGGGACCATTATCCTGTTTGAGTTATGTTCCTCTTTTCCTAGCCCTTTATTTATAATCTTCTACGTCTCTTCAGTTTTGTTTTCCGACTGGTTTATATTACTGTAGATATTTTTTTTGCAACATTTTGTTTGTGCCTATTTTAGGTATCTATACTTATTTCAAGAGATGAAATGGCGACCAAAGCATGAAGGGAATAGTAGTTCAGTCGACAGGTTGAAAAAAGTGGGGTCAGGTGGAAAAAGGTCGGAAGTTAATGAAACTTCAGGAGGTTCTTCAGGGATGGTTAATCAACATTTTCTCAAGTTTTGGACCATAATTATCCCAGGACAGGAAAAAAAAAGAAAAGACGATTTTTGACAGTTTTGCTGTGTGGTCGACGGTCTTCCTCAATCAGCTCAATCAGCTGCTGAATGGAAAACTGGCATTCATTACTATTCTCGTCCAGCATGGTTTCGTCAACACTCGGCGATGGGCGGAATCCTCTTTTATGCGATGACTTAGGTGGATGGTAAAAGCTTGCGGGGCACTTTTGATGATACTCTTCATTGACGGCGACTAAATCAGTGTCCAACTTCTGCAACTGGCTAATGCGCTCTTCTATTTTCTTCTCCCAGTCGTCTCCACGCATCCTCGCATTTTCGATGATTCTATTAGAATTTTCGGGTAGAGTCACTTTGACTGTAGCATTGCGCCTTTCCAACGGCAACTTTGCCTGTTTAGCTCTGAAATCATCAGTGATAGCTTCCTCACAAAGAAAACACGCATTGGTGAATTTCGCAACTTGTGACCGTCGGGTAGGCAGGAGAAATAGCTTTGGATGTGTCACATCCACGACGTGTAAATGTAGCAATCAATTTCTCATTGTTGTACCTTGTTTGGCAAGCACTGTGCACTCTTGATTCACTTAACTCACGTAGAAACTGTTCATCTGCCGAAAGTTTGCTTTTTACACTGGACTCCAACAGTCTGGCAACTCCTCTGGCTTTCACTACAGTTAGTTCACCTGCTTCAACTCCTCCTTTACAAAAAAAAACACAAGTCTGATCCACGAGATGTAGACGCCATCTCAGAAAATTACCCAAAAACCAAAACTGTCACTAACACTCGATGCTCCTTTCGCTAACAAAGTTATTCACTTCAAGAGCTGAAGGTTTCTAATGTTACTTAACTAACTTAATCTTATATATACTCTGAGTGGTTAAACACACTATGTCAAAATTTTAACAATCCCTAATTTAAATTTTCTTATTACCTAATTTGACTATTCTACGTGAGGTACTTATACCCTTCTATAATTACTATTTTTCGATATCTTCTTGGAATCATGTTGAAAGAATGAAATGAAAAGTGATCTAATAGGACCTCAAAAATCGAAAACAAATAGGTCTAGGTAGCGCAGGTAAAATAGACAAATTTCAGCCTTCTATGTTGAATATTGGCTCATCGTTTGCATTCCGCAGTTCCATAGGAGCAGTGTTCTAACATCTATTGTTTTTCAGCTTTTTACTGCTGTAGCTGATCACACACTCCCCTCGGCCCGACACTCTCTTGTCCATGAGAGGAACGACTTGACACCTGATGGGCAAGCAGGGGTGGGGGTTATCTAAGTTGGTGATTTCAAGTAGGAATTATAATAGCAACTACATTTCATCATAATTCTTGTATAACAGAACAAATAGGGTGGAATCCTGCATTTTGTGGCAAAATTTGAAAAATTACCTATTCTTCGAAGCGCCATATCTCGGTAACAAATTGACACACAAACATGTTTGAGGCAACAAATTAGTAGGGAATTTGGCGATCTACAAAAAAGTAGAATGACGTTTTTGCTGTAGAACGTAAAGCAAAAAAGTTATTGAGGAAAAACCACACCAAGGTCGAAAAATTTGCAGTTTCCCCCCCCTACTTTTTTAGCACAGAGTCCTCGAGGTCCAAAACTTGAGAAAATGTTAATCAACCATCTCTGAACAACATCTTAGAGTTTCATTAACTTCTGACCTTTTTCTATCTGAAACTACCTGTCGACTGAACCATAGTAATGGTATTCAGTTATAAGAAGCTTTTCAAATAGGTCCTACCTGAAAGAACATTTGCACAAGTGTATGTCAGGTGTAATTAATTTTTCGTAAAATAAAGTAGTTGTTTGATGTAAGATGTTTACCTCTTATTATTCTACTGTGTGGGATTATACAATATATTAATATATTTTGAGTCATTGTATGAAAATGGAAAATTTGCTCAACATTTTGAAAAGGTTTTTTGTGAGTATGCGTATATCTGGCTGTCATGGGATGGAAACCGTTCGCCAAGGATTTTTTGAAAATAGTAAAGGTGCATATGTTTTTATTTGAGTGCTGGAGATGTGGACTGGAGCCCAGACATATGTATAACGTTCGCCAACTATACTATACCATCAATTATAATAAAAGCATTTTGTATACATGCAACTATCCACATTCTTGTCGACTGGCACATTAATTAGGTATTTTCACACTTCACCACTCATGTGTGGACGACATATCATAGCAGAACACGTCATATAAATATGTAAATAGAGTTACTTTACCGTTCGCGGATGTACAATGACTTTAAAAGCTATTTTATTACTATTCTAATTTCCGATTTAAATGCCTTTTCTATGTAAATTGCGATCTGGCTGATATATTTCTACAAATGTCGACGTGAAATGTTAAGTAAGTATTGTGCCAGGGAATGATATTAAATAAAACATAATATCCAACTGTTTTGAATTGTTTGGGCTTATCTGATTTCAGTTTCATTGTTCCGGGCTTTCAAGAATAAATACAGTGAAAATTAAACGAAGTGACGTAAAATTTCTATTTCCTGATGAGATTTGCAAGAGCTAGTGTCAAACTCTTGAAAAAAATATGAAAAAAAACTAGTAATAATACGCTCCATTTGTATTTTTTATCCCAAGCAGAAGTAAATGAAAGCACACGAGAAGCATTTGATATTACTGTACCAATATATGTAGGACGTACGACAGTTGGCCATTTTTTTGCCATGTCTGAGAGTAATCATAGAATGTTATGAGCTATTATCCTCCCTAAATCCGTGTTGCTTTTCCGATAATATGCCCTTACTCCTAGATTTCTTTTGCTCTGGACGAAAACAGCCCAAGTTTATGTGTATTTATTGATCTCTTTAAAGAATTCGATACCGTAAGTCGTAATTTAGGTGTTCAGATATTGGGAGATATCTCTTAATAAATGTACAAATTGTTCTCCATTGACCGCTAGACAATGACCTACTCACGCAATAAATTCTTCTCTGGCATTTTGTAGCACATCGGGTATTGTGTTCTGCCTTTCTTGCCTGATTAGGTCTTTAGGTCACGGATATTGCCAGCACTGTTACAGACTATATATGTTGGATATTCCAATGAATAAAAGTCTAATGGGCTGAGATCGGGTGATATAGCGGGCCAATCCGTACTGTTCCCTTCTTCCTCATCCACCGATCTGAGAAGGTACTATTCAAAAATTCGCGCACTGTACATTGTGAAAACAATAATATAATAGGGGAGAAACAGTTACGGCACTGCACATATATGTTTCCAAAGTTGAATCGGTATAAATTTTCATGTAAGTACACAAGATGACAAAGCCACCATTCGCTAAAAAAGTTCATAAAAGAAATTTGGAGTACTTTTTGCCAAGGACTAAGGTGACACATTTGCAGTCAGGTTTGTACCTTACAACTGAATTTGAAATTTCATTAATTGAATACAAACTTAACAAGTACTCCAGAAAACTTTTGAACAACGAAAGAATGAATTAGTACGAATAAAAACACAAAGGATAACAGACTTCCAGAAGGTTCTATAACATAAAGACAAATTCTTTCAACATGAATTACAGAAATCCGAAGTACAAATGAAGGAACTGAAAGAAGAACTAAAGGAAGACGTCAAGAAAATCGACGATGAAATTAGGAAGTGGATACAGTGCGAAAGGAGATAAAAGGACGCAAAAGCCAGATAGTTCTCCTCAAGAACCAAGATTGTCGAGACAGGGTTGCCACATAAAGAATTTCTGTAAAATAACCAACTTTTAGTTCATGTATCACCGACAATTTGAAGCTGCGGCAGTGTCCAAGAAGAAAAAGCTACTGCACTCATAGTAGCATTGAGAGGGCCAGATACCCGTCGAACAGCAAAATGAATATGAAGACCTGATAACTGCATTAGAGTAACGGTATACGATCAACATCAACAGCTGTACCAACAGCTGTATCGGCTCAAATGAAAACGCGCACTCAAAATCGGGTGAGAGTCTGCAATAACTTAAAGCAGATGTGAGACGCCCAATTCAGCTGGCTTGCCCAAAAGCACTAGGGGATTTCAAGGATCAGCTAGTGGTGCAGTTATTCATAGATGGACTGAGAGACACAGAAATCCAAATGACTCTGCGACTAACACACGTTTAGAGGAGTAGCGATGCCTTGGTACGTTCTGCGTTTGTGGGAGGCGGCCTTCAACACCTCGAGGCCGAAAGTACAAGCGGTATCAATGGAAGGACACGAACGATTTGGCGCAGTTACTAGTTCATCCGAGAAGGTCATGGATGAGATCAATTCTTTTATAAATGGAATAAGCACTCAGAAGAACAGGGCATGCTATAGATGTGGGAAATTGGGACATCTTATTGAATACTGCAGGGTAAGAATGCCACCACGTTCGCAATCACCTCTAAGAACAACGTCTTCCAGCGAGTCCTCAAATGGTGGCAGGAAAACTAGAATCAGCTATCATATCTGGCTTATGCTGGCTAGCAATAATAGAGCCCCCAGGGTCATCTCCGTTAACAGGCTAAGGAGAACAACCAGCCTAACCATTAGGTCGATTGCACAACAACGCAGATGCCCTGTCCAGAAGACCTTGTTTGGATAATTGTGAGCATTGTGAGCGAATTGAATGTCGCGAAGGACCAAGTGAGCCAGTGAGATTAATGGGTGACGACAATTGGACCACAGCAAAAATGAGACAAGACCAAGAAAGTGATCCAAGCGTTGCATAGGAATTATTTTGGCAAAATGGAGTGAAAAATAATAGTAAAAAATAGTATGACGCAAACAGGTATCAAAAATAATAGAAAATGAGAATACACTGCAAACATATTGCAGAAGCAAAACAGAAGGTTGATGAAGTGTCAGTTGATTTCCTTGTACCCTATACTTACTCCAGATAATATCTATCCTTTACATTTATAAATATGGTCCAAGGTTCTAAAATGATTTAGTCTCACAGCACTCCAAACACAGAAGAAAATAAAATTGTTTTTTTGAATCATAGCATAAAGCGAAATTTTATAATATTTTGCTCCTTGGCATGAAGCATCGATGATTGTCGAGGAAACATTCCTACGATTTTGTCATATAACGGATACCAACAGTGAAGTCTAAGCCATGATCAGCAATACCTACTTCCTACCAACTAGCTAATTTTGCATGTGGAATAGACAACAAGTTATGACTATATTAGGATCAGAGCTGGATAATTATGTTTGTAGTGATGTGAGAGCTACTGTATAGATCGCTAGGAATATTATACTCATCCAACTTCAATTGACGTTTTTTTTTTGAATGCTCTTATGAGTGGAGTCGCTTTGAGTGAACCGTACCTTGAAAGATATTAGCATCAATCATGACTATTTCTTTGTTGAAATGAAGTAGTTATACATGATGACGATACTTTCTCTCCTATTATTCCAATTTTGAGAAGTTTGCTAATAAAATTGACCACAGGCAACGGATTATACACGTGAAAGGCCGATCTATCCTTTCATTATATCTGTAACGCGGGATCATGTTCGTACACGGGTCAACAACGGGCGATATAAAGTTGCGCAGCGCTACAGCTACGTACAAGGGGTAGTTGTAGTGATGCTGTTTAAACATAATAATTAAACAAAACATGGCATCCAGATGACGGCGTACAACGATGCAGATTCTAACGTAAATACGTCGGTGCGCTTGGAACACATGCAAATGGATTGTTTGCGTATGTGAGGGGAGAGCGGAGAGCTCAGCTCCACTCATAATTTGCCTCGGTAATTAATTTGTGACAACAACGGTGGTCCACTCCATTTGTTTACGGGGTCGGAGAACGGGGAAGTGTTTGGAGTTGACTTGATTTAACGGGATCTGGCGCTTGCAACTGATTTGAATCAGAATAGTTAGTACTCGGGCCCTTATGTGGAGCTGGCACGACTATTTTTTTCATTATTAATGAATAATGTAACGAGCCTGGAGCCGGACATGCCTCCCGGCATTCTTCGAAAGAGACGCCTGTCTGCTTGACGCTAACTCATGTGCATCCACTTCAACTCTCTTGGAACCAAATCTTCCGAATAACAGCGACACCTATCGTCGTGTCTCTAAGCATCAGAAGTGTCCCAATAGAAAGATTAAAATCATTAAGAGGTTTATGTGCTTCTAAGAGAATCTCCACTACAACCTTTGTAGATCTATTGTGTGTGCCCTCATGTTATGTTAGAGTTCCTTGTCTAGATCATCCTCAATACTAGACTTCATAGGCCAGACCTCATGTCCTCCATGATTATCTATTTCCTTCCCAATCGTCGAAAATCTTAGCCCAGTCATACCTTGGCAGTAGTACAGTATGTGTGATGAGGTTTCCTGTTTCCTCATCTTCTTGGAAAAACCTGCATATTGTTGACTGCTATTGTTACGAGATTGATAAAAATCCCCTAGCTACGCCGCTGAATCGACTCGCAAGCGTATCGTCGATAATTGTTTCCTAGAAAAAGTATATAAGTGTTTGGCATATTTAGCTAGTTGTATTGTTGTATAGACCTAAGTGTTTGTATGTTATTTTAGTGAACTTAGAAATAAACAGTTTTAGTTGTGTGCTTGGCTTATTATTTAGCAAATCGTAACACTATGTTAGGAGTCCAAACAGGATCCTGGTTGTTCGCCTGTTGTGGCTTAGTAGGTATTTCGTGATTTTTGGCGATGGCTCTCGATGAACTCTTTGATCTGTCTCATTTCCGGAGCCTTGTTCCATCATTCTCGTGATAACTTTTTCATACTGCTCGTTCTCGGGGTAGTTTATCTGCCTCTTCATTTCACTTGTAACCTATGTGACCTGGTACCCAGGCTAAAGGTTAGGTGGAAGAACAGACATTCTGGAATCCGATCAGGACTCTAGAATGAATTGAACCTCGCCCTATCTTGATAATTTTTATAAAAATGATGTATGCAGCATACACGATCTGAGATAGGGCTACACTCATCAATATCATCCATTTTGAATGCTCTGCGTCCCTTGATGTTCGGCATGAGTCCTGACAGTGCTTCAACTGTATTCTTTACTTTTTTTGACACCATATGCGCAGCAAAAGTGAGCTTTATATCTAGCAGAATTTTTAGATACTTGATAGCTTTCTTTGGCGTAATTGTCACCATGCATGGAGCTGATTGCTTTTATAGCCGTTTGGCGTTGGTTTTTTCTTAAACTCTTACCTCAGTAACTCAGTACGATGTTGGAGGGCGTTAAGAATGTCCCTTTCAAGAATTTGAGCTTCTTGTAGAAGAGCGCTGGGCATTCACAAAGCAGATGTTCTGCAGTTTACGCGAAGTTCTCGCCCATCTTTTGAGGTGATACCCCAGTGAAATGTCTCGTTGGTCTTTTTTGTCCGACTCGAGAAGCTGTTTAGCTTTCCTTGGCGATATGCTCACTAGCCTTTTCGCTTGTCTTTGTCCTGTCACTTTATTTCAAAGAGATTTCATTTTATCGAATTCCCAGCTTCGAGACTCTTCTTTCAGGTCGGCTTTGGAGAGTCCACAGGAGGCTTCAAGGTCCGGAAAGTGGTGTATTTGACCCTGTGATCTGGCACTCATATCAGGGTTACCTGATGATGGGAGGTTAGGATTTGAAATTTTTGTGGTCGAAATGCTTTTCAGTAAGAGAAACTTGGAAAAAGTAGATGACTGACCTTTATTAGAAAATCACGAAAGTTTGGAAATGAAGAATGGTAGTAGTAATGTGGATATGTGGAGGAGGATGGAAAACGGCCCATAAGGGGTCCTGCTTGTCTGCCCGATGCAACAGCCCTTCCCCAATTACTTACTATATCATTTTCCCATTCTAAGCCGTTCATCAGTTATTGAAGTATATGTGTTGTACCGAAGTATACAGGGTGATTTACGTAAGCTGTGCACTAGTAAATTTCCAACTTACAGTTTGATTACAAACTTGAAATTCGGTATGATATCTTGATCATATCCGTTCTTCCTAAAATATTTTTAGTCTTACAGCTATATAGAGTATGCCGAAAGTCCGTTCCAACATTCTCATTTTGAACGCAAATCTACTTTTTTTCACATTGTTCGATTGTCCTTCTGATTATGAGTTGAGACAACCTAAGTTATGTTAACTCATCTATTACAATTTTTGAAATATTTCCATTTTTCTGAAAAAAATTACCGCCGTAGTTCAGGAAAAAATTAGTAGCTCGCAAACCGTTCGAAATCAGGAAACTAATTTTGTAGAGCAGTTAGCTGGTAGTCAATTGTTTTTTGTTTTCATGGTATACTTGAATGCACTGAATGCACTGAATAAATAACTCGATATAGGTTGAAGTTGAGTATAAGGAAAGCTCAGGTAAGTTATCCTAACATTCAATTTTCTTTTTGACAATTCTTGAACACGAAATTCGAAAATCGCCTGCGCCCATTTGGTACAAAATGGAACCATCGATGGAACATTAGGTGTTAGCCTAGACTACCAGCTAGTTGCTCCACAAATTTGGTTTCCTGATTATGAACAGTTTGCGATCTACACATTTTTTTCGAAACTACTGTGGATGGCGGTAATTTTTTTCAGAAAAATGGGATTATATTCAAATCTGTAATAGATGAGTTAATAACATTGATCAGATTGTTTGAACTCATAACCAGAAGTCCAGCAAACAAGTGAAAAAATGTTAGGTTTCCATTCAAAATAGAACTTTTGGCATACCCTGTATAGCTGTAAGACTGAACATATTTTGAAGAGAACGGACATGATTAATAATGAAAGCATGCCAAATTTCAAGTTTCTAATCCAACAGCAAGTTGAAAAACCTCTATTGCACGTCCTACGTAAATCATCCTGTATGTCGATTTGAATGTTTCATAACTGTATACATTTTATTTAGATGTCTTCTTTTCATTGCATTTTATTAATATTCATTGACAGATCGATACCAAAACGTATAATTTTCAGATAAAAGGTAATTTTTCCTGGTGAATCACCCAGTGATATGTTTCTGCTCTATTATGAATGCTTAGCCTGAAAGTTTCAAAACTCGAAATCAATCAGAAAATATGCCTATGGAGTAGCGATAGTCAAAATGTGGATAGAAAAAATTGATTAAAAAAATTATGATTGGTCTTACAATTTCTCGATTCACCTTTTGATTAATAATGTAAACCATTTCGGAAATAAATGACCTCGAGTTATACATTTTTCATCTCCACCGCTCATTGGTATGTCGATATCAAATTGTGTTTTGAATTATTGATCATTTCGAGGTTTAAAGTTTACACAACCAATTGAATCGAAGTAGTATCGATCAAGATGTAATAACACTAATCCTGTTTCAGTTTCTACCGTTCATTTTTTATTCATATTGAGACAAAATAACAATTTCTCATTTCGTTTTTTATGCGGTGAGCGAAGATAGTAGTGGCTAGAAGTCCACATTGTATATTGGAAAAAATATTAGTGGCTATAAATTTTCTTTGCTTGTCAGTTCTGAACGGTGACATGACTGCCAGAAGAGATTGGATTCAACTGGGTGATTTTTTTACCATCCGGCGTATTTTAAATATATACGAGAAAATAAATCTAGTGCAGCAAAACAATTCTTGGAAACACACTATAAAATAATCTTCAATGTTTAAAATAAAATTAGTAAAACGCGTCTGTAATCACGGAAGATTTGGTCTCCTAAAATATCATCAATTCTTCCACTGATAGAAATACAATCGAGACTGACTCCTCGAGCTCAGTCTTCACATCTCTTTGTCGTTACTTTTGAGATATGATAATGATAGTAATAAACAGGCGTGACAATTAACCCTCAATGCCTTGGTGAGCTTCGACACCATTTTCCTGAGCCAGAGGTGCAAAACCGGCTTGGTAGCCCAGACGAACCTGGGAGGGAAAGAGCATCTCCTCTGGTATCGGCAGTGGGTATTCTACCCTATTTAGAGGGTGTTTCAATACACTGTGACCTAAGTGGTCTATTGTGTCTGCTTTTGCTACCCAGCCGTTTATGATGTCAGCAGTTCCTCCAGTTCTATGGCTTTTGAAAAGTTCAGGATGTCGGATGTCTTCAGGTTAGATAGATCGCCCTTTTCTATATGATGTTCTTCGAGGTATCTTACCCTCCGATTATGCAGGATAATTAATTACCCTCAACCCTGTTAGAATTTCCAATATTATTTTTGCTCTTACTGGTGCAGTCAGTTGATCTCTCCTGGTGGTGTAAGATACACCCAGAGCAAGTCGTCTTTTCCATACAAAATCTTAGGGACTTAGCAGAAGTGACAGATATGCCACGTGTCAGTGTGGCTATTAAGGAGCTTGCATCATAACACCAATGGAGGCATCAGAAGCCACAGGGAGCTTCATAGTACCAAGCCCCTGAAGCCACAAAAACTGGCACAGGTGGATGCGGATATTCCCGAATATCTTCCAGAAGCTGTCATCTGACAAACTAACTCTGCCGTGTATGACGCCGCTCAGACTCTTTCTCAAACAGATTTGTGGACTAAGTGGCGGACAATATGCCCTACACGCCAGCACTGTGGCGAATTGCCGCAAAATTAAGACGAGCTTATCACCCACTAAATCAAGTCATGCTGTTTACCACCAAACGGCACTGTCTTGGTAGTTTACGAATGCTGGTGGCTGAGGAGAAGACACTAGTGAGACGGGCGATCAGGTGGAAAACTTCTGGAAGAATGTCTATCTGGTGGAGTCAGACTCCTTTAGTTTCCTTTTCTTCTTCATCTCCCTATTGCCATTGTTCGTTGCACTACCAGCAACCGGAGGCATAAGGTCACCCATATGTTTTACATGGATGAATTCAAACGATATGCCTCGGAAGAAAAGGATGGAAAAGTAAAGTATGCTATCCAAATGTAGTTTGAAATCTACAAATGTGCTACGGTTCATATGAAAATAGGAAGATCTGAGTAATACGGAGGAGACGTTCAGCTCGCAGAAAGAAGCATTCTATATCATCTTGATGCCGGAGAGACGTATACTCATCTACGCCACTTCCAAGAACAACAAAAATGCTTGTCCTACTCTAATCCTTTGTAGTGGTAAAATGAACTCAGGTGGAGCTGCGACAACTCGACGTAAAAACTCGCAAAATGATCGATCTATTTAGGAGCTTACATCCTAAATCGTCTGTTCCACGTTTATACTACCCCAGACAACGTGGAAACCGTGAACTTTCTATCTACATATCAGAATGGTACTGAATAGAGCCTGTGAAGTCATCAGGGGTTCATATTCTCTTCTTTGCACAAAGCTTACTCTTGCAGCTACATATGGATATCCCGATATATTGGATCTCATTAAAGAACGTCGGCTCATCCAGAACTTTGACCTTTGTTTTCATCAGGGTAATTGTGCTAAGGTCGGAGACCGAGGTATTCATAATGGCCAGCCAGGATGGTGTTTTCAACACACTCTTCTATCGTAATCGCGTGATGGGTATATATGTATGTCTTGAGGCCCTCTAGACCATAATGCATTTGCTGTCAGCTTGTCAATGGATGATTTATGTAGTGGAGTATTCAGCTCCTAGCGAAACGAAGACAGTCCGAAAAGAGAAGAAAAAAAGGGCAAAACCATTGTCGAGCCCTTCTTAGTTCATTACTATCTCAGTTATCAGGCCCATTTCCTTGAGATTTAAACGTGACTAGTTTGGTAGCTCTAACTCATACAAGCTGCCTTGGAACTGCAATCAATCCCTGAGACAACTGGCAGAAAACAACTAGGTTTTATGGGTGACAGAGGTATTAGAGTCAACGTGGAAATAGATTGCCTTGCCAAATAAGGGACAAACTCATAATCTCCTCAACCATTCAGCATTCAGCACACTTGAAAGAAGAATTCTGGCGGTGGGTAACCAAAGAAATGAAACTTCACTGGAATAAAGTGCCAGAACAAAGACAAGCGGAAAGGCTAGTAAGCTTTTCGCCAAGGAAAGCTAAACAGCTTCTCGAATTCAACAAAAAAGACTTGAGATTGGTAACAGGACTCCACACTGAACAAAACCTTACTAAATATCACCTCAAAACATGGGCAGATCAGAGACTTCGCCGAAACTGCTTAAAATTCGTGTCATTTGCTTTGCGAAAGCTCAGACCTTTTTTGCAAGAAGCTCAAATTGCTAAGATGAAGTCTCGAAATCTCACGCACGAAAGATCTAATAGGTCAAAGTGCTTATGAGGCCGCATAGCACAAAAGTTTGTGGTGAAGTGAGGATATTTCATTTGATCTTAGCTATCTCAAAACAAAACTTGTTTTCATACTTCTATCTGTATACCTATCAATCATTCTTTAGTTTCATGCATATAAGATATATAATAAAACACCAGTGTAATCAAGCATAGATACTTCATTCTGTATATAGAAATAAATAAATAAATCGAACGTATTAAACTCAAGACTTTTCTGAATTGCTTATGGCATATAAAAATCTTTCGAGTAAGCGGACTACTAGTCATTTCCATTAACCCATGTTTCTGTTCAGACAGTAAATATTTTAACCCCTACTGCATTTATAAAAATTCAAGTGCAGTGCACTTCTAAATCACATTCTTATTTTTAGTATGTCTGCTGTATATTTATTTATAATCGAATAAGTTACGGCGCGCTGTCATACTTATTTCAACCAGGGATTTGTAACAGTCAGAATTTTATATCACTTTTTCACCGAATATGTTTTTATTGGGGTTATAATTTTTGTTTTTTTGTACGTCGAAATGAAACCGAAATATGGTTTGAATAACTTATTTTGCTTTTTAGGTGAACATTTTATTATGATTCTGCACGAAACGGCATTGGATAAGCTTTGTAACGTTGATATATCGAACATAATTTTCGATTTTTCCTATCGGTCAAACCATTTGTCAATAATCTCAGTATTTTTAGTATTTCCCAAGACTCATGGTTACACACTACAGCGTATTTCGTAATTGAATGCTTATCCTGAAGGGCAATAATTTTTGGAATATTTCAAGAAAAATTGTCTATATGAACATACGTCCACAACCGCTTTATTTCTCAAAAATAGGATTTGAGTTGGCTGGCGTTGTAGTAGAAGGAAGTCATTGTCGGATCGTCAGAGAGTTTCAGTAGAATTTTTTATATTTTGATTATATTCTCAAAAATAGAATGTGTTCGCTGGCATTGTAGTGGGTCAAAATACGTTTCTTTTTTTATCAAATCATAGCTTCTAACCATCAAAAGTCATCGTCAGGTTGTCAGAGGGTTCCAGTCGATTTTTTTATATTCTGAAGTGGTCTCAAAAATACGATTTGAGTTGGCTGGCATTGTAGTTAGTCAGAAGACCTTAGTTTTTGTTCAAATCATAACTTTTCATCATTGAAAGTCATTGTCAGATCGACGGAGGGTTTCAGTCGATTTTTTTATATTTTGAAGTGATCTCAAAATTACGAATTTGTTGGTTGGCATTGTAATGGATCAGAAGATATTCGTTTTTGTTAAAATCATAACTTTTCATCATTAAAAGTCATTGTCAGATCGCTAGAGGGTTTCAATCGAATTTTTTATATTCTAAAGTGATCTCAAAAATAGGATTTCAGTTGGCTGGAATTAAAGGTCAGAAGACGTTCTTTTTGGTTTACCATCATTAAAAGTCATTGTCGGATCGTCAGAGGGTTTCATTCAAACTTTTTATATTCTGAAGTGATATCAAAAATGAGGGCCCTAGGCTGACATCAGTTTGGCGCCTCTAACTAGGAAAGTAAAAATATAGATACATGTAAAATAAAACGCGTACAACAAAAAATATATGTATTTGTGAAAATTAACAAATCGATTTTTTACAGGTGGATTTTATACTTGAAAATTTTGGTGCCTCTGATTGTATACATAATATTGAGAGGTCAGCAGTTTTATCGTTTGTTAAAGACTCGTTTTAACACGGAGAAGGTCCTTTCGCCCGTACAATTCGTCACTGGAAGACACAGACATATTCTTAAAATAATGTCCATATTTGAAAACGTACAAATAAAATTTTTGCTACGGAGTGTTTGCAACCATGACATAGTTTTTGATGTTCTTTTCAAAGAACAAGGTGAGCCCAGAGTTTGAATAAAATATTTGAGTTGTATACATTCATTTTCAAAATAACAACCTTGATCTCCACGAAAAAAAAATACTTACAGCAAAAATGATTTGCACGAATTTCGTCACTCGGCGCCTATTTCTTTCACGGCGCCCTAGGCTATAGCCTATGTCAGCCTATTGGATAATACGGCACTGCTGACAAGGCTAAGGTTTTCGACAGTTGAGGGGGAAAAACCACAACCTTCCCAATATATGCCGACCGGAGGTCTGGCCTATGGAGTCCAGTAATATGGACAGTTCTAGACACGGAACCATAACATAACATGAGGGCAATAACAATAGATCTGAGAGAGAGGCTCCTAGAACCACATGAGCTCCTAATTATAATCTAACCCAATTCTAATCCTTGTCATTATTTAATTGATACCGATCCCGTAAACTTTTAATAAGATCATTACTCCTACCGCACAATGAAACACAGCTCAGTAGTAAAACGAACATTGTCACGATGAGAGTGCACCTTTTTATTTTCTTGTTGGCGTACCTAGTTTGCATATCGTTAACAATCGATATCGAAAAATCTCCTACATTTTTCAGAGCCTTGTTCGTGAATTTCTTATAATACTTTTGATCGGATATTCACGATAGACATGCAAATACATCAAGAATAAATAGAGTATTTGTAGTAATAACTCAAAAATCTATAGCATTTCCATTATTCAATAGGTGTACTTGAAGGCTGACGTTCTATGAGAAAATAAGCGATGCCCAAGTCGATGTAACAATCAAATTATTTATTCAGGAGGGCGGATAAGCGAGAAATCGGGGAGACTTGATTTCCATGTTCAGCCGGAGGAGGCCATCGCTTGGCCTATTTGTTTGTATCAGATTCTTAGATGCGCGTGGAATATTATAGTGATTAGTGATTGATTATGCATGTATACAGGGTATCCCGGAATTGAGTTCCGGAAGGCTAAGTCGATATTTCTGAGATTATATTGAAACTACCCTCTCAAAGTCACATAAAAACTGTACTGCTGCTTCAGGAATACCAATTTTCATATGGATGAGTATATTCCCAGTAAACATAAAAACATAACTTAAACATAACTGTTATATCACATTGTGACTTGGTGATGTTATTCAGAGATATGCTTGATGTTACAGATACGTTGCGTCCATATGCCTTCGTGCCTCTTTTAAATATTACAATGTAATGTTAATTACTTAACATTACATAAATGTATCATATTTTGCACAACTTTAATGTGACTTTATTACATACATATAATGTTACTCAAAACATCTATGCAAAATTTGTAAAATGTAACATTGTAACATCAGGGTGGAGCATATACTCATTGTTTATCAACACTTATTTTTCTACACTTAAAGTTGTATTTCTGGAATTTCAGTAGTCACTTTTCAGTAGATGAATAACAACAATAGCAATTAATACAGTTATTCATCTACCAAAGAGTGGCGATTGAAATTCCAGAAATACAACTTTAAGTGTAGAAAAATAAGTGTTGGTAAACAATTAGTATAAGCTCTACCCTGTATACTGAGAAATAAAATATGTATATAAGGGGTTAATGATGTAAAACATACCAATCAATCAAAAACCTTTGTTGTCAATGATTAAAATCTCATGGATAAAGCGTTATAAAACAAGACAGTTACATCATTAACAATTAACAGTATAAAAAATATAATCTTGAATCACTATGAACAGACCAAAGTACCTAATAATATGACTTACCACCTGAATCGGATAAAAATTTATTGATAGATCTATCTACCAAAGTTAAGTGTTATTAGAAGAATAATATTGAATGAAAACCTATTTCTTTTGAAAAATAAAAACAAATATCACTGAATCAATAATTACATGGTTGTTTTCTCGGTCACTTCTCGTTTCTTTCTAGTTTCTGCTCTGCTAATGTCATCCAATCCATCACTATGAGTCAAACTCTTCATCTGTAATTGAACTGCAAACATCTTTTACATATTCTGAAATGTATAGTCATTACAGTCACTGAAAACTCATATTAATCTTTATGAAATAAGAAAACGACCATCCAATAATAATTAATAATTCTATGTTGCCCCTAGAGGTAAAAGAAAAATAATTACTTACGTTTCAGTATGTCCATATTATCAATTCAAAACTTTTGGATTTTTTTCATTGCCCAGTCCAGAAGGGCTCATCTTCGATTAGTTCGGGAACAACAATTGCTATTTAAGTTTCTGTAATCTGATCATTCAATAAGTACCAGTTTGTACATCAAAACTGATAGAGGAATGTGAAAGGACACTACCAAACTGAAAAGAAAGAGAAAAGGCAGTTAGTTTATTGATAATTTGTATTAAACAATTCAAGTGATTTCTCTACAATCTCAAGAAACATTAATATTATCATAGATTCATGAAATTAAGAAAGATCAGAACACTCTGTATAAAATATATAATTTTGAGTTCACTTACCAAGTAAGCAGCTCCAATATTGCTGTTTTAGCAAGCTAAATTTATTGGTTTCAGTTACAAAAATTCCATGATCAATCGGTTCCAAATAATTTGACACAGCTCCAGATGTCAGCAACCATTTCCATGCTGTCCAATATCTGATTAGCAGAAACCACAACTGATAGCCTTTCTACTATTCATAGCATCATATGTAGATACTCTCTAATCAATAGTAGATATCAGTACATTCACTACATAACCTAAATGCTAAAATAACAATTAGTGGATGGAGTAGTAGAAAATCATAATCTTACCATGAAAATTATGAGTTTTGCAATCCTATTGATTCCAATCACTTTTAAGTAGTTTGAATATATTTTAATTCTATGAACTCAAAACTCATACCATGACCGCCATGATTATTAGGATAAAATGAACGATGGCGTCAGTGATATATTTATTTCATATTTAATGGGTAATATTGTTTGAACGTGGATATTATCTTTTTAAGTTACGTAGATGAATGACGTCATGACGTGGTCATTACCCAAAAATTACATTTAAGAAACCTTTAAGATAATATTAAATTCAAGGCTCCCTGTACACATGTCAGTAATGTTTTGAGGTTAGACAAAAATATCGAACAAATAACATAACTACTCTGTCTAAGACATATCTGGGCAACATATAATCAACATGATATGTATTATCTAATGAATATTATTGGTTACATTATTTTGATGTTGCATAAACATATAGTTGAAAACACTGTGTTGGAAACGTCAAGATGACATTAATATAATGTTAGTTTGCCAATATCACAAAACTGCACAAAAGTTATATCTGAAAAATATTTTTGTTATGTATCATGTTTAGTGGGTTATTTTCATATAAATCGTAGAACATACGATAAGGAATTTGAAAAATTTTTAAACTCAAGAACAACATATCGGTTATACTGAAAGTAGGGAAACTCCTGTTTGGTTCTTATAGTTGAATGAATAAAAATCTGCAGTTTTCTTAAACGGCATCAAAATATCATTTCAATATCTATAAGCCCTAAGTATTCATAGTGGAAAATGTTTTTCAAATTTGAGGACGTTCTTCTATTGATATTTCCAAATTTTTCACTTGCCTTTCCACAGGAAGATGTATATCACCTAATTTCTTACCCAAATTTTGATCTAGTACCCTGTTTGGCAAATTTCAATATGCAGCACAAATGCATGTTTGTATGTATGAAATTCAGTTCCTAATTTATAATATTAACTCTATACTGTTTCACATCGTATTTGGATAAATAATACATCATAAATTCCAACCTTTTTTAGCCTATGATCAGTTTAGTTGTATGTATGGTATGCACTGGATGAGCCCAAGTATTGACCCCAGTGTACACCCAATGTTTATGCTTTGAATCTGATACCCAATTATCGACTTTTACCATTTTGAATCTATTATTGAAATACGATCAGAATAATTTAACAATGTGCATGTAATGTTTCTTTTAGCTCGTTTATTGACAGAATAAATGTTATGCTTCTTAACTTTCAAATATTTTATTTCAGTTGATTTGCATATTTTATAACCTATTTTGACCTATCTTGAATATGCATAGTATTTTTTCTTAGGTCCTTGGTCAAAATAAGCTCAAACGTTATGTCGAATGTAATTTTTTCGAAATAATTGGAATCAAAATATTTTTTTTCAAGGCAATTCACAATTAGTTGCACATAACACAAAATCACAACTTTTTCTGAAAAATTATTTTTTGTCACATCACGTTTTGATTGAACATTTTTTTGTCAAATGGAGCCTGCCTCTCTAGAATATATACTCAGGAAAACATTATAGATCTTTTTGTATATTGTGAATGAGTAAAAAAAGTTTTACTGTTATAGCGACTCAGTGTGAACAGCCTTGACCATATGGCATTTATCCACGAGGTAAAATTAAAAAACAAATGTAATTTCAATTATTTTGAAAAAATTATATGTGATATGACTTTTATACTTGTATCTTCTACGCTTTAACAACAATGTTTGATATATGTCTATCGGAAGACATTTTACTATCAAATCCGTCACTGTTTTTGTAGTGTGTATACTGAAACTCTAGTAGACTACTGACCTTCCCAGAGGTTATTTTTTGTTGATCTTACAAGCTGATGTCACACCAAAGTACATGAATACAAAATGATCTTGTTGTAAATGGTGGGAGTCAGATGTGTCACCTATTTTTCTGAATAATTTCAGGTCACCAGCAAACATAAGGAAGCAGCTACTGGTACGAATAGTATTATCTATGTCATTAATAAGAAGGTTGAATAACACTGGACCAATGTGGGATCCTTGTGGAACACCACAGTTTACCGGTAGGTAATTCTAGAGGACACAGATCCAGAATATCTAACAAATTGCAATCTATCTGGAAGATAGATACGTCTCAATCTAATTCAGAACGTTTCCATCTATTCCCAGAGCATATTAGTTTGATAATGAGATATCATGGTTGAATCTATCAAATGCTTTTGACATTCAAAATGAAATTGTTGACACAAGTAAAAACTTGAATACAAATGAAGAAGTTGATTACTTCAAACAGATGTGCTCTTTCTGCAAAATCATAGACCTGTGAGTCTGCTACCATCTCTCTCCAAAGTCTTTGAATTAGCAATGTCAATATTGTTGCGCCACACGCAACATGGCTACCTGAAAGGAAAGTCCATTGAGACAGCCATATATAAAATGTATCAGTGGGTATCTTTCTAGGCCTGTCAAAGGCTTTCGACAAAGAAGGTGGCGAAACATTGTATCAGAGGTCCAGCTCATGGCTGATTAAAAGTCAAGTTGAAGTCTTACTTGACAAGATGTAAACAGAAAGTAGTTATAAATCGTGAAGGAATCAAATTTCACTCAGAGGATAATACGACAGTGGTAGGTGTTTCTCAAGGCAGTATCATGGGCCCTTTGTTATTTATATTTTACATAAATGATTCAGCCTTAGATAATGTAACTAATCAAAGTATTAATGTAGTGAATTATGTAGATGATGCAAACATTTTAGCAGTAGATTGGTCATTGAACAATCTATTGGACATCTCAAATGAAACACTGGAAAAGTCACAGGAATGGTTCACCATGAACAAACTCATACTGAACAGAAATGAAACAAATTATGTCTGCTCCAGGACTAAAACAATGACATACCCGAGACTCTGAAAGTACGAACACAGAATAACACTATAGCAGAGCACACAAAATATCTTGGCGTGCACATTGACCAAAACTTAGATTGTGAAAAACACCTTGAGGACAAATTATAAAATGATGGTTTACTTTTGGTACCACCGCGCACATATCCGAACTACTGCCCTTGAAAGAGTTGAGGGGATCTGTCGATCATTTCTTCATGTCAAATTACCAACCTCTCTAAGATTCTATTGGAAGTGTCTGCGTCGTCAATTTCTCTTTGTAGAGGCGTAATAAGTATGTTACAATTTTCTTCCCTCGGCCTCATAGGTGGATATTAACAGCATTGAAACAGAGCTCAGTTCCACTTCCCAGTAATACTTTTCCCATACTGCACCGCTCATTTGGCAAGAAATCCGCCGAAACGAAAGAACAGTGAGTTATCACCATCGGAATTTTGCACATTAGTGAAATCGGGCCACTTCGAGTTTTTATTTATATTGGAGCGACTGGCCATTAGTTGCGAAATTAAAATATACATCACTCGCGACTACCAAAACAAAAATAAATGGCTTCGCCTTTCTTACAATATTAAACTATGAAATTTATGATCTGTTGTAAAGAATGGGGCTACATTCGCCATTAGCAAGAAAGTTTCTTTTTATTGCGGCCCGCAATGTCGGCTGATGGACGTTTTGATTTTTCTCCTTGCAAGTCCTAACTCATTCCGCAGTCTACAGTCGATACGATGCAGAAATTTTGATATAAAAGTAAAACTTTCCCTTGTTTAATGGCGTACGTTAATAAAAAATGGCATACAGATTACGACATCCTTAGGGATACTTATGGAAATACTCAGAACATAAGGAAAAACAAGAAGTTATTGCAAAAGATGAATGGACGAAAAGTATTGAAGACACAATCATCAGAAAAATTTAATACAAAGATAGAAATTGACGAATATTAAGTATCAACTAACAAGTTCATAATCAATATGAAAGTTTTGAACGTAAAATCTAACATTTGATGTAACTTCCGAGATTTATTTACTTTGCATAATAATCTAGTTATATTCAAAGCTTTGTCGTATCGTTGGCAACGATGATGTGAAAATGACTTTGGTTATTGTCACGTTATTGTCATTTTAGCGTACTACAAAAATTAATATAGTCTTAATTAAAGCAGCATTGATATTACTGAAAATATACTTACAGCTGCTAACACTGTAAGATAACTGGCATATTCTAGCAAGCCTTCCTACCGCGAAAAATTCATTCAAAACTCTTTCTTCTCTATACTAGTACAATGAACACACCCTAATTCACCCGTTCTACGCTATTTTCTCATTAAAAATGGCATTGTTCATCTGTAAATTCAACCATATTTCAAGAACATCAAAAACAACATATTTAAGCAAAATATTTAGTGAATTTATTCATGCCAGGTTGGTAACGTTGATCTTTGCATATTTGCACAGCCAACTTTTCGAGCCATTTAACTTCAACATGAAAAGAAAATCATTCATTCATATTTTTTCCCCGCTACCATCCTGACATGAATAAAATTCACTTAACATGTTGCCTAGACTTTTTGTTTGTGCTAATAAAAGAAGGAGTTATTTCACAAAAAGTGGTATCTTCAATAAAGAAAGAGTGTGAAACTGCTCAATTAGGGTGTTAACATTCTGCTAGTGGTGAGAAGGAAGAATTTTGAGAGTTTCTGCAGGTTTTTTTGCGTGCTAGAAAGTGCCAAGTATCACCCAAAAATAGGCCCATATCTCTGATATTACTTGAGATTGCCAAAAATTTTATTTGGATTTTGGACAGAATTTTACCGAAATTTTCAACAGAAGGGGGTCCTAGTATCACAATGAAAATAAAAAACGATAATTATTTGGTTTTTGGTCTGAATTACAAGTTTCTTTACCTTAAAATAGGAAACTTAACCTTGACTTTTTTATATAAGATGCTGGAAATGCCCTCCTCCTTCTTCGAAACAACCCTCTACTCTTCTTTTCATGAACGCATTCTCAAATTCCAGAAGTGTTTCTTACGGTTTGCAAGGCATCCATAATTCCTTCAGTAAGAACTCCATCGGAAGGCACTGGTTCACACCATTAGACCCCTTTACTTGACCCAAAAAGAAAGTCCAGTGGTTTGCAATCGTGGAACCGTAGGGGCCAAATAATTGAACCTGCTCTGCCAGTTCACCGATTGGGAAACACTGTATCCTGTATCTAAATAATCACGAACATTTACTCGAAAATGAGGAGGAGCCCATCTTGTGAAGGTACGTCCTCCATTAATGTAGGCAATTCGAACAGTAGGAAGTTTAAATATGTGCCCCCATTCAAAATTCGTGGTAAAATAAAAGGACCATCAATCACATTATCTCCTACTTGATTGTAGAGATTGTCTGTATATGTGTGGATTTTCTAGTGCCCAAATATAAAAGTTGTTGTGGTAATTCACCATTTAACCGGGTCAGTAAAAAGATACGAGATAAAAAATCGGGATTTCTAGTACACTTGCGCAGTATCCATCTGGAGAACTGTAAGCGCCGTGGAAAATCTTAAGGAAGAAAACCTTGGACGCGCTGGATACGATATGGGTGTAGCATGTTTCCGTGTAAAATGGGAAACATCCAAATCTTGAAACTAAATTTTTGAACACCCAGTATTTTATTGCCACACTATTGAGTATAGTTTGACATCATGAAACAGAAATGTTGGGACACCCGATACAACAAGGAAATAATTATAATTTGAAACTTTCAGGAAACGATATAAAATTAACGTCTTCGAGAAGTACCTACTTTAAACAGCAATATTAATATTAAATAATACATCCAAGGCACCATTTCTCGGGCCATTCTCGAGCAATTGAATTATTCACCAAACGGATTGGCATAGAAGAGCGAACTCTATTCAAATTGCACCTTAAATATTACATAAATGAAGTGAAATAATTTATAAGTTTTGTAGTCTGCGCGTTTAGGGTTATTTACAATGCACAAGGAAATATTTATGATTCTCTTCTTGGAGAAGGATTGCCCATGTTGTCTTATTGTAGGAATTTGATTCCTTCTGTTAATTTTTAAACCGAGGACCCGAGTGATTATTTCTTAATGCAGCCGTTTGCATACGTCTTGAATAAACAAGAACACCTTCGACCGAAAGTTACTCTGAATATTGCATGGGAGGTACTGTCTGTAGGGAGATGTTCAGTGAGATGTGAATGGGATAGGAGAAAAGATAATGCAGAAGTGCAATAGTGTTCGCAAATTTTCATTAAACCCTCTCGATACTAAAGAGTCGCCCCAGAGGGAAAGTAGATAGATATAGTTCTTGGTAAGAAATAAAAAATCAAGTTTTTGTGATGCACTTTTGGAAAAATCTAGAGAACCGTGGAGTGGAACCATGGATATTCAAGTTTCGCTAATGGTTAGTGATTTTTTTCTCTGTGTACATTTCCTTAGAACGATCGCACAGTGGGGCAAGATACCCAAAAAGCTGGCAAAAATCAGAAAACGGTATAACACCTTACAAAGGATTTTTTCATTCATGTATGAGGTACAATGATGCCAATTGAAAAACGAATGCATGAAAAAAACGCGTAATAAGAATTGCGGTTAGGTAATATGAATTGGAAATTTTGATAATCAATAAGTTTCTTCAATATAAATAATACACGTTATGTACATACTTTTTGCTTTAGAAAACAGGATAGGTATCATCATCAATTTCTTCTTCCTTCCCTTCCATCAATCACAAAGCTTTTACTGGCATTTTTTCAGGTTCATTCTTTTTGATTTTCCTTGTACTTGTAATGACTGGATCGCTACTGATGAGTTGAAAATAGCTATATTACTTTTGGATCTATTGGTTTCTGGGCTTTCTCACTCACTGTCCAATAGGTATCAGTGCTCAGGATATGATCTTAGGTTCATGTATTGAATATTTATGCATGGTTGGTGACAAACTGTGCCAAAGAATCTAAGAAACTGTTGAAACTATTTGATAAAATTGTTATATCTGTCAACCGGCTGCACACTTACGAGCAACTCTCAGAAGTCTCTGAGAGACTTGTGCAAGCTAGGAAAGACGTAGACTATTCAAAGATTTGATGCCACGTACGAGCCCGGTGACCGTGCTGAGGTTCGAACCCATGCACCTGCAGTTGATTGGATTAAGAAGCGAACGCTTAACCCGCTCGCCACCAGGGTCCATGGGTAGGAAAAGTACCTAGCCATTTCATGAAAAATAATATCCGATTCCAAATCAGTTTTAATACTACTTGCGACAGCTTTCATTACGTTATACAACAAAGTTGATCCAAGTATGCAACACGAGTTGCCACAACTTTATCTATACTTTGCAGTAATCTTTGTACAGTATGGTTTAGTAAATCCTTTAAAGGTACATCCACTGATGTTTCTGTCGCTTAAATATATTCAGAGTAACAATTTTTTCAAACTTTTTATCTCGCTCAACTCCTTCAATTAACATTTTATTTCAATCATGGTATCGAGACCTTTCCTTTGATTCACTAAATGATGAGATTCAAATGTAATAGTTATTTATGTGCCAAGGACGAAAAACTGTCTATTACAGTCGAGCCTGCAAATTGATAGCTACAAACCTTTACGTAAAATCTTGCGGATTTCGTAAATAATTAATTTGACAACATCAAATGACAGTAATTGTCACAGGCGCCTATGTATTAGTTAAAACGTGAATTTACGAAAATGACTTGATCACCGCTCTCGTACCGTGCCGTATCATAGCAACCACAGCGGACGAAAAGAGTTTGCGAACGAAAAAAAAGTGTTTGCGGACGAAAAGTACTTGTCTTCAAAAATAGTCCGGAAATTAGTCCGTAAAATCTAATTTTTTGATGAGGTTGACGAAAAAATATTTTTTATTATAATTCCCAAACACGTTATTCAACTTTCTCAACATGACAATGAATCGAAAGGAAATATAAAAAAGCTAGTTGAATGAACCTCGCAGCGGGATACGTAATCATCAAAATTACTCATACGAAACAAATGTCTAATTGATTGAAAAGGCAAGAAAAGGCAAACACGGAATAGCATATTTTGAAAAAGACTTTTCAAGCTTCCTACTGGATTTAAAATAAAAGCGGTATCTGGTGGAGCTCAAGAAAAAAAGTTCCAAGATATTTACTTGAAATTCAAAAATATCAACACTCTCAACACGTAATGTATAGATGCATTATTGACCAACTCATTTTAAATATATTGTAACATTTAAATAGTAAAATTATCGTCAGTTACCTGCCAACGTTTTGGGAATTCTGCCCCACTGTGGATCGCCGGTATTCCGTCAGATCCACTAGCTTTGTTGGTGTTAAGATCGGTGTTTTGGTGTGGATTTCAATATCTTTAGTGGATATTATTCATTAATTTCCTTCCAACGAGCAACAAATCGTACGGTTGGTAGAGTGCAGTGAAACACTCTTGAAATAAATTGTTTCTCTGACGATTCAAAGCAAGGAAGTGAATCATGCAATGAATTGATTAAAAAATAATCGATATTTGACAGAATTTGCTCACTATTGCAGCGGATCGAACCAATTTATAATTCAGAGAACAGCCCAATCCGGAGGTCAATTAGTTCCCAATTTCCTGGGTGCTTCTACACCCTACATTAAAAATTCCAATAATTCACGACCCCAAAGTACATGGATGTGAACGAAAGCAGAAACCGCACTTCTACACCCCATCTGCAGATACGCAGGGGTCCCATGCAGTTCCAACAAGTAACACTGTATATTTAATCATTGTAATATTCATAAAAGCAAGAGCTCGATCGTCAGGGTTTTGTATGCCAAGAAGTGGAAGTGTCTGAATTACTAACGATGCTTCGCTATCTAATTTACTCAGCGAACTTTTATTATAGTATAAAATTCTGAAACTTTTTTCAATTCTACGTAACTTGGCAGACTACAGAGTTTGCGTAGCATTGAAAAAACGAATACTGTAGTCAATCGGGGAAGGAATACGTGGGGCCTATTTTCGAAATTACCTCTCGTAAACTTAGAACAAACAAGAGATATTTAGAATTTTCAAATTTACCTTTCTGCAAACTTTTCAAAAATCAATTATTTTCTCCTTATTGACATCATCTACAAACGCTAATCAACTCATATTCCATAATTACCAGCACCAAAACCAACCATTGGTTTCCTAGTCTTGCAAAATTTCCTGAAAGCGGTCTTGTTCTCTAGTTTATCTTCATGTCCATCATCTTTTCGTTCTTGCTGAAATTTGAAAGCCGGTCCTATTCATCTTGATTTTCTTCAAGTTATTCGTTTTTCTATTCCTGTGAAACTTGCTGCAACCAATCCTGCTTTCCTTGTTTTTCCTGACTTCTTCGCTTTTTTGTCTTTCATAAAATGGTTCATCTTTCTCTAGTTTTTCTCGTAGGGATTTCAAGAGCTGGTCCCATTATTCTTGTACTTGTTTTTTTGCTGCGAGACCCTGAGAAAACTCTGAACCCATTTAACGTCTGACCAGGAAGTTGTCAATGTTCTAAAAATTATTCTAAAATAAACCAGCTACATATAAACCAATGATAGCTTTGGTTGAAACGCTTAGTTGAATGAAGCACGTGTGCTGCAATTATTGAAAATTTATCGCGACCGCTAGAAATGAAAACATTAAATGCACCGTTCGATTACTTTGGGAAACGTATCAAAATATTGAAATGGTTTAATTTCTTCGAGTATATGCATAGAAGCACGTCCGTTGCGTTGTTTAGTGTGCCGAGTACAAATATTACATTACTCAAACCGAAAACTTTTTTTTTAATTTTCTGTTAGTAATTGCGACGGTTCTCGGAAAACATGCCTTTTGTTTTTTTCTTGGATTTGCTTGTTGTGTTCTAGTCACCAGTGTCGCAATACCCAACTAGCAGCGCAGGATTAATAATAAGTCCATCATCCGCATTCTGGTCCATACAGAAGTTAGCTGTGATCTAGTACTGGTCGACCCAGGTAGAACACTCACATATTTTGGACGATATTGATACAACATTGTAAAAATATTGACAAAATATTCGAACGCAATATTGGCGAAAACAAAGAAGGTTAATGATTCGTGATATTGATCCAATATAATAATAATAATAATAATAATATCGCTTATTTTGCATACATAGTCGATTAATAACATTTACATGACATAATAATAACTGAACTTATGCAAAAAAAAGAGCTGAAAACGATTTAAAAAAGATCTAGTTCAGCCCCTTCCAATTCTATAACAAAGAAATTGTGTAAGTTCGCTTGCGAGAATAATCGTTTAAAACAATAATCGAAAACAAATAAAAATTATCTTGAACTGTCCTAATTATAATTGATTATAATTGATGTACCGTCAGGACTTAACAGGGGAGATATATAAATTTGTAGCATATATATATATATATATATATATATATATATATATATATATATATATATATATATATATATATATATACACATGTATATATATACATATATACATGCACACATATATACATGCACACATATATACACACATATACACACATATTTGCAAGTCTAAGACAAATTTAGTAGTTCTTTCCTTAGTCTTGATTTAAAAACAGTAAACTTGGCGGATTTCAATGGCAACGACAGTCGGTTATAAAGAGCATATATATTATAAGAATAACATCTGCGGAAAAATTGTGTTCTATGTGGTGGTGGTGAGATGAGACCCCTGAATCTTAAATTAAAATTATGAACATCGGTGCGGTACGGAATTTTATAAGTTAAATATGCAGGACATGTATTTGTAATGATCTTATGATACAAGACTAGGGAGTGAAACTTGCGCCTTTCCTGCATGTTGAGCCCTTTAAACTCTTTCAGCTTGTGAGAGACAGGATCAAACTTCCTGATGCCATATATGAAACGTAAACAAGACTTTTGCATTTTTTCAATTCGATTTATCCCAATTTTATCAAGACACGGCCATACAAAACATCACAATAATTGAAATGACTAAGAACTAGAGTCTCTGTCAGCTTCATTTTGAGATTTTTTGAAAGCAGAGAACGTTGAGGATATAGCATTTTGAGTGACGCATAACCTCTTCGGAGGCATTGACTGATATGGTTTTTGAAGCGTAGGTCAGTATCCAACACTAGTCCGAGATTTTTTACACTATTTGTGCAAGTCAGATTTTTACCAGAAACTTTTATGCATATATTTTGTTCAACATGTCTTTTTTCCTTACCAAATATCATGATGGATGATTTTGATGGGTTGATGCACAAGTTATGACGCTCTGATTCCTTGATCAGTCTGTCGAGATCATCATTAATAATTTCCTCGGCAATTTTTAAATCATCAGGATAAAAAGAGAAATATATTTGTGTATAATCTGCATATAGATGTGAGTTGCAATGTGTGAGACATGTTGTTATATCATTTGTATAGATACCAAACAATAGTGATCCCAAAATAGATCCCTGTGGCACACCCCAATATATATATATTCCTTAGAAGATTGACCTTAAGATGTCTCAACGAACTGATATCTGTCAACTAAGTAACTAGCAATGAAAGCAAGTGCCTCATTAGAAAACCCTACAAAGTGTAAGATAGCACTCAACAGCTCATGACTAATTGTGTTAATTGTTTGGACATATGACAAACAAAAATAATTTGGCACTCAGCATATCCAAAACAGTGCTAATGAAAATCACTCTTCATAATGTCCCAGAAATTTTCAAAATCCATGAGAATGACTTGCTAGTGGAATCTTGCTCTACGCAACAAAAATGCTGGGTCTTACATTGGATCACAAACTAACATGGATTACGCGTATTGAACCTTTTTGCAAAATAGTTATTATCCTAACAAGTACGGAAAGAGTACCATTCCCGGATGCGACTGCCGTTTCCCGAACGACGTAAAGCTGTCTATTTGCGAAGTCTCGCACTATATCTGCAACGCGACTCTGCCTGCCATCCCATGTTGAGCGTCTTATATGCCGGCAAGTAGAGTTCTCTTCCACTCTCGAACTATCGAGAGTATATGATGATCCGTTCAGATAGCTCTCGTACATTCTCGAACTAGTTCTCGTTCCTTCTTTGAAATCAAGAGTCATGGGTAAACCGTCCTCAAAATCGATAAAGTACTATGCTTTCATACATTGTCCTTTACGCTATGGAATTTTGAGTATCATGGCACAAATTGAATGGATACTATCACGTAGAAATGGATTTAAGGAATTGAAAATAATTACTGTTACTGGCATATACAGGGTATACCACGATGAGCTGAGTCAATATTTGTATGGAAAACTACTAGCAGATTTTTCTGAAAATTTTTATACGGTAGTTTTCTAGGAGCTCATCATCGTTGAAATAGTTTTACTTGAATACGACTTCCAATTATACCGGAAGTGGATCCCGGCTTTATTTTTTCGAATGGAACACCGTATTTTTATAGCATTTCTAGAATCTACGATGAATTTCAATATAACACTATTTGAAACATCATATGTCTAAAAGGCTCCAATTATAGTTGTTTCAATATTTTTGAAAATTTTGACAAATGCAGCTCTTTACAAAAACAATTATTTGAGAACAGAGGGAGTCAGTACAACAACTTTTCAAAAAAATCATACGGTGTGCTCAGGAATTGGCGCCGAATTCGACTACCTCAAAATTTGTGTACTAAACTATTTTATTTTAATGGCAATCCCATTATTGTCCAATGCCAGAAGATTTTACCTACGCTAAAAAATATGGGGAGTTTTTGCTTACAGCCCTATATCTAAATCATCCATTTTTTGAATAAACTAAAATTGTTTTGTGGTTGACAGATATATTTGTAGAAAAAATGCAACAAAAAATATTTGCTAATAATTTGCGTTTAAGCGTAGTGAAATTATTTATTATGTTCCATTTAGAATTTAATTCATGTAAGAAGAATGTGACATGAAAATCTTTGACAGGCGACAACATGTAGATAATTGAAATCGGTCACTCAGTGGCTCCCAATATACCATTGAGAAAATGTACGACAGACTCTCTTCTACAAATAATAAAGCTACAAGGCCGATATACATATATGTTCATTTCTGTTTTTTCACATATTTACATTTATTTTTGTTGATTTTAATTATTTCGTGACATATATATTTGTTCATTGTGATATTTTACTTGAACATAATTCCAAGTATCTATTTGGTGACGCTTTCCTTGATATTGTAATTACAGAAATGTTTTTTACTTCATACTTCTTGATACATGAAAATTATATATTATTATTATCAAGTAACACATTTCAAAAGCAGAACACGCCTCAATACAGCCTGAAGAAGTATAGAGTCGTACCTTTAATATCAATAAAGTAATACATTTCGAAGGCATAACTAACTATACAGTGCGGATTTTAATAGTCCCTCCCCTGTTAACTTTTGAACAATTTGACGTACAGACATAAAAAAACATTCGGAGAGTATCACCGATACTACTTTTTGAAATAAAACACATTGTGATTGTTCGAAAAATGGCGCGAGGGGTACATCAACTAAACATTATTTAATGGCATGGGGGTTCATGTGTCACATCGTTGAAAAGATAATTCAATTCTCTTTTCAACCTTGCCATCTATCAAGCAATCACAATGTGTTCAAAAAGTAGTATCGGTGAAACTCTCCTAAGGATTCTTTTCAAGTTTGTACGTCAAACCGTTCAAAAGTTAACAGCCGTTAAAAGCCGCACTGTACATATACAGTGTGTCCCGCTTTTCATGAATACACCCTAATATCTCAGTTATTAATAATGCGATTTTCTTGAAATTTTGGTGGTGATTATATGTTAGGTAAATGAAGTATTTTGGCATAGTGAACATTTTCATCGACCATAGGCGTGCGGTGTGGGGGGTAAAAAAAAGCTGTTTTTTGGGAAAAGATATTAGGGCTCATTTTAGATAACTTTTTTATCAGAATTAGAATCAGCATCCCCAAAAACCCCCCAATCCATATTTTCGAAATCTCAAGAGCTGATTTGAGGAGAAAAAAAAAATAAATTCACTTTTTTCGTCTCGGAATCAGCATCCCCAAAAACCCTTTAATTCATATTTTCAACATCTCAAGAGCTGATTTGAATAAAAAATTATTCAACTCTTTTTTCAATAAGTCCTTGTAAGCAAAATTCAAACCGTCTTTCAAAATAACCATTTAACACGGTATGTGGAAATTTTGGTTTAAATGCCCTAATCCTGTTGCGTTTCAAACATCTCTATACTTTGTTTTTCGTTGAATTCGTTGTCCTCGCAACTGCCCTTACAGCCCTTACAGTACCAATTGGGTTGTTTCGAAATTCGAAATGTTCGTCGTCCGGATAGTGTCTTTGATTTAAATTGTACCTCCCTGGTCTTGTCTTGAAAACCGCTCTAGTCTAGTAAGGGCAGTTGCGAGGACAATGAATTTAACGAAAAACAAAGTATGGAGATGTTTGAAACGCAACAGGATTAGGGCATATATACCAAAATTTCTACATACTCTGTTAAATGGTGATTTTGAACAACGGTTTGAATTTTGTTTATGGTTTCAGGGTAACTATCTTAACGACAGACTTTTTCTGAAGAACATGATGTTTACTGACGAGGCAACGTTTACAACAAACGGTGTGGTGTCTAGTCAAAATTGTAGGTTTTGGGCAGCTGAAAATCCGAATTGGGTAATTCATTGTAAAAACCAATACAGTGAAAAAGTTAACGTGTGTTGTGACATATTCAACGAACGGATTGTTGGCCCTTATTTCCTGGATAACCTGACCGGACAAAATTTTCTAAATTTTTTACAAAATGGTCTCTATGATTTTCTCATGGAATTGCCATTAGCACAAAGACAAAACTTAATCTTTCAATTAGATGGGGCCCCCGCACACAATTCTGGGATAGTTCGGAACTTTTTAAATGCAATTTTCCCTATGAAGTGGATAGGTAGATATTCTCCTTTGGAACCATGGCCCCCTAGGTCGCCAGATATTACCCCTGGTGCCTTTTTTCTGCGGGGGCATTTGAAGAATAAAGTGTATGCTACTCGGCCGCGTAATAGAGAGGAACTTTCCTTTGCAATTAGGCAAGCGTGTCAGGAAATAACTACCCAAACTTTAAGAAAAGTGAATGTACGTTTGAGAAGAATTGTTGAAAAGTGTATTATTTCAGAAGGTAGTTATGTTGAAAACACAAGAATCTAAAATAAAGTAATTCGTAATTTTGTTACCACTGTTACAAATAAAGAACTTATTAAAAAAAAAACTTAAATTTTTTTTTTGTTCAGATCAGCTCTTGAGATGTTGGAAATATGAATTAAAGGGTTTTTGGGGATGCTGATTCCGAATCTGATAAGAAAAGTTGTCTTAAATAAGCATCTAACAAAAAATCATCACCAAAATCTCAAGAAAATCGCATTATTAATAACTGAGATATTAGGGTGTATTCATGAAAAGCGGGACACACTGTATTATCAAAATTCCATCTACCACCTAGTGGTGTAGGGTTATTCACTATTAAAATACATTATCACTTTATTGATGTTAATCATATACAATCTTTGTACATTCTTTCTTGTTTCTTGCTAAGGTTCTTGCATATGTAGGTATAAGTTCTATCCTTTTTCTTAAAAAATTCTACAATTACCCCATTCCATGTTTGTCTTCGTCTTTCTCTTATATCTGAATTGTCCCTCATCACCTTATTTTTCAGTATGTCCATTTTTGTTACTCCTTTTACTTTTCTTAAATACTTCGTTTCAATGGTCTGTATTCTGCTTTTCAGTCTTTATGAGAGTACCTAGGACTCGCAACCAAATGTCAAAATCGGTCTAAGTATATATTGTTTTAAAACATTCATTTTAGTTTTCTTAAAAATGTCTTCTTTATTCAGAGGTTTTATTCAATGAGTAGTACAGATTTAATGTGTTTTGTATTCTGGTGTTGATTTCTAATTTTTGTTTTCCATTTCCTTGTAATTCTATCTCGTCTACAACTATGGTGAACAGGACCTAGTCCTCCTCCTTGTCTTAATCCTTCTCTTGTTGATAACTTTTGTTATGTTGAATCACACATTTAACATTATTTCTGTATTCATTCTTTCTTGTATTGATTATTTTGTTCTCAATTCCTCTATTCTTCACGATTCCCATAGCTTCATCCTTGACTGTCGAACGCTTTTTCGAGGCCAATGAATCCTAACCATGCTCATGCTGGAGCATAACTATACCTAATAGATTGTCTAATTATCACTCAACATGTCAAAAATGGCCTTTAATGTTTTGCAAGTAAAGGCAAAATTACCGACCTCACACAATAGCCTACTTGAGACGCTAAACAGACCATCAACTTCAGTGAAAATGTACCTGGTCCGGCCCTAGCACCGCCCGGCTCTGCTCCAGCGCAGTTCGGAACGCTGTCCGTCCGATAACAAAGACGCCTATGCACGAAAACCCACTTGTTGACGCGACCATCGGACAACGAACGATCTCTGCACTCGAGACGCTACGTCGAAACTACATTCCCAAAGCCGTCCCTGCACTGTGTTGGTAGGTACGTCTCGTCGTCGAACAGTTATGAATCTGTTGAATATTCGATAACCAGAGTGAAATAAATCGTGAAAGTTGTGCATTCCACTAAAGTGACAGTGAGTGAACCCGGACACAAGCAGTAAGTACTTTTCCTTGGGTTTTTAGTCAGTTTTGGAGGTTGTGTTCAGAAAAGTTTGCCATTATCTGGCATGTCGTGAGTTCGGGTGGCGTCCTGGCTCCTGGCGTCGCTGCGTGCGCAAACGCCGAATGCCGGCAATGCTGAGTACGCGCCAGAGCCGGACCGGGGATTTGGCGCAACAGGTGGTGTAGAATAGTTTGTGGGATTCGCTAAAATTTGCGAGCCCGTTTATATGTGTGTCATGAATGTGTGTGCATAACTTCTTACGGGGTGGTTGTAATCATTTGGGCTTTCGCTAAGTACTGATTGAACCATGTAAACGTCGTTGTTATTTTAGATATCGACTTTTTAATGGCTCATAACGTGATTGTTATGCTTGAGACAAATAATAATTATAAAATTCTTTTGATAAAATTTGCGTGGCAGATCTGGCGCGTTTTAATGATTATTATTTGAGTTCGTAAGCAGGTCTTTAGATAAATAGATATACCTATTAGCGGGAAGCAGTCAATGGTAGACAAATTAATATGATTTCTTCGTTTATATGTCAAGCGTTACATTTTTATTTTCCCTCTCAAGACGTAACTACCTACTTATGGAGTTGATAAATGATATGAAGGTAGATATAATCAGAGGAAACTTACTAACATGAAATTGAGAATAGGTTAGACGAAAGGAACGAAGGTGACAGAATTTGAAAGGACAAGATGACAAAGAAGGAAGAGATATATGTACAGTGTGTCCCGCTTTTCATGAATACACTCTAATATATCAGTTATTAATAATGCGGTTTTCTTGAAATTTTGGTGGCGATTCTATGTTAGAAAAATGAAGTATTTGGCATAGTGAACATTTTCATCTTCCATTGGCGTGCGGTGTTGGGGGAGTAAAAAATCCCTGATATTTTGGGAAAAGGATATTAAGGCTCATTTCAGATGACTTATTTTATTAGAATTAGAATCAGCATCCTCAAAAACCCCTCAGTTCATATTTTCGAAATCTCAAAAGCTGATTTGAGCTGAAAAAAAAATTAAATTCACTTTTTTCATGAATTCACCCGACTATCTGTTATTATAAATGCGATTTTCTTGAGATTTTGGTGGTGATTCTATGTTAGAAAAATTAAGTAGTTGGCATAGTGATCATATTCATTCACCATTGGCGTGCGAAGTTCGGGGAAGAAAAAAGGCATTTGTTTGAGAAAAGAATATTAAAGCTTATTTTAGACAACTTTTCTTATCAAATTCGGAATCAGCATCCCCAAAAAAAATCTTTTCATTCATTTTTTCAACATCTCACGAGCTGATTTGAGCAGAAAAAAAAAGTTCAACCCTTTTTTTAATAAGTCCTTTATTTGTAACAGTGGTAACAAAATTACGAATTACTTTACTTTAGATTCTTATGTTTTTATCATAACTACCTTCTGAATCAATACACTTTTCAACAATACTTCTCAAACGTATATTCACTTTTCTTAAAGTGTGGGGAGTTATTTCCTAACACGCTTGCCTAATTGCAAAGCAAAGTTCCTCTCTTTTACGCGACCCAGTAGCATACACTTTATTCTTCAAATGCCCCCACAGACAAAAGTCACAAGGGTTAATATCTGGGCATCTAGGGGGCCATGGTTCTAAAGGAGAATTTGTACCTATCCACTTCATAGGAAAAATGGCATTCAAAAAGTTCCGAACTATCAGAGAACAGTGTGCGGGGGCACCATCTAATTGAAAGATTAATCTTTGTGCTGATGGCAATTCCATGAGAAAATCAAAGAGGTAATTTTGTAAAAAAATTTGAAAATTTTGTCCGGTCGGGTTATCCAGGAAATAAAGGCCACACCACACGTTGACTTTTTCACTGATTTGGTTTTTACAATGAATTGCCCAATTCGGATTTTCAGCTGCCCAAAACCTACAATTTTGACTAGATACCACACCGTTTGTTGTAAACGTTGCCTCGTCAGAATACATCATGTCATCATATACAAAATTCAAACAGTTGTTCAAATTCAAACATCCCCATACTTTGTTTTTCATTAAATTCATTATCCTCGCAACTGCCCTTACAGTAAGTATACCATTTGGGTTGTTTCAAAGTTCTGCTAAGATACGTTCGTCGTCTGAATAGTGTCTTAGATTTAAATTGTACTTCTCTGGTCTTATTTTGAAAACCGCTCCAGTCCTTGCGAACAATCATTTGATTTTGGCAACGATATCGTGGGAAATTGGTTCTCGATCATGATGCCTTCCATTGAATATTCCATTATTACCAAATAAGCGGATAATATCTACTTTTTCTCGCGTCTGTCAATATTGTAGGTTTTGGGCAGCTGAAAATCCGAATTGGGTAATTCATTGTCAAAACCAATACAGTGAAAAAGTTAACGTGTGGTAACGGATTGTTGGCATTTATTTCCTGGATAACCTGACCGGACAAAATTTTAAAAATTTTTAAAAATTACTTCTATGATTTTCTCATGGAATTGGCATTAGCACAAAGACAAAACCTAATCTTTCAGTTAGGTGGTGCCCCCGCACACAATTCTCTCATAGTTCGGAACTTTTTAAATGCAATTTTCCCTACATGAAGTGGATGATAGAAATTCTCCTTTAGAACCATGGCCCCCTAGGTCGCCAGATATTACCCCCTTGTGAATTCTTTCTGTTTCAACTTCCTTGTTTCGAAAACATTATCATTTATTGTCAAAGGGAAGGGGTATTTATTAATATAATGCAAATATACAAGGAAATTCAATGAGTTGCCTCTGATAGATTTTTCGTAACATAGCAAGTTTCTCATGACATTGATACTTTGTTCTGGTCGATAACAGCTTACGTAAGCTCATTAGTGACGGGTAATGTGACGCCATTATCCAGAAAATAGTGACGTCAAAAAACTAATAAAATTTTCCAAAAGGAAATATGACTACTCGCTATTGGATTTGCAATACTTTTGGATGGGCTTTACGAACACTTCATAAAAACATATTGATTCCTAACTGACATTAATATTTTATCAATATTAATACTTTAATTACTGTTGAGATTTTTAACCAACAGTTATTCCTTCGTTTCTAAACAGGCCTCAGACATTTTTTTAATTTTTATTTTTATATTAAAAAAAATAATTAATAGCAGACTTACTATCATTGCTACAAATGATAATTCTACAAAACACTAACGAAGCACTATGAAGTTTTTTCGTGTAATTTCGGTTATAATACCTTTCAGAAAGTATGACAAATTAGGTGGTGTAGTAAAATTTCATTTGGAAATTTGAAAAAATATCGAAGATGGTTGACATTTTCAATTTTATTTAAAAGTTATGGCGGTATAATGGAATGATAGAAGCTTTTTTGATTAGATAAAAATGAATGATAAATAGAAAAGTTACATTGTTCCCGCTTTTACCATATTTTATTGGATAATTTAGATTTTAACTGGACGTAATCTCCAACTATTTTCGTGTATTGCGGGAACTGTCATAGGAAAATATTAATCTTAATCCCCAAAGATTTTACAACTACTGCATAATTCTCACTGATGGATTGAAAACTGAATATGGGCTGGGCTGTGCATTCCTTGTAGATGGAAATTTTTATAGCTGCGCGATGCACTCAATCAACCACAAGTGTCAACGCACCAGCGTCGATAGAGTCAGGTTTGGGGAGATACTAACCTCCGTCAACTGTATTTTTTTATGTCACAAACGCTGAAGTACCTACTATTCATCGACTCGAAAAATTTCCGGCAATAATTCAAGCACTTGGGAGATTGTAAGTGATTATTTCCCTCATCTGTCAGAATGTATGTACCCACGATAAATGTTGTCCAATTAATAGCACACAATAGCAAACGAAAATAATTCCAAATCAGGAATCAAACACACGAAATAAAGTTGAAGGATAAAAGAAGTTGGGATTCGTTAAAATAATTGAAACGATGTGTTTCCATCATCCTTATAAGAGGTGTCAGTAAAAATGAGCTACTAAAAATTGTCCGAGTGGATAACTCGAAAACGGCTAGGAATTTCCCCAGGGATGTACATATAAAAAATATTCGCCTCTCAATCCTATATCACATGGTCGAAAAATATACGGAGTGTTCCATTTAAAGAACTCGAGAAAATTTAATTCAAAAACTTCCGAATTGAAAAATCATTTTCAGTCATCCTGTATAATTTTTGGGAATGATAATGATTCAGAAATATCACTCATATGTCTGACGAATAGGATTATAATCATGACCTCCTGAATTCCATAATCTTGAGAACGGTGGTTTTTTCGGTATGCATCTGCAGATAGCATTATTTTGACAAAAAAAATTATAACTCCAAAGTGGTTGAGAGATAGTAAAGGATATCGGAGGTGTGGATGGAGACCACTAAAATGCTTGAAAAAATGGATTGAACTACATAGCATTTCATTTGAAATTAATGTAATTGACCATGTAGATTTTCCTTGGTTCACCCTGTATATCCGACAATAATTTCTAGATATAGACACAGTTCTCTAGTTCTATTTGGTTTTTGAATTATCGTCCTAACTATCTTAGAATTCAAGCAATCGGACTCTGACGCACTATTGCCCCACCCTGAATACCAGTCCTTATCATACTGTGATTTGGATCTAAGTTCCTATTTCATCACACCGACTCGTTGAGACCCATAAGGTTTTTTTAAATTAACTCTAGTCTCGACCCCCTTGTTATGATTATTCTTGTCTGAATTAAAATTATGATGGATAGTGGTGAAATAGTTTCATGTGGGTGCCTAGCTGTTGTGGCATGAGCAATAGTGAACATGCAGATAAAGCAACAGAAATGATTGCTAGCTTCAACTTTCATAGTTATACCGCTCCATCCAAAAAATCTAAAGGTACTACAACCATCACGAAGATATCTAAGGAAACCCATGAAAACAAAGAAAAAACCGACTGGTAAAATGTTTGGAATGGAACTGAAGCTTGATTGAAGAGTTTTAAAACAACTGTGAAGAAGTGAATACTACCTGCGAAATTGACTCGCACGCCTCTGAATTGGCTACACAAAAACTATGAACCTCTACCTGCTACAAGGAGAGCAGCGACTCCTTTGTGTTACAGGCACCACTAAAAAAACTGGCAGTACAGTTAATAGTGTCCAAAGTATGAGGTACCCAGGAGACAAGATAATGTCAATGGAGTAATGATAGGAGATATTGTGCGACGATAGATTGACTGACCTGGAAGCATTATTGAGTACCTACGCAGCTAATAACTTAGTAGGTAGTTGATGCACCAAATTGGAATATAATGAAAAGTTTCATTTTCAGATCTGCCTTATGTTCAGACCTGAAAATTAAAGCGAAACAGGCTCAGCTTTCTTGCACGTGCCACCACTGGCTTGCACGTATCCATACGTATTCGCTCTAGTCACAATTTGAATTTTCATAACGAATAACTATGTAATCCATCTGGCAAACGTGGAATTACTGAAATCCTGCAAATCTTGAAACTAATATGAAATGCTGCTTGCTCTATCTGCAACTAATCTTGAACTAATTGAATTTGCTAGATTGCTTTGGTCGATAAAATATACATTTACCTAGCACTTGGCTCCGGGTAATTCCAAGTTATCTCTATACTTTGCTTCTAACTCGGTTAGGAGGTACGTTTTTAGTTTACGTTTGTTAAATTTATTACCGGATAGTTTATTAACGCCAACCCTCAAGGAATTGAGTCCTCGAATTAACGTTTGACTTTTTTTTTCGTGGGAATGGTTTTTCAACCGAGATGAAAGACATGTTTTTATTCAGACTAAGCCAAGAGATTCCTGAATAACTGAAATAGCCAGAACTGTGAAAATGGCTTTTGATATCTCTATCAGGTTTTGAGTTACATTCGAGGTCGATTTTTCATCAAAAATATATTGAAATCCATTCTTGCGTAGGTTTGATTTGGTAGCATGAAAGTTTTAGCTACTTCTAGGGTTTGGCTAAGATATATAGAAGACGTGTTCGCTATTTTATATAAATATAATTATGCGGCGGTTCTGGGTAGAACCATTCTGATCCCCGCTGTCAGCGGATCTTCTGATGAACTCGTGGAGGTTTTTCACGAGGTTTTCCTGTGGGATGATATCTTCTGCACTACAGTGTCCAAAGACAATCCGTATGCGAGCACAAAACCTGTATAGTGTGGAGTTTTGGTCTATCTCCAACAAGTGCAAGTCTTTCCTCAGGTGGAAAAGTCCTGTTATTAGTCCTACTATCTTCCAGAGAGAGTTCAAGAAGATGCCTTGATAGCCGGTCAGTTGAGTATTGCCTGAGGCGTCTTCCCAGGAAGATTGATGATGGTTCTTCACCCATTTCTTCGTGTCCTGCTTAATGTCCCCAAATGGGCTCCACGGGCTCGTTCTGGTCCAATGAGAGTTGTTGCTGCCCCTGTTCTTTCTAGAGCATCTGCGTTCTTATTCCTCTGGATGCCCTTGTACCCCGATAAGTTGTCTGCGCCTAGGTCGTTGAGGTTTTTGTGAGTCTCCTAAACTAATTTGGAAGTGAATCTGCTCGGCAGAGCCTTCATTGCCGCCTGGCTGTCGGAGAGAATTACTATGGGTTGGTTTCTAGGACTCCTTCTCAGAATCTCTCCTGTGCAGACAGAAGTAACTTTTACCTTGGCTTGGAAGTACCGAGACTTAGACTGATGTCTTGCCTCGGTCTCTACTCGTATCTGCTGGCCCCTACCACATTGCAGATGAGTCAACTCTTATGACCTCCATTATGTTGGACTGGCCTAAGTTGTTGCCCCTCCAATGGCCTATGCACTTTAATCCTCACCTCCGCTATAATGTGCATAGGCAGAGGAGGAAGGCTTAGAATTACCTCCAGGCTAATCGTCGATGTGCTGGACATTGCATCAATGACTCCGAGCAGGGCCAGTCTTTGCAACCTAGCTTGTTTCCTACTGGTTGTCATTCGTTGTGGGGGTTGACCTTGAAGTTCTCCTTTATGCAACTTGTTTGTATGTCTGTATATGCTGATTGCATCAGATCCACACATACCCCCATATACTTCCCGTGCAGAATTGTTACAATATCCTCAGCGTAGTCCTGGGCATTGGCCCCTCCATTGGGTGCTCGGTAGCGAGGCGGTTAGATGCCAGCCTTCTAAACTCCCGCTTGCATTTGGCCAGTTTGGTTCTTGCTTGGAGTTCGCGCCGACAACCAGGGGTGGTGCTGTAGGTTTTCGCATGCTGAAAAGTGAATAAGTCACCAAAAATCAGTAATTCGTCCCGGAGCGCCACAGAAAATAATAATAATAGCCGTCCTCTACCCGCACAGGCTATGCCTTTGGGAACACTCTATGAGTGTTTATGAGGGAGTATTTTTTTATCCGTTAGGAGACAAGTCCTGTCTCCGGAGCTCTGACATTTCCGGAGGGCGCGCTGGATCATTTATCCCAATAACCACTCCCCACGCCGTGGGGTAAGTGACTATCGGGACCGAGAATCATATGCTCTGATGAGCAGGCGAAGTGAACCAACAATTACGGCCTTCTGCATTCATCCGGCTAAGATTTCTGCCATATTACAGCAAGCCGGTATGATTTTCAAGTTTGAGAGCAGTTTGTCTAACATTCCACCACGGATCCCTATTATCAGAACCACCATCTTCACAGAATAGTTTGGGTATAGCCTGCGGAGTTCAAAGAGTAGATCTCGATATTTAGTCCGTTTTTCCTCCTCTTTTTGGACGATGTAAAACTCTATGACGAAAATCGTCCTACTTTGATGGTCGAAGATCAGGCTTATTGGCTTGTATGTGGGAGTGAGTATTTCCAATACATTCGGCACTTCTCATTCTCCACAACGGACTCAATATCCCCCGGAGCATAAGGCAACACTGGTGTCTCGTCTATACCGTACGGGTGTCTTATATTGTAGTACAACACTCGTAGGATAATGTGGTAGAAAATTGGGTATTTGGACGCCTGTGGATGGATGGATTTTTGTTTTTTTTTACGGTAATCAGAATCTGCATCTGATGATAACTGGGAAAGGTTATTTCTTGTCACCAGGCACTGATCTCGTCCATGGGAATAATGCCTCTGGACGGCTCTTGTTTCTGGCGGAAATCCTCAATTTTAGTCACTGTACAAAGGACCTAAAATTCAAAATATGAATTGTTTATCAGTCCGATGATTAAAATTAGCTGATAGTACTATTTACCACGAATATTTTTTTCTGGGAAAAGTTTCAAATTTGTTGCATATTTCTTGGGAGACACTGAATATCTATAACGTTTTAGTCGGCCTGCCGCCAGTATTTTTTGTTCTTTGGGTGAGTATATGAAACTATAGCTACAAATTCAATTCCATTTCAAAACAGCTGCCCTGTGAACAGTTTGCTTGTCGATTTCATTAGCACATTTACTAAAATGAACCCTTTCGAGGAAGTGTGTACCACATGCCCCTGTTTGGTAAATGACTGGAACCTGTTTTTTATGAATAACTCTTTTGTGTTCAGCTTTTTTCTTCTTGTCCCCTTGTTGGTTTCTCTTCCACTAGCTGCCTGACAGTTTTTCAGCATTTTCATGCGATTATCGAAATACAAATTTATTGCGACTGCGGACTGTGAGAAACCAATTATGTTTCTTACTCAAATACACTTCAGGGAACCATCAATTCATAAATATTTTGGTGCAAAATTTGGTCACATTTATTGTTTGGGTAATACTATCGAAGTTTGTTGAAAATGGTTGTGATTTGTGCAGGTTTTTGGTGCAAATTTGATATTTCACTATGTATGTATTTTTTACTGGATACTTCCACTCATTTAAACTGAACTATTGAATAATCCGATGACTTCATTCATAGTGATTTCTGTTCTCCCTAATACCGTTTAGAAATTTCTAAATTTGTTGCATCTATTGAACGTTTTTAGCAATGCACCGAGGGTGAAATTTTCTGACTGATGGATAATAATAATATTTTCCATATGTCGCAAACTTTTTGACACTTGATGTAGAACTTTGGCAGAGCTGTCAGAACCCAGTAAACAACCAAAAAGGGAAGGTGATGATCCGAATTAAGTAATAAATATTTTCAGTGATGATACTTACTGAAATGTTGAAAACGTAGAATCCGACAGAGTGCAGATAATGCCCACATTCTCTGTGAAAATAAAATTCTGAATGGAATGAATTGTCTTAAAATTACTATGTTATAATGTTAGATTCCGGAATATCTCCCAGCATTAAATATCAAACACATTTCCAATGGGCTATTAAATAAATGATCTGAAATTACCGCCAAGAAAAAATCGAACATCCCGAAGTGTTTCTAACAGCTTTACAGGACCGAAGTTTAACATAAATCTGATCAGAAATATTTGGGCCGTGATGGTCATGATGGTAGAGCGCTTGTCTCTTATCCTAAGGATCATGGGTTCGACTCCCAGCATGGTCATCGGTCTCGTACATGGCATCACACGTTAAAAGATAAGGGCTGCGTTTTCCCTAGCTCGGACAAGTCTTTCGAAGACTTTTGAGGGTTGTACTCTTAAGGGTGTGCAGCTGGTTGACAGAAATAACAATTTTAACAATAACAATTTGTTGAAAAATTATGGGAAAATTGGGGTAATTCGTTTATCAGGTATGTTATCGACACAAAATTGAACGAAACCGGATATTAATTATTTCAACTTCACGGTCAAAAACAATAATACATTATTTTGAGATTGATTCAATTTTAAAATAGACTGAACATTTCGAAGGCACCTTCACTCAGAACTAAATCTAACGTTGAAATTCTTGGTGGAACGCTCTGTATAGTTGTACATTTTTTCCATTGCGCAAACATCTCTAACTCAGTGTCGGAAGGAAACAAATAGAGTTCTTTAAATATTTATTTTTTTTTTTATTTCAATCACAGAAATAAAGAAATTAGTGTATTAGGTAATCAATAACATGATAGTTTCGCATATCCTGTGTTTCAGGTCATTAATTTTCATCATGACAGAGAGCGGACGTGATTCATTTGCAATTTCCAAGTTGGGGTTGTTTCCGGTAAAAACGGAACTGATGGGGAATAACGAAATATATTGTAAAAAATTCAATTATTGAATTCAATGTACTTGGAACTGTTAAAACTTTGGATTGTATAAAGAATACGTTGACACACGGTTTAAAAAAATGTCTTTTTGATAAACTTGTTGGTGATGAAATTATGTCTTGACTTGTACGCTGATTGAGGAGGAAATAGTAATTTGTTTTACTAGTAGGTTTTTGACGAATATCTTATGATTCCAAAAACTCATTTTCTGTACTTATGCGTTTGAAACAACACTTTGTTTCCAGAATGTTGTGACGTTGTTTGGAAAAGATAAGTACCTACTTATAAATCGTTACAGATGCTCCTGTTAAGTGGCCTCCTCGTTCACCAGATATGACATCATTCGATTTTATATATTCGCGTTTTTGAGAAAAGAGATCGTTTTAAGAAATCTGAATTATAACTGTGATTCAAAAATGATGCAGGTACGTTTCTAAATAAAAAAAAACCTTATTTTCGATTTCGACAAATAAAGTCATGAAAGCCTTTTAGGTTGAAAATATTATCATGAATCAAAATACATGATAAAATATAGGGCGTTCCATTTAAAAATAAATCGTTGTATGGAATACTTTGAGAACGCATTTTTCTCTCTGTAGAAAACAAGGAATACTGAAATCTGTAAAAAAAATTAATGGACAATTATTAAAAAGAGTAAAGATAATAACTGTGGTAGATAAGAGAGGAAAAAACTTATAAAATAAACTATCGATTTTGTATGCATGTGACTTCTCATATACAGTGGGCACGTAAAGGTTGGAACAAATTCGCTAAAAGCTTGATACGGCCATTAGGGGGGAAAAAAGCTCGGACACGTCGATTTTCTTTTTCAGTTGCGTATTTTTTGGTCTACTCATATTTTTGATGTCGTCATCACAGTTCGAGTTATGACGTCATTACATTTTTTTTAAACGACAATACCCCATTTTGATTATCCTTCAAAAAGATCGCATGTTTTAATGTTCCATAAAAAACATGTCCAGAAATTAATTCATGATACTAAAATACACATGCTTTTAATTTTTTTCGTTCCGACGGCAACACTGACTATAAATCAGTTTTTAAAAATATTTTCATCAGCTCTGTACCAACATCATCAAAATCTTCAGCTACCAGAAAATTCACTATGGTACCAGCACGATGGAGCCCCACCACATTAAGCACATTTACGTGAATACCTCGACCCAATAGATGGATTGGCAGATGGGAATTTAAACTGTTTTTCAAGAGTTTAAACATCGCCTTGCATATTGCCTAGAGGCAAATGGCAATTCGAGCAATAACTTCAATAGTTTGTAGGTTTATTTGGACCTGATATCATTTTCCAAATTGCATCATTAGAAAGAAATGTCTTTCATTTCTAGGGCATACGGCTACGTAACATGAAAAAAATATGACATAGAAAAATAGGTTCTTTCTGAAAGTATTATCAAAATAGGGTATTGCCATTTGAAAAAAATTATAGTGACGTCATAACTCGAACAGTGATGACGTCATAAAAAAATATGAATACATCAAATGATGCGAAATTGAAAAAAAAAATGGTCGGGTCAGAGCTTTTTTCCCCAAATGTCATATCAAGCTTTTAACGAATTTGTTCCAACCTTTACGTGTTCACTGGATTTTCATCGAGTCCTTGACTGCTCCTAAACCAATAAATACTTATTACTGATTCATTTGATATTCCCAATGACTTCGCTGTCTTTTGTCTATTTATTCCGTATCTGTAATTTTTTTGAAGTTGCTTGCGATCAGATAAAAATAACACTAAAATTAACGAAGTATTATCTTATAAAGGGTGAATTTTGTTTTTGTTTGTATGAATGCCTAGCATATTATGAATATTCACAATAATATGACATACTTGCATGATACAATCTCGTGACTTCAAAGCTTACCACTACACATTCTATCAATTATCAGAAATAAAACAATAGTTACTTTTTCATTGAATAGCGTTTTGTCACATCAGATAGAACCAAGCAGAACCGTTAATTTTATTAAATATATCGGAACGTGGGGCTCTATTGCCAAGAAATCAGAATTATACCTCACAAAATTGGAGATTTTCATTCCACCTTAATTTCATTATCGTTCTTGGATGCAATGCTTTTACTTTTTTTTTTCTCCCTACTAGATTCGCAAAGTTAACACTTGCTTGGTTTTTCAACTCTTGATATTTCTTTTATCAACTTGACTAGGCTATAAGAACCAGTATATGAACTTTTATAAATGAAAGACAAGATTCAACAACACTCAAAAACTTATATTAAATTAATTCATAAGATATTTAATTTAGGTCAGTAATTAATTATTATTGAGACTGATATTGAAATTTAACAGAAATTGATCGTGAATCAAATCAAATGAGGCAAGATAATGTATCAACATTTCAAAGAGATGGAAGCAATGATTTACTTTAAATGAAATAAAATGAATGCACTAAAAGTTGAATAGAGAAATGAGAAATTTATTTCGCTTACTTTACCCGTACAAATTGACAATTGTTAAAGATTGAGAAATACGAAATATGCATATATGCATATAAACTGTTGGACAATTGAAATATATAATTCAAACTTCTATAGTCTAGTTCCGAAATTGTAGATAGTGACTCATCGTACATTTTCTGGTTTTACGGGATTTGAAAGTGCGAAGGGGATGAACGAAAGTGGCAAAGTAAAACTTGATTTGAAGCCAAAGTACCTAGCTTATTTCTGTTCTATTTTTTGACCTGCTTTATGTGAATTATGAACCATACAACCGATGAGTCACTATCTACAATTTAGGAACTAGACTTTAGACGAATTTTGATCTGAGACCAAGACTATCAAGACCAAGACTATCAAGACCAAGACTATCAAGACCATACTATCAAGACCAAGACTATCAAGACCGAGTCCAAGACTGAGCCAGTCTCGTTTTGGTCTTGATACAGCAAGACCAATACCAAGACAAAGACCAAGACTACACTTATTAAGACCAAAGATCAGTCTTGGTTTTTGGTCTCGATCTCGCGAAGCCCTAATGTTTCTATGTTCGACTGAAATGTCCATGTTTGGAAAATGCATTTATCCAGTACTAAAATAATTATCTCACATGTGGTTATTGATTAAAGGATTCTTTGTTAAATGTTTTCCGGAGGGTTTTGAAAAGATTTAGTTGAAACTGGAACTGTCTTAACACAAGTGGTTGATATAGATATAATATATACGATAAGTTTTATGACTTCTAGTCTTATTAATAGCATCTATATTAAGTACGTTTGGTTGCAAAATACATACACCAAAATTCGTATTTGATAGAAGTCAAGTTCATAACATGATGACGAACTCACAATAAAACAACAATAATTTCTATTGAATTCTTCATTTTTGTCATCTTTTATTGAAATGCCTATTTGAAAAGTAAAAAACATACACTAGGCTCTGACTGGAAAAGAGGAAAGAGATCTGTTTAAGTGACTTTTAGAATATAAGTAGTAAAATGTGGTGTTCCACAGTGGAAAAAAAATCTCCTCAACGCAGTTGAAAAATTTGTCACTAAAGATTCAAATTTTTTGTAATGTTTTCATTTTTTGTTTCTTCAATGAATACATTTTATTCATGCAAATTCTATATCATTCCTACCATCGTTTAGTAACTCTGGCTGACAACTACGTTGAGCATCAGGTATTATATATTTGACAGATAACTAGAAGATAACTCATAGAACCAAAACAATTCACACAATCAGAATCGCGCAATTTTATGAGACAAAATGCAAAAATTAATAGAGGAATGTTTTCAATAATTTAGTTTTGGTTTTGTTATTTTTAGGAAGCCAGACCACTGCAGGATACACCATGTAATATTCTGATCTATTTTTATTTCAGTGTTATCTATTTATATGGAAAAATTGGCATTGCCAATGGAACTTTTATAAAACAAACGTTTGTAAAGCAAGTTAACATTAGTGTTGAAATTAAAGTTAACTTCAAAAAATGTTTATGATACCGGCCCTTAGATGTAGTTACTGAAATAAGACAACGGCAGACAAGGACTTGTAAAGAATTTTTCAAAAAAAGTTCAAAATTAATTTCAGTTTATCGAATTAATTAAAATTAGATAATCTATGTAACCTAAAAAAATTCTTGTAGCACGAAAGTTACTGAAAGTAACTTTCCTTCGATTTATACTTTTCATCTTGATCTCAAAATGGGATGTTACTCAATTGGCCGACTACTGGCCAATAAATAAATCCTAAATCATTAATTTTGCTACATAAACTTGTCATTCTTGGCTCACTGTATAGCGAGCAACTCTCTTGTGTAAGACGTTCGACATAAAAGAATCTCACGAGTTTCTTGTCGCTTGTCGCGCGTCAAACTGCAAGTAACCGTTAAATCTTAAATCGCTCGCTCGTCGGTCCAATAAAACGACATCTACCGCTCGAAACATCCGAATCGTCTCAGACTCTAGCCGCCGAAATATTGTTCGCATCTAAGTAAAAGTAACGAGCCCGGGTTGCGGCATGGGTTCAGGTGTCGATGTATCGGGTGTAATTAGGCGGCCGCGTCTGTGATTGCCGCGCGGCGACCACGCGGTCTTGTGGGTGGATGGGTGGGGTGAGGGCGGTCTCCGCCGGCGGAGGGGGTAAGGCGTGCGCGAGAGGCGGCCCCGGTCCTCCCGCCGAGCCCGACGATTTTCGCTCTGCACACTCAGTTTTGCCGCTACAGTAGCAGTGCGAGGACCGCTACCGCTAGCCGCTCGTTTTAACCGTTCCGTACCCACACACGTGCTCGCTCGCTCGCCTTTCAGTAAACAAACCGAACCCAGCGTGCTCTCAGGACTGCGATGTGCCAGTGTCTTTTGTGAACCGTGTATCGACTTTTCAGGTGACGATGCAGCACTCGACGGCCTCCCCCCAGCAGTTCTGCCTGCGATGGAACAACTACCAGTCCAACCTGACCAACGTCTTCGACCAGCTCCTGCAGAGCGAGTCCTTCGTCGACGTCACCCTCGCCTGCGACGGCCACTCCGTCAAGGCGCACAAGATGGTGCTGTCCGCCTGCAGCCCCTACTTCCAGTCGCTCTTCTTCGAGAACCCCTGCCAGCACCCCATCGTGATCATGCGGGACATCAAGTGGCCCGAGCTAAAGGCCGCCGTCGAGTTCATGTATAAGGGCGAGATCAACGTGTCGCAGGAGCAGATCGCGCCGCTGTTGAAGGTGGCCGAGTCGCTGAAGATCCGCGGCCTGGCCGACGTCAACGGCGAGCAAGACGTCGCGGCGCCGGCCGGTGAACTCACCACCAGGCCGTCGTCCATCAAGCCGTCCTCGACGCCGACCAACAACAGGTCCGAATGGGAGAACAGACCGCAGGACATGGAGACGGACGCCGCGAGGGCGAAGAAGAGACGTCGACCGTCAGGAGAGAGGAGCAGCCTGAGCAGCCCCGCTGAAAGTGCGAGCACCGAGATTCCGGAGCCTCCGCCGTCGGTTGAGATGTCTCCGGCGCCTTGCGCGACGTCTTCGGCGACGCCAGCGACGTCCGAGCCCCTGCAGCTGACGCTGCCGCTTGCCCCACAAGCGCAAGTGTCGCACGCTTCGTCCGATGATATGGAGATCAAGCCTGGCATTGCGGAAATGATTCGTGAGGAGGAAAGGGTGAGTGTTTTATCATTATTTTCTTTGAAAGCATGGGTCCACGCAAGGCTCCACACCGCCAAGTTAAATGTAATCCCCAATTCAGTTTAATTCATGACTGCTCATTGGCACATTTTTCCCCGTGCACGTGCCTCAGCGAATTTCAATCCACTACACGTGTTTTGCATGTGTTGTGCTTGTCTTCATCTCGTGCGCCTCAGATGGTTCTCCCGTGTCTGAAACATATTTCGATCCACAGATATTTTTTTTATCGAACTTCAGTGTCAACGTTCTATTAATAAGAAGTTGCTCTATTTTGGAATGAATCCTCAAAACCAGTTTAACATCTAGCTGAAATGTGCACAAGACTCATAATTTTTAAAAGACTCGAGGCTCAAGATTGGGAATGAAATGACTCAAAATTCATTCCAGATGAATCAAATACTCAATCAAGTCTAAGGCTAAAGGACTGAAGTGAAAATTTAGGAAGTGAAAATTGACAAAAATTACTAAAATTTTCTAGTTGTACAAGATTCAAAGTAGATGTTTCCTCCTCGGTTTTAGGACATGAATTGTGGTGCGATATTGATGAAATTCCTACTCGTTATAATTGTGTATTCATTGAATTTAGAAATTATCTGATTTCAGTTCTGAGGCATTAAGCCATTTCTCAGCAAATCTGTTTTATTGGTCCACCACAAATTAGTCCTCATATCCGCCTTTTTTCCATCCTCTCGAAAATCAAACATTTGAAACATCTTCCTCTAAATGTCTTACACAAAAAAAGTGATCTACAAGCTGAAGTTCACGTCGAAACATACCATTAAGGTACCTAGCTGAACATTGAATAAGTGTCTTAATTGATAAAATTGCTGAAGTGCTCGTAATTGTCTGATTCTGCAGTGCATTCTGAAATTATCTGATTTGATGTGTAAGTGTGACCAAATTAGCACCAATTCACTAACGAATCCAGTAATTTTTAACAAAGATTGAAATTGCCTGCCGATCTCATTACAACTCTCTCGCTATAAAAAATAAACCAGCCCTTGTGAAAAGCTTGAAAAAAAGTCACCGAATTCGTGTCTCCAGCTTCATTGAAACTGATTCAAAAAAAAAGCACTGGTTTGACAATTACTACCTATAAACCAGCAGGATGCAAACTATCGCAGAGTAACACGAAACTTCTTGTTATCCATCTCCTGAATATGTGCACGAATCTCCATAAAAACCTGGGTTAATAAGTAATCTCTGTTTCCACAATTTGCTTTCGTAATGTAGGTGTTAGAGTCCTGTACGGAGACTTGCGCATAATTGACGAGATGATCTGTAAAGCATGCGCATTTGGATCGGATCAAGTTGGTTTTGACCATTGGTCGAAAAATTATTCATCTCGGATTTGATCGTTTTGATTTGCCCGTTGTTTTGTTGTTGTAAAGAAAAAAGTTGAAAAATGTACCTGGAGGTGATCGATGGGTGGAATTGCGCTTTGTTTTTTCGTGTTATTGTGATTTTAATATATTCATCAGCATCGGGAATGGTCAAATGCAGTGGAAGTTGAAAAAATATAGCTAGATTTCAGTCTGTTCTCACGAGTCAAATTCATGAAACAAGTCTTGAAAATGTTACTATATTATTTTATTGGCAATTCTATCAGAAATTTTTCAAGAGTCGTATACTGATAACATTAGAAAATTAGAAAAACACAAATTCAGACCTTGAAATGGCTGCAGAAATAATTGCATTGCCATATTGTTGGCAAATTCTATCCTCAATGTCTTACAAACAAACCGTAATCATCATCGAGAAAAAAAAATAGGTTGAGGAGACAAATATGTAGTCTCATCAGACTTAAATAAATGTTTGATCACTTACTCTTTTTACTATTAAATACCAAGTACTTATCTATAAATTGCAATTGAATACAGGAATGAAAATTAATCACTTCCTTCTCCTTACCGTTCTCAAATACGAAAGGTCGTAGTTTTCTTGAAACCTATAATCTAATTCACTTGAGCTGAATAGTTGCTCTTGAGCGCTACGACAAATAACAATAATCGCACAGGCTATATGCCTCTTAGTACAATTATACGGACGATAATGGAATAGTATCATCATAATTATTATTGTATTTGTGGTGCGTTTAAGTTAGAACAGTCAGGATTTTTCTGGATTAAACCGCAAAAGGAAGTTCCAATTTCCATCTTCAGTATCAAATCAACACTGAGAATGCTTCATCTATAATAGATAAAGAGACTCAAGATAGATTTTAACCAAGAAATTTTATAGATCATCTATATTGGGAATCATATCTATGATCTAGTTCTTACGAAAAGGAAAAAACTATAGGAGTTAGGGTTTTTCTTGTAGTTTTGGAAGTTAAAAAACAAGAATTGATAAAAGAGGACCAAGAACAGCGCTAGAGGAAGGATCTGAACACAGAACACACGTATCATATTATTCAGTATTAAATGATTTCATGAATCCTGAAAGTTTCTAGTCTCTCAAAACCTAAAATAAAATATCAGTCGTGGTACTAACCAGAGAAATTGTTGTTTTCGGTCAGATATTCGCCCGATATCATAACATTGATGTAGAGAAAGATATTGAAATTATTCATAATACCTACAATTCTTCTAATTGTTTGAAATTTTGAAAGTTACATCACTTCCTAACAATTATGTGGTCATTGAGGAACGTTGCTTTTCGTGGTCAGTTCAATTCAAAAAAGTTATCAATGCTTTCTAAAATGTCTGTTGGGCCTTGAGTGTTTATATAACAACATGTGTTTACAAAGGCATTTATCAAGAATTGAAGTATAGACATGTCGATCTATTGAAGAACTGAAAAAGTACCCGGAAAAATATTTCCTGAGTTCATAAATAATTCAGTAGATTATTCGACTTTTCTACAAACTTTTTTACTCTCCCAATAGATTCTACATCTACGAAAAATGGGTGAGAAAAACTGTATATTCTAGGAGTTGGTAAATGATATGATAATAAACAAATTTTTTACCACACACTTTTCACGATTAGCTCAACTGCACACTGTTGATGACAAATCGGTTTTTGGAATGATACGCTGAGTAAAGCAGAATCGAATGAAATCAACCAAGAAAAGTTTCTGGAAAAAATTTGTCAGAAATTGATGAATATGGATAAGTAATGAGATCGGCCATCGTATATATTCGGGTCAATCCAAAATATACAAATTACGTCTTTAAAATTTATTATTTTTTTAAGATTCACATACTGCATAAGTTCTTGACATTATGGCAATGTTCATAAAGGTTTAAACTTATTTTCCCAGAAAGAGAGAAGTTTTCCAATAAGAAAAACATTCAGACACTCACATGACAGCTATCACACCAAATTTGACAGTACAATATTTCAATGCATTGATTGGTGTTTTATTAGCTATTCCCACTTAGCTAGAAAACTTTATAGATTATGTTGACGGTCACACGATAGTTTCATCGATTTTTTTTTAAGTCAGTGGTTATAATTTGTAGTTTATTATTTTAATGACTAGTTACTTCAATGATAATTTCGTTAAAATTCTTATAACTACGTCGATAAAAAATCTACCAATATTTCTGAATATTTTTACTTATCATACAATCATTCACCAACAAACATGTCATTAGAAAGTTGTTTCTATAAAAGAAAACTTCGGTCAGGATGAAGAATATAATAAATTTCTTCACTCAGAAATAAGTATATTTCTTTCTTCATCCAGGTAGTGTGCACAGATTAATTATCATGTATTGTATGCTTCAAATCCGGCCTTATCCATACCACCATTCCGGTTCAATACAGGTATATATTTTGTGTTACCCTCACCAAACCCCAAATGCGTGTAAAAACCTTTTATATAAACTTCTTCATAAAACTTTATAAACCAGGTGTTTAATATCATGAATAAACTTGAAATTTTCTGTTTTGGAAATGTTTGTTCCTATGTCTGCTATTTATGTAACAAAAAAAAAGAAAATTTATATATGCACAATATGTTTATCATTTGGCGAGATCAAATTCATTTAATGTAGTTTCTGATTTTTTTTTTCAGTACATTAGAGTATCGAGTTTATGAATATTTTCCTTCCCCAAGAAATATTTATTTCAAAGTCCTAAACGAGTATTATAAAAATAAAACAGCACAATGAAATTATTTTTTTCCGGGTTATTGATAATAATAACATTCGTTTTCATGAAATTTCTTGAATTTTGTGTGTAAAAAAAATTATTATGTTAACAATTAATTTATCAACTGCGTCGCTTCAAGAAACTGCAAATTTCAGACGCTAATTAAAATCAAAAAGAGTAGGTGTTGATTTAACTATATACTTATTTGACTTAGCAATGACCAACAAACACTTTAATCGATTAATGAACATTTTTGTACAGCTGAATATATTTTTTTGTAGGTTTGACATTGTTGTCAATCTGAGCTGATTAAATTTTTTTCGTACTTGAATCTTTAAATCACTTGAAACAACACTTTGTTCAACTCATGAGAAAAATCGTGGTCATGACAGGAATTCAGAAGAATTGATGAATTGAAACAAATTTTCTGTCAGTAGGTACAGTTTTATTAAATATGAAAGACATCACCAAATAAGATTGATTTATTGACATCAAGTGAATTGAATTTATTCAAACTTGTTATAAAAATTACAAAGAAACTGCGTTCTAACCAATTTATGATAATAATGATATTACTATTCATGTGAAGAAAAATATATAATGGTATAACAAAAAAAGATTCAAATATATATTAATTTCATGAAAGATGGGCGACACTACTTGACGGAAGATCATAAAACTAATGAATTATGGTGGATTACGTAATCCAATCTTCCGCAAAAAACCTATACAATAGGTATGGTCGTCTGCAAGTATTCAACAGAAAACAACTACTGCCCCCTACGACCATTGAATTATATCTGTTTAATACTTGGCAAAGTTTTCTACAAGAACCACTTTGCAATGCATTTCAAATATCAAAGCTGAAATTATTTTTCGATTTAATTGGGGGAACACCTCCGTACCGGTTTCATGGCGCTGAATTCATACTTCAGTGTTTGTCTCAGGGATTTCCAATTAGGATGAAAGGATTTTTCGATTCAATTGGGTCGAACTAGCCTTCGCTGATGATTGGCAATGACCATGAAACCGGTACGGAGGTGTTCCCCCAATTAAATCGAAAAATAATTGCAGCTTTGATATTTGAAATGCATTGCAAAGTGGTTCTTGTAGAAAACTTTGCCAAGTATTAAACAGATATAATTCAATGGTCGTAGGGGGCAGTAGTTGTTTTCTGTTGAATACTTGCCGACGACCATACCTATTGTATAGGTTTTTTGCGGAAGATTGGATTTCGTAATCCACCATAATTCATTATTATATATTAATTTATGATTTTATTTGCAAATGTGAATTGAAAGTATCAAATAAGTGGTAAGTCAGTATCTTAGAACATAAATAGTCAATATGTGAATTTAAAACAGTTTCATAATCACCAAAATCATTGAACACTTTTAGAATGAAAATCAAGATATACCTAAAATTAATAGTAGTGTTGTGATACTAATCAAAATATCTATATGATATGTATCATCTTTTACAAAATCTAGAATGAGTGTAATTTTTTTAAAGGTTACAATAAATCAAAAATATTGACAATGTTATGTATTTTTAGACATGTTACTTTAAGAAGTCGATAAAATAGTAGTTTAACATCTATAAGGTTATTCAAGTGAGGTTAGATGGCAAGGCTTGGTTTCAGTTATAAGGGATTATAAAGGAATACTTGTATTCATTGAATACTTTAATCTCTTATGGAAATTGTTAAGTGTAAGAGCTGAATTCCCCAGGATGTGAATCGTAACTAATTCAAGAAATTCGGTTGAATATCGAAATGTTTTGGAATTAGTAGAGTAGACGTATTGCTACTGGAAAGTTGGTTGATTGGCGAAAATATTTTCAATCATTTGTGGAGATATTCCGCTAAACCAATTTTCAGAACTTTATGCACCTAGGGTAGTAAATGCATAATTCTCAATTCATTGTTCTAAACTCAATCAACCAACAGCATGCATCTCAGCAAATATGTGATCACATTTCCCTATTCTAAATAAAACTTCAAGTAGAGTTTTGGATTCGCAATCGATGGGAGGCATGCCAAATATCTCTTTCCAACCAATTCCTACATACTTTTCTCCGGCTCATATACAAGGAGAATAATTATGGTCCCTAGATTGAATCTTGTGGTACCCCGATGGATACAGATGATGTGTTCGATATTTGACTTTTTGTGTTCGATTCTTGTAATCATATATGAGGGAGACTGCGCTCAGGGGAAATCCAAGAGAACGCAATTTTTCACGGAGTATGTCGGGTTCAAGTCTATCGAAGGCATTTTGCAGTCTATAATCCGAAAGTACTAGACAAGTGATTTTCCCCAAATCCACTTCCAATTTAATAACTATTTTCAAATGGTCATCTGCCTTTCATATAATATCCAACGTAATGCTGTATGTAATCATTCTGAGTTATTTCATTCAGAATATACTGAGTTTACCCCAGATCGAGGTGGTGAATTGAAAACCCCATTTCAGCTTGTGGTGATAAAATCTCAGTGAAGCTGGTTGCCTTGTTATCCGCCTCTGCCTTGTTTGTATACCTTTTAAATGAGTATCAACACCCTGGAGACAGATCTGAAATGTTTTGACTACCATAACAATACCTAATTCTCATTCCTCGTTGCTGGAATATTGTTTTTGTGCCCTAGCAATTTCCTATTGTTGGATACAAGGATTACAGCGAAACCGAGAAAAATCTTGCAACGATATATTTTCTCTCTCTATATTTTTCATTGTACAATTTGTCTCTTTTCAACAGTTTTTAGTAACTTTAGCTCATTCCTTTACTCATTCATCCAGCAACTACTTCAGAGAAAGAAAAAAAAAATGGTGATTTGTTATAGCGTTAAACCAAAAAATAATTTCAGTGGCATTTTAACGAAAAGTATCTTGCATCTGCTTGGACTTGGCATAAACTCAATTATAATGACTATTTGGGCTTTGGGGTTCAAAGAACTACGAAATAAAAAATATAAGTATACATATTTATGTGGAATACAGACGTCGGTAATAAATATCCTTGGAACATAAAATCTAAAATTGAACTTGTGAAATGTGATTTGAAGGCGTCAGAAGAATTTTATAAAATAATAATTGCTTGCAGAGAATGGGTAACCATATCGTATTAAATCTCTGATCTGGTTTTAAGCTCGGTTTTAAGTAGTGGCGTAGATGTTGGGCTAGGATAATCCAATAACTTTCCCAAATGATATAGTACCGCATTCTACCTTCAGTATGTGTTTAATGAAGGAAAAATAAATCAAAGGACATCCCCCAAATAGTTTGTCAGACCTCAGGAGGGTGGTGGAGGGGGTACTATCTTCGAAATAATCCAATAACTTTCCCAAATGGAATAGTACCGCATTCTGCCTTCAGTATGTGTTTAATGAAGGAAAAATAAATCAAAGGACATTCCCCAAATAGTTCATTTGGGAAAGTTATTGGATTATTTCCTAGAAATCACCCACTCCACCACCCTCCAGAGGCCTGACAAACTATTTGGGAGATGTCATTTGATTCATTTTCTCTTCATTAAACACATACTAAAAGTAGAATGCGGTACTATTTCATTGGGTAAAGTTATTGGATTATTTCCTAGAAACCACCATTTCCTCCACCCTCCTGAGGCCTGACAAACTATTCGGGGAATGGCATTTCATTTATTTTTCTTTTTTTTATACATACTAAAATCAGAATACGGTACTATTTCATTTGGGAAAGTTATTGGATTATCTCCCAGAAATAATCCCCTCCACCACCCTCTAAAGGCCTGATAAACTATTTGGGAGATGTCATTTGATTTATTTTTCCTTCATTAAACACATACTGAAAGCAGAATGCGGTACTATTCCATTTGGGAAAGTTATTGTATTATTTCGTAGATAGTACCCCCTCCACCACCCTCCTGAGGCCTGACAAACTATTTGAGAGATGTCATTTAATTTATCTTTCCTTCACTAATTACATACTGAAAGCAGAATGTGATACTATTTCATTTTGGGAAAGTTATTGAATTATTTCCTAGAAACAACCCCATCTTCCATCTTCTGAAGGCCTGATAATTGGTTAAAGGTGTGTGATAAAGTGAATGATAATATTATAATGATAGATAGGCTTGATAAGTATATTTTTATTGCTTTATTACTTTGAGAAAAATGAAAAAAATATTTTCCTAACTTTTTTCTTAGAGTATTATATCTGTGGATGTGGCTAACTTCACATCGGTTCTGTTCCATTGCATTTTATTGAAAATCATCTAGTTGGCCGTGATTCGTACGATGTTGGTAGGCTTTGAAATCCAAAGATTATGTATTAATCAGCTGATAAACTGATGAAAACTTTCCACACCTACCCTGATTTACACCAACAGGTTTTTAGTTAATTCTGAAGAAAAATAACATACAATATTGAAAAAAAAAACTGGCATGGAAACGTTTTTTGTTTTAAATTAGGTACGTTTTTTGTAAAGAAACTGTATGTCTTTCATTTTTGCCATAACATTTTCATTCCATTTAATTTCTTAATACATTAAATTAGTCTCTCTTGAGAATCGAACAAAAAGACTCATCTTAAATGGGGCGATATGGAAGACATCATCTATAACCTTCTGAGTACCACAAGGATCAATCTCATGACCATTGTTATTCTCAGTGTATATTGTCGATTGTTTTAATTTCACGAGTGATTGTATATTCCATCACTATACAGATATATCTCTCTCATTCACAACTTCCGATCTGCCTCAGTAACTTCATAATTAATTCACGATATTGAGAAAACTGACATAGTATCGTCTGTTCAAGGTATTTTTAGAAGATTTTATCATGTCCAGTAGATGGTGTACACAAATTAGTGTGTCTGACAGTAAAACGTTAATATTACATTGTATTCATTCGTCTCCATCTTTTCTGTGCTGATTGAAATCGCATATTTTATCATTGGATACTTGAAATGTATTGAAGAAACGAAAAGGTCGATATGTTGTTGATATTCTGGGAATGCAGGAAAAATTGTAGTTTAATTTTATGTTGCTGAATGGGAATATCATATGGCTATAAAGAGAAAAGACATAGTTTTACAAGAAACCAAAAAAATGTATATATAAAACATTAATTTTTATCTCAGTTTTTTCAGTATCATCAACCTAAATATTAGAATTTATATATATAGTTTATATGATGATTCTTTGTTCTCCTATAACATTTTTCCATGCCTTTTTAACTCTTGCCTTCTTTTTTCAATTCTTCACGACTATGCCCTTAAGGCATTTTTCCATTTGGTCTCTCTATCTATTTTTCGAACGCTTATATTTCGCCTAGTTCTTTTCCTTGTTATTTTATAAGTTATTATTGTACTATTGAATATTGATACATCAATATTCTTCAAGATCCATTTTTTTTCTATTGGTACTTCAATCTTCCTCAAAACCTTTCTCTCCCATATTTTCATTATCTTCTCTTATGCTTTAGTCAATTTTCATATTGTGTATTGGCTTGATGACTGATTATGTGTTCTTGATTGTATTGATTTTTTGATACATTGATATATTTTTTGTGTTGTTTCTGTTCCAATGAAATGTTTATCCACTTCTTAGTAATTTTGAATCTAGAATTGAATAGAATAAAATACAACATTTGATAACTATAATAGTACCATTAGGTGTTACTTTTTAAAAGAGGTGAGTAATAGTATCAGACTATCGTTAAAAAAATCATATCAACATTTTTTGTTGTGTTTTTTTTCTGAAAAAGTGAGTTTAAACGGGGGGCTGTATCAAGTTTCAGATTTTCTCTGTAGCAAACTTTAGTTATGACATAGCCGTATTTTGAAATATTAGAGTTGAATGCTTTCTATGAGAAATTTTACTGACTTATTTCTAAAGGTGAACAGGCATATTGAATATGGTTTTCAGCAAAAACGCCCCTATATCGTTCTCTGTTTTTTTTTTTATCAAATATTGTTAAGCTGGAATTTCTAATATTTATGCCATTTTCTTGTGTTGCTTCTTCAACAACCACTGGATGTTGTCCACAACGTACTGTTTCGTTTTATTGTAAAGTAGGAATTGGTATGAATAAATAATGTGAAATCAAAGGTCCTTAAATCTAGCCCGGCGGAACTCTCTTTTTATATTGGAAACATTTTCAATATGACAATTGACAGGTGCTTTTATCGAAAATAAGGGTTTCTGGTTTCACAAAATATGCTGCTGTTGAATCTGAAGTGTCATTTTGTTTGAACGTCCAAGGGAGTGTTGCAAATCGATCCATCAATGTTCAGAGACAGGAAAGTTGAAAAACCGGATGCACGGTATAATAACAAAATGGAAAATATTCAAGGAAACCCGACTCGCATAATAATGATGAGGTAAACGACAATGTATCGTGTAAAGTAGGAAAATTTTTTAAAAGCCGCAATTTCTCCGCGTACAGCATTCATTATGTCAAACTGGATATGAATAATATATAATTATGTACATTATTTTTGTTTAGTAATTACTTTGTTTTTATTATTTATTTTTACATGTTCCTACGTACGTTCTCAACGATAATTGCATACTTTCATTAGTCGAAGTATATGCATTCGAATGTCTAGTGGTTTTTATATTTCATTGTATTATTTTCCTTTACAAGATTACGCCTAATATATGTTATTACTATTGTGACGCATTATGATGTGAGTAGAATTGCTGCCAATCATACCAACTGGGACCGTACTGTTTGGAAATTACATCCAGAAATTCATTCTTCATTATTTTTTGGTCACTACCTCGATCCATGTGATACGATGCGCGTACACAATTTCTTAAAGTGGAATTTTAATTTCTTGTAGAAAATTTCGATTAAATATTTATATATACAGGGTGTTTCTCAAAAATCATCACCAAGACTTTAGAAGCGCATTTTCCAAGTCAAAATAGGACTTTTCATAGACTGCCGTACGCGTTCTAATATTTCGGGAGTGTTTCTTATGGTTTAGAAGACACCCATAATTCGTTCAGTAGGAACTTCGATGGAAGGCAGTGGTTCTGCATCATAAACTAGGCCCTCTATATGTCCCAATGAAAAAAAGTCCAGCGGGTTACAATCTGGCGATCGTGGCGGCCAAGTAATTGGACCTGCTGTGCCAATCCACCAATTGGGGGAGGGCACATCGTGCCTAAACCACATTTGTTGACGAACTTGTAAAGGCTCTTTTCTTGAAGGTTGTAGACGATGTATTAACTTGATTACTCAGGTTTCGGACGTCCATCGAATCAATGGGTTGAACGATGTTTGATTTCTTTCACTTTTTCAGGGCAATGTTTTGTATTTTGAATCAAATTGTTTGATATAAGGCATTCTTTTTAATAAATTGCTATCATGCCAAACTTTCATAAACTTTACTTTTGAATTTCATTATAGTATTAGGTGTTTTTGAACTTCATTATGATCTTAGAACCAGAATGAACTTCATTGTTACTGAAATACATGTCATTATAATATGTCAGCAGATAAACAAAATGAATGTCAGCCAGATGTTCATATGGTTAATTTTCCATGTTGATGTTAAACAAATTAAAAAATATTATCAAATAAACTAGTTTTTTCATTATTTTGTTGAAAACTTTCAATTAGGTACCTATATATAAACAAAAAAATTATTTCGTGTTCCTGAATCCACCAGCACAATGAAGAAAAAAAATCTTGAAAGTTCAACGTTCTGATCAGCAACTAAGCGCTTGCGGACAAATGTTCGTAGGAAAAAAAGTCTTATTTTGACCTGGAAAATACGCCCCTAGAATTTTACACTGAATTTTTAAACACCCTGTAAAGCTCGCTGTATAGCTATTTTGGATTTGTATTCTCTGAAGGACCTCATTTATTTTGGTTGTATAGTGTCATATGAATGTTTTAAAAACTGTGAATACGAAGATGTCAATTTCTGCCAATTTCTGAAGCAATAGAACATCATTATTTAAAGTACGATATTTATTTTATATCAACTGTTACATATTGTATCTTGTAATTAATATTACTGCATTCCCGTCCCTGACATTACCAACACATGTGTCCCCAGCAGTCTGTTAATATATGTTGTGTATAAATATAAATTAACAAACACATTATTTTCGTGATGCAACGCACATTCGATCAATAGTTGTAACATCTGGTACCGACCAAACGGCTACATCAAATCATTAGGAGAACGATGTCAAATGCAAAATAATGTAAACGATAAAATAATTATTGTGGTCGAGTTCTGAGAATAGCATGCGTTGATTATTGCAAATCACAAAAATTGGCCGGGAAGACTGCTTGGCTTAGTTTCAAGTCTCCAATGAGATCTCAACAAGGACTATAAAGCTACTTGGTACGACAATCATCACTGATGATGTGCAGGAACATTGCAGGAAAAACGTGGGCTGTAACCCATCAATAAGTACTGCAATAGATGTACACTATGGTAGTGAGACCTATAATCACCTACGGAGCAGAAGTGTGGCACGGCAGAACCGAACTAGCCATAACAAAGAAAATCCAGGAGAAAGTGCAAAGACTTTGTAAAACAGGAACAATGAGGTCGACTCCAACGGCAGCAATAGAGGTAATTCTGGACCTCACTCCTCTCCATATCATGGTGAGGAGAACTGCTTGGGGAGCAAACCTCAGTTTGGCTAAAGTCGGACTCAAAGAGAGTGGAGAGCAATGAACAAGCAGATACCCTGGCACGAAAAGGGGCATCAACGCCACTGATCGGACCAGAACAAATTCTGCGGACTTGAAAAATCTTACTTCCAAGACGAACTCAATAAAACTGAAGAAGCAATGAGAGCAACATACTGGTATTGACTTCCAGGGCTAAAGCAGGCCAAAGATCTCTTCGGCAACTTCAACCGAGCAAGATAGAAGACACTGATTAACCTTAGCAAAACTAGTCTAAAGACAATCACGGGATTTCTTACGGGGCACTGCAGACTCAAAGAACACCTAAGGAAGCTAGGCTTAGAGGAGGACAGCACCTGCAGATTCTGTGGGAAACATCCAGTTACACCACCACCATATATTGATGGAGTGTTATGCTGTACATCACAATTGATTGAATATACTGGGGCTTGAGCGGCTGCTGTAAACGAGAACACCTTTAAATATCAGAAGAAGATGGGGCACAATAAATCTAATTATGTCGCAGCGCATCAGTCACCATCCATACTTACCATTACATTTACTTGGGACAAGAAACAAGGTCACTTAAGTTTTCATGGACCTCTCTCTGTTTGATTCAATTTTCGTCGCAGATTGATATTTGAACGTCGTCAAAACTATTGAACTTTTATTTTGTCTCTGACCGGTACCCACATATTTATTTTCTCATCAGCCTTGTGGAAACGTAGCACAGTTCATTCATGAATCTTTTATTTCCTTCACTGTGACTATGTGTATTTTATTATTCCACTGGAAAATTTTACATCTTTAATCTTGAATGAAGCGTAATTCAATATAAAAAATATAATTTTGTAAGGCAATCATTGTTTTCATTAACTTACAGTGTGTCAAACCTCAACATAAATGTTTTTGTGTAAATTCGGGAACTTCAGTGATCAATCTATCCGCGAAAGGAAAAGCATTATTTTCCTCCCTTGGTATGAAAATAGCTATTTCCACCGTTCCAATATCGAACTACTTTCGTGAAATTCGGTTAAATCGTTCATCCCATCACGATTTCGAGCTAGTTAAGTGTCGGTTTCACGTACTTCACACCGTTGTTTGTTCAAATTGTTTCACTAATACCCGCATATTTCCCCGTTAAATTCGCATCATTATTTTTGGAATTTATCCCATTGCATATAATGGATTATCAGTCATTTTGTGTCAATACTTAATCAAGTCGATAATTTTAAAATTAATGTGTTCATATGCCGGTGATTGAAAATATGGTAACCCTGGCGTAGCGAGTACGTGTTGTATTTTTGTTTAATTCGACGGTGACATTGTTGTTGTTTATTCATAAACCGAAACTGCGAGACCGTGGGAATAAATCACCAATTTATTTCGCTTGGAATAATATCGAAATTGATGTTTACAATTGGAGATGGAGTGTGTTTGTTTACGTAGCTGAGCATTTATGTCGGAAATTCTTCAATATAATTCATGACGTAAGACGTTGAATAAGATATTTCTGTCATCATCATCCAGCTGCACCAGGACCAGGACGAACAACCATCAGAAGTATTCAAGAGACTTGAAGCGACGAGGTCGTTATCTTCTAACGTGCGATCCCAAGCATGTTAAAAGAAATGCCACAGGAAATGGCACGTGTTTGATTACGAGGCCAGTTGTTGTTATTGTTACATGAAAGAATGGAACATTTCAAAACCATTGCAAGAAATTGAAAAGTCAAAGGGCAGACAGAAAAGTCACTTCAGCTTTTTGCGTATGAGACACATTTTTTTTTGTAGTAATCTGTAGTTCTGAAAGCACAGCTTTTAGTGAAGACAAAAGAGGTATGTTGGTTGACAAAACTATGGGCTACCGCACTATCTTGATGTGCCTGTATTTTGAGGCAATCACATTTGCGAAAATATTAATGCCTTTGGTGATCAATGCCCTTCGTATGCTACCGAGAAAATTTCAGTTTTATGCTATAAAGAGGGTGAATTTCTGGGCTGGTCTTCAAAATATCGATGAATTTCTATGACGTGATATCAATAGAAATAGAATGGGGCTGAAACATTATATGAGGCACTAAAACATTCATACGAACGATTACTTCATTTAGCTCTTGTCGATTTGAATATTGGAAAAAAATTTTACAAAATTGATCTCCAACTGGGTTTCATTATAACTAATCAAGGGTGGAAATATCAAACTGTATCTGTGCTCAGTTTGAAAAAGAATTTCTGGGCCGTATTGGTGCTATGGATAAAATTGCTACATTTCTTCTGCCTACTCAACAATGCAGAAATCGAAGAAATGGGGACAGTATGGTTCTTTAGAACGTAAAATGTGCCACACTCAAAATATGCTGGAAACATGCAGCGTTAGTTTTCTGGGATTTTAGTGCCTAAAGATTGCAATAAATCAAAAAGGGAATTGTGACGTTTTATCAAATCGGAGACCCATATGGCTCCTGTCAATCAACTCTATCAAAATTAGTGGAGAATATAGAATGTAGAATGTAATTATTTAATATTTAAACAAGAATGACATACTAAGCTTTCGCAAATCTGGTCTACTAATGAAGTAATGTTTGCTTTATTTGAGAATATATAACTCAAAATTAACGAGAGGCAGTTGCAGCAGTGCTCCAAGGAAGAGGTTCCGCTCATACTTGTTAGATCGCTTGCACAGGTTGTCACTAACTGGCAAGATATCTAGTTCTCATTTATTGTTTTGTGGTATTCCACAGGGCTCAGTGTTGGCACACTCTTATTTCTTCTATACACCAACGACCTAGCTTTTATTAACATTGAAAGAAAATTCACACTGTTTGCGGATTATATACCACAATAGTATGGCACAGTAGACACAATGGGGAATTGAGCAATCTTGTTGTTACAGACGTAGAGAAAGTGATGAAATTATGTGATGCTAATAAATTATCCTTTAATTTATCGAAAACGTGCATGATAACTTTTAGGTGCGCATTCAATTCAAATTGTTGGGACTTTATGTAGATTGTAGATGATGCTTTTTTAAATGTCACATCTTATCTCATTTCTTTGTTCATGATATATCATGTCTTCACAAATAAATTTTTTTGTTTTTTGATTGATTGATAGTCATTAATTTCCGCATACGGGTAGTACACTAACATGAAAAAAAGGTCTACAAAATGTTAGAATTTAGGTTGTTGGTTTGTTTCAAGAATTTATTCAGTTTCAATGTAGGAAGGCAAAAATCAAGCTGAACTTTTGGAAAGGACACCAAATTTTCGATTTTTCTCTAATCTTCTTGATTTAATGAGAACAACGTTTTGGCTTTTTACTATGGCCTCTGATATAAGATATCTGATAGGAACGATATCTGTGTCATTTTCTAGGCTTCTAATTAGATGAAGGTTATATTATGGCTATTTTTCAAACGTATAAAACATCCTTCAAATAATAGGAGCCAAACAGTACAAATTGGTTTTCAAAAATCTACATCACAAAAGTATCTGTCGAGTGTTTTATGGTAGTATTCTTCGGACATTATCCTTTACATTGTATACATCACTCTGTCCTGTTTCATCTGATTCACCTTTGTGCAGATGATTCACAGCTGTATTTCTTATTTCAATATTCTGATATACACCTTGGAAAAATATCCAATAGGTGTACTTCGAGATTTCATTGCCTGAAATACCATTTCTCATAGTTTACTTGAATTTGAAAGAACTCCAATTTCTATCGAAATACATTGCAAAAATGTAGGTCTAGTCACAAAATTGCAATTCAAACAGCATATACTTATCTTCTCAGCAGAAAATTGAATATGCTACATGCTTTAAGAGTTAGATTAGAACTGATAAAATAAAAATAAAAAAATCATAAAGAAAAGTGTTAATGCACTATTTTCACGTTGAATAGATCGACAGTTTTTGGTAACCACAGTCATGAAATTTGATATTCATTTGTCTAGTTATTTTAGAGGCAGTGCTAACTTATTTCTTTTCGTTTACGACAATGTATTGGCCATTAATAGTAGACAATTATAGGAATGGTCTTTATCGATTCTTAGGCAAGTGGCTTTGCTAACTTTATAGATATTTTCATTTCAATCTTCCTAAACACACGCCTTTTTGACAATATTTCTTTTAAGTCTTGAAGTTTATATTTACTAGATGAAGGTTTGGATAGTTATATGAAGAAAAATTTATTTTCTTTATATTCAACACTTATTACATGTTCTTGATATATTTAGGAAATATCTTGCAAAAAAAGTACAGCAATCAGGTTTTTACCTTGCTATTATCAGGAAAACAATTCTGAAAACTCACTTAATTAAGCTATAACCAGTCGCACCATATAATCAATGAAATAAATGACGGAAAAGACACCTACCTGTACCTTTGTTCTTGACGCTATCCTACCAACACTACTGACCTAGGGCTAGGTAAAGTTTCTCTATTTGAGTCGTCTGCTTTCTCTACACTATGGTCTGTTTAACGTTTTTATGCGGGCAAGACGTTCATCTGCGTATGATCTGGCGTTCCTCAGACTTTTACGATCATCTCATATTTTATGGGTCTTTTCTTGAATGAATACGACGCTGGAATTTGGTTTTCGGCATATGTGAATGAAATGGTTCGTTTATACGGTGCGTTGTTGGGTTTCGAGTTAGGGTGTCTGTAGAGGAATGTTCAGTGATTAGATTCGAAAGACGATGAAGCATTTTGTTAGAAAAATAAAAGGAGAACTAATCCCGTTTAACACTTTTATTCACCCATTTACTTATCACACCAAGTCAGTGCTAATACTGATTGAAAATATCCCGTCTTCAGCTCTGCCATGATTCATGCTAGTGTACCGGGGGACGCAAATGTACCTATATCCTACAATTTCAAATAAAAATAATCATAACTATTATTATTGTTATCAGCTGGCACAATCATACCAAATATCTAAATAAACAGCGTGCTCCATATCCAGTATAACAGTTCTCATACGAAGATTACTATGTGTTGTGAGTCCAGTCAGTTTATTCCACTCATGAATTACAGCAGCATGCCAGTCAATTCCTAGTGAAGTTTTCCGTAATGTTAAAGGGAAGTTCGAAAACAGGCTTTATTACTGTTCAGAGCAAAATGAACGACATCTCGAACAGTTTATAAGATAAGCGCAAGTGGATTTTATGTTTGTAAGGTCTTTCTCGCAAATTACATTTTATTTTGTAAAACGAAAATAACCCAAAAATAAAACGTCCCACGCGTAATAAATTTATTCCTGTCATTCAAGGGTTGGAAGGGTGTCACCTACTCATCCAACCATTTTTAATGAAAGGAGTCAATACAATAATGCATCTCAGAACAGGCAAATTCTAATTACATGTGTAAGTTTAGAACGCTATTTTTCGAAAACTCATCAAAAAATAAGAAGTCAGGGTATCATTGGAAAAATAATTGAACGCCACTTGACCCCTCTTCCCAATTGAAATTCTAAGGGTAACATCTACCTTTCCTAGGGGGTTTAACCACGAGGGCTACAAATATTCCTTGAAAGTGTCGCCCTTGAAAATAAAATTGACCTGTTTTTTAGATTCCTCATATTGTTTACTGGAAGAAAGATATAGAGGTTGTGAAGTTTTCAAATTGACACCCTGTATATTTGTCAAACATTATGTGAGATTCATTATGTAATAAGTTATTAGTTTTGGGATATTGGATAAGTATAAATTTTTGAAACAAAACAGGATGCAAAACAGTATTGAAAATAAAGTTTGAATTTTACCAACAAGATTGTTTATGATGCGTGATCAGAATAATAATGGCAATGATGGTTTCGCGTTAAAAAAATATCCAAAATTATGAAAATTAAAACTAAAAATACAAAACTTCCATTGTGTTTCAGCCTTAAGTCAGTTGAATTCTATTGATTTGGAACTGCAAGGAATTTTAAAATTAGTGAAAAAACATATTGTCACAACTATAGTTATTTATGCAACAAGTGCAAAAAGTAAGTGTTTATTGCACTCGACGTGAATTTATCCGACGAGGCCGTTTGGCCGATTTGGACAACACCTTGAGTGCAATAAAATTTTTTTGCACGAGTTGCATACAACATTTTTTCTTCGTTCATGCAAAAAGCAAAAACTTATTCATTTAGGTGCGGCACTAGGTGAAGGAAAATGAAATACGCAATTTGAATAAATAATTATTACTATCGATTTCATCACCATCATCTAGTTTTCCATTAATATTACTCATTTTAAAACTTTCAGTTCTGTAATTGTCAGAATTAAATTTTGACTGACGTTGATATAACCACAGTTGCATTATAAAAATCAAAATCATAGTAGCCATGAGCGCGTATGTTATCACGAGGTGTGGTCATAGTACAGTTTGCTCTGATAGACGGTTTCGAACATAGCGGATCGATTTTGATTATGGAGTTATTCCCGGGAAGGCATTGTTTGTTCAACTCTGACTACTAACATTAATATAAAATAATATAAAATATGTAGCTGTTTAAAACGTATGGCCAATCTTACAGAATATCTGCTAAATATGTAGTGGGTTTGAACGTTTATGTTTATCACGATGACAGCACGTTGAAGTAGAATGACAGATGAGTGCAATAAAAACTTTATTGCACTAGTGCAATGAAGAGCTTCTTTTTCCTCAAAATATAGATCAATAAAGTTTTGCTTTTGCATGAATGTAGAAAAACTGTTTTTAAAGTGTTGACGGATTTTTAAATACGTCAACGTTTGTATTTATGTTCTACTGTAAATGTTTCAAGTAATTAAGTAGCTTTTTATTTTTAACAATTTCGATGTGTGTGATGCCTTTTACAAACTGAATGTTCTTATGTATTGTCTTTGTAGGATAATTTTGTACTTTTCGACGTTAACATTGGGTAAAAAAGCAAAATAAATCTATCTATCTACTTTCATTCTTTGTGATTACATTTGTGGTATATTAATACCATGTTTGATCACATGGGACTGTCAACTTTTATTCTCAGTCTTTAAGAAAATCAACATTTCGGTTCCTTTTAAAGAAATTACCAGCTAGGATTTATATTATGCAGTAAAAATAAGAAAAAAAGATTGTCATCGTACCTATCGTTACTAAAGGGGCTCTTATGCCTATATGTTTTCCAAACCAAGAGTTTCGTCCACTTGAATATGAATATTCACGAACATAACACAAGGCAGAAAAAATACATCCATGTAGACAGAACGAAATTAAACATTTCTTCATTTGCCACCTAATTTTGAAAGACCAAATTTTTTTCAACAATCTTCCAAAGAAAATAAAATCTTGCAATTCGCTCTCACTTTTTAAATAGATACTGAAATTGTTTTTAGTTGACATCAAAAACGTTGGTGAGTTTAGTGATAAAATTGCATAGTTTGTTGTATTTATAAACGTTTCATTATGTAATATTTTGTAATTTTAATTTATTTTCTGTGCAAATTATTTTGAAATGATACTAAAGTGATTCGTGATTCGTGATTCTACGCAATCGGACTAGTCATGACAAGATTCTGTAAAGAGATTTTTACACGATTTTTTTTTCGTACGCCATCACTACCGCGAAGACTAATATTATCCAGTCGAACTTCGACGACGTAAAAGTACCCTAGTACCAAGGAATTTCCGCGAATATTCTATTTTCCTGTAGGATATTTTCTCAGCTTTCTTTCTATACATACATATTATTAACAAAAGTAACTCCTTGTGGTTGAAAAATGCGAAAAATGTACAAGGTGCAACAGGATCCGGTATCCCATCCCATATCACCGCTCAAAAAAATTACTTCCGATGGATCTGGAATTTTTTTACTATTTTTTCCGTGTTTTACGTCACCAATTCAATAAAAAATTTTGAAAAATTGCAAAAATACAATTTTCAAATTCGACCCGTTTGAAGATGCATACGGTCGTTGAAACGCCTACAGAAACTATGTTCGACCAGTGATCGCTTCAAAATTCGATAAAGCTATATAAAAAACATTGCATTTCACGGATATGATATGGAAAAAAATTTGAAAATTTTTTGGCGGGCACAGGTCACCTTCGAACAGTCAATCCCGTATCCTTATCCATATAACCGCCATAAAAAATACTTCCGAAAGTTCTAGAATTTTTTCACTATTTTTCCCGTATTCTACGCCATCGGATTAGTCATGACTAGATTCTGTAAAGACATTTTCACACGATATTTTTTTTCGTACGCCCTCACTACTGCGAAGACTAATATTATCCAGTAGAACTTTGACGACCTAAAAGTACTCTAATACCAAGGAATTTCCGCGAATATTCCATTTTCCTGTAGGAAATTTTCTCAGCTTTCTTTCTATACATACATATAATTAACAAAAGTGTCTTCTTGTGGTCGAAAAATGCGAAAAATGTACAAGGTGCAATAGGATCCAGAATCCCAACCCATATCACCGCTCAAAAAAAATACTTCCGACGGAACTGGAATTTTTTCACTATTTTTCCCGTGTTTCACGTCATCGATTCAACATAATAAAATTTTGAAAAATTGCAAAAATATAATTTTCAAATTCGACCCGTTTGAAGATATATACGGTCGTTGAAATGCCTACAGAAACTATGTTCGACCAGCGATCGCTTCAAAATTCGATGAATCTATGTAAAAAACATTGCATTTCATGGATATGATATGGAAAAAAATTAGAAAATTTTTTGGCGGGCACTGGTCAACTCCGAACAGTCACTCCCGTATCCTTACCCATATAGCCGCCATAGAAAAATACTTCCGAAAGTTCTAGAATTTTTTCACTATTTTTCCCGTATTCTACGCCATCGGATTAGTCAAGACAAGATTCTGTGAAGACATCTTTACACGTTTTTTTTTTTCGTACGCCCTCACTACTGCGAAGACTAATATTATCCAGTCGAACTTTGACGAACTAAAAGTACCCTAATACCAAGGAATTTTCGCGAAATTTCCATTTTCCTGTAGGAAATTTTCTCAGCTTTCTTTCTATACACACATATTACTATCAAAAGTGTCTCCTTGTGGTCGAAAAATGCGAAAAATGTACAAGGTGCAATAGGATCCGGTATCCCAACCCATATCACCGCTCAAAAAAATACTTCCGATGGAACTGGAATTTTTTCACTATTTTTCCCGTGTTTTACGTCATCGATTCAACAATAAAATTTTGAAAAATTGCAAAAATATAATTTTCAAATTCGACCCGTTTGAAGATGCATACGGTCGTTGAAACGCCTACAGAAACTATGTTCGACCAGTGATCGCTTCAAAATTCGACAGAACTATATATAAAACATTGCATTTCACGGATATGATAAGGAAAAAAATTAGAAAAATTTTTGGCGGGCGCATGTCACCTCCGAACAGTCAATCCCGTATCCTTACCCATATAACCGGCATAGAAAAATACTTCCGAAAGTTCTAGAATTTTTTCACTATTTTTCCCGTATTCTACGCCATCGAATTAGTCATGACAAGATTATGTAAAGGCATATTTACACGCTTTTTTTTTTCGACGTTTAAAACGTATGGCCTATCATATAGAATGTCTGCTAAATATGTAGTGGGTTTGAACGTTTATGTTTATCATGATGACAGCACGTTGAAGTAGAATGACATATGAGTGCAATAAAAACTTTATTGCACTAGTGCAATAACGAGCTTCTTTTTCCACTGAATATAGTTCGATAAAGTTTTGCTTTTTGCATGAATGTAGAAAAATAAAAAACTTTTGGTGTTAAACTACCCAAAATACCAAAACGACGTAATTTTCTTTTCTTGAAATTACTAGGTATATAATAAAGTGAAATGTTATCAAATTCATCATTGGGAAATTACCAAATTATTTCGAATTTGCTGTCAATTCTGCGAACTATTCTGTTCAACATTTTCAAGTAGGTTCCACATCATCGCATCTATCAACTAACAATACGTCACTATTGACCTTCAAATTTACCCCTATAGAGGCAGATTTCCACCATCATTGGAAAGATTGAACCTGTTTCCCGAAAGCGTCCGAAATTCTATTCCGATTTGACTGTGTCAAAGTCGTAAAGTGTTCACGGATCGACGAGTAAAAGTGAAAAGTGGCAAACTTGTCATTTTCGGAGGTAAAGCAGAGACAAAACAACTGAACAGCGATCGCATAACCGCTAATCAAACCCACCCTCGAGCTGCAACTCTGTATTCCAAATACCACTCCACACCTACAGAATGTTCGCTTTCGGCGTTGCCAGATTTTAACTAGTTAGTTACCGGGACAAGTTGTCGAGGACGATTGAGACGCCATAGAGAGATTTTTTTAAATTCATTCAGTTTATAGAAAGTAAATAGGCACCCATTTTGATTCAAAATAGAAAACACAAAATACAAATACAAAAAATATATGAATATCTTATGTCCCAAGTTACTTTTCATAAAAACAGTTACATACATATAACTGGACAAAACAAAGGAAATTAGGTGAATGAATCAAATGCTAAAACCGGAGATTTCTTAGAAAATGCCATCGATAAATATACCGAACAGTAAAGGTCCAAAATGAGAGCCCTATAGGACACCCTATGTAGTGATGTATAGTGAACAGAAGGATCTGCCTGCTTCCCCTTTGATTTTTCAAAATTCTTGCCTAATTTCAGAAAAATTAAAACACTCTATATGTCTGTGAATGAGTACTCTCTGGAAATGTTTTATGGGAAATTTTTGCAATCACCAAAATGTAGCTAGAGTCAATCTGGAAAATTATTCCTTTTGTTATGTGCTGGTATATGTATTGGATTAGAGATTCATTTTCTAGTTGTGAGTTGTAACTAGTAGGTTAGAGTTGGCATGTCCTGATATACTTTTACCTGTTTATCAGTATATCGCGAGTGATATTGCTATTTCAATGTAATTTTTTGACGACAAATAACAGGTATAGGAATGGGCAATTGTATGTCTTCAATTTGTTCAGATTTAGCATTGCAAAATTCACAAAAAAGTTGTTTATCCCAGCTTTTCTTCCAAGTTCAGACTTAGGAGATATGTCGACGATAGTTTTCTCACAATTCTTATGGTAGGACAAGACGAATTGTTACTTCTTTTCATCCAATTTCATTCAATACTCTAATTCACAATTGAACTGGAACAACCCAACTGTCTTCCTCTTTTTAGGCAGTGGTTATAACAACATCAAACAGTAACCTTCTGGTAACCTAGTATCATAAAGCAACTTTTTCAGAAAGATCCCCAGCTTCAATTCCCATCGTACTATGAGACATAAATTGAATATCGCACATAATTTGATGAATAGAATGATACAAAATTGTAGTCCTGTTTTCATTGAGGATAATTTGAAACGACTAAAATATTATTTGATAAAAAATGAATATCCGAACAGACAGAATTCAAAATAGATTTAATTGCATTACTAACAGAGGAGATGATAACGATGATGAAATGAATAATAATACAAAATACCATTTGTACTTGGTCTTTCAAAAAAATTGGTTACTATTCTCGATTTGCTCTCAAACATGAAAATACAATGAAGAAAAAAGTGTTTTAGCAGCTGTAGAATACAGATCGAATGCCATTTATGAAATACCTTGTCGTAACCGCGAAAGAAGGTACGTAGGGCAGAATGAAAAAATGTCTCTGAGAACATGAAAGGGACATGAAAAGTAAATTAACATTAAAAACCCTACTTCTTTGGTTGAGCATTTTATTACAATATACCATCACTTTAAATGAGCAAATACAAAAATGTGCTACCTATAGTCTGGTTCCTAAATTGTAGATAGTGGCTCATCGGTTGTACGGTTCATAATTCATACAGAGCTGGTCAAAACATAGAACAGAAATAAGCTAAGTGCTTTGGCTTTAAATTAAGTTTTACTTTGCCACTTTCGTACATCACCTCCGTACTTTCAAATCCCGTAAAAACCAGAAAATGTACGATGAGTCACTATCTACAATTCAGAAACTAGACTTTGAACATAGTTCAGTGGTTGTTTCTGAAGAACTGGGAGTAGCAAATTGATTTGTTTATTGATTGTTTTTCTCCTGTTTACAAATTCTGTGTCTTACAGTACCCTGAAGATGTCAATATGAATTGACGAAACGTTGGCTCTAAAGAAATTGAGTTTTCAAGGCACTCAAAAATGAACTTCAATCGATGATATTCATATTTATTTTTCCTGATGGTGATTCCGCCAAAAAAACTCCAACTTTGGCAGCGTGGCCTGTCGCAAAAACAAAGACGAGACGCTCAGCCACCGCGTCGAACAGAGAAGAAACAAAGAGTTTTGTTCGGGGGCGCGGGGCGCTCTCAGGGGTTGTGTATTTAGCTGTTCACGGCTCGCCGTCGGTCCGACAGACCGTACGGCCGTACTCGCTAAAGGGGTACGAAACGTTTCGCGAAAATGAAAAGTTTTTAGAGGAATTCAACGTCGAGCCTTATCTTGCCGTTTTAACAGCAGTTTGATACCGGGGACTTTACGAGTCAGCATGCCTCGTTGGGCGGCGGCGAATATTGACTCGTTTGCAAAGAATGATTATTTGTTTAATGATTGCGGTTTATTGATGAGTTTATTGTTATTTTTTCGCATTCGAGGACGGCAATGAAATAATTGGGACGATTGATTGTGGACGCTGCAACGAGTTGGTAAATTGAGATACGAGGGTTCCTATCTGAGAATATATTCTAATCCAGAACCTTCTCGAATGAACAAGAGGTGTCGAAGGCCGCCTCCACTTCTAGAGAACGTACCAAGCCATCGCTGCTTCTCTTGAAGTGTGTTAGTCGCAGAGTTCTTTGTAATTCGGAGTCTCTCAGTCCATCTATGAATAACTGCACTGCTAGCTGTTACTTGAAATCTCCCGGTGCTTCTGGGAAAGCCAGCTGGATTAAACATATCACATCTGCTTCAAAATTATAGCAGACTCTCACCCGATTTTTGAGTGCACTTTTTTATTTGAGCATGATACAGTTATTGTTCTCGATGTTGATCGCCATACTGTAACTCTAATGCAGTAATCAGGACTTCATATTTATATTGCTGTTAGATAGGTATCGTCTGTAATACCCAAAGCTGGCCAACTCAAAGCTACTGTAAGCGCCGTAGTTTTTTCTTTTTTGTCCCATCCATTAGCCACTACCGCAGCTTCAAATTGCCGGTGATACATGGACCAATAGTCGATGGTTTTACGGAAATTCCTGCTTTGGCAACCCTGTCTCGACGATCTTGGTTCTTGAAGAGAGCTATCTGGTTCTTGAGTCTTATCATCTCCCCTCGCACTGTATTCACTTTCTTATTGAGCTCATCGTCGATTTTCTTGGCGTCTTTCTTTAGTTCTTCTCTCAGTTCTTCCATTTGTACTTCGGTTTTCTTTAATACATGTTGGAAGAACTTGTCTCGATGTTCTAGAACCTTCTGAAAGGCTGTTTTTCTTCGTTTTTCTATTCGTTCTAATTAGTTCTTTTGTTGATCGAGAATTTTCTGGAGTGCCTCTTCTCGTTCTTTCTTTTCATCCAACCGTCGCAATTCCTTTTCTCGTTTTTCCCTTTCTCATTCTTGTTTTTCATCTTCTTCCTCTTTTCTCTGTTCTTCGAGAATTTTCTGGAGTGCATCTTCTCGTTCTTTCTTTCCATCCAACCGTCGCTTTTCCTTTTCTTGTTTTTCTTCCTGGCGCCGCTTTTCCTCTTCTTGTATTTTCTCTTCTTAATTTTCCTCCTGGCGCCTTCATTTAAAATTCTCAAATTGATTTTGGATAAATTTTACAATGTCCTCCATCGTATCCACCATAAATGCTATCGATAAGGGTCCATTTTATGAATCCAAGAAGTTCAATTTCTGCAAGAAAATGTTGTTTTATCAAAAAAAGATGTTGGAAGGAGATATGCCGTTGACTTTTGACAGTAGAGTCGGTGGTGCAAACGGATCGTTTTGTAAAAAAATTATAGACTTTCCTTGAGACCCACCGGTGGAATTCTTTCACATTTACGATTTTTGTATCTGAAATAGAAAATTTGTCAATCAATTCCACGATGTATGCTGAAACATAGAGCCTACCATCTGAAATAAAAATATATTCAAAAAGAACTTGAAACAACTCTTTATTTTTATATTAAATAATTGTATCTGGTCAAGCCTCTTCCGACTAGGTACTGTTGCCTGTGAGAGAATATAAATTCAAAATCATCATGATCATGCAAACTGTTCGGAACAACTATGCACTCATTCAATCACATGTGCCATCATACTGAATTGCATCATAAGAAACCAGAAGAAGGTACTAATTTGGTTAATACATGTTATTTTGAATAATATTATGGAAAGCACACATAAACATTGTGAAACATGAATGAGAAGTTGTTACGGGGGACGATGTCTTCCTCAAACATATTAATAGCGATGTAATATTTTCTTGATGCATGCCTAAAGCTGAGCTGTACATAATACTATCAATCACCAAGTAATTTCTTGCAGGTTCTATTTTTGTTTCTTATTCCCACCGCTTCGTGTAATAATTCTCAACAATTATTATTCCATAATTTCTCTTAATTTTTCAAAAGCCTGTTTAATTTGTGAAACAAACGTATCCAAAACTGTGACTCTGTCAATCATCTTCAATTTATTCTTGACATATTGAGATAAAATATTGCATTTTTCATCATTCACTTTATTGAAAATTGTATGAAATTCGGCTACAGCATTTTTCTCATGCAAGCTTATCTTTTCGAATCTCTGCACGATGAAGCAAAGCTTGGCTGAATCTAGATTATTCTCTTTTTCAGCTCTACAAAATGGTGTTCTTACAATCTCGGTAAAACGTTTCGTTTCGAAGAAAACATCAACAACTTATTTTTTATATGGCACGAAAAAAAAATGTTTGCGTTGAGAAGCTGAAGATTTTTAGTAGATGATTGAACCCATAACTTTTGTGATAATAATTCCATTGCCAGAATTGTATCAAACAAAAGTAATTAAATTTTTTCGACTATTTTTAAAACAAATGTGGTGTGTCAAGAGTTGTAGCCAGTCAAACATATGCCATTCTAGAAAAAAAAAAAGAACGCAGTGGTTATGACATTAAACAATTTACCTTTAAAATTCTAGGATTTAAATATTTCCCGATGGAAAATCAAAATACCAATAGTCGATACATCTCCAAAAAACTCCACAAATCTTCACGTAATTCAAATTGCTTTCCAAGAAACCATCTCAAAATATCACAAGAGAGTGAGAATAAAGTGAAAATAATTTGACAGATTTTTCGAAAACTGTTGCCAGGCAACAAGTTTGAGAGAAAAATAATTTTCTACTTTATTGAACTCTCGTGTGGTATTCGATAGATTATTTTTTGATGCCCCAATCATGGACCTATTCTCTATACATATAACACTTTTATTTCAACAATTTACTTGCATTACTATAAACAGAATGAAGTTTGGAATTTGAAGTTCTCATCATGACATATACAATTATTATGGATGTTTTGTCCTTGGCTGGAGGATTCCGTAACATTGTTTTGTTCTGTTGGATTGAAAGCTATTGCTTTCTCTCTGTCCCTACGTTATCAATTGAAACTGTTTCCAAATTGATACGTTACTCAAAATAGTATTGTTACATGCATTTTCGTTGATTTTTTTGAAATTTCGTCGAATGATGGATGATGTACTAAACCGTTTTCGAATCAGTTTTCACTTTTCATGCAAACTGATGACAGACGTCGGATTAAAAGTATGAGTTGTCACATAATAAAAACAAAATACCACAAAAAATTCCCGGGGCAATTTTCAAGGTAGAAAATTCCCACTATAATAATGCAGTGATTAGCCCGAACGTTTATGAATGCTTTGAATTGATGGTTTCGATTGGTTGCAAGAATTTTCAAAAAATAATCGTGTATAAAATCATGGCACATTCGAGAGAATTTTTAACACTTACGCAATTAATACAAAAATAAATATTTTTTATGGGTACCCACCCTCGTCGGGATTGAGGGAAATGAAAAAGCGGACGCCTTCGCCTGTAAAGATCTATTTTCTGATGGAAACACACTTTTTCAAAAACAAACTTCCTGTTTTGGACCACAAATCGTCAATCCAAAACTTTATAACTATCAACAAAATTTGAACAAATTAAAGAACAAGTTAACGAGAATGTATCCCTCCCTGCGAGAAGGAGAGGTCAAGTAATTATCAAATTATAGCTATTTATGTACAAAGTGCGTTAGTGCGTTATAACGCCCAGAGGGTAACATTCCCGATGGGCGTTACTATCTAGTAACGCTCGTAGTGCATACAAGATTTTATTTTTCACAAAAAAATTATTTTACACGACGTTGTTTACTTCGTAAATTTCTTCTCATAGTATTAACTGCGTTCTAGTCGGCAACTCAGAACAAGTGAGCACAAGCAACATTGAAGAGGTTGCTAAGGGTTGTTTATTTAATAAAATTACGCTGCATTTTTATAAGAATTGATGAACTTGTTAATGGAGGAAACTAAAAACGGTTGTGTTCATAATACTATGGAGATCCCACAGAATGTGACGCTCAAAGCTGAAAAAGAAAGCGTTAGGAAATTTACTGCCTGTGAAATCCAAATACTTATAAGAGACGGAGGCGGAGGATGACCATTTTTTGAAATGGAGAGATGAAAACAGAGTGAATACCGTAAATGAAACTGTCATAATGGCATACTTCCAGGAACTGGTGAGTTTATCTCATGAAAAATATTAATATTTTTTATTTATTTTACATTATTTCAGTCTGAAAAGTATAGTGCAAATAGTGTATGGACTAAATACTCTGAAAATCAACATTGATTTTTAAACAAAACATTAATGTATCAGCAATCATTCAACTGATGGCCTTTCTGAAAGTTAATTCGAAAGGATACATTCCTAAAAAATCAAAGGTGTTGGAAGGTGGACAAGTATTACTTTTCATAAGAAAAGCTCCAGATGATACTTTTCTGCTACATAAAGTTGTTCTGGGTGTATTTGGAGTCTTAAGACGTGATGAAATTGATGACATTGAAGACAGAGGAGCCGTTTTACTGATCAAGGTACTAGAAACCAAGACCTGCACCTCAAAAACTTTCACCATTGTTGAAGAAAGAGAAATAGGAGCCTTGAACTCAGTTCAAAAGTACATTGCACTACGACCAAAAGGATGTAAACAACGTAGGTTTTTTTTAACCTACAGAAATATTAAATGCATTGAGTTACCTGTAGGTAAAAATACTAAAGAAAGTGTTCCTTCTATCATAGCGGAATACCTTAATTTGGAAAATCCAAAAGGTTACACCGGACATTGTCTACGCCGAACGTCGTCAACGCTTCTTGTTCAAGGTGGTGCTTCTTTTGAAACACTAAAATTACATGGAAAATAGAAGAGTATTACGGTAGTGGAGAGCTATATTGAAGAAAGTATCTTCTCGAAAAACAAAATTGCTACAATGATAGCCCATGCCGTTTCGGAAAAAGAAAATGTTAACGTTCCGAACGAAACCGAATGCACATTGATGAGTTCATCATCGGTCAACTCACAGAACTTCAATCTTGGTACTAATTTGAAAATTGTAATTTCTATTTGAGAGAAAATAATTGGTTCCTTTTTTATGTACAGGTATAAATAGAACTTTACTGAGTAATTAATTTATTGAACTACAGAAAAAAACATTTAGCGGGCGTTATGAATCATTATGCCCTCCATAACGCCCCGGGCGTTATGGGTCTGTTAATAGCAACCGTTGTCAAGGTATTATAAAGCAGTAATGGACAAGTGAAAAATAAAACCTATTTAGACTCTTCGAATATCTTCAGAAGAAAATCAAATCAAATGGAAACACTGATGAAAGTTTTTTGCCAACAAAATACTTCACTTCGTAAAAGGATTCCACAGAACCGTTAGAACTTCTTCCGTGGCCGTCTAATGACAGCTCTCGAGACTCTCATCTAATTTCTAGATTTGTTCGGTGTAATTGAAGTAATAATTCGCCTACAGTAGATTAATATAAATAAAATATAACAAGTACCATCCTGTTGTGCGAAATAAATGACCTCGCCTAAGTCAAGCGAAAGTCTACGCCGTACCATACGACGGTAATAAACTCAATCATACATTTCCAGATGAAATACACAACGTAATGACGTATGTTTTCATCTTTTTTATATAAACATTCAATACGGACTCGGAGGTCAAGTCAGGTCGACGGATCGTACGAGGTGGATACTGATTACGAATCGAAGATAAATGATTCGTAATCTTTCTCGTTCGGCCCCTTTTTTTTTTTGCAACAGACGTGGATATAAATGAGAAATTTGCTGATGAGTGTGTTAAATCTTTCTTCAGAAAAAACGGACAACAGTTCAGTTCTGTGCACACTCTAAAATGAAAATTATTGCTTATACCGATGATCATAATAAAGCTTTCAATACTCTCGATCAAAAATCATCTGCGACAAACTCAAATTATTTGGGTTCTCAGTGAATGCAGTTGAACTGATGGAAAGTTACCTTTCGAACAGATCTCAAAGGGTAACTCTCAATGGCGTCGTTTCACAAGATTCACCTCTGAACAAAGGGGTTCCTCAAAGCTTTACTCTCGGACCACTATTTTTTAGTATGTACATAAGCGGTTTTCATCGATCTGTCAATAAATGCAATATACCCCATTATGCCGACTATACCCAGCTATATTTTTCTTTTCAGACCCGACATTTAAATTCTGTTCAGGATAATATCAACTCTGACATTCAGGCAACTTTTGATATTTCCTTTGCACAGAAGTTGAAACTGAACTCGAAAAAGTCTGCATTCATGTTCTTCATACCCAATAAAATCAGATCAAAATAAAAAATTCTCCAAAACTACGCATTAATAATGATTAATATCGTACCCGTATTCATTTGACATTGTTGATACCTCTCTGGCACAATATTTTCGAACTTCGATCGAAAATTACAGTTTACTCTTCACGGAGTCTGTGCTACTACTTAGGATTGTTCTGTCTTGTTCTTGATTTCCCGTACGGATGGCGCTGCGATCAACTTTGTTGTGGGTCGTAGTGTCCGTGGGGAAATATTAGTTAGACGTTTATTATTATTCATTTAGCAGGTACAGGACAATTATAATGTTGTCCGACCTACCCTGTCACTCGAAACATGCACGTCTGCAGGTGATCATTCTCAGCCAAATGAAGGATAATCTTCCGTTTGATTACAAGACAAGCACTTGCAATTGGGTCTTCTTGGAAAAACGTTGCACAAATATCTGTCAGATGTAGTTCAATGTTCGTCGTGGTATTAGCCAGGGATGTTTGCCTTTATTTTTCCACTTGGTGGAAACGCTTAGAGAGAAGGGTACCCCGTATTCATTTCACATAGTTTCTAGTTAATTGAAACTTATTCACATCGCGACAAAATTCCTGGTGATCATCATTAGGGTCCAGAATGAAGTGAGGAATACACGATTGATGTACTCAATGAAGAGGTGCTTAGTGGTTATGTCTGAACGTGATTAGCGAGTTGGATATTTTCCTTCTCGTTGTAACTGAAAAAAATATTATCCTTCGTTTTCATGAATTTCTTTCTTGAGAACAATTTTGTGAAGTGAAACATTTTTAAGAGAATGTTATTGCCAGTTCCAGCTTCTATTCATCTTATAAATGGAATTTATTTTTGTCATTCCATTTCCCAAAACCAGCAGTTTGCTTCATGTACAAATGGAGATACGACCGACCTCAAACTGTTCAAACTTCATATCGATTTCCTGATTGAAATTAATAATCGATTACTGAATATTTCTTTTTCTAGTTCTTCAATAATTAATCGGAATCGATCACGTTTAGACAGATTTTCAACTGGTCTTTCCACTGACAGCGTTGAAGACACATTTTCTTGATTTTCACAGGTTTCATTTCGTGTTAATTATGAAATTCTATCAAATTATACAGCGTGACTCACAGTCTATGGTAGGTTCGACGTTTATAGTAAACGCAACCCAAGAATCAGGATATTTACATCTTACATTTCTTTTCCTCATTCCCAGCTATCCAAAAAGGCAATTTATTAAAAGCAAACTGTAGTTTCCCATTTACTGAGGGAATTTTCAAACATATTTTCATTCGAGCATGTTTTGATAGAATAATCGTAGAGTTGTGTGATCATTACTTCAAAAAGTCTTCGATTCTACAAGAAAAAAATATGGAGGGAAATATCTCCTTCAGATGAACTCTTCAACTCACTATATACGTAAAACTCAATGCTGATTCTGAAAATATATGATTAGTATATGCTCAGATACTAAGCCTGGTAGATTTTTTTTAAGGGAAATAACCCCTTTCAACTTCAGATGAACTCTTCAACTCGATAATGGTTGAAGATAGAGCAATTCTGCGAACGCCAATCGATTCAGAATGATGAAATTAGTATACTCTGTGAATTTCGAGTCAGTCGACTTTCAAAAAAATTATTCGAAAAATCGGGAAAATCTAAAGGGGTCGACCCCTAAAAATCATGAAGAATACAAAATCATCAGATCTATTTGAAATTCGCACTATATACGTAAAATTCAATGCTGATTCTGAAAATATATGATTTGTGTATGCTCATATAGGTACTAAGCGTGGCATATAATAGGAGTCGAATTTTTTTTAATGAAAATTACTCCTTTCAATTTCAGATGAACTCTTCAACGCGATAATGGTTGAAGATAGAGCAATTATGCGAACGCTAATCGATTCAGACTGATGAAATTAGTATACTCTGTGAATTTCGAGACAGTCGACTTTCAAAAAAATTATTCGAAAAATCGGGAAAATCCAAAGGGGTCGACCCCTAAAAATCATGAAGAATACAAAATCATCAGATCTATTTGAAATTCGCACTATATACGTAAAATTCAATGCTGATTCTGAAAATATATGATTAATATATGCTCTGATACTAAGCCTGGTAGAATTTTTTTTTTTTTTGGAAATGACCCCTTTCAACTTCAGATGAACTCTTCAACTCGATAACGCGGTCGAAGATAGAGCAATTCTGCAAACGCCAATCAGAATGATGAAATTAGTATACTCTGTGAATTTCGAGACAGTCGACTTTCAAAAAAATTATTCGAAAAATCGGGAAAATCCAAAGGGGTCGACCCCTAAAAATCATGAAGAATACAAAATCATCAGATCTATTTGAAATTCGCACTATATACGTAAAATTCAATGCTGATTCTGAAAATATATGATTAGTATATGCTCTGATACTAAGCCTGGTAGAATTTTTTTTTTTTTGGTAAATAACCCCTTTCAACTTCAGATGAACTCTTCAACTCGATAATGGTTGAAGATAGAGCAATTCTGCGAACGCCAATCGATTCAGAATGATGAAATTAGTATACTCTGTGAATTTCGAGACAGTCGACTTTCAAAAAAATTATTCGAAAAATCGGGAAAATCCAAAGGGGTCGACCTCTAAAAATCATGAAGAATACAAAATCATCCGATCTATTTGAAATTCGCACTATATACGTAAAATTCCATGCTGATTCTGAAAATATATGATTAGTATATGCTCAGATACTAAGCCTGGTAGATTTTTTTTAAGGGAAATAACCCCTTTCAACTTCAGATGAACTCTTCAACGCGATAATGGTTGAAGATAGAGCAATTATGCGAACGCTAATCGATTCAGAATGATGAAATTAGTATACTCTGTGAATTTCGAGTCAGTCGACTTTCAAAAAAATTATTCGAATAATCGGGAAAATCCAAAGGGGTCGACCCCTAAAAATCATGAAGAATACAAAATCATCAGATCTATTTGAAATTCGCACTATATACGTAAAATTCAATGCTGATTCTGAAAATATATGATTTGTGTATGCTCATATAGGTACTAAGCGTGGCATATAATAGGAGTCGATTTTTTTTAAGGAAAATTACTCCTTTCAACTTCAGATGAACTCTTCAACTCGATAATGGTTGAAGACAGAGCAATTCTGCGAACGCCAATCGATTCAGAATGATGAAATTAGTATACTCTGTGAATTTCAAGTCAGTCGACTTTCAAAAAAATTATTCAAAAAATCGGGAAAATCCAAAGGGGTCGACCCCTAAAAATCATGAAGAATACAAAATCATCAGATATATTTGAAATGCGCACTATATACGTAAAACTCAATGCTGATTCTGAAAATATATGATTAGTATATGCTCAGATACTAAGCCTGGTAGATTTTTTTTAAGGGAAATAACCCCTTTCAACTTCAGATGAACTCTTCAACGCGATAATGGTTGAAGATAGAGCAATTATGCGAACGCTAATCGATTCAGAATGATGAAATTAGTATACTCTGTGAATTTCGAGTCAGTCGACTTTCAAAAAAATTATTCGAATAATCGGGAAAATCCAAAGGGGTCGACCCCTAAAAATCATGAAGAATACAAAATCATCAGATATATTTGAAATGCGCACTATATACGTAAAACTCAATGCTGATTCTGAAAATATATGATTAGTATATGCTCTGATACTAAGCCTGGTAGAATTTTTTTTTTTTTGGTAAATAACCCCTTTCAACTTCAGATGAACTCTTCAACTCGATAATGGTTGAAGATAGAGCAATTCTGCGAACGCCAATCGATTCAGAAAGATGAAATTAGTATACTCTGTGAATTTCAAGTCAGTCGACTTTCAAAAAAATTATTCGAAAAATCGGGAAAATCCAAAGGGGTCGACCCCTAAAAATCATGAAGAATACAAAATCATCAGATCTATTTGAAATTCGCACTATATACGTAAAATTCAATGCTGATTCTGAAAATATATGATTTGTGTATGCTCATATAGGTACTAAGCGTGGCATATAATAGGAGTCGAATTTTTTTTAAGGAAAATTACTCCTTTCAACTTCAGATGAACTCTTCAACTCGATAATGATTGAAGACAGAGCAATTCTGCGAACGCCAATCGATTCAGAATGATGAAATTAGTATACTCTGTGAATTTCAAGACAGTCAACTTTCAAAAAAATTATTAAAAAAATCGGGAAAATCCAAAGGGGTCGACCCCTAAAAATCATGAAGAATACAAAATCATCAGATCTATTTGAAATTCGCACTATATACGTAAAATTCAATGCTGATTCTGAAAATATATGATTTGTGTATGCTCATATAGGTACTAATCGTGGCATATAATAGGAGTCGAATTTTTTTTAAGGAAAATTACTCCTTTCAACTTCAGATGAACTCTTCAACTCGATAATGGTTGAAGACAGAGCAATTCTGCGAACGCCAATCGATTCAGAATGATGAAATTAGTATACTCTGTGAATTTCAAGTCAGTCGACTTTCAAAAAAATTATTCAAAAAATCGGGAAAATCCAAAGGGGTCGACCCCTAAAAATCATGAAGAATACAAAATCATCAGATATATTTGAAATGCGCACTATATACGTAAAACTCAATGCTGATTCTGAAAATATATGATTAGTATATGCTCATATAGGTACTAAGCGTGGCATATAATAGGAGTCGAATTTTTTTTAAGGAAAATTACTCCTTTCAACTTCAGATGAACTCTTCAACTCGATAATGGTTGAAGACAGAGCAATTCTGCGAACGCCAATCGATTCAGAATGATGAAATTAGTATACTCTGTGAATTTCAAGTCAGTCGACTTTCAAAATAATTATTCAAAAAATCGGGAAAATCCAAAGGGGTCGACCCCTAAAAATCATGAAGAATACAAAATCATCAGATCTATTTGAAATTCGCACTATATACGTAAAATTCAATGCTGATTCTGAAAATATATGCTCATATAGGTACTAAGCGTGGCATATAATAGGAGTCGAATTTTTTTTAAGGAAAATTACTCCTTTCAACTTCAGATGAACTCTTCAACTCGATAATGATTGAAGACAGAGCAATTCTGCGAACGCCAATCGATTCAGAATGATGAAATTAGTATACTCTGTGAATTTCAAGACAGTCGACTTTCAAAAAAATTATTAAAAAAATCGGGAAAATCCAAAGGGGTCGACCCCTAAAAATCATGAAGAATACAAAATCATCAGATCTATTTGAAATTAGCACTATATACGTAAAATTCAATGCTGATTCTGAAAATATATGATTTGTGTATGCTCATATAGGTACTAATCGTGGCATATAATAGGAGTCGAATTTTTTTTAAGGAAAATTACTCCTTTCAACTTCAGATGAACTCTTCAACTCGATAATGGTTGAAGACAGAGCAATTCTGCGAACGCCAATCGATTCAGAATGATGAAATTAGTATACCCTGTGAATTTCAAGTCAGTCGACTTTCAAAAAAATTATTCAAAAAATCGGGAAAATCCAAAGGGGTCGACCCCTAAAAATCATGAAGAATACAAAATCATCAGATCTATTTGAAATTCGCACTATATACGTAATATTCAATGCTGATTCTGAAAATATATGCTCATATAGGTACTAAGCGTGGCATATAATAGGAGTCGAATTTTTTTTAAGGAAAATTACTCCTTTCAACTTCAGATGAACTCTTCAACTCGATAATGATTGAAGACAGAGCAATTCTGCGAACGCCAATCGATTCAGAATGATGAAATTAGTATACTCTGTGAATTTCAAGACAGTCGACTTTCAAAAAAATTATTAAAAAAATCGGGAAAATCCAAAGGGGTCGACCCCTAAAAATCATGAAGAATACAAAATCTTCAGATCTATTTGAAATTCGCACTATATACGTAAAATTCAATGCTGATTCTGAAAATATATGATTTGTGTATGCTCATATAGGTACTAAGCGTGGCATATAATAGGAGTCGAATTTTTTTTAAGGAAAATTACTCCTTTCAACTTCAGATGAACTCTTCAACTCGATAATGGTTGAAGACAGAGCAATTCTGCGAACGCCAATCGATTCAGAATGATGAAATTAGTATACTCTGTGAATTTCAAGTCAGTCGACTTTCAAAAAAATTATTCAAAAAATCGGGAAAATCCAAAGGGGTCGACCCCTAAAAATCATGAAGAATACAAAATCATCAGATCTATTTGAAATTCGCACTATATCCGTAAAATTCAATGCTGATTCTGAAAATATATGATTTGTGTATGCTCATATAGGTACTAAGCGTGGCATATAATAGGAGTCGAATTTTTTTTAAGGAAAATTACTCCTTTCAACTTCAGATGAACTCTTCAACTCGATAATGGTTGAAGATAGAGCAATTCTGCGAACGCCAATCGATTCAAAATGATGAAATTATTATACTTTTTGAATTTTGAGTCAATCGATTCTCCAAAAAATCATGAAAAATACAAAATCATTAGATCCATTTGAAATTCGCACTATATACGCGAAATTCAATGCTGATTCTGAAAATATATGATTTGTGTATGCTCTAATAAAAAGTTTTTCATATAATAAGAAATTATTATGATAAAAGGGCGGTTCTGAAAAGTGGGTCATATACGGGGTGATCTATTTAAGAAATATTAAGTTGCTAGGACTTTTTGATAGATGCGGCAACGTCGCAATGCTTGATTGTATTTTTCCTTCAATCAGCCCTATGCTGTATCACTTCCGTTAAAAATAACGTCACCGTTATTCGCCATTTCCGTTAGTTTGCTATTGCTACCAAACACATTTTTTGTTGAATGCTGATGTTTCATCAAATCGGTTTGGTACGTACATAATAATAAACCATTTGACTCAACAAAGTCCGTATATCCATGCAAGACCAGCATACTCATTCTTGATTCATCATGATCGGTATTAATTTTTTGTATCACTATATAACATCAGTTCTACGGTTCATTAGCGGCAGGTATAAAATTTCATTTTTAATGACTTTCAGTATTGTAAAAGACGATAAAGGCCATGGATATTTAAATATAGATGAACACATTTAAATATTTTAATAGATTAATTCTGATCGCCCTGAAATATTAATAAAATGGTAATGCGGTTTTGATGAATGTAGGTTGGTGAAACTGGTTCAGACGGTATTTGCTAATAGGATCTCGTCCTGTTGGAAATAGGTGTCCACACACAGTAGAATTGCATTTGGTATTGTTTACACTTAACCAAGAACATTTATCGGCCAAAATCTGCATTTCAAGGATAAGTATTGCTACTGTTTTTGTTAATTTATACATAAGTATAAGGAAACACCTTATCAAAAAACCAGAACCTGTCATTTTTTGTGGTGCTCGACCAGTTCATTGAAAAAAATTTATTTATTCTGATTTGATGTGCTACTAATAAAACATCTCAATGTCCTTAAAATTCCGATTGTATTATCATAAACCTAAAACTATGAGTGCACTGTTCTAGATCTTCATGAAACATGTTTATTTATAGTTTTGTTGGTGGACTTTATTCTTCAGTTCTGAAGTAGTCTCCCTTATAAATAAATCAATAGAGCATAAAATGAGTGATGTTTCAACAAAATTACCAGTAGGGAACCGACTGTGCCATCACATAAAAGTCAGCTCTTAGTTACATTCTGTTATGTTTTGAACTCGCAACTTTGTTATAGGTAAACATTTAAAAACAAAAAATCCAATTTTTTTTGAGTTTTTTGTCTATAAAATGAAAACTCATACAGCAATCTGGTTGCTCCAGTGAGAAACATTATAGATAATTGAAATACAAACAAAATGAGATGAATGACTAGTAACCAAGAAAAACTGATAAAAGTTTTGAATCATGAGTACCTACTTTATGTGTGCACAAAATAGGCGCTGTCGGATTTTTATTTTTGGCACAATAGGGAATTACACTGGTGATTTTTTATTTAATTTTTTCAAAGGTTTGCATGTCAAACTGGGTAAAAAACGGTTTTTAATTTTTTTTCCATTTTGTTTAATTCAGAAAACGAAAGGAATAGATATGAATTCAAACACTAGCTCAAATTCGCGCCAAATATTGTCGGTATTTCATTGGACAAATTCAAGTGTCGTCAGGCTCCTTAATTTTCAGTATAGGTGATTCAAAATGGGAACAAATCTTCCTTGTACAAAGTACTCACAGAACAAACGTTTATAGTACTATACAAGTGACGTCCCAGGTAGCACCTCATATTGGCTGAATTTTGATTTCATATTGTATGATGTAAAAATAATATTGATTCAATATTGTTAAATATTAGAAATACAATATCATATTGATAATATTGGTTAAAGATTGGCTGAACCGATTTTACCTAAGTGGATTGAACGGAAACATCAATCCAGTATTGAAATAATTATGTTGATACAATAGAGAAAACCTATGACTAATATGTGAATTTGAACATTGGTCGAATGTTTAATAAACAATATTGAAAAAAATTGTGGTAAAACCTGTGTAATAAACCGCTAGATAGCTCTACATATAAAACATCGGCTGAAATATGAAATATGTACGTTTCACAACAAGTTTTCAAGACAGTTTACTCAGTAGTTATGACCAAAATGCAGACACTGGAGACCTCTTTATTGAAGGAGAACTGTAATTGTAGAAGTTCCAAGTTATTCCAATTTTTTTTCAATTATCACTCGATTTTCTACCAATATATCCAAATGGATATTGTACAAATATTGCTTCAAGAATATCTCACCCATATTATTTCTATAATGTCCAAACAATATTGTCCAGTATCACATTTTCTTGCCAATATAACATTTGAATATTATTCCAATATGAGTATTCCAATATCGCTGAATATTTTGAGGCTACTATTGTTTTGAGAATATTTCGTCAATGTTACATAAGTAATATTGAACCAATATCGCCGAATGTTCACATTTTTTTTCTCGCAATATTGCATTTGAATATTTTGCCAATATTTTCATAATATTGTGCCAATGTTGTACCAATATTGTACCAATATCCCTGGGGTAAGCCCGCTTAAATATGGCGTTTGAATCTTTCTCAATTCAGTTTTTTTTTCAATTGGGTTGTAGTCGATATGCAATGATTAAATAGGTTCGTGAATTGATTCTACATGCATCATGTATACAGATGAATTTTCTTTTCAATATCATGCAGCGTGCCTGGATACTCCAGTGAGAGTACGATTTCAATTTCTCAGATTCTGAAACTGGGAGTAAGTACACAAAACGTATATTATCACTTACTAGTGATGTCACGCTTTTTTGGTTGTTTTTTCTAGATGCTGGTTCAAGGCTTGGAGTCAAGGATTACTCCAAGATATTTGAATTCCCCCTTTATCTGCCTTCGTAGTCGTATGCACTTATGCACAACACTGCAATCGCCAGCTTATTGACATTACTTAACAACCCAGAAATGTAACTTTTTTTTTAACGTCGCTTCGGGATTTTTTTATTTTATTTTATAATTAGTACACTCTTCACTTCTTCCTCTTTGTTTAAATCTTTCCAGAGTTTCTCCTAAGTAGTTATTTAATTCTTTGTCTCAATCATAAAACACTACATTCGGTTCCTTTAAAGTGGCATGGGAAGTCGAAATTGTAGTTATTATGTCCATTATAATCGAATTTTGATTCGGAATAAAAATATACCTGCACCTTGCTTTTATTATTTTATTGTCGGTGGGATCCACTCGAAGGGGTGTCATTATAATCTTAAGTGTAAAACTTATGGTACATCGGTTAGGAATTTAGATATATGGGTACTATATAAAGTCACAATGTCATTTCCTGTCAGTTGAACGACAAGAAAATGTTGAATATCATTCTGATATATTTGTTAACTTGTTTCGGTCAACTAACAATTAGAAACATAACATTTGTTGACAGTAGTTAGTGAGTATTCCTCACGGATAAAAAAGATTTGTTAATTCAACCAAATTTATTTGGTTATTTTTATTCGCTTGACCCAACTATATATAATTCATATCAAAAGGCAGTTATATTTGCCTGATCACACCATGAAATTGTGGCAAAAAAATGGCTGTCTCAATGCAATGCTCACATTTCTTCGATTTGAGTATATAGTGCTCAATTGAAACAATTTCCAATTCATACTAAATGAAAATTTGTACCAACACAAATATAACATTTGCTTGAATCGAACAATATAATTTATTGAATCGATACCAAAATTTAATTATATCTTCCAGTCTTGTCGCCTTAACTCGTCGGTAAGTCTAGAGATGACGCTGTATATATACTTCAGTATTTATCTCAGGGATTCCTAACTAAAGCTGAAAGGATTTTTTGGTTTAATTGGGTTGAACGATGCCTGATGGTAGGTTACGGCGATCGCCTTCGAAGTCATGAAGAAGCATGTGCTTTATTTAACGCAACACATTTTGAAAGACCTCCAATTGCTAGAAGCACAGTAAGCAGAATTGTTGCAAAATTTGATGCAACGGGAAGCGTGAGGGATGCTCCAAAATCTGGACGACCAGGAATAAGCGACGATGTGAAGTTAGATATTTTGCTGTCGGTAGAAGAACACCCTCACGCAACTACAACAGAAATTGCCTTACAAGAAAATGTTAGTCAGTCGTTTGTAGTAAAGATGTTAAAAAAAGAAAAACTACACCCATACAAAGTTCATCTTGTTCACGAACTTTCAGAAGATGATCCGGACAGAAGTTTGGAATTTTGTGAAATCTTCATGCGGCATTGTGACGAAAATCCAAATTTTCTTAATAGTGTAGTATTTTCCGATGAGGCAACGTTGTGTCTAAGTGGTTTTGTAAATTGACACAATTCTCGCTACTGGGCTCGGAAAAATCCCCACTGGATGCAGACAAAACACACCCAGCGTCCCCAAAAAATTAATGTTTGGGTAGGAATCGTCCAGGGAAGATTTATTGGTCCTTATTGCTTTCGCGGGAATTTAACAGCTGAACGATATTTGGAACATCTTCGTATGGCAGTGCTTCCGGACCTACTTGCGGCATTTCCGGATCCAAATAATGGGGACAACTTGGATCCCAGTATTTGGTTCCTACAAGATGGCGCACCACCACATTATGGTCATACTGTTCGAAGGTTTCTGGATAACCAGTTTGAAGGACGATGGATTGGAAGACGTGGACCAATGGAGTGGCCACCTAGGTCACCTGATTTAACCTCCCTTGATTTTTTTCTGTGGGGACATTTGGAAAGTCTACATTAACCGGCCAGACAATTTAGAAGACTTAATGGAAAGAATTAGACACGAAATGACTCGTGTAACTCCGCAGATGATCGAAAACTCTATAAATGCGGTCTACCATCGTACGTCAGTTAGTAAACGGGACACAGTTTGAACAATTCCTATAAGAAATAGTTTTGGTTTAATGGACTGTTTAGTTAATTGAAAAGTTATTATGAAACTTACGTTTATTTCGTTTTTTATTCATTTTCTCGTTTTTTTTCTTATGTGAGCCCTACTGCAACTATTTGTCCCTTGTGTACAAACACAAGCTCTATCACATAATGTGATAAAAATCTTAGATTCCCATTAAAAAAATTTATTGATGACGTCATAACTTTGACAACTTTGACGTGTCATTTTTGTAACTTATGTCAAAAGATGCGGAACAAAAAGAACAGTTTGACGTGTTTTTGCATTTTTTTCAAAAGTGATCGTTGTACGTTTTATGAATTTTGTGCATTACTTTATCATAACCCTGTATAATCCATTTTGTATCATTATTTTGATGATTTCAATTAATATTTCCCATTAAATTGAATTAATTCTTCCATTCGACATAAATACTTGTTTGAATAAATATTTTTATGAGGAAATCAAAGAATTTCTAATCTGATTAACCAAAATAATTACTAATTTCACCATTGAATTTGTCATAGAATTTGACCCTCAGTTTTCACGTATTTAGTTGAAAACAGAAGTTACCCTTTAAAAGTTTCCAATTTTTTCCACTCTGTACAATTGATTAGTTGGCCATTTAGTCTCATCTTTTGTTGGGAAGAACTCATGCACCTGCATTTATAATCTTAAATATATCATTCGTTATATTCACACCATTTATTGTAATAATGTATCTGCTTGAAAGGTGTTTTCGGGATCATTTGTCAAAAATATGGAAATTACGGTGCACCTGTTGTGCAGTTTGAAAGTAATCCGACGCATTTGACGGTAATATTAATGATTTCACAAAGTAATTTTTTCTTGCACACCAATTAAAATAAGAGTACTTGGTCTTACTTCTTGAAAGTTTCGATGATTTTCTAGAAGCATTCTATTTGTTTTCGAATATTTTTGCTGACTTTATTTTTATTTATTTGAAACTATCTAGTAAAATACGTGTTTCTGGATATTTTCCCTATTGTATTAATCATAATGGACCATACCAAGTCCCTAAGTCTGTCTTTTCGTTTGAAACCGTCCATGTGTTTCCTTTTGTCGGAACGACCCTGTTTGAAATTCGAAGATTATTTTTAGTAGTACCTACTCGGCAAACATTTTATATATTTAGGTTTATTATTTATTTTTTTCGATGCAAGTGGGGCTTGGTGTCAGTGTTCTGTGTTTGTCTTGTCCGCATGTATAAATATATGTTATTACAGACGAGATGCGAGTCTCTTATTTATGGACAGTGTTGACACATCTCATTTGTTGTCTGCCCACACACTCGGTTCGTCTTCGTGTTTAATTTGTACGCATTCCTTATGAAATGAAGGGTTCACAGAACTGGAAAAATTGATGTTTATATATTTATTTGAGGCAAACATAAGACAGCTTGTCTCGAATGTGAAAGAAGGGACTCATTATTTCGTGGCGGTTTGGGTACGTTATTCATTAGTTTCCTGTATTGTTTAAACTGAATAGAGAACTAACATCAAAGGCACTTGAAATTATTCAATATGGTCATGATTCTCGGACTCGGAATTGAAATGTGATGAACATGACTGTTTGTTCAGCGCTATCTCGCCCCTTCAGAAAAAATTACCCAAGTTATCAGTTTCTTCGCCAAAGAATTCTGTACTCGCTTCTGCACCTTCTCCGCCTCTCCAGGATAACTCATGGGAAGTGGGAAGCAATATGAAAAAACTTACATTGAAGACCTTCTAGACAATCTTCATTCCAAAGTTTTGCGTTCGTCATTTATTCTGCGTCATTTAAGTACGAAGCACTAAGCTTTTGTTTTGTTGGATCTTTTTGTAGTTTTCTATGTTCTGCGTCACGTGATGCCTTGCATTTATAAAGGTTATATCCAAAAACGGATCAAATTCCACCTTATATTTTTTGTAGTAGTTTAGTAGTTAAATTTAATACTAATTTCCCAACACTTTCTTTGTACTCTTCTGAATATGCTTATCGTGTGTATTATAAGATTTCTCATTGAAAAATTGATTTTTTGGTATAATCTGGAAGCAAATGTTGATTTTCTTTGCTGATTAATCCTGGTGTTCTTCCCCAAAACGGGACATTCTCATGAAAAAACAATATTCTTTTCATTTTTGAAATGACTTTTTTATTATCTCTTTCAATTAAGATACAAAGTCTAGTGTTTGAATTTCAAAACCATCAAAAATCGTCATCCTAGTATTTTTCAATACTTCGGTGTGAAATATTGTCAATATCAATCGAGTTTCAATTAAAAACTAGAAATTTTTTCTTGCACAAGAATATTTTTAAGAAATTTTCATAATATTCGTGTGCTCGAAAAAATGTCCAAATGTTATGAGTGAATTTTCAATGAAAAAATTATTATTTCTTTTATTGTATTTCTATTCAAAATGCATGTATACTGTGTCCCATTTTAAAAGTCGTAATAGTCCACACCGCGTTTGCGAAACTTTCTGTATAATAAAATTTATTATCCAGACGTAAAAGTTTTGATACTGAAAATAAGAATATTAATTTTTCTGTGCCTATAAATGAAGTTGCGAAGCTTCGCAGTGGTTTCCCACCCTGTAGGTAACTTTGTATTTTAATCATTTTCTTAAACTAACTTTTTATTTTTCAGGTAAGTCGATTTGACTCGATGTTCGTCTTAAATGGTCCCAAATTTTATGGGGTGAGGATTTTATTTTTTATTCTGATAATTTCTTAAGGAGTTCTGAACCATAATGAGTTCGAGTTACCATACTCTCGTATAACAGTAGTAGCTTCGGTGGCTTTACTTGAGATCATCGACACGTATTAAAACAATCATATTAAATCCAAAATTAGAAATATATTAAAATATTACTGAATTATATATGAAACCTTCTTAATAAGATTCCGCAAATTCACCTCTCCACAGTACTACATTCAATTTTAATCTTAAAAATAACTGAAATTACAGAACATTATGTCACATTCCAGTCAAAACAACACAGAAGTTATGTTTATTTAAGTAATGTGTATTAATGTGAATATATCAAAATTCTAATAATTTTAATAAGGTCCCAGTGGAATTCAAGTAATTTATAAATTTCAAAATGTGAAATTTCTATAGCTAATGCAGTGAATTTACTATTGAGAAATCATGCTACCAAAATTGTTAATGTGCAATTACCTTATATATATATGTCTCTATAGACTTACATAGCTCGTGTAAATTAACTATTAAGAAATGAGGTCATCAAGGCCGTAACTGTCAGTCAAAGAAGTAGGGTGAATATTATGAACCACTGGGCAATGTGTTCTACAATACTTTCGCAGATATTCTTTACTTGCACCCCCCCATTTGCCCCATTTCTTACACCCGTTCAAATGTCTAAAATTTGGATACGTACCTCAATTTTTCTCTGCCTTCCTCTCTCTTATCGCCTTATCGCCTGCGATCACCAATCTCAAAATTCAAACAAAACCTTTGACGTTTGGTAGATCTAATATTCGAAATATTCAAAAGCGAACCCTGTTAGCTGGCATTACCACTGGCTCTGAACATAACGAATATTCCTGAATCAGCGCTTCCTATCGGTTTTCAGTTAATCATGGAGTACATTTTTTATTCGGGCTTTCTACTTTTCATTAAAGTAATTGAATTTTTTCCCGATGGAAGCGAACTGATATTTTTGGTTTCCATATAGATGCACAAATTCATCAAAGGCAAATATCAGATTTAATTTTTTTCAATTCATATTTTTTGGTCATAACCCGCTGCTAATTTTTCGGCTAATCAAATGCATTTCTACATGAAAGTGGATTTATCGACAGAGTAAAATAGTTTTTGAAGTTCGAATAGTTTCTTTTTCGATTATGTTTATAATCTGAAGATAAGTATGTTTTTCAAATTTCCTTGGGCTCCCTTAATTATTTTTCGGAAATTGCGTGTATCCAATGATCCCACCTCTGACACCACTTGTTACAATCTCCTCTCTCCAAATAGAACCGCTCATTACAAATACTGCATCTGTGATTACCAGATAAACACAGATTGAATAATGGAATTATTATTGCCGTCCATACCTCACTGCTCTCTCTAGCCGCCTAGTATACAGCATGCCCCTTTCATATAGCAAAAGACCTAGAAAACCGATAATGGCCTATACTTTCCTCGCTGATGATATCAGCGTTCCACGTTGATTTGTTCGATGTTTCAACGAAGTCGAGATTCAAACGGTCCCATTTACATTTGCCAGGAATGTTCATTCTGGAAAGTGATTTGTAGATACAACAGTATCGAGTAATATGGTCACTTGCCACTATTGTAGGTTACATATTTTTGAGAGCAGCCCTTTGAAATTTGGAAAACTCTTCAGCTAGTTGATCAGTGATAGCAGTTGAAGTTGAATAAAAGTCATACGCCAATCATAGCAGTTGAAGTTGAATAAAAGTCATACGTCGATCATTTTGTTAACTGTGAGGTATCAATCAGTGTAAAGAAGAAAAAAATGGCAAGCTATTATTCAAATTCAATATCTTTGTTATTGGATTGCTCGCAAAGATTTTCCACATCTGAATCATTTTGCTCCTCGTCCATGCTGACATCATCCATGCTACTTCCAGATTATATCCATTCCAAATCTTCAGTACTATCACTTGATGCATCCTTTCTGATTTTCTTGTTCTTTGCATTATTCTGTGGTTTATGTTTGGTTCCTTTTAACGTCATCCTGTTCTTTCGTTTTATTTCCATCTCAGCCTTTTTCAACTCTAGCTTTTTTTTGTCTCTCTTCAGCTCTCTTTAACTTCTTAAACTCTTCATCTCTCTTTTTTTTTGGTCTTTCTTCTCATAGTAATTTTGCCATGATTTTGACGTTACAACACTTGGAATTTTCTTTCTTTTAGTACTTTCAGGTATTTGGTCTGGCCAGAATAGAGCCCTCTTTAATGGAGAGGGTACTATAGTTGTAGGTTCATTCCTTTTATTTTTTTGTTTCTCTTGGTACAGGCTCATAGTATGGACCATTGATATTCTCAAGTGAAATATCTGATGGAATTGGATCAGGAGTGCTTTCACTGCAAAGGCATTCGTGCTTGTAAATCGCCTAAGAAAATTGGTTCCATTTTTCGATAATTTGGGGTCTTGCCTTTACTTTTGTGCAGTAAAATAATCCTAGGTACATTGTGGTGTTGTACGGGGTGTTTCTGTGGCAACAACAGCAAAACGTCTGCATGCTAGGGCATGTTGCATTTGTTGTTCACTATATTTTCTGTCCTTTAATAGGAGGCATGACTGAAGTTGGTTATATTTCACTCAATCCTGTAAATAAAACCAAGAATAGGTTGATCTAGTAGTTGATACACTTTGAACTAATACTTGACACGGGTGTCATCTACTGGCAGGACAGTTGAAAATCTCCAAGAAAAATAGTGTATTGATAATTTTACGACCTGAATCTAATATCGACCTCAATACTCTCAAATAAATTCAGTTGCTCTGGAGCTAGTAGTTGACACCAGTGTCAACTACTACTTTCTGCACACAATTTCATACCAATACTTTTGACACCCCTATTTCTAAAGACAAATTGAACCTTTAATTGAAAACACAGTCATCGTTCAACGATATGATTACTTTAGTTTGGCACTGAAAAAATCTCTCTACGAAAATTTCAATATATGACAAAATAAAAAAAAAACTCAACTCACCTGTTCTTATCAATTTCGGATAGAAAAATGCAAGAAGCATCAAACATCAATATTAAGTAATTTCAATACGTTGCCAAATTGGCCCTTGTCATATTTTTGTTGATTTGGTTGAATAGAGTTTCAACTCGAAGGTAAATTCATATGTTTGTTCTGCTAATAGCCTGAAATCAATTTGAAGAGATGTACTTGACCGAATTCAAAAATATCATTGGTTTCTTAGTACTCAGAGGATTTTTTTTCGAGAATGTACAGTTTGGGGCAAAAAACAAAAAAAAACTTGAATTTTAGGCTGCAAAAAATTCTCCCGAAATCGGCTGTGTTAGCATTTCTACTGACTGGCCTATCAATGCTGTCACAGAAAGTTTTGGCAGTATTTCATATTGGTTCGACCATCTAACGCCTTCTCTGGCTTTTTGCTTGCATTTTTCTGGTTACAGCATGAAAATGATGATGATAAATTTTATTTCGCGGCTCGGGAATAACAACTTACTGAGTGTAAGGCGTTCGAAATGTATCAATTTTTACAAGTGGAACGCTGACGCCCTGTAGCAAAAGGCATTTTCGGTATTAAATTAATGATACGGCGTACCTATAGATGTTAAAGCACCACCACCACCGCCTCAGCTTGTCGAATAAATCTAAATTTTTCACCGGCGGTGAAGTATAAAGACTTTATGTTATAAATTCCTTTCTGAGAATGAGTTATTTCAGGAGTGCTATATATCTGCGTGACTCATTTAAAATTCAACGCCGAGAAAAACTAATTTAATATGAATAAGTTATTTCGAATAAATATAAAAAGCCTGTGAAGTTCAGCCCGAAGGCGAGAGCGGGGATATTAACTAATATAATATTCTATTATTTTTTATTCGGCCCTTATAAAATATGAAGGAGGAGGTATATTTTTTCCGAGTGGCGCATTAAATATTTATTGTCGAATTCATTGTTCGTGGACAGACCGGGAAATGTATTTATTATTCATGTGGCGTATAGTCGAAAATGTTGAAATGAGTAAGGTCGTTTATGTTTTCTGATATTCTCATTTGACGTTTGTGTTTACATTTCGTTTTTTTTTTGCTTGCTTGCTCGCTGAAAGATTCAGCCCCGTTGGGATTGTTCGATGGAAAGTGGGTCCTTTTCGAGTTGCGCGTCGTGGTGGTTTGTTGTGAATTGATAACAGTTGAGAAATTACGTCACTTCATGTATTTCACCTGACATTCATACGTACACTTCGAATTCTAAACTGTCTGGAAGAAATATTAAGAGCGATATTTGAACGTCAACCCAAATTGTAATATAACGTAACCCCTTCAAACGTGGGTGTTTTTAATTGGTCACCCTTGTGACGCAACCTAGTGGTCAAAGAAGGGGGTCATTAAATATTATTATTGAAATTGCCTTACCTTTACAAAATCTTTCTGTGCCTCAGCTGATCTTGGCGATTCACTGGCTCTACAAGTATCCGTTTGGTAATATATTTTATTATTTATTACCATTTAATGGAACTTTAACGAGTCCAAGTTGTGACAAAATCATAATTTGATGCCCGCGGTGGCATAAAACGTTGAAATTTTGTCATCACCGAATATCTGTCGCTAATCGTTAAAAATCTGATCTATTCGTCTCCGATGCGCAGCACTAACTCCTTAAAAACTCTCCTTGTCATTGGTCAAATACATTTTTTTCAGATCTCCTCTCGTTCTTTGTTTTGAAGTAGTCCTTCCTCTTATTTAAATTGTATCGATCGCTCAAGGCAGCTTCCTCTTCCAAAATGACAACGGAGTTCTGATGACCGATCAGTTCTGAGGTAGGAAAACCGTCCCGTTCATCAGTATTGCTGATTTCAGATCTGGGCTCACGAATTATTCATTATATGATAATATAATAAATGAGTATCAATTTCGTATATCGGTTTCCCTTTGCCGGATATATTGAATCACACCAAGTTAAGAAATATTAATTTTTACCACAGGCCAAATATTCGTTCGCGAAAGTCAGGGAATTTGTTCGATGATAACATACAAAGTAATTTGAAAGAAATTTTTTGGACTTCCTTATTTTGACAAAGGCAGAAAAACCATATCTCCATGGCCCAGACGGCCTCCAAATCAGTGATCTCTTGGTTTCTCATTCCGGAGTCATCGGGATGCATCTATCCCAAATATCAAGTTGAATAAATATTTTAGAAGATAAATATTAATTTATGAACTGTTGATTTTTGTAAACCAAAACATGAATGCAGTTTATCATCATCACTCATGATCGCAAATCAGCAAGTGAATCATTCAGTGTCTTCTCCATCATCAAAACATTCTATTCAGTAGATCTAATAAACATTGTTGAATTTTCAATTCTAGTCGACTCCATTGTGGCCGCTAGATGAAAAGTGGCCGCTAGATGAAAAGTGGCCGCTAGATAAAAAGTAGCCGCTAGATAAAAAGTAGCCGCTATATGAAAAGTGGCCACTATATAAAAACAGCCTCCAAAAAGGATCTACCGAGTGAATTGTTTATCTAATAGCCAACGTTCCGTAGAACCCTGTTCGAAATATTCAGTTAGCGACTAATTTGTTTGGGACTTTCAAGCGATGAAGTACCAAATTCGCCATAAAATAGAGATAACGCCGATCAGATCATATTCATACTTTATCCGCCCATGCTAGAAACATCAGATTTATACCGGCCATCTAGATGCAGCAATACCTCGCATCGCAATTTTCAAAATAGATATTTATCGGGCTTCGAATGATATTTTTCGCGGCTCTCCGCCAATTTATTGTCAGATCGAGCTAAAATATAGAATTCATTCGTATTTATGTTGTACATAGATCATTTCTTGACGGCAAACTTATAAACACTGCATTTGCGTTTTAATAATCCTATAGAGTCAGTTTGGAAATTAGAAAAATAAGTTGTTGGTGCAATTATTTTTTGCAAATATTTTGAATTTGTCATACTAGTATTAGACCAGGGTCGATAATTTTTGAGACTAAAAATTTTATAAACAAGATGATACCCATTGGAAAAGTAAGAAAATATAACAAAAATTAAAGGAAAAATAATTTACGGGTGATTTGAGGTTGGGAAGTGGAAGGGGGGGGGTTGAGGATGGAAAACGTCTTCAGGCAAAACTACGAGTCCTATCGAAAAAAGTTAAATGGCAAAGTTGTAGGTAATGAAAAGATTTACAACTTTTGTATTCACACTTTTTTCACATAACCTCAAAATGTATACGAAAAATCCAAAAAAACTGACTTTAGTTTAATATTTTTTGGATTCAAAATATAAATGTTTACCCTTATTTTGATTTAATATCGAAAAAATTTCAATCAAAAATTCTCACATCTAGATATCTGCGTTTTTAAATAAAATCGGTTTGATTGTTGTTCGTTGAAATCTCTATTTTCTGATGGAATACAAAAATATAAATTTATGGTGAATGTCGAGCTACTTATCTATTGAAATTTATAGTCTAATTACTCGAAAAATGTTAGTTTCCATATTACATTGATTACCTAAAAAATTACAAATCCATGAAACAGATTACAAAATACATGCGAAAATAGTTGATTTTCCAAGTATTGAAAATAGGATTTGAAGGGTATTTATATTTATAAATAATTTACCTTTAATTCTAATATTACTTATCCATTGGTTTTTGTTTCTTTGATGCATTTCTTCATCGTTAGATTCGACAAATATTCCCGATTTTAGTAAATCTTCAAAATCTTCGTCTTCGCAGTTTTGCCTGAACTGATATCGTAATAAACCGTTTTTCACCTTCAAAATCTCGCCCCTTCCACTTCCCGACCTCAACTCGTCCGTAAATCATTTTTCCTACGACCACAAAAGTAACGTATATGGCGTACAGTCCCACAAAAAGTGACCTATATCTTGGGCGGAAAGTAAATCGTACGCTTGTGGATACAACTGTCAAATGCGTAATTTCTGTTAGATTCACCGCTTCAAGCTATAAAAAATGTATTGTTACGTTTTTGCTGAATAATAATGCCGAGCACACTACTAAACTGTTTATTTTCTAACTTCACTAAAAACATACAACTACTTCACTGACTAATTAAACACTTAGATCTATACCTACAACAATACAACTAACTAAATATTCCAAACACTTCTATACTTCTTCCAAAACTGCTTATCACTTCTTCATAATCTTCCTAATCTCTTCCCAGTGAAATCTCGCGTTTATTTAGGTACTCAAGTGTAACCAGAATCTTCGCGATGCGACCGTTCGGTTATCCCGAATATTCATTACCGGCAATTATCTGCCTTTTTCTAGGAAACCATATCGACGATACGCGTGCAAATCTATCCAGCGGCGTAGATAGGGGAATTTTTATCAATCTCGTATGTATGTTATCTAAGCACAAAAACCAATCAATTTGAAAAGTATAATTTATTTCATCTTCAAATGAAATTTAAATAGAGTTGGCACCTGTGGGATTCGGTCCCACATACTACCGATTGCCAGTTCGAAAAGTCAGATAGTTTCATCAGCTGGTCTAATTGGTCATATCTATTGAAGTTGGACTACATCTTATCATGAAAATTTCATATTTGTAATAATCAATAATTGGAGAGTGCGTCTAATTATGATTTAGATCAATGAAAATATTTTGTATTTCAAAATAATTATTCAAAATAGATGAAGTTAGTTGAAATAATTCTCAGTCAGCCTTTATCTTCGATTTTCTTGAACACATGTCAATAATATCTTTTGTTTTCTTTGTTGTTTTTAGTAGCATCGATTGCTAAGATCATTAGCTACAAAAACCGCTATTGGTTGGTAAATTATCGCGTGGTCGTAGGAAGTACATTACTTGTGCGAAAGTGATTTTGCACTCGTGGGATTGTCGCACTCAGCTAACGCCTCGTGCCACAATATTTCCCACTAGTGTAAAAATGTTACTTTCCGCACTGTAAACTATTTCCTCTTCAAAAGTGAATAGAGTAATTTCGATTCAATTCCGATAGCTCACCATCCGTGGACAGCTCGTGAATAAAAATGGAATAAAAAATGTGTTACTTGTGACACTTAGAGAACTCAAGAAATATTGATCACTTCATATATTTATAACAATTAAACGTGTATAATTATCTTCTGTTGTCGCTTTTCCCCTTTTGCTCCTTGTTTCTAATTTCACTGGTTTATCGTATTCCTGTCGTATTTGATTCACTTCTTGCTGATAAACTTATTCGCGTTGCAAGCAAATGCATAAATTCTGTTGCTGTGCAAGCCGAACTAGTGCTACAACGCAAACATGAATAGAATTGGGTAAATTAATAAATTACACGCGCGACATAGACCAGAATTGCGTTTTTGTTGTGGCATTAAGCTGAGAGATTGTTATCGTACACGAATTCAGCGGATCTGTGGTTCGGGGCTGGGATCGTTAGAGAAATACAGAACTGATTACTCACGGCTACTTATTTAAAACTAATTCTGCCGAAAAAAAGCTTTTGGTTTTTGTCTCGCTATTTTTTTACTAGGTTCAGAAAAGAAATGACGGTCAGGTGAAAAAACATGACGGTAACTCGAGAAGAAATTCTTATCAAACCAAAATTTTGGGATGAAGCTTACAATAATAAAGTCATCAACATGAACGAAATCACCGTGTAAGTTTCATGAACTTAACTTGATAAAATATCAACTAAAAACTCAAAGAGTAGCAGCCATAGAACATTTCGGATCTGCATTAGAATATCGCTTCGCAATGAAACGTCGTGGGAAAATCGAAAAGTTCAACAGTCGAAAACTTGAAATATGGAATGATTTCAATAAAAAAGTTATGCCCTTTTTTCTAATAGCTGGTGAATCATCGTCATTATTTACATATTGATATTAATTCAGAGCTGGTCTCTCCTAAAAACCGTTTTCTATTCCAAATATACAGGCCGTTTCTTTTATCATGTGGTAACATTGCTATATTCTAAACCGTAACAGATACAAAGACGATTAAATGGGAAAAAAGGTAACTATTGTGGTGAGCAGTAAATTGGTCATAGAAAATTTACGGGGATTCTCGCCCTTCCCAACTTATACAGGGAAAACTGAAAATGCTGTTTTCGTTTTTTTACGAATAGAATTGTTATTTCAGAAAAAAATGTCAAGTGTGATATACCACTGAATAGAGATTTCTAATGGATTTGGAAACCCAAATAAAAAGAGACGAAAGTTTTTAATTTTTCCATCCTTGTTGCCAGGTGCGCGCTCTGTGATTGGTTACCATAATGGCGGTTAGTTTGGAAGACATGACAGCTACAGTTGAAAATGACATTTATACTCCCAGACCTTATAGTAACCAATCACAGAGTACATTCCCTGGCAACAAGGACGGAAAAATTAAGAACTTTCGTCTCTTTTTATTTGGGTTTCCAAATCCATTAGAAATCTCTATTGTGATTTCATCGCTTTATCAATATTTGTGATGAAATAGACAGGTCCGTATTTGAAAAAAATTGTTGATGGTGGCCGTGTTGACACGAAACAAATTTATCATTACGTAGTTCTAGTACCTTTTAAATAGGTACAATAAAACTTTCCTCTTTCATTTTTTTATATTTTCTGAAATAACCATTCTATTCGTAAAAAACCGAAAACAGCATTTTTAGTTTTCTCTGTATAAGTCGGGAAGGGTGAGAGTCCCCGTAGATTTTCTCTGACCAATGTAGTGCTCACCACAATAGTTAGATTTTTTCCCATTTAATCGTCTTTGTATCTATTACGGTTTAGAATATAGCAATGTTACCACATGATAAAAGAAACGGCCTGTATATCTTTATGACTCAAATATACTGCGCCAGTTTTTGAATCAACCCTTACGTCACTTAACGCCACTTATAACTTCTTGATCACCACTCCATACCTCAACTATTTTACCTAATTGTTGCCTTCTAATGAGATGTGATTGAAATATTTCCAAGATACCGAAGCCCTCTAAACTGTTGATGAGAATCTGATGATTGACAACATCGAAGACTTTTGCTAGGTCTAAAAATACACCTATGGTAATTCGTCCATAGATTTATATATTTTGTTTTCAAGAAATTTTAATACGACTTTAGTTGATATCCCTTTTTTTATAACTTTCTCTCATAATTTTATGACAAATTTCCCAAGCTTGATGTTTGTTATCAAGGAATCCCAAAGCCAAAGGCTGACGACTGTTACCAAGGAACAAGCTTTTCATAAAATTATCTCGTTTCCTAGGGACATTGCTACTGATAATTAGTTAATTACCTGTTTTTCTCTCCTATTCAGAACTTTTCGTAAATTTTCCTTCTGATTTATATTTTTATTTGATATTGGACTCACATTCAGCTCTAGATCTTTCAATAAAATTAATTGATTTCCTGAATTCAACACGAGAAACGTTCAAAGTACGATATATGCACCTGTTTTTTCCTCCGCATTCAGCTGAAATGTGTTGTGACTGGAACTCACACGACCAAGACGAATGTTCCCGTACAATTAATTCCTTCGATATAATATATAACGAAGAGACTATTAGCCGAGAACTGCTCACCTGGTCAAGAGTTATGGATCTATTAATCACGGATCTAACTCGGCTCCGGGCAGAACTGCTTCACTTTTTTCCGATCGGCCCATTATATTTGTCTGGTCTTGACAAAATAATGCCGGTACGCGCGATTTATGTCGAATTCGTTCTAACATATTCCTATGATTATATTAATATTTTGTTATAAATCACGTTTAAACTACGCGCTATGAATGGATATTTATGGATGAAGAGTAAATGGTATTCTGGAGTTCTCATGATCGGAAGTGAGGCTGAATTATAGTGTTTGCACGGTTGTATTTCGATGTGTCATTATTAGGTGTTCACTTTCGTGATTGGGATTATTTTTGGTTCGAGTTTTTCTACCTTGGAAACGCTATGCCGAGTGTTAGTTACTCCAGGTTATGCTTGCTTGTCTGCAAGACCTTTTTTTTAGAGTATCTGTATGTGCATCTTCGTTTTCCGACTTTCTTTGAGTCTTGTCAAGAACCAGACCTTCGGAATTGGTCTAACAAAATGCGAGGAATTGCTTCCCTCTAAGACTTCACTTTACAATTTCAACTAATCTACGATATGGCTTAGATGTAGAGCTTGACAATGCCAAAGAATTATTAAAATACCAGCGAATACGTAGTAGTTATGAAATGAGCAATGAACTGTGGCGTTTTAAACACAGGGTGGCAAAGGCAATGGCATACAAAAGATGCACAGAGTTGCCAAACATCACAATATAATAGAATGGAAGTGGGGGTGAAGAATTATCGATGACTGAAGGTTTATTTTCTTCTGTATTGGAGATGGGGGTGGTTTGTTCGGCATTGTTCTTTTGTAGTTGACTGAGCAAATTTTGCAATAAAATAGCATATCAGTGACATTACTCGGGACAGAATCTGCATCCTTCAAATTGTTTTTTATTTCACTGAACGAAAAATACCGGTTTTCTTTAATCCATTAATTATCTTGACAAGGATGTTTTCAATTGTTTTCATTAATTTTTTCTCATTTTCCAAGAACTCATGCAATATTCCGCATAGACAAAAACATGCATTTTTCCATTGTAAAAAAGCTGTCAGATATAAGAATTATACAATATCTAGCCCCTTTTGACGCGAAGAATTCCAAACGAATCTGATCCGGTGAAAAACGAATTCATCAAGCACACTTAATCTCTGAAAGCTATAAAATACAATATATTGTGGAAGTTGATGAACTTTATTCGTTCACATTTGAATGTGGTATTAATAATAATATTGATTCATGATTGTAATTTACACTCCAATCAAAATTCAAGAATTAACGTCCATATAAGTCGCCATGATTTAGGTCTGAATGAATTTATTTTTGATATTGAAAGACATAGGCGGCGACATCATTATAAATTTTATTTTGATGTTTTATTACTCGACATTATTCGATATTATTTTTTTGTTACGAAACTGTATTATTTTGAGTAATTAAAGTGAAAACAAAGAATAAAAAGGAATTTGCACTGAAAATATTGAAGTTTATTCCACTTGAAAAAAAAAAATACGGTAGTTAACATAATAGTTGGTCAGTTTCTATCATTACGCGCTTTTATAATGATTCGTTATTTATTTTATTTTTTTGAAAACTACATTAAAAACATGATAATAGTTATTTATGTATCAAGGGCGTAAAGTATGCGTTTATGGCCTGCGGCGTGGATAATTACACGCCGAAGGCCATAAACGCATTTCACGCACGTGATACATACAAAATTTTATGCACTAGCGGTTATTTATTCAAATTGTACACAGAATACCCAGTATATACCCACCTAATTATGACGTTGTTAAACAAGCTGGTTGTAAACGGTCATCTTCATGTTTATCTGAAAAAGTGCGTGAGTGAACTCACCACGAAAATTATGGAATCATCAGATGAAGAACATAATATATACATACCATTGGAAATTTTGGAATCGGCTGAGAGTGCCTAACTCGAACTGCTACCAACAAAGTCAAAGAAACTTTACGAAAAGACGTATAATGAGTTCATAAAATGGCGCAATGAAAATAATGTGAAGGTGATTACAGAAGATATATTACTGGGATATTTTTTTGAGAAGTCCAAGAATCGAAAACCATCTTCTTTGTGGTCATACTATTCGATGTTAAAGTCTACTTTGAATTTGTATAATAATATAAACATAAGCAAATTTCCAAAATTGATAGCATTTTTGAAACGGAAGAATGATGGATATAAGCCGAAGAAATCCAAAATATTGAATAGGGATGAAATCGAACTTTTTCTAAATGAAGCTCCTGATAATGTATATCTGATGATGAAGGTATGCTATACCTACCTATATTTATTAAGTAATTGAAAAACTTATTGATTCTTTTATAGGTTGCATTAATATTTGGGGTACATGGTGCTTGTCGTAGAGAAGAATTAACAAATCTCAAGCTTGATGACATTCAAGACCTAACTTATGCTTTATTGATTACAATTCGAGAGTCAAAATCTAAATTACAACGAACATTTACCATCTGCAGTACTGAAAATCAGTCAGTTAATTATTTGGATATTTATAGAAGATATTAGTCTACGTCCCGCAAATACTGAACATGGGCGTTTTTTTATATTCTATAAGAACAACAAATGTACAAAACAAGTTGTTGGGAAGAATATCCTCGGTCAGATTCCAAGAAAAATTGCAGCATTTTTGAAGCTACCAGGCCCAGAAGAATATACGGGTCATTGTTTCAGGCGTTCTTCAGCCACTTTATTGGCTGATGCTGGGGAAAGTATCACCAATATCAAAAGACACGCTGGTTGGAAATCAACTACAGTAGCAGAGAGCTACATTGAACAATCAATTTCAAATAAATTGAATATTGCCAAAAAAATTGCCGGCGATGGTGATGGACCGATACCAAATTATAATAATTTGGACCTACCATCCACATCTAAAATGAGTGGTGAGGATGTTTCAAAAGGGAATAATTATTTTCAAGACAAAAGTGAATATCCCACCCTCAATATTTAAAATTGTAACAATTACATAGTTAATATAAAATTCTAATTTTCAGGGTTATGGATCAAAAATGTAGAATATGAATAAAAGTTGTTAAATGAGTATTTCTTTATTGAACTGAATTCATTGTTTCGTGGTAGGTCTTCCGTGAAATGATGTGCCTAGGTATATATGGACAATTTTAGTATATTGTCTACTTTACCGCCCGCGGGCCATGATGCGCCCACGGGCGGTAAAGTGCCACTTTACGCCCGGCGAACCGGGCGGTAAAGTGTATTTTACCGCCCGCTAGTGCATAAAAGAATATAACAAATTTGAAACAGTATTGAAAGTTCTTTTTATTTTTTTTGATACTACACTGACGGCGAATTGCATGACCAAATATTGATGATTATTTTTGGAGAAAAACGAGAAACACATGTATTCTAATACAGCTGAATTTGTTATAACGGTGACTATCAAAAATCGATAAAAAAACAGAGGTCCGTATTTAAAAAAATAAAATTGATGATGGAATCTAATGAACGAAACGTCACATTGAAAATTGGTTCAAATCAGATTATAACAAATATGAAACATTATATAAAGTTCCCCTGACTTTGTCTTGTATCATTCGAAATGGCAGCGGTAGAACCCAAAAACTAAATTAAACTATTTTAGTTTATGGCTAATATCTCAAAAACAACCATTGATATTTAGGATCTGATGTGAAAAATGTTTGTTATTGCCCCCCAAATAGGAACCTTTTTTTCTAATATAACCGACCTCGTAGGTCTCTCCGTTTCCGAGATAGCAATAGTGGGATCAGCTAAAAAAAACGACCTGTATATTTGTTTAATTTCACATAGTTGATGTTCCCTATTTTAAAAATTGTTTTCTCTTGGGAATACTAAAGTTTATTATTATTATACTTCCTTACTGCTTCGAATTCAAGTTGACGACTTTAACTCTTGTGTTTGTTGATTAAATAAAAAAAAGTTCAATTGATAGTACCTATAGGTTTTTTCATGTTGAAACCAATTTAAAAAGAATTACTCCCAATTTCCCTCGACCCGCGTTTCGACAGCAAAGCGATCATCGTCAGAAACTATAAACTCCCGAGTCAAATTAAATTTACTTAGTATTGGTGTTTGGATAGTTGCCTGTAGTTTCGAATAAGTAGTTTTTAAATTTCTCTGAAAGCGATAATTATGAAATACGATGATAAAGTAAAACATCAATTTGCTGCTGATGTGTAGTGTTCTTTAAAACGAATTTTCTTAAATTTTCAAGTTTGCCCAATATAATTTTTCATTGCCTTTGAATATCGAGTTCCACGCCACTGAGGCTCAATAATTTTTTAAGCTCGCGGGTATTTTACTGTTCGACTTCACCCTCCCCACCACACCCACAACCCACATAAACGCATCCCATAAAGACCCTCATGACGTGAATTCGAGTATCGTTCAGAATTGGAGATATAAATTAGGATGGACTTAATTTTTATGCGTTAGTTACGGTAGGTGCATCGAAGGGTCGTTATGATTAGTTTTTATACTGATAAATCCTCGAATAACGAATGACGTACGATTCTGTGACTTAATGGCCGAAAAAAGTTCATAAATGCATCCAACTCTCATATATTCTTGTCAAACATCACTTTGCATTAAAAGCAGAATGGACAGGAACATTTTTTCGCCTCGCCGTTATGTTTATTCACACCATTCATTACTGCTGTAATCGACTTTTTACTAGTCCGATGTACGGGGTATTGCCGTAAATATTCATGGGATTGTTATCATTCCAAAAATTTTTTACTGGCGAGTTCGATAAAGAGTTCATGAGCGGGTTTGTTGCAATTATATGAAGAGAGAACTGGATTTTTCACTCCCTCTCTCAGTAATTATTATCCCTTTGTAGTCTAGTCAATAACTGTATAAGTCGGGAAGGGCTAGAGTCCCCGTAGATTTTCTCTGACCAATGTACTGCTCACCACAATAGACATTTTTATAACGTTTCATATAAAATAACTAGCATCATCAGTGACAACAATTTTTAATTACGTTTAATTAAAAATTTATTATTACTTAGTTCTAGTACATTTTGAATACAATAAAACTTTCCTCTTTAATTTTTTTATATTTTCTGAAATATCCATTATATTCGTAAAAAACCGAAAACAGCATTTTTAGTTTTCCCTGTATAAGTTGGGAAGGGCGAGAATCCCCTTAAATTTTCTATGACCAATTTACTGCTCACCACAATAGTTACCTTTTTTCCCATTTAATCGTCTTTGTATCTATTACGGTTAAGAATATAGCAATGATACCACATGATAAAAGAAACGGCCTGTATAATCAACTGTTTAACGAAGATTTCCCCACAAATGAAGCCGTGACCTATACTCAGTCGTTTGCATCGCCGTCCATACGGAAAATCAAGAACAACACTCCTTGGGAAACAAATTCCCCGGGAATAGTTAATGCAATGAATTCGAAAGTTCCAAAAACATTTTTTTCATTATTATTATTATTTCCATTGATGCAGATTTATATTAAATTCAATGAATAAAATATAAATTACATCTTTGGACACAAATTTTGTTCAACCTCTGACCCTCAATGCAAATTATGTTCTTGTGGTCTTCGACATTTGCAAGTCTTCAACGTGAACACTTTCTTTGAGATATGGCCAGAGGACAAAGTACAGTGGGGTAAAGTCTGGCGACCTAGCGGGCTATTTCATCTCCTTAAAGAAGGAGATAGTTATATGTGTTTTGGCGGAACCTTTCGAAAAATTGAATTGCAGCTAGATTTAGTCTGGAAGAAAGCTCATGTGAAACTTAAGAATTTGGAGGTTTCCAGTGGTAAAAAATCAGATGCTCTCACGATAGGAGTTTAAATGTGGCCCCTATGAGATGAAATAAAAGAATGTTTGAAGAGAAGAAAACAAAATTAAGAATAGAGACCCACAACAAAAAAAATTTATGAATCAGGTACACTTGAGGTAAGACCCCTGATCACCTATTTCACATGTAGATCGTAAGCGACGCATTTTTATTCATAGTTGCTAGGTTGCTAGATTTGGTCTGCAGGTAGCAGATTAAATTACAAATTTTTATACCCATGTATCGGTACATTTCCTCCCGGTTAATTGATCCTACAAATTGTTGGATATTGTACTTATAGGTTTCTTGCGGAAGATTGGATTACGTAGCCCACCATTTTTCATAATACGTTTAATGGTCTACGGTCAAGAAGTGTCGTCCCCTCTTCATGAATATAAATACCTGTCATTTCCGAAAGTAGCTGTCATTAGTAATTCAATGATATAAATATCTGAAATGGATTGAAATACTTTCAAAAAATTATCATCTATAGTCTGCAACATGGATCTCAATTTTATTTTGAGAGAAAAAGGAAAGCCCTTAGTAGTTATAAAAACTACATAAAGTATAGTTTTGAAAATTTTAAAAAGTGGAGAAAAGCGGTAGAAAGTGCAGATGTTTTTTGCTTAGTATGGGTTAGGTGTACTAAATGCAAACGAAATACTATTGACGATTTATCGGAGAGCCAGGAGCTCCAAGACAATCTGCCTTCAACGACCAATTCGTCAGACGTTGCGTTAATAAGGAAGAATTTGTACAGTGCTCATCGAAAACTGCTTCCATAATTGCCAAAGTTCAACAAACTTTCGACATTCTGGCGAAGCTCAACATTGAAACATCCAGTGGTGAAAATTTTTTACTTTTAAATGATGGAGCTGATCAAATTGCTGGTATTTTGTTACAAATCAAATACTCAATGTATCGGAAATGTCAGAATAATATATTTGGTAAAACACGCTAATTTATTACAAAAATGTTAGAATCATATATGAAAAACGAAATAAGTTGTTTGCATTTTATTAAATGTGTCCCATTTCACTACGGCGTTTAATTATTACCTATACAGTATGTACTTGAGCAATGATTTTTTTTCATTCAATAAAACAAAAATTATCAAATATTTCAGTTTCATTTCACTGGTCCCCCTTTGAATAATTTGCATGGGACCGAACTTACCTATACAGTTTCTGGTGCAAACAAAATTTAGTTTCGAATTTGACTGTTATATTATTCACCTTTTTCTCCTCCTTTTGGAGGAAATTTCCCTGTTCCTTTTGCTAGTATATGTATTTATCCGTGACACATACGGTTGTCAGAGCATTTGCATCAGAGATATTTGTGATTTATTTACTTATAGCAGTCCAAAATGAGGGTATCTGTGATTCTCTCTGTTAGACTTTACAAGGAAATATTGTCAAAAAAAATCGTCTCAATCGTATCCCGGTATTGAACTGCCTGTCTGGTAGATCCCAGAGTATTTTCAAAGGGTAGCTTGACTGATGGATCGAAAACTCGAGCATAAGTTTAATTTTTCTTCATCCAGCCAGGTGAAATTTCATTATGCCATAATGGCATTCTCACAGCACACATAATCATTACCGAGCGCATACATTGTAACTCCGTGGTACATAATACGTCCGAATGCAGAAAAGTGCACTGTTCGTGCACGCAAAAAAGCGAGCATCGCGATATCGAGTTATAATGTGAGAAATACACAAATATAAAAATTTCATGCCCGACTTGGCAACTCCAAATCACCGGTGTGCGCACCGGTAATATTATAAATTAACCGTAATTTGCTTGAGATCTTAACAACTTCCATTAAATAATATACCATTGAAATGCACATTCGAAAAACCAACCAATAAAATTTCAGTCTCAATAATTCATGCAAAACGGAGTGTACTCTTGATAGAGCTTATTTGTTTTCTGGTATGGTAATCAATTACATGCGCAATTTTCGAATGAAAAATTCAGGACCAGCGTAGTTTATATGCAAGTACGTAGGTTATTCAAATTTTTATTTTTTATTATGTTGTTTTATGCAGCTGTAAGTAGAACTCTGGTATATTTATCGACGTAATGGGTAGCATTATTCCTATACTTTATTGAAGTATTTTTGACGTGATCCACCCCGACAGCAGCAATTGAAGTCCTTCTCAACTTCCCGCCAGGGTGGGGTAATAGTGCCGTCTTAATATTATTTGAGGCGGATAGCTCAGATTTGTTTTCAATACTGTTGGTAGGACATAAATGAAAATTTTCGAACTAAAAATCAAAAAGCTGAATCTATCAAATTAATAACTCGCTATATCCTGAAACCTCTAACGTGTATAATAAGCCTACGTTTTGATCAGATAATTCATCCCTCAGTATTCAAATACTGAGTTAATGGTGTGTGCTGTAGTGCGAAGACTGTCGCATACGGAGTTGCTCAAGGGCCCATACTAGGCCCTGTACTGTTCACTTTTTGAGATAATCTAATGCTTCAATTGAAAAGTAAAGATAACATTATGGTCATGTTCCGATACAGGACTGACCAGTAAATTCAGATGTTCCGATTTTACTGAAAGTTACTGGTAAAGGTTTCGCGCCACGCGTTATGTAACCCTGTCGGAGGCTAAACTTTTACTGGAGATACTGTAATATTTCGCTCCACGTTTTGAGATTCCCTATTCGAGCCTTGAAATTTACTGGATTCACTGTTGCCGAAATGGTCGTGAAGTTGCAGTACTCGGCACTCGCAGTCGTATCCGTTCTCCATATTGAATTAAGTTATGTTATGTTGAGAGTTAGGATTTGAAATGGAAATTACCGAAACAAAATTTATTGATTGATTGATATACATAACTAATTTCTCATCGGCATTTTTCAAGTCAAGTTGTACTTAAAGATTTGAGGTTAGAAGGGATGACACCGCTACTAATTAGTTCACTTCTGTTCACATATAATATTAATAATTATAATAATAATAATAATGATACACCAGCGTGCCCTCCGGTAGTATCGGAGCTCCGGAGACAGGGCCTGACTGGTACATTCCGTATGAGAAATAATAATAATAATTATAATAATTTGTCTTTATTTGTTCTCTAGAAAAAAAAAATATATATATACAGAAGGCAAATGGGCGAAGTCTAGTCATGACTAGACGAGTCCAGTCAATTCCTACTCAACTTAACATATAGGAAGGAGTTTAATGATAAAAGTTTTAGATTCAGATTATGCTAGGATATATTTGCAAGCTATCATGAGAAAGCTTCAAATTACCATGAAAAATCTGAATCCACATCAGATCAGGAAAATCGGTAAAGGCAGTAAAGGTGAGTTTATCGGGCTCCGCCTTAAAAGTGAAAAAAGTGACTTCTTAATCTTGAAAATGGCACACTCTCAAACACAAATTTTTCTTTTAAAAAATCACACGAACTAAATGATGCTTTCTTATTTTTTTTTACGACACTTTTTTTTAGAAGCTAATCTACCTATTTTCACATTCACAAGCATCAAAAACTACCGTTTTACACAAAAATTCGACCTTTTATAATCTCCTTTTTCTTAGATATTTTCATTTTTACGGAAGGTTGGTCACTTGGAATATGCGCGGCCGAGTATTCGCTTTAAATATTTAATGAATTTATATGTTCAATTTTGCTGAAAACGTGGGCTTTTTTTTCTGGTAATTATTTATATAATGCGAGCGCAGCGAGCATCTGCTTTGATTTCTCTTTTTCATACTAGTTAGTGATCGGATTACCGGTTAGTAGGTTGGGTTAGCTTTTGTCCCTTTCTTTTACGTTAAGAAATTAGGTCCACGGCCGAAAATATAGGCAGCCAGAAGAAAGAGACACAATGAAGTGAGACCAACTTATCCTGACAGTGAAAATAACTGAGAAAAAAGAGGTTATGTTTGTGATTATAAAAGTTTTGTGTAAAACGATTTTTTTTTGGTGCTTGTCATTGTGAAATTAGATAGATTAGCTTCTAAAAAAAGTGTTATCAAAAAAGAAGAAGACGTTTTGATTGATTTTTCATACAAAAATTAGTGATTGGAAATGGGCCATTTTTTAAATTCAGAAGGGCATAACTCGAAAAGTAGTTCAGACCCCCTCCATTTTTTTTGGGTTCGTTTGAATCTTCTATAGATCTACTAGAGCTAGAGGTAACTTGAGCTACTTGATAAATCAGAATCGCTGTCACTTATTAACAGTTCTCCTATAAGATTTGATTCATTTTGACTTTGAACTTTTGATGATTATACGTCAAATATCGTCATAAAAATAATTTTTTTTTCTGTACTATATTACTACGTTTTTTTTTTCGTTCCCTTGCACTGACACTGACGTTACTATTTGATTGAACTTTTTCGAAAACAAGCCCAAAAACTCCAACAAGCCGTTGAAAATTACTGTTACTGTGATGCGTTCCTAAATTAGATACTGTGCCAGTAAAATCAGTAATATCGGAACCGATGGATTATCGCAATAACACAGTTATCTTCTATGAACAATGAGTTTCTCTTGTAGAAAATAATAATAAAAATAATAATACTCCCTCATAAACACTCGTAGAGTGTACCCAAAGGCATAGCCTGTGCGGGTAGAGGACGGCTATTATTATTATTGCCCGTGACGCTCTGGAGCGACTTACTCATATTGTCGGTGGTGTATTCACTTTTCAGCTGTAGGAAAACCCGGAAAACCTACTGCACCACCCCGGTTGGTCGGTGCGCACTTCAAGCTAAACTGAGAAAAATCTGAAGAACATATTGGTATATTCAAGAAATTATGATAAAAATTACAATATTTTTTGGTAACCCTAATAACTTTGATAGTAAGCGGTGAAATACCAATACATTGTTGAAACAATTTATAGTTAACGTTAGTATAAATTATTGCTGTCACATATAGTACCAGAAATTATTGTAAATATCACTATACATTTTTCTCCGTGTAGTACCAGAAGTCAGGATTGGCATCTAGTCGACTCACATCACACTTGATTCACAACAAGGCATGTGGCCACCTAAAGAGACCCGTGTACTTGAGAAAAAAGAGCCTCGAACGTCTGTCTGATGCGAGCTAGGAGTTCCACTGCTAGAGACCTTAGGCACTGAACCACCAAACGAAAGCATTTATGAAGAACACATTTCCATGGATGAAGAACTGACAATGAAACACGTTCGAAAATATACTTTTAAAGTTCTATGAAAAGCTTAACATACTTACTGGCTATACTGAACAATATAGTAAAGTACACCGGAAACTAAGCGAAGAAAACAGTTGATAATCATTACCCTCTTGATTGAGCATTATATTTATTAGAGGTATCAACTGAACAAAATGGGACTAAAACTGTCATTTAAGAAACATTAGAGCGAAGACGCCAAAGCGTGTAGAGGTTTAGAGGAAGTTGGTAGAGGTTTTCAGAAGGTTTAAAGATTCATGCTACCCCTTTAACAGGTCCAAATTCTCAAAGGTTTGGCTATTGCGCAACAGATCGTACAAGCCAAGCACTTATTGTAGTATTCCTGAGTAGTAATGATTTTATCTCACCAAATCAAATGTCATTTCGAGCTCACAATATTTCCAAATTCATTTATTGGAGATATCGAAACTTGCAATCCTGAATTATTAATGTGATCTCTCAGTCGATATGGTACATATGATTTATCCATCTGGCATAATCACTTTAATGCACCTACATGGTTGGAAATGAATTTATAGTTGATTCAGCATCAACAGGGCCGTGTTGTGGTTTCAGGAGGAACCCGTGCTGAATTTATAGTAGTTCAATGTCTGTAGGGCACATTTCTCATATCAAAATTCAAGTCAAATTCAATGGAATAGAATGAAAATACAAAAGTGCCCTCTTCAATAAATATTGATTGGTGACGACCGTTATTTTTTCAATATACGTAGCGGCAATGGCCGGAAGAGTAGCTGTTCCCTGTCAGATATTTGCCCTCGTCGAAATTGTTTTTATTTTTTTTGTCTGATAATTGTAACATAACAACCTATTCGGACACAAAAACATTCATTAAAACAAAGCTCGGGAGTAGTCAAATTGAAAGCAAAAATTAATGAGCAACATTTTTCAATTCGTTGCTTTTCCACTAATAACTAAATGTTTGCTGAGTCACTCGGAGAACACATATATCAGTAAGTGAAATCGTTCAGTGATTTTGAGGAGTTATGTCGTAATTTTTCTGAGATATTTGAGAAAGGATTATTCTTCCTTCTATTTGGCTCTCAAGTAATTTTGTTCATACATAATCATCATACATCTTCGAATAGAACAAAACTAATCCAAATTGAGTATAATTTCAGAATGTAGCAATAGTTGAGATCGGATAATTCCTTGTGAATCATGGATAGTTTAGTTTTAACAAGTGATGCATCAGGCCAAGCAATAGGAGCTATTTTTTAGCTCAGGCAATCTAGGGCTTTGCGAGACCAAGACTGATTTGTCTTGGTCATGGCCTCGAAAAATAAATGTAGTCTTGGTTTTGGTATCGGTCTTGATGTTTGTGAAATACAAATCGACGGGTCTGAGCGATTTTCCATTTTTTTCATGAGTTCGGATATTAGGGGGGTGACAAGTTTTAGCTGGGACACACTGTAGATACATACATATAGGTATTTCGTATTTCTCAGTCTTTAACAATAATTGTCAATTTGTATTGGTAAAGTAAGCGAAATAAATTGCTCATATCACTATAGGAATATAATTTTTGAGAAATCTGAAATGGAGATTAAATCCGACCCACACAGCATACATCTTGGTAATAATGATAATAGTATTAGTTTGTTTATTCAATCTTCGTAGATTTGCTTTAACATTTAGTCACGTGGCAGTCAAAATCGAAGATTTGAGCAAATAAAATCTACAAAAAGATTGAACAAATAAACTATTATAATAATCTATAACAAAAAACATTTTTATATTGCATTATTAGTACCTACACTGTAATTGTTATATCTCAAATATCTTACTTATTATTATTATGAATTCCTAGCTTTGATTACTCTGCATTTGGTTTATTCAATATTGATACCGAGATATCATAAATTATGCCAAAGGCTAGTGCCAAGGACTTTTTGAATAACTTTCCCGAATGTTAAAAAATTACATTATCACTATGTTTTTGTCCTACAATCATATCTTTGTGTGCTTGTTTCTTTACTGAATTCTGAATTTTAATGTATAACATTTTTATTTTACAATATTCGTATATACCTATGTGATATCCATAATGCCCCGTATTCTAACTTGTACTAATCTGTATTTATGTCTTTCCATAGATAAATATTTTATCTACCTTTTATGTGGTATTTTTAAATATAAATATACCCCATATACAGCGTGAGTTAATAAAGCTGCGGTAATAGGCTGTAGAAAATTGCAAAATCTCACTTTTCACCTGTCATGTATTCAAAAACAGTTGAAGATAGGTATACAAAATTATTGAAATATTTAACCCAAAATTCAAATAGGAATGCAACACAAACAAAAAAAATAAAAATCGTTGCTAAGTTTAGCTGGGTGTGCCAACAACGCAGTATCAAAATATTTCCAAAAATTTAAAATTCAAACCAAATAACTTTTGTACTGAATCTTCAATAGTAGGAGGTATGGACCACTGCGACCTTACGACATACGCCTATTTGTTGTAAACTGCAATATTGAATTTGAAAAATGTATTTTAGATTTTGAGTGAACCTGCCATATGAAAAATAAATAATTGAAATGAAGTCCCAAAACATTTTCCATCAGATTCTGGGTCTTGAGAAGATTTATTAAGTCTTGGTCTTGATCTGGTATCAAGAACAAGACTAGTCTCTTGGTTTCGCGAAGCCCTAAGGCAACCCAAGATCATTTTCCAATGAACATCAATACATTACCCCACATATGTATGAATTCTGGTAGAAACATAAAATGAGGACTGTATTTTTCTGTAAATTCAAAACTATGTAATTAGTTCTGCCAAATTCTAAAAATTAAAGTTTATTCATTTTTCTCTTTTGCTTTCACTTATAGAAGAATCCAAGTTCTTTTGGTTCTTTAGATCGTTATCTGTGAAGCTCGAATACTGACTGACTCTGAGTACCTCGGAAAAAGTATAATTTCGTCAAATGAATTACAAAATTTTCCTCCCAGTCCAACACTGGCTTGCCTGAGGATGAGTAATGGTTCTGCACTCTTGTAATATTCTCCGCCACGAAGAAACATTTCTATATAAATATATGTATATGTTTATATTATTCAAAAATAAATAACCGTTTTAGTCTGAGGTAAAACCCGTTCTTCATGAAAATATTCAACCCCACTCAAAAAATATCGCCCGCTTCTCGTACCGAGCTATTGTTGACGTCTGAATTTACGACACATAATTTAATATTTAATGCGTATTATAATAATCCCCCATTTAATTTTGTGGAATCAAAATGCATCGTGTCGTTTTAACTTTTACCTCGTTCTTTAGCATTATTCACATGATGTAAGTTACCTGCTTGGAAGCTGAAAGTGCATGCTATATTTACACTTCTAGGAATCTTTGTTAATATTTCATTTTCCTTCTCCGTGGATTACCTTCTGCAGTTTCCTCTTCACACGAAGAAGTTCTCAAGATAGCTTTCACTTCGGAGGTTCTTGAGATCCTCATGAGAATTGTTGATAATGACAGTAATAATAATTCGTCTTTATTCACCATAACAAATAAAATGAGTATAAAAATTAGGCGCAACTGAAAGGGCGGAGTGCAGTGTGAGCTAATTTTATATTCAACGCTATATTCCTCAAACTTTTTTTCTCTTTTAGGAGTCTGTCCACAGTGACCTAAGCAAATCTATTGTGTGTGCCCTCATGTTATTTTAGAGTTCCTTGTCTAGACCCATCATTATTACTGGCCTCCATAGCCAGATCTCAGGTGCTTCATGTGTTGAGACGGTTGTCATTCTTCTTCCCCAATCATCGAAAACCTTAGAGACCAAGTTAGACCTTCACATTATGCGCTAGGGTGTCGTCATCTTCTTGGCGAAACCTACATGTTGTTGTGTCTGCCAATGTTCATGTGTTAGTTGAGTCTACACCAACCAGGATCCCGGATGTTCGCCTGTTCTGGCTTACTAGATACTGAATTTGGGCGATGAACTTTAGGTCTGTCTTTTTTCCGGTGCCTTGTTTCACCATACTTATGAGAGGGGTTTTTCAACAAAGTACTATGTTATATGTTTTGCTCAGCGCTATCGCTATACCACAGGACGGTTCTAACCAATAGGACCTCGTCGTGCTTCTTCTTGGGCTAGTGAATCTACCTCTTCATTGTCCTCTTAACCTGTAAGACCTGGTATTCTGGCTAAGGTAGGCTATATGATCATTTTTGGTTGTAGCCCCCAGTTTTTCCCTCACATTCTTCTGCACATGTTGAAGGCTATCGTGCTTTTCAGGCAATTTTCTATAGATGTCGATTCCATGTTAACTCCTCGATTCGCACAGTCCCCCACCACAAGATCGCTCACGCGCGGTCGGACGTTTTCCCTCATGTTCTCACTAGTTTTTAAGACACTTAAAAGCGTTTTATCGAAAAATCAGAATAGACGTTTTGTTACTGCTCACGTCTACTTTCCAAATCTATTTTTTTTATTTCAATCGGACGACCTCTAACGCATCCAGCTCTCCGCAAAAATATTTCCAAAAAAAATTCAAATGAGGATTGTGCGAAAACTATTATTCTGACTGAATCCAGGTTCTGCACACATAAAGTGAACGTCAATAGCTACTATCGTGCAAAGTTTCAGCTCTTAATATTAAAAAATGACAGAGTTATGAATTAAAGAAAAAAAACACAATTTTCAGGTTTTTCCCGCTTTTCTCCGGTTCTAATTATCTGATCGGATCGTTTTATCCGTCATTCTCTTCGGAATTCAATTCTCTACAGTTCACCCTAAGGTCTAACGTTTATAGACCGGTGGGAACAGCGCCGAAATCGCCTGTTTTAAAGTCTGACCCATTCTGCGGTACATGCCGAGATAAACAAATGCAAAGAATTATAAGTTGCGCGCAGCGTGCGCCTATTACTATATTATATACGTTTCTCCTCGATTCGCACAGTCCCCCACCACAAGATCGCTCACGCGCGGTCGGACGTTTTCCCTCATGTTCTCACTAGTTTTTAAGACACTTAAAAGCGTTTTATCGAAAAATCAGAATAGACGTTTTGTTACTGCTCACGTCTACTTTCCAAATCTATTTTTTTAATTTCAATCGGACGACCTCAAACGCATCCAGCTCTCCGCAAAAATATTTCCAAAAAAAATTCAAATGAGGATTGTGCGAAAACTATTATTCTGACTGAATCCAGGTTCTGCACACATAAAGTGAACGTCAATAGCTACTATCGTGCAAAGTTTCAGCTCTTAATATTAAAAAATGACAGTTATGAATTAAAGAAAAAAAAACACAATTTTCAGGTTTTTCCCGCTTTTCTCCGTTCTAATTATCTGATCGGATCGTTTTATCCGTCATTCTCTTCGGAATTCAATTCTCTACAGTTCACCCTAAGGTCTAACGTTTATAGACCGGTGGGAACAGCGCCGAAATCGCCTGTTTTAAAGTCTGACCCATTCTGCGGTACATGCCGAGATAAACAAATGCAAAGAATTATAAGTTGCGCGCAGCGTGCGCCTATTACTATATTATATACGTTTCTCCTCGATTCGCACAGTCCCCCACCACAAGATCGCTCACGCGCGGTCGGACGTTTTCCCTCATGTTCTCACTAGTTTTTAAGACACTTAAAAGCGTTTTATCGAAAAATCAGAATAGACGTTTTGTTACTGCTCACGTCTACTTTCCAAATCTATTTTTTTAATTTCAATCGGACGACCTCAAACGCATCCAGCTCTCCGCAAAAATATTTCCAAAAAAAATTCAAATGAGGATTGTGCGAAAACTATTATTCTGACTGAATCCAGGTTCTGCACACATAAAGTGAACGTCAATAGCTACTATCTTTCAAAGTTTCAGCTCTTAATATTAAAAAATGACAGAGTTATGAATTAAAGAAAAAAAAACACAATTTTCAGGTTTTTCCCGCTTTTCTCCGGTTCTAATTATCTGATCGGATCGTTTTATCCGTCATTCTCTTCGGAATTCAATTCTCTACAGTTCACCCCTTTGCACCGTTAACACTGCTTCAATAGTTTCCATTTTACAATATAAAATCTAAAAAAATCGCAATTTTTTGTTGTTTATTGTTTATAACAAATAAAAAAATGGCATTTTCGAGTTGAGGACATGGTGGGAATAAACTACGGACTGTCCTGCACGGGATGGCACAGGTGGCTTCCAGGTAGTATTTTTGTCCAAAAAGCAATCATTCGTGGCTCTATTGCTTGGCCTAGATACTTCGTATGCGTTGTAGACCGTGACTGTCATTTTGACATAGAGCTGATCCGTAATTAATAATGTCGCAGTAGGAGATTTTAGCTTTTATTCGAGAGTAGGTGAGTGCGAAAGTTTTCTCGAAGCATTTTAGGAGGATTGACTGAGGATCCATAGTCCCATATTTTTGAATTCTTTCACAATTGGAAGTAAATAATTCTTAATGCAAATTTCTTTGGTATTCATTGCGAGGTCCCTGTTGACCTTGGACCCGAATAACATCACAACAAACTTTTTTAGATTGAGTTTATATGTTGAGTAGGTGTCGAATATAGTTTGGAAATCAGTTCATTTGAGTTTCTGTCAAGTCTAGATCGCGAATTGGAAATAAAAACTAGATCTGGGCGTCGTCGGCATAGTGGTGTATGTTATAAGTGTTAACAAAATGATGTAAGTCAGATATATATAGAGGACGGCTATTATTATTATTTGCCGTGCATTAGTGGTATGTAGTTTGATTTATAACCCTATTATTCAAAATTAGTTGTACCTAATTTCTGTTTCCCAAATAAATAAAGCTGGACTGGATATGAATGCGGCATGTAGCAGAGTGAGGTGAGCGTAGGATTATTTATGTATCAGGGGAGTTTAGTGGCTGTCATATTATTATCCCAAGGACTACAGCACCAGGGAATAATAATTTATCATTCATTGTATTCAAATATTTCATAATAAAATCATAAAGTTTCTGTTTTTTTGTTTAAGTTTGTACCAAATTCCAACAGCCCTCAGCATGTTCTAGTTTTAAATTTCACAAGTGATGTAGATAATCTTCTGAAATTTCAATGTTTATTACGGTCGCGTAATATATTAAAAATTGAGATGTTTTAGATTATAAAAAGAAAACTACATCCTCCTTTAAGTAATTGACTAATTATATATAAAGAGTAAATTACCCAGTCATAATCTTTAAATATAGAAAATGACCTACGTGTTTCCATACATAACATATGAGTCGGGGACTTATTATAATGTTTCGTTTTAGTAGAAAATTGCAATATGAAGCATACATTTCCTCTTAAATATTGTTATGGGAACAAAAAACAAAGAAACAAAGGTTTAACACAGGACGAGCTCATAAAATTGAACAGTCTTACATACAGTGGAACCCACTTTTAAATCAGGACATACATAATTTCTCAGTAAATCTCACCTTGCCGGTCGACTCGTAAACAATGCATGCCATCATCGCTCTAGAATGGCTCTAGGCATTTTTATTTCGTCATATGAAACACTGCCTAAATTTTGTTCATCTGCTGATTAATCCACAGACTACATTATTTGAGCTCACAATACCCTCTATAATTTTTTTTGCATGTGTTTTCAAATATTTGGAGATTTAGTATGGCCATTTTTATGTATATAAAGTTAGCAAGGCGACGTGCTGGAAAATCGATGAAACCAATTTCAGTAATTGTCGAATAATTGTCGAGAATTTGTCGTGAACGAAAAAAATTTGTCGCGCCTATAGTTTTTATATGGGGTGGCTATGCTAACTTTATATTAAGTTAGCACTGCCACTAATATAACTTGACAAATATACATCAAATTTTATCACTGTGGTAACCAACAATTGTCGAGTAATTATCGAAGTCTATTTGATGTAAAAAAAATGCGAAAAATATTTTCTTTATGCACTAGCGGGCGGTAAAGTACACTTTACCGCCCGGTTCGCCGGGCGGTAAAGTAGACAATATACTAAAATTGTCCATATATACCTACGCACATCATTTCACGGAAGACCTACCACGAAACAATGAATTCAGTTCAATAAAGAAATACTCATTAAACAACTTTTATTCATAATCTACATTTTTGCTCCATAACCCTGAAAATTAGAATTTTATAGTAACTATGCAATTGTTACAATTTTGAATATTGAGGGTGGGATATTCACTTTTCTCTTGAAAATAATTATTCCCTTTTGAAACATCCTCACCACTCATTTTAGATGTGGATGGTAGGTCCAAATAATTATTATTTGGTATCGGTCCATCACCATCGCCAACAATTTTTTTGGCAATATTCAATTTATATGAAATCGATTGTTCAATGTAGCTCTCTGCTACTGTAGTTGATTTCCAACCAGCGTGTCTTTTGATATTGGTGATACTTTCCCCAGTATCAGCCAATAAAGTGGCTGAAGAACGCCTGAAACAATGACCCGTATATTCTTCTGGGCCTGGTAGCTTAAAAAATGCTGCAATTTTTCTTGGAATTTGACCGAGGATATTCTTCCCAACAACTTGTTTTGTACATTTGTTGTTCTTATAGAATATAAAAAAACGCCCATGTTCAGTATTTGCGGGACGTAGACTAGCATATCTTCTATAAATATCCAAATAATTAACTGACTGGTTTTCAGTACTGCAGATGGTGAATGTTCGTTGTATTTTAGTTTTTGACTCTCGAATTGTAATCAATAAAGCATAAGTTAGGTCTTGAATGTCATCAAGCTTGAGATTTGTTAATTCTTCTCTACGACAAGCACCATGTACCCCAAATATTAATTACTTAATAAATATAGGTAGGTATAACATACCTTCATCATCAGATATACATTATCTGGAGCTTCTTTTACAAAAAGTTCGATTTCATCCCTATTCAATATTTTGGATTTCTTCGGCTTATATCCATCATTCTTCCGTTTCAAAAATGCTATCAATTTTGGAAATTTACTTATGTTTATATTATTATACAAATTCAAAGTAGACTTTAACATCGAATAGTATGACCACAAAGAAGATGGTTTTCGATTCTTGGACTTCTCAAATATCCCAGTAAGATATCTTCTGTGATCAACTTCACATTATTTTCATTGTGCCATTTTATGAACTCATTATACGTCTTTTCGTAAAGTTTCTTTGACTTTGTTGGTAGCAGTTCGAGTTTGGTACTCTCAGCCGATTCCAAAATTTCCATTGGTATGTATATATTATGACCGTTTACCTTGTTTATTGAATTTGTTGCTAGACAACAACCAGCTTGCTTACCAACGTCATAATTAGGTGGGTATATACTGGGTATTCTGTGTACAATTTGAATAAATGAATCTATTTCAGTACACAGAGATGATTATTGACACGATAATTGCGATATAAATATATATACAGTGTCCGCCAAAATGTTGGAACCATATGAAAAACTTTTTTATTATTAGTTTCTCAGAAAATGTCATTCTTCATAAAAGTTAGTTTCCCATGCTGTTCCAAGATTTTGGTGGACACTGTATAAACCGCTAGTGCATAGAATTTTGTATGTATCACGTGCGTAAAATGCGTTTATGGCCTTCGCCGCAGGCCATAAACGCCTACTTTACGCCCTTGATACATCATAAATAACTATTGTAAGCTTATATATGTATTTTTTATTGGAATTCTTGATATGCGAACACTGAGTTTTCCTATTTTTCACAACAAATTTCTCATTTGTTTCAAGAAAAATGCCTAATCAATTCATATTTGACAATAGTTTGATAAAAAAAGCTCAAATTATTCTTATAGGCATGCGGTGTTGCCACTTACTCAAATTTTCCCCGAATATCAAGAATTCCAATAAAAAATACATATATAAGCTGTAAATAAAAAGTTTTTTGCATTTTTTTCACTTCAAATAGACTAGTGTTAAAATTTGATGTTTATTTGTCAAGTTATATTAGTGAATTAATATAAAGTTAGCACAGCCACCCCATATAAAAAAACTATAAGCGCGACAAATTTTTTTCGTTCACGTCACATTCTCGACAATTATTCGACAATTACTGGAATTGGTTTCATCGATTTTACATGCCTTTATTCATGACATTAGTTCCACTTCATAAGTCATTTAAATCTAAAGTACACCCTTCTTCAGGAAGTAGGTACCTACCCATGGTCAGACTGTCTCTAAATACATAGAGGACATAGTAATTCACTCTAACCTCTCTTAGGACAGCAGTTTTAATGCGCATGCTCAATTGTGTATTTAGGGCTTGAGGGAGTTTACAGAAGGGTCTAATGCTGGATTTATGCAGAAGTTTTAAGTCGCAAGTCGCAAGAATATTCGTCAATGATTGGTTGAACAGTTCATTCTAACCAATCATTGACGAATATTCTTCCAGCATCAGCCTTCAAATCCTTAGAGTTTTGTGACATATACTTCAATGTTATGAATTTTGTACCCAACCATTCTAATTATTCTTGGATTATTGAGTACCAACTGAATACAATTTCTGTAAATTCTCAAAATTAATGATTCAAAAGTTGGAATGCATTCTGAATAATATAATCGTTCTTCAGTGATTAAAATATTGCATATGACTTTGTTTTTTTGATAATATCGCAATATGACTCATAACCGTTGATTTATTCACCAATCCGCTCAATGAAATCTGGGAATTCATCCAAAATAATCTTCCGAATCTCGTAAAGCATTCATTGGCTCGTCTCCATGAGAATTCCTTGTCGCCACAAAAAGAATTAAACTTGTGGCATATTTAATGCATTGTAAGTATAGGTATCCAGCAAATAACGAGTATTAATGTTATGACAAGCTAAATATATTTTTTTATTTTCATCGGTGAGCATCAATAATTGGGAAGAGGACCCTCAATAATGATAATCTTCGAGATCGATATTTGAGGCTGTATGATTGCTGTTTTGAGCAGCCCGCAACTATTACCATGGTCAAAATGTAATTATGTATATATTACGATCTATAATTCGATGTCTGGCTTTTCGATATACAAATTTGGGAGGTGGACCGGATCAGAAGTTTTCAGGCCCAACAGTCGTGGTCATTTCTACTTCAGATAGACGAATTTACTTTTTTGACGATATTTTAATTATTTTTGAGTATGAAAATATTGCAAAACGGAAATGGTTCATTTCTGTTCCTGTTGATATGTTCTCTGTTTGGGTTGAGACTTATGAACGAGCTCGCGAGCAAGGTAAACCGGGTTTATCCTTGTGGTATCCCTTGCTAGTAGGCTTCCTGTTGTATTGTTCCTTCATAAGTGGTTCCTAGTTCAATAGGCCTGCATCTTTTACAAGGTTCATCAGTCAATACACTAGGAGTTTCGGATTCTATGTTTATATGTCCGAATATTCTACAGTGTCTATTGTACAGTGGGTCTCATTAAAAAATGATGTTCAAGTCTGTTTCCTCCTTCTCACCACATAGTCTGCACTTTACGGTTTCCCTGTTCATTGCCATTGGATACGGGTGTTTTCTCAGGTCGAAATGTCCGGTAGTTGTTTGTACTTGTCTTTGTTCTATTTGGGTCAAGGATAGCAACTGTCAGTTTTGGCTCAAGTAGGCCTCACTATGGCTGCTTTGTTCATGTCCTCCGATTTCGTTATCTATGTGAACGTTTTGAAATTCAGAATAGACAGATATTGGAAGTCAGAAATATAGAAAGTACATCAAGATAAGCGTTGACAGAGAAAAGTCGGGGAACCATTATAGGAAAGTGTGGTGAACTAATAATGGAAAGTGTGTTGAACAAATATTGGAAAGTGTGGTGAACAAGTATTACGACGTGTTTTGAACTAATATTGGAAAGTGCGGTGAATCAATAATGGAAAGTAAGTTGAAAAAATCATGGAAAATGCGCTGATTGATATTAAGATATTAAGTCATATTGTTCAACGATAATTCACCAGGATACTCATAAAAATGAATCTTTCCAACACCAGCAAGTATATTTTGCGTTTTTTTGGTCGAATGAATGCAAAAGTTGATCGCAGGAACTGATGTAAAGGTTGTGACATATCTACTTCGAAACTAATAGTAAAATCTACATTTCAACCGCTGACTTGAAACTTTACGTTGGTGTTGGAATAATTCAATGATATTTTTTTCAACTACTAGCTTTGTGCTGATATCATTTCTTATTTTATTTGAATGCCTTGTCAGTGAGACCAAAATGTGTTCAAGTGGATGAAAAATTTGTTACTCTGCACAAAAAAAAATTAAGCTTGACTGAACTTATTTATCATTACATTCGCTGAGGAACAGGATTTTGTGTTGAAAATGATTCAGATATTCTCGATAAATTGAATATAACTTATTTATGTCCGCTCGATATTTTGGGAAACAATATTTTATCTAGAAATTTGAAATAGACTACGGTCCTGTTTTATTGAGCGTATCGAAATTTCATAATAATAATCCCATACACCCAATATAGTTAATGCCATAATGGTACGTCTAGGATTTTCCAACCGAAAAGTACTATGGTCCCCTTCACAATTTATTTCGGTGCTGTCATTAGAGTACAAGGACGAAACCTTTGAGAATTTTGCGAAATATTTTTCAACATTGCAGTTTCGTATTCGATGGAAACTAAAATTGTATAGTTCGCGAAGGAAGTTCTATTTTGAAATAATGTCCAATGGTAACTGCATTGCAGTGAATTATAGTTGAAGTGACATCCCCTTGAATTCACATATTTTTTTGTTTTCATTGTTATGGTGCTTTTTGTCGAAAAAAAAGTGCAAAACTTAATTTTGAACTATACATTATGACAGAGTACGCCAAATTCGACACTTTTGAAGGAAAAGTTCTGTTTTCAAACTAGACAGATGAAAACATGATGTAACTGAGTTACAGCATGTTTTTCGAAAATGTAGGAGAAGCTGGTAGACATTTTGAACATTTTCCCCGAACAAATATATTTCATTGTTTGTTCTTTATCAGTATTATTATTATTGTTGAAGTTTCATTTATTAGTAGTCAATATAGAATACACTTTTATCAGTTGTATTGAAACTATGAGTTTTAATTACTGTTGTGACAAACTTTCTCAACATTTGATAGCTACTACTGAACAATTTCTTTCTGTTTTACCGTCACGTCGTCCATATACTACTTGTTCAAAGTGTGCGTTGTGAAGTCTACATGAAAAAACCCAAAATCTCTGCATTTCAAAGATGACTCTAGCAAAACAGGAAAAAAGTTACAGCAACTTTTCGAAAATGCTTATTTTCTAAAAATATGCTGTAATTCAGAATCGATGATAGATATCGATATGCGGTTTTCACCATAAATTTTGTCATTAAATTTGACCCTTATACACAGGCAGCATCAGTTTTCATCTATCCAGTTTGAAAACAGGACTTTCCCTTCAAAATTTGGCCCACTCTGCACAATGGAAACTCTCATGGAAGTGAAGAAATTGACTAAGATCTCAGTAAGTAAGAGTTAGTTACTTATATATCATATATATATATATCCAGAACACCGATATCCTAGACAAACATTCCCCTAACGGACACGCTAGAAATCCTTAAAACTAAGCACAGAATTCCAAAAGACACCCTGGACCTCATCAGTCACTGTATGAAAAACACGTACTTCCTCTTCCAAGGAACTTACTACAAACAATTTAAAGGTGCTCCCATGGGTTCCCCCCTTTCTCCAGTCCTTGCAAACCTTTTCATGGAAGACTTCGAAACCAGGGCTGTAGAAGCATTTGACCACAAGCCTACTTGCTGGTTCAGATACGTTGACGACATTTTCGTCATATGGCCTCATGGTTACGAAATCTTAAACACATTCTTAGATCACCTAAACGATATCCATCCCAACATAAAATTTACAATGGAGACCGAAATGAACAACTCCCTAGCTTTCCTGGACGTTCTCATCACGAAATCCAATAACTCATTCACCCACACAGTACACAGAAAACAGACCCACACCAACCGATACCTACACGCAAACTCTCATCACCATCCAGCACAAACAAACTACGTAATGAACTCCCTGATATACAGATCAATTCAGCTTACCGACGACCAGAATAGACCACAAGAGCTGGACAAACTGAAATCAGCCTTACTCCAAAATGGTTACAACAATTCGCTAATGTCTATCCGCCATCAACTGACCCGTCCTCCAAAAACGAATGATCCACTAGAGAGTATTCAGCCACACAAAGCTTTCCTACCATACATCAAAGGTGTGACAAAATCAGTAATATCCTGAGAAAACACGAGATAAAAACAATATTCACGGCCAACAACCAAATATCCAAATTCCTCAGATCTCCCAAGGACACAATACCAAACGATTCTCAAGGTATATATGAAATACCATGTTCAGACTGCCCCAGAACTTATATTGGCCAGACTAACAGACGAGTAACTTCCAGAGTCTACGAACACGAACTTGCTGTGCGTCAGGCATCTTCCACTTCCGCACTTTATAAACATCGAGAAGACACAGGTCACAAAATAGACTTCAAAAACACAAAAACAATTTCCACCGAGAAAACTCTGCAAACCAGGATCACCCGAGAAGCCCTTGAGATAGAGAAGCGCCCCAATTGCCTCAACACTCGCGACGACGGACGTAGACTTCCCAATACCTGGAAGCCTCTCATTGCACGCATCAACTCATTTCCCACCAACCCAGTTCCCGCACACAGCTCACTTAGCGCCAACCAAGTTCCCGCACACAGCTCATCTAGCGCCAACTCAGTTCCCGCCCATAGTTCACCTCACGCCAATACATTGCACACGGCCATTACAGCCACGTCCACTATAAATACAGTTCCTCAACCCACAATTCCTCAGTTCTCTCGAAGGAGTAGGCAGATTGAGACCTTAGAGAGAACCAGTGACGAGACATGGGGAGTAGGCAGATTGAGACCCCGACGTCAAGTCACAAAAACCTAACGTAATTATACCTGAGGAGTAGGCAGATTGAGACCTCAGCGTAGAATTACGTTTCAACCATTTATTAATTTTCTTTCTTTATCAGTTCTTGAAAATGGCTCCAAAATCGGAGCCGAAACGTCGAATTTCAACAAATTCTAGACGCGGTTCAACCCGAACTTTTAGTTTTCATATATATATAGAGTACTAGAGTTCTCGTCTATGAAGACATGTGAGATATAAGAAAAAACAAAAATATAAAGTGAAAGTGAGTATGATTTGTGAAATTGAGAGCATTATATTTTTGTTTTTTCTTATATATATATATATTATTTTCTACACATTATTTTTGTTCTAGCTTTTTCGTAATAACTCGGCGTGGTGTTTTTTGAATAGCCCTGATTTGTTTTTGGAATTAATCGTTGTTGTTGAATCGTTTGTTTCGAGTTTTTTAAAGACACCTCGGTTGCAATTGCAGAGTTTCTAGTGTTTGATAAACTTCCTCAGTTTCTCAGTAGTTTCTGTAATGGCATATGTATTTATTATTCTGCAATATGATATTCATTGTGTAATATGGGTTGGTTTTGTGTAAGATTCCCTGTTTTGAAATTCCGATATCCATGATGATATCTAGCAAAATGCGCAATCGGATTAGGTATCGATCCGTTTCAACAGAGCCTCATTGAAAAAAAGAAAAAAATTCACCTATTGGTAAAAATACGGATACAATTATTCGGCATGAATTCATTATCGAAGAATGTTACTGAAAAATGTAACGCATTTAATAACATGTCTGTGCACCAAAAAAAAAAAGGAAAAATAGACCGAATTGCTTTTCCCGGTACACACAGAATTCGAATAAATACGGAACAAATTCAATAAAACATAACATATTTCTGAGCGAGGCTCGAACGCATCCGTTGATTTTTGTTCAATCTAAAACGCGATTCTTGTTCGTTTTATAAAAACAAAACTTGGACGGTTGATAATTTATTTTACTTTTTCATGTTTATTTTATTCCGAAAGCCTTTGTTTGATGAGAGCTCTCGTAAAAATTGGGTTTTATTATCACAAACAACATTTGCGTTCGGAGTTCAATTATATATTATATTTTTATTTTTAACAGTGCCTGTATTTTTCCCCAAGCATTGATATTTATTCAGCTCTTGTTTATTCGGTATTTTGATGAGGTCGATGGGAATATATAAACCGGCGGCTATATCGAGTTTCTTTGGTGATTTGTGAAGTTCGACTCATTTAAGAACCTCCTACCAACATATACAAATCAGTAGTTTATAATGGATGTGTTCAATGTATAAATCTGAAGATTCTTTATACAACTATATCATCAGATATTTATTATCTATGATAGGAATAACTTGATTTCGTCAAAGAAGCAGTATATTTATCATCTCTTTATAGCATGGCAATTTCATTTATACATTACTAAAATATCATAAAAAAATTATCCAGGAAGACTTGTCTTCTTCTGTTGATGCCCTGTTCCAGAAAACAGCCAGCAGTTGGCCGATTTGATCCAAAAATTCACGAATTTCAATTCATAATGTTTACTCCTTAAACACTTTTAGTTTCTTAGTTGATAGCATGAAAATATGAAAATCAGCATACTTAACAGTACAATACATCTTCTGAGAATCAATTCCTCTATAATCACGGAAATAATCCTAAATTAAACCAAATTGTGTATAGGAGAGAATTACCTTGCTAAAAGAGATTCATTATTCTAAAATTCAAACATTTATTGGATAATTTCATTAACACATGGCTGCACTTATAAAATTTAATGATTAAAGCCACATGATCTGTGATATTAACGGACATATATGCCAACAAGCGGCTATTTAGGTAAACAAGCGGCTATTTTGGTAAACAAGCAGCTATTTGGGTAAACAAGTGGCTATTTAATTAAACAAGCGGCTATTTAGGTGAACAAGCGGCTATTTTAGGTGAACACGGCTATTCATGTAAACAAAGGAGTGAGTTGAAACGTATTGAAATAGAATATGAATGATTTTATGCTGTATGAAGTAATCTTCCTGAATATCACTCGACCATGACAAAAATAGAGACTATTATTTTCTTATATTTATCTCAAGTAGCTTGCATGATGAGACAATTTAATCCAACCATATGAACATTGATAATTTAAATACCTCCTGGGAGCTTCAGCAAACTTACACGTACCGAACAATACCCAAAATATCCATGAAGCCACACTAGGAATCGCACGTTAAAAGGTAAGACCTCGTTAATCCTTAGCTCGCACAAGTTTCGACTTTTGAGGGCTGTCGTTCGTAGGGGGGTGGCAGCTGGTTAACGGAAAAAACAATTTTGAAACAACAACAACAATTTTGAAACACTCACAAAAAACTAGCAGCATATCAATTACTAATTAAAGACTTTTGACAAAAACAGTTTTTGGACACAATAGAGCATTTCGTACAATCCTAAGGAAAACTTTGAGAGTTTAGAGAAATCGGGAATTTATGAAATCAAATCAAAAACATTAAAATTTGACTTGTTCTTGGATGTCAAACGTTTTTTAAAGATCAAGCTTGGCTTGGCCTCAACAGTCAAGCTTTCAAAAAACTTCATCAGGGTGGCTGGTAGCTCAGAGGCTGAAGTATTCTGGCTCACATAGGACAGATGTTCGAGGCCTCAGTATGCGAGAATCTTTTTACTCGAGTGTTTCGGTCTCTTCAGGCGGCCACATGCCTTGTCGTGAAGCAAGTGTAATGTGAGTTGCCTAGATGCCAAAGACAAAATTATTACAGATGCAAATTGAATGTCACCTTGTCATATAAACGCAAGAGGAAGGCACATTTGTGAATTGTTCGGGCACAAGGGTCAAAAATGCATATGCGTAAATCGCACGTGCTTCAAGAATCCTGCATGGGCACGCTTGTATCTGAGTCGGCCTCAACATCGCTCTTCGATCTTCCACCATGATCGTCTACTGCATTTTTCTGAACCCTTTGGTAAAATGAGAAGTACTTGTCTTGTTTGAGCATGAACAATATATAGGCTGGTTAGAATATGTAAGTAAGTAGCTAATGGAAACATTTCTTCTTCTGATTTTGAGGAAGAGAAAAACCAAGTAATATACCCAAAAAAATCACTGATTTCGTTATCAATAAGGGACTATTACAGTCTGATAACATTTCAACCTGCACTTTATGACACATGTAATTGAAAAAATGAGCCACATTATCACCTAAGAGGTATTCAATCAGTACACATGATTTTTTTTTACCAGAAAACCTCCACCAGGAATATTTTGAGTTCAAACATCGGTTCAATTCGTTCAACGGTTTTAGATTGAATGAGAATATGATTTTAACTACTGATATCATTTTCTGATGTTTCTTATTTTTAGGAAATAAAGATATTTTTGGCAAGCATTCTGTAGAACCATTCCAAACCATTCTTACCCAAATAATACGTCATTCTGACATATCAATTAATTTTCGGTGTATAATAGTAGTAATAGTAGAATAGGCTTATTACTGACATAATTTGTCAATTGTCTGAGGTGGAGCTTGAGCTTGGTAATGAAATGCTTCAAATGTCAAGCTTCTTTCTTTGAAAGCTTGGCCTGACTTGAAAATATGGTCAGACTTGGCTTGAAGCTGCATAAAACCAAGCTGAGTTCGTAAATCTCTGGATTCATGGAGTTTTTTTCAGTTATGTTAGTCAGCAAGTTATTCAATTTTTATAAAGGACATGGCTTGGAGTAAACGTCGTATATTATTCAAGGGAGAGTCGTTCATAGGAAATGTCAACATTTTTCTTAAGTGAAGTGTTCTTTCCATCTTCTGGAAATAAAGTGATGGTATTCTCCTTTTCAATGTAAATTTTGCGGAAATAAATACTGAATGATCGATTTGCTGGACCTAAAGTAGAAGATTCTCCTTCGGCGAAGAACATTATATATGATGGCCGATTCCGATGTATCAGCCGCATATGGTAGAATTATTATGTACATCCGCAGCGAACTTTTAATATATCGCCCTTTTAAATTGACGTTAATGTTTATGTTTCTGCTTTTTCGCCACTCAGAAAATAAAAACGGCTCGCTCTTATGGCCGTGGTGTCGTCTTAATATTATACATTAAAAATAACGAGTAAATAAAGACAATGTGTAATTGTGTAATTTAGATACTTACATGTATTAAATGTATATCATTACGCAGCAATCAAGAACGAGTGGTCTCAGAATAAAAGTTATCATATTTAATGATAACGACCATGAACCCATTTTCTTCTCGGGATATTAAAATAATAAAAATAATTACCAAGAAGCCAGAGTCTGCCGCGTGGCCAGTGGCGCGCCTACGCGTTTTCCCGCCCACCCGTCAACGCAGCGAATAAACATATTAATAAAACAAATGACGAATACGCTCATCTGAATGACTGGCATTCTTCTCACTCTCAGATGGGTGGTGACACATAGACCGAGAAAAACGTCTATTACCGGGTGTTTCACGGAGGATGGAACGTTGGAAGTATTTGGAGAACGGAGAAACAGACACAGGGAGGCTCAAAAATTGCTTAATAATAAAAACTAACGATAATTTAACACAAATCGACTCAGAATTTGCCCTCTATTCACGAAAAAACACTCCAATAAGCCAAAGACGAAAATAAACAGAAATTTTTGTTGTTGTTCTGTCAAATATCAAATGCAGCGTTGCCATACTGACCAACTACGTGGTCAACGAAGAATCTCCGTTTGGTGATGGAAATACTATCGTTTTTACATCTCCCAACAAGCTGCAATGAACGTTTCAATTGCCTCCTTATTGTTATACATTTCATCCAAGATAGTATTTTTGGGTTTTCGTTGCCATGAAAATACCCGACAGAAATAAAACTTTAGCTGACGTGCTTATTGTATCCTTAAAAAATGCTACATGGCAACAATGTCATGATTTGAGGGATAGATAACATTATGAAAAGATGTTACCTTCAGTACTAATTGAGTATTACTCATGTAGGTTGTGTTACTTCATCGGAGCTATCAACAGTATCAACGAGCACTAGTAAAATTACTGAATTATTCTTGGTACCAACTATATAAAATAAATATTGTTTCTTATTAGATCTTATCATTTAAATTACTATCTGACATGGCATCCATCTGCCACTGCACAGAGCTTTCGTGTAGCTCGAAAAAATACTTTCAAAAGTGCAAAAGATTGCTACTTACTTAGGTAACCGAATTCGTTTTGAATACCGTATTTGAATCTATATTCCTTTTGTCATTTTTCATGGTAGATGAAAAAGTAAAAATAAAAAATTGGCATTCATTTTCAACTGCGATCCCAATTTCCTAGACTTCAAAAGTACGTTTATTACGATTTTGGCGAATTGACCTTGGACTCAATAGAAGGTTTAATACTCAACATTGACTCAAATCTGAGTCAGATGAATAGGTAGTCAATAAATGTACTGAACAACAATTGTCTCATTTCAGGTCTAAGAAGATTGTCAATTCACTCGAAATATTAACGACAGGATATGTAGTTGCTATTAATACTTGTTTTTCCTCAGTTCGTAGATCACTTATTCAATTTTTTGTTATACGCCACTGCATTTTCAAATATTTGTTTGGTTTTCTGTTTCAGGTATGTACTACATCAACTTTATAAACGCTTCAAGTCATTTGGGTATGTACCTACTTTTGTTTCTAGTAAATACATTCAGATCGGCTAGTAAATGCCTTTGACTGAAAAAGCGCTAACTACCGATATCTTGTTCAGAATTAAAGTATGTTTTATCATAGTGTTGAAGTTTTGGAGACTGGAATAGTAAATTTTCAACGAGGACACCATTGAATGGCTTAATATTCAGTTCAAAAGTAAGGAAAAAGCGAGCTCTTTTTTCAGATTGTCAGATCGTTTCTGAAATACTCAACATCAGGATGAAATTATGAAATACTAATAACTGAAGTGATGTTTACTAGTTTTCAATCTATAAATACTTACGGAAACATGTCAATCAATTTTCTCCATAATAATGATTAGTTGAAATGATAATGGAACGGTAAAAACCTTTGCGAATATATAAACAACATTTGTTTCAACTCTCCACGTACGGCAGGAAATATTACTCATTTACTCAGCTGCAATAATGATTGTTAGGCAACAGAGATGTTAGTAGCTCGAAATTATTCAATTAATTTCCTGCATGGCATTTTCCTTTTTTATTTTCGTATTAAGAGCAGTTGAGACATCCGGAAACCCTGTAGTACCACTTGTGCCTAAAAACAGTGGGGAAAACATCTTGTGTCTTGTATGAGAAATGTTGAGTCATTTGAATTAATTTCCATCATGTGAATCTTCGTTTCAGTCTTTGGGTCATCGGTCTGAGTCTTTGATTTTTCGGCTTGAGTCTCTGATTTGAGACTTGCAGTCTTTGAGTCATCACGTCGAAACTGGAAACTTTTGTTTAAGTCTTTCTGACATGGGTTTGAGTATTCGAGTCGCCATTTCTTTTATAATTCGGAATCAACTCGTCAAGAATTTTTGAATTAAAATGCATTTTCTCTTAGGAAATGTTGATTTTGTGGATTTTTTCGACTAAAAATCTGAAATTTTGTCGAAATCTAAATTTATTTTTGTGGTTTGATTCGGAATCAGCTCGTCAAGATACATTTGCGATTTCACGAAAAATGGAAAATAAAAACTTAAGAAAATTCGATCATGCTAGGGAATTTTTAATGTTTTATTTCTTTTTAAGGCTAAACCTTGTATCTGACCATATATAAATCATATTTTTTCATATTTTCAGCACGAAATTTTGCGTATATGGTGCAAATTTCAAGTTAATCTGACGATTTTGTATTTTCATGATTTTTTAGGGAACTTTCATCGAGTAATTTTTTTGTTCCGCCGATCGACTTGATTATTCAAAAGGTATAGTAATTGGTTCATTCAGAATTGATCTATCTTTAACTGTTTAACTTTTGGCACCACCGTGCATATAGCCGAAATTGTTGGTGGTTCACTATGTCCACTATCGCCTTTTGGATCGTTTACTCTTGAACGAGACAAAATGTCGAAGTTCTGTCAAGAGGAGGTAAAAATGTGACATTTTCAATACATTATGAGATTGAAATGTTTTGCCTGATACCACCTGATGCCAGAAGGGCGCTATCATATTTTGTTGTAATGGAAAAGGCTTTTCTATTATTTTTCAAAATTAGCTTAAGCCGTGTACAAGCTATTTAGATAAAAATCCATTTAAATTTTTGTTTGGTATTATTATCCTAATGCTTGAAGTAGTTTCAATGAGGAATCGAAAATTATTTGAATATTGGACTACCTTTGATTTCAATGTACAGTTGCCAAAGTTATTTTGAAGTTTCAACAATTTTCTTGCGCTTTTGCCATTTTCACAATGGTTTGACTTCGACCTTCACAACTTCACATAAGGGTAGCGTAAAGGTCGGTTTGATAGGTAATGGGTCCAATACATTATGATCATGTTTGGTTCCCACTAAAAGGAAAATCCTGTTATGTCCATTGCTCGACTCGATGTGATTTAATGTATCCGGAATACGAAATTTATTTTCATTTATTAAATTATATTAAAAAAATTATATGTGGTCCCAGATCTAAGATCAGCAATATTGACTGTGAGCCGCGACTAATTGTGTGTATGAGAACTGATGGGTCATCAGAACGCAGTTGTTTTTTTGGAACAGGGGCTGTTTTGAGCGATCGATATAATTAAAGTGAGAAGAATTACTACTTTTCAACAGATATCGGACACGAATAGATCGGATTTTAAAGGATATTCGGTGATGACAAAATTTTAGCCAGTGAATCACCAAGATCAGCTGAGGAGCAGGTACAGGTTAATCAAATTCCAATATCAATTCTTAACGACCCCCTTCTTTGACCACTGGGTGTAGTCATACTGTTGATCGATTTAAATCACCGCAATACGAAGGAGTTACGTTATGATACAAAGTTATTTTGTTTTGTTGTGTCATCGCATGAATCTTAACAAACGCAAATCAGTCTGTACAACAGAGTTTTTATAGGAATCTTAATAGTAAGCTGTATCCCCTCGACAAACGTATTCTCTCAGGTGGCAGGGCTATGATGATTAATTTTCTCTCGAAATTACGTTTTCAATAAGTAATAGCAACAGCTGTAATTTTAATGAAATCCCATATTTCTATATCTGAATGCTTTATTAATTTTAGCCGAGTTGAACCTTACTTGAAATGCCAATTAAATTAGATATTGATTAAATAATTAATAAAATATTCACTGCCATATATTACCGTTGGGGCATTATCCCCCAGTCAGAGTATTGCGCATATCATGGATGAATCTGAAGTCTGATAATAATTGAATATTATTAATTGGGCTATACACGATGTCTGGAAGCAGAAATCAAATCGGAATTGATAATTTGTAACGCAGCATGGCGATCAGTGATGCATTATGTTATTGGCACGTCATGGCTTTTGAATGGCATATTATTAATAAAGATTGTTTTGATTACATTTACGATTCAAATATCTCGTTACTTTGAAAGTAAATAAACCTATTTCAAAAATTGACTGAGGGAATATTCTGATATATGCAATTTAAAAAAAATAAAAAATTACACGATGGTTCCTCTGATTGAATTAATATACCGGGTGGCTACGGAAGTATTGCCTACGGAATATCTCAGTTATTGTATGAAGTAGGTTTGTGAAATTTGGAGCGTCGATATAATGACATAAGAGCTAGAATTTGAGCATATTGACATGTCGAAGTTAACTTCCGGTCTGACCGGAAGTAACATCAACTTTCTTATTTTAAATGGAAACCCTATTTTTTTTTCTTTTCGCTTTATTCAGCATTCAATTCCCTTTCTAATGACATGTCACAAGTTGGTATCTAACCAGAAACTAGATCAGAAAAAAATTATTATTGAAATTCACCGAGTAGGCCGTGGAAGCAAAATGAAAGCCAAAAATTGAAAAGTTGGCTATGGAAACCATACGTCACTTGATAACAGTTGCTACTACTGTGATATTTTATTTTCATTCGTCGGCGTTATAAAAAGCCGCCAAAAAAATATTGTAAAAATTGGGAAAAAAACAATACTCTGTAGGTCCATAACTTAAATAGGAACATGCAACTTTTTCTTGCCTGTACTATTCAGCATAACCATTCCTTTCTAATGATATAATAGAAAGTAATGTTTTGAAATGAAATACCAAAAAATCCAATTATTATTATTCAAATAACAAAAAAACAGATTTATCGAAAAAAAAAATTCAAATTGAAAGGATTAAAGATAAAATAAATTCAAAACAAATGTTCGAAATGCATTCCCTCAGCGTCAATACATTTATTGACTCTGGGTGATATTTTCATGTAAAACGTTTCTCAACATTTGGGGCGTGATATCTTGGAAAGCTCTACGAATTTTTACTTCTAGCTCATATAGAGTTGTAGGCTGTGTGGAATACACCCTATTTTTAAGATGCCCCCATAGAAAAAAGTCGCACGGAGTAAGATCAGGTGACCTTGGACCATGGGTTATGAGTCTCTCTTGAAAGCGATTTTGAAGATAATTTCTCGCTATTCTTGAATTATGCGGAGGGGCGCCATCTTGCTGGAAGTACATTCTCTCAGTTATTTCCGCTGGTAGGTTGTTAATGAATTCCGAAATTTCATTCGTTAAAAAATTAAAGTATCTCTCTCCGGTTAGTTGGCCTTGAAAAAGAATGGGGCCAACAATATGAGTTCCAACTATTCCTGCCCAAACATTCACACAAAATCTCTCCTGGAAGCCACCTTGCCGAAACCGGTGCTCGTTTTCTATCGCCCAGTACCTGAAACAAAAGACCGTTCACACTTTTAGCACTTTACACTTCGACTATCAACAATAATCCAAATAAAGTACAGTACCTACCTTGTATTATTCCTGTTAAATAATCCATTGTTGGTAAATCTTGACTCGTCCGTAAACAAGATATAATAGTTAAATAGGTGATTCTCAGCATTTTGTCGAAGAAACCAATTACAATATTCCAGGCGCCTTTCACCGTCATTTTCATACAAATGTTGATGCAACTGATACTTGAAGGATTTAAATCGATGTTTTTTCAAAATTTTCCTAGCAGAGTCCTTACTTATAGCTAATTCGGCGCCAATCTGCCTTGAGGAAATTGTGCTATCATATTCAGTTTCCTCATTAATAACAAATGCTTCTTGGTCTTCGTGAACATCAGGCTCAGTTCTTAATTTTTCTTCAAGCCACTGGAAATACCTTCTTGACGGTTGCTGCCTCCCTGGATATCGCTCTAAACACAATCGTTCAGCGGCATAAGAATTTTTTAAACATTCACCATAAATGAGAAGCATGTCAATTTGTTCGGTTCGTGAATAACGGGGCATTTTTTGAATATTCCACTAACTGATTTCGATTTCCAAACCCTTTTAAAATGGCAGAATCAAAAACACTACTTCGAACGTCAAAATAATATGGATAGCAGCGTTCGTGAGAGCTCTCGTTTCTTTTTTGTTTCATTCCAAAATACATCTTAATCAGCCTACTTGTTAATATTTTGGTTCGAATGATTATTGCAATGGAATGATTATTCTGAATAGCACAAACATTGTCCATAGGTAGATATTATAATATCTATGGACGATGGCACAGACCAAGTACGTTTATGTTCCTATTTAACCTAGAACCTACAGGATATAATTTATCATTCCACATTATTTTTAATGTTATTTTTGTTATTTGAATAATAATAATTGGATTGGAATAAAGCGAAAAGAAAAAAAAAATTGGGTTTCCATTTAAAATAAGAAAGTTGATAATACTTCCGGTCAGACCGGAAGTTAACTTCGACATGTCAATATGCTCAAATTCTAGCTCTCATGTCATTATATCGACGCTCCAAATTTCACAAACCTACTTCATACAATAACTGAGATATTCCGTAGGCAATACTTCCGTAGCCACCCGGTATAGGTCGATGAAGGTGTGAATGGAGTTCATTCAAATTAAAAGTTATGATCTGTGGCAAAAATAATATGTTTATCGTAACATTGAAAATGAAGCTTACTTTGAGTTAAATCTCTATTACAAATTATCAACATCATAACATCACATTACATTTATCAATTACAAAATATAATAAGTTCGTTACTTTATAATACCCTTGATACCAATTTTATTTTAAAATCTATTTATGAAAATTAACATGAATATTTTGACAGTTTTCAAAATCGACAGATACACCTGCACCATTCTTGTCCAAAGTGAGAGGCATGTCCGCTGAATCTTGGCCAGCAACATTCCTATCTACTTCGATGGCCTTTTCCGTACATCGGACAGTGTTTACAGAAACGTTTCCAACTTGAATTATTCGTGTAATAATGGAATTTTTTTTACTCAATATTTTTAACAAGAAAATTTGCTGAAGATCTAATACATTGACCGGTATACATAGTTGGATTGTCGAGTTTGATATGTTGCAATTTCTTCAGGTATTTTAGAAAAGAAATGAATATCACAAGGCTGAACGGTGCATTTTTCGTTTCTGTATGATACGAACAATCTTCTACGTGGAGAATGAGCTGAACGTAATGCTAAATATTTTTCAAATAATTTCACAGGATTTACGTTTCCGTCAGGTATCACCGCAAAAAACCTTTCCTTATATGGGTTTTTAAATCAGGAATTGCGATTATTAGCTTGCTCTCTAGCATGTCAACATTTTCCATGGACATTTTCGTTAATTCATAGGTTCTCCAAGCTCCGCCAGTTCCAATGAAAAAGGCTACTTTCATCATAAAAATTGTCGTCTTGGGCAGTTCGAACAAATTCACTAACCTGCTTTTTCATGAATATTTTTTCTACTCTTTCCTTCTACTCTAAACATAGAATATTTAGGCCACAAAGATGATCGAGATTATTCATTTGAGAGTTTCACAAAATATGCAAGTAATGCTGTTTCTCCATCACCTTGAACCTGTTCTGTATTTCGCCACTCACAAAACTGAAGGTATCCTTTTTCATGATGGATTTTTAATTTATCCGGAAGCAAATCTAATCTTACAGTGTTAGCAGCCGCAAGTATATTTTCAGGAATATCAATATCTGCCATGATATTCGCCACAGTTTCAAAAACTTTTAGTTAAATTTATATTGATTTTTATAGCCCGCTAAAATGACAATATCGTGACAATAACCAAAGTCGTTCATTTTATTTTCGCATTATCGTTGTCATTGATACGATATAAAACTTAGAATATAACTAGAAACTGCCTGTATTTTTTTTCAAAGTGGAATGTCCTTGCTGCTTTCCTGTGTGTCTTACAGCGGTATTTTTCACCAACAATTAAAATAAGCTACATTTTTTCATCGTCCAGTAGTACCTCTAGTATTTCCGTCGTGGTCGATCTCATTGTATTGTATGTACCTTTTCTAGAACTATCGTCGATGTAGTTAATGTTGTCCTGCTGTGCCATGCTAACGCTCCTTAGGTGACCATGGGCCCCACCATCATATTAAATAAACCACGATTTTTAGTTTAAATTATAATTGAAATCGAGAAAAATCAAGACAACTCAGTAAAAGTTCCGGTATGGTGGTTTTTTACGATTTTTAGCTGAAATATGCATCATATTGGAAAAAATTTAATACAAAGGTTGTGAATACTCAAAATATCTGAAACCCCTATATCAATATGTTTTCAGCAATACCTCAAAATCAACGAAAAAACATGCTGAAAACATTTCCTTTTTTATTTTTTATTTTTATCTCTTTATCGATATTTTAAATTTTTTCATGAAACTTGGTGAAATGTTTTTTTTGTTTCGAAGGAGCTGTAATTTTTCCAAAGCAAGATATATATTTTTTTATTGTAAACGAATTTAAATCATACAAAAGCTCAATTTTAAATCGATAAGTTGCTAAACAAATTTTCAATTTTTGAAATTTTTCAGTTTGAATTTCCTTTCGAAACTTCGACATCAAGATGATATGAATATTTCAGTTATCTTGAGAATCAATTTTTGGGTAATTTAATTTCATAAATATTCAAATACTCCTTGATAGTTTCTAAATTAACGAAAACATTGTTTGAACAATAATAGAATGAATAAAAAAATTAATAGTCTTTGTTTCTTGTAGCTTTCACATATTCGATTATTGTTTGAATAATTATTTCGGTAATTTCGAAACCATTAATGAATGATTGAATGTAAATGACATTATATAACATAAAAATTAATGTTTTTCATCAACCTCAACGCTTATTTGTAATAAATTCTCAAGATTACTGGAAAATCGATGATGAAAAAGTTTTTTTTTCAATAATTTTTTGCATTTTTAACGATATTTTTCCAAACAAATGAGTACTAGGCATTTTTCCCCTTAATTTCGAGTTATTGTTGAAACAGTTCTGGATATTAAAATTAAGTATTTTATTTTGTATTGAGTAAATTTTTTTTGGTTGGATGCCTCCAGTCATAAAAAAAACACTATCAAACCCTTAAACGTATGTTTACCCACCCCCAGCCCGTTTTTTGGACTTTTACTGAGTCGTCTTGATTTTTCTCGATACACTTATAACTGCTGAGAATTTTCCTTGAATTTGGGTATTTGAAATCGATTTGACCCTGATCTAGTGGTGCAAACTTCGATGAGGCTCAAGAGGGCCAAGCCCTCAGCCACACCGGCTATGAACTATATATAATAAATGCATGAATCAAAATACAACAACCCCTTTTCGTATAATCAAAACATTATGTATTTTCGTATGATAGTGTTGGTCACTGCCAGTCAGTAAATTCGCCATTGTGAATCATGCTGATACTAACCTATCATTTTTCATGACAAAATAATAAATAACATTATTTAACTAGCTTTTTTTTCAATCATGCGCATTTAATTATGTTTTGGGTGTTTGAATTCACGTTGTTCTAAGTGTTATTCCCAATATTTCGAGATCGTCAGCATACATCATAAAAATGGAGTTTGGTGAATGTCGATTATCCAAAAATTGAACAGCATAGGTCCTAATTGGGCTCCTTATGGAACCCCTGACGTGTTGGTGAATGATCTGACGGCAATTCACCTGTCACCACAGCTTGTGATAACGGTTACTTACATTGTATAAACGTTGAGGATTTTCATGGCCTTGTCTTAAATTCAAAGCGCCTTTCCAAACTAATTGGGGGCAACTCTACGTCGAATGTGCACGTCGAAAGGGACATGGTGCGTTGAAATGTGTGCACCGCGTACACATTTACGAGAAAATGTCATACGAGTTGCGCCCGTAAAACGCGATGATTTCGCAGCTCGCTGATCAGTTTACTGATAGTTGATGGTTGTTTTATCACCAACGCTGATTGTGGCCCGATATTTCCCGGTCATAAAGCCGCGGCCACGAAAATATTCAAAACGTTTCGCTAATAAGCGTTATCGCGCGCGTTTGATTGCCAGCTCGCTTTTCGAATAATATCGAACATTTCATTCCGATTTGTCGAATATACTTTGAGAGGAATCACGAGAGATAGGGGTCGTATAACGGCCCGGAATGGAGTTCCCGCCCTGATTACTTTCGCTCGACTCGGGTAGTTTGGGAAAGAACGCGGCGAGGTCTACGGTTGTTTGAGAAATGCTGGAATTTTATTTATTTTTTTATTTGTTCCGTGGTTGGTTGGCGTTAACCGTCATTTACAGTCTGAGATGTAGGTATAATACGTTCCTTGATTTCACAAGTTGGTGTTATGTATTGGCTCTAGTTTTGTACTAAAAATATTGAAAGATTATAAATCAAAGTGAAAATATCCATAATAAAAGTATAGTTCAAAAGATTTTCACTAAAGAGGTTTACAAAACCCCCGACAATTGTTTCGCTGTACGGTAAACAAAAAAATACCCCAAAAAAAAAAATAAAAAAAAACCGAAAAAAAAAAACGGAAAAAAATACTGGAAAAAATACCCCTAAATGCGATAACAATGGCCAGTATATAAAAAGTAAGGAAATTTCAACTGTGTGTTATGTTGAAGAAACTAGACCATATTTGATTCGTTTTACAATACAGAGGGGTGGAACAACAGATTTTCCAGCCTTGCGAAAAGGCGAATCTGCCACCAGGTCAGTTCGTTCAGGAACAATCAAGTCATAAAAATATAAAAAATCGTCTTTTTTGGTCGTCGACGATGAACATTCCACAGGATAGGTTAAAACTTTTATTGGTATTTTAAAATTAATCAAATATGGTCTAGTTTCTTTAACATGACACAGTTGAAATTTCATTACTTTTTGTGTACTGGTCATTGTTATCGCATTTAGGGGTATTTTTTCCGTTTTTTTTTCGTTTTTTTTTTCGGGGGCTTTTTTTCCGGGGGGTATTTTTCCGATTTTTTTTCAGGTTTTTTTTTTCGTTTTTTTTCGGGGGTATTTTTTCCGTTTTTTTTTCTCTAGATTCCGCTGTACAACAGCTTCTTCAAGTGGAGAAGATATACATTCCAGTATATCTTAGAAGATTCAAGAAGAAGCTGTTGTTCAGCGAAACATTTGTCGTGGGTTTTGTAAACCTCTTTGATGAAATTCTTTTGAAAATTCGAATTGAAAACTTCAATGACAAAAATCATGACAAGACTGATCATTCAAAACATGACATAAGGTAAAAGTACCAGTTATCGCCACCTCAAGGAAAACTAATACTTGATACTATTCGTTCAACATGTACATTCATTGTCTTTCAAAAATATCAAATTTAAAACTCAAACAAGTTGATACGTCTATTTGATGATAGAATAAAACATATTGTTACAACATGTTGAAGAACTAAAATAATGAATAATATAATAAATTACCATTTAGCCCAGTATCCGTCATCTTAGAATTAATCCCAGATCAGTATTCGTCATAGAAGTGTCTGAATATCCGTCAGTATCGATATCTTTGAATACAACTAATACTTGAACGGTGAGCGAAGTCACCCAGAAAACTACACGTATACAAAATTTGAAACACTTTCAATTCACTTTTTCACAAACATTGTATCTTGTTACAGTACATGAATTATAACAAATGCTTGCTTTTCCACCAGTTACACACAGGAAAAATGCAATAGAGACACAAAACATCCAGTTGTAAAAAATGCTTATACATGATTTAGACTGGTAGTAAAATTGAAGAAGATGGATTTACAGGGAAAGATATGGATTTTTTTTTGAACGAAGGTACTGTTATGAAGCAGTCACGTATTATTTTATCTAAAACATTACGTCAAAAAGTATTAGATGATCTATATGAATCACATACTGGAATAGTAAAAATGAAAGCACGAATATTGATATAAAAAGTAAAAAAAAAATTGAGGAAAATGACCGCTCTCAACTCAACTCAGTATATTTCGCGAATTTCAAATCGATCGGCACAAAAAAAATTACTCTAAAAAATCTTGAGGGGAAAATACAAAATCATCAGATTCACTTTAAAATCGCAGTATATACGCTGAATCCAAAAAATATTATTTGTGTATGCTACAAGGTTTAGCATATAATAGAGGTAGAAAAAAATATAGAGGGAAATGGCCCCTTTCAACTTCTGATGAATTCATCAACTTGAGAACAGTTGAAGATAGAGCAATTTTGCGAACGCCAATCGATTCAGAATGGTGAAATTAGTTAACTTTGTGAATTTCGAGTCAATCGACGTATTTAAATTGTTACTCGAAAAATAAAAAAAGTGCAAAGGGGTACCTAAAAATTATGAAAAATACAAAATCATCACATTCACTTGAAATTCTCACCATAACAAACAGGATTCCAGAAAATTTAAAAATTCTATCCACATTAGGTTTCAAAAACAAGCTCAAAAACGATATTTTGTTAGCAAAATTATCTCTTTGATTCTTCTCACGATGTTCATGCACTCAAAAAATCTCTGCTCTGTCCTAATTTAATTTTTATTCAGCTACAAATATAAATACTTTGTTAAATAACATATTTAATTGTTGGTTTAGTTTTAGTATAGTTTAAGGGTCCATAGGTTGAGTGGAAGATAGCACTCGCTCATCTCTTCATGGAGTTCGAGCCAGAGCTAACTCTGACTTTTGATAGGTTATAACGATATGTATTTTTCTATTTTATACTGTTACTTTCCGATACCTATCAATAAAAGCGATTATTATTATACAGGCCGTTTCTATTATCATGTGGTAACATTGCTATATTCTAAACCGTAATAGATACGAAGACGACTAAATGGGAAAAAAGGTAACTATTGTGGTGAGCAGTAAATTGGTCATAGAAAATTTACGGGGATTCTCGCCCTTCCCAACTTATACAGGGAAAACTGAAAATGCTGTTTTCGGTTTTTTACGAATAGAGTTGTTATTTCAGAAAACAGCGTTTTCAGTTTTCCTTGTATAAGTTGGGAAGGGCGAGAATCCCCGTAAATTTTCTATGACCAATTTACTGCTCACCACAATAGTTACCTTTTTTCCCATTTAATCGTCTTTGTATCTATTGCGGTTTAGAATATAGCAATGTTACCACATGATAAAAGAAACGGCCTGTATATATATATATTTTTTCCATTATTATTATTATTATATACTCAACATTTTATACTGATTCAAAAAATGTATGATTTGGATATGCTTAGATGCAAAGTTAGGCATTAATAGGGAATATAACCTCAAATGCATGATGGAATTTTTGAAATTTTTTTATTTTTTTTTATTTGAAAACATCCTTCAAATGTTTCTCGACGAACTGATATCAAATCTTATCTCGAAAATATATTTCTTACCTCCCGTTGGTGATAACTTGTTTTTGAACTTGTTCATTCTCTGGAACAGAGAGGAAACAATCTTGAAAATCCGCCTACCTTTAGCAGAAGTTTTCACTTCCTGTGTATTATTTTCTTCCTACCTTCTTGTTATCGCATCCAGCATTCATCATATTTTCTAATTCACAATTTTCCCCTGCGGTCAATCTTTATTATTCGAACCGGCTTTGCCTCGGTTTAATTTCGATCAAACTCTTTGTAAATGAATAGTCGCTTATAATTTATAATTGTCGAGGATTTCTCGAAAATTACCTACTTATAATAATACGATTCATTTGGATTACCGCCAAATGAATGATCTTTCGAGCGATATTTCAACACGGTCAATAATAAAACATGATTCATTAGAGCCTTTGGGCACATAGCGGTGTAATTATAGCGATTCTCGAAAAATAGAACTGGGGTACTCGTTACATGAGTGCGATGAATTTGGTGTATTAAGTGGCGGAAATTGAAGTGTACGTATTTATACTCTAAGCCGGCCATTCATTGAATGAAATCAACTAATCACGCAAAATTTCAGTTCATCCTAACTACTATACAGTGACGAACGATTCGATTGATCGCTAACACCAGCCTATAATTTTGTTTTGCCTAACCTTCATCCGGCTGCACCCCTAATAGTAAGCCTCTTCAGTCTTCAGGAGACTTGTGCGAGCTGGATATGACGAGGGCCTTACCGTTTAACGTGCGATCCCAAGCACAGTGAAAGTGTCCATCTATGTTTGCCAGTATTTCATCCAAACAGTAAATGCTCCCATTATTTTTTTTTTGGGAGGTGGAGGAAATCTTTTATAGAGAAATATTGAGTCTCCAAACTCAATAAATACTGTGAGATTCTCCTTATTAGGCATACTCACTAAAACCTCCACCTCTGTGTAGGTCCGGTCGGCTATTGCCTCCGATGACACTTAGGCTTTATGGCCCATTGTATCTTCAAAATGCTCCCATGGTCGCTCATCTTTTCTGAGCGATATCTTCTGTCTTGCTACATGATTATGTCTGTTCCTTAAATGGACAACGCGATTTTTTCAAAGGCATAAGGCCACATGACCATACATTGCGATCATTCGTAAAACTGCAATATTTCACAATGTATTTCAAAGTAGGCTTCATGAAAATGCCCTTCTTGGAATATTAAATATCGCCAACCCACTTGGGAATATCTTGAAATTAAAAAAAATCGATAAAAAGTTTGCTATTGAAGAAAAAATTCACACTCAAAACGTTACCGTTAATATTGAAATTGGTTGAACCTGTACAAAATATTTCTACTCCCCAGCTGATCTTGGCGATTCACTGGTTCTACTGGTATTTAGAAAAAAGTCTCCTATCTAGGACCTAAAGGTAGCTTGTCATTACTCCACCACTGTTGAAAAGAATCATCTGGTTAGTCCAACAATTATTTTCAGATAGTTCTTACTCATCCTCAAATTAATTACAGCAGCTAGTCATATTCATTTTTCTGGGTACCACTAATTTTCAATATCGAAATCTATATTGTTTGATCCACTCCTTTTGGTCATATACTTTATCATTCATCATCATCCAATGAATCTTGTACTAGTCCAAGATGAGAACACAATTATAATCAGAGGCCCGCGGTGGCCTGAAACGTTAAAATTTTGCCATCACCGAATATTTGTCGCCAATCTTAAAAATCCGATCTGTTCGTCTCCGATGCACAGCACTTACTCCAAAAAGCTCTCCATGTCAAATTCCCTTTTTTTTAGAACTTCTCTCGTCCATTGTTTCAAATTAGTAATTCTATTCACTTCAATTATTTCGATCGCTCAAGACAGTCGAAAAATTACGGAATTATGATGACCCATCAGTTCTCATGTGAATACAATTAATCGCGGCTCCTAGTAAGTTGCTCAGGTAGGAATAACGTCCCGTTAACCAGTATTACTGATCTCAGTTTGGGCCCACGTATTATTTATTTCGAGATAATATAATAAATGAATATCAGTTTCGAATATCGGACCGTCTTTAATGATTATAAATTATTGAATTGAACTGAATAACAAGTACATACTTAATAAATTCTAAATGTGTAAATCAATCTGCCCAAAGTAATTCGACAGCATTAAAGTCTGGGTGATAAGGTGGTCATCTTAATACTTCTTTGAAATACAGTTACGCAAAAAGAGAAAAGCAAAAAAGGTTTATCGAGATTAAATCACGACACCCAAATAAATAAAACCGCTTAAAACTATCACTAGCCATAGGGGTTAGGAGGGAATTTTTTAGGGTTTGTAGATGAGGAATGATGTTTTTCTACCCTGTTATTCTGCAGACACAGTGGGCGAATGAAACCAGCTTTCGCTCACCTAAGCAAGCCCTGCGTTGTTGTTAAAAGGCCTTTAGGTGCTATAAGTGTTTGTCTCTACCAAGGGGGTTGTCTACTCTGCCTCCTCCAAGTTATACAGGGGGTGGTGTTAAATTATGGGTGAGACATAGGGCTGTCGGGTTATCCTAACCCTCCCGGAAAAACAACAAAAAAACCGGGATTGGGCGTACATGGTGTTATATGCGATAACTTATCTCCTGGCGTTTCATGGAAAATATACATAGCTTGGTAGATGAGCCTGTGTGTCGGACTTCTGTTTTCACGGGCTTTTGTTGTCATCATATCTTTTGTCAGCGCGCTTCAGAGGATAGTGTGCCTGTAAAATTTATCAAAATATTGTACGATGAATTTCTCGATTGTTGGAATATCGCTAGCTCCCTCAGTGTGTCAAGCCAAATGTATCATACAGTTGAGAAAAGTTATGACCAAGTTACTGTGGTTTAAAATTTCACCTCTTCAACAGATGATAATGATACCAAACAAGTTTGGCATAAATTGTTATGCTTGTGAATGGAGGATAGATCCAGGCATAATCTGAAGAAGAGTACAATTCTATCAAATGTTTTGGTTAGTATTTGTATATTTATGAGATTAATTCAACTTTGAGAAAAACTGGTTTTGTAATATATTCGACAGCAGAATTCAATATTTAGAAACTTCGAAAACAATAAATAAATACTACAATGACAGCAATAGGCGGTATTCATAAAATCTAGCACATCGGAATTGGCATCTAGGCAACTCACATCACACTTCTTGCTTTACAACAAAGCATGTGGCCGCCTAAAAAGACCTAAATACTTGGAGAATTGAAGATTCTCTCATACTAAGACCTCGAATGTCTGTCCATTTCGAGCCAGAAGCTCTACTGTCAGATACCTTAGCCACTGGTCTACCGACCTCAGCAAATTTATTGGCTATAGCATGCCCCATCGCAATTCCAGGGGTTGCAATTTTTCCCAATATAGGAATGATAGGTAGTGAGGGTTTTTCTATTACGTTGAGAAAGGATGGAAATGCTACATCGCCCAAGCTAAACCGACTGATCGTGTCTCAAGAAATCCACAGGCTGATTATATTGTGCAATTTGTTTGATTGTATGTTTTACCAAAGTATTATACTAGGTGTTCTTAAAGTACAAACTTTAAATGGCATATTATGAGATGAAAAGTTCATATGAACATAGGTCCGCAAAGGTTTTGTTTCGGAGATACAGGGTGTTAATTAAAAAAAAATAATTGTTTTTTTTAACATCTTGAATATTGAGATGATACATAGAGGCTGTGTGATTTCTTTCATGAATCGATGACGCACTGGTACCTGTAGATATTATACTCAGAATGATGAAGTTTCCCAACCTAGTCTGCATTACTAGAATGCCCACAGTCCAACTAACGAACCCTGAAGCACTCCCTCAGAACGGTGCTCATTCCAATTTTAGAAACGTATTTGGAATCATCATCGTAGAGCTCCACCCTGGCTCAGAACCGACACACATCAAACACCCTGTACTGCAAATATTACCCGCCACCAACCAACACATCCATTCTCATATCTGCATCGACGAAATGGGATCGCCGAACAAACATGCTCGACATTCTGATAGGAATTCCACCGGCATATTTCTTGCTCTCGACAAAGCTTCGGCAGCCCAATGACAGAACAACAATATAATAACAGAAACAATGAGCAGAGAAATCCGCGCGCTAAGTCAATGGCTAATAATAATGTCGCCGTTCGCACCGCACAATGGTTGTTCGGATGTACGTTTATACGTGATCGAAATAGTTGGGAGAGGCGATGCACTGATGCGATATTGTTTCATCATCGGATGCTGATTCGGATTCGGAATTTGGATAGAGATGATCAGCGGATAGAAAGCAGGGCCGCCGGAAGACGGGCGATGAAGGGTTCATTCGTCGCACAAAGAAAATGATATCAGGAGCGCCTCAAGGCTCCGTTTATGGCCCCCTCTTGGTTTTCTTATATACCGTGTATATATTGTCAGAATCAAGCAATTGTCGATGATGTTACGACACGCCAACTTTGAGATGAATAGAAATCTCGAAAAATCGAAATAAGGTGTTTACACACAGGTTGAGTTTAGAAAAAAATGAAAGAGTGAACTCCATGAAACAAAAACAATTAATTAATATCTTAGTGGTCATGATGGTAGAGCGCTAGTCTATCAATCAGAGGGACGTAGGTTCGATTCCCAGCTGGTCACTGGTCTCGTGCTAGGAATCGCACGTTAAAAGGTAAGACCTCGTTAATCCTTAGCTCGCACAAGTTTCGACTTCTGAGGGCCGTCGTTCGTAGGGGGATGACAGCTGGTTAACGGAAAATACAATTTTAACAAATTTTTTAACAGTGCTAGGCAACGAAACAATACATTGTAGTTTTTTGAAAGTATCTACGTATTCAAACTCTTTCTCGCATGAATCAGAATCCATCCGTACCACAGAGTTATACATTTTTGAGCTAACTGTTTTACGATCTTTAAATTGAGGTGTCGCATAAATTTCCTCATTAAAAAAATCGAAGGGGCAGCTGCCATGCTAAGATTATTATAAAAATGGACCTGCCTGAGCGTTTTGCTTCTGATATAAAATTTGAAAAGTTAATACTCTCTTTTACAACACACCAAGCTCTCGTCTCAGCTTTGAAACTTCCTCAGAGTCTTGAAATATTTGAAAGGTATAAATGACAGACCAAATACAAATATAAACTAAAAACAAAAAGAAATCTTAACAAAATTTACAGCTATCTCCTCCAAATAAACAAAGACTGAATTTTCAAGTTCACAGTACAATATTTTACGAAAACTTCATGAGAGTAATTTTCTTGATGTCAATAATTGAGGAAAGTGGTAACCCTGGTTGTCAGAATCAAAAACTGTCAAATTACATACTGTCATTACGAAGACAATAAATATACCAATATGAACTACCACATCTCGCCGAAAATTAAACGGGATGCCTACTACTGGTGTGTTATGTCAAAAAAAAATAAGTGTTTCCTAAATTCTACCACAGATAATAACATTTTAAAAGTATTTACAACGCCCTAGATTAGCATTATCGTCAAAAAATTCAAAATTATATCCAAGTAACCCACCTGAGAGCTTGTTCGATAATTTAATATTACAAAATTAATAAAGCCGATACAATCACTGTCTGGCATCCGGTATATGGATTATTTGATAATCCGAATTTCAATGTAAATATTTAAATGTTTAACAGTAAATACTGGCAACAAAAATCATCCTCAGGATCAGAAAATGCATGTCATTCTCTTGATTCACAACATATGATCTATTTATTCTTTCTAGTCAAATGGCAGTGAAACTAACAAAAAATACATGTTTCAGTCTAATCCCACACAGCTCTACTTTCTAAATATCTCGAATAACTACCAAGTACGGTTACTTCATAACGGCTGGTATTTTTACTAATTTTTATAATTATATCTTGTGTAAATAATTTCAGTGATCAGGTTCGGTATTTATTATAACATCTGGAAGGTGCTACTTTAGTTTTTTGTGGCCTCTCGCTATAAAGTCTATTCAAACAGTAACAAATGATGTGTTATACTTAATTAATAAATTATCATATGAATAATACAATTGCTGCGGAAAGAGAAAAACCACATCCGGTTAATTAACTTTAAAATAATCCTCGATAATAACAACATTGTGCAAATATAATAAAACATAGTAAAATACTTATCGAGCTCATTATCATTGTTATTACAAATGACCTGTCGTTTGGTACGGTTATTCATCAACATGCATAATAGTCCAGGTCTAATTATGGTGAAATTTATTCAAAATGTCAAATGGGTTTATATTTGCGCAATTTACTGTGGAACCCAAACAAAATATTTTATTTGATCGCTTGGCAAACTCAGAGTTTCAGTGAATGGGAAGAGGCAGGTCTCTCATTGTCTTCTCTCACTGATGATTATGTAGCAGTGATGTAGAAAAGTTCACTTCATGATCTCGCTCACTTGTCTAGAACATAAAAGTCTTCGATTTGTCTGTCTCTCTTCCATATTATTATGAATTTCTATATTGTGAATTGGTCTCAAGTTTTGTTGACTAATAATTGTTTTGATTTAGCAATTCTATTTTCAATAGTAATATCCTTAGGACATTGAGAATAGACGAGATAATTTTATGACAATCGTAAGCTCTTTTCATGGTAACAGTCCGAAGCCGAAGGGTGAGGGATATTGCCAAGAAACGAGCTTGAGAAATTATGAGGCATTTTTCAATGTCCGAGGGATATTCGGCGGAAAATTAGACAAAAAAAATATAACTCAACACAACGAAACATTTATTTATTAAAAGTACAGTTGGTGAAAGTTGTTCAATTATTGAAATTTAACTTTACATTAGATTCGTTGCTGGTCTCTAATATAGAAGATCTATTGCCATGCATAATATTTATGATCTTGGTCGAAATTAAAGTATGGTTTTTTATAATTTTGATTGCTATGACCAGTAATTTTCAGCAATTGTTGTTTTACACCATTTTTTGCCAATTTGCTAACAGCAGTTGATCTATTCGAGTGGTTTGTTATCTTTTTGTTCTTAACATTCAAGCCAATTGCCTCAGCAGCAGATTCAGTCCATCCATTTATTGTATTCTTTCTAACATTAAATTATCGTACCATTTGTCAGTTCCATTTTGGTTTTAAGAACAGTCGTGGTGAGATAATGTTGTCGCCTCGTTTTGATATCAGTTTATGAAAAAGACGTACAGGGCAGCTTTGTCTTCCATACTATTGAAAACCAGTCATCTACTACTTGTACAACTTTTAGAACAACCTTGGCATGTTTTACTGAACACCGGATTGTATTCACTGCGATTTGTTGGAGAGTCATCGTTATTTTTCTCGATTTGAAAAAAAATCTACCAGACAAGCAACTGCCTCTCCTCCTCACCACGCTTATTCTAAGGCAGCAATATGGTAAAATTTACGCACAAGACCTTCAAGAACATCTTCATCCCATAGCAATATTATTTTGTTAACTTCAGACAAATTCAACGAATCTGGACTGGACTTACGTTTACATTGATCTGCTTGTAGTTTCTTCATGATTGCAAGAAAAAGCTTTTTAAACGGAGCTTTTTTTAGTATCGATGAGTATTATAATGTCGTTTATTCCTATAATTATTTACAATTTATATAAATATTAAATGAATATTGAATAAATGAAGGACTTAAACACTGTTATCACTAAAGGCTAAGCCTCGAAAGTTATCGTTAGTTAGATACCTTCTTATGTAAAATCATTGAAATGTTAATAAAATTGTAAAATATTGTGGAATAGTGAAGTAATAAAATAGTAAAATACTGCAATCACATTTTTTAAATTTAAAATGTAAATGTAGCGGAGTACTCATAGAGGTGAGATAATATTGCTGAGACAAGTTAGGTAAATTGGAATGAATACTAACAAACTTCGACCAATGATCTATATTTATAGCTATTTTGTGGAACTGTTAAATTTTTATGGTTTTGTGAAAATGTAATATTTTTATTTGGGACACTGGCAAAGAGCTTCTGTGATTATATTTTCTGTTTTTCTTGCAATCCAGAGAGATGGAATTCAAATTCCATTTGGGTTGGAGTAAGCAGACTGCTTTCTGCTGGAGACTTTTTGGTGACTGTACCCATTGCATAGGTTCAAGCGCAAGATTACCATTTGAATTTTGTTCATTATTAGACGTATGGATTGCTATAATGTATTAATATTACCATCTAGAGTTTGTTAGTTTGACTTATGTCCATTGATTGTGATATGGTTAAATCTGGGGTACCTCAGGGCTCCGTGCTTGGACCTCTATCACTCGCCATCTATGTTGATGATACCTGTAAGTACTTGAATGACACATATCCAATTTGGATCAACTTCCAAACATTGGCCAACAAAATGTTTGGGACATTCTAGTTATCAGATTGTGACAAAAACTCGTTTGCTACCTTGAAATAATAAATTTTGATAAAGAATACACAATCTCCAACTTCGAAAATTCCTACGCACTACTTACTTCTTATTAGAATCGGCCTATAATCCCGAAACTCGCCCATCGTCTTGGAGCCGCCATATTGTTTTTTTCTTCAATAAAAATTTACTTAATGCATTGTCACTGGAATTATGAATCACCTGCAAAATTTCAAGTCAATCGGACTACTGGAAATGGGTCAAAATTAAATCACCCGAACGTACATGGGCAAGTAAAATGAAAACTCATAAAAATGGACCAAAACTACGTACAAAGTGATAAAAACTCATGAATTGATTTTTCCGGTGGCGTTAACTCTACCCAATTGTATACCGTATTCCGTCATCTCAGCAACAAACCCCCTTTATTTAATTTCGACGGTCCATTGATTTCGATATAAAAATAACATCTGAGGTCTCCCAAAAAGTGTTCACGAAGTGCTCTTACGGCATCTGCTCGAGAAAACCTATTGCATATTCGTTATTATATTACATAAATCACCCTAACAAAGTGGGACACCCTCGGTGACCGCATTCCACCCTTAAGTGTTGAGGGGCTGTTAAATGTGAACACTTTAAAGTATGGTAAGTTTAGTTTCGGTGGGTTGTTGATAAGAATTTCAGTCGGTTTTCAATGGAGCCACAACCAAATTTTTCCTGCATAAATAATCCATTTTTGGATAAGAGTCTCTCTGCTACGGGTACCGTAATGGTTTCGTGTGTTTCTGTATTGCTTCTGAGTACTTATTTAAATCTTTTATGAAACCAGCATCGTGAAACATTGTATACAAGTGTGCCATATGCACATGTAATCAACCGACTTGTTCACTTCTTATAAACACTAGTTATGACTTTTATCAAAATTGATGAACTGGCGAAGGCTTTTGTGGCAACATTTTTCACCATCGCTAGTTTTGTTCGAATTTAAAGATCGTTTTTTGGAATCGTTACCTAACATTCCGCCTTCGCGAGTAGCTAGCTTTATCGGAGATCTTTTCATCTTTGATATTATCCCTCATCACAGTTGATAAAATATAATTTTACACTTGTTGCAGCTAATTTGATGGCTTGGTGGCTATTGATAGTGGAGAAGCTTGGCTTTCCAGATGTCTGTCATATTCTAACTTGTAATTCATAACCATATTAGTTGGAGTGTGTTCATGTATCAAGACCATGGCTTGCCCAAAGAATTCGTTAATACCCGGACTAGAAGGAAGTGTGTGGTAAAGAGTAAATCTATCATTTGTTCTCATTGTCTGACACCACAGCCGATTAATTAATAGGAGAGGAAATTATGGAAGAATCAGTTCTACTATTATTTCTATTATAAATGAAAAGTAACTTATGGTACTAATTCGGAGTGCATTCGTTTCAATTTCGGGAGGCCTCATAAAGCCGTGCTGATGAGTTGGTAACAACGAAACAGCGCTGTCCACGGATCCTGAGCTCTCGGAATTAAAACGAAAATACTCTATTCACTTTATTTCTATTATAGATACATTTCTTTGTAGTCCATGTAATGATTATTATTAGACACATGTAATAATTATTATAAGACAATTGAAGACTATATCAGAAAAAAGTGCATCTCATTGATAGTGTTCTTCGAATGTCTTTTTTGATCGTTGCAATTCTTCGAGTTTTTGCTTAGGTTTTCCTGTTTGGTTTTGGTCAGAAGACTCCTTGGTGTGTGGCCGCATTCGAAACAGATTCTGCCGTTGTTCTTGTTCGTTCCTATGATATAAGGTAGGAAAACAACACTGTCAGGTTGTTGATCGTAGGTCTTCTTGTGTGTATCTTGTTTAAACAAAAACGAAATAAACATTCAAGAGGAAATATTGTTGAGGAATATCGGGAATTATTTTGCCCCATGTTGGGTGTCAATTTGTATTGGTTCATGCATTTTCCGTGACAGTTTTTCAATGATCTACTCATCTGATGTAATTTTTCACCATAACTTCTGTTTCTTCTATCACGAGCTAAAGTTTGCACGAACTATGCAAATCAAAAGCCATCGCCGCGAACACAAACAACGTCCCCGTAGGGATATGGAAGAACGCAAATGATGCATGGAATTTGTTCAGAATTGATGCTTCCAAATTGCTACGCAACTCTGAAATGTCAATTTAAAAAAAGCTCGTTCTGGCGAAATAAAAGTGGAGAGCGTTTTTAAAAATTACAAGAGAAAAAAATACGATATGATATTTTGCATATTTGATGGGTTCGTTTTGTATCATTAAATTTAAAAATCACATCGAATGTTCGTCTGCAACTGAAACAATGGCAGTCCGTCGAGGATATAAATATATGATGGCCGTTTCTCGTTTGGACACATTTTTTAAATGAAATATCGGCGATATAGATGTGCTTGCCCACATTTCTCGATATGGAACGCAAAAATAATTAAACATTTTTCAGGCATGCGGAAAAAGTTTGACAGACAAATAAAAATGGCCATTTGAAATATGAGTATAGGAAAATGTGTATACTGTTGTGTTTTTTTTCTGTTCTGTTTTGCCCGAATGGACGTCGAACGAACGAACGGTTTAGTTAGTTCTGTATGAAATTTCAGCGGCCCTGATTGGCGAAACGACTTCACAATGTGCTTATTTTTATATTTTTTGTTCGCTTTTAATGTATAATCGATAAATAACATATTGTACCGAATGCCGTTCGGATGGAAACCGATTTTGTGAAGTCGTTTGCATCAGATCGGTCGCGAATAAATATCGCGCTCTGATTTTTCGAACTTATTCGCCTGGAAATCGTTATTTAACTCTTATTTCCATTCGGAATGGCAAATATCGCGGGACTGAATCCGTTTCTGGGAGGTTTCCTATGAGTTTATTACTCTAAATGGAAAACTATTTTGCTATACGGGGTTTTCACAAGATTTTTTTTCTTGATGTCAGCGGAAACCACAGATATAATTTCATTTTCAGAAAGCTCTCAGGCATAATGTATAACAGGCAATAAAACTTCCAAACCATTCGGAAAGCAAAATAAATCTTTAACTATTAGGATTTATCAACAATCAATACCTATATGCTTTATTGTCAAAAGAATATCATTCTCATTGGAAAAGTTGCTTATATGGGTAAAAGTTTTTATATACAATGTAACTAACTTTTAAAGAGCTACTAGTGGTAGTGAAGAAATCTTTGAGAACTGCGCAGGATCAATATTCTTTTTATAATTTTTATGAATTTTCTGGTGTACCTATACATTGCGATTATATTTTGTATATCGCAAACTCCCCCAAATGCAATTCCACGATAAACCAATCTGGATCTAAACACTACTGTGAAACAGCACTACAAGATTCCAAATGGAAAATGGCTTTTGATGATGATAAATATATTATGGCAGTGTTTCTAGACTTTGAAAGGGCAATTGAGACAATTGATGTTACTATCCTACTAAAAATATTCAAATATTATGGTATATTTGGTTCCGAACTTGAATGGTTTGGAAGCTCTGGTCGAACTCAACATACTAAAATTAACGAGACATGCTCAAACAAAAAAGGTGTTAATAATAGTGTACCTCAAGATAGCGTCTTAGGACCGCTTATATTTGTACTGTACTTGATGGATGTGAAAGCATCAAATTATTTGCAGATGATACTCTGATTGCAGTAAGTGAACCTAAATATCAATCAGCTCTCAATAAAATGAATGATCAATTCATCAGAATATCTTAATTCCTCAACATTAGTAAGCTCAAGCTCAATGTCAACAAAACGAAAGCAATGATAATTACAACATAACTTAAACATAAGTATGAATATCTATAATCCATTAAGTGAAATTGTCTAGGAATTCAAATATTTGATCATAGTAATGGACTTTTTGAAGTAATATTTTGTGATCTACGCAGCTTTGAAGTAATCTTTTCTAGCCATGAGTTAAAAACTCTATGTGTGTAATATATCAATATCATGAAAACAATTTGACTACATAAACAGAGTTTGCGAATGTTCTGTACGGCTTTTGGGTTTTCGGTCGTGTATCAATTTTTTTGGGGTTTTGACGTTTTGCCTACACGTGCGGTAGGCTTCTTCAAAAAATTACGAGTATTATCACTGAAGTGGTACTCTTGGTATACCTGATTTTTCATTAACGGATGAAGTAATTTTTTTGTCCACAGGTACGTTTCCCGGTATCGTAAGTTGATTATTGGTCCCAGGTACATTTGTATGTGTAATTAAGTTCGAGGGGCCAGGTAAACATCTCGTTCTTTCTAAGGTTGGGATCCAGGTATTGTTCAATTTTATGGAGTCTTCAATTTTGTTAAAGTTGTTTTTATGCTTTCTGATCTCGATTGCCTCCCTAACGAGTCGTGCATGGTAAGAGGAAGTAGTTGCTAAGACTTGTGTATCTTCAAATTTTATGCGGTGGTCAGTTTTTGTGAGCGTATGTTCGGCGACGGAGGATTTAATAGTCTGTCCCAATCGACAATTAGCTTTATGCTAGGAGATTCTTGTTTTAATGGACCGCTTCGTTTGCGAAAGTGAATCATCATGTCTAAGGGGCATTCGATGAAATGTCACTAGTGGAAAAGGAATACAGCTGTTGATATTCTAGAAGCACTGTTTCAAGTAGGTAAAGTTGCTGTGCAATGAAGAACCATATCTTGGACCATCTCGTTTTCCAGATTTGACACCTATGAACTCATATCCATGGGATTTCATCCGAGCCAAAGTTTTTGTACACCCAGTGACTACGATTGAGGACCCGAAGTCCTCTACACAAATATGAGGCGCAACTACCAATTTTTTACAATACGATGGAGGCCATTTTGAATATCTACCACGTCTGGATTCAAAATGTGAGTTGTCTATTAGCTATTAATATATTCCATGACCTCATAGTTTGTTTTCAGTTCTTTCCATCAGTCTGAAACAGTTTCGAATGAATTGAAGGGCCAGTAATTGTTGTGACTTCTTTTAGGTCTACAAATGTTCCTTCATTCCATGACATCCTTGTAAAAACCCATGAAGTTCGCCATTTTTGAAAGTGATATTTTAAAACGCCAAATATCCACGGCAAATAATAAAAATTGCCGTCTTCTTTCCGCACAAGCTATGTCTTTGGGTACACCGTTCGAGTGTTTATTCAAGGAGTATTATTATTGTTGTTATTATTATTATCTCTGGAACCGATCGTTCTAGACATAGGGAATAGTTCATAAAATGCTTTCGTAAATTTTTGTAGAATTAATTCAGCTAACGAAAGGGTTTCCATTTGAAAAAATCCAGTATTGGTAATTTTGAAATGGCTTGAATTCTAATTTTTAAATACCCTGTATGGATGATTTCAAAATTTTGATTACAAATTGCCAACATTAAATCATAATAATTCATCACCACATATCCATCACATAATATTGACACTTGTCCCACATGATAGTCTTCAATTAAAAATCCAGTTATTGAAATAAAATCAAGATATTGAATAGGATGCTGCCTTTCTCTCTAGTACGGGAACCGATCAGTAACAACAATTATGCGCGATAACCAAATCATAAATGATTGCTAGATTGCGGTGATTGAAGATGGTCATTACATTATTATTACAAGTAGAACATCGTACCGGTTTCAAATAAACTTGCGGTAGGATTTTTCGAACTCCGATGAACTGTAAATCGTCAATTAATTCTTATTTCTGTTTGAAATATTATCCGCTTCTGATGAATCGTAAATTACATTTCATTACATTTAAATCTTGTATCCTGATAATAGTTGAGCAGAATGATGATTTCATTTCCTGCATACCTAATATTTATTTCATAACTGTAATGTTTATTCTTATTCAATCGTTTTTTCACTGAGTACTCGTTGTTTGTGTCTGTGATTAAATCAATTATTTAAATTACGAAATATCAGCATGTGATCACTACTATTTCCCAGGACATTGGACATTAATTTTTTTTTTTCATAATTCCATGAATGCTTTATCAAGGTGTTTGGAAAATTTGAGTCCCAAAATCAAAAAAAAAATATTTTAATAAATAAAAAATGAGTTTGCCACGTTCCCAAAACAGACTAGAACTAATAAAATAATTTATCCTTAATCCATGAAGATCCATCAACAGTTACTGCGTAGAAAATATGTAATGAAAATTTAATACAGCTCTTTATTTTGAGTCAAGATATGTGTATCACATATTTTATTACTGACCATATCAGAATTTCCCAATTTATTTGTTATTTATATGTCGTTCAAAAAGTTAGTTGTATTATCGAGGATAGAAGCATCCAGGCTAAAATGTCTGGGTCAATGGAGGGGCAATAACCAAGGCCACTCCACCATACTGGAGGTCATAAGAATCGACACGTCTGAGATGCCGTCGGACAAAATGACTCCAACATACTCCTTTGATGGAACATACACCACCATAATAGAAGATGGGAAAGCAACATCAAGGGCCATACCAATGCTGTCAAGAGGGCAAATCTGGTACGCGGATGGCTAAAAGACTAGCAAAGGAGTTGGGGCTGGAATATATGGGGAGAGACCGAGGAAAGACATCAGCCTAAGCCTCGGTACTCAAGCCTCTATATTCCACGCCGAGGTAACGGCAATCTCCGTCTGCACGAGAGAGAAACCAACCCATAACGATTATCTCCAACAGTCAGGCGGCGATAAAGCCCTGCGTTCATGCAGGTTCACTTCCAAACTGGTTTGGGAGGCACACCAAAACCTTAACGACCTGGGAGCACAGAACAGGGTAAAACTTCTCTGGGTACCAGGTCATGAGGGGATCCAGGGAAATGAGAGCGCAGATGCCCTGGCGAGAGCGGGAGCAGCAACAACTCTCATTGGACCAGAACCAGCCTGCGGAATCCCGTTTGGGGATATTAAGCAGGACACAAAGAAATGGGTTAAAACCGTCATCAATCTATCTGGGAGAGTGCTTCAGGCAATACTCACGGAAAAATTATGATGATTGGGCCAACCGACCGGCTATCAAGACACCTTCTTGAACTAAGCCGAGACTCCCTCAGGAAGGTGGTAGGACTGATGACAGGCCACTGCTATCTGAGAAAACACCTGCAACTGTTGGGGATACATCAAGAGTCCACATAATGCAGATTCTGTGAAGAGGAGGACGAAACTGCCTCCCTCATAATGTTTGAATGCGAAGCTCTGGCTCGCATGAGGATGGACATCTTCGGACACCACGGTGCAGAAGATATCATCCCGCAGGAAAACTTATGAGGAATCTCCAGGAGTTCATTAAAAGATCCGGAGTACTCACGAAATAGACGTGTTAGCGGGGTGCAGGAAGGTTCTATACAGAGCTACGTGCATTTCAGCCGCTGGCCAGCACCGCCATCTAATACATTCAAAATCAAATTCCAAAAAAACGCACACAGTTAGTCAAAAGTATGGACTCGTTAATTTTTCTCAGTTTATATGAGGATAATCGAAAAAAAGTTCGTATGAAAGTTAGAGGGTATTTTGCTCTGCACTTTTCTAAAATTTCAAATATTTTTTAGCTGTGCCATTGGTGGAGAAGTCACGTCATCGGCATTTTTTTTTAAATTGAACCATAGGTAGAATAATAATTATTCCTTACGATATTCGCGTTTCTTGTTGTTTGATATCAGTATGAAATGAAATGTTGTGCGTCACACGTCCGGTAAACATATTCCAGTACTTGTTTTGAAATTCCAGACTCGTCTCCGGAAACATGTTACTCGTACTGTAAAAATGTATTTACCAGACTTCCAACGTAAATAACTTTTACGGTAGCATATCCACCGTAGAATCTCCGCAATAAGTCCACGAGCATTGTCTGGGAATTAACTATGAAATCATAGGATGGCTGGTGGGCGACAAAGCCATGAAAGAGGTAGCGAGGATTCCGTACTTTACAAAAGCGAACGAGTCGACTTGCCTGCTGCCTAGTGTGCGTCGACACACAACAATCAAAGTGTTCGCGAGAACACGGGAACAAGGGGGTAAAAACGACAGTTGTTTGTCACTACATACGTCTGGGGGTGGGCGAGAGGGGGGCAATCGCAGAGAACGACAAGGGTCCCCGGTCTCGGGCGCGTCAACCGAGGGTTGTTTTTATATTTTGCATACACCACCCGCCTATTGATCCGTCCATATATTTTCATACGTGTAATACATTTATATTTTCCTTGCCTGAATCACTGTTATGAAAAATTACAGCGAGGTGACGTTCGCATTTTTGCTCGTGTACTGCGGCTGGTTTTCTCCGCAGGAAATGGAATTACTGGAAATAAATTGTTTGCAGCGCACATATTCCGCAGTTGTACTGATTCAGTATCGAAAAATGTATCCGGTGCATTCATTCTTGATATAAGAAAGTGACGTTGAATTTTGAATTTTTATACGACCTCAATGAACTTGAAACGGAAAGCAGTAGATTTCACATGGGTACCAAACTCAACTCCCTTTTCACAACTATAAAAAATGAGAGGAGATCGAATATATTAAAATCGCTCTTGAAAGAATGTTCCACAACTAGGAAGTTTTATAGCGTTTCAGAATTTGTGACATACTATACTGGTTCCAGTTCCAGTTCCTGACAGTTTATTTCTATTTCAATCTAAATGTTTCTAGGGGAATCGTGCTGACTGTACAGCTTCACATGCACTTCGACCTGTAAGGACTTTTGTGAGTGACCCATCATCTATTCAAGATCCGGGAATGCGAGAATTCGAGCAAAGTCCTGGGAGCTAAGTTCCTGATGTCGGAGGGCATTACGAATCCCCTTGCAGAAGAGCGCTGGGCATTCGCAAAGCAGTTTTCGCACAGTTCTCGCAGTAGCGGCAACTATTACTCTTTGATTTGCCCATTTTTCTAGGGTGATACCCCAGAGGGCAGTGCCCAGTGAGTAGTCCCGTTACCAATTTAAAGTCTTTTTGTTCAACTCGAAAAGCTGTTTAACTTTCCTTGGCAATAGGCTCACTTGCCTTTTAGCTTGTCATTGTCCTGGAACTTTATTCCAGTGAGATTCAATTTCATAGAATTCTCAGCATCGACACTCTTCTTTTAAGTGGGCTCTGGAGAGTCCAAAGAAGGGTTCTCTGCCAGGAAGTGGTGCGTTTGCCCCTTCTTTGACAAGGCAGTCTGCTTCCTCATTGCCTTTGATGCCTCTGTGACCTGGTACCCACATTAGGGTTTCCTGATTGTTTGCTGCCAGTTGTCTCAGGGTTTGTTTAGAGTCGTAAGTCAGCTTAGACTCACAAGTGTGTGACTTCAGAGCTTTTAGTGCTGCTTGGCTATCTCATAGTATATACATTTCTGTCCTTCGTGTGCCCCTTTCAAGGCATTCCTGGATACAAATCTCTATAGCATGTACTTCGTGCCAAGGGGTTTTGAGAACATGAAATTTAACCCTGTAACGACCACTCCAACCCTTCTGTCCATCTGTGTACCACATTGAGCCATCCATTACCAATTGAAGACCGTTCTCTGTATAAATCTGTTGGTGGTTTATGACCACTTCAAACTGCACTTCGAAGTCGTATCTCGATTGAATACGAAGAGCGACACATCAAGAATTATTATCGATATGTGAAAAATGTGTTCTGATATTGTTTCTGTTTCTGCGGATACCGAATAGCAATAATGGGCAATGCCACTATATTTCAATTTCCTCATGAATGTATGCTTTTCCAAAAATAAGAGATACTTATTTTGTATTTTTCTTTGTTGAAAAAAGGGAAAAATTAAATGGTGACGTCATATGTAGTAAAACCACATTTGGCAACGTCGCATGCCGAAAAGATGTATTCCATCAGTTTTGACACCATAATTCTTGCTCCGTGGTCGCTGACGAGTGACACGTGTCTGTGTTACTTCACTCTGACAGCTGTCCAAATCAAATGATTATTTATGTTATGCGCGTGCGCGAACGAACCCGAACCGCAAATTCAGTAGGCGTCGTTGCCATATTGACTTTGTGATCAAATGACGTCACATGCAATACAAATTGTTTATTGTATATAATGAAGCATCGCCTGAAGTAAATAATTCAGTGGTATCATTATTTTAATGTCTTCTTCCAATAAATTTCCAAAAATCTTTTATCAAACGTGGCATTCCCCATTGTATAACATGTTCTTGAGATTACCTACCTAATAACATTCGCCATACATAATGAAAAGATTTAAGTAGTCTTCATTTGAATAATCCAAACGAGCCTGCATGATATTTATAATATTTCCATGGCAGCTGATAATTCCTAGCGCAACCGCGAGCTCCATGGCCAACTGAGAATAACTAAACTCACGAATGCGTAATTTTCTGGAACAAAGAGAGTTTGTATGACAACATCGAAAATCAATTAAAAGTAAATGATTCTGTGCTGAAATAAAAATACTTACGAAATTTTCAAATTGAAATATATCCCAATCTGTTAGATTTGGGTAAACAATAGAATAGGAATAAAATCTACATGTTTTTCCCAAGAAAGTTTTTGATTCATTTGAGACCCAAGAAATTTTAATCAATCAATTTGGTATATGGATAGATGTTTGAGCATAAAAAAGTAATGTTGTGTTTCATTCATATCTAATTTCAATATGATCTTTACAAAAAAATCATTAGCACTCGATTCTGACTCTTTCATTTTATTGACTAATCCTTCATAGTATGGTTAGTAATCTGGGTGTAAGTCTTGAAATCATTCAGGTAGATCAGATGGGAAATTGGCCTCAAAACCTATCCTTGGTAAACTCCGTTTTTTATTTGTTTGTTTTCAGATGATTTTTGATTGAGGAAATATTCTGTTTGTGTTGAAATAAATGTGACCTAACAAGATTTACTGAGTTTTCAAATTTGAACCAGTGCAGTATTTGTAGCAGTATTTCATGTGATATAAGACATTATATCAAATATATTCAGAATTTTGCGTAGAATCAAAAAATGTGAACATACTGAACTTATATTCAAAATAAGAAAGTTGAGTTCCACTTCTGGTACAACCGAAAATGGCACAGTTTAGAAAATGTGGTAGTTCGCTACCAAAGTGTCAATATACGGCCACTTATAGTTTTCGACGACAATAAAACACACTGTTTCAAGTTAAATCGCTGCAAAAGTAGTTGTGTGTGATTGCCTTTAGTCTTCTGTATCAACTATTGTTATAAATGAAAGAATGCGTTATGTACTTTTCTTTAAAAAATTACCTGGATGGAATCGAACTCTGATATTTGTTGTTATTTGTTGTACTTGACAAAATACACGTTATTGATTGTTATGGCGATATATATCAAAGCAACCTAGGAAATAACTTATATCTAACACAAGGGCACCTGATATTCATGGCTTGTGCAACTATCATGTGAACTAATTTAGAATGACGCTGTAATGTGTGGTCGCAGCCTCATAGTGAAAAATAAATAACTTTATTGTAGTGAATATTGTTTTCTGAAATCTGATACATTGTTTCATAAACTTCTCGTTCGATAGATTCTTTTCTGGTCAGATAACAATGAGTTCGCTTGTACAATAATCGTCTCACTCAGTGTGTTGCAGACGCAATATACAATTTCACCAGCATCTATCAGAGATTCATCATGCGTGATGGAAGGGAATATTATTCCGGCGTAATAATATTAATTACTGTTGGTCGCTATCTCGGCAAAGTATCTTGTATCGAGTAATTTACTAAAATGGATGTAACTTTTGTTCTTGTTTCATCCCGTCGGCGAATTATGAAACGTCCAAATGGATTTGACAAATTGATCTAATTTAATAGAAACTCGGGGAGTAATCAATAAAGAAAGTGTGGGCGTCGGTGGGCCTCGAAGACATGCCTCGCGGCGATATGCTGCTACAGGAACTCTCATTTGGGATTAAGCTGTACGAGGAGAATCTCTCTCAGTGCAGGGTGTCACTGTCAATGACCTGAAAAAAAAAAGAAATCACATGAGCTGTTGTTGTCGGGATATATGAAAACATGTTCTTATTAACACGTTCGCTGCGGTACGGGACAAATACGCGCCGTACCGAGTTTTCCACGGGGCAGCAATAAAATTCGCAAATTTCCGTATTTTTCAAGATAATGCAGTGTTATTTATACCAATGGGAAATAGAGTACGGGTCACATTCCTCCCGTACCGCCTCATTCAACAGTTTCTTTGCATAGGGCGGTACGGGGCCCAACAAGTAAGTCTGCGACCTGAGTCTCGACAGCCGACGGTCTGTTGCAGTTTTTCTCGAGTAAAATAAAGAGCGTGATGTCGAGCAGAAGAGAAAAACTAGCTTTAGATTTAGAGATTTCCTACTTTTCATGTTCACATATACATGAGGATTCGAGGATTGTGGATACTGATGACTTCAAGCAACTGGAAAATGATGAAAATATTGTGAACAACCAACAAACGCAGGCGACAGGCGGTTGATATGATTGAGGAAGAGTTCCACAGTCGGGCCAAAATTTCGACAGAAAATGTGATGTCTTCATCTCTAGTATCGACAACCACACCACTTGATTTCTTCAAACTTTTTGTAACAGACGATTTGGTTGAAGAAACTGATAGGAACGCAGATAATTCAAATCAGGTAACATGATTGAAAAAGCATGAATAGAATTATTATATGTAGTAGATTTGCCAAAAAAATAAACTTATATTGGTCTAAAGATAGATTGTACTACAATGAATTCATTTGAAAGCGTTTGTCAAGAAATAGATTTCTCCTGATACTTCATTGCTAGCACTTCACTAACAATTTTTTTAATACTAGAATGGATAAACTTTCAAAGATTCGAAATCTGATGGATCCAATTATAACAAAAATTTTGAGAACTTCTTACTCCTGGAGAATCGGTAGTCAATAATGAATCGATGTACCTTGGAGAGGTGACACAAGCGTGTCTGGCGATTACTGGGAAAATTTGCTCCACGCCAACGGCAGCAATAGAAGCCCTTCTCGAATTACTTCCTCTTCACATATTTCTAGAAAGAGAGGCAAGATGGGCGACATACAGGCTCCAGGCTGTGATCATGAGAAGCAGCAGCATACTGGACGGCATAATAGCTCACAACATTCTAGGAATGCCCTCAGACATCATGCCCAAAACTATCAACCTTCACACGCTCTACACTGTGGTCTTCCCTGAAAGAGAAGACTGGGTTCGGAATGAAACTGACTTATGTAGGGCAAATGAACGTTGGTTTACCGATGGTTCTAAAACTCTGGAAGGTATCGGAGCCGGAATATTCGGGATGAACCCTGATTCAGTATGGGTAAATTACATACGGTATATCAGGCAGAGGTATATGCCATTGAAATGTGTACAAGGAAGCTGGAAAATCGACACCACACAAGAAAAACAATAAAATATTTTCAGATAGTCAAGCAGCACTGAAAGCGTTTGAATTCAACTGCTTTAAATCCAGAGCAGTATGGAACTGCAGAGAAACCTCAAACCGACTGGCACAACGCAACAATGTTAACCTAGTCTTGATATTAGGTCACACGGGCCTAAAAGGGAACGAAATAGCGGACGCCCTAGCAAAAGGGGGAGCGAAATAACGTTCACTGGGCCAGAACCGGTAATCGGTCTAGCACATAGCTCTGCCAAGAATGTTATAACATCTTGGGCAGTCAAAAAAATACTCAAGTATTGGCGTCTACCGGGCCTAGCCCATTCCAAAGCACAGGACTCCCAATGTTCTTCTTAATTTCGTTAAGAGATTGGATATACTGGGAGAAAAATATAAGTGTAGGGTGAGGCACAATAGGCCTTTGGAGGGTCTGATATGGGCCCACTCACGTTCAAACCTAACCTTGGAGAGGCAGTTATAATTTCGCCAATATATTAAAAATAAAACTCGAAGATTGCAAGTTGTGCACTGTTGGTGGTTATATCCTTGATTTCAAAATGTATTTTGGAAGAGGCCATTCAATTCCAGGTTAATCTCATGCTGATGCTGTCGTAAAAGAACTACTTAAAGTATCTCACTTGCCAAGTATCTTTAAGAAAATGAAACATATCTATGTGGTACTCTAGGAAAAAGTAAAAGGGCGTTTCCGAAAAGTTTTTTTCCAAGGAGAGTGAAGAAAGGCAACATTTATGGTAAGCAAAAAGAGCCGATAAAGATAATATAATGGACAGATAAAAAGTCTCGCGAAGATAATAATAATACTCTGATAGATACAGCGAATGTTAGAAATGGTGAATCAGTACGAAAACTCAGATATGCTCAGACAAGCTAAGAAAGGAGACTACAGATAATCTATTTTTTTTTGTTAATGATTTAAAAATAAATATAATCATTGTTGTTGTAATGATCAAATGTCTTTGTATCAAATTATCTTATGGAAAAGCATGAAGTGGTACAGAATAGTTGCAATCAAAATAATTTTTGGAGCTACTATGACTAACGCCTAGATTCTTCATAATGTAACCTTCGTTTACTTCTTTTTTTCTATTGAAACTTGAATGTGATTTATACTTACTCAAATGAAGTTTTCGCTCAAGAACTTAATAAGTTCTGAAAACATAATTTTTGTCTTTCGCAACGACTGTTCGATTATTTTACTATCTTATTCTGAATAACTCAATTTATTGAGATAATGTATCTCATTATGATAACTCGGTTATCTTGAAATGATAAGTTAGTATCTCATCATAATGGGAATATAAAAATGCCGTTTATGTTCATCAGCTGATGTTACAGCAAAAAATTCCCAAAGAATTTTAATTATAATAAATAATATACCTACCTATTTCATTCTTTGGGGTTTTTGGGATTTTCTATTGAATTATTAGGGGAAATGGAATGAAAGAAATCATGCATTTGAGAAATAAATAGGGGAGGACTCAGAACAGATCCCTGGGGAACCCCGTAGAAAATATTTCCATAGTCCAAACATTACTGAGTAGTATGTTTCAATTGTCAAACTGCTTGCTAAACTGAGAAAGCAAATAATAACATTAATACTTCCTCGTGCACACTCGTAGAGCGTACCCAAAGGCTAGCCCATGCGGGTAGGAGACATCTATTATTATTTACTCTGGCGCTCATTTTTCCGCTAGGACTTTGGAAATGAAGAAGTGAACTGGACGTCTTGGTGATCATATTTTTATATCAGATTGTTATCACCCCCGAATAGTTTCTCCATCATTATTATTTTTAATTTGTGAGAATAATAGACTCGCCTTTTTTTCTTTCATTTGCAACCGTCGGCATCCATCACGAAAATCATTTGATTGAATTATCGCGTGCAAAATTGGAAAAAGCGCGAGTCCATTTTTCAATAATTATCTTATGAACTACTCATCCGCGTGGAATATAATTTGAATTGGTTAATTTCATTATAGAATACATGCCATACGTATGGAATTCCAATCAACTAATTGCTGCCAATTCATGCCGTCGAATGTCGAGCGAACCAAATTAAATATAAAATTTCACTTAATATTTGTTTTAGTTTTTACAATACCGGGGTTTATGGCTCGACTCGGAATTTGACAGTGAATTTTTCATCGGTTTTACACTGTTATTGCGTTAATTTGAAAGTTGATTGATATGACTCGGGAATTGTCAGTCTATGCGTGATGCATCATTTGGAAGTGTCATTATCTAAATATAGATAGGTTATCATATCCTAAACAAAATACTCAATTTTCGCTTGTATATATCAGAACGTTCACTCCGAAACCAGTTTTTTCTTTCAGGACGATCCAAAGCGTATGACATATTGTAATAAAAATACGCTCACCTACAGTCTACCAATTTATTTCATACTTGAAAATATATCTTCTAATTAATTTCCTCAGAATACAGTCTTTATTGCTGAGCCAACTCTGTCTATTTGCTAACTGTAATAGGCTTCTGCTAGATCATTCCTGAAACGCCGAGAGAAGTCGCCGTTATTCAGAATGGTTTATACTCGATGACTCGTCTAAGAAATTACAGATCCATTATACCGTCATGAAGAAGACACCCCAACACCCATCACGGGATGTGGAAAATTATAAAAAGTTGAAGGAAAAACTACAAATATCAAACCAATGGAAAATATTTCATCAAATGCAAAGTCACTACTTTGTTGATATAGCAGCTTCAATAGCTTACCAAAATGTAAAATAGGAAAACCCACTGAAATACATAAACGTAGGTCCTTCGATCACTTATTAATTTAGGAATGTTAAATAAATGGAATCACTGGAAGCCATAATCCAAATAAAAATGGAAGAAGTGTGGACATTCAGAAAACACTGACCAAATAGGACCGACCGACCATCTACCATTAAAAATTAAAAGAGATTAATGAAAATTTTCAAGCTTACGCTAAAGGCCGATTCAGATACATGCGTGCCCACCCTGCATTTGTAACCCTGCATGAGAATTGTATGCCTGTCGACTCACGGAATTATTACATGTATGTTTAAAATATTGAAAGATACAGTAAAAAGTACTTCGGCATTATTTCAATAACTCAAATGGCGTTTCCCCAGTGTTGTCAAAATTATTACAGAACCGAATCAAATATGACCTTGTGATAAAAACGCAAGTGAAATGCACATGTGTATGTGAATTGTCAACAGTTAACGTGAAAAAAAAACGAATAGTTCCAATAAAGTTGAAATCCATTTCTCTCACCACTATCCCACAGAGTAGAGAACTTGGCAAATATCTGTCAAAAAAACATCTACTTCGTCTTACAAACATCTTTTTACATCTGCCATATAACTGTGAAATGTTCCCCCAGGAGCACACTATAGTCTAGTCAACAAGTGCCATTTAGACCAACTTTTTTCAGCAGTCTCCGAAAATTATGATTGAGGTGTCATTCGATTCGGAATGACATCCAGATGATTTTTGAAAAATATGAAGTTCCGCATGAAAAAATTGTAGAAGTTATTAACAATTAACTAAAATAAAAAAGATGGCTTTAGTATTTTGTAAATATCTCAAAAACTAATTAAAATTTTTTAAATCTAAAAAAGATTCAAAAAGAGGAGGAAATTTCCTAAAAAAAAGCTCAATTCCCGGAATTGTAGCATCATTATTTATAATTTTCCCAGAGGGATGAAAATACGGCCGAAAACGGGTACTCTGGCTCGGGCAAGCCACACCCACTTTGGACACTTTAACAATAAAAATTATTTTAAAATACTAAATATGAAAATAAAAAATTGGAAAAATTCAGGCACTAACTGAATAGATTAATGAACAATAATCCGCTTGAAAAAAATTTTTATCACAATTTTTCAATTAGTTAATCAATAGTTAATTAATAATTTTTTTCTGCTTGAACATGAACATTGCAAGTGTGATAATTGTTAAACTATAAATTTAAGATTTTTTTCCTCGTTTGGAGCAATTCTTGAAAGGCTTCAGAATAGAACCCCGTTGGAAAAATTAAAAAATTTTTATTTTTCAGTTTTTTATTAACAATTTTCGTTGTTGCAAAATTAAATACTTGAATTAATCATTGAAAAAAAAATATTTTTTTTAAATATTATCAATAATCCGTTTTTATGTTATCAGGAACTACATAGAAATAATTTTTTTAAATTTTTATCTCTAATTGTATAAAAAATTGTTATAAACAAATGCGTTGTTTATAAGATAATTGAAATTTTTTTTATGGAATTTCAATCTTTGATACAAATAATGATTTTTAAAAGAAAAATTGTTCCTTAAAAAAATTTTTTTATTGCTTGAAAACGCATTTGTTAATTAACAATTATTTTCTCCCGCTTCTAATTAATATTAAGGAACCATTTTTTTTTTAAATCATTATTTGTCTTTCTTTCTGATATATAAAAAAAAATTCCATTTTATTTAATTTTTCATTGTTTATGCAATAAACAATTTGTTATAAACAAATAAATATTTACCTTATATTTTTTTTTCTATTCCAATTTCTGTCACAAAAACAGACATGATTTTTTTTCTTTTTTAAATTTGTTTTTATTATTTTTTATTTAATTTTTAAATATAAGTTCTCTCTAACTTCGTCATTCTTACCTGGTCTTCATCCTTAAAATTATTATAATTTACAAACTAATGGAGATACGATGAAAATACTTAAGACTTATTTATTCTCCATTACATAAAAGAGAACGATGAAAACATGAGACAAGAAGAAACTGTAGACTATGAGCCACCATCAAAGAAACGTTTCAAAAAATAAACAGAATGTACAATAAAATGAAAAAAAAAAAAAATATTGTAAATGTTAATAACTACTTATTAATAAATTTTGTTAAATGAAAATCAATTTAAAGATCATTCTTCCTTTCAAAAACACTTAGGCTAATGAACTCTGCAAAAATTTTTTGTTTACATGGTAATATTCAGAATTTGAAGTATAATAAAGTGATATTAATATATAAAAGGTAAAAATGTTGAGTAATGAACAATAATTGATAAGATACTTGAATGAAGTAGTCATATTTTTAATAGTTGATAAGATTTTTAAGCATTAAAACAAAAAAAAAAAATTTTTCCCTAAGTATTTTTCAACAACAATTGCTATAAATTCAATAAATAAATAAGTAACAACTAAACTTTTCTGCTAAATTTGTTTTTATGTAATGGAGAATAAATAAGTCTTAAGTATTTTCATCGTATCTCCATTAGTTTGTAAATTATAATAATTTTAAGGATGAAGACCAGGTAAGAATGACGAAGTTAGAGAGAACTTATATTTAAAAATTAAATAAAAAATAATAAAAAAAATTTTAAAAAAGAAAAAAAATCATGTCTGTTTTTGTGACAGAAATTAGAATAGAAAAAAAAATATAAGGTAAAAATTTATTTGTTTATAACAAATTGTTTATTGCATAAACAATGAAAAATTAAATAAAATGGATTTTTTTTTTATATCAGAAAGAAAGACAAATAATGATTTAAAAAAAATGGTTCCTTAATATTAATTAGAAGCGGGAGAAAATAATTGTTAATTAACAAATGCGTTTTCAAGCAATAAAAAAAATTTTTTACGGAACAATTTTTCTTTTAAAAATCATTATTTGTATCAAAGATTGAAATTCCATAAAAAAAATTTCAATTATCTTATAAACAACGCATTTGTTTATAACAATTTTTTAAACAATTAGAGATAAAAATTTAAAAAAATTATTTCTATGTAGTTCCTGATAACATAAAAACGGATTATTGATAATATTTAAAAAAAAAAATTTTTTTCAATGATTAATTTAAGTATTTAATTTTGCAACAACGAAAATTGTTAATAAAAAACTGAAAAATAAAAACTTTTTAATTTTTCCAACGGGGTTCTATTCTGAAGCCTTTCAAGAATTGCTCCAAAAGAGGAAAAAAATCTTAAATTTATAGTTTAACAATTATCACACTTGCAATGTTCATGTTCAAGCAGAAAAAAATTATTAATTAACTATTGATTAACTAATTGAAAAATTGTGATAAAAATTTTTTTCAAGCGGATTATTGTTCATTAATCTATTCAGTTAGTGCCTGAATTTTTCCAATTTTTTTTTTTCATATTTAGTATTTTAAAATATTTTTTATTGTTAAAGTGTCCAAAGTGGGTGTGGCTTGCCCGAGCCAGAGTACCCGTTTTCGGCCGTATTTTCATCCCTCTGGGAAAATTATAAATAATGATGCTACAATTCCGGGAATTGAGCTTTTTTTTAGGAAATTTCCTCCTCTTTTTGAATCATTTTTTAGATTTAAAAAATTTTAATTAGTTTTTGAGATATTTACAAAATACTAAAGCCATCTTTTTTATTTTAGTTAATTGTTAATAACTTTTACAATTTTTTCATGCGGAACTTCATTTTTTTCAAAAATCATCTGGATGTCATTCCGAATCGAATGACACCTCAATCATAATTTTCGGAGACTGCTGAAAAAAGTTGGTCTAAATGGCACTTGTTGACTAGACTACTATTGCAAATACTAATTGTGATCAAGCATTGAATACTCTTCCCCATGTGATCGGGGATGACCATCTACATTCATGACATGTTTTGAAATTGTTTCCAATGCGCCGTAGTGGTCGTGATGTGGTCGTGGGTTCGGTTCCCAGCATGGTCACTGGTCTCGTGCATGGCATCACACTTGAAAAGGTCTTCCCTAGCTCGCACAAGCGGGTTGATCGTAAGGGTGCAGCCGCTTGACGGATATAACAACAAAAATCTGTGCTAGAATACCGAACAGAGGGCTCTTTCACTTCCTTCAGATGCCATTCGGGCTTCATAACGCCCCTGCAACGCCTGACAAATAGATGGTGCGTTGGATCATGACTTGAATCCTCACGAACTCGTGTACCTGGATAATGTTGTTTGTACTCTGACTTTTGAAGATCATTTGTGGATACTCGATGAGGTGTTTCGCAGGCTTTGAGAGGCGAATATCACTGTAAGTGTCGGGAAGTGTTAGTTTTGTGAATTTGAAATACATGATTTTAATTATGTCGTTGATCACAGTGGTTCTCTTGTGGATCCGGAAGCAACATATCCTAGGTGCGCAGAGTTGTTGTTGAAACATTTTCCTGGTATAAACGGTTTATACCAGGTTCTCCTCAGACATCATTAAAGCTATCCTATCCCACCGAACGACCCTGTAACAATCAATTTTGGACCCACATAAAAAACAGAAGAATAACATGTTTTTGAAAACCTGTTGAAACGCCATGTGCTTTAAACAACTGTGAAAAACAATGATCTTATCTGGTTATATTTTTTTTTCGGTCATGTCAAATAACGTATTGTGTCGAGAATTTACCAGAAATAGTAAGAAAACTTTTCGTATTATTTTTGTGAGGTGAATGAGGTTTGCCGATCTTGTTCTTATTCACTATTGGAAAGAACCATGGCAAGATGTTTTACTTCAGATTCCATACTGGGCCTGAAGACTTATGTCAACCTCGCATCAATATCACATTACGCCCTTCATTGTTCTCATCAACGTCAAATTAATGTAGTATATGTTAACATTCTCATAATATTATTTTTCTTTCTTCCACATTTGATTGGCTATGTTCTTGGTGGTTTCAAGTACCGTCGATCGGTTTGCACATTGTGATTCTTTTCAATCCTGCTCAGAAGTAAATAGCTGATCAGGGCACCGAGTCAACCACCACCATGGCCCATGTGGTTATAACCTTGAACTCTCATTCTAATAAATGATGGACCAAGCACCATACAACATTTTCAATGCATATTCAGATTCTAGTCCATCCACAAACCACCTTATGTTACTTAGCATAGCATATCAAATTACTTCATCTTCACAGAATGTTTAAAACTCTCAGCAAAAAACCATCAACGGTTCCTGATCGTTCAAAAAACAAGCTGACACGCTTGTTTGGTATCTTATGAGAAAGCTGGTAAGCTGGAGAAAGAATCTGCGAGTATATACTGTGTAAATGCCTAGTGGTTGTTGGCCAAGGGCTAAAACACTTGGAAAAATTCATCATTTTGAGTTCGAAAAGCAGGATTAATTCATAAAATCCCATAACAGCTGTACTAATCTTATCTCATTGTGTTAGTGACAGAAATTGGATAACCTGTCTCCCCCAATTTATTGAATCAATCAACTTCCAGTACAAACTTTCGCTGCTGCGTATTTCTTCGAAGACATAAAATTCGACAGTGAATTCAACAACAGGGTCTTGAATATTGTACAACAATTCCTCTCCACGAAAATTTCGCTCGAATGTCATTTCCCTCGCGGTTCCATACGATTTATGCAAGCAAAAAAGAGAAAAAAGTATTGTCGTAGCATCGAAATGACATTTAAAAATATGTTCGTTTTTGTAACAAAATCCAATTTTATTTTGCATTATTTCCGTATGGAATGGCTTCGCCTGAAACTTATTACTGCGCCGCTATTAAACTGAAATATTTATATCGATTCATTTGCAGACAGAAAAGGGCGAAAAAGGCACATATAGCGGCGACGGATCAATCAGGAAACGCGATGTATTCGAAAAAAGCTATGCTTGTAAATAATTCCCGTGTTTTCATAAATATTTGAGGATTGATCGCGGCGATTTCCAGGCGTCACAAACGGCCCGAAAAGTACGTCCCCGCTCTCTACACAACGCACACAGATTGAATTAACTTCGCTTCCATCTCTAGCACGCACAAAACTCTCTAAAAAAGCTGGCTTCGCGCTGAAATATTGATGGCAACATTAAATTATTCAATCGTATGACCTAACCTCTCAGGGTTATTTTATACGCCGGACATAAAAAAATAGCTGGGGGACGGACGCTCTGTGCTCACATTGGGGTTGGCCGAGTGAGAAGCTGCTGGTGATAAGAGGTGCTTATTTGGAGAACCTTCTATTGCATACTTTGGAGTAGGGGACTAGATTTCGTTGCAACTTCTGCTACCATTGGTTCCATTTCTAGACCGGAGCGCGAGAATTATTCTCAAGTATATCAGTATCGATGGGCGAACACATGCCTTGAACCCAGTAGAAGATTTGAGTTGCCCAGATGCCGTTTCTGGCGTCAAATGCTTGCTTGAAATGCGTACCCACCATCAGGGGCTCTGCTGTAAGTTATTCTGGGTTTCTCACAGCTGAAAATTGAATACGCCACCAAAAACCAGTGAGTCATCAGGTGCGCCACGGCTAATAATCATAAAAGCCGTAATAATAGTGAGTGTTTTTGACGGTTTTTATTGTATCACTAATAAATATCACGTATCGATTTGACAAACTAGATTATCCTCCGTAAAATTTAATCCTGGAGTGATATGTGTATCAAGATGTTATTACTTTTCATTCATTCATCATGAATAAAGTTAACTTTACATGGAATCGAGCCCATGAACTCTCTAGTTGAAACAAGCATCGAGTTCCACGCTCTACCAACCCAGCCAGTTGAACATCTATTTATGTATCTCATACAAGAATATCAGACATTTGTAATAATAATTAAAATTGAATGTTCTATTTTCAAGCAAAGCACTCATGTCGATAGCAATGCTTTTATTTGGTGAGATTACGCGTGGTTGTGGAAAAAATTGTATACATAACTTGTGTGAAAAATTCCAAATCATACTCATGCAATTGCCATGGATTGAAACTGACAAAAGTTTATAGAGTGTTAAAACTCAATCAGAAACCGAGGCTGAAGCCATACATTGAACTCAATACCATGCTCAGACCTATAGCCATCAATGATTGTGCCTGAAATGTATTCAAATTGACGAGTAATAGTCTTTTTGGTAAGACGATGGAAAACATACGTTACCATCGAAATTTTAAGCTAGCTCAGCGATTTAAGAGTCGTTTTGGTACCAAAAATTTAATTCCAAGTCCAAATTTTCAAAGACGGAAAATATTTGCTGAGAATCTCATTGCTATAGAACTGAATACAATTTCAATAAACTAACTTTTGTAGGCATGGTAATTTTATATATAAACAAAACTTGTGCTTACTAATTCCATCCCAATTACATGTTCAATTGACACACCTTTTGAGAAAAGCTGGTTTAGTAGAAACTTTTTCAGAGCTAAATTATCTAGACGGGCCTGGAATTTCGTATTCCAATATTTTGAAGGATATTCCAGACCAGTTTAGCGCTGTGATACGTTCCAAAGGTCTGGAAGTTAGCGAGACAGCATCGTTCCTAAAACATGGAAAAGAAACAACACAGTGTCCTCCAGATCAGCTGAAGACCGTTCCTGCTTAGAAGTCTAGAAACGAGGGTACTATAGAAGCCATCACAAAGTGTTTTTGATAAGGTGAAGACAGCAGCCTCACAATCGACACCTTTCTTACTTCTATCTCCCTTTCCAATGACCAGAGGAACTCCTCTTTCGACGGTTAGCGCAGCTAACCATCGAAATCGCAGAGGTAGAGATGTCTTTACTTGAAGAAAGCTGCATAGTCATTGGAAATTTCATTGAAGTCGTCTCCGGCTGTTTGCAGGTCGTCAGCAGAATAATCCAACCAAGTGGGGCTGTCTAAATTAAATCCTACTAAAATAGAGACGATCATGTCCACCAAATAGAGGAAAGATTGAGGAGAACTTGCTATCCACCATGTTCGACTAAGATCTGGAGTTGATAAAACAAACTCCTGGGGCTGGTTCTGAAGTTTCATGGAGACCACACGTAGATAAGGTAGTGTTGAAGCTTCCTGGGAGCAAAAAGTATTCGAGGAAGTTGCGCTTTGGAAAAATACAAAACAATTTCATGCGCTAAAGGTGCTGTCCAAAACTAACCACATTCTTCGACTCGAAGAACCATTATCCGGCTCAAAGGACCATCATCTGAATCGAAGGACCATCTTCAAGTCTCTTGTTTCGTCAACCCCACTTTTCTGGAAACCCGTTTTCACGAAAGATGCTTCTTCAGAAATGCTGTCTCGAAACCATTTTTCCTCTCCTCCAAGTTGACTGTTATTCCACATACATGACTGTCTTGAAAGCGAGTTTCCCCACTACTCCTCATATAGCCCCTGCTTTTTCCCACTTTACTTCCTTTCTACCCCTCAGAAAATGGCACACACACAGCTTATTAACGAAGAATAGATAAAGTGTATTCGCATGTTTTCATTTAATTTTTTTATCGAAAGCGCTTTCCGAAGATCCACCCTAAAGAATCAACCATAATTCAACAAGGCAAGCATTATTAGGAGGTTTGACCTCAATTATCTCAGCTTTTGAGAGTCTGATCGAAAAACCATTTATACCGGGGGGATAGAAAATTTAATTTACGAAGTTTTTCCTTAGTTTGAAATATTTTGAATTGAACTAAGAAGTAATTGACTTGGAGTGGACAGATATACTGGGTTTCGTGAAGGTTCGAATTGTAGGGTTAGGAGAAGGATACGTAGATAATGTGGTGAGCAGGGATGGGCATATGAGGATGATTATTTGTTTGGCTGCAATGGTAGCTGCCTCACAAATCCTACTCTTTTATGTTTCAAGTTTCTGTTTTGTAGAAATAAGTATTTCAACCACAATCGCACATTCCTACCTACTACATTTTGTCATGGTGCGCCTTTGGATGCAGCATTCGCTCAGGCGACAGCATACATCGAACGATATTTCGAATTTATCATCAATACCTCCAAACTCCGATTCGAATAGTTCCAGCCGAACAACACGATCCGACTAATACTAGTCCGCCACCCGCCGCCCCTTCCACCCCTCGCAGGCCATAAAGTTGACAAAACCAGACTAGAGCAAATCCAACTAATCACAATGCAATAGCAATATCTTGAAATTAACGAACCGTACCGTAGCCGCACAGCGATGGCGGATCATACATAAATAATTAATTGATTAGCAGGTATCGCAGTGATCTAATAACGTTACTAACTAATCAGCTAAACAAATAGATAGCGGCCGACCATAATTCACGGCATCGGTAGAGAGAGTAAACGGCCGTGATCAATAGGTATTGAATGCGCTATGCAAATAGATATGACCACCGCACCGGATACCCATCCGAACGATGGGCGGTCGCCGCCCCGTCTCCAGATGCACGACTCGGCCTGGGGCGCTGCACCCAAGAGCTCTCGGGATGGATTCCATCCACGGCACACATACGAGCTATCGTGTGTATGACATTAGCTCGCATTGCCATTGCCTTGCCCTGCAATTATTCTACACCGAGCACATATGCATTACAGAGGGATCGCAAACATGTCGTATCGGATTACGTCGCGATGGGCGACGGGGTGGACTCATCGGGGTAGGTTTGGGTGGTGAGGAGGATGCTCGTGGAGAGGGACCGGCGTGGAATCGGTGATGGCTTTCAACGTTATCCATTTTAAAAACTCGAAGCTTCGAAAGAAACCAACAATGCAACAACAAAACTCGTTGAATGTTCCATACAGAGTTTTCACCAAAGCTGTAACTAGTGGCCAAAGCCGTGAGACAAGGAATGTTTGCTATAATTTCATGTTGTCCTCTTACCAAGAAGCTACAGTATAACTCGTTGAATGTACCAAAGAGATCCATTCATAATGGATTTTCGTTAAAGCTGTGAATAGTTGTCAAAGCTGTGTCAAGGAATGCTTGGTGTCACACTTTCATGCTCCTTTTAACAAGAGCTACATCAGAACTCATTGAATGTTTCAAAATGATCCGTTCATAATGAACTTTAGTCAAAACTGTGTAGAGTTGCCAATGATTAGACTAGGGGCCAAAGCTGCGACAAGAATTCACACTTTATTCGAATTCATCATGTTTTCCTCGTACCAAGAAGCTACAACAGCACTCGTTGAATGTTCCAACTCACGTTCTCCTCTCACCAAGAAGCTATAACTCTTTGAATGTTAAGTTTTCGCCAAAGCTATGACTAGTGACCAAAGCTGTGACAAGGAATACTTGCTATCAACTTAGACACTCCTCTCACTGAGAAGCTGCAACAAAATTCGTTGAATGTTTCGAAAGGATTCGTTAATAATAGGGTTTTGCAAAAGCTAGGACAAGTTGCCAGAGCTGTGACCAATGGTTTCAAACAACCCATGTGCTCCTCTTACCATGAAAGATGGAAAATTCCACCCATTGGAAAAGGAAACCATCAGACTTCATGTTGGCAGTTGTATTTCTGAGATAACTTTATGATGAGACAGATTTTGTTAAGTCTTGAGATTTGTGTATTTTCGTCAAAACTATACTGACAAGTTGCCGTAGCTGTGATTAGGAATGTTTGCTCTCAACTCACGTTCTACTTTTACCAAGAAGCTATAACAGAATTTGTTGAATGTTTCATTAAAAGATTTTACCAAAGCTGTGACTAGGAATACATGCTATCAACTCATCTTCTTCTTTTATCAAGAAGCTGCAACAAAACTCGTTGAATGTTCCGAAGGAATCCGTTAATAATAGGTTTCGCCAAAGCTGTGACAAGTCGCCACTGCTGTTAAAAGGAATGATTGCAATCAACTCACGTTCTCCTCTCACTAAGAAAGACGGAACACTCCACTCATGGGAAAAGAAACCATCAGACTTCATGTTGGCAATTGTATTCCTGAGATAACTTCCAGATGATGCACTATAGACAGATTTGTTGTGTTGGAAGACCACCAAAGTCAGTGAACCTGAAGGAATTCTGCCAATCGTCGATTGTTCTCAAGAGATGTTCCCTGACTTCTAACTAGATCTGCCAAAGTACGAAAGTCATGTTTGATAATAAGGAGATGGCACTGCACCAGCTACCCTTTACGAGCAACCCTCAGAAGTCTTTGACAGACGTATGCGAGCTTCGGAAGAAGAGGACCTTAACTGCTAACGTAAGATCTTGGGAACGATCGAGAATGAATTAGTATGTACAAGCAACATCTGTCCATGCAAAATCTGTCTATGAAAGTAGCAATGAATTATTCTTACATTTAATTCTGCTAAGCTATCGCAATTTTTGCGTCAGAAATACAACTCTCCCAATTGCTTTCGTCCAAGTGTGTTGCGATCTCAATGTTAAAGTTTTATTTTAAAAATCAACTTCTATATTTGTCAAAGTATTTATTATCGTAATTTTTTTATTACGTAAACTACTGAATGAAATAGAATAATTGTTCAAAGACAGTGTTGTCAAATTTTTAAGTCCTATCTTCTTATAGCGCCGCGATACATTTGTTCCTAATTTCCCCTTAAATTTTCTGTACAACTATAATTATCTTCTACTTATAACTTTAATATGATCTGCTCTAGCTCTGGATCAATTTATAAGCATAACTTTGAAGTACGTACCTATTTATGAATGTGCCTTTTGAATTACAATAGTTGGCTCTATGCCTATGCTCTATAGTACACAAAGTTATGGCATAGAAAACTTTTCTTTGAACCTATTCAAATTCTTCTTCTCCTCCAACCGAAAAGGAATCTATGTGGATAATTGTGTTCGATTCATTTATTCACTCGAACAAACTACCCTTAGTCCCTATCGATTGCTTTCAACTAGGGTTGTCCTGTGCACATGCATTCTTTGCTAAACAATGCCTCTGAGCATCCACTGTTTACACTCCTACGGTCCCTAGTTTGTATACTCATTCATTATTCGCCTACCAGGTGACGTTACTGGTTACTGATTCATGTTTCGCTGACGATAACATTAATTGATATCTGAGATGGAGCGCGTATACAGAGTGGACACTGACCAGGTTGCAAATTAAAATCTGCAACTGAAATGAAACCAGTCAATCAAGAATCAAGTATATGTGCGGACAATTTTTTTTCATTATTATTAAGATTGTTGCAACTTCTGGAGCCCATAATGTTTATGAAATCGTCTGGGCTTCCTGCACACTTTCCTCAAACAATTGTCTCCCACCGAAAATACATTGCGACCTTGAAAAATCTCCCAACCCTCTATAAGTCGAACAAAGCAAGTCGTCGGTGTGCTTGCTTGCTCCTTCTCCGAGAAATTGATTTATTTTATTCGGCAGGCAAGCGGCTGGCGGCCGGGCAATGCCTTCCAAGATTCCGGTGGCGGTGGTGGCAGCGGCGGCGTTGGGTCCGACAGCCGTCTCTGTAGCTCAATGAACCCCACCGCTCACCGAGATGACGGTGGCTGTTTCTGCGTCGTACTTTGCCGACGCACAACTTCTTGTCGAGGAGAAGACGACGCGACGTGCACCTTACCGTTTGGCGCAGTTGCCGTTTTGGATAACTCTCTGCATCTGTTCAGATATTTAAAAACAATTACAATTTTTATATCGATATATTATTATTTAATGTCGAAAAGTTACTCTATGCGATTAATGGAGTCTAAATTAAGAATGATGACAATTTCATTCTATTCTTGGTAGGTAATCACTCGAAACATTCTCCTCATATTATTATTATTATTATTGTTCTCTCTTGGGTCTATCTCATAGTGCTCTATTGATCTTCTCATAAACTCCTGAATTTTACTCTAAAGGTTTTTCCTATAGAATGATATCTTTTGCAAGGTTCTGTGAGGCCAAAACAGCGATAAGATGAAATAGCAACAAACAAAACAGCGACAGAACAAAACAGCGATAGCAGAAATAGTAATAGACAAATCAGCGGCAATAGAATTAGTGACAAACAAATCAGCGACAAGACAAAGCAGCGACAAAACAATGACAAAATAGAAAAGCGTTCAGTGTGCACATAAAACATTTGGCCCTGGGACAGAATAGCAATGAATATGAAAGCGACGGTCAAAATAGTGAGGCCAAAGCAACGATAGGACAAAATAGCGACAGATAAAATAGCGAAAAACAAAACAGAGACAGGACAAAACAGCGACAGCAGAAATAGTGATAGACAAAACAGCGACAAGATAAAACAGTGACCAAACAAAACAACGACAAAATGGAAAAGCCGTGTATGAATATACAAAATTCGGTTCTGTGACGAAATAGGTATGGATGGATATGAAAGGGACGGTCAGAACAACGAGACAAAACCAATAGGAAAAAATTGCTTCAGACAATACAGTGACATAACTGAACAGCGACAGCACAAAACAGCAACAGGACAAAACAGCGACAGCAGGAAGAGTGATAGGCAAAATAGCGACAAGACTATAAAGCGAAAAAAACAGGACAACCACAAAATGGAAAAACATTCAGTATGCTCATACAAAATTCTGCTCTGGGACGAAATAGCAATATCATGAAAGCGACGGTCAAAATAGCAAAACCTAAACAACGATAGGATAAAAAATATCGATGGACAAAACAGCAACAGCAGAAATAGTAATAGATAAAACAGCGACAAAATAAAAAAGCGTTCAGTATGTACATACCAAATTTGGCTCTGGGACGAAATAGCGATGGACATGAAAGCGACGGTCAAAATAGCGAGACCAAAACAACTATAGGACAAAATAGCGACAGACAAAACAGTGACAGGACGAAAAACCCACAGCAGAAATAGTAATCGACAAAACAGCGACAAGAAAAAAAACAGCGTCAAAATGGAAGAGCGTTCAGTATGCACAAACAAAAATTGGCTCTGAGGCGAAATAGCGATGAGTATGAAAGCGATAGTCAAAATAGCGAGAACAAAACAACGATAGGACAAAATAGCAACCGACAGGACGAAACAGCAACAGCAGAGATAGTGATAGACAAGACAGAGACAAGACAAATACAGCGACAAAACGAAATAACGACAAAATAAAAAAGCGTTTAGTATGCACTTACAAAACTCGGCTCTGGGACGAAATAGCGATGGACATGAAAGTGACGGTCGAAATAGCAATGCCAAAACAACCGTAGGACAAAACAGCGATATTAGCAGTATTAGTGCTAGAAAATCAACAAAAAGACGAAACAGCGAAAAAACACAACTACAAAATGGAAAAGCGTTCTGTATTCACATACAGAATCGGTTCTGGGACTAAATAGCGATGGACATGAAAGCGACAGTCAAAATAGCGAGGCAAAAACAACAATAGGACAAAATAGCGACAGACAAAATAGCGACAGGACGAAACAGCGACAGGACCAAACAGCGACAACAGAAATAGTGATTTACAAAACAGCGACAAAACAACGACAAAATGGAAAAGCCGTGTATGAATATACAAAATTCGGTTCTGTGACGAAATAGGTAAGCAAAAAGACGAAACAGCGAAAAAACACAACTACAAAATGGAAAAGCGTTCTGTATTCACATACAGAATCGGTTCTGGGACTAAATAGCGATGGACATGAAAGCGACAGTCAAAATAGCGAGGCAAAAACAACAATAGGACAAAATAGCGACAGACAAAATAGCGACAGGACGAAACAGCGACAGGACAAAACAGCGACAGCAGAAATAGTGATTTACAAAACAGCGAGAAAACAACGACAAAATGGAAAATCGTTCGGTATGCACATACAACAAAGTTCGGCTATGAGACAAAATAGCGATCGATGAAACTGCGACAGGACAAAACAGCGACAACAGAAATAGTGATAGTTAAAACAGCAACAAGACAAAACAGCGACAAAATAATAAATAAAATGCATGCATTCACTCTTTATATCACTTCAATGCCATTTCTGTCAAAATATAGGTATTAGTATAGTTACGATTGGTTCATTGCGAACCGTTACTGGCTCAAGGGGTGTATTCATGAGGAACTATAATTAGTATCATTATTATTATTGATTCTTCAAGTAACGAAGAAAACCACCAAACATCGGCAACCATGCCTTTCCGGTCGAATTCACCGATCAGCTGTTTCTGTTCTTTACTCCTCGGAAAATAAATCGTGGGTGGCGACCTTGCACGCAGCAGCGACGACGTCGACACGATTTCTAGACAACAGACACACACACACACTCGAATAATGCGAAAGATTCGAATGCCCCAACACGAAACGAGTTGTGGGTATTTTCGTTTGGTTGGTCGCATATCCGTATCTCGGAAATAGTTCAGGGCCCATTCAAGCGGGAATATTGCTATCATCGGTCATGTCAGGTAGCAGGGAAGTGTGTTGTGGGTGAAATGTGTCGATTATTCCAATGGCCGAATGACCTTGATATTTTGGTACAGCTCTCGTTGGATAATCGAGCATTGCAATGAGATTCATGACTCTGTCTGAAAAGGGGTGCTTTATTATTATTATTTTTTTTTGTTGAAGTTGTCGGGTTTTATTTGACGTCCTCTCTTTGATTCTTTTATGTGGCCCAAAAAGAAGTTGTGGAAAATTAGCTCACTTATATATTTCATATGTATGAATTTCAACTATTATTTAGCAAGCAGATATTCCAATTTTCTCCAGTTGAAGCGCTTTCATGAAATTTACCTGCCTACAAACAACCAGATTGTTCTCCATAATATCAGCAATTGTTCTCATCAATCAATCAATGCAACCCTTCTGATCCTATATTATTCACTGAAAATCCAAAAATCCCTCTGGAATTTTCACATTTTACTAGAGAGATTTTACTCTTGAGTAAACGTGTTGGGTCTGAACTACCTAGTTTATCAAATTTGACAGATCTCATCCCTTCCAAACCCCAGTACGCCAACCGCTGACAGAAAGTTCTACTTTCATATATGAGACCCAACGCATCCTACCAAGGATTTGTTTTCTCGTTTACTCAAGGGTTTATAACTACAAATTGTTATTTTAAATAGGTTGCAAATTCCAAGGCTTATTTTTCGACAGTAAATAGATAATTTCAGGATATTGTCAAGAATGGCGCTAATCCAAAACCTAATATATTTTGTATGGTACCAAAATCCACTGCCATGATTCATATTTCATAATTTGTTGAACTGTTGAATTACTTGAAGTTCAACCATCGGTCATGGTCGAGCTCGGTCTGGTTCGATTGATAACAAAAACAAAAAATGGGTATTGGCAACGGCTATGAAGATTTCAATGAACTTCTTTATTGAATGAAAATGCCCGTAACAATAACACGAAACTTGAATAAATTACATGATGACAGATGGCAATGGGACTGTGGAGGGCCAACAAGCGAAAAGCGAACCCAGAGTGGGTTTGTGACACTGTCTTATCCTTTATTAGGTATATATGAAATGAATATAGGGGTTTGTTGTGCCCTGGTTATTGCGTCCATTGAAATATACCTGTTGAAATCTAGTGAATTTGTGGCTTGTTTCATTTCCTAATGGAAGCCAAGAAGAAACCAAGTTTCTCTGTTAGTTCTTCCTGGCTATGTCCCAAGCAATAGGGCTTATAGCTTCCCAAAGGCTTTAGTCGCGACAATATGAAAGTTTTGTCGATAAACTTAGTAAATGAAGAAATACAAGCTTTTGGCTTTGGCCTTAACACCTTGTATTTTTTTATACTGGTAGTATCATCATAAATCAATATCAACACACGTTTATTTTGTCTAAACATTATTCAGTTTCTGTTGCCATTTCTCACTGGAGCTTATGGTTATGTTTATATCTGTTTACTTCCCTGGCACAACCCCTCCTTGAACCTCAGTTTATATACCTATGGCTATCCCTTCTGGATGAGTCAGGAGTTAGATTGGACTCACATGAAAGTCTTTTCTTTAATTAGAATGTTATAAGAATGAACTTGGAAGGGATTAGATTGGTCAATTTCAGACGACATGTCAGTGTTTAGCTTCTGCCTGAAAAGGAAAATCGTGTTTTCCATAAATACAGCTGGCGCTATCTCTGTGCTCCGTGCGAACTCCTACAGAAAAAGTCCGAACAATATGGTTATGGTTTCAATTAGTTCAATACACGACAGTGCCGACGCATTAGTAACGTAGCTTCGTTAATTAGTTGATTAATTAAATGATTAATCAATTGATTGGACTGCCGGGTAGCTGTAATTAGTTTTAATTGAAATCCAGCGTCATTAACATAGGGCCAGTATTCCTGATAAGCTATTTTGGTATCGCGAGACCTCTATTGAATACGTACGTCGGTCAAGTTGCCTATCCTGCTAGATTCAATACATCTAATTAAATTTATATAGTCATAGTTCCATTCAGCGGGATATTGCCCACCGTGCTTCATTTGTTTATTGAAGGACGTCATTATGAAACTATTTGTTCAACATAACGCTGCGGTTTCGTGTTATGGTCGGGGGTGGTTTGAATTAATAATGAAGGCTATGGAATATGTAAATAACTGTCAATAATATGGAGTGGACAAGACAATCGTAAAGGTGTACAGGGTGTTGTTCATTGCAATGTAGAAACTTGACAGCAATGAAATTAGTCCACGCCTAACATGAACTATTCATAAATATTTCCCGAATTACTTGGCAAATATTTGGGGTTACTATAAAGTAACAATACCAAATTATTTTGAATATCCAAGTATTGCCAGTGTGAAGAAATTTTTGACTTTGATACATAAGAATGCATTTATAACAAACAGTTCTGATCGCACCAAGAAAAGGTTAGAACCTATCAGACACTATTCGACCCCAAAACACTGTCCATCTTGCTTCTCCAATGCTCAATCTTAAAACACCCACTCCAATCGAAAATCGATTGTGTTTCGACAAGCCTTCGTTCTTTGACATGCGTATGAAAATACTGAAGGTGGCTACTACCTCACAGTACGAAAACTGCTGATTATAAATTGTGGTGGTTAATCTGTTTGTGGTGAATGGAACAAAATATTCGTTACAAGTATATCCACGATAGCAAAGGATGCGAAACAAACCGGTTTTGGTTTGCTCAAAACATCTAGAGACTATTTCTCCCATGAGAGCATGTAATTCATCTGGATTGATAACTTTCTCACCATTATTGAACATTTCATCAACCACGTGAATCTAATGAGTGAATCTTACTGGTATTGGACAATCAGGATTATAACTCGTACATACCGTTTTCAAATCAACCTGAAGAAAAGAGCCCACTGGTTCTATAGTCTCAGGGTTTTGGATGCTGAGATATTTTATATGGAAATATTCATTATTGTTTTGTAAAATAAAAAAAAATAGTTATAGAAGAGGCAAATGCCGAACCATCCTCTCTCACTTCCCATACTGATGAAAGTTCTTCTTCAGCTATCGATAATCCTGGACCATCTTGTCTAACACTCTGGACCTTCTGGTATTTTTTCGGCATCTTCAAGTTTTATTCCTGAACAGTTTGGCATCTAAAGAGAAAACTCGCCGAACAGAAATATGTACAAACATTTGGTCAGACCTTTTCCGAAAGGTGTTCCTTCATGATACTCAAAGAATGGCCTAAATCGGAGACATACGATTTACTCCAGAATAAAATGTTTTTGTAAAGCACCTGTATTCGATTTATAATTTTTTTTGTCCGTTTTTGCTTTTATTTATTATTTTTGTATAAATTTCATTCCTACTCCAAGTCGAGTTTAGTTACGATTAGAACTTTGAGCCCCATACATGAAGTAGAAATATTATTTATTGATAGTGTTCAATGAATATGTTTATGAGAAATGAAGCGAAAATGTCACTTCTCCAATAGTGGATTCCATTCAGCATTGCACAAATTTGTAATGCTCATATTTTTAATAAACAAAAAACTGATGCTTTGATTAGGGGGCTTCCCTGATATATTTAATTTCTTCACATATTTCTGGTGGACTGTAAACTCTATTGGTAGATCTATAGGTGTTACTTAAAATTAGTTCTGCTCGTATTTGGCAATCAGGCCTCAAATTGTGAAGAACAATAATATGTACTCAACCATATTTGACTTTAACTAGATAATCAATAACACGTTGACTGCCATGTTGGTCTATAAGACCGGAACATAAATATTCCGACGAGTCGTCTCGGTCTTATATACCGAGATTGGACTGATACATCAGACCAGCTTGGTCTATGAGACCGAGTCAGTTAAACTGCTCGTAAAGCCGTCGGTCTACATTACTGTTAATAATATCGAGTCAGACCGAGACGTGCCAGGCAAATCAGTATGTACACAGAATTTTTGGAACGCGAATACAGTGCAATGAACTTTCAATCAATGAATAAACTGTAATATACTTTTTTATGACTTACAATCGAGCAGAATTGTTCAAAACTACATATTCTTATATTTTTATGAAATTCTTTACAGAAAATTCGTATTTTTCAAATTCCGGGCTGCTCTTCATCCTGATTCGTTCTTTACTCCTTCGTAACACATAAAGCAAGGTCTTCCATATGGCCTTTGAGCAAATTAATTCGATTCCGAATAGGAGTACTAGATGTGTTGAATTCCGTAGAAAAATCGGGATATACTCGTGACATACTCAAAATGCAGGTTGAAACAATTATTGTATACAGCATTAGACCGAGGTCGACCCTTGCCGGACGGAGTATACACGTCTACAAGAGCGCCGACTCGGTCTATGAGACCGAGTTGAAAAAAATAATAATTTTTTTGATCATTTCGAAAATTTCGAAGATGAACTAATTTCTGTAAGTACTACGTATAGTATCTAATGGTTTCTGGTATTTACAAAAATTTAGATTTTGCCTCGGCTGTGATGCCAAAAGTGAAAATATGAGCCCGGCAGTCAACGTGTTAAATGAAGTGAAATTAATTTGTCGAAATCGTTATTCTGACTCTGGCTTACTTGTTTCTAAACTGTCGATCTCCTGTCACTCTGCCATCATCTGGAAAATTTGTAGATTCAAATTTCCTAATAACACATTTTATGGCGAGAAGGCGTTATAATTGAAATCAGCGTCAACAAAATACTTTCATACTTTTATCATTCTCCCATTTCCGAACGCTTCTATACCTCCGTTCTCATCATATTCGTGTTCGGCGATCGCAACATGAAATGATTTGCCTTGTTCTCCGTAATATTAACGTAGATACATTCTCCGGCTAATACGCTATGCAGTACATTTATTACATCAGTAGGCTGTGAGTTTGAATTGCCCCACACATATGCAGCATGCAGGGGTTTCGCGGTTACAGATAACTCGGTGGGGTGGAAAGGCATCTGCCACCCCCGCTCTCCGTTCCCTGATCGTGATTATGCGAATCTTCAGTTCATCACGCTAAGTGTATACTGACAATAGATACATGTGTTTGACGGGTACAACAATTCCGGGTTATTATTGATGGCATGATAGTTGTCTGTTCATCTGATAGGACAGTCACAACTTTTTTGAAAAGATACAGGATTCAAAGAATGCGTCTGTCCTGTGAAATGTAAGTGGTATTTTTCGTACAATACGAATATAATATCTGAAATAGCCGTATAGGAATTTTGTCTGCTACGAAAACAACGAAAAAACAGATCTATACCTTTGGTGGCTTAGAAGTAACTCTCAGTATTTGGAAAATAGGTGAAAAATACGCAAATGCATGTCCACATCATATTTTCAAGAAAGCATGAATCGTTGTTATTTCATCTGAAGGACTACAAAGTGTGAAACAAATCGAAATGGATAGCAAAACAGCAGAAGTCACCCTATCAGTTAAACAATAGAATATTGAAACAAAAAGAAGGAAATTCCCCTTCTACTTTCTTTCTGACACAAACCTATAACAACGTACGGTCTCGAGAAATTTTAGGGAACTCACTAGCAGCTCGGAATCACTCTTTCTCTCTCTCTCTCTCTCTCTCTTGGCGCCTATAGCTTTTTCTACCGTAAAGCCTCTCAGCCTAAAATTATCCTGGAAATTGAGAAATTGTAAGAAATTTGTTTGCATTTTCAAATCCTTCAGAAAATGGTGTTATTATCCACTAAAATGGCACTTACTCTAAACCAAGACGACTTTGTATGCCCTCAACAACAGAAAACCTCCAAACAATGCCATTCCTTATGATTATGTTTGTCATTCATTTTTATTTCTATGTAATTCTCCGCCAACGATTATTGTTATTACCATTTGCGGCCATGAACTTTGGAAACGCATCAACTATATCATATTTATATTACGTAGTCGTAATTTGGCCAGCTTTTCACATAATTTTTTCAGTTATATGTTATTATAGTCGACTTTTTGAGAAAGTAATTTATTTCAATAGTTTAATGAATCTAAATTTATGTCATGACTTACATATTTTCTTGTTTTCAAAGACTTCGATGACTTCGTCTTATGTCAACATTGCCAATTTCGATACAATAAAGTTGAAAAGAAAAATATTGCCTAATTTAGAACTCCAGGACCTCCGACACATTGCTTGAAAATCAAAAATATCTCGCCCTTCATGAAATATTTGGAAAAAAAAATTGAAATTTAAACAAAAGTTATTTTATGAAAATATCACATTTTGTATGGTTTCACGCAATCTACGGTTTGTTTTGAGGAGTTCAAATCAGGCAGCTATCCCCATATCAACGTCTAGTGCACCTATATCTTCTTCCAAGATCAGCCTTGTTGTATCTGAGATGCTCCAGAGTTTCTATGAAATTGACAGAAACTCCGAAGAAATATACAAGATAATTTTTCATTTCATTCATTCAATATTCAGATTATATCCCTTACTGAATTGGTTGTTACAGATTGATACTGCTCTGCTCTGCTCTGCTCTGCTCTGCTCTGCTCTGCTCTGCTCTGCTCTGCTCTGCTCTGCTCTGCTCTGCTCTGCTCTGCTCTGCTCTGCTCTGCTCTGCTCTGCTCTGCTCTGCTCTGCTCTGCTCTGCTCTGCTCTGCTCTGCTCTGCTCTACTCGAATCTTTCAATCGTGATTTATATTCTGAGACAATTGCTCATTCCTTATGACGTAATACAACTATCTCCGAACTTCCATGTTCTATCAAAATATTGCCAGATATTTTTCACAAAAATCAATTGTTCCATCTGTATTTCTATTCTAACTTCTGTCCTCTTTTATATTTTAATTTGATTTCCGCTAGAAAACGACCTGAAATCATGTTCGATGAATGATCCCCGACTAATGTTACGTAACACATCAACGTGCAAATGTATACAAATGAGCAAGATGAATAAAACATGCTACAATTGGAAATATTAAGAGTGGGAGTTCATTCGTCATATTCACCATTTCCGTAATTCAACCTTTTATGTTAATTGCGAAGAGTTCGAATAAACCCGAGTGTCTTATAAATTAAGAAAGCTACATACGTATGTTGAATTTCAATAAAATATTCAAGTCACCGTTACTAGCGAACGGATGCAGATTGCACATTAATAAAGTGCTCTCTTATTTTGTGGTGTTCAACGTTGTCTTTGATAATCGTTATTAGCGTTTGCGGAAATGTCGATGGAGCCTCATCCAAAAAAAAGGCATTAAATCCGCTGTGGCGTTGAATAATTGCTATATGGAGGAACTCGGATTGACAATGTTCAGTACATTACATCTAATCAAAAAATTGGTGATTAATATAAAAAAGTCTCTTCTCCTACTTTTATGTATTCAGCATTTCACAGTTCGTTTGAATATTGTAGATGATAATCACTTTTTTGGACACCCACCGTCTCAATGGGTAGAAAGAATTCAGGTATTCGGGTTGATCCTTTCCATAATCCTCGAGAAATTTGCAAATTTCTGATAGCACAATGAACAGTGTGGGAATCTCAGAACAAACGTATATGCACCATAGCGAAAATTACAAAAAAAATCATCTCAATTATTACCTAAACAAATATAAGTACATCATCTGAAATAGGTTTTATGATTTAAAGGAGGGAATGTCAACCCAGAATGCAATTTTACCCTCATCATACAAGTATACTGCTGTAGGTAGAGATGGTATCACATGTTAGAAGGTGAGAGCCTCGTCTTCCTTAGTTCGTACAAATTTCTCGAAGACTTGTTTGTTGTTGTTGCTCGTAAGGGTGCATTAGGTTGATGGATCAAATTTCAGAACAAACAACTTCACACCGACTTTGATCCTGCTATTTTCAAGCAGCTGTATGGGAATTTGAGGATTTGTTTTTCGCTGGTTTTGTCAATTTTTCATGTTATCGTGCCTGTATTATTGTGTCGCGTTTTTATGTAGTAATTTGTGAACAACAACAATTTGTAGGTGCTGTTCAGACTGAAATACTTGTAGGGCCTTTCTTTCAATGTCCTTATGACACGTTCAGCCATGGCAACCTTTTCGACGCTGTAAGTATTGTAAGAATTTATTCCACATTTTTTCATCAATCTCTGAAAATTACTGTTGTAGAATTCTGTCCCATAATCCGTCTGCAGATTTTTCGGGCAATGTGTCGCATGCGCCAAAAGATGTCCAAACGTTTTGTTAATTTCCACATCCATCTTTGTTGTCAGCGGTCTGATTCACACCAACTTCGAGAACTAATTTGTAACGACTATAATAAATTTGAAATTTCAATTTTGATGAGTTGTTTTTCAAAGAAATATCGCTCAGTATCGAATACAAATGTGTATAGACTAAAGAATGTTGACTAGGATTTTTTTAATGGTGCGTGAACCATATTATCGTCTATTAATTCTTGATATTTTTGAACATATTATTCACACATATTCTCCCTAACAAAAATTAAAAGGAACATTAAAAAAATGCACTAGATTGCATGCATTTTATACGTGTTTAAATGGGTGCTCGGTGCTCTACAAACTGCGTCGCTGCTACACAGCAAGCAGCACATCAATCAGATATTAGAACGCCAACTTATACAAACTTCTCCAAGCAATCGACAGTGAACTAAGTACCTGTCAATATGACAGCTCTCTTGAGAATATTAGTGAATTGTCAAGAATATCTGGTGGTGCTGTAGGTTTTCTACGGCAAATAATAATAGCCTTCCTATACCCGCACATGCTATGCTATTGGGTATACTCTATGAGTGTGCATGAGGGAGTATTATTATAATTAATATTATCCCATCATGACCGTCGGTCTAAAAATGTGGAAATCGTATTTGACGATGGCTACGAAAGCCTTTCGAAATTCATCAATCTCTATTCATTTCAGCAATACTCTTTCTTGAAATAACCACGTGAGGTCTATTACCAAAAAGAAGTGCTTGTATTCATAAAGCTACTTCACATCCTATTATTCATTGAGATTTTGAGGGCTCAGATGCAACCAGTATGTAATTATTCTATAGCCTGTATTGCTTCTGACAAACACCAGTAGTAATTCGAGTTTGAACGTGATGGAGTTTGTTGAATGGATTTTGTTTCGTCTTCTAGTACTTGTTTCACGAACGAGACAGCAAAGCGCCTGCCCCAGGTGAATTTAATAAAGTAATTAGAGGAAAATGCCACGGATAATGCACATCGTCTAAATCACGTGATATTAGTGCCAGAAGAGGGCGCCAAAGTCTTGAGCAAAGATTAGAAGTTCTAACCCAAGAATAAACAACCCCGCCGCGTTAATATGTGTGTAATAATTTGATCTGGTATAGGTGCAAGGGAACAAGCAAGTCTGCGTTTCCACCCTCTTCTTCAATTTGTCGCGTGATTTATTTGGTCTGGGAGACGCCATTGCGAAGTTTATCCAAGTTTCGGTTGGATGAAATATTGAGAAACTTATCGACAATGAATATTATATGCAACCCCTTTTGATTATCCCGAAAAACTTTGCACTTGTGATGCATCTGAATCCGACTGGTTATTAAAAGTTTCTTCTATCAATATCACAACGCCGCAAATACTTGTGGTGTTGTGATATTGCAAAAAATCCCAAACTTCCTCGAAATTCATTACTATCATGACAGCTTTTTCGTGCCCAAAATTATTGAAATATTAAACAAAGAATAATGGGGGATAGTTCAGATGAAGGTCTAAACACGAAATCATGGATGGTGGTAACCTCAATTCAACGTCTAAGGCAGTCGCAACTATAAATATTAATGATAAAGGCTATCATTCTTGGTTCACTTCGTCTGCTCAGTATACATCATTCGCGTACCCAATATTCACTCACTGGGCGAAGTCTAGTTGAAAATTAGACGATATCATACGACGGAGCACAGCTCTTTCTCTTTGGAAATTAATAATTTTCCAAATTCAAAAAGAACGCGATTTCAACTGATTTTAGAGTCCCGGTACTATTATCTCTAGAGATACCTACAAATTTACAAATCAAAAGTTTTGAAATCTCTGATATTTTAGAAGGCATTCAATTATTGACACCCATGGCTTCAATGGAGCTAGATGAAAGACCAGAATAATTTTTCAATATATAGCCGACCACTACAAATTATATTAAACAAATTATTTGAATCTATTTATAAATCTGGTGTAACCAATCATATAACAAACAATAGACCGATCAATATCTTACCAACACCCTTGATGATATTCAAGAAAATAGTGCATACATAAAAAATAAATTGTCAAGAGGGGAAATAAGAGTCCATAAGTGAAAAATCAACTGAAACAAAGGGATCCAGTCATGATTTTGAATACTGAATATGTTTGATACTATTCAACTCCTTATTGATCTGAACTTTGAGACCTTTTCATATTCTGACATGCTTGAAAAAAAAAATCCAAGAAAATATAAGAAATACCCAATGGGTTTATCCATACTGAAACCCAACTGAGAGCATATTTGAATACAAACAATATTTTATCGACCGCGCAATCCGGTTTCCGACCTAATCATAGCTGCACAACTGCATTACTACACATAATCGACGATATTGTTCAAGCCAACGATGAAGGACAATGTACAGCTCTAGTACTTTTAGATTTCAGTAAGGCCTTTGACAGTATCAGACACGACATTTTGCTGTCGATTCTGAACTCCTGTGGCATATGTGCAGAAGGTTTGAAGTTGTTCAAGTCCTATTTAACAGACCGTGCACAGGTAGTCAGAGTCAAGGACGAGTTATCTAACAGTAGAATAATCAGTAGCGGTGTACCACAAGGATCAATCCTTGGCCCGCTACTCTTCACAATATACACAAGCCAACTGCCAAAATTTCTAGATTACTGTAATATACATATGTATGCTGATGATACACAGCTATAACATTCATTTTCTCTTAGTGATGATGAAGTAGCAGAGTTCAAAATTAACAGTGACCTTCAAAAAATATCCGAAATTTGAGCTGACCACTCTCTCAAACTAAATCCAAGTAAATCAACGGTTATTTTATTCGGTAAAAAATCAGATCAATTAACTCAACCACTACACATCAATATCAACGGAGCTCCTTTGGAGTTTGCTGACTCTGTGAAAAATCTTGGTCTAATAATAGATAAATCATTGAGATTCAGGGAACATATTACCAAATGTGTACAGAGAGCATATACGGCATTAAGATTATTATATCCCCATAGGCAAAGTTTGTGTAGGAATACAAAAAAGATGCTGTGCGAGACCCTAGTACTTTCACAACTCCCTTTTTGCGCGCGTATTTATAGTCCTTGTTTGGACCAGGACACGGTCAGCAGAATTAAACCAATTCAAAACTCATGTGTCAGATTCGTTACTGGGATCAGAAAATATGACAGAATAACACACAAACTCAAGGAACTAGGATGGCTGAACATGAAGGGCCGTCGAGACGTTCTATCCCTCTCTATATCACAAAATAATAATAAAGAAACAGCCTACCTATTTATTAAATAAAATAAATTACCGAAGTAGCGTTCATAACATCAACATAAGATCTAAAGGGTTGCTCACATGTCCTCCTCATAGAACTAAGTTCTTTGAAAGAGGCTTCAAATTCAATATATATAAGTTATATAATGCACTGCCCTCTTACTATAAGGAATACAAGTTTTTCAGAGTCAAACGAGCCATTACATCATATATGAAAAATCAGTGAGGGATTTTCAGGAGTGTCATTCTCTCAATAATGACATAATGTTTCAAAAATGATATAATGTTCTATACTAGTTTTAAGTTAGATTAGGTTAGGCTAGATATTACTATGTTAACATAATAAAATTATAACAAGGGTTGAGTGGAAGAGCACTCAAGAGTGAACTCCCCCTTGAGATTTCCTTCTTTTTTTTTTTTCTCTCTCTTTTAATCATGAATTGTTGTAAGAGTTGATATTCAGATGGAAATAAAGGAATTTATTATTATTATTATACAAAAAAAAAAACAAAGAACAGATTTTGAAGTAACATACAATGTAATAGGTATACTGACAACGTACCTGACAGAATTAGAACCAACACCTTAGTTCCGAAATTGTAGATAGTGACTCATCGAACATTTTCTGGTTTTTACGGGATTTGATAAGTGCGGAGGGGATGAACGAAAGTGGCAAAGTAAAACTTGATTTGTAGCTAAAGTACCTAGCTTATTTCTGTTCTTTTTTTTGACCTGCTTTAAATGAATTATGAACCGTACAACCGATGAGTCACTATCTACAATTTAAGCCGGCGCTACATGACGCCACGAACACCCTCCAACGTTGGAGGCTTGACAGTGCGTAGTGCGTCACATCGTGTGGCCGACCTTCAAACTTGCGAGCTACCGATATCGAGCTTCCAACGTTCGCCTTGGACCACGTTCGGGCTATTGTCGGTATTTTTGACCCGAGTCAAAGTAACTCCTAGAACGTTGGAAGGGATACATTCGTGGACTTGATGCACTGCTACATGACTCGTAGTTTCGTAGAGTCGTTTGACATACGCAGTGGTAGGGTTTGATAATGAATTCAAGTGGTTTGAAAAGGTGTGCATATTTTTTATTATAATTGGTAGCAGTTTTTTTATTTCGTATTCCCTCAAACAAGAGTTTCTGAATTGTATTAGAAAAATAATACATAATGAATATCAGAGGCAAACGTTTGTACCACACTTGCTTCAAGTGTTTATGCTTCAAACGTTTGTCGAACCAACCGTCGAACTTTTTGACTCAAATGTTCGGTCCAGCGTTGGAGCCAATATTCGACGCATCGTGTAGCGCCTGCTTTAGGAACTAGACAAAATCTATAATGTGAATGCGCCTCCATCAACAACTACTTGATTTCTTGTATATTTCCTAGACATCACTTCTTTCCTCTGGATGTGCTTTTTGATGTTAACTCATTATTTCGGATATTTGCAATTTTTTTATATGTATAGTTTTTTACTTTGTTTTATTCCTCTAACTAATACCTATTCATTGATATAATCTATTTGTAATCAGTGAAAATTAAATAAAATGAAAAATCATGACCCAAAATAACAATAACTAAATTGTGATCAGGGCACCATCTATCGAAATTCTGGATCATTCATCGACCATGCTTCGAAGGAACCTAATACGCCTTCAAGCGTAATTTCTTCCCAGTGTTGAAATTTCATACTGTACATGACATACGCCTGCAGGATTAATTTATTATTAAATTTCGTTTCTATACACACTCGAACTAGTTTTAAAAAAGCAAAACTGTAGCGGGAGAAGAATGCCTCATAAATTTGTTTCAACGAATACATCATTTCTATATTGGATGCGCGAATTTTAGATGTCTTATTTTTTAATATGGAGTCGATGGAAAAAGTGATGTTACTCGGGAGGAGTTAAGTCTTATGATAGAAATCATATAGTTGGTTTTCTGTTAGATATGTATAGAGAATGTGGAATAATCATATTTTTTCAAAACCACTGAAAAGTTGTATTCTTGATCAAATATCCATATGTATTAATTCGAACAGAGAGAGAGACTCTCGATTTTATTCGTTTCGTTATCAAATATCCATATATTAAGCTTCTCAATTCTCGTAGAAGAGAGTACTTCGAAATTACAGTACCTCTGCTAGATTTATCATGACCTCGGAAAATTGTTGAAATATGGGTCTCTGATAGTGAAACCTATCTACTACCATTAAACGAATCCCCCAGTTTCATAGAACGAGTACTGTGATATATCCGGATAACACCGCAATATGTGTCCATTCGTTGGTTTGGTTTGTCGTGCCATATTTAGAGAACGACAAAATTTTGTCAAGCTGTGCGAGCCGAGGTCATCAACTTCACGAAGACATTCGAAGATCTTCAGGAAGTTGAAGGTCAAGGGCTTGTTTGTCCATTCAGGAACTGAGATACCTGAAATCTACCTAAGCAATAATATTAACATCAAAATCTCATAGGTTTTGCTATGCAGAGGGAAAAAGACTCCTGTTTGAGCTAGTCTATTAGATTATATACCAACAATGACATCTGCTTGTGCAGCGTTCTTCAATCCAGAAGAACCAAAAGTTCTGAGGTACGATCGATTGGGTGCATTGCGAGAGCTTGCGAGCGTTTACTTCATCTCTACCTACATTGTTTATTCCATTTTCGTATAAATTCTAAATATTATTATAAGCCTTCTGAAGAGACTCCTCAACAGCATTAGAGAATATATATGATAATGACTTATCAGGCGCTGGATATATTCCAAGAGGAATAGACTGGACCAGATCCGTAGGTTTATCCACGAAGTATGAAAACAACAGGTATTGTTTCATTCCTTTTTTTTGCCGTAGCCATTTCCAGGATCAACGCACGATTGCTATGCAACGGGCGCGTATTCCCCTAGTTATTTTCTGTAGAAATATTCGGATAAACCTTTAACGTCAGCGGGGGCAACCACTACTGTATGTCATTAGTTTTTCAGATGAGTGAGATCATTTAATTTGATCTTAATGTCGTTTCTATATCATTCCTTCGAACTTTTATTATTCGACATCCTACTAACTATCAAATACATTGTCATTGTCAATGAATAATGTTGATCTCAGTACCGACCCTTCAGGCACTCCATACTTGGCATGTTCTTGTAGCTTTAGAACAAGTCAAGAACTCTTTCTGTGACTTCTAAATTTTTTAGATATTCATTTATACGTTTTTTCACAATATTCATTTGAAATGTCAGAATAAGTGCGGATCTGGTGGATCTGAATCCCTTTTCTTATCTGACCACGATAACTTTTGAATGGTTTGATGTGAAATAACGGGACAGAACATTTTTTGGATGGAACGAAATTCGAAAAAATTTTAGATGGTTGAAAAGAGAATTGAATTATTTTTTCAACAATGTGACACATGACTCCCCGCGCCATCTATCGAACAATCACAATGTGTTTTGGTTGGTTTCCGGGTTTTGCCGTGGTCTTCTTTGGTTTAAATCTCTAATATTTTCAACAAAATGTATGAAACTAATGGAAAACTAATTGAAAGCCTTTGAAAATTTTCTGTATTTCTACTTTTATGAGATTTGCAACCTAATTTTCCAAGAGCATACTCATCTGATGTGTACGTTTTTATTTAATTCAGCACCAATGCTCCAGACGATCGCGGAACATGGAAAAATATAAAGACCTGTCAAAATTCTCTTCCCTATTTTCCATGATTTATAACATCTATTGTTATCGAAAGGATATTTTGTAATTCTGTTTGTTGTTGGTGAACAATGATAGATTGCTATCGTACGGATGGATTGTAACGAATTCATTGTCACTTTTTGATGATTTTCAGTTAACGTCCGAGTTTTTCTGTTGAAAACGAGTGAAGAAATTGCCGGAATTTCATTTGAAATTGTATCTCTCTGCTTTTTACTGAAATATTTGCACTAATTCCGATTTTAATTTTGTTATGACATAACAACGGAAGAAAAATGGAGTTTGTAACGATAATTGTAAACGCGAACTGTATAGTTTCATCAAACGAATTATAAGATTTTCCATTAATTTAACATTTTAATTTTGTTTCAGGTAAGAGAGTTCCCATTCAGATATGGGGTATGTATTTATGTCTTCAAATCCACTGTATGTTGATGACTCAAAAAAACATTAAAGGCTCTTTAGATAATTAATATTTCATTTATTGAATAAATCAGAGGATTTGCATTTACTAAAGAACCGTATTTTTATGGGTCATGTTGGGAATATTCATGATTCTAAGAAGCTCTGCTCTGCACCTGATTTTTTGATAATATATTTTGTGCGGTCATCAGGCTAGACAAAATGAACATTGCAAAATATCATTCAGGCAAGATTATGAAAGATTCGCCTTCTTTTTCCGGGTAATAGTTTCGATACTTTCATTAGTCGTTGTGGATGAAAACAGTCTTTATAATTTTCGTTCGCTACTTACTTCTATGCAGAGTGCCGCCTATGCATGGAGGAGGATGAAACGGCTAAGCAAATTTTATGTACATGCCCCGCAGTGGCCAGAACCAGATTTTCAACATTTGGCAATACAACAGTAAGGCCAGAGAACCTGGTAAATTGTTCTCCCAACGTACTCCTCAATTTCGTTAAGAGATTGGATATACTGGGAGAAATATAACCATAGGGTGAGCCACAATAGGCCATTGGCCGCAGTGGAGGGCCCTGATATGGGCCCACTCACGTTCAAACCTAACCTAACCTAACCTAACCTACTTACTTCTAGTTTTGCAGCTACATGTACTATGTAGAAGTCGATTTTCATAGCTTAGTTGTCCCAACCTATCGAAAAAATCACTAGAAATTTGAATGACCTATCCGCCAAATCTGTTTTTGTTACTAGATTACCGCTTTGAAAAATCTAATTATACCGTCAGACCATGAACTTCTTTTGAATCCCGCATTTTTTACTTCCACTAAGGCGATTGACTGTTTTATTCGTTCCTCTAAACATTACAAGACAATGGACGCTTTTATATTGGACGTTCAAATGAAAGCATTCTTGATCACTATCTTTCGTTTCTTTTAGTATCCATAACCCCATTATTTTTTATAGATAGCATCACAATTTATTTTTATTTTTGTTAGGCAATACAAAATGTATTTCTTACGAAACTCATTCGATTCAGTCACTAGTTGAAGCATATTTGAAACGGGCTATGGAATTCAAAATTATATGATTGTCTACTCATTGATAGGCAGCCAACAATTCGTTGTTCTAACCAACCCAAGACTCAATCAAGATTTCCGTGCGTTAAAAAGAACGCAAACAGAATCTAAAGTTAGTAGAGTGTTTTCGATCCAATTCCGAGAGCTCATCATTCTCGGATAGCTGTTTCGTAGTTTCCTACTCATCAGCACGGCTTTATGAGGTCTCTCGAAATTGTAACGAATATACTCTGAATGAATACCCTATGGCAAAGAAAGTATAAATGTAAAGTGAGATCTGCAGTCGAAACTCATTTTGTCATGGAATAGTGATTGTTGATGTCACAATTTACTTTTCATTTATACTGTTTTTGCCTCAGTTATTAATTCAGAGTGTATTCGTTTCAATTCCTAAAGACCTCATAAAGCCGTGCTGATGAGTAGGAATCTACTAAACAGCTGTCCACGGATGATGAGCTCTCGAAATTGAATCGAAAACTCTCCATCCACTTATTGAATTCGGCTCGCGAAAGTTTCACTAAGAACATGGTGAAATACAGGTTATACTCAATAGATTCAAACCCCTATATGATTTGATACTGATAGGAGTTTCATCTTTACTGTCTCAACAAATTACAAAAATCCAGAAAAATTTCATAGAAATTGGACACTTAAGCAACCATTAGGTTGATGTTATTAATGATATTATTGATGCCAAGGCATGGCGTAGTGGTAAAGCGTCCGCCTCCGGGGCTAAAGGTCCCGGGTTCGAGCCCCAGTCGGAGCTAAGATTTTTGCTATTCAATTTCACTGATTGAAGTCTATAAATCACGTGACTTGAATGAGTCCTGCACTTGTCCACTGTTGCGCTCAAATTAACAGTGATGTTCTTAAGGTGGCAAATGGAATTGGTAACAAAGCCTACCCAGAATGCTTAGTGGTTAATGTTCACATCAACCGAAGCCTCTAAAAACACGAAATAAAATAAAATTATAATAGTGATAATAATAGTTGCTTCGTTACGTCTGCTCAGGGCATACGATTTTTGGGCCCCATAATCACTGATCCCACGGACGTTGTACGTGGTTATTTGAATAAATGATACAAGCGCGCACTCCGGATGTATTAGGGTTTCGGAGAAGAGGCCTGACTGTGATGTCTTCTCATGAAAAAAGTTAATAATAAATGATACCAGAGCGAGTTCAGGACCTTACTGAAATATTCCTCAGATAGTGTTCGATGTACTTTTTTTCTTTCTGCGACCCCAATAGAAAAAATTTGGTGAATTTGGAGACTGGGAGGGCCACACAGAAATGATCTCATGAATCTGACAGATTCACATATTTATTTCTCAAAGGTGTAGTACTCATAATTTTCTTTTGGGCTGTTATCCATTAAAACGATATTCACGATTGCGCAAGCAAAAATAAAGTCTCAAAATATTGGGTTTTATAGCTGTGGTGCTTAAAAAACTGACAAAGGATGAAGAGTTTCATGAAGTTTATATGAAAGTGCCAATATATCTGAAACCAATCTCTGGTCAGCTATGAGCTGGCCTAGCAGTCATGTATGGATGGGGTTGAGTTTCCAGGACATCTTGCAACCTTAAAAAATGTCATTTTGTAAGATACTATGAGAACGCGATCGTACATTTCTTATTTTGTTTCCAGCGTCATTTCTAGTGCCGCCTTGATATGAAACGTGCCATATATCTGTTACGTTTTCTTAGGTAATTGTTGCAATCTTTCCATTATACATTTCCTGAATATTTCATCTCTCGACGTCTGTGAGGGAATTCGCACGCCTCTGCCTGCCCATCGGCGAAGTCCAGTATCCCTGTAAATTATCAACGGAGCTAACGAGAAGCGAAAAATAGAAAATCTCGGCGGTAAACTGTCGCGAAGGGCTCTCCAGCAGCTTGCACGATGTCGACATGAGCGATATGGAATTATTGCTCGACACAAGAGCCTAATGGACTATGTTCAGAAACGAAGTAATCACATTAAAGGCCGTAATTACTAACCCCTTTGAGAACGGAAATGCATCCATATCCTGTTGTGCATAGCGGCATTGGAGGCGGCGGCGACTTTTTTCGCTCGACCCCGACGGGCGCTCGTTGCGCCCTCTGTTTAATGTACGTAACTCGATTAATTCATTGTCAAATTGCCTTAATGCGGTTGTTTCGCCGGTAAATGCCGGCTACGGTGCGCTTCCAGAATCATAAGATTTTTGCTGTCGGATGTCGACTCGCGGAGACAATGCCTCGATTATTATCGACTACAATGAGGTTATCTTGACGGTAACTTCGTTTGGAAGTCGGCGACGAGCATTCGAGACGAGTTTGCCTCGACTTTTTTCTGTCAGGTTTCCGAAGCATTCAACAAACAAAACTATTTTCGAATATACTCGATCTTTACACAGCTCTCGGACTCATTCCCTGATGTTAGCGAACGTACATGTTGCTGAGAAGTCAGATGAACTTCATATTCCAGATAGAAATCTGCAGATTATACATATTTGTTATCACTGCCACTGATATAAGCAAATTGAATATATTTTCCTGTACTCGGCGGTCGATTATACATTCCTGAATATGGCGGCCTAGTACACGTTCCCAAAATTCGACAATCTAGGCGAGAGTCGTCTGTGTGAACGAGCTTTTTTATTTTAACGCACAGTTACTCAGGTGTAATATTTTTACTTACCTTTCTTTCGTGGATATATTCGTGGTAACGGTAGAAAATTATACAGTAATTTTCAAAAATTCCGGAATCTCTTTCCTTGTACAAATAATTTTGTCGTTGTATGTAAACTCAGTAGTTTCAATAAAACTCTTCGTTCGAACGTATTATCTTTATTACTATCAATATTATATCCCCTACAAGCTAAAACTAAGCTGTCTACAGCTGCTGTCATTGAACTCCAGTAAAATCTGGTTCAAGCTACCAGTTATTTTATCACTAGTTTTTTCTTTGTGTTGATGATCGACATTCCAGTAATGGAAGCAAAAAAAGTATTTTCGGTACTATCAGTATTTCGAAGAGAAAAATTCATTAAAATTAGGCTACGCCAAAGGTACAGACAATACAAACATTATTATATAATTTAGTCTTCCACTTTCAACTGTAGGATAGGTATATGTGTTGGCAATCGCCACCAGAAAACAAATACTGCCCCTTAAGACCATTGAATTATATCTGTTTGATACTTTTCGAAGTTTTCTACAACTACTACGCGTGTCAGGCGTTTTCTCTGGAGATAATTAGTAAAAACTACTGCATTCAATAATGATCGCAAGTATAATAGAATTCTATTAAGGTGAGTAATTTCCCTAAGCTATTCTATTCGGTAGTTTAATGTTATCGTAAAAAAAATTTTTATATCCGTCAACCGGTTGCACCCTTTCGAGCACAACCCTCAGAAGTCTTCGGAAGACTTGTGCGAGCTAGGGAAGACATAGCCCGTACCTTTTAACGTGTGATGCCATGCACGAGACCAGTGCCGAAGCTGGGAATCAAACCCACGCCCCTGTGATTGAGAGGAAAGCGCTCTACCATCACGATCACTACGACCCATGTACCCTCAAATATCAATTTGTCATTGAGTGATTGATATGCCTTGTGTTTTACCGAGTTAGAGCATAATTTGGAGGAATTTTCAAAGAACCGTCATTTCGCCGTCCTTGTTTTCTAGCATTGTGCTGATATTTTCACAGACATTGATGGAAAGATGGCGCAAGCTCAGTAGTCGAACGGAAGGCAAACAATATCGCCGATTCAAAAGTTTCAGTAAACTTTTTTGCTCTTAAACTGACAATACACTTTTCTGACTAATGGAATTTTCAACACAATATGTACTAAATAAATGAAAAGGGATAGTATTATTCAATTGGCAAATGATCCGTGTATTGTGTGGCCATCTATTTTGAAATGGTTAAAGCTAATTTATCTGGTCAATACTATGTTATAAATTCATTTTCTGAAAGAATTATCGAAAAGCACCTTTGCTGCTCTCCATTTGAATTATATGACGGTGGCTCCGCTTTGAAAAACTGTACAAAGAACAAAGACCATCTTTGGTTCTCTTCTATTCTGCACTCGGCGATCGTAGCATGTTATAGAACAACTGAAGCGCATTTGTGCGGAAGCATAGTCTGTGTTCACACAATTCCATAATTCATGGGCCTTTCTATAGAGATTGTCGTAAAAAAAATTTTGAATAATCACGGATAGCTCTCAAATTTCACGATCATTTCGAAATTTGACTAGAGGGTTCCCATTTTTATTATTTTGATCTTTTCTGTTTATCTTTGTTAAAAAAATTGTTGAAATTGTTATATCCGTCAACCGGTTGCACCCCTACGTGCAACCCTCAAAAGTTCTCTTTCACTGTTAAGAAATATTATTAGACATATAGAGAGCCTAACAATGGTATTCAAATGCATGAGAAGTGACAATCTCAGAGTGCAAATGGATGAATCTGAATTCTTGAAAAAGGAAACGCTTATTTTAGTAACATCGTTACAGTCGACGGATTCAAAACCAACTGAACCACTGACATTAGGTCTAAAATGGATGCAAAAATTGTTCATCAATGATATGAACACGGTAACGCACTTCTGACAAATGCCTGCACACCCAAATTTCTACCAGCTCTTTCTGTTGAGAACTGATGCTAGTAATCTTGCCCTAGGGGCTGTCTTTTCTCGAGGGTCCATCAGTTCTGACAAAGCATTGGCGCTGATTTGCCAATTTAAGTAAATAGCAAATTTACCTAACGTTGAGGAATTGAGGAAGAATAGTCGAATTCGAATTCGTTCACTAGTGAGTATCAATTATTGGATCATTGTTACCAATGGTGCGCCCTCAAATCAGACCACCTTGTATATCTGTCGTTATTGAATCAAGCGAATATTGAAAAAGCAAGAGTGCGTTGCTTCCATTTCATAATAAATACCACGGAGTAATGATTGTATGAGCCTAGTCAATAAACGTTAACTGGTCAACATGTCATTACACGAAAAAACTCATTCGATCCGTTGGAATTCAATATATTATTAAACAAATACATTAATTACTCCCAGGAAATGAAAATGACAAGGTAAAGGGTATACTTTATCCGCATACCTACATTACAATAATGTAGAGCTCTTGTACCATACAATATTAATATCTTGCGCTCTCTCTGTGTGTATATCGGTCTCTAATAATTTATATTTAATTAGTATTTTAGTACAACATTGTTTAACCAAAGGAATCGCTTAGCTTATGTTTGTTGTCTTTAATAACGTATGGGTTGTTCAATAACTTTGTAGCATGATTCATGGATATTATCGACCTGGTCGATGTTTACTTAACTGTAACATGGTTTGCTCAATTTTCCGTGGGGATATTTATATCCATCATTTGTGTGGTACACAACCAATTAAATTTTACTATCTTGATTAAATACGATCTTATAATTGTCTGTGAATGGGCGGATGGTTTATTTTTATGTTCGAACGAATGTTATGTGATGATAGGTGGAACGATTTAACGCATTCGCCGAAAGAATGATGTTTAGGTGGCGTTTTTTAATGAGTTGTCAGAAAATATCAACTGGTTCTATAAATTCGTATTATATGAGAAAAAATTTGCTAAGAATGCAGCACGCAGTTCATAACCACCACCCTGACTTTCTGTTTTTGTAGTTGTATACAGAGTGTTCTGCATAGGAAATGTATTTTTTGCTATTAGGAAGAACCTTCAAAAGTCAGAGAGTTGTTTGAGCTAGTAAAGACAAGGCCCTCACTTTTTAACATGTTCAGAAATTGACCTTCAGAAAATCTGCTGACACCAAATTTTTTGGGACAACTGTTACTTTTCCAACTTTAAAACCTCATCAGCAACATTTTTAGCAAAAATCTTACCACATAACTGGATTCACAAGGCTTTGAAATGGTTAATATCAATCTACTGTTGACATCAAGACAATTCAAACACCCTTATACTGTTTAATGTTCCCACATCATTCAATTATAGATCTTTCAGCAAAATTCTGACTACACCGAAATCACAAAGTCACAAAGAATGATATTAACAAAAATTTCCTCCAAATTGTGTTATTTCTAAATAAGTAATGGGTAAATACATTTTCATGAGTTCTTATCTCGAAAATTAATTAATGAATTAATTCACTTATGATAAAAAATTTGTGGTCGAGGTGTCGATAATTTTCAATGTATCACCAAAAAACTACGTCTACTTATTTCTTATTGCTACACACTAATGAAGAATAATTTTGTTTACCTAATCAATGCAACTAAAGAGGGAGTACTATTCAATTGTGTATGGTTTCCGAAAAACCTGCAATTGATTCTTATTGTATCGCTTGCAAATGTTTCGAAGTATTCCGTAATTGTTGTGGAGTCATCCCTGAACAGGAATTCTGCAATTTTATGCACAGATCCATAGTCAGTGAAGTTTTCGTAAAACCTAGGTAGATAGGAAATTATAATTGTATTCAATTCGTTTTCTATTGGGTATCCCTGTATCAGTAGTTTCATATCTTCCGTTCAGTTTACCCTTTTCATTATTTTGGTTTTCTCTATATGTTCCTTATTTGTTTCTTCTTGTGCCATTTTGTAGTTCTCTTCTACTGTTACGAAATATTTATAGACATATTTTGGTTGGTTTCCGGGTTTTGCCGAGGTCTTCTTTGGTTTAAATCTCCAAACGTTTCGACTGCAACTACGGCAGTCATCTTCAGTGGCGTGGTCGAAGTACTCTTCTAGACGTATCAACTGAAACTCAACACTGAAGATGACTGCCGTAGTTGCAGTCGAAACGTTTGGAAACCAACCAAAATATTGACGCCAGCCGTGAAAGCTTACATTCCTATATTTATAGACATTTAAATAGCCTAACGAAGGTATTCAAATGCCTGAGAAATCGCTTATTGTATTCACGTCATTACAATAATTGATGGGAGCATGTACTGATGTACCAAAATTTCGACCAGTTTTTTCTGTTGAGAACCGATGCTAGTAATCATGCCCTGAGAGTGGTTTTTCCTCGAGGGTCCATAAGTTCTGATAAAGCAGTGGCGACAATTTGGCAATTCAAAGGCAAATTGTTATTATGTATCTAATACATCTTGTAATAGCCCCAATTAAAGAATAATTCTGGTATCATACCATAACTCCTGTGGTCGATTGAAGTGTTCCTATTGTTTTTTCTTCCTGTTATTTCTCTTGCTTTATAAATTCTATTGCTGACTGAAGCGTTTTGACCTCATATGGAGAAGATTATATTCCTGAAACTTAACAGAATTTTGTTTTTTGCTTCAAGTATTTCTACTTCGACTTCTGGTTCTGACAATAATAGTTAGTATCATCACCGACTCTCATCTAGTATGGGGAAGTAACAATGATTGTTATTGGCTGTATAACTCTGGTGCGTTTACTCTAATGAGATGCGTGATTCCGGCTAAGATTTTTGCAGTCCACCATTTCACCAAGTACTCCTATGATCAGAACCATCTTTTCAACGGAATGGATTGGGTAAGGCTTGCGTAGTTAAAAGAGTAAGTCACAAGTTTAATTCCGTTTTTCCTCTTTTTTTTTGATGATTTTCGATTCGCCGGAAGCAGAAAACTTTGATGGTCGAGGAGGACTACATCAAGCTTATTGGCTCGCATTTGCCTGGTGATTGGAAATAAGTAGTTCCTACAGATAGATAGATATATTTATTACCTTATTTGGCATTTTTACAAATGTGAGGTTCGTCAATAAAAAACAATACCATTTTTGTTAACACATTAAAACAATCTTTTGCAAACAGCTTAAGATAATCAGAAATTATATAGTTATCACGAATTTTTAAAAAAATCCTCAAATTCTGTAATTGTGTAGAAAATATTTTTGACTAGAATTTTAATTTGAATTTTCTGAGAGGCAGTAAGTTATATAAATGTGTACCAGCACAGTCTGGTGATTTCTTATATGACATATGGTTTATTATTTATTTGTATATGTTTGAATGGCTTCGCGTATAATAAGTATGCACATCTGAATACTTCATGAAGATGTCGATGTTTTTATGAACGCATGTACAAGAATCTTATGTAGGTAAATTCCTGTTAAAGTTAGGATCCTATATTTCTTGAAAGTATCTCTACAAGATTCTTGGTATTTGAGACCAAAGATGAGTCTTATCAATCTTTTTTGTAGTGTGAAAATTCTTGTCCACTCTGTTGCTCTTCCCCAACATATTATGTTAGAACTAATTGCTGAATATCCCAATGAGTAGTATACATTCAGTAAGTGGTGTTGTTCAAGGTAAGCTCTCAGAGGAAAAATTGCAAAGTGCGTCTTGTTGAGTTTTTTTACTGACTTGTTCAATTTGGTCTGACCAAGATAATTTTGAATCTACGAGGGTTCCTAAAAAACTTATAGTATTACTTAAAGTAATATAAGTGTTATCTATTTGAAAGTTGTTATCTTCTACAGGAGATTTGTAATTACCTATCATTAAAATGAACTAGTTTAGTTTTTTCTAGGTTGAGTATTAGATGGTTTATTTCACAACACAGTGAAAACTGTTGAATGATTGGTGATTTTTGAAAGAATCTCTTTGGAAGTTCTACCGGTCACTATTACAGTTGTATCATCTGCATACATGAATACTTTACCGTCTTCAATGAAATCTGGCAAGTCATTTACGAAAAGAAGAAACAGTAGTGGACCAAGTTCACTTCCTTGTGGTGTTCCTAACTCAATAGATAGTTTTTCAGTGAATGAAATCAACTTTTCACAAATCGAACCTCTGATGCCCAAAGCATAAAGTTTTGTTTTCAAGAATGCAGGATCCAGGGTGTCAAATGCCCTCGAAAGATCGAAGAAAATTAATTTAGTTGTTCATGTATGTACTGTACTACTTCTGAGGAGGCGCTTTCTATTGAATATCCCCCACGAAAATCATGCTGACATGGAGAAATAATATAATGGTTTAAAAAAGACATAAGACGAACATACATAGCTTTTTCCAAAACCTTCGAAATTGGACTTATTACTGATATTCCCCTATGGTTCTCGATTCGCTGAGGATCACCTTTTTTAAAGATTGGGGTGGTTTTTGATATTTTTAGGAGAGAAGGAAACTTTCCTAGCTCAACTGAATTTATTGACAATTGAGGTTAGATAGGGACTTGATATATCATTACACTGTTTGATCAGAGAAGTATTTACTTCATCAATGCAAACAGATTTTTTGTTTTTCATATTTTTTATAATGTTTTGTATTTCAATTTCATCGAAAGGTAAGAAGTACATTGTGTTTGACACCATTTTACTAGTTGTACAAGTAATATTGTTTGACTGTATCTCTTTTTCAATTTTTTCTTTGGCAGATGTAGCAAAATTTTTCACAAATTAGCAATTTCTTTGTTTTCTTCAATTATTTCTTCATCGATAAAAATTGAAATACCTTTGATTTTACATTATTTCTGTTCAATTTATTGTTGATTATTTCCCACACTTTTTTCACCTTATTTTCAGAATTTTCAATCATATTCTTTTTTCTCTTTTTTCATAATTCGGTTAAGAGTTTTTTCCGGTTCTCATAAGTTTAATGAACAGTTGGATCAAGCGTAATTTTTTTGTACTAGTTAAATTGTCTCACTCTCGCAGCCTCTGCCTGCGTATCTTTAGATCACATGAAATTGTTGATTTTAGGGTCAGATTTTTCAGTATTGACTGTGATTTTCTTTTTTGGATGGGAAACTTCATAACACCAATAAAAGTTTTGCCAGAAATGATCAAATAGATTCGTCAGTTCTCATTGTCCACATCGGACTCAGTATATATAATGTTTTTTTCGGTAAATGTTTCTCTCGAAAGTCTTTATTATATCTTTCTGTTTGGAGTGACGTCGAATGAGCTTTCTGGTTGCTTGAACTCTGTTTTTCCGAAACTACGAGGTGACGTTGAAGTGAAAACACTTCAGTTATTCACACCCGCTTTGAAATTCGTGTTTCGAGTAATCCGTCACCTCTTCACCTCTGATTTCAGACCGCCACAACCGCAAAAAAACAATTCCTCCGCGAATGTCTGCAATGGCGAATTCGTGGGTGAGTCAACACGAAGAAGTCCGGCCCCCGATATTCGGCTAAAATTATTTATACAACTCACTGTATAATTACTCGCAATTAGGTTTAGCTTTTGTTCGAGTGCAATTCTCCACTCGTTATTATGCCGAACGTGCATTTCTGAAATTTGAATATTAAATATACTATTATGTCAATCTGCTCAATAATTTCTGCAATTCCACATTTGGAATCCAGTTGTGGCCAATAATTACGAGGATTTGAGAGGGAACTCGACTGGTTGTGGAGTATGTGAACCGGCCATTATGGCAGTCTATCCAAAGGCCCGATGGGAATCTATTATTTGAAAAATAAGGCAGGCGTCTTCTCGAGCAGGAGGAACGGTGATCTGGCTGCTGATTCAATTGACGATAATCGTTCTCAGAGCTTGATTGTGCCTGTATTTGCGAGACTATGCAACGGATTTGCTCTCATTACTTTTCCGTGAATTTAATTAAGATGCAAAAAATAAGATTACTGGGTATATGATATACTCGAATCCATAGCCGAGGGAGCACATTGTCCTGAATGAGTTCTCCGGAAGCAAATATTGTCCACAGCTGGCATCTCATAAAGTCATAATCCTCCTGTTTGAAAACGTCTCATGACATCAATAAAACACTACAGAGTCTTATGATCAAAAATTCATCCATCTGATATATTATCGAGAGTTAATTGACGTTTGATCATTTTATCAAGTGGCCCTTTTTCTATCATAACCTTCCGGCTACTGTCATGAACGTCAAATAAGCCCTCAAATTAGAAAAAGTATTTGTGTTAATAGCATAGGTAATTTCTTGTCTTATTATCATAAAACTGTCTCTCTCTGGTTGCTTTTCTTTCTCATTTCATTTGGCTGATGAAATAATCATACAATAAATACTTATTTTATGATGATTTTTATGCCGACGTTCATTACAAGAGATACTCCACGTTTCGCCAACACGAGTGGTGGTTTATTCTCCAGAGATATTTTGGAATGTTGTCAGCTACTCAGTTCACTGTCAACTGTTTAACATTTGTTGTCTCAATGAGTATCTCTGAGTTGGCGTTTTTGCATGCAGTAATTTTGAGAACTGGTAGTTGAGCTTTGATTAGTTGTTGTCTTTTGATTCTGTAATATCCAGATACAGAAGGGATGTGTGGTTCTTCAAATTCCAGTGTCGTAATTAACGTCGGTCAAAAATAAAAACTCCAAGAATCATCATGTAACTAACGATGACGGCGAAAGCCTTTCACAATTTATCAGTTTAAGAGATGCTTCTGAAAAAAAGGAGTACGGACGGACAACTTCATTTCCACGGCTGTTCTTCAACTCTTTGAGAACCATTTGTTGACATAGTGTACCACTAAGAATTTCGGCTATATGCGCCCTGATACCAAAAGTAAACCATCATTTTATGGTTCGTCTGTGCATCCTGTTCACTGGAAGATTTGGTTCATCTCATCTCAAACAGATAGCGAAACATTCCTCATCTTCTCACTCCTGTTTCACAATAAACAACTGTAATTTCAAGTTTTGCGGTCAGTTGTAGTCGCAAGTGAATTTACAGATGATTTTTGTTGTAAATTTCAATGGTGGAATAAGGAAATAACGAAAATAAACAGGAATATATAAGTAAATATATATTTCTTCATTCTGAGAAGAAAATGATCCCTTTCAACTCCAGATGAACTTTGAAAATCGATTCAGCATGATGAAATTGAAATAGTCCACATATGAATTTCAAGTCAATTGACTGAAAAAAATATTACTTGAAAAAAGTCCCTAAAATTCAATGCTCAGATACAAGCTTTGGCATACAATAGAAGTAGAAAAAAAAGGGAAGAAAATGTTCACTTCCAACTTCAGATGAAGTATTTAACTCGATAACAGTCGAAGATAGAGCAATTATGCGAACGCCAATCGATTCAGAATGATGAAATTAGTATACTCTGTGAATTTCGAGTTAATCGACGTACAAAAAAATAACTCGAAAAATCGAAAAAAGTCCAAAGGGGTAGACCCCTAAAAATCATGAAAAATACAAAATTATCAGATGTATTTGAAATTCGCACTGTATACGCAAAATTCCATGCTGATTCTGAAAATATATGATTTGTATATGTTCAGATACAAGGTTTGGCATATAATAGAAGTAGAAAAAAAAGGGAAGAAAATGTTCACTTCCAACTTCAGATGAAGTATTTAACTCGATAACAGTCGAAGATAGAGCAATTATGCGAACGCCAATCGATTCAGAATGATGAAATTAGTATACTCTGTGATTTTCGAGTCAATCGACGAACAATGAAATAACTCGAAAAATCGAAAAAAGTCCAAAGGGGTAGACCCCTAAAAATCATGAAAAATACAAAATTATCAGATGTATTTGAAATTCGCACTGTATACGCAAAATTCCATGCTGATTCTGAAAATATATGATTTGTATATGTTCAGATACAAGGTTTGGCATATAATAGAAGTAGAAAAAAAAGGGAAGAAAATGTTCACTTCCAACTTCAGATGAAGTATTTAACTCGATAACAGTCGAAGATAGAGCAATTATGCGAACGCCAATCGATTCAGAATGATGAAATTAGTATACTCTGTGATTTTCGAGTCAATCGACGAACAATGAAATAACTCGAAAAATCGAAAAAAGTCCAAAGGGGTAGACCCCTAAAAATCATGAAAAATACAAAATTATCAGATGTATTTGAAATTCGCACTGTATACGCAAAATTCCATGCTGATTCTGAAAATATATGATTTGTATATGTTCAGATACAAGGTTTGGCATATAATAGAAGTAGAAAAAAAAGGGAAGAAAATGTTCACTTCCAACTTCAGATGAAGTATTTAACTCGATAACAGTCGAAGATAGAGCAATTATGCGAACGCCAATCGATTCAGAATGATGAAATTAGTATACTCTGTGAATTTCGAGTTAATCGACGTACAAAAAAATAACTCGAAAAATCGAAAAAAGTCCAAAGGGGTAGACCCCTAAAAATCATGAAAAATACAAAATTATCAGATGTATTTGAAATTCGCACTGTATACGCAAAATTCCATGCTGATTCTGAAAATATATGATTTGTATATGTTCAGATACAAGGTTTGGCATATAATAGAAGTAGAAAAAAAGGGAAGAAAATGTTCACTTCCAACTTCAGATGAAGTATTTAACTCGATAACAGTCGAAGATAGAGCAATTATGCGAACGCCAATCGATTCAGAATGATGAAATTAGTATACTCTGTGATTTTCGAGTCAATCGACGAACAATGAAATAACTCGAAAAATCGAAAAAAGTCCAAAGGGGTAGACCCCTAAAAATCATGAAAAATACAAAATTATCAGATGCACTTGAAATTGGCACTGTATACGCAAAATTTCATGCTGAATTTGAAAATATATTATTTGTATATGTTCAGATACAAGGTTTGGCATATAATAGAAGAAGTAAAAAAAATAGGAAGGGAAATGGCTCCTTTCAACTTCAGGTGGATAACGGTTGAAGATAGAGCAATTCTGCGAACGCCAATCGATTCAGAATGATGAAATTAGTAAGCTTTGTGAATTTTGAGTCAATCGACGTACAAAAATATAACTCGAAAAAATCGAAAATAGTCAAAATACCCCTAAAAATCATGAAAAATACAAAATTATCAGATATATTTGAAATTCGCACTGTTTACGCAAAATTCCATGCTGATTCTGAAAATATATATGATCTGTATACGCTGAGATGCAAGGTTTGGCATATAATAGGAGTAGGGTGAAAAATAGGGAGGGAAATGGTTACTTCCAACTTCAGATGAAGTCTTCAACTCGATAATGGTTGAAGGTAGAGCTATTCTGCGAATGCCAATCGATTCAGAATGATGAAATTAGTATACTCTGTGATTTTCGAGTTAATCGACGTACAAAAAAATACCTCGAAAAATCGAAAAAAGTCCAAAGGGGTAGACCCCTAAAAATCATGAAAAATACAAAATTATCAGATGCACTTGAAATTGGCACTGTATACGCAAAATTCCATGCTGAATTTGAAAATATATTATTTGTATATGTTCAGATACAAGGTTTGGCATATCATAGAAGAAGAAAAAAAATAGGGAGGGAAATGGCTCCTTTCATCTTCAGGTGGATAACGGTTGAAGATAGAGCAATTCTGCGAACGCCAATCGATTCAGAATGATTGAATTAGTAAGCTTTGTGAATTTTGAGTCAATCGACGTACAAAATAAATAACTCGAAAAAATCGAGAAAAGTCAAAAGACCCCTAAAAATCATGAAAAATACAAAATTATCAGATGTATTTGAAATTCGCACTGTATACGCAAAATTCCATGCTGATTCTGAAAATATATGATTTGTATATGTTCAGATACAAGGTTTGGCATATAATAGAAGTAGAAAAAAAGGGAAGAAAATGTTCACTTCCAACTTCAGATGAAGTATTTAACTCGATAACAGTCGAAGATAGAGCAATTATGCGAACGCCAATCGATTCAGAATGATGAAATTAGTATACTCTGTGATTTTCGAGTCAATCGACGAACAATGAAATAACTCGAAAAATCGAAAAAAGTCCAAAGGGGTAGACCCCTAAAAATCATGAAAAATACAAAATTATCAGATGCACTTGAAATTGGCACTGTATACGCAAAATTCCATGCTGAATTTGAAAAATATATTATTTGTATATGTTCAGATACAAGGTTTGGCATATAATAGAAGAAGTAAAAAAAATAGGGAGGAAAATGGCTCCTTTCAACTTCAGGTGGATAACGGTTGAAGATAGAGCAATTCTGCGAACGCCAATCGATTCAGAATGATGAAATTAGTAAGCTTTGTGAATTTTGAGTCAATGGACGTACAAAAAAATAACTCGAAAAAATCGAAAATAGTCAAAATACCCCTAAAAATCATGAAAAATACAAAATTATCAGAATTATTTGAAATTCGCACTGTTTACGCAAAATTCCATGCTGATTCTGAAAATATATATGATCTGTATACGCTGAGATGCAAGGTTTGGCATATAATAGGAGTAGGGTGAAAAATAGGGAGGGAAATGGTTACTTCCAACTTCAGATGAAGTCTTCAACTCGATAATGGTTGAAGATAGAGCTATTCTGCGAATGCCAATCGATTCAGAATGATGAAATTAGTATACTCTGTGATTTTCGAGTCAATCGACGAACAATAAAATAACTCGAAAAATCGAAAAAAGTCCAAAGGGGTAGACCCCTAAAAATCATGAAAAATACAAAATTATCAGATGCACTTGAAATTGGCACTGTATACGCAAAATTCCATGCTGAATTTGAAAATATATTATTTGTATATGTTCAGATACAAGGTTTGGCATATAATAGAAGTAGAAAAAAAAGGGAAGAAAATGTTCACTTCCAACTTCAGATGAAGTATTTAACTCGATAACAGTCGAAGATAGAGCAATTATGCGAACGCCAATCGATTCAGAATGATGAAATTAGTATACTCTGTGAATTTCGAGTTAATCGACGTACAAAAAAATAACTCGAAAAATCGAAAAAAGTCCAAAGGGGTAGACCCCTAAAAATCATGAAAAATACAAAATTATCAGATGCACTCGAAATTCGCACTGTATACGCAAAATTCCATGCTGATTCTGAAAATATATGATTTGTATATGTTCAGATACAAGGTTTGGCATATAATAGAAGAAGAAAAAAAAATAGGGAGGGAAATGGCTCCTTTCAACTTCAGATGGATAACGGTTGAAGATAGAGCAATTCTGCGAACGCCAATCGATTCAGAATGATGAAATTAGTAAGCTTTGTGAATTTTGAGTCAATCGACGTACAAAAAAAATAACTCGAAAAAATCGAGAAAAGTCAAAAGACCCCTAAAAATCATGAAAAATACAAAATTATCAGATGTATTTGAAATTCGCACTGTATACGCAAAATTCCATGCTGATTCTGAAAATATATGATTTGTATATGTTCAGATACAAGGTTTGGCATATAATAGAAGTAAAAAAAAAAGGGAAGAAAATGTTCACTTCCAACTTCAGATGAAGTATTTAACTCGATAACAGTCGAAGATAGAGCAATTATGCGAACGCCAATCGATTCAGAATGATGAAATTAGTATACTCTGTGAATTTCGAGTTAATCGACGTACAAAAAAATAACTCGAAAAATCGAAAAAAGTCCAAAGGGGAAAAATACAAAATTATCAGATATATTTGAAATTCGCACTGTTTACGCAAAATTCCATGCTGATTCTGAAAATATATATGATCTGTATACGCTGAGATGCAAGGTTTGGCATATAATAGGAGTAGGGTGAAAAATAGGGAGGGAAATGGTTACTTCCAACTTCAGATGAAGTCTTCAACTCGATAATGGTTGAAGGTAGAGCTATTCTGCGAATGCCAATCGATTCAGAATGATGAAATTAGTATACTCTGTGATTTTCGAGTTAATCGACGTACAAAAAAATACCTCGAAAAATCGAAAAAAGTCCAAAGGGGTAGACCCCTAAAAATCATGAAAAATACAAAATTATCAGATGCACTTGAAATTGGCACTGTATACGCAAAATTCCATGCTGAATTTGAAAATAAATTATTTGTATATATCATAGAAGAAGAAAAAAATAGGGAGGGAAATGGCTCCTTTCATCTTCAGGTGGATAACGGTTGAAGATAGAGCAATTCTGCGAACGCCAATCGATTCAGAATGATTGAATTAGTAAGCTTTGTGAATTTTGAGTCAATCGACGTACAAAAAAAATAACTCGAAAAAATCGAGAAAAGTCAAAAGACCCCTAAAAATCATGAAAAATACAAAATTATCAGATATATTTGAAATTCGCACTGTTTACGCAAAATTCCATGCTGATTCTGAAAATATATATGATCTGTATACGCTGAGATGCAAGGTTTGGCATATAATAGGAGTAGGGTGAAAAATAGGAAGGGAAATGGTTACTTCCAACTTCAGATGAAGTCTTCAACTCGATAATGGTTGAAGATAGAGCTATTCTGCGAAAGCCAATCGATTCAGAATGATGAAATTAGTATACTCTGTGATTTTCGAGTCAATCGACGAACAATAAAATAACTCGAAAAATCGAAAAAAGTCCAAAGGGGTAGACCCCTAAAAATCATGAAAAATACAAAATTATCAGATGCACTTGAAATTGGCACTGTATACGCAAAATTCCATGCTGAATTTGAAAATATATTATTTGTATATGTTCAGATACAAGGTTTGGCATATAATAGAAGTAGAAAAAAAAGGGAAGAAAATGTTCACTTCCAACTTCAGATGAAGTATTTAACTCGATAACAGTCGAAGATAGAGCAATTATGCGAACGCCAATCGATTCAGAATGATGAAATTAGTATACCCTGTGAATTTCGAGTTAATCGACGTACAAAAAAATAACTCGAAAAATCGAAAAAAGTCCAAAGGGGTAGACCCCTAAAAATCATGAAAAATACAAAATTATCAGATGCACTCGAAATTCGCACTGTATACGCAAAATTCCATGCTGATTCTGAAAATATATGATTTGTATATGTTCAGATACAAGGTTTGGCATATAATAGAAGAAGAAAAAAAAATAGGGAGGGAAATGGCTCCTTTCAACTTCAGATGGATAACGGTTGAAGATAGAGCAATTCTGCGAACGCCAATCGATTCAGAATGATGAAATTAGTATACTCTGTGAATTTCGAGTTAATCGACGTACAAAAAAAATCACTCGAAAAATCGAAAAAAGTCCTAAAAATCATGAAAAATACAAAATTATCAGATGCACTTGAAATTGGCACTGTATACGCAAAATTCCATGCTGATTCTGAAAATATATGGATTTGTATATGTTCAGATACAAGGTTTGGCATATAATAGAAGAAGAAAAAAAAATAGGGAGGGAAATGCCTCCTTTCAACTTCAGGTGGATAACGGTTGAAGGTAGAGCAATTCTGCGAACGCCAATCGATTCAGAATGATGAAATTAGTAAGCTTTGTGAATTTTGAGTCAATCGACGTACAAAAATATAACTCGAAAAAATCGAAAATAGTCAAAATACCACTAAAAATCATGAAAAATACAAAATTATCAGATATATTTGAAATTCGCACTGTTTACGCAAAATTCCATGCTGATTCTGAAAATATTTATGATCTGTATACGCTAAGATGCAAAAGGTTTGGCATATAATAGGAGTAGGGTGAAAAATAGGGAGGGAAATGGTTACTTCCAACTTCAGATGAAGTCTTCAACTCGATTATGGTTGAAGATAGAGCTATTCTGCGAAAGCCAATCGATTCGGAATGATGAAATTAGTATACTCTGTGATTTTCGAGTCAATCGACGAACAATAAAGTAACTCGAAAAATCGAAAAAAGTCCAAAGGGGTAGACCCCTAAAAATCATGAAAAATACAAAATTATCAGATGCACTTGAAATTGGCACTGTATACGCAAAATTCCATGCTGAATTTGAAAATATATTATTTGTATATGTTCAGATACAAGGTTTGGCATATCATAGAAGAAGAAAAAAAATAGGGAGGGAAATGGCTCCTTTCATCTTCAGGTGGATAACGGTTGAAGATAGAGCAATTCTGCGAACGCCAATCGATTCAGAATGATTGAATTAGTAAGCTTTGTGAATTTTGAGTCAATCGACGTACAAAAAAAATAACTCGAAAAGATCGAGAAAAGTCAAAAGACCCCTAAAAATCATGAAAAATACAAAATTATCAGATGTATTTAAAATTCGCACTGTATACGCAAAATTCCATGCTGATTCTGAGAATATATGATTTGTATATGTTCAGATACAAGGTTTGGCATATCATAGAAGAAGAAAAAAAATAGGGAGGGAAATGGCTCCTTTCATCTTCAGGTGGATAACGGTTGAAGATAGAGCAATTCTGCGAACGCCAATCGATTCAGAATGATGAAATTAGTATACTCTGTGATTTTCGAGTCAATCGACGTACAATAAAATAACTCGAAAAATCGAAAAAAGTTCAAAGGGGTAGACCCCTAAAAATCATGAAAAATACAAAATTATCAGATGCACTCGAAATTGGCACTGTATACGCAAAATTCCATGCTGAATTTGAAAATATATTATTTGTATATGTTCAGATACAAGGTTTGGCATATAATAGAAGAAGAAAAAAAAATATGGAGGGAAATGGCTCCTTTCAACTTCAGGTGGATAACGGTTGAAGATAGAGCAATTCTGCGAACGCCAATCGATTCAGAATGATGAAATTAGTATACTCTGTGAATTTCGAGTCAATCGACGTTCAAAAAAATTACTTGAAAAATGGGTAGTAAAAAATACAAAGTTATCAGATCCACTTGAAATTCTGAAAATATATGATTTGTATATGCTCAGACACAATACACTTATCATACCCCAAAATTAAATTTAAAAGACGGAATGACAACATTCAGCATATTTCCAATCGAAAAAATGCATCTACCCACAAAATCCATATTTTCTAAGTGAAATGACGTTCTAATCATGAAATACGTGCTGATTTCGCATTTTCAAGAGGTTCACAGACGAATGAAGTTAAGTGAAGCAATATTCAATACTTTTCAAAAAATCGCTGGGTGTACTCAAATGAATCTCGACGAGTTGATTCCGAATAATAAAAAAAATACGGGAAATTACTCCTTCCAAGCAGTTGTTGGTTGATGGTTGAGGATAACCTTCGAAAAATATTGAAGGTTCGAGGTTGGTTAGTGGGAATGACTGAGAGAGTTGATATATCATGACTATCATGTAAGCTGACTATGACAAAATCATTGAAATCCAAACCATCGGATGGTGAATCAGTCGTAGATGATTATGAAATGTAAGGCATAAAACTACCTACATTGAAAGTGAACCGGTTGAAATATCGATAGAATTTCTGACTCTCAATCTTGAATAGTCTCATAGCTCCAATTCAAAAGCAAAAATCTTCTGGTGGTGTTCCTCAATTTGTTCTAATCGTCAGTTAGCTGCACACCTACGAGCATCCCACAGAAGTCTTTAGAAGACTTGTGCGAGCTGGAATGGCCTATACTGATAAATCAGAAGAGCTGTTTGGCGGATATAGTCACAGGGTGAGTCAACCATGTTGCTACTGGAAACAATCTCTCTTTATTTTTTTTATGTCAGTAGAACGAGGACGCCAAGAACTTTTAGGAAAATACTATATATTCAATATAGAGAGACATTTTGAGAGTTGCGTCGTATGGGTATTCGTTTTATCCTGTATATTTTGATTTGTGTTCGTGAAATATTTTTATGTGAAATTAGTGGGAAGATTACCACTAGTCTATTTACGTCGCAGTATTTTTTTTGTAAAAATTTTGTATTTTTTTTTCAAAAAGTTAGCTTGTGTGGTTGTTGTCCATCGAAACAATGTTTTAAAATGTTCTCGTTCTGCCCCACATGGATATCTGTCCCACTGAATCTTGATGTCAATCCTCGCATCGATCGAGAATCTACTCATTTTGATAGATCACTGTTATAAATTCTTAAAAAAATTATCACATTTTTCATAAATGATCTCGTTCATTCAGATTATGCATTCCTAAATCCTCCAAATCCTCGCATGTGCAATATTTAATTCACGGTTCGCAACAAAGTAATTCCTAATGTATTTACGTAAAATCCCGTTCGGATTAGACAGATTACACCCCGTTACGAACCGAGTGAGATAGCCTCCTAACACTTCGAATATAATATTCGGTAAGTACTTCGCAAATGATGATTAATATAAAATTAACGCTTTGTTTATGGCTCGATCTGAGACTAGCGTTTAATTCCAGCGTCATGCGGAGATATCCCGACTTTCGCATAAAACTATAAAATATAGGCTATGCAACGTTAAACGAAATTTAATTAAAACTACTTTTATATCCTCCGACTCATAAAAAGCGACGCTATTATTACAATGTAACACACCAGAGACATAAATTCCACACGTTTAAGCGACGTTACGGGTGTCGGAAATGGCGAATAAAATGTTTCGATCCACAACAATATATATATCGATACATAGGAAGCAGGATATTTCTATTTTTGGTTGAGTTCTGAACAATTTAGGTTATAAAAAGTGGATTGTAATTCAACACTTTGTTCCTCTTCAACTATCCCACTGCAGACTCTAATATCCCACTTCTGAAGTGAATTCATTTTTTGAATAACTATCACCCGAAAACATTTCGTTTTCTGTCTAGTCACAGATGTGTTTGGGTTTTGATGAAACGATGAAAGATGACCACAAAACGTCAAAGTCTCTCTTAGTCTATCCCCTACAATGCCCAGCATACATTTAAACTCTATCATAGGATCATGTCAAAAGGGCACTAGATACTCAATAATTCAATTCGAAAAATTGAAGCCTTACGGTAAAATGAGTTCTTGATGACAGTTTGCAGGTTTTTACTCTTGGCGCCCAACGTGGGCCTGTTACTTTCTCTCACTTTATCTTCAACTCTCGGTATTGTTTCGAAGATTTTAAGTAATGGAAGTGAATTATAATAGTGTGGGGTTCAATAAAATTTGAAGTACTACTACTACGAATGTGTATAGAACAGCTAATTGCAAGTCTGTCAAATCGCTTGGTCAGTATCTCAATCCGTTATTTATTATTGAGGATATGTTTGTCATCTCGTACATATGTAGAAATATTTTCTGGCGTTTAGGGTGTTTCCATGTTGGGGCGTGATTTGAAAAATACACAAATTGCCCAAGTATCAATTTAATTTTTTCGTATATTACTTTCTTCGTCATTGTTCTCTAAAGTCAATCATTCAACCCAAATCTGCGATCGGCAATCCGCATCATAATTACTCCTCATCAGAACCTGCTACGAGTACCATACTCACCTCCCAAGGGACAACAAACTCTGCTGAGTCGCCATTTTCGCTCAAGTTGTGAAAATCCCTGCCAAGCAAAGGGCGACAACGACTACGATGCTATCATTAACGTTAATTGGGGCCTTGTCCGATAATTAACGACCACTGGCGGATCATCTATCCTGCCTTGTCACTATCCTAATTGTAGTTATTGGTCACAACTATGCCCATTGCCGATGAAATATGCGTCGCGATGCTCGCTTGTCATAACAATAATTTAACTAAATCAATTCGGTTTTTCCTTCCTAAGTCTACGCCATTAAACATAACGAGGGAAATTAAGGGAGGGGGGTCAGCGCTCGCAACTAAATCAGCTGATTGTAATTAGCACAATGAAACGTTATTGATGTCTCATAGGAATTCAGCAACGATTGATTATTGGTAGAATTCAGAATCAACACTGCAGAACGTTTGATACGTCCTATACACAAAGAACAATCGCTGAATTAATTAATAACATATTGCCGATGAAATACGCGGCATTCAATACAACAAAATTTCATTATGGGCAGTCATCAGGCTTGAATGTTCCCGTATGTGATCGAAGATAATGCGCGTACATATACGTAGCCATACACTAGTTCTCACAGGAATGGAATGGAATAAAAATATTAGAGCAATTGATAATTGTCCGACGCTGAGCCCAAAGTAGCCTAACAGTGTTGACTACTTTATATGTGGTGTGTGGAAAGTGTGCCGATTACGAGCCGAAATAATTTCAAACTGTAGAGTTGTAATTCATGATCTGGCAGGAATGTTTTCTCGACAATCATCGATGATTTTCGTTGAAGAGCTGAACAGCAAAATATTATATTTTGCTTGTCATTATTCATTAGGCGGGGGTTGGGAAATAATTAATTGGCCTCACTCATTCTTTCCCGTGTTCTGTTCATCGTGAAATTGTCTATAGAAGGAATAAAACCCGAAGGAAATTTGGTGATGGTAGTAAGGAAGAGGTCAGTCCTTAAAACTGCCCTACTAGCATTCACCAAAAGGAAGGAAAGAGAAACCATGTTTCTCAGATGGTACGATTACGTTTTTCGTTAAAAAATTTGACATATCTTTCTACAGTAATTATTGATTCAATTACTTTGGATGACACGGATAGGAGACTTATGGGCCTATAGTTGAATGGCGTTTTTTGATGATAGCAGTGGCAGACGCCTTCATCCTAACCGTGGGAGTAGAGATTTTGCGTAGAAGGTAAACGAGATGAGTAACAAAGGAAAACAGGTTATGAATTTAGTTTAGTGTTCATTGGATGTTTTTTTTTAAAATTGAATGTTACGTGGTTAAGAGTATCATCTTGGAGTTTGATGGTGAAGGAGCTAGTGAAGGTGTCGCTAGAAATTTCAGCTGATTCGATGTCCGTAGAGTACAAAGAACCATCGAGTTCCCGTAGGGGCGGAATCCTTATTTTGGTGTGCAGATTGGATCTTGAACACTTGTGACCTTTTTTAACATTTTCAGAATCTGCAGTAGATTCTGCACGAAGTCATGTACAGACCGAAGTGTTGATGCTGGGTGTTGGCTGTTGTCGTTGAATGCAGTAGTCTAAAAGTAGGCTCGTTCATATTTTGTAAATCATCAACTCATCGATAGGACCTGATTGAAATTGAGAGTACTGGTAATGGTACTTTTTTCAATGAAGTTTGTTAATCTTTTTGAGTTGTCAGTTATTTATTGTGGAATGCAACAGTGCAAAAGTCAGTTCATTATTATGCGAAATATCAATTTGGTGATAGGACCTGACTGAAATCAAGAGTAATGTTACTAGTACTTTTCTCAAGTGGTATTAGATATTTCTGTTGGGAACTCCACTTCTATAAGTTTTTGGCGAAGTCCGTTTTGTCAGTTATTTGTCGTTTAACACAGCAGTATAAAAGTTAGTTCGTTATAATTTTGCGAACTATTAATTCGGCGGTACGATCTGACTGGAACTGAGAGTAATGGTACTGGTACTTTCCGTTAATGGCCTTAGATATTTCTGTCGGGAACTCCACTTCCAGAAGTTTTCAGAGACGTTCGTTAAACTTTCTGTGTTGTCAGTTAGTTGTCGTTGAATGTAGCAGTGTAAAGTCAGTTCGTTGTTATTTTGCGAATTATTAATTTGGTGATAGGACCTGATTGAAGTTGAGAGCAATGTTTCTGGTTCTTCTCAAATGGTATCTGATATTTCTGTTGAGAACTCCACTTCTATAAGTTTTCAGAGACGTTCGTTAAACTTTCTGTGTTGTCAGTTAGTTGTCGTTGAATGTAGCAGTGTAAAGTCAGTTCGTTGTTATTTTGCGAATTATTAATTTGGTGATAGGACCTGACTGAAGTTGAGAGCAATGTTTCTGGTTCTTCTCAAATGGTATCAGATATTTCTGTTGAGAACTCCACTTCTATAAGTTTTCAGAGACGTTCGTTAAACTTTCTGTGTTGTCAGTTAGTTGTCGTTGAATGTAGCAGTGTAAAGTCAGTTCGTTGATATTTTGCGAACTATTAATTTGGTGATAGGACCTGATCGAAATTGAGAATAATGATACTAGTACCTTTCTTAAATGGTATTAGATATTTTTGTTGGAAATTCCACTTCTATAAGTTTTTGGAAAATTTCGTTAGACTTTTTGAGTTATTCTCAGTTATTTGTCGTTGAATGCAGTATTGTAGAGTCAGTTCGTTGTTATTTTGCGAATTATTCACTCGGCAATGGGACATTTGATAAATTTCTTTCGGGAACTACACTCCTGTAACATTTCAGAAAAGTTCATTAGATTTTTTAAGTTTTTTTAGTTATTCGTCGTTGAATGAAGTAGTGTTGAAAGTCAGTTAGTTGTAATTTCACGAATTATAATTCTGGGCTTAGAGATGCCTGAAAAAATTCCCGTACCCCAGAAATGTAATTTCGTTACGGTTATAACATCCCAATAATATGAGGCATGTGAGGTCGGTTAACAAACGATATGTAACGAGTCGAGCAGGCATAGCGAGTAGCGAGAGAGATGCATCGGCATGGCGATGCATTCTCGAGTGCATTCGAGAATTGCGTTTCTTCATTGTTACGTGCATGTGAAGGGTCGGATGAAACGCTGGCTCTCTCTGTGAGGGAATACTAATCAAATCCGATTTGTTTGAACGGGCAAAAATGTAAAAAGGTTTTTATAATGAAGTGCTTTCTACACGTCCTGTCGGATTTTTGTTCCGCTCTTAGTTATTTTATGGAACATGGCCGACAAGTCGCTCTCGCACAGTTAATCCAATCATCTGTTCAAATTTTGTTATTGTTAACGTTCATTTCATAAAAGCCATTTAGTTGTTTTATCTTTTTCGAAGGAAAACAAAAATCAAAACATTGCTGCGCGTTGACGAAATTAAATTGCTGTTTCCGCTCGGTAAAATTCTTCTCAAATTAACGACTGTTTTCATTTGAGGTGAAATATTTTCATGTTTGATAATGTTTTCACGAGTATGCAATTCTCATGTTTTCGTGTAGAAGTGGAGAAGATTTATTTGATTTATATTTAGGTAATGGGTGAAAATTATAATTATTAATATTCCAGAGGCCAAGAATTTAAAAAATTACTATATACTTGATACAATATAATAATAATTGATCCTCACGTTCCTTGGTGCAAAGATCTTTTTTCTTTAATATATTATTGTTTCTTGATTCATATTTTCGAATCAACAAATATTTTTTTAACGAGTCTGTCATCTCCTGTGATTGTTTCTATAACTAATGATGATGATGAATTCACTACCCACAATTCATTGTTCCAAATGGTCTTATTCATAATCTCTATAATATTACGTTCGCATTGTAAACATCTATTTCCATTTCCAGTCGATACAGACTTCGTAACTTCGTATCACGAAGACCTGAAAATGTCTATTTAAATAAAATGTATTATGTATATTTACCCTTGTCAAGAATATATTGACGGGTCTAGCTGACAAGCGCTCCTGTAATCGCAAGAGGCTTTTATCGATTATCGGTGTCGTGTTTTACATAATACAATTAGAAATGTATTTATACAAACGTTAGCACGTAAGGAATTAATCTTTTATGAAGACTAATATCATTCTCGGTTTCTTTTGACGCCAGTTTCCGTGATGGCGATATGCATAGTAACAACGGACGGCATAGGTGGCGTCATGGTAAATTTGTTAACAGACGTTTTCTTTATCGAGGCTTAAATCTAGTTAGTCTTTGGAAAGAGACGTGTGAATGAACACAGACGTGATTCTTTATCACTTTCAAGGAATTATTCTGCATCTGGCCGCCTTACTCCTCAATCTACTGCGTTTGATCCTTTCAATTATTCTTACAAAAATCGACTAGGTACTGTTATTTGTTGTCGGGAGATTTAACTCTTAACTTGGATAAATGTGAACTGAATATTGCATGGAAGGTCCAATAATGTCAGTGCATGCTTGGCATTGCAACCAACCAAGTGTCACTACGTCTTTTTTCCAGAAAAAGCCGCTCCCATAGTGATCATCTTTATCATGTGATAGGTCATAATATTAATTATTATCAGCAACTACATTTTTTTTGGGAAAATGTATCCTTAGCCCTTTGCTAAACAGGCACTTTCAGAAAGTTGTTCTCCTGTTCGTACTGATAGCTATTTCAAGTCCTTCTACATATTTATGAATCTATGTATGGAATTCAGCATCAAACCGAAAAATAGTTTTTGATATTTGGTAGCATCAAATTCATAACCTTAATTCATGCGATTTCAGCACAACTATAACGTTTTTGGAAATGCGATGGGAAATTCGAGCCAGAGAAAATAAAATTACAATAGAAATAGTCTGCGGGTTAAACTAGACTCAATTTTATATTATATTTTAAAATTAACCAGCATTTTGCAATTCCTATATAGTAGTGAGGGATGAGGCAAAGAGAGACAAAGCTTCCTGATAGGCTACTTTTCTAGATAAATTTGTGATATCTTGGCATTTTAACCTAGTTAGTAACTCTTATGAAGCAGCACATGCAATAAGGTCCATCATATGTAAAGGATCACGAAATGTATGTATGTATTGCAGCGTGTACGGAAGGTTAAAGTCTACAATTGTAAATGTACTGAATGAATGAATAAATAAATAAATAGGGTTTATTGGTACAAAGTTTTCGTTTTCTATATACATCATTTCATATATTCCCAACTCCGTTATCAGTTCGCACCGTCGCCCAAGAGAGTTAGGAGAGGAAGAGGATCGGGAGGACACACCGAGAGCCGCCTCCCCCTCCCCCAGCCATTGCTGACTAGGGGGTTGATTGTGTCAAGGGGTACATAGGGTCCCAGCGAGGGGGCGTTAGTATCCGCCTCCGCTGGTGTTGGCTAAAGGTCGAATATTTCATCTGATAGCAGTTGTAGTTCGTATAATCCATGCCTCCTGCAAAACTTATGCATGTCGTTCGTTTGCATTCAATGTAGATGCTGCTTTATCTATGTTTGGTCAGAGATGGATTGTTTCGAGCTGACCCTGGAAAAGGTTGAGGCAAAATACCGGGTCAAGGTACTTCGCGCACTATCTAAAAGTTCTTCCCATCTTTCCTGAAAGATGGCCAACTATTGATATATCAGCCCACCGTTCTTGCGGGGCTGATTATCGTAAATTCTGAGCCTGCTAAGGTCCCTTGTTAGCCACACTCTTGGAGTGTTGAAACCTGTAGAATTTCTCCAACAGGCTTTTAACATGTGCCGGGATGGAGTCGACGCCAGCATGGGCTCGCAGCGTATTCAGTCAATCTTGGTGATGATACGAAGTACTTTACTCTGCATCCTGTTCAACGTCATGAAAGAAGTTTTGGGTAGGCTGCAGAACGCTGGGCAAGCATACAACATCGCTAGCCGAATGATTTTTTTGGAGATGATCATTTTGGCCTCTAGATTCATGTGGGATCCCCTCTCTATTAGTAGGTACGTGCGATTTACCGCTGCCGCAGCCCTCTGAATAGCCAAGATGATATGCTTTTGCCATGTTGTACGCTTGCCCAGCTGTACTCCCAGATATCGCACATTAGTCTTGACCTCCAAGGCTTTGTCCTCTACACTCAATTTCTGAAGAACCTTCGAGAATTTGAATTTCTTCGGATTTAGCCGGGTTTACCACTGTCTTGAACTCCTCTAGATACGGTAGGATTTCCTGCCCAACCGAGATTGGACCTGCATAGCAGCTGCAACGCTGGAGAACGTATGGGCATATATCGCAGTATCATCCGCGTATATTGGCGTCTTCGTTCTCTCGCACATAAGGAAATCATACGTATGTAGGGAGTTCAAGTGTGGGGATAGACTAGACCCCTGCTGAACACCTGCTTTGATAGGGTACTCTGCAGATCTTGTAAGATAGGAATTCACAAGCCTCACCATGTATGAAGTAGTGCCTGCTCCAAGCAATTTGCAAATCAGACCCTTAACCCACACGGAGTCGAAGGCTTTCTGCGTGTCCAGGAGGACCATGACCGTATTCATCCCTCGGTGAGCCTTTCACCTCGTGAACAACTCTGCGAGGTCGTACTATGACCTGCACGAAAGCCGAATTGGTCAGTGGGGATCATTTTGAGTTTCTCGTCAAGAAAGAGCAAATGTTTCAGGAGAATCTTCTTCATCACCTTGGTGACGACGCTCAGTAATGATATCGGGCGGTAGCTGTCGAGTTGATGGCTATCCTTGCCCGGCTTCAGGATAGGTATTACCATTGCCTTCTTTAGGCAATCTGGGTGATTCTGCCACTTGATGATGGCGTTTATCAGATGGATAAACTGCACCAGGCACTGTAGACGTGTAGACGTACTGAAGGGTCTTGAATAAATCGAATTTAGTTTCATGGTGTTATCTAATAGAACGTGTATGTCCCTGCGATAACCTCAGTTTCGCCACCCATGTCGCCATGCTTCACGGAATCGATTGAAAATGTCCGACCTCAAAGAAGTGCATCAACACATCCATGCTCGCGCTCGAGCCAAGGAAACTCATTTTAATTAGAAAGATGAAAAAATCGCTTGCGACTACGATGAAAGACACAAAAGCTTGCATGATATACGACGGGCGTATGCAAATTTATGAATAATTCTTACCTATGTGTTGCTAGATAACCATTATAAATATGGGAGCCTCGGCGAGCGTCATGTAAATGAAGTCGACTCAGGAACTAATATATTTTAGTGTTTTAACACTTTAAGCGTTAGTCTGGCCGCAGCCGCTGTTTATATAGTGATATATCATGGGTAATTAGTGACTTACAGTGTCGGATTTTGTTACGTATCGGCAATCTCGGCCCGAGCCTCGCCTCCTTTCACTGAATATGACGTCTTAAGTGCCCACTATTTATTGCTCGACAATTTCGTGTTTTTCCCCCGTAATGCATGATCTACATCGTTTTATCACATGTATTCCGCTCTTCGCCCCTGATTTATTTCCTCATGCGTACAGGGTGATGCAGAATTATATCGAGTCCGTCCATTATTGTGGGCACTACATGAATTTCTGAGAAGATGGATATGATGTGGAATGTTATGATTGTTTTGGAAGAAATATAACGAGGAGCCAATCTGTCTTGAAGATGATAAGACCGATAAAATGGAATAATCGCCACAAGTCCTGGAAATCCAAACAATATTCTTTGATCGAGTTCATCCAGGTTATCCTGAATAACATTTTTTTTATGTCTTGACATATTTTTTTCACGAATATGTATACATATTCAAAATGTTTCTATCTGCAAAAATTTAATTCGAAATAACTAAGTAAGGTAAATCTATCAATTATGGGCCAGTTAACAGTAATCATTACATTTATGTCCATATTTATGAAAACTGTGTTGATTTTAATTTGTTTGCCATAAACTGAGTCGTCATAATGTAATTATGATGACTGGAGAAAATTTTTATTTAATCATTTAATAGTCTAGTTATGGACCTCCCAGTCATGAACCATTGAAAATTAGTACTTTAAATGGATCAATAAAGAAATTAATGTAATAGTTAAACAATACATTTATTAAAATTGAAATATAAAAGGCATGTTGTACTAGGTAAATGAATATATGAAAATACCACTTTTCCTTCACCCCAATTTTTTCATTAAAAACATATATGAGCATTTTATCCCCCTGCGTCACATCAAGACCTGGAAGCAAAAAAATTGTTTGATGAAGATTAACAATAGATACATCATCTTCGTTTGCTACAAAAGTTTTGTAAACACATAATTTGAACCCCATTACTTTTATTTCACCTTCTTCCTTATTTATAAATATACACAAATTTGGTAGATAGAGGAAACCTCATCACCGACCTAATTGTCCACATCTACGATTGCTTCTTCTTGACAATAAGAATTTCCAGACTCTTGTAGGCTGAAATGGGAATCTTCAGATGATGCTGATTCTACTGAAGGGAATTTGACAATTTTCTTTTCTGCCTCTTTGGCTCTTCTTTTTTCTTCTCTTCCTTTCCGTTTTCTCTTCTTTTCACCTTCTTCAGCTCTTTTATTCTCTACTTTCTTTTCAAAAAATTAAAGCATTTGTGGATATGTGACGACTCTCAGCGATTTTTTTCTGAATCGGTTTTTCACAGTTTTTGATTCTTCAGAAAGATTTTGTTTGAATGGTGATGGTATATAAATCATAGACTGACTAGCGGAAGGTTGTTGAACACTATTATACATTGTAGAAGAGCGTTCGATATTTTTGTGAGGTGTAGTTATTTCCGTTCTATTTTTTTGATGGAAATGACTCTTAACCGAAGTACGTCTGTTTCCAGCCTAGGGTTCACCTCATTTGGTTCACCTTGATATTCTGATGATGGTTCCAAAATAGGTTGTTATTACAGAATCCGCCTCTAACCCAGATTAATGGAATTCTTTTTTCCTGGTGAATCAATTAACGTTATACTTTGATTTCGAAGTGGTTCTCCTAATTTGGACCATACGGTTCACAATTGGCACTAATACTGATACAGTGCAACTAATTTTAACCACCCCTACAACACACTGAAAAAGGTTAATAATATGGAAATTTCCACGTCAAACTTTGCAGTTGCTGCATTGAAAACTTTTAGGGATTACATCGTCGTTTAATGGCTAACCATTGTCAGATCTTCCTGAATAATATGTAGGTTTAGACTACTTTGTATTTTGGGCGCAAAATTGGGTGATCCATAACAGGTGTATGGACCATAATATTGTACAATTACCTTGATACTTCTCTGTTTCAAAAAACGTTGACATTTCCAAACCTAAAGCTATTTCCGTTTCCAAAACTTTAAATCAATACTTCTTCGAGATTTCCACATCGTGTTTTCCAGTCATCAAGTAATTTTCGGAGTTCTGAATCACCCCATATATCAATTTATCTCAGGTTATCCGCTTTTCTCCTCTGATTTATTTTCACACACGTTTACTGGCTTCATATGCGTTTCTTTTTCCTGCATACATAACTTATACCTAGATGTAATTAGATACTATTAGCTGTGTTTCGATAAAAATGTAATTTACAGTTGAAATACTTTTTTCTGGAACAGTCTCTCACGTTCGACATATAATTTTAATGTTTAAGAATATCGTAAATGGTCTTCATTATAACGATACTTCGTTTTATTTTCCATACTGAACTTCTAACCACGACGAGTTGAAATAATATATAGTTTGTAGGTTGATGACCAGAGAACGGAGATCGGGCTTTTGATCATACTCTGGTATTTTATTTTGCTATAATTCCAATCTGAATTTCAATTATAATGAATGTCAGTATAGAATATTATGCATCATTAGGTACTGAGCCAACGTCAATTGCACAGAGGGGTCTTAGGTCTGATGAGTTCATTTGGTTGGGTGCAGTAAACAACATTGATGAGATTATACGAACTTACTTCAACAAATTTTGATTGTTGAAACATCCTGTGTAAATAAAATTTTAAGAAAACTCCAATCAACAACATATTCTGTAAGGTATTTTGTTCGGTTTGTGAATCTGGGGTCTCTATCCGAGTACCCAATCCAACAACCTACGGCAGACACGGTCAAGTCCTTACAATTGGCCCTGAGACAACGTCCTTTAGATGCCTCGGGCGCCAGCCTTTTTTGTTTCGTGTGCTCCAATGCCAGAGTAACAACAAAAGGAGATCGGTCGGTATCCAGGGGTCAGTTATAATAATAAGTTTATATATCTTGTTGAAAAGTACAAAATAGAGGATGATTCAAATGGTACTCTCAAATTTTACAGGAGGTTAGGTCCAAAAATAATAATAGACTAGATTTCCTTGAAGATTTATATATAAGTAAAGAAATACTCAACAATGACTTTTGTCTAAATACTCAACTCAATTTAAACAGAGCTTATGTACCCCTTCATAGGCGTTTGAAATAATGTTTTTAAACTTTTTCAAATTAATTCTTTTTAGTTCAAACATTTTTCAATTTTTCAATATTTCATTAATTCTTTCTCTATGATGATATTACTTGAACCCATTTAGCAGTTTATCCATTCTCTCCGGCCTTTTCAATTCTGAGAACACGAAGTTAATTTTCACCTTTTGGTTTTTTATTGGTAACTATGTAGTTTTGTACAACATCTAACTTTGATCAGCGGGTAAAATGTGACGAGTTCTCATTAGACTTTTTCTCATTCCCTTAGCTTTCCTTGTTGGGGTTGGATAGAACTGCATAGAGGCCTTATATTAATCAACTGCTTGAAGGTTTCTTCATTTCTTCACGTTTTTGATACCCAAATTGCCTATTCTTGGACTGGGATAGTTCTCATTAGACTTTTCACATGTCCTTAAGACCCAACTCTGGGTGTTCAAACATTGGAGCTAATTCACTTAACTTGGGTCACCTCTTAGGTTCAGTTTGTCTTCCCACTATGCAGGTATATTGAGTGAAGTTCTCGTTAGACTTCTCCTCGGTGTCTCAGAAATACTTGGTTGAGGATGGACAGAGCCATAGAGAACCCCCCTCCCTACTTTCTTTCTGATTATTTCTCACTCATTACTTAATTTGATAATTTATTCCTTTCTACTAGGTGCTCTCCTCTTCGAGTCACCCAAATTGCCTCTTCTGGGAATGAGAAAGTTCTCATTATACTTCTCCCATGACCTTGAGCTCAATTCTGGTAGCTCAGAAGGTAGAGAACACACAAAAAATCTTGATAGAGTTTTCTCTGGTAGTGTATTTCTGGAAAACGAAAGATTCCCATTAGACTGATCCTTTTCAGATCTACATTCCTTTTTGAACTCATGTCTAGATTAGTTCATTTTCTATTTGTGTTCTGTGACTCTATGTCACATATGTCAGTGGTCACTGTCACTTGTCAATAGTGTCATTGGCACACTTTGTCAATTTAAATTTCATTTCCACTTCAACATTCAGACAGATATGATGTAGTATCCCATATCTTTATTTTATGAATCCTAGAACAGGATGAAAATTGTTCAATTTTAAATATGTTGTAACATTTTAATTTGGTCCATGGACATGATGTTTTTATATGGCTTCTTGTACACCTGACGAGTAAGTAACCTCACTTTTCATTACATTCAAATTTCAAAAAAAAAAATCATTTTATCAAATTCAATTTCAATCATTACTTACTTGCAGGTTCGCATTGATGATGACTTAACAGTCGAAAGCGCTCTGCTATAATTTTTAAAATAAAAATATTTTGCACAAAATACAAATTTTCTTCCTTCAAACAAATACAATTATCTACACATACACAGTATTCATACTAAGATCTGAAAAGAAGATATGGTAAAAATAAAAAAATAAATAAACAATATATATACATATATGAAGAGGCTTCACAGTAAAACAGAGTTTTTCACAAGTCATCTGAAAATACTAATACATTTCAATTCCAAAGTACAATATTAACCTAGAATTCATCAAGGGTGTAGCAGTTTTTTTGGATAAGAACAGTTTTCAATCCCGATTTGAAAATTTTTATATTAGGAGAGTTCTTATTCGATTCATCTAGCTTAATGAAAAACTTTGGTCCAAGAAAGAGAAAACTTTTTTGGTATAGGGTGATTCGGTGCATGCTGATTATTGTAAATATTATTTGAATGTATTTCCGCATGATTGCCCCAATTTCAGCAATAATTCTGATGGAATGTTTCTGTAGAATGAAAACCCCAGTTCAGTATTCCATACCGTAGATGAAAGTGGATTGTTCCGTAGTACAGATTCAGCAGTACCTCTTTACTACAATGATTCGCCATAAACCTCAATGCGTAACAATTCTTGCGTAATTTATCGCAAAGAGTTTGAATATGAGGGGTCCATGCGTGTTTATAGTCAGGGAGAGACCTATCATTATTGTTTTTGATCAATATTCAACATGTAACCCATCATTCTCAAAAAAACTGAAGTCTTCAAGGACATTATTTAATGAAAATTTCCACAATTTTGTTTTGGTGATGTTCAGTGCTAAGTGATAGAGCTAACACATTATGTTCCTCTATAAGGAAATTGGCGTCGTCAGCATAAGCAATGATCTTGACCAAAACTAGATATCCCAAGTGAGTACAGACTTTAATTGCATCACTTGTAAATCTGAATACCAGTTGCTATCACTGTCAGCTCTGCCTCTTTTACTCCACACTACACTTCCTGAAATTTTAAAGGGGTTTGTTATTAAGAACGGAAGACAACTTACACAATCCTTTATTCGACCAATAGTGATGGACTCAGTTAATTTCTCCTCCAAATCAATGTGCCCTCACAATGTCAAAGAAGTTATGGGGATGTTTTCAAGCATAACTAAGTAACCAGAAAGTCTTCACAATATCAACCATCATTATTATCCCTGAATAACTCATTAACAATCAGTACTACATGATTTTACATGAAAGTAAGTAATGGAAGTTGTAAGGAAGCTTTTCTGCAATAACCTTTCAAACCCTTTACAGGCAGGTGATTATGTACAACTTACCAGGTATGATATAATAATAACAGAAGTTGTCAGGCTTTTGAATGATATAGAACGTAGCTTGATGTTGCCTCAATTGAAGAAACATGTTCTCCGGTATATTATACCCAGTCTGAAGGCTGTGAAACATTCTCTAATAGGAATATCCTAAGCTAGACAACTTTTTGCAATGTGTTCAGGATAGACATGCATGTGAACTTGGTAGGCCGTACCTATCAAGGCTCGGAAAACAATGCAAATTCCCAACAGGTAATGGAAAATGTTTCTGACTTGATCTGAGTTTATTGAACAGTAACCAGGTGTAAATTGATTCTAGGAGTAAATGAAAAAGGTACCCCTTATTGAACTGGTCAGAGCACCAAGTGAACTAGTAACGGAGCCTCAAACATTTGCTCCGGTACAATTCCTCTAATTTCATTCTACCAATTTGTTTGCCTTTTTGAACAGATTTCGATAAAATTCTGATCACTGATTTTTCTAGACTTCCTGTCTTACTGGCTAGTCAGAATATTGCTAAAAGTTGTGGAATTGAAGTGGTAGGTTGAACAACGTCATATTTTTCAAATGTCATCGCCTTATAGAGATACAATATTACAGGCAATTTTTTTTTCAAAAGAAATAGCTAATAATAATTTCAGATTCGAGAATGAAAACTATTCATGAAATTTTCAATGTTAATGAAAAAAAAAATCATTATAATCGGTTGAAAAATGTATGCTTTATAAGAATGTTTGTATTTAAAATGGCTCACACTGTATTAAAGAAAAAAAAAAGATTAGGTTCGGGTTATTAATTTTTTTTCACGCCAAATCAATGAGTATTAACCACATAGCCAACCTCCGGACTTATTTTACTGTCAACGGGTGTTAAAAAGTTGCTGGGTCATTTGACAGACCTATGGGCATGCAACGAAACCGATAAAACTTCATTTGTGGTTAGAATACTATGAGATTTCGGAGCAAAAATCAAATTTCAGAGTCTTCTAGCTGTCTTACCTTCAAGTATTGCACGTACTTGGATTTAGCTACACTGTAGTGATGACCAACAGTCTGAAAACCATTCCTGGGAGTAGGTCTAGTTCTGTAGTTGAGGTTTTATAGTATATGTGAAAATATGTAACCTTCAGTAAAATAATCTCTCCAGTATATACCTTTCACAAATACCTCTACGAGAGTCTGACAGATGAATATTCGTACAGTGTTACATGTCATATCGAAATACCGCTTCAGATACGATCTGAGACTTTCATAGACATAAATACACGCTTTCGAATACGAGCATATTCAGTATATTATTTGATAATCGAGAAACAGATATATGGCCGCGTGTATTACATTCACGGACATGATGTACCTATATCTACGGAGCAAAAAGTTATATATTCAATTTAATATGCTAGTTCGATATAAATCTGTTCGGAATCGTTGTTCGAGCGGGAGTATTCATTAATCCATAGTCACACAACAGTTTACACATTCTCGATGTGATATTCGTAAGTTATGGTTTAATCTGAATGACATGCGTAGACTCACAGGGGACTGAATTTATGTGACTTTGGCTGCACTGATCGATGGAAGTAGGTGCATGGTGAACGGGAAAATTTTCGAAAAACCACTATTATTATCTAAAAAGTGATTTACCAGTTGACGCCTTGAAGTCGATCCACCCAGAGTATAGCCGCAACTAACCTATATTACTGATACAAATTTGCTGATTTAGGTCCTCCAACAGTTTATTCACTCAAATTGTGTTCGACTTATCAACCCTTGAAAATCGCGATGATATGGAGTTTTTATACATTGTAAATGATATTTTCACCAAAAAATTGCATATTTTGCAAATAAATTACCAATGCTTGTAGAATCCTATTTTCAAGTAGTTAATACCGATAGCTATTCTCATAAACTGCAGTACCGAAGTCAAAAACAGCATAGTTTGTGTCTTTTTTTGCTCAGAAACCCAAACTGTTGCTCAGATAGTAGACCTGTCTAAAAATCCTACAGAAAAATTGGCAGTTGAGGTCTTTTCGCTTACCAATTATAAACTACTAGCAATCGTTTCCGTCAAGCAAGTCAAAAACCTAGTGCGAAAGAAATGATAAATTAAAAGCACAATTCTATCAATAATAAACAAATTGATATTACAAATTCCAAATCATCAATAAATATTAGTATTCATTCAGAATTTATTGAAAACAAAATACATGAAATTTGAATTTAAAAAATTGTAAAAATTGAGTGAATACCCTTCATACTACTCCTAAACTCCGATATCAGCATGTGGTACAAGAAAAGAACGTGAGAGGAACGAGAATGATTCAAACTCTGGAATGTGCATCCAACAATGGTGATAATCAGAATCAGAAATACTTTATTGTTATAAAATGTTGAATTTTGTTGACAAAGTTTAGGTTCTTATAATCAATAAAAATTTATCAATTTGAAATGACGTATTATGAACAAAAATATAAATAACTTCAACCATGAAAAAAAGGGAATAAAATTATGGCAATAGCACAATTTTCTGCATTGGAATAAAAATTAAAACCAAAAAATCTAATATACAGTGTCTTTCAAAAGCATCGGAACGGTCTCATATTTCAGAAACGACCCCTAGAAAATTAACGAAAATTTTGACAGGCTGATTTTTGATAATGCCCGATTCAACGGTGATATCGGCAATGTTGCCAAATCAACAGTTTTCCAGATATTGAGGGTAACTCAACTTTTTTAAATAGAATACCCTGTTAGTTTTCATTGCAATCAATTCAGCAACGCATCATTACTTATGTCTGCAAATATCAGATTTTAAGTTAATGCAGATTTCGAAATATGACAACATGGCTTTTTCGTTCAAAAGTCGTTCTAATATTTTCAATGCGGTTCAAGAAAAATTCGTGAAATTTTATACAAGATGGTTTTTGATGATGCCCGATTCAACGTTGATATCGGCAATGTTGCCAAATCAACAGTTTTTCAGATATTGGGGATATTTTTAGTATGGAAGATTTGATTTGCGCTGTTTTGGGAATAGGAAGACCAATATTATGTATTAGTCGAGTTTCATATTTTGACTGATGTGATGTAATACTTCCTCTGTAGTTTTTATGTATCAGGCAAACTGTTTCCAAAATGAAAATACAAGGTGATGGTAAAATTCCTTGGGATGAAAAAAGTGGTCTGCAAGAGTTTCTCATTCCTGCCCGACATGTGTGAGCAGAATAAGCATTTCGTGCAAATGAACGTCTATTAGGGTGGCAATTGTCCTTAGGCAAAGCAGCTTGAGAACAATTTTCTGCATAATTTTCTAATACGGTCTTCAAATTAATTCCTTATCAATATATAGCCCCAAGAATTTATTGTAAGTTTTAATAGCCCTCCTAATAGCTAGTCCACCGAATCATCAATAGATAATAGGAATAACAGTGGGCCAAGAACATACCCTTGTGGTACTTCGTATTTCATGTCCCTTCCGATAGATGTTACACCATTGAATATCACCTTTTGTACACGATCTGTTAGATATGATTCAAGCCATAACATAATGTTTCCTCTGAAACCATACCCTCCTCAAGTTATTAATAATCTTTGATAAAGTTGATAAAAATGAAATAGGTCTGGAATTTGTTGGTAAGTCCGGAAAAGGAATAACCTCGGCAAGTTTCAGGCATGACGGGAAAATATCATTCAATACAGATAAAAACTAGACTAAATCTGATACAGGGAAGTTTCAACTTTGCGAATATACAACACGCGACCTACTCTCGTAAATTGTATACAAATGATCTTTTAATGGCTCTAATATAAACACTGATCAGCAAGGCAACAAAATCGAAACCTCCGGAACAAAGATCGTAACCGTAAATTACGAAAACAGAACAGATGCAAATGTTCTGTGGTACCTTTCAACTTTCCCGTTTATAACAATGGTTTTAAAGTTCTTACTTAGATGATAATTACATGCCTCGTGAATTATTACAAATATTTCATGACGTCTATTTTAAACGTCTTGCAACTCGCAAGACTTGAACGCTATATAATTAAAAACACAATATAATTATTATTCTGTTGTCCAGATCCGAATGGAGTGATACTTAATTGTAGAATGAAGACTATTATCATCGTTTAGACGCCATAGCTGGTTGCTGTCGAGTTTCAACTCGAATTTAATTGTGCTGGAAACACCTATGAAGGATCACATATTTATTTTGTTGGAGGGTATGTTCTGGTACGGACTCATCTGTAATTAACAATGGAGAATGGTTTGTAGTTTAATTCGCATAATGAGACTAGATCATTATCGAATTCTTGAAAATTTATTCATATGGCATATACAGTGTGTCTCATTTCTCGTAGAATCACTTTGAGACTTCTATAATTTTTGACGTCGCACTGATATTTTTTTACGTCAAAAATTACGGAAGTAACGGTAACCTTTCCATGAGAAGTGTAACAAATCGGGATTTCTTAGAACTGATTTTTTTTTCAGAAATAAAAAACGTATGAGTCGAAAAATGGTTGTATTGATTACGAATTCGAAAATATTTTGTCTCCCACTTTGTTCGAAAATGTTGGTGATTCAGTTTCTGCTGGCGTGCGCGTATATCACTCGAAATGACCCTTCGAGGTCATTTTGTATATTTTTGATATATCAGATTCCGCAATTACATATAAAAAAATTACGGAAGTTACGGGGATATTTCCTTGAGAAGTAAGACCCTGTTTGGTATTCAGATAATGTTTATTTGGAAACTACGCTTGCTTCCTAATCGTAAAATATAGTGAAATTCTTGGTCCTATTTAATGTCGATTTGATTTGGGATTTGTGAAGTCATTGGAGTAAATCAAGTTAGGCAAATGCTCTTACACTTTCTCATACCTGAGCAATATTAATAAGTATGTCTCAATAAAACTTGAGAGCATTTGGTCATGTTTATTCACCTCATCCAAAGTCTTGAATATGGATAGCCATGAGGTACTGGGTGTTTCGGAATGAGGGTTAATTAGAGGTATCTCGAAAAGTAACGAAATTGAAGTCTTATAAAAATATTGAACATGAAAATACGATATATGATGCTCAGTTACTTTGGGGATGGCACTGTGTATTGGCTCGGAGGTCAGACATATTAAGTGACAGAATTCATAACAAGAAACTTGATAAACAGTGCTGGAGCTAAACCGGCCCTGGACGCCTTGAGAAACTATTTCGGTCATGTGGTTCTTATTTGTAACCCGTTTCGATTATCATGCTGGAAAATGAAAATGACGATTGTTTATGAAGAGAAAGTTTTGAAATATTGATGGGGCGAAAACGGCCCTGGATGTCCGGAAAAATTATTTCTTTTTTTCCTCAACTTATTCTAATTGTCATACTGAAATATGAAAGTAGCAGAATTCATAATGGGGAAGTTAAGAAATATCGCTGAAGCCAGCAGTAAAAACCAGCAGTAATTCTCCTTTGAGGATTTACAAACTGAGGTCCATTGCCAAAAAAAGGATCTCAAAAACATGTATTCTGTTGCATGCAAAGATATCGTCCACATTTCATGATTTATCAAAACTTTTCCTAGGAGACCAAGCGATCGGTCCTCTTTATCTCATCGAAAGAGAGAATGTTTTCAAGTTCAAAATTTTGGAAATTTCAAAAAATGTCTTCACCCTATCCTTGGTGTCACGACAATCTTTGGGTATCAATGCTTAGTGAGACAGTTCCCAATCGATAATAATAATTATGGCAAAAAATATATCATAAACAAGCAAAACTATTGAAATGCAAAAAAATCGAATTTTTCAGACTTCTACTTGTATCAGCATTTTTAACTGGCGGTTACAGATTAATTAACAGCAATATTGATCAAATTTTTGAATGACTTTTCCAGTATTTTCACAAATGAGAGTGGTAACCCACTTTACAGAATAAATATTAACAGCTTGTTTTCCTGTTTGTAATCAATATCCCATTGGAGTTTGGCCGCTTCCTGGCTCAAAATATAATTGACCGTATATCCTGGGATTTAAAAACTATGTTATGATCATTCATTTTTCAAATTAATTTGAACTAACTAATTGCAATTTACGGTGAATTTGTGAGATAAAATAGCCCAAATGATGTCAAAAGTATATTTCATGATTTTTTTTCCAGGCTTTTCCGAACATAAAGGATTGAAAGATTCTTTTTCAGATGGCAACAAAAAATGCCTGAAACGAGCCAACTGGTCAAGTTCTACAAAATATTTTGGCCTTTGTCTTCGATAATTGTCACAATATTTACACCTTTCTAAAAATCTGGTGTCAGATTCTGCAAAAGATTTTTTTAGAATTTTGTATTGGCCATAAAGATGTAAATATTTTCGAGTGAATCGAAGGCTTCCAGTGGATAACTCTCGATGACTCAAAGATTATCCAAAACCATTACTTTCAGAAATATCTCTCTCAGAGAAGACAGTCAGAAACTAAAACATGAATATGGATACCAGAAATCCAGAATATAACCATTATTCCTGAACACTCAAAACCCACCCAAAAAACACCCAAAAAACTAACGGAATTATAAGTAAGTTGTTACATGTCTCAACCAACTTTTTCATGCCTAGACTTCATCTGTAAGTCCATCAATATCACTACGAGTAATATATGAGGTGAACATAACGAATGTAAATTTCTTACAGTCGTGTGAATCGAACATTTTATTGCAAAAGTTCAGTTTGATGTTCGTATGGAAAGGCGAATTCATTGCTCTTTGTGATATATACATCAATAATTATCATCCCAGACAAAAGCGAGCAATATGTAAATTCATATGTATGTTGTACTCATGCAAGGGGTTGCCATATATTATTACAGGAATATGATGAGCTTCTAATAATACGTTCTTAGTTAATAAATAATATATTTAATAAGCGACTGTTGGGTTGAAAATTAAAAAAGCCTGATAAATATTCATATGCAATTTGCACCTCGCCTTGTTGAACGGCTATTATCCAGATAATATCAGATCCTAGTGAATAATTTGGGGAAATGAGGTTCAGATACCAGATGGTCACTGTATTGGGGTTGTTACGTTTTTGTAGAACACGAGTGCGAAATTTCTATTCAGATCTTTTGTGAAAGCAAGATCCTGAGAGTTGAGTGAGTGGTTTATGTCAGTGAATGGACCAACTGAGTCAGATAAAGTATCTATTCTCTGATTTTGTCTCGAAAAAGATATTCATAAATCATACAACAGTAATATAAACAACAAGTGTGCTAGAGTTATCATACAATTAAAAAAGAAGTTGTTTTTATGAAGAGAAACTTTTATGTTGAACTATATTAGGTGATTTTATTTTCAGTGCCTATTTAGAACGAGCTGAAAAAGCATAGCTCATTCTGAATATACAGTGAAAAAGAAATGTCAAGAAACAATGTATTAACTCCGTTATTCGATTTTATTAAATACGGGGGTAGTCCAGGGTAAGTATTGAAAAACAAAAGCTGAAATGCTGTAGGTATGCTTCTGAATATAGAGTGAAAAAAAAGTAAAGAAAATCTGAAAAGCAGAGCTTGCGCGAGCAAGGGATATCCGGGACCTACAGTTTACGTATAAGTGGATTCCGAACCACTTCAGCTCAGTGATAGGCGGGGGGATTCAAACCCGAGCCATCTGGGTGGGAAGCAAATGCTCTAACACCACGACCACTTCATTTTAAATATACACTATCACACCACATACCATCCTTTTGATGTGCGACCTGTCCAACGCATTTGACAGACTGTGTCTCTCATGACCTTCTTCTACAGAAGTTAACGTCTTATGGGATCTGGGGGATACCACTCAAATTATTTTCGATATACTAAACGAACAGGCAACAACTTGTTAACATGAATGCCACAAAATCTGACTTCCGAGCCAATACACAAGGAGTACCTTGGGGTTCGGTCGTTGGGCCCCTGCTCTTTATTACTTACATTAATGATATTTGACAACATTCCTCACTCGATACTGCTGCTGTCCTGTTCGCAGACGACACCTCGTTCATAAATAGGTACTTTTTCTGACTTTCTGATCTCAAGAATATAACTAAAGACTTAATAGATACAGCTGAAAAATGCTAATTTCTTGCATCTCAATGCTGATGAAACTCAACAGATGATCATATCCGGCATTGACCAATATACTTCAGGGGTACACTGCAAACTTCTTGAAATAACAATTGATGATTCTTTCAGCTGGCACAATTATACCGAACATTTAAACAGTGGGTTTTCCAGTATATAATTTTTTATACAATGATTACGATGTGTCGTGAGTCCGGAAATACGGAGGCTCCGATACAACCTAGATGAGTAATACTCAAATAGTAGTGAAGGTAACATCTTTTCATAATGTAATCCCTCAAATCATGACATTGTTGCCATGTCGCAATTTTTTAAGGATACAATAAGCACGTCAGCTAAATTTTGATTTCTGTCGGGTATATTCATGACAACAAAAACCCAAAAATACTGTCTTGGATGAAATATATAACAATAAGAAGGCAATTAAAACGTTCATTGCAGCTTGTTGGGAGCATGTAAAAACGATAGTATTTCGATCACCGAACGGAAATTCTTCGTTATCGATATAGTCTGGTCAGTACGGCAACGCTGCATTTGATATTTGTCAGAACAACAACAAAACATTTCTGTTTGTTTTCGTCTTTGGCTAATTGCAGTGTCTTTTCGTGAATAGAGGGCAAATTCTGAGTTAGTTTGTGTTGAACTATCGAAAGTTTTAATTATTAAGCAATGTTGAAAAGCATTGTGGAATGAGTAAAAGGCCATTTGAAGCGGAAAATCAAAATATGTCATTTCATAGTTTAGCTACCAGTGTCGTAACTATCGGGAAAGGGTAACCGAATTGGAAAAGAGTAAAATTAAAGAATTATGAAAAAATGTCAATTAGAGCATCGGCTGTTCTCAAAATCCTGTGGAGATTCTTCCATCATAAATTCAGGTTTCCATTCCATATTGGGTTTCCATTATTTCTATTCTATTAAACCTCAATATTTCTATAAACAACGCACGACACTGCCGGTGAGGGAAGATGTCCCTTTCAAACATAGTTCAAGTCGTGTGCGTCGAGTTACTTATCTAGGTTGTGTTATTTGATCGGAGTACTACTGGTAATGCTCAAATAAATTTCAAAGCACAAAAAAGGGCTATCCCACTGCTAGCTGGTGTTTTCTACCGTGAACATCGTAGTCAGCTTTTAGTCGAAATGAAAATAATGCCATAACCATATTTGTCAAACATTATGTGAAATTCACTCGAACAAAAAAAAATGTATACCCTGTCCTCAGCTGTTCATAAATATAGGACGCGATCAGCTGACCAAATAGCTCTAACGCAAAATCTGTACCAATCCTGACAAGATATTTTCAATTCCCAGTTATTTTTTCAACGCGCACATAATTTTTTGTTCAACAATTTTTTCTTAAAGTTTTCTCTTAGAAATGGTTACTTCTATTTATTCATGCAGTACATGATATTCCGCTAAAGGAGTGTGTTTGGTTATTCGAAATCATACTCATATTTTTCACTATCGTTGATTTCTGCGGTCAGAAAAATACCCGCCTACTTCAAATGACACATTTACGCTACAACACCATTTACGAGTACCAGAAGCATTTTATTCGTATCAACAATTTCCATCCCGTTCGATTTTTGTAGAGGCGACTCCGTTGAAAAGCCCTGAAAATGCACTGCAATGAATAATATAGTCTCTATTTCTGTAGAACCGATGTTGATTGTAGCGTTCACAACAGCTAAAGCGTTGCTTCATTCTTGATTCACACGTGTTTTTGTGACTGCCATTATTATGTTATTTTATTTATGACTATGAACACTTATTTTGAAACCGTCATCCTTCGCTCGATTCGTTTCGCTTATTCATTTTATATTGAGTCACGGCAATTACTGCAATTGTTTAACGTTTACATTTTGCACGGTCAGTTTATGTTGTGTATGGAATAAATTGCAATGATCTAACTGGATTCAATTCATTGTTAATGCCGCCCGCATGATTTAATCCGTGTTATTTTACATTTTCATGCCGAAATTTGGTACAATTTTACTCCCTTTCATTATCGCAGTTGATTTGGGGTTTTCTGACGGACTTCGGGCTACCACTTGTTTCGTCCCAAAATGAAAGTCGAGTTGAATGATTTTTGGGTACCTCTTTTTGTTTTTTTTCATCAAAAGGTGCTTTTTTTCGTTAGTTTATAAAATCGGAAGAAACTGTCCAATATATAATTATTATAATAAATGAACAAAAACAATTCAATCTACTAACATCCTACAAAACTAACGGGAATTTAGGAAACAGAATATTTAATGCCATACCTAAATTAGACAAAATGAAGAGATCTGGTATATATCGACTAGAATGTAGTCCATATGAACAGATCAAACTGGTAGAAATTTTGATATACGGTACCATGAGCATGTCAGTTCGGATAAAAAATCATTGATGTATGATCATCTTCAAAATTCGAAACATAAAATAGATAAGGACAATTTAAAAATTCTCCACACACAAGGGAAAATGATAAATTTGTTGGAATCTATGCAAATAAACAAGTCAAAGAAAAATTCCATTATCCTCAAGGAACAACTCCATTTTAAACAATAGCCCTCTCCTGAACCTATAACCCTAATTCCCAATACCTGTGTTATCAAATTAATTGTTTTTGTTCATTTATTATATTGATTCTGAGAATCGATCTACCACTACTAATTAAGGTATAATCTAGGTTAGGCAATTTAGGTATAAATACCCAGATTTGGATGTAATCTAGTTATTTTTGAAAATGGTATAATAACCGAAAATAGTCAACATATATAAAATTATCGTGGAAAATAGACAAAATTGTTTTACTTCCGACCAATGAATGTATAACATATAGTTCAGTCGACAGGTAGTTTCAGATAGAAAAAGGTCAGAAGTTAATAATGTTGTTCAGGGATGGTTGGTTAACATTTTCTCAAGTTTTGGACCTCGAGGACCCTGTGCTAAAAAAGTAGGGGGGGAAAACTGCAATTTTTCGACCTTGGTGTGGTTTTTCCTCAATAACTTCTTTGCCTTACGTTCTACAGCTCCTGTGGAACTGCGGAATGCAAACGATGAGCCAATATTCAACATAGAAGGCTGAAATTTGTCTATTCTACCTGCGCTACCTAGACCTATTTGTTTTCGATTTTTGAGGTCCTATTAGATCACTTTTCATTTTATTCTTTCAACATGATTCTATTATTCATTAATTCCAAGAAGAAATCGAAAAATAGTAATTATAGAAGGGTATAAGTACCACAGGTAGAATAGTCAAATTAGGTAATAAGAAAATTAAAATTAGTGATTGGTAAAAATGGGACAGTGAGTGTTTAACCACTCAGAGTATATATAAGATTAAGTTAGATAAGTAACATTAGAAACCTTCAGCTCTTGAAGTGAATAACTTTGTTAGCGAAAGGAGCATCGAGTGTTAGTGACAGTTTTGGTTTTTGGGTATTCTGAGATGGCGTCTACATCTCGTGGATCAGACTTGTGTTTTATTTGTAAAGGAGGAGTTGAAGCAGGTGAACTAACTGTAGTGAATGCCAGAGGAGTTGCCAGACTGTTGGAGTCCAGTGTTAAAAGGAAACTTTCGGCAGATGATCAGTTTCTGCGTGAGTTGAGTGAAGTAATTACCCATAGGCAAGAAACCCGTGACGTGTTCTATCCAATTTTATGTATTGGCATAAAGAATAAATATATATTCTATTCTATTCTATTATTATTATATTCTAATAGTAATATAAAAAATATAAAAATTGACATTTTTTTAGTAACTATTCAGTCGTAGTATCGCTATCATAACCTTTCTCTGATGCACTTGTTTAAGGAGATATTTGTTGGGGCTCATTAAAAAATGTAAAGGTGGGAAAAATATGAATTTTTCTTGAAATTCTGCATTAATCGATTTTTGTAATTTTTTCAATTACAAATTTTGTATATCAGGAACTGATTCTAAACTCCGTTTGTTTTCTGGGATGACTTTAGCGATGTAATGATTGGCAAAACCATTGAAAATTGTCATTTATTCCTTAACATTTCATGGGATTCATTCAAAAGTGAATGTTATGTAAAAACGTAAGGTTCTTGTTGCAAGGCACTTTTTGAGCAAAGTAGCTTCCATAACTGACTGATTTTCATTCAAATGGCTTGTAAGAACTCTGATCGATCCTGCAAACAAAGATCTTGAAAAATTGTATACAAATGTTACCTATTTTTCGAAAAATATAAGTTTGGAAGAATTTCTTAATTTAAGAAAATGCGTTTTTTCAAGTTACTGAATAACTCAATATATCTGATGGGGGCTAAGTAGGTTTCAAGACGGGTCTAAGTTGTTGACAGATTAATTTTTGTTTTCAAATCTCAAATACAGAATGTTTTCCATTTGTTGGACACTTTTTGAATATCACTGTATATCCAGTATCTACCTATCTTGGAATATGTTTCTACAGAAAAAAGCATAGTGTTAATGATCGAATAATTTTCACCCCGACCGCGTTAGCTGATAGCCTTTCCACCGCTACACACACAACAGACTGTTGTTTTCGTATTTCTCATTATGTGAACAATCACCTGATAAAATTTCATCTGGCTTTCTATTACTATTTGTTTTTCCATGATCATGCGAGTAGCTGACCCATAATCCCTCTCTACGATGCAGCTGACAATTTTTTTCCAACTTAGTGTGATGTCAACTATCCGTAACATAACGGCGTTCTATTACTTAATTTTTCTTCATCACTTTCGGGGATGCCCATGCCCATTCCCACGCCCACTGCTACTTAAGCAGCTGACGGTCTGTTCACTTATCTGACATAGCGGTAAAAAAAATACCCTCGGAAATATCGTTATCCCATACGAACATCGAGTAACTCGGGGTTTCAACAGCATTTTCAAAACTCTTCATATGAAGTTGGTATACAAAACCCCATATAAGCTACAACAGTTCCTGGGTACTCCTGAAGATAAGACAGAAAATAAAGAAAAGTCGAGGATTTATGAAATTAGCTCCAAGAAGTATGTGGGTCAAACTGAAAGGGCCATGAAAGTACGGTTCAAAAAGCACATTGCTCATATCCGCTTCTCGAGACTAGAAAAATCTAGTGTGACCCAAATATGCTTAGGATCACGACCACCGATTTGATGACACAAGTTTGAAATTGGACAGGTGTATGATAATAGACTTCGAGTTCATAATAAAGTAAAGCCGTAGACACAATGGAAGTTTTATGTAATGAGTTTAAAAGTTTATTTTGACTATCATTTTTACAAATAAAACAAGATACAAAACAGAATTGAAAAATGAAGCTTAAATTTTACCAACAAAATTGTTTATGAGGCGTAATCAGAATAATAATGTCAATAATAGTTTTGCGTTATAAAATATATCCAAAATTATGAAAATTAAAACTCAAAACATAAAACTTCCATTGCGTTTCAGCCTTAAAGAAATCATTTGTGATTCATTTTCAAGAATGTTGTTATTGAGTCCAAAACAAAGAAGGTAGAAAATGGATAACAGAAAGTATTTTTTTTTAAATAAGTATAAGAACACAAAGTCGAAAGTAGCTTGGAATATGAAGTAAATAATTGAAGTAATTGAGTAATTTGCTGATTCCTTTCACAGAAAGAATGTTTAATGGGAGGGTTTTTTTACCAACCTTTTTACGAATAACCTTCAATTGTAAAAATGCCTGTATGAAAATTAAATTGAAGTTATTCAGATGTGCTTCTTAGTTTTTTTTTGGTCATGAGGTCCTAAATACATATTTCATGTACAGAAACAGTTTTCTAGAGAATTTTGTGCGGCTCGTTCAATTTCTAGTTATTTTCTAGAGTTTTTTTTGTGAAAAATATAGGTTGGTAACTTGGACAAAACTCTCCCATTGCGGTTGTTCCTTAAAAGCTACGTTATTGCACCCTTCACCTCAGCAAAATGAGGTATGACCACGATAGCCAATGCGTTTTACCGAGAATTTTAATCGGTAATAATAATCAACTACGCACACTGGTAATATTATCAAGCAAATTCAAACTTTAATATTGTGCCCCATCACGTTACTCTCAAAACAGTGTTGAATACTGATTGATTATTAATCGTATTTTCGGGAGATTGGAAAATATTCATCACCATTCCAGATGAGCTGAAGCCATTTCCAAGTATCTATCAAACGCCAATTGATATTGAAAATTCATGTGAATCCCACATCGTCTGCTTTATTTGGGAATAGTCATTCAGGCATTCGGTACATATCAAACTGAAGCATTAATTGAAACCACTCAAAAATATTTATCCTTGCGGACTTGGGCTTTCACCATTATAATTGATCATCGACGCTTCTGAAAAACTCATATACCTTTTTCAAATTTTTGCCAATTTGATTATGTGACACGGACTGTGTGAACTGATTTTTCCATATCAACTTATGACTCTCGAGGACAGAACCGTAAATAAATAAGTAAAGGCAAATGAGAGTTATCGTGGAAGATTAATTTATTATTAAGACAAAAAAGCATGGTATCATCAATCGCATTTGAATAAAAATGCAGGTTTCAATTGTTCATCCCCACCTATACAAAAAGGCAATTCATCACAAGAAAACTTAGTTTTCCATTTACTGATCGAATTTTCAAAGGTCATATGGACAAGGTGTGTCAATTGAAGTTTTATTATACGAATCTCGTAAAAACAAAATATCCCCGTAACGTCTGAAAATTATTTCGTCTGGGAATTTCAGCATGAAATAATTATCGGTGATGTTATCATGTCAAGGATCAATAACCCTTATTTCATAATCGGAGATATATGAAAACGTATGTGTATGAAGTGTATCATGGCCAAAAATGAAAAACCGATCCTGTTTCAAAGCCTGTTTTCTGATAATGCTTCCATATCGGCGATAATGATGCGGTGTGAAATCAATACCAATTTTTTTCTTCGTCCTCATTTCGATCACACCCAAAGAGCTAATAACATACCGTATATGAATAATACCGGACATGTATATAAGACAGTCATAATATTATGATATATTGTTTTCATAATTGCTAAGTAGGTGTGAAAATATGCAAAGATATTCGTAAATATATTTCAGTTCTGTGTTGAGTTAACGATATATAAATATCCCCCGAAGAGAAAACTAAGTTGTTTATTTATTTATAATATATAGCCATGTCAATCTGGCATGTGAATTTTTTCCGAAGTGTTGATTTATGGTGTTTTCAAGCATCCATCAACTTATAGATAATTGCGGATTAGAACTTTTTGGATCTTCAGTGATGACCATAAATTCATTTCTGATTTGATCTTATTTGTGCATTTTTTCTAATAGTAGTTAATTTTATTCCTGTACAAGAATTTGAAATGTTTCAATTCTTATATCTGAAGATGTCAATTTACGAAACGGATTCTAGTTCTGTTTAACTTATGAAGTGGCAATAAGTTATTTGTTATTCTTTCTTTCTTTTATACAGTTTTTTTCATTAGATTTTTTTGTTTCAGGTAAGTGACCAGTAACCATAATTATTGTAGAGCAGCATACCAAAGTACGTGAGTAGACTGATCCTATTCAGTAGTTTTTTTTTAACTGATACAACTGAATCCTTTGATTGGTATCTGAAGATAATCTAACCTCTTGGACTTCCGTAAATGAAGCGTTTATATTATACCATTTTGTAACGAAATGCAATGGTTGACAGTTATAAATTATATGACGAGAGTGCAAACGCAATTTTCAACTCGAAATTTGAAATATTTCGAAAACGGTTAGATTTGGATATAGGACATTATACATGAAACATGTTTGATAATATACAGGGTGTCCCATTTAAAATAATGAAGTTGGGGGGAAGTGCTACAATCTTCAAAATATTTTAGTCGGATAGCACTTATCAACAATAGTGAACCCGCAAATTTTATTTTCATATTCGGCCCACTTATATTGATCGATGCAGTTCGCGGAGGGACCCCCTGTATATGATGGACCTCTAACTTTAAATAGCGAAAATTTTTGATGCGATTGTGGATTTAGAATGGACTTACTTCACACAACATATTTCGTCAATGTTGTTGAGACATATTTTGAATGTGTAATCAAATATTGATCCATTGTGCTGTATGTGCATGAAATATGTTTTGTATGTATTTGAAAATATCTTTATAGTTTCAATTTCCTTGAAATTACTTGTTCGTACCTTCGTTTTTCGAAAGAAACACCCAATTTTCACAGTAATAAATAATTAACTCTATTCTTACTCTGCTTTTCGTATATTTTGACATTTAATTTGTTGCCGAGAATTTTGGAACGTAATGCCTATAAAATTTCCCCTACCAAGAACGTAATTTAACGAAAAAAAGTTCCTTCGCCCACATTTCTTTCCTTTCTCATGAATAATTCGAGTCGCTCAAATACACGGACATATTTGAAGAATGAAACCGCACCTCAAATTCCATAATTTTTTCGATACGGCAAAACCAAAAAATATGTACATTCATCTGTTTGATTAGCGAACAATGTGATTCTTAATTAAATTATAAAAACCAATCCACTTACCTAATGTCGTGTTAATAAATCAAATTAAATATTTAATAGTTATTTATGTGAAGTAATAATTTGATTATTCTTTCCGTTCTGTATACCCGGTAAAAATAGATTGGATTAGTATTGGATGTATGGGGAACGTAGCATCGCGTTTCATCGCCCTTGGATTTTTTAATCATAAACCAGTGGCGTAACGATATTCAACCGGGACCAACTGATCTACATAATGATAATAATAATAAACTGATAAGAGATTACTTGAGGAATCGCACACAGTATGTCACTTCTGTGGTAAGGAAATCAAACTATCTTCCAGTCGCCCAAGGAGACCCACAGGGGACTATACTTGGACTATTGTTCACAGTTCGTATATCTGATTCGTACTCTCATCTAGGTCACTGTTTGATGCATCTATATGCAGATGATACAGAAGTATATTTCAGTTTTGATCACGAAAAATTAAAAAGATCTTGACAAACTTTTTCATATATCTACCGCACCTGAATTGAAGTTGATTCCAGGGAAATTTAGAGCTATACTATTCGGTCCTAAAGCAAAGAGAAATGAAAAATAATCTAGTAGTAATTTACAGATACAAGGCACTCTAATTTTCACTGTGAACGAAAGCAAAATGTTGGGTATATTATTGGTCAAATAACTGAGATTTGAAAAGTCTTTTGTCGTACAGAAATTTAATGAAAAATGCATTGGAACTACAAATATGTGATTCATTGAACAGATCTAAGTTTTCCTACTGCTCTAACTAAGCTAGAAATCACACCGATCGACTAGGATCGACCGTCCGCGATCGTCCAGCAACGACCAAAAATTGAAAGGGATCAATAAAAACTTTCGTACTCACACTAATCGACCAAAATTTTCAGCAGATTGGAAATACAAACATGGTCTTTGAAAACCAGTCGAGGACGATCATTCAGTGTGAGTTATCCGATAAGAATATACGTGTTGAAAATTTTGGTCGTTGTTGGACGATCTCGGACGGTCGCTCATGGTTACTCAGTGTACTGGCTGCCTAAACGATCGTCTTTATTCATCACATGGAAATCAAATATACATACATGTTTCACACAGTGATTTCTGTAGATGAACAGGCGAAGTAAAGTGGTATAAATGTTTCACAGAATGATTAATGTAGATATATAGGCGAAGTACAGTGGTGCAGCCTTACAACTCGACCTTGAAAAAGAAGACGGAAACCAAAACTAAAAACAAGTTTTCAAATGGAAGTTTCACAGATCCAACATTTTGTGTATCGTAGGCATAGTGATAAATAATACAGTGCCTAATTATCACGGAAAATAAAGATATATAAAGTGAAGAGGAGCGGACCAAGAAGGAATCCTTGAGCCATATAATATTTGTAATGTTTATAACGTTTCGTCGTTGCGAGTATGTTGTCTGGAAGAATAGAAAGGTCCGAATGATTGCCGTTGCGTTCTAATGAAATACTGCATAGATCAATTTTTTTAATAAGGATATCGCAATATACTGTAATCATAGATACCATGATATAAGTCAAAGGGGAGAAGTGCTTATCGCCTAAAACTTTAGCCAAACCTCTCACATGCCTGATAATTCTCTGTATGGATAAAAAGGAGTTTCCAGCTCACTAGAAACTTGGGAAAGCTAACCCTATTCTGGGGAGAAGTACTTATCGCCTAAAACTTTAGCCAAACGTCTCACATGCCTGATAATTCTCTGTATGGATAAAAAGGAGTTTCCAGCTCACTAGAAACTTGGGAAAGCTAACCCTATTCTGGGGAGAAGTACTTATCGCCTAAAACTTTAGCCAAACGTCTCACATGCCTGATAATTCTCTGTATGGATAAAAAGGAGTTTCCAGCTCACTAGAAACTTGGGAAAGCTAACCCTATTCTGAGGAGAAGTGCTTATCGCCTAAAACTTTAGCCAAACCTCTCACATGCCTGATAATTCTCTGTATGGATAAAAAGGAGTTTCCAGCTCACTAGAAACTTGGGAAAGCTAACCCTATTCTGGGGAGAAGTGCTTATCGCCTAAAACTTTAGCCAAACCTCTCACATGCCTGATAATTCTCTGTATGGATAAAAGGGAGTTTCCAGCTCACTAGAAACTTGGGAAAGCTAACCCTATTCTGGGGAGAAGTACTTATCGCCTAAAACTTTAGCCAAACCTCTCACATGCCTGATAATTCTCTGTATGGATAAAAAGGAGTTTCCAGCTCACTAGAAACTTGGGAAAGCTAACCCTATTCTGAAGAAAGGCGAGACCAATTACTGTGACATATACATATTCATAACAATACCTCCAATGCATATGTATATGTTTGTACATGTTTGTGAAAAAATGAGGCAAACATCTGACAGAAAACAACTACTTCCCTGGCTAATACCACGACGGACAGTGAACTGCATCTGACAGCTACTTGTGCAACGTTCTTCCAAGAAGACCCAATTGCAACTTCTTATTTTATAATAAAATTAATCCTTCATTTAGCTGGGGATGTCCACCTGCAGACATAACAAGTTTAGAGGATTGGCCTTTCGACACTGCCAGTATAGGTCGTACAACATTAGAGTCGTCCCTGTCCCTGCCCAATGGATGATTATAAAATAAGCACTTGCAATTGGCTCTTCTTGGGAGAACGTTCAAGAAATATCTGTCAGATGTAGTTCAATGTCCGTCATGGTATCAGGGAAGTAGTTGTTTTTTGTCAGATGTTTGCTTTGTGGAAAACTTTGTTCGAGTTCTTCGCAGAAATAATAGAAGCAATTATCATGAAAAGAAAAATGGGTGATTATCAAGATAATCATCAGTATGGCTTTCGTTCTCTTTGATCAACTTCTCAAACTGTCACCGATTATCAATTATCAAGAAAATGGGATGCATACAGGTGCCATTTTTTGACCGGTCAATGGCATTTGACAGTATTTCTAATTACATTCTGTTGAAACTCCACGAATATAAAATGAGCGAAACAGCATCAGATCTCATCGAGTCTTACGGAAGAGACAGACAGTAGTATTTATCACTTGATAACAAGATATCAAAAACTATTGAAGTCAAACGTGGGGTGCCTCAGGGCTCAGTGTTAGGTCCTATATTGTTCACTATTTACATGAACGATTTACTAACGTTTATAAATACTGAAGATGTTTTTACGCATGCAGGTGAATCTACCCTTTTGTTAGAGAATGAAAACTGAAACGTGATGGAACATCAGAAAAAACACTATTGCAGATTGAAATATATTCGAATTCAAATGTTTTGTCCTTGACTAGATACAACGGGTCCAACTATGGCCAGTAATAGTCTTTGATTTGACTTCAGTCACTGTTGAAAACTCAAAAACTGTATACTTAGATTTAGCGCACAAATTTGCTAGTATTGTCGTCACTTTTCGTCTACATGGATCAAGCCTCACGTGCAGCGTTCCATCCCTTGTCTCTACGACTATGTCACACGAACCCTTTCATATCAACCATACAGAATTTATATTCACAATAAATACAACGCAAGAGTTATTTCGTTAACGAGATTTTTAAATTTACGCATGGGCCCGCTTGATTAATGAGAGATGGAATAATGGATCTTTTCGATCTGGATTTGTGATAACGCCCTGCACGTCACGGATTGCGGATTGGGCCGCGCCAAACAAAATACTATCGACGAGAAGTAATTCCTGTTCTGTCTCTTCGATAACGTTTCGAATCACACATGATATATGGGTTCGATTTTTTTAAATAAATATTTATTGGGGCGGCACTGATGGGAAAGGCTCCGATCTGGACATGTGGCTGTTGAATTGATGGATTTGTTGAGGCATTTTTAGTATTCGTTGGAGGATTGTACTTATTCAAATTTCGAATCTTCACTGGGATATTGGAAAACAATAATCCAGTTCAAACAAGATACTGAAATAATTGAGTAGAAGAACCTCAATAACTGATATGAAAGTTAATTGGAATGAGGAATGAGAAAAGTTTTTTATAAAACTAAATAGTTTGTAATGAAAATTAGGAAATTCCCTTTATTGAAATCAGAGTTCAAGGCAGAACCCTTATGAAAAATTAACAGAATTTACATGAACACATAACAAACTGAACATCTACATGTTGAGTGTGACGACTAAAAACGAAGACTGACTATTTTTTCCAGTAAACTGTAAAATTTTGGAGAACGATATTTCTGATTTTATTTTGCGCTATGTTTGCACACAATCTGCCTTCAGTGACTGTGATACATCAGCACTCTTTAATCAGGGAGAAATAAAATGTGCAGCTCAAACGAACTTGTCCAGGTATTCAGAACCAAAGGACAGGGCACAAAACCCTATGAAAATGGCTTTCAGCAAATTTTGATAATTTTTTGATATTTTGTATGGTTCAAAATTTTAAGAAATTATAAGATCGTATGATTGGGACAGCCGATAGAGGGCGGCAAAGTTGAATAATCCAAAATGCATTGTTATGGTGTCTTCCATAAAAAATCATGATTTATTTGATTACAGTTCATTTTTAATGCAGAAATCTTATCAAATCAAACGTCAGTAATACTCGTGTGTACACCAAAACTTATTAGTTTAACTAATTACAAGTAGTGAAGTGGAGGAAGTAATAAATGAAGATTGGAATCGAAACACAAATCAGTAACAAAAATCGGAGAGTTATCCGTCATAATGTTTTCACTTCTAGTATGTCGATGCTCATAAACACCAATCTAGAGCCAGAAGAAAAAATTAATAATTTTTACTGTGGCCGTTTAAAACACACCTGAAACACAGGTAGAGGAAACATATATTCCTAGAATATAATTTATTGATATGGTCAAAACCAAAAGAAATGAATGATCGCTAGGAAACAACGAAATTATATGTTTAATTGTATTGCCGATGATGGAGAAGAATATAATTCTACCGGGCACATTAAATAATTGTATATCGGGTCACCGGATTGCATGCCATAGGGGCACCATTAAAATACGTATGGTGAGCTTAATTGATAAAATTCAACTGTATAAAAGATTATAGGCTGACCTCTCATAGCAATTATTAGAGATCCAAGTTGTTATTAAGGAACATCAGTCAATGGTTTTGTTGTATTTGTTCCTCGTCGCATTAATTATTGTGAAATATATAGATGAAACTCCTTGCCGTAATAATGTTATATTTATACAGTATTATTCATTCGGGATATTAATGTTGGTTGCAGTTAAAATGTGCACTAATATCTCGAGAACTAATTGCGTTTTCAACCTGTGAAAAATGATCTCGAATACTAGCGAACTCGCTTTACCGCTTTGAATTAGTCGATACATCTATCTGATATTATCATGCCATCGATTCAACTAATCTCTGAATATAGATGACTTTAAACTCATCAGAAAAGAATTTAAAAAAACAGCTATAGTTTAATGAAATGAAGGAAGAGAACAAAAAGATGAAGGGGAAAATAAATGAATTAGCAGGAAAACTGGATTAGTTAGAACGTGAAAATAAAAAGAAAAATAATAATATCGGGATTGAAGGTTGAATACTAAAAGAGTACATGGAAAATTTGATAGCAAAGTAGCTAAAAATAAAGGTAGCATTAAGAAGAGGAAGAAACGCAGAAGGAGGATATACTACAAAACAAGAGTCAACCACAGAACCTTAACTCGAAAATACAGGTATATAGATTCTGAATTAAAAAAAAGAGCCAGAAATACAAACAAAATGAGAGAAATGGCGAAGAGAGAAAGAGAAAAAGGCAATCGAACAAAAATTTATTACAAAAAGGTGACAATGAATGGGAGAATATGGAAATGGAATGAGGAACAGTGTAGACTGGATGAAGGAAATAGAGGAAACGCTTCACAAAACTAAGGGTAGATAAAAAAAACAGACGATGAAAGAGGAAACGGCAAGAGAAGAATATAATGAAAATAGGAGAGAAACGAGACAGAAAAGCAAAGAGAATAGTAAAATGACAGAAGAAAAACATATGTGGAGAATTGATACATGGAATATAAGAATGATACAGGAAAAGGAGCAAGAATCAGAACAGGAATTTGAAAAAAGTGAATTGGACATAGTAGCAATGACGGAAATAAGAAAGGACAAGAATTAATAGAAATAAAGGCCATATACTGGTGTATAGTGGGGCACCAAAAGATAGAAGAGCATTAACAGGAAGAGCATGTTCAATACATAGAAATGTTAAAGGAGAAATGTACAAGTAGAAAGAATGGACAAAGCGAATACTCACAATTGAACTATAATTGAATGGCAAGAATACAAAAAAAGTCATAATAGTATATTCGGAGTTTTTAACAGCAGAGTAGGAAGAAGAGATGCAAACTATAATACAGTAATAGGACAACATGGTGAAAAGATCAGGAACAATAACGGAGTGAGAATGCTGGAATTCTGTACATTACAAAACCTAATCGTAACAAATGGGTTAGAGAAATACACAAATATACAAGATAAGTTAAGAGTAGAAATGAAAAATCGATTATTGATTATATTTTAATGGAAAAGGATTCAGAAGAAGCGTAGTATTAGACACGAGACTGAGAAGAGGGCCATCAGCAGTGATGAACAGAAATTACAAGAAGTGAAAAAAGTGAAATATATAACAAAGAAAATGTCGAAACTACTAGACAAAACCATTGTAAAGAACTAGAAAGAGGCACTAGAAGATACCTTTAAAAGGTCAGTAGAATCAGAAAAACACAGTAATCTAGAGACATTGCGGAACTATTTTAAAAACACGGTCTTACCAGTGGCGACAAAGATATGTTGACTTACTAACAAAAGCAAACACTTGATTTTGCAATACAAGTTACATTGTGGCAATAATTTTCAATGAAACTTGAAGAATGCCCAATGCTACGTCATCGACTATGAGTAGTATAAATTATCCCTAATACATTTTTTTCAATACTTTTTTCCTCATATTTGTAAATTTCAATCTTTTTTGTTTATGCTCGCCGAATTTGAAATCGATTCCGAGTCAATTAGAAATTTTGTAGTCCTTTTACGGAACCTCTTCAATTTCGAAATGAACCTTTTGTCCAAAATTTTTATTTAACATTTTTTGAAAAATTGTGTACTAACTTCTTACGTATCGCGACGAGCTGATTTCGAATTTTGTATCAAAACTTGAATTCCATTAAGGATTAACGAAATTACTTTAATTTTTGCGGTTTCCACAACATCATTTCTAGATCTCGCTCAATCCTTCTTCTAGCATAATTTTTGATGATATATTCGAAGTCAGCTCGACAATATACGTAAGATGGTAGTTTGCGATTTTTGAAAACTTTATAATAAACATTTTCGTAAAATCGATGGTTCTAGGGAATTTTTGACATTTTATAACTATTTTATTTGTATTTGAGCATATCCAAATCATACATTTTTTTCCAAAATTTTTTTTACCCTTGAAATTGCACCCAGACAATATGGCTATACGGGCATTTACCTCATATGACACATCTTTTCCAGTAAATATTTCTGAATAATTGCGGTCAAAAAAAATTGTACTTTTTAAATTCAGTCTGACAAACGCATTGACTAATCGACAATATCACTGAAATTTTCACATCTATTTCCAGAAATAAATTAGGCACTAGTGACAATTTTTTTCTTCTTTGTTATGTTCGTAATATTATTATGTTTCAACTGGTAATTACTTTTACAAAAAATCATCGATAATGAGCCAAAAATAATCCAATTCCCCATAGAATGGGTTCAACCCCTATTTCATCGAATATAAAATAGTCAATGGAAAGGCGTGGAGTGAGTAATTATTCGTCCATTGATATTGTCATTAGGTTTTGCATTCACTGAAATCAATTTTCAGTCGGCAGATGAAGAAATTACAGGGGGTGAATAATTTTTATTCGAGACTCACGCTGAGCTGCTTCCTTGCCAATGATGATTTTTTCCGATTGGGTATAAACCAATGCAGGGGGTGATTTTATTACAGACTACAAGTCGTATAAATTAAACATTGAACTAAATGAATTCATGGTAGGTCCAACAATAAATATACAGGTCGTTAAAGGTAAAACTGCCGTGGTATTAACAGGTAATACCTTCAGAAACTTGGACACCTTCACAGAGAAAACGAAATTGGCATTGATGCAAAAAATGGAGCTTTTGAATAGGTTCAACCAAATGTGTGTTTGATTTTTTTTAAACATTGTTGACTCGTTCATATTAGAAAAATTTTAAAGTATTTTATTTTTTATTAGCATGTATTTCACTAGTAGCTACATTACTTGTTTCTGTTCTTCACATTACATTTATTTCTCATAACATTCCGTATAACACGAACCATATATTTCGGCATAAGAGTGCTTATTAAATTGTGAGAAGAGGTTCCACAACACCTCCTTGACGTAACCCACTAGGTACTCTTCGAACGGGCGAAATGTTCGACTCGATTCTTACACACTGATCACGATTCATAATTCAGTCAAAGACTACTTTAAAACTACAGAAGATGAACCATAATACTTAAGTTAGTTTAGCTATGAGGTACTTATGATTCACTACATCGAACGCTTCATCACTATAGTCCTGCATAACCATATGTATAGATTCACCATGTATTGTTGTCAATTTCCGATTGAAGTTTTTCATGATATGATCCACCTGCATACCTGCATAATTCCGACCAACATCTTCGAACTCACATCATAATATCTTTGCACAAACAAGTCCCAACTAGCAACGTAAATATCTAATATTACAAAGTGTGAGTTGTTTGGGTTCATAGTGGAAGTTGCCCCCTTACTTATAAGATAAATATCCTATTCAGTTGTTATTGCACGGTATAGGTGCACGTTGTTTATATAACAAACGTTAAACTTTACCAACTTGGGAGTTGCTCTATTGATTGGATAAACTTGTGTGGAGTCGGAGAGAGGAGCTCCAAATCGAGGAAACCTACCAACTTATATAAACTAATTAAACTATCCTACAGTTGCGACTTTGCCGTCCTATGACAATAGAGATATGTAAATGTAGATAAGGTGCAATTTATTAGCAACACGCTCGTCTCCTTAGTTACTATTCAATTAGAGTCGAGGAACGTTTTATACGTGGCTGGCGGATATCTGAGGTTGTCGTGATATCGGGGTAGAGGAAACGTACGAATCAAGATTTCATCGATTCAGAAAATGCGCCCTGTATTTTCGCATAGCAACGTGTTGATGATCACCACAAAGCAACACAAATTAACTGTCGACACGTATTAATTTACTTTGTTTTCAGAGATTATTCTAGAATGAGTATTATTTCCAAACGGAATGAGTTTAGTATTCTATACTTACTATTATAGATAAATGAAAAGTGACTTGTGACATATAAAGTCACTAGTTGGAAACTCAATTTAAAAGAAGCCATGGAATCCAAAGGTAGATGATTATCTACATCATTGACAGGAAGCCCGAAGCCAACAATTTTTTGTTCTGACCAACCCAAGACTCAAATCGAGTTTTTCGTGCATTAAAAGGAACACAAACAGATTCTAAAGTGTTTTCGATTCAATTCCGAGAGCTCATCATCCGTGGATAGTGCTGTTTCGTAGTTTCCTTCTCATCGGCACAGCTTCATGATGTCTCTCGGAATTGAAACAAATGCATTCTGAATAAGTACCCTAATGCAAAAACATTATAAATGAAAAGTTTCTTGTTGCATCTACTCCATGGCTCGTTTCAAATTGAGTTTGAAACTAGTGACTGTAGATTATAAATACTTAGTTTGTTTCAATATACTAGGTTGCTTCTTGAGTTTTGAGATAGACAAATAAAAACAAATATTTATAATCGCTTTACTGTTTTTCAAAAGATTCCAAATAATTGATCTTATTTATATACTTTTGCATACGTTTTAACCAATTTTTGCAGCACTTTCCTGCCACTGAGCTAAAGTGGTTCGGAATCAACTTATACATAGGTGGGTTCCTGATTTCCCTTGCTCGCATAAGCTCTGCTTTCGAGGGGTTTGCTCCGAAAACCTGGATGATTCATAAAAACAAATTAAAATAAAAGCCTCTTTTCAAATTTTATAAAATCAGCAAAAGAAAATATCTTCTTAAGTGGATTTTTACGAATGCTGTGAGTCCTTTTTCATATTGGCGTAGTATCATTATATGCACTGCGGAGTGTTTCGGAAATATTGAACTATTACTAGTAAAATTTCAACAATTATTCAATTCCATAACAGCTCTCATTGAAGAAGGTCAACTTGTCATTGATTTGATTTTCATTCCCTATAAAATAAATTATGATTAAACTTTTTTCCAAATGATACCAATTTTTTTATGGACACCGTATATTCACAAGTATATTCATTGGGCCTTGATGCTCGCCTCTCAACCACAGGGATGTGGGTAAGTGGTACGTCTTCTCTAACTCGCACAAGTGTTTCGAAGACTTCTGAGGGTTGTGCTCGTAAGAGTGCAGCCGGTTGACGGAAATAACAACAAAACTTTTAACAACAACATCAATACCATGTCAATAAGAATATCAAGGATGAAATGAAATATAAAACAGTTGTTGATTACAAAAATTTCAGTGAAAGCTCTCGCATAAAACTGGGATGAATGTTATAATTTAATAGATAAAATTGGTAGAATAAAAATAATAACATTTCAACATTAAAAAAAGAAAGAATGGATAACAGCAGCCATTACGAAATCAGGTATATTGCCTATAAAAATAAAATAACGTTGATAACAAAGAAGCCAAAATTAAATATCACATCGAAAAGTTTATGGAAATGGAAATATATGCAAAGAAAACGAATTAAATGATTTGTTAAAAACTATTAAATTAGAACACAATGATGGAACATCAGATGAAAAAATAATAATGAATCCAAATCCAAAATACTAGAATGATTGAAAAATTATCTTTACTATAGAATCCAGTATGTTCAAATCAACAAACATGTTAGTGATTCAATATTATTTTAATACGGACTTCCCCAAGGAACAGTTTTAGGGCCACTTCTATTCAATATATACCTATATTGAGATCTTTATGATTTGAAGATTACCAGAGACGGTCAAAATTTTGCTGATGATACCCTTGTTATTAGACAAAAAAATTTAAACTACTCAAAAAATCTGTAGAAAAAAAATTCAATCAATTAAATTTTTTTTTTTAAATAAAAAAAATGGTATTACGTCCCGTTCCCTTTTCATTTCATGTTCTAATTCAAATTCAGGTCCGAATGGAGTTAACAAATAAATTCCACATCAAAAAAAATGAGAAGGTTGTTATCATAATTCAAGTTTCAACACGTTGACCGCCGTAATGTCCGCTATTTTTAACATCTGGGGCCAGAGGTTTTTTTTGTCTCAAAAATTCTTTACCAGGCTATGGAATTATATGATATGATCTCATTTACTCTGTGAGTATTTTTTTAAGGGTGCGATGCAAGTGTGCATCGCGAATTGAAAATGTTTTATTGCTCACTTATACAAATACAACTGGGCTATGGCATTCTTGGATGGGGTAGTGTGGATGATGATTCTCGAAACCATTCATAAAAAAGATATAATATATTCAAGGGACCTTTTATTCGAAGAAAGCCAAAAGACAGTCAGTCCATAGACAATAATTATATTCTTATAATATATTGATCTACAAAATAAAGCAATATACAGAAATCATATTTATAGTAGCAGGTTCAAAAATTAAATAACAACATGACAAATATCTGCCTACATATGAGTATGAGTATGGAAAAACAAGAAAAATCAGAGTAAGGAGCAATAACCTTTCGTTTATAATATCCATCTGACAAAATACAAGCCATCACATCGATTTTTTCATATGAATATGAAAATTAGGAGATTGGAAGGTCCAAGAATAATTTTTCATAATAAACTAAAAATATGAATGTATATGTTTCGATACTAACTAGTTAAATATCACAAAAAAAATCTATATACTTTACTTGAGAATAATCCTCTTTCAAATAAGTATGTCGAGTTTTTAAGGCGCATCTCGTTGGATCAAGAATTTGGTTTCAGAAGTGGGATAATGTTGAAGTAAAAACAAATAAGCAAATCCCTAGTTCAAATACTCTAAAGAAGAGATACCCGTCTGATTCCCGATGGAAACTCCACCCGAGCGCTTATCGTATTTACATTACATTTCCTAAACAATAATTACTGTAAGGCCTCCACAAATCATTTCGATCCGCCGGCTTATTTGTCACGGCCAATATCTGGCTTCAGCCGATATGAAAAACGGTTACTTGTTAATATTAACGTCAAACACTTGTCCACGGCCGCCATCGATGTAACGTAATCCGCCACGATGCTTTCCGTCCTTTTGTCTGAGCGTTTACTGAGGCGATCAGGACAAAGCGCTCGCCGCTCTCGACAACTGCTCCCGGCTTTTACGGTGTATTTTACTGCTTAACTTTGTGTACTGTGCATACCCTCTTTCCGCGTGTTCTTCCATCCCGCTCCCGTTCTGCCGGCGGTTCGTCTTTTCCTTCTCTGGTGCGGCGGGAAAGCGACCGTGCAACTCGGTTCTTACGCGATTTTGCGGTATCGCGACGAATTATGAACATGATGAGGCAAATTTGGTGTCGATACGGAACAACAAGAACAAAGTTCGTTTCGAAGGAATGTGACACATCGGAGGCATTTTCAGAATGTTTATGGACGGTTTGGAATCGGTTGAAATTAATTTGCTCAGGTATGTTGATGCCTAATTTTGTGTTTTCGATCACAAAAATTAGAATACACGAGACCTCCCCACATTCAGTATATAATAAAAGCTATCTTTTGATTGAATAGCGTTTTGTCACAGTTGATACGACAGAGCGAAATCGTTAATGTTATTAAATATATGGGAATGTTGGGCTCTAATGTCAAGTAATTAGAATTTGACCGATAATTTCAACATAAATTTCAATTCCAGATCACCCGAAATGAAGTGAAGTTGGTCGTGGTGCTAGAGTATTTGCTCCCACCTGACGGCCCGGGTTCGATCCCCGGGACAGCCTGCCACTGAGCTAAAGTGGTTCGGATTCCACTTTTATTTAAACTGTAGGTCCCGGATCTCCCTTGCTCGCACAAGCTCTGCTTTTGAGGGGTTTTCTCCAAAAACATGGGTGATTCGTAAAAACAAATTTTACAAAAACAAATTTTACAATATTTTTACTGAATCCTAGAATCCGTTAGTCTAGAAATTACTATTCGCGAATTCACAAGAATCACTTCAATTTTGGCGTCATGTATCGATAATATCATTTCAGACATTACTCCTGAACATCGCAATTTGGGAGTTTCTGTTCCTTGCCTATTTGACCACATGGGTCAATTCATTATCACACCCTTGAAAATAACTGAACCTGGCGTACTCCTTTTATAGAGAAATATTGAGTCTCCAATCTCAAAAGGTGAGAGTCTCCTTATTAGGCATGCTCACTAAAACCTCCCTCTGTGTAGGTCCGGTCAGGCTATTGCCATTGTATCTTACCTATGTTGTAATGTCACATTACCCAATCCAATACTTTTGTGCCTTGTACAAGTTTGTACAAGTTCCGTATTGGGTGGGATCTGTATAGTTCTGGGTTGCCAGAAGGCTGCCCGAATATTGCCTGTCTTTTGCGTTGCAATAGCACAGTATGTGTTTCACGGTTTCTGGATCCTTAACGCATAGTCTGCAGGTCAGGTCTCCATCGTATTACCCCATTTTTTGAGGTTCTCCTTCACTGGTGCATGTCCAGCCAGGAGTCCCGTAACGGTTCTGAACTGGCTCCTGTTCATTGTTAACAGGTCTAACGTTCTTTTGTTATACGGTCCTTTGATATATTTTTTCACGTGGGATATTGTCCCAATAGATTTTGTGCTTGTCCCTAATCCAGTCCTTTACAGACGCTCTTATTGAACACTTTGGTACCCCCAGCATTTGCCCTTAGTTTGGGAGCATTTCCGATCCTCTTCGTGCGAGTTCGTCTGTTTTCTCATTGCCTGCGATTCCCTGATGACCTGGGACCCATGTCAGTTTGACTTGATTACGATCTGACAAGAGTTTTCAGTTCTTCTTTGGAGTCCCATACCAGTTTGGACGTTACTTCCTTGCTAGACAAGGCCTTCAGTGCCGCTTGACTGTCTGATAGGATGTTGATATGCGCGTTTTCAACGTTTCTCCTATTATTTTCCTTCGCGCATTAAAGGATGGCGTACACTTCTGATTGAAAGATAGAGGTATGGGTGCCCAGTAGCTGATGCCAATACTCGGATTCCTGGAGAATACTCCTGAGCCCGCCCCATTCTCAGTCTTGGATCCATCTGTGTACCAGATTTTCCCCTGTGTGTAAAGTGCCAAAAGTAAAAAAAAAACTTAACAAAATAAAAAGATATACCTAAGCAAAAAAAAAGTGATATGTTCAATTTCTTCTATAAAAGTTTGTATAACCGAATGTTTTTATCCAAGGAAAAATTTCAAACACAAATATTATCCTTCCCTCTTGTTTTCGACATTTTGAAAGTTAGAGGTTATAGTTCAGTCTTGGTCCATTCTCAGATGTTTCCAATTTCCCGCCTGTTGGTATTCTACTGGTTACTTATTGAAAGTTTGTTGTATATTTCCAGCAATGCATAAACTTTGAGCAGGAATAGATTTTTCCATACATGTATCCAACTCTATGGAAACACAGAGTCAATGGTTATACCTAGTCGTCTTTCATGAGGATGACTTGAAAATATCACAATAATCACCATATATCCCCACTAGTTTACCCTTTGACTTCGTTCAAAAATTGCGAATCTAGAAAAGGTATTCCCCCAAGTACTTACTAAAAAAGAGAAATATTGAAAAGAATGGTGGAGACAAAAAATATTGAACAATCATTAACATTTATCATGTTTAGTAATAATGATGATTGGTTCTGATTTGAAAGTCTCTGATAACCAAAAATTTTTCATAATTTCAGTTGAGTTCTGCACTAAAATCACAGAAATAAGCCAAATGTGTATAGAAACACTACGAAATCATTTTACTGTAAAACTGATTTTATCCGAATATCGGGTCTAAGAAAATTACTGTAATAAACAATTGCAACAGAAATATCCATTTGATTGCATGTAAAGATTCAATGCGGACTATATAAAACACGGAATCCACATATACACACTTTATAGTTATTTGAATATAAAACCTGACGTGATATAATAAAACTAGCAGAAGTCGTGGTCGTTTATAAATATTACCAAAGTACAAATGTTATCAACGTGCGTTGGACAGTATTCAAATTCCAACATTTGACTATTGTGAAACACGGCATTATGATTAAAGAACTTTGAGCGTTGAAAATTTCAACGCAATTTACATATTTGATGAATGCTTTGTATTTTAATTACGGTATAATATTTAATTCTAATTTTCCGTACAATTAGATACACGTCACAACAAACGAACACACAATAGAGAGCAGGATTTCGTTACTGAAAACGAGTTTCAGTTTGATGTTCTTCAACACCGGGCACCACTATGATGCATTACATAGTTTATAAGCTTTCGTTGAAGGATTTTTGTATTAATCATTCACTAGAATTTTTTCAGAGCTGTTTTTTGGTAGAAGCTTGAGATATTTCCTTTTTCAAAATTCGAAATGAAAAGGCAACGAATCACATCCCTAATCGTGAATTTTGGAACAAGTTTCCAATTACTTGTAGGGTACAAAACCGCCCTCTTGAAGATAGGTGAATTGTTAGTGTTGTATTTTTCCAACGCTTGATAATGCTATTGTATTTCCCAAAATTTGTTTTTCGAGAATTCAACCCGTTTGGTTTTAAAGTTTGATAACTACCTTGTGAAAAATAGCTACCGATTTGTATCACTTTCAAGCATCTTCCACATTAATGTAGAGCATTTTTTCAAAAATCTTCAAATATTAAATATCTATGAGCATACTTTCTCTCATCAATCTTATTTATATACAAAAACCAGCTACTTACAGAATCTGAACTAATCTCGTTATATATCAAACTCTACCATTTTTTGAGGAATCTACTGTTTTGGTGAATATGTCGAAATTATTTTAAATCCATCATAAACAATGAACAATATTTCATTTATTGTATTCATTTTGCGAAAGTAATACTTTCGGTTAAAACGGTTTTGAATAAATATGAATAGCTTCATACGCGAAAATATGTTTCAATAACAAAACAGGGCAAAACATTTAATAATTCCAGTGCTCGATTTCCATGTGTTTTATTTTATTTCCACCAATTATTCCATTGATGAAAACTATTTAATAATTAACAGAGTTGGCTATTGTTCGTTAATTGTTCATTTCCATCATACCGTGTGATATTGAAATAAATAATTTCGATTGGATTATTTTAACAATTTAACACTTTGATTTGTTCCACCTCAAATATTATTATTTTCCGGCTGTTTTCATTGACACTTCCTCATTTAGTTGAGTATTTATTGCCTGTGCCATTTACGTGCTCAACGAATGAGATCATTATTATAATCATATAGTATGTCGGGAACTGACGATGATAAAAAATTGCAATAACCAATTAATTAACTAACAAATTTTTCACAAAAAATAAGTTCTATCCAGTGATCTAGTTTCCTTGCTGGAAGATTACAAACATATGGGGCAAAGGACCTTTATCAATAACATGATTATCATTATTCACCCAATCGGTTATTTTTCACTCTTCAAACACAACTTGAAACCAAATCAAATGACCTGACCAAACCAATGACCCCCACCACTTCAAATCTTATCATCGTCTCCCCCAACCATCAACCAATCCTAACACGTCAAGCTATCACGTGACACCTCCCACCACTCTCATCTATGATGCGTCTTCTAAAATTCATCATTACTTGTTGCCTTTCACCTGGCCTCTACTACTCATCTGTCACTCTGTCACCTGTTACCCATCAAGCTGGGGACCTCATTCTTCTTAATAAACTGTAATAATGAGCGGCATAGAGAATATTCAAAATTCAAGAATGTTCGAGTTTCACTGAATTCGTTAGTTCTCCGAATGCTTCTATAATGCTCGTCAAGAATTTTCAGACGGGAGCGTGGGATTCTGGGAATCCATAGGCATGCAAGTGAGTAGACTTTGTAGCAGTATTTCACCAACCGTGAAATAAAGTTATATGTTGAAAATAAATTCGGATAGAGTGTAATTTGGTGCGACTACTGGTTTTCCTGCAGATATATGTCAAGAGCCATTCAATATCTGTCGTGGCATTAGCCAGGGAAATAGTCATTATCTGTCAGATATACGCCAAAATATGGAGAGTGAGGTTTTCAGTTAAATTGGTGGCGACCTATTAACGCTATGTTACAAGGATTTGGGTTTTTTTTATAAATGACGTTCTGACCATAAAGAAACATCATCTAATATTACTACCATCATATAAGATGGTGAAGATGTATCAGTGACCCTAGGAAAGTTCCCAATAGGACAACTCTGGTACAACTAGGCTTCAGAACAAGCAATGGGGAGCATTACAGAACATCATAAAGAAAGCAAGTAGGCTAAAGAGAGGGAGAGAAACGAAAGGGGCCAAAGCGAGAGAAGGATAAAGACGTCTAAAGAAGTAAGCGAGAGAGGAGGATTCGATAGAGACAGATAAAGAGAAATGGGAAACTTCCTGGCATTAAAAGAAACTATTCTTCTAAAGGAACATACATTACATCATCTAATATTACTACCATTGTATAAGATGTATCGGTGACTCTAGGAAAGCTACCAAGAGGACAACTATGGTACACCTAGGCTCCAGGGCAAGTAATGGGGGCTACAGGATATCAAAAAGACAGAAAGAAGGCTAAAGAGAGAGGGAGAGAAATAAATAAGACCAAGTAGAGATAGGGGAAGAAAGATAGAAGTCTAAAGAGAAGGAAGAAAAGAGAGAAGTCATCGAGAGAGAGGGAGATTACGAGAAAGAGAGAAGATTAATGAGAAACGTCCTAGCCCATAAAGAAACTATTCTGTTGATGGGACATACACTACATCATCCAGTATTACTACCATCATTTGAGCTGGTGAAGATGTATTAAGTGCCCTAGGAGAGTTACTAATGGCGACCAAGGCAGGACATCAGAAAGAAAGAAAGAATGCTAAAGAGAGAGAGAAAGAAAGAAGGCCAAGGGGGGAGAGAAAGAAAAAAGGCTGAAGAGAGAAACAGAAAAGGCAAGGAGGCTAGAGAGAGAGGAACAAATGGAGAAAGGAAGAAGTCTAAAGAGAAGGAAAAAAGAAGAGCCGTGAACGAAATAGGAATAAAGGGAAGTGGGATACGAGACGAGAGGGAAGGTGTGAGTGGTAGTAGCGGTGAAGTCCATAGAGGATTAAGATGGTGGATGAGAGACTTTGAGATGCAATGAGGCAGATAGAGGACTGTATGTGTTTGTAATTGAGAGAGAGAGAATTCTTTTCACCACTTCAGAAAATTTTCGAACATCTTTTCATCAGGAATTTCATCAATTGTCCAAGAATTGGAACTCGTTGCTTGTGAAAATAGTCCTTGAGGTTTCCAACAAGTTTTATATCTTAAAGAATGAACCAACTCCTTCCTCTTGATTCCCCTGACTCTCACGTTGTCTTAAGAATTTTCTTCAAGTTTGCAGCTGGGTTATTAAACGTATTTTTGAAGTGTTTGAAAGTTTCGTTATCAACAGTTGATTTGTAAATTTTTTTCGAAGAAACCCACTTATTCTAAATGATATAAAAGAATTTCAAGACTGTCAACTTCATACCATAGTGATCGCTCGTGTATTTCTGCAACCATTTCATAGGAACGCGATTGTGAAGTGGAAGACGGAAAAACATTAAAATTTAAATTTTCATTCTCCGCCATCATAATTTGCATGCCATTATTCTCGGCCAAGAGTATAACATGCATTATGAATGTTTATTTATAAATTATGTAAAAGAAGACTTTAAAGCTTAAGTGTATTGTTATATATAAGATGAAATATTGCGCGCCACGGCGACCGACGACGTCGTTTTATAGACAACATTTCCGTGCGAGACGAAGGTCATTACTTTATTTTGTATAATTCCAGTCAACTCGCTATTCTGATATTTTGCATGGAAATGTCCTCTTATTGTCGAAACACATTCAATTTTTTCAAGCCGGAAGACCAGACTGTTTCATACGCAAGTGTATATATTACCTTTTCCTTTTTTATTAAAAAAGTTGAAACCGACGGGATAGTTTAGCATGCTGAAATACTGATTCTTTATACCCACAAGAAAAGTTCATCTCTAGAAAATGAAAATTTTCCAAAACCTTGGAATTAATCAGAATTGAAGACTACAAAAGCAACTTTGAAAAAATTGAATACGGTGTACGTACCGCAGGGACCAATATTATTCAATATATATCTGAATGATTTATTCTCAATACTAACTGCTTGAAATTTTTTTACATAAGCCGATCACAACGCTATCTTCCATGAGCACACATCATAAAACGACCTGAAAACGACAGTAGAGCAAGACCTTCGGAGTATCAAAAACTGGTTCGCACATGAACTCTTAACGATTAATTTCGATGAAACCCATTATTTACCAATATACATCAATGGTGGAAACCCCCCTCCTTCGGAAAATTTCATTATCGCTAACCTTTTCTAAATAACACCGGCTTCTCATATAAAATACTTGGGAATTTTTAAAGTCTCAATTTCGAAATGGAATACCCATATAAATCACGTTGTCACAAAACTTCAATATTCGATGTATAGATTCATAATACTGAGAGCTATTCTTTATTGAAAAACAACATTTTATTTTGCCCTTATTCAATCACATATTTCCTATGGGATTCTAGCATGGGGGTCTTCTGGTAAAACAATAATGAAAAAAATATCAATAACTTAAAAGTGCTCTTTAAAAATCATTAATAACAAAAAAAAATAAACCACCCTTCATGCAGATGATATTTATCAAGAAACGGAAATATTGGACCCAATACAACTTTTCTTCCAATACAACAACATAAATAAATCATAAATATCAAACAAGAAGTACAGAAAATTAATACAAGATTCCTTTAATGAATAAACTTATTCGACAGATAATCCACAGATATTTGAGTTTAAAACTACAACAATCTACCAGACAGCTTGAACATCAAAAACATAAATGCATTCAAAAAGCAACTGAAAAGATATATTTTATCAACTTTATTAATTCAATTACATAACTGTTTTTTATTAAATGTATTGTATTTTCTTAATTGTATTTTAGAATGTCTGTCGTAATTTATTAAGTGCATTTTAAAAAATGTCTGTAACACACAAGCGATACTTCCGTGATATATTACGTTTATTTCTTATATTCTTTTACTGACTTTCATATACTGATATTTGCATATTATTGACAGTAAACGTTATTATTATTGAAAAAAAATCTATAGAATCCCCAATTTTCCAAATTCAAATACTATTTGACTGTCCTATAATTGGGTGTAGTCCTGTTTGGACATGGAAAGTGTTTATTATTATTATTATATATGAATTCAACGATGTCAATATTGAGAACGTTTTCCATTGACAGAAGAAATTCTACGTAAAGACTAAAAAATACCGTTTTCTCAGTATTACCACAGGGATCAATATTGGGTCCGATTTCATTTATCTTATATACGGCAGATATATTCTCTGGAATTTATATGCTGATGATAATCAGATATTCAAGAAAGTTTGACCACGGATACTTGTTATGGAACCAATGGTAATAAATGATAATATGGAAGAGATATGTTCTTCTGAAAAATATAACCGATGCATCAATCACAAAACGCTACTATTTTCATTTGGGAATAATTTATATAACTCAGATAACTGATAACAATAGATTTATTAAACAATTTGACCCTTTTCTGGCAATGCTTCTTTCTGGAACCGGGGTTTCCAGAATTTATTGGCCAATGTCTTTGGGAGTTACGATTTTCTGCTTAACGAAAATCCCTGCCGGCATTCAAATGGGTTGAAATACTTCACTCAACTTTTTGTAAAAACAAGTGAAGTAATTTTTCCTTAAATATGACTTTAGTGATAATCATTGATGACATGGGATTTATAAGGGTTTGTAATATCTCAAAAACTATAGAGTTCTCATCATAAAAGTTTGTTACAAATTGAAGAAATTCCGAAATATGCAACAGTAGTCTATGTGAATAGTTGAAGGAAATAAAAAAAAATTGCACATAATCACACCATCCAAGGCCAAGACATTTCCTCTTGCAGCCGTACTTCGTCGATTTCTGAGCATTTCATCGGAATGTGATTGGGGAGTCGCCGCCATGGTAAGGTGTGTTTGATATTTCGTGATGGCAGTAGAACATATTAATAGTTATTAGCCGGGTCTAGAAGCATGCTACATTACTATCGATTACGAATCATACAAATTCAGACACGCGAGGCCCTATATTGCGCCAAATCCGAACTAAAACCGAGTAATTACTATCAAGGCACTTGTGAATGCCCGCTGACTGCGTAGATTTGCCACAACTCATTTGTCAATACGTTTCTGTAGTGTGAAAACGATTTTTATTTAATAACCTGACTATAAACACAGACAAGCCTGTGTTGAAATTTTTGGAAGAGAACTTCAAAAATATTAAACTTTATTTGACCTACAAATTGAATTAAGAGTCGGCCAACTAACCTGCAGACTCTGTGGTAACAATCTGGGTATAATTCCGATAGTTAACTTTGTTTCAAGGAACACATATTCGACAACTAGAAAAGGTAGAAAAGTCAAGTTCTACCCCTCATAGAAATAAAACCCAATTCCTTCATTAACAAGGTCGACTATGATGGTCTCCGCCTATTTTTTTCGGCATTCCCTTGGTATACAATGAATTTCTGGTATGTGCCGAAATAATTTCTGAGATCGTCGTGCTATGACTGCAAAAATATATACATTTGATATGGCAAGAAGAACATCAGCTACTAAAGCTTGGATCAGCAGTAACTGCTCTAGTACAGGCAACAGGAACTTTGAGCTCCTAAGGATGTCAACTTTATTGGCGAATCGCTTGAAATTGATGTGAGTATAGTTTCTATTTTTTGAATTTTATTCATACTGAAGGTTCGAAATATTAATTTATTCGAAGTCTTTCAAAATTCAGAAGCAAGACGAATTGAGGGCGGCAAGTCCTACTCAAAAATATGCCTAATTTATATAAAAAAATAGATGAACTGGTAGACAGGAAGAAAAAAAATATCTGGTAGGCCTTCGAGATTGAATTCGAAAGTTGATTGATCGAGGGACAGTAGTAAGATAAACTCGGGAAATTTGGACTAATTGATGGTACTTTTGCCTACGGAAGCAGACGAAGGCTGTATTAACAACACTCCGTTTTTTAGTACTCGTCGTTTTATTTTAGTTTTAATTTAATTTTTCTTGCTGAACTCGTGATAAACTCACCTTCAGTCAGAACAAATGACTCCATCCTATGTCAAGAACATAGTTAGTTGCTGTAGTCACATATTTATACAACATTTCCTGAATGATATCCAACGGTGTGAAAATATATCTCAATACAATGATATTAGAAAAATTGGACCTTGTTTCTATCAATTCATGTGTGAAAACCAGTTACACTTCAAACAAAAATACATTTCCCAGAAATAAACAGCCTTCCTTTTGCAAGAAAGGGAGCGTGAAAGACACAAGAACATTAATTAGAAATGGACATGCTGTGAAGAAATATCCCGAGATTTATTCTTGTGTTAAATTATGCGTGAAACTGAGAAAATTTAGGTTAGGTTGTTTCACCGGCAGCAGAAAACGTCTTCATTTTAATTACGTATTGTATAATTAATAAATGTTGATATTATCATGCAAATAAGAACAAAAGATACATGCTGAACGTGGAAATGAATTTGTAGATGCATAACGCATAAAAGGTTTAATTATGTTTTTATGTTCAACTGGTTGAGAAGAGGGGGAAGGAAACAGGGGCGTATAAATTGTTTCAGTTGGAGGGGGCAATTTAACAGGGATATCAAAGTGGAGTGGGGATCAAGAGAATGTTGGTTGGATAGAACATTTACCGCCATAGTATTTGGACCTGAGCAAACACGAGTTTTGAGTCCATTACGAATGAAATTGAATGTTGGCGTTAGAAATTATATCAGAAATTCAGACACAAAATTAAAAAAGTTGGGTAGGATATAAAAATGGACGAAAATAATCAATTGAAATAAAAAAGTTAAACAAGAAGAAATGTATAATCCCACCGTACTTGTAGCAAATCGATAAAAAAATTAAGAAGTTACCCGTCAATACCATTTTAAATCTTCCAATATAATTCACAAACACCCATAATCAACATCATCTATTCTTGGAGAATATTGACAACCTTATATTCACACTGACCTGTGAACGATGACTTTATTTTTTATAAAGTTTTATATTTATTTAAACTTGTTCTAAAAGCAACAGAAACAAAAAGCTGCCAAAAAATGTGTCTAATTTTTTATTTATTATTTCTGATATCTCTGGTGCACTTATTTTTAAACATTTTTTATTCTTTCTCCAGGTTTTTGAGAAATCCAGAAGGATGTTCTGTGAAAACGAGTTGAAGTTAAGAAATCAACGTAGAAAAAAAATACCGTTAGGTATATACAATAAGAATTTCAAGTGATTTTGACTTAACTTCTTGATAGTTTTCTTCAATCCTGTATGTTGTTAGATGCAAACTTCCTGTTGAAAATCATATATTTTAAATAATTTCACAAAAATTGGTATTATCATGGTGTCTGTAAACTTATATATCTTAATGAACACTTTTGGATCGCAAATAATCCGTTTGTCGCTTCATTTTCGTAACTCTAGCCCTATTTCGAATACGCCTATGGAGGAAAAGATGAGAAAATGCAGAATTTCTAATAAAGTAAATTGATAACTTCTTTTTTCTTTTGCCCGTATTACAAAGAAGTTCGCTGAAATAATTTTTAATTAACTCAATTAGAGTTGATTTATGTCGACGATAAAAATATTAAATTAAATTAAAGGCATCCATAAAAATATAGCGAGAGCTGTATTGAGTTATAGACGATAATTATGAAAATTAAAAGTTTTTTCTCGGATCGATAATGGCGGCGGCTACATTTCGATGGGTGGAGTTCCAGAAGTTTAATTAATTATTCGAAGGAATGCTGATGCATGGACATTGTTGTTTTTGACAGTACTTATTCATGAATTTTATGGTTTTCTTATTAAATTTCAAAATGCTGCAAGCGCATATCATTGTCATCAATGGAATTGCATGAATAGACCATTTCCTGTTGGTACGGTTGGACGCTTACTTTTTGATAGTTTAAGGTAGCGAAATTTCTATAACTGAAGCATCTGCTTCTACAAATTCGATGTTGCTTCTCCCAGTTATCTAGACGAAACTAACTATCAAAATCCGATTCACAGCAATTATTATTATTATTGTTCTGCGGGGCTGGCTATTGGCCTAAATGCTGTTAGCTTTCTCTAATCCCGCTGGTCAGGTCCATTCAGTGACTACTACGGATCTTCTTATCAAATGCTGAAGATTTCTCAGGAGGTATAACTGAAGGATGAAATATGTGTCTTGGTGTGTTCCTAGGAAAGGTTTTCTCAAGTGGCAGTGCTCTATGTACAGTAACCGAAATAATGAAGGGTGTGCAGCTGGTTAACGAAATAACAATTTCAACAGCAATTTTTAACAACAATTCTTTACAGAACTTGAAACTGAGGGTAAGGTCTCGGTACTCACACACGTGCAGGTTTGGTTAGGATACGGGATCAAATCAAAGCGCTGCATAACATCGCATCGAACGTTGAAACGCATTTATCGACAACCCATCAATAACACCGTGAAATACCGATCTGATCTAGAGTAAAGTGACCCACAAAACGGACGTAACCGTAGCCGTTGTTTCGGCTTTGTGAACGAGCCGAAATCTGCAGATTTGTTATGGCGTGAAACCGGTCTCAGAGATGACATGTTTGATTTGCATGCTCGCATGAAAACCGCGGGGGAGTCGTCAACCGATCCAGGGCTAGTGGCTAATGTGTCGCGCAATCCGCACCCCCTCTCGATACCCACCCCCTGAGCCCCCACAAAGTCCTCGCGAACGCTGCTGCTGCCGCGGCCGTGCTCTCCCCTTCGTTCTGCCACCCCAAGCGAGAGCCCGAGCTCGATATCAAATGTATTTTTTAGATTTATATTTGCAATTGGAAAAATCCATCAGTCCGATATTTTTACATCCATCTGAAAAATTAATTACACTTCCAGGACTCCACCCACAGAAACGTAGCCATCCGACCGGCGCCATCAATCGCAGGACGACTTTTTTTCTGTTTTTGCAGGATTAATCCCTTGTTGGCTACGAATTATGCAGACTGTATTTTTGTCGAACAGAAATACAGGTATGATATGCCGGACTAACAAATCTTCGTAATTTTAATGTGTCAGTTTGTTTTGTCCAAGAAGATTTTGATATCAACAAAATTTCCGATTAAAAAAATCACCCATATGCCACATAACTACAGACCTACCACGATGCCCCGTGATTTTTTCAGTCTTGGATTAATCCTTTTTTAGAGAGACTCTTGAGCTTTTCAAATCAAGACAATGTTTTCTTAACATGTTTTCAAAAGTTATAAGTCTAAAGCATCAGCCATTCACCTCATTACATTTAAATCGTGGAGAAAGTATATCGAAGGGAGTGATCCTGTTGGGTCTTTTGCAACTTCAGCAGAACATTCGACCATGTCGATCACGGTATTATAGATGAGAATGCGTTCATAGGATACGAGGGATGCCCCCTGAAATGTCTTTCAATTTTCTGCTACTGAAGAAGTTTACTACGGGTATATATACAGTGCTCTTGACCAGAGAGCTTGAGTTCAACACAGTTGCGAGACATTGATGCGCCATTCAATTATTTATGGATTACTTCAAATTCAAAGTCAATCAAGTGCATTTTTGTTACAATTGATGTTAGAAGTCGTTTTTTTGGAACCAATAAATGTATGATAGTCTCTGTATTGCAAAAAAAGTACTGACAGTCCTTTTTCGCGCAAAATAGACTAATGACCCATTAAACAAACAAGTGCTAGCAAAAGGGACAGTTTTGCGTATTACGGGAAAACAAACTTATGAATGTTTGTGTAAAAGTAGGCTGTCTCGTTCGAAGACATTGAAAGATAAATATTTTTAAGAAATGTGCGCCTGGTTGACTTGAAAGTCGCGGAATTGAAACAGGAGTTGGAAGGAAGGAAACTCGAAACAACTGGTAAGAAGGCTGCACACCTTTATATTTGAAATTCTGGATTTGAGTTCGATGAGATGAAGATTGTTTTAAAATTGTTTTTCCGTTAACCAGCTGTCGTCCCCCTACGAAGTCAAAACTTGTGCGAGCCAAGGATTAACGAGGTATTGCCTTTTAACGTGCGATTCCTTGCACGGTAATGAATAAACTCTACGAAAAAAGAACTTCTAGGAAATTCGGTGAGCTCGAAAGCATAGCAGAATTCTAAGAATCTAGGAGATAAACCATTTGAAAATTCGGAAGTTTCAAAGGAGAATTTCAAGAAAAATTTCCAGAAAATTCGAATATTTTAAAAAAGGATGCCAAAAGTCTGGAAGATAAGCTCCGGGAAAACGAAGAAGCCCCAAAAAGATACCTGTATGGTGGGTCAAGCCTATTGGAAGAAAGAATAGAAACCGTAGAAGCAGAAAGGAGCAACGTGAAGGAAACAAGGAGATGTGTAGTAGTCAGGTTGGATTGCGGTGGTGCCACGCAGCAGGTTCGGCTCCAAGATCGTCACAATACATGGTAACATCTCAGAAATATCGGAGATTTTTACCGTGGAAGTCTGGATTTTTTAGAATATATCGATACATCAAAGAAGTACGAATAAAACTCAAAAAGGAATTATTTCAAGTGATTTAACACGTTACGCCACCAGATTTAGAACCACTGACATCCGAAATGAAATATTATTGCGGAAGGTGAATAAGGTCAGATTCATGATAGAAACAATAATTTTTTACCGATTTGCTTCATTCCTTGTGAACTTTCCGTATTTTTGAAGTGAAATTGTGAAATTTGTTATGGCATAACTGGTTCGGGAGGTTTCTATAAAAGCCACTTGAGAAGTTAAGAAACGAAATAATTTGTTATGAGATTGATAAAAAATTCCCCTATCAACGCCGCTGAGAGATCCATAAAAACAAATCGCATACAAATGTGTTGACGCCGCAGGTATTTATGTAATCGAGCAGTTCTAAGAAGTGATTATTCGGACGGCCTTCTGTCCCGGGTGTTCTAGGAAATATCGCGAAAGATCCAGTCGGCACAAATGGACTATATAAAGAGATTTCACTGGGATTAAGATTAAGACGAATTTATGAAGAAGTGATAAACAGTTTTTGAAGTAGTATATAAGTGTTTGGAATATTGTATTGTATTGTTGTATAGATCTAAGTGTTTCATTAGTCAGTTTAGTAGTGTGATCGGAATTATTATTTAGCAATAACGTAAAATTATTTTGGTAATAATGCTTAAAAAAATCAGAATATATCCATCTTATTTTCATAAAGAACCTGGAATATTGAAGTCTAGACATCTTCACATCTATAAGGTCGTACTGATGCAGTATTAAATGAAAAACTCTCTGAGAACCATAGTCATGAAATTTGCTACAAAACACACCGAGCTTGCAAAAAATTGGCACGAAGATGCTACTCACACATGTTCTTCTACCAATTAACTTGAAAGATTGTAAAAACAAACAAATTCGAAAAAGATGTTGAGAAATGGCTGAATGATTCCCAATACTATAGCAGAAAACTAATTATCTATAACATAATAATAAGTCTTCCTTTCTGATATGAGGTCGAAAAAAAACCTGTGGCCACTTCTCCGTCCCGCCACTGACTCGGCGTTGAGTTTGGCCCTCCAACGTTCTGAGTAGGGTATCTGCACTGATTGCTAATTTAATAATATGCACACCGCCAACTCTTGTTTAATATGCGAAATCAGATTTGTATAAGTTCGGTTATCGTGTAGAGTGCTTTGGCGTTCAACATATTTGGGGGGCGGACGACGATATCGTAAATGGACAGCACAAATGACGAAAATCATGAACAGTTTGAATGGTATTATAACAAAAATACTGATTGGAGAATGATATTATAAGTGTGGCTTGAAAGAATGTTCTTCAAAATAAATCCATAAAATTTTATCACTTTAAATTTTAACAGTATCTTGCAGAACATAACTATTTTCCTCTGCGGACATTGAATTATATCTGGCATCCATTTTTGCAATGTTTCTCGAAGGAGGAAACACAAACAATTGTTTTTTGTCGGATATTTGTCTCATATATTCTATCTTCTGGAAATGTGTGGAGAGAAGGGTATGTCAGTTGAGTATGTCAAAATTCGTTTCATGTGTGCGTATATCTATTTCAGTGACCACACTCATTCTGGCCCACCTTTGATGAAAATGAACTCTTGATACCAAAAAAGCTGTCGTTTCAACATTATTGTCCAGTAATTTCGAGGCAATACGATAAGAAACCAAAAATTCAAATAGCACATTTTTTGCTTGTTTTCATAAGACTCGGTTCCATCAAACCAAACATCGATTCACCATACTACGATCACCAACGAAACGGCTGCCAGTCAGCAAAACATGCGGTCCAAATTAAATTTTCATTTTTATACATTTTTTTTTCAGGACATGTCGCTCACAGATTTCAACATGAGCACTGGTATGGGAATGTAATGTTATGATTCGCTTTTTTGCTCTCTGCTCTCCACCCATTCGCGATATTTTTCACTTGGAGATTGGATCATTTTTTATGGTAAGGGGTTGGGAGCCGAAATGAAAGTGTTATCTGCCCCAACGACTGCCCAGGGATATCGGGGATTCCATTACAAAGTGTCTCTTCCTATCCTCTTCACTTTCGATAAAATGGGATGCGCACATAAACGGAATGAAGCGATTATGTGAAATAGTTGAAGAGATGAAATACTATCGAGTATCAAGAACGATAGATTAGAGTGCACGCTTCGAAATGGCGAGATTATCGAAACATGCTATGTAATTTTGCACCTTGTCGTTGTTTCAGGGTACAGTCTCCACACAAATCTTGATAAATAGGAAACATTGGATCTTGTATTGGGATGTTCATTACGTGAAGTGAGAAATAATTACAAACTGTCGCTACAGTCTCTCCACAAACTTTTGTAGACTCTGTACAGAAAGAAAACATTGGCTGATGTACTTGCTTACCCTGGCCCTGGAGGGCGGATTTTTAAACCCCTGCACTAAGGCCTCTTCACCTGGACCCTTTGAGGACCCACTTGTATGAAAATTAATAACATACCATCTTTATCGGATTATATTACAAAATTGTTACGGAGTTCATAAAAAGTTACATAGTTTATCCGAAACCAGTAGTGTGAGAAAAATCGATAATACAGGAATCGTCAGATCAATCATGAGTCAAACATGGATTCGAAAACGTCACATCGAAGGCTCTCTTATGTGGATTAACAAAGAAGGACTATTTGTGAACCAACAGTTGAACAAATATAAATTGGACGTTAGTTGCTGGGAATTTACAAATGAGGGCGGGATGTACAATGCCAATGAACTTGCCAGTTCCTTAGCAACTGAACTCAGTTTAGTTAAACGGTTGGTTAACTTGCTTAGTACAACCCACCCTGAAATTTCTACTTCCTTAGCAATTGAGCTCGGTTTTGTTGAACTGTTACTTACCTTTTCGTACAACCCGCCCTTAGGGGATTATTCATCAGTTTACTTTACTAGATTTTTCGAATCCATAAGTAATCCCATATTATAGAATTTTCTGTAAAAATAAATAGATTGAATTATTCAGATATAGTAAATTTTTTTGTGTCTCGAAAAAACATCTGTATTAAAAATAGTATGGAATTATTTTACAGTGTCATGGCAAATTCCGAATAGTTGATGAATTTATATTTTCTATACTAAAACATTTTAGTTACTTCGAAATTGATTTTCTTCGATATCAATCTTCGCATGCGTTCCAGATTCGACTATTTGACAGTGAAAGAGAGAGATAAATAATCGTAAAAACTCTCCACCTCTGTCTCACAACGGGGGTATTGATTAAGCAAGGGGTGCGGGCCGGCATCCATTATAACCCTTCAACCCCATCCTCGAGAACAACGGGTGCACTATATATACGTTCACAGTCATTGCTCCTTCAACACTTGTATCCCTATAGATATTTTTCAACGCGATACAGCCAATTATTTTTTTTTGCTCGTCGCATCACTGGTTGAAATGGAAAAAAGGGGATTTTATCTCTTTAATATCGAATTGAAATTCATCGGGAAGTGAAGATGTTGAAACTGCTTTCAAGTTTATGGTAGGTGGATTGATGGAAGGGATTTTATTTGTAGTCGGAATTTTGTGGTCTCGCGTCCAATAGAATAAAATGAAAGAAAACAAAAAATAAAATGATAGACCTTGTTAGCAACTTTCCACCTTCATTGCATTCACTTTCCAAACGCAAATGATAAATAAATGAAGTGAAAAAATCATTCCTTCTATGTCACTGAAAACAACTGCTGCCCCTTCCTACTTCTATTTGATATTGCTTCATGAAATCATTATCAAGAAGTCATAATCCTCTCTTCACATTCATGGACCCGGTTATATAATGTTCTCAGCAAGTTCTCAACTTGAGCGCATACAGTTCGCAGAACGCCTGTCGATCAAAGTCCTGAGCATTCAAAAGGAAGAACTGGTGATTAAGAAGGTTTGTAATTCGGTCTCAAGTAGAGCTAGTCGAGTTGAAGAAGAAGAAATCGTAAATTGTTTTGTAATCAAGTAGGTGAGTTGATGATGAATTTTTTTAATTTGAAGGAGACACAGAAGATGTGTAAGATTATGGAACCATTCCAAGAAATTAGGGTTTACAATTCTGAACGATTGATAGTGTAGTTGTCCTCTTCTATATCAGCTCCTTCGTTGATTTGTTAGTGAACTACATCTACCCATGATTCCAAATTGAATTACTGCGTATTACTGATTGATCTCGTTCCTAACATTCACGCAATCTCTACATTTCGCATGTTTTTTCCATTATTGCTGGTGCGATCAAACCGAAGTCGAAATGATATGTATAAAGCAATGGAATCAGCCGAATCGTCAAACTCTGCGTCCGTATATCGCAACCCGATTTTTCACTTGGAAGAGTAATTACCAACGGCACGCAATTTAACTAATAATCAGTAATTATTGTACCCCGTGCCCGGGTTGCCACCCTTTGCTTCAATTTATAACGCCGCCATAGATATGTTCACGTTCTCGCCTTTTAAATGCGGATTCGTTATCAGTGTCGGACTTGGTACTAACTTGAGGGTGGTAAAATAATGCCTATAGGCAAGTTGTTTCAGAAACGTCGTGTCTGTTCAAGGGATGAATACATCTTTCACTGTAAATTCAATTATACAGGGTGAGCCAATTAAGGATAATGAATTGATGGACTAGCTTATTATGTAGGATAACAACCCATAAAATCATAGAACGATTCATGATGATGCATTAAATTTTTTTGTCGCCAACCTCTGAAGATGCTACGAAGGCGTAAAAGGGCCAACAACAAAATATTTTTTAAATTAGTTGGAATTGCCACTTTGATCTGAGAATTTTCACTTTGATCTGGCAATTGTCACTTTGAAATGGCAATTGTCACTTTGAACTGACAATTGTCACTTTGAACTGGCAATTAATTGTCACTTTGAACTGGCAATTGTCAGTTTGAAGTGGCAATTGTCACTTTGAAGTGGCAATTGTCACTTTGAACTGACAATTGTCACTTTGAATTGGCAATTGTCACTTTGAACTGGCAATTGTCAGTTTGAAGTGGCATTTGTCACTTTGAACTGACAATTGTTACTTTGAACTGGCAATTCTCACTTTGATCTGACAATTGTCACTTCGAACTGGCAATTGTCACTTTGAATTTGACTGAAAAAAAAATATTTTTTTCATGGAGTTGGCAAAAAAAGGGCCAGTTGAAAGAGACAGTTGCCAGATCGAAGTGACAATTGTCAGATAAAAGTGACAATTGTCAGATCAAAGTGGCAATTATCACTTCAAAGTGGTAATTCCAACTATTTGAAAAATATTTTGTTGTTGGCCCTTCTAGGCCTTCCTAAGATGCGCCAGTTCCTCTGCATGAAATCTTCGAAATATCGATGACGGCCAATGTTCCTATTGACAGTCATGCTAAAACTTCATTTTCAATCACCAGCATGGCTGATTAAACGGATTTTTTTGAAATATTCTTTTTGGTTGTTTGATTTTTGTTCTTGCTTAAACTTTATTTTCAATTACCAGTATCGTTGATTAAATGGATTTTTTTTGAAATATTCTTTTTGCTTGTTTGATTTTTTGTTCTTGCCCGAGATACTTTTTATTTCTCGGAGGTCATTTCATTATGGAAACGAGGGTTTGTGATTCTTTCTGTTAAAATCAATGCCCCCTTATTACATTTCATGCCACATTATAATATATTATTCCAAATCTTAGCTCTAGGGGATATACAGGCCGTTTCTTTCATCATGTGGTAACATTGCAATATTCTAAACTGTAATTGATACAAAGACGATTAAATGGGAAAAAATTTAACTATTGTGGTGAGCAGTGATCAGAGAAAATCTACGGGGACTCTCGCCCTTGTCGACTTATACAGGGAAAACTAAAAATGCTGTTGTCACTGATGATGCTAGTTATTTTACATGAAACGTTATAAAACTGTCGAGTGTGATATACCACTTAATTGTGATTTTATCGCTCTATCAATATTTGTGATGAAATAGACAGGTCCGTATTTGAAAAAAATAGTTGATAAGGGCGGTGTTGACACGAAACGTTTGATTAAAAATTTATCGTTACGTAGTTCTAGTACATTTTGAATACAATAAAACTTTCCTTTTTCATTTTTTATATTTTCTGAAATAACAGTTCTATTCGTAAAAAACCGAAAACAGCATTTTCAGTTTTCCCTGTATAAGTTGGGAAGGGCGAGAATCCCCGTAAATTTTCCGTGACCAATTTACTACTCACCACAATAGTTACCTTTTTTCCCATTTAATCGTCTTTGTATCTATTACGGTTTAGAATATAGCAATGATACCACATGATAAAAGAAACGGCCTGTATAGATCCTCTCCTCCTCATCCCAATCTGTCTATGATAACCTTCAGGTGACGTATATGAAAGAAATACGTTGGCGGCAATTAAAATGAATATTTCCAGCTATTATTTTGGAGGTAATAATTGGAGTTATTTCACCCCTGACTTCCCAAAGAATTTTGGGTATCCATAAAAAAATTAAGTACCTGTGCTAGTAACAATATTAATTCAAAAGTCACCATAAATTGACCGTTTGGTTACAAGTATGTAACACCTATAAATTGCGATACTGTTTTGTCGTGAAAAATCTTGCTGGTGCATTTTTGTATCTGAAAGGCTTCCTAATAAATTTATAGAACAAGCATAAATTATCCCGAACAAAACTTTGTGCTTAGAAATGTAAAAAAATATGGAATTCATATTGTTTCGTGCTGCCAATTTAGCTGCGGTTGAGCTTATGTGTATGGGTTCTGAATGTTGTTTTTTAATAGTGAGAGATTTATGTATACTTCTGGCCTCCATATTCTACCAACCAAGTTCTCTCAAATGATGTGAAAACGTAATAAACAGAATTTTTGCTGGTGCATTTTTGTTGCTGAAGGGCATTTGAATAAATTTATAGAACATACATAAATTATCCAAAATGAAATTTCATGCTTGGATATCGACAAAAATGTGGAATTCATATGAATGGTTTGATGTTGCCAACTTATTTCTGTAGTTGCGATTAAGGTTATGTATATGAGTTCTGAATGATATTTTTCTAAGGAGAGAGTGATGTATACTTCTCTGGTCTCTATAATTTGCCAACTAAGTTCTCTCAAATGATGTGGAACATAAAATGGAATACTGAAAACGTAAAAAACAAAATTTGCGTGATGAATCGTGCTGGTGCATTTTTGTGTCTGAAGGGCATTCTAATAAATATAAAGAACATGTAAATATCATCCAAAATTAAACTTTAAGTTTCGAAATGGACAAAAATGTTAAATTCATATGCATGGTTGCCAATTCATTTCTGTAGATGCGTATAAGGTTATGTGTATGGGTTCTGAATATTGTTTTTCTATAGAGAGAATGATGTATATATATATATATATATATATATATGGAACTAGTAAATAGTGGGGCTATGCAGCAAAATCAAAGAGTACTCTTTTAAGTTTGTCCAAGCTTTCGGAAATTTAATTAATCGTTTCCATCATCAGGGATACTACAATTTGCATGAGTAAGTAATATATAAAAAATATACATGGATGGTTAACTTACATCTTAGTTGAGGGTGTTTGACGCGATGTTATTCAACAAAAGGGGGCACATTGTACAAGATGAATTTCAATATAAAACAGGTTAAATTGGAAGGATGTCATAAAAGTTTTGTAAAAATACGTTACATTTTGATCACATAAGGCCGAATCAATGCTATTGGTTGGGAGAAGACAGACAGTTGACATGGCATATGACTTAATCAGTGGTACCAATTTACAGTTACCAACCTATGTTGGAGTCCGTAAATCAAAATTTAGTTAGTTGGGCGACACCTAGTGGCCCATGGAGGAACCTGAATTAAGTACATCTGGCATATAACTGAGTGTCTTTGGTACACTTTCGATCTGGATATTATGTTATATTTTGTAGTATAACAAAGTTAAGTCCTTCTGTGAGCAAAATTTTTTTAGTACAGGTTAAGTATCTGGTGAATTTTAAGTCAAATTTAGGAAAAAGGTTAATTTTTATTTATAAAATTATTTGATCATTTGATAGATTTGAGGAATTAATGAATGGTGGATTCTTATCTAACGTCAGAAGGTAAGAATAAATTTCACTTAGATGATTAATATCTGTTTTTTTATTAATGCAATTACTATTTTCTGAAATAAAGGCCATTTCGAGAAAGGTCCTTTTGGGTAGACGCGATTCACTAGCTAAGACCTTAGTGGCATCATAATTCATATGGTGGTCAAACTTGTTAACATGTTCAGCTAACGCACACCGTTCTGGATGTAATCTACAGTCACTTTTATGTGAAACGATTCGGGAGCCTAGAGATCTCGAAGTCTGACCAACATACATTTTGTTGCACGATTGACACGGAATACTATATATTACATTCGCTTGAGAAAATAGAGAAAGTTTGTCTTTGACTTTAGAGTGAATTGTTCTAATAGTTAATACTGATTTATTTGCAATTTTCAAATTCGGTAAATCATTAAAAATTCTGGAGAGTTTGGGAGTGATCTCCTTTATGTAGGGTAAAGAACTATAAAAAGCAATTAATGGTGCAATATTGTTTTCATTGTGATTATTATTGCTATTATTACTGTCAATTCGTGTAATTGTTGAGTTGTTAATTATATCAAAGGAGGATGAAGAATTAAACAAAATATTTTTAATCATAATCGGTGGGTAAGAATTTTCAAGAAATAAATTTAAAAGGATAGCAAGATTTTTTTTGTGGAATTGACTGTCAGAGATTTTTAACACTCTATCTTTCATTTGTTTTACTAGATTCACTTTCATTGAGTGTTTGTGGTAAGACCAATAGTTGATGTATCTTCCTGAGCTACATGGTTTTCTATACCAGTCTATCAGAATTTTGTTTTCTGATGACCGTATGAACCTTGTGTCAAGGAATGGCACGGAGAAATTTACATCTTCAGTTTCCATGGTGAACTGAATGAAAGGATCATAACTGTTGAAGGTGTCAAGAATCTCTTCAGTACAGTCGATTGGTAAAGCCAGAATAATATCATCCACATATTTTTTTATAAAGTGGGGTCTGAAAGACAGAACCGGTAATACTGTGTCTAACAAGTCATCCATTACATAAGCTGCTAAAATTGGGGAAATTGATGCACCCATGGGTGTTCCAAAAGTTTGTTTATAGAATTTATTATCAAAGGAGAAATATGTATTGTTAAATAGAAATTGTAAAAGGTTTATGAAATTATCTTCAGAAATACTGCAATGTAAACTAATATTGTTCCATTGTTTGTGGACTGCTCTTATGCAGGTTTCAACATAAACATTACTGAATAGGGATATCACATCCAAACTTGCAAGAACATAGTTTAGAGGTAACAGAGTGTTATTGAATTGATTATTTACTTCAAACGAGTCTTTTATATAGTAATCATTGTCTAGGTTATAGGCTTTAGTCAAGATATTTGTTAGGAAGGCAGCAATTGCTTCTGTAGGGGATCCTATCGAAGCCACAATCGGTCTTACCGAGAGTGTTGGTTTATGTATCTTGGGTAAAGCATAGAACCTTGGGGAAGTACCATTGTAGCAAGTCAGTTTCTTTTTCATCACATCATTGATTTGATTTGAGTCATTTAACTGTTTGATTAACATATTTGATTTCCTTTGAATAGAGTTCGTAGGATCTTTATTTAATAGTATGTAAGAGGAGTTATTGGATATAATGGCGTTGGATAATTGTAAATATCGCCATACTACAAAATAAAGATTTTCGAAAGCTCGGCTTAAAAACGAAGATTAAATAACTTTTACTGGTCAACTGACTGCTACCCAAATATTTTCCAAGATATATTTTCACAGTCACGAGAGTATTCAATCATATATATATATATATATATATATATATATATATATATATATATATATATATATATATATATACATAAAGTGGTTTACTGAAAACGTAAAATCAAGTTGTTTCGTGAAAAATCTTGCTGGTGCATTTTTGTGTCTGAAGGGCATTCTAGTAAATTCATAAAGCATGCATGAGTTTTACAAAATTAAACTTAATGCTTGGAAGTGGACCAAAATTCCATGGACCATGGTTTTGTGCTGCCAATTAATTTCTGTAGCTGTGGTTGAGGTTATGAATATAGGTTAGGAATGTTGTTTTTCTAAATAGAGAACATGATATATTTGCCTGACTCATATTCTGCTAACCAAGTTCTCTCGAATGATGTGAAACATAAAGTGGAATACTGGTGCATGTTTGTGTCTGAAGGGCATTCAAACAAATTCATAGAACATGCACAAATTATCCAAAATAAAACTTTATGCTTGGAAATGAACAAAAACGTGAAATTCATAAGAATGGTTTATGCCAGTTTATTTCTGTAGCTGCGGTTGATATTATGTATATGGGTTTTGAGAATGTTGTTTTTTTATATAGAGAGTGACATTTTCGTTTTTTGAACATTACGAAAATGGTTCCACGGCTGGCCTCCATATCCTCTCAAGTTTACTCAAATGATGTGGAACATACGCTAGTCTTCTTATACCTGTTATGAGCCTTATACATAAATTGATAATATAACATTTTTTTCAGTCAGTTCTCAACAGATCAGGACCATGAACAATATTTGAATAAATGGCAGTATGAGTAGAGATTAGGTAAATCGAACAACAGTTTATGTTATAAGGAAAAGTCTCCATTTTGATTCTTGGTGAAAAATATTTCTAATTTCTATAGACGGCAATGTCAGTGTGACAGCGATTGTTATTGTTTCATGTTCCACTTTCTATGTTGCTTTATTGACGTGTTAATGCATTCTATTGATTTTTTGCAAATGCGCGTTTTTGAAATAGTGCTCCAAATGTCTTAGTTTTTTTTGATTTCAATCACCTGAATGAATGATCAATCTTCGACAATCCAGAGAATCCTCTGTGTGAGTTTCTCATAAATGTTTCCGTATAAAAATAGTTAACACCTATAGTGAAAATCAACTACCGAACATCATTGTAACGTGTGCGAAATGAAATCGTTCTGGCCTAATAGCCATATCAGAGCGCGGAGTTTTTGGAAGGTACCCCTCGCCCTTTCCAGCCCGCTGCAGCCTATACCGCTGAATCATATTACCTAATGTAGTTGGTCGTTTCATGTTTTTCCCTCGTTATTTTTTTGCTCATCGTATCTCTTGTGAAAATAATCAAGTAAAGTAAATATTGCTTTCATAAATAAAACATGAATTTATCCGAGATCTATTATTTGCATATTTGATACATTTTGAAATTATCAGCGAAGCGCGCACGAAGTTCGATTGTGCATAATTTTAGAGAAACGAAAGCAGCTCTATATTACTGTTATACATACGTTGTAATAAGATTAATGACTGCTCATTTGAAATTTTTGCATGGGAATTAGAGATGTATCGCTCGCTATTGGCGAATGAGGAAATCCTCAATAAAATCGAAAAGTAAGATGCAACTGGATAATCATCTTCAATTCCACTAAGACGTTTGCACATCTCGTTACAATGTTGTTCTCCACTAATTAAAATGGTAATTGAGAGTATCAATTGAACGAGGTATTTGTTTAATAGTTCCGTTACTTATTATGATGATGAATCATATCGCAGAAGTTTGTTAGTCACTGGTTACTTTCCTACATGAATATAATTCAAATAATTTACCAAACACAATGAAGATAACAAAAGAAATAAAATGCTTGATTTTACCAAATCACGACACATGTTAGCCATGAAGTGGCAGTAGATCGAAGTTCATTGACATTGCAAAAAATTATTATTGGTTCGTTCTCCGAAATTATTTTTCATTTCACACACTCAAAAACACACTGGAGTTAATTTTGAGTTATACTTTGCACCAGTTCTGTTATTGCTGCCTGTTGTTTTTCGTTCAGGTCTGGACTGCGAGGTGGTTATAGACCTACCTCATCAGTGTGGGTGCTGCTGCTTGTAAAATGGCAAGATATCTTGCACCTGTAACAGCTCTCCAGTTACCAATGTTTTGCTCTTACCTCATTTGATTATTTACATGTTTTCTTCTCCTTTTCCTGATATTTCGTGTGTATATGGCACACATACAATTCTCATACCGTAAGAACCTTGTTTTACATGCTCTTCTGGATGTTTTCAGTAGCAATATTTTTTTCCTTGGTCCTAGAAATCCAACTACCTTTGAATTATCTCCTTACTTTTCCATCTACTTTTCCCTTAACATTTTTCTTCTGCTATTGATTTTTTATTCTTGTGGAATGGCAAAAATGTCTCAGAATAAGAAATAATATCCAGAGTTTTTTGCCTTTGATCAACTTCGAACTTGGTACACCATTCAATGCATCAAACTCATGAGCTGGCGGATCATAATATATCTGTTGATATAAAGTTTCGTAGCAAACAGAGACAATCCCGATTTGAAATATTGATTAGAGACATATCAAATATTCGCGTTCATGATATTATCTACCGGCGTTACGACTCCTATTAATATTAATTAGTTGGATTTATATTAATATTAATTAGACTGCTAGGGTACTGTTTCTGGAAAATTAATTAGCTCTGACCTGATCGGTCATGCCATAAAATTACATATTTCAAATGTAGTTTGCGGTCAGGGAACTCTAGAAATTTCCCAATGTATCCCAGCTGGTGTTGTTTTGTTGCTTCATAACTCATAAGTCATCACTTGACATTTTTCAGTACTGATGTTGGGCCCTAAAAATATGATGTATCAAGGAGATAACTGTCGCTTTAGACTCCAGTCGTCCGAATGGGTAATGGTTTTCCCAACGTTTCGTATGCGTATCTATAGTCATCTTCAGGTTAATATTCACAAGACGCGACTTATATTGGTCTATGGGTTCAGTGCTGATACTCTAAGGCACCATAAGCTTGTATGTAGGCGACCTCTTTGAATGTTCTTTTGAACCAATGCTCCTCTTTATGTAGGAAGTTTGCACCGTTCTCAGAATGTAGGGATGCTCAGTTCAATCGTGGCCAGCAGTTATTGATTTCGACTTCGCTCTTTCTATCCGGATATTTTTTATTAACACCAGTTGTTATCTAAAGTTCTATGTTGTATGTATTCACCTGTGGATACGATATAATTTACATTCCTTCACATCTTTATTCGATGTGATTTGATTCCAAAACTCTGTATGGGTTACTCCAGACATAGAAACATTCGTTGCCATCTCAATACTCTGAGCCATGGTGAAGAACACTGTAAGTACGACCTACTCTGGTCATTCTGAATTTTTCTACATTGTAGGGTAGGCAGAATCAGTGTAAATTATTTGATTTCTGAATGATGAATTCATGTATTATTCATGTGAATTGGTGTATGAATTAAGCGAATATGCCTAGTGGTTTTTATGTGACAAGGTGTTAGTCAAATTTGGATGCTATCTAGTAAAAATTGGACTCCTCAAAAAATTGTAATATTTGCGATTCATTTGCATGATACAGATATTATTATCCTTATATTTTTCTCATAATATATCTAATAACCCAAACAATTGTCATTAACCTTTAACGTACTCGACACTAGGTCGGTTTGTTGACCGCCGTGCGGTGATGCCAATTTTGTCACCGCAGCTTGGAGTACTAAGACGGCTGAAATAAAATAGGATTAGAGTGTTCATTTATTTAACTTGGGATATGATTTGAGGAATATAACGGTGAATTGTTATTGCTTATTCAGTAAAATAACATGATCCGTCCTATCAACTGCATCAGAGAAATATGTGTATACTATATACTGAGATGGGAGTTTGCTAATGAATGATATGTTCGGTATCATTATAAAGCAGCATATAAGTGAAATGAATGAAATATTTAGTGAGTTGCGAGTAATAACAATGGCGATGAAAAAATTATGAGAAATAATTTACAATTAAAAATAATTAAAGTTCCAGTTTTGAAGGTATTCCAAGCAGTTTCAAAAATTCCACCGAAACAAAAGATCTATGTGCTGAAAAGTGAATACCACCGTTTCCAAGACTGCAACTATCCTTTACTTTTCGCCCACAGCTGAATACGTAGGAATTCGTATTTTATCTGTTCAGGAACTAATATTTCTCCGCAGATTAAATCAAACGAAAAGTCAGGAACTCGTTCCTTGCACAACCGCAAATAAATATAATAACTCATCCTATCCACGTAAATACATTTCCCTCATTTCGAACGAATTAAAGTAAATTGAAATGCTTTGAAATTTATTTATTAGATTTTATTTTTGCACCGGCTTCGCTCGTCATAATTTCATATTTTGCCTCGGGGACCGTTTTAATTATTTCGTCCTATTCAAACGATGAAACTGCTCCGCAAATATGTATTATTCGGTTAAGAGGATCTCTGGTTTCATGGAAATGTAACTAGGCGAGCGACTTCTTGAAATGATTTTCCTGATACGCGGAAATGGGGCAGCTTGACTTGAGTTTCGGAATGAGCATAGGTCAGTTGCCAGAAACACCTTACATGATGTGCGAATGCAAGTAGAGATTTAAGAAAACGATGGTAACATTATATCAAGAAGACCACTGTAGAGCATACCTTGGGTGGTGTTGATCAAGCCGCTCAGCAATAATTCCAGTCAAGGGAGGAATCCCTCAGGACGCCAGTCTTTCACCGCATTTGTATTCGCTATATACGAGGATGTATTGATATCTGGTTAGCCTAGACTAGTTCTCTGCATAGCAATGAACAATAACTTATTAGAAGTGTCAGTGTAAAGTTTGACGTCAAAAAAGTAAACCAGAGTTATGCAATGAATTAAAAGAAAAAATATGTCCATCGAAATTGTGAAAATCGAAAAATTGGAATATTGAGCCATCATCAAGTACCTGTATTTAAAAGGGTTGAGAGGTAAGCAGATTTACGAAGATATGCTTAAAATCCTTGGTGATCAATGTTCTTCGTATGCGACCATGAAAAATTGGACTGCAAGCTTCAAAAGAGGTAAATTTTCCATTGAAGATGATGACCGATCGGGAAGGCCAATTTCTGTGTCAGTGGCCGAAAATATCGATGCAATTCATGACATGATTTTAACAGACCGTCGAATTGGTCTAAAAAGGATATCTGAATCGCGTTCATCATATAGTTCACGTCAATTTGGACATGAGAAAAATTGCTGCAAAATGGATCCCCAAATGTTTGAATGTTGACCAAAAGCGTGCAAGGGTAGTAGCATCGCGTTCGATCTGTGCTCGATTTGAAAACGATGTAGACTTCTTAAACCGAATTGTTACTGTGAATGAGACTTTCCATTTCTACGATCCAGAAACAAAGCAACAATCGATGGAATGGCGACACTCCGGTTCTCCAAGACCTAAGAAGTTTCGTGTCCAAAAATCTGCTGAAAAAGTTCTTGTTTCAGTTTTTTGGGATTGCCATGGAGTAATCATGATTGATTTTTTGAATAAGGATAGAACAATAATAGGAGATTACTATTCGACATTACTGACCACTCTACGGGAAAAAAAATTTGGCTCCATCCGACTATCATCTCTTTCCTCAACTGAAAAAAAGTTTGAAAGGTCGTAAATTTTCTTCCAACGAGGAGGTAATAAAAGCTGTGGATGTCTGGTTTGCAGAGCAAGAATAAACGTTTTTTTTTAAAGATCTAGAGACGTTGCAGGTTCGCTGTGATGAATGTATCCAATTAAGAGGAAAATATGTTGAGTAATAAAATATTTTGACATTGAAATTTTGTTTGGTTCTATAGTAGGCAAAGAATTTTTCAATATTTCCTCGTACACACAATTTTCCGATATAATCCCGAAGAAATGTGGAAGTGTATGTAGTTGAAACTGCATAATTCGTCCGGGATTAGATCGGTATTCGTTCTGTAGCGAACTGGCAGAGTCAAAGTTGAGAGACCTCATTGATCGGCTAGTTGTGCCGCATATAGAGGAAAAAATCTTGTCCAACAGAGCTGACTCAAAGCACAGTGCTTAGTGCTCGTGAAAACACACAAAGCACTTCTATTCTCTTGAGCATCGTGCTTCCGAAGAAAATGATTACCCCATTTTTTCCTACAATTCTCCCAAATTGCAATAGGATTGCTACTAACTTTTGAAGAACCCTACTTAGACTAACTTCTAGCTTTTGGCCAAATATGGTATGGGCGGCCCAAATCCGTCTGTATCCTTCTATTTGGGGAACAGGATATCTCTCTGATTTTGTCGAATTTACCGGGAGCCCTGCTTCACCGCACCATTTTTCAGTTATTCTGTAGAATATCGTCGCAGACGATTTCGATAAATCGTCTATTAAGTCCACTTCCATTGTCCGCTTATACTTGTGCTTCAAAAGTGTCATGACAAAGCAGCATTGATAGGGAAAGAGGTAACTAATCTCCATCTCGATTTCCAGTCTGAAAACCACACCAGCGATAACTCCAATCTCCTCCTTGTTTGCGACGATACAACCCAGCTATCCATCTAGTGGGGCAATTTTTTGATCATTACTGCTGCCTGTATTTGCTATCTTTGCATTTTTCACAAGCACCTTCCACATCGAATGAGTACTCCTTAATGTACTTTCAATTCTTCCCACTACAATGTGAAGGACCGATTCTAATTCTATCTAGTTTTTCCTTATGTAGGCATGTTGCCTCTCCAACAACCCCATCAACTTTTCCAGCGCTTCAAGCAGGAACGGTGTTAGGCTGATGGTTCTTGAAGGTCTTCGCTACTGAGTAGTTAGCATACTTTTCCTATTTTGTAGATGAAGCGATGTACTGGCCCGAAATATTTGTAACAATGAAGACATGCTTTGGTCTTTTATCCTATTGAATTTCCGGTTATTTTTCTCGGAACCGAACAGTGACACAAATGTCTATGATTACTTTAGTCTCCATCCGCCTTCATTTTCCATGCAGGTATTTATCATATAACGTGGGGTGGTTGTGAGGAAGTCATAAATTCCTCTTTACTGGGAGATGGTCAGTTATAGATGCTTTGCTTTGTATATTCTCATTACCCCTTTCACGACATACGGCTGTAGGTCAAGAAGACAGCTGTAGTGGACTTATCCACTGTAGGGTTGAGTCGTTCAGAGAGTCGAGCAATGTGAGCATTTAAAGTTTGGATGGAGGATTGGCATACTCAGACATACACTTTCAGTAGGAATTCTCGACCGTGCTTAGGATCGCGCGATGAAAGATAATACCTTCGTCATTTCTAGCTCGCACAAGATTTCTGAGGGTTGCTTGTAAGGGTACATCCGGATTATGGATATTATTTTTTTTTCAGTTGATATCTCCATTATTGAAAGCGTTATGATTGAGTTTAATGAGTTTAATTTGGGAATTTAGAATCGGGTTTCTTGAAGAAAAGTAATCTGCCTATTGAACTTCTGCTAGAGCTGGCCAGGTCCGATCCCTGAAGCTGAGGAAATGTTTTTCTTCTTTCTCGAAATCGATTGGCGACCATATGCCTTGTTGAAAATCAAGTGTATTGTGAGTTGTCTAGATGCCAATCTCTTCTGGTGCTAGCTTGGAGTGCTCACCGACTACCCAAGGTGGTGATGTAGGTTTTCCATGTTTCCCTACTGCTGAAAAGTAAATACGCCACCAAAAATTGTGTGTTGCTCTATACCCGCACTGGGTATGCCTTTGGGAGTAATATAATTATTATTATTGGGGTACATTTCTGTTCTGTTCACATCAATGAACTGCACCGATTTTGACAATGAAAGATTGAAATATTCCACAAAAAATTTGACCTCAGACAAGTTCCATAGAGCAAACTCGTCTGCTTTCATATTTGCGCGTTTCTTCTAGAGTCGTTTAAATGAAAAAAAAAAATGTCTTTGAAATTTATGAAACCTTACAATGTAGGTTTTGCGTAAGCTATTCCAAGAGTTGACCGATATAATTTGACAGCCGAAGGGGGTAGTAGTTGTTTTCTTTTTGAGACTTACCGGGTCCGGTTTGTTTATTATTCATTCATCATTACCTAATAATGTACTTCCGTCAAGCACTGTCGCGCCCTTTTATGTGATCCTAATCAGTTCTCAATAGAGTCACAATTCGCATGCCCCAGACCAATCAAACGAAATCACGTGACCAACCCGGCGAGGATCCTTGAGAGAACCGAGCGATATGATCTGATTCATTCCGCCGAGAAATACCGGAATAAAAGCGGGGAACGCTTTTTCAGTTTTGAAGTAATAGCTGAAGTAGGCTGAGGATAGGAGGTGGCGATATTTACGAGTTCACTTCAACCATTAGACTTAATATATTTATATTGTTATTTATAGTGGTTTCTTGGAAATTACGGGGTGGGGCGGTGCGGGGAATGGCGTCGCTTGCGTGCCGCTTATTCAGTCCGACTGCTGAAAAGCTTTCAGCCAGCGCTGTAATCATCGTGGCAATATATTTGAAATATATTTTCATTCGGAATGAATTAGACGCCGTACTTCTTTGTTTTAATAATATAAATAGAACGGGTCTGAGTTATATCGATTCTCGGTCATGCAGTTTCGTACTTCGTGAATTTTATTTGTTCGTTTTCTCGCATTCGCCGGTTGTACGACTAATGGATTTTTTGCGGATAGCGAGAAGTGATGTAACCGTGTAGAAAATTGTTAGATCAGGCTCAGTGGTTGACAAAGTGGTGGCAGGTGTGGGATTTTTATGAATATTTGCCACATTTGATTTGATTTTTTTTATTCTAGTAACATCGAAGTACTTTATTTTTTTTTATAGAAATGAGAAGCTATTAAGCCCATATTAGTCATCAAAACCGTCGAAGACTTCTGTTAGTCTGATATCTCATGGGGATCATTTTTGTTGGTGGCCGAAGGCAAACCTCATTCAGTGGAAAGGAATATTTTTCTTAGAATTCCAAAAAGAGGTGAACTTGGAGTGAACTAGATTGCAGTTCAAAACATCGACACCCGATTAAGGGAATTTTCATTTTTGTGTTCTTTCAAGGCAGTTCAAAAATAAGAAAATGTATCTATTTTCTCTTTATTTATTTATACAGAATTCCATAACCATTACAAAAATAAAAATTTCTCATTGTGAAACAGGCATTGTGAATGTTTTTCTCCGGAGTACCTATAAAATGAAATAGTGAATGAAAGAATAGATAACAATGAACAAAGTTTAATTTCAAAGTCACTTTGCGAAAGAATATCAATCCGGTAGCTGATAATACTAAAAATCCTCAAAGTTGTGACCCCAATAAAACGAAACGAGATTTCCACTGGGTTCCACAAGTGTCTACACGCTGGAATTTTGTTGCTGATAGTCCAGTGAAAATCTCGGAAATTCTTCTCGTTTATGCACCAATTTCTTCTAGAGAATGAAGAGTATATCAATATTTTAGTCACGTTTGCTGCTAGGTCGAGGTATCTGTTGGTCCCTTTTTATCGTTGCAGGTTTCACACATTTTCCATTGGAGAAAAAGTGCATCGTTTGACGAGTTCTCGGTTTAATGAAGATACTAACATCTTGAGCGGGTTTTCCTAGCTCTCGCAGTAGTCGTGTCTTCGTGATGAATATATCAAAAGTATTTGTCAGATGCAATCATAAGTAGTCGTCATATTGGTGGTAGGCACTTGAGCATACACCTCAAAGTTCTTGAGGAGTTTTCGACAAACACACTGTTAAGTACTCTTAAGTTTATTATATCTGGCTCAGTGGTATTGAAAGACAGTAATTTGGCATCACATCAATTCTCAGACCGTCGTAGACATCTTCTAATATTACGTTCTTTATTCTGAAAAGTCTGGTTGTCTGTAAATACCGATATTGTCACTGTATGTCGACTTGTATTGAGTCATCAACAAGACGACAGAGTAACTATGGTCTCGGTACAAAGCCTTGCGGTATTCAATGTTCAAGAGATGATTGCTTCGAATTCCCATTGTAGAAAATTTGAAACCAGAATGTTTTCAAATGTCATCTTCGAAAAAATGGGTCTCATTTGATATTTTGTCATCTTTTATATCAGCGTAAACCATTATTGGGGAAACTGGTAATTAGTTCTTTATTAGAATTGTTGTTTCCCACTTTTGTTACCCTCTGTCACATTTTTCGGACTGTATGTTCTATAACTGCAGAGTAGAGTAGAAATCATCTGTTGCTAAAATTTATCTGACGCTTCTGATTATGGTTCAGGAGCAGTTATGTTGTTTCCTTGGTAACATTTTGTAAATTTGATTTTAGTATAACCGTAATTTTCAATTAGACAAAAATACGGTATGTACCCGATCTGAGTACGAGATACGCGCCAGAATTAGATGTACCAACTTTGACTGTACCGTAACAGAGGGAAAAGATCCAGCATACGGCAAGCTGCCTTCAAGCTCATCCCGTCGAGGTGTAACTTTTGTCTTTTGTGTTGCCCGCTCCTAATGTGACATTGGACGAGTGTACAAACTAGCATGTAAGATAAATGTACTCTTCATTAACGGAAGAAGGTTTTCTGAGTGCGTTTTTACTGATTGTGGGGATAGAATGGAGACGGCGTCGATGCAAAAATTTATTGAATTTTTTTATGTGATGTCCTAGATCAAATAGCGACTGATGAAATTTGATTACTTTTTGATACGATATAGTTGGACATTCCTTGTACGTTCGGTGAAGGACCAGGCCACCACATTATGGAAAAAGTGTCGCTAGTTATTTTTATAGATTTTTGGTGTGTCCACTTGAAAAATCAGGATTATCTAATCACCTATGATATTTACCTTTGCGTTACTGAATAGAATTATGCGAGTTATACAATAGTCTTCAGAAAATAAAATGAATATAGGTAAAAGTCTCAGTACTGTAATGGAATTTAAATAAGAAATTTCTGAATGTTCAACACCTTATGGAAAAAAAATTGATTCATGAATGTCCCATACGACGAATTTCTTGATTATTTCCCGCCTTGATTTCAGAAACATAATATACATCAGCCTAATGTTAGTAAGTATGTAGTACGGTCTTGAATGAATTTTTTTGATGAAATTAATAGTTCTTCAAAAAATTGTTTTTTCGTCACTACTAGTATATTTTTAGTTGATTTATTTCTTGAAATATTCAAATAATGCTCCAATCAACATGAGTTAGTTTGACAACAACTCGCAACAGCGTTATCAATAGTTTATTTTCTCGCTCAAAGTTGCATGTCTATGAAACATGACTATCAAAATTTCATTAAGAACTTCTCAAACTTCCGAAACGTATAACTTCTCGCACAATTTATCCATTCCTATGAATTCGATATACCACAGAATATGAAACCGAGTACAAACATCGTTCCGCTAATATTCATACTGAAAGTTTTATATAGAAAACATTCAACTTTATTCGATATTAGCGAAATTGCTGCAATAAAAGTTTCCAAAATATTATAGTCGAGGCGAGCGTGGCTATTATACGCAATATAAAATTGCTAAGATTATAAACTTGTATCTTTAATAGCCAAAGTTTATGTGCGGATGTTGAACGATGAATATCGATTTTCTTTCAAAATAAAAATATACGATGGTGAAGACGAAACTTTTCACTAAGTACACAGTGAGCTAAAAGTTAGGGAAGCAGTAATACAATGCCAATAAAACCTAATTACAAAAAATAAATTGAATGTATCCGTGAGATATGTTGTCGTAGCTGTACTTATTTGATTTCCAGAATATTTTAGCGTGTTTGTCAACTACAACGAAATGGATAAGAGATTGACGATATTTCAGAAGACATTAGATCATGAAAATATATCTAAAAAGAGATATATCTTAACTTGTCTGCGAGGTATCACTGACAAAATGATTTCCGTCGTTTATTTTTTTTTGATTGCCTGACAGATACGATCCAGTTGTTGTACGGGATAGTCGTTGTTTTCAGTTCGAAATTGCCGATAAAGGTCTTGTTGGATCGGATGTTGGGGAGGATTGGATAACAAATAATCCGTTTGAAATCTAAAAGTACTTTGTATATAAAGTAATCACAAACCTAAATCACTTTACTCTCTCTATCGTATTGTCCACATTTATTTCTGTATAGGGTGAGCTTTCTTTGAAATCTCTTCAGGTTGGAAGTGCCAATTATGGGTATAATTTGTAATTTATTGGTATAAAACCTTGGAAGGTAATAACTGTCTCCTTGGTAACTTTTCAGTTATCATACCTCATAAAAAAAAACCTTATACTGATATTAATAGCATATAATTAAGACAACAGTGCTGACATTAATCAAATTTAACAAACGCTACAACTAGTTCTTCAATGATATTTTTATTTGTGGTCGATTGAACTTAGTGAGTTCGTGCCCTTTTAAAGATTATGCTATATCTCTTGACAGAGTAAGTGAAGATGGAACCTACAAACGTTTTCTGCTTTAATATCTTATATTTATTATCGTTGCAGCTTCTCCACCCAACGATATAATTTAATATTCCTCGCAATAAATTCGGGATTAGAATCCCTCTGCGATAAAAATGATAATTTATATCAAAATATGCGAAATTCCATTCCAGGGTTTTCTTTTTCCCAAATAAATACAATCATTTATTATTTTAATGCTTCGCCTTCTCTCGTCATTTATCAAATGTATTCAGGGAGTGACTACAGCAATGAGATTGATTATTCGTCATCAAGTTGGATATCACAATGAATGTTACAAGAACATATTTTCGTGTATTTTTGATAATCATAGTTCCCAAATATTACGAATTGGAAGTCGGAATTTCCGATAAATGAAATTCCGTCTCTAAAATGGAAAATTTCGAGTTTGAAGCCGGAAAAATAAAAATAAAATCCATGTGACCTCGAGGAACTGAGGGGTAATTCTCTCGATACGTTGACACCCTCTATATATTTCTCTGCTATGTTCTATATTAGTTTTTTCTTTATTTGAAAGGTAATGTCATTCGGTAATCTTAAAAATTCCGGATGCATACTCTGTGTCTCAGTTTGTTGAACGAGGAACTTGTTTTTCATTATCAATTCTTATTTCATTAATTTCATTAGATGTTTTTCAAGGATCCGATGGATAGTTGTTCCATGAGCCACTCCCGGTGGATTTATATATTTGAGCCCTGCGTTTGCCAGGGCCACACCCCGTTTCGACCTATCATTTATGCGATACCAATCTTCAATGAAAATTATGAAACTTTCCATCCATATTTAATTTGAAACTAATTAGAGCGAAGAAGTGAGAGAGAGAGAGAGAGAGAGAAATACCAAACGCAAACAGCACAATATCATTAACTCCGAATTTTATCACGATATCGCGTTCACAGAAATAGAGCAGAATCAATTAGAATAAATAGGAACATATCAGGAGTGTATCGTCTTTGGAGGAAGGATTGCCATAGTTCTCATGTACAAATCTATGACGGTTAAATTTGTGGTGTGTTATCTATCATTTAGAAACGTTCAACTCTATGACACACAACATCGAACAACTAGTATTTATCAGCATTAGCACTGATTTGTTTACTTCTGGAACATTTAGAAAAGTCGTCTATCTACCTTTCTTCTATAGATATTTCGAGAATGCTTCTGCGCTCATAGATGTCGCCACGTTTCGAGCAAAATATGTTTTTGGAAAGCATTGTTAGGAAGTTGAAATTATCACATGAGAACTGTTAGAATTTGACATGGTGGCAGAAGTGGGATAGAAACCTAGAAAGTGATCCCACTTTTGTTTTGCAACGGTCCTATTGTTGTTAATTCTTTTTTCTCCAAGAGAAACATTATTTAACTTCGAACTGCCGAATGACCATGAAGGTCAATTAGACTTCTAAAGAAGTAGATTCCTCTTTGCAGTAGGCAAAGATCATCGAGGATTTTGTGAATGATTTCAGTTTATTCATTTCTTTCGATAGTTGTGGCTTCCATAATTCTATTTTAAGAAGTGATAGTGCACACACATACATCATTCAGTGAGAGCGATTCGTAACTTGCAGAATCTAAGGATATGTTCAAGGAATGTTGTTATTTAACAACTGTCATACGTAGTATGAGATATCCATTAATCAAACTGAATATAACAATCTTTGAAATAAAACCTTCCGTTCCTAAACTCTCATATATTGTCGGATAAATAATTAAATAATAATTGTTACATATTTTCGAACCAATATTAAATGCTAGCAATAAAAAAGGTAGAGAAAACAATAATTGAATATATAACAACAGCAATTATGATATCAAGGTTGTAGCATAAAACAAATGGAAATATCAGGAGACGCACAAAAATAAAATTCACACCTGTAGATAGTATAGGAAAAATACAACTGACATGGTATGTTATGAGGATGGGGGAAAAATATGGCCAAAACAACTGAATTATGTCCCAACAAATAGAAGCAAGAGAAAATTGCAACCATAACTTGAAAGCAAGGAATTTCATGGGCGATGGCAGAGAGGGTTATTGGAAAATTGAGAGACAAGAATAGATGGAAATCAAAATACGCGATTCTGCAAAGGCTTTAGTAGATACTCCCGCTCATATTCATACATATTTGTTTTCATTCTCTGCCATTTTGCATTTCTATTCAACAATATATTCAAGGATCAACATATCCAAACCGTCGCTCTGTACATGCTTCTTCCACATTTCTTAATGAGAAATGTTCCTGGCGAACCATCATTCTTCATTATCACACTCAATGAAAACATAAACAAGCCAGCCTTTGGTGAAGAATCAATGAATCAGTGATTGTCGGTAGAATGTTTTTTGTATCATCCCTATCGCCTTTAATACTTCTTGATATTTCCAGTTTTCTTGTCATTTATAATATATCTTATCGATGATTAATTTCAAATTGTCAAAGGATCACTACTATCGCCAAAGTTTTGAATTTCCCAAGAGAGTTCGAAACTTTTCTCAAACATTATTCGTGACACCTTCCAAGTCATCAACAAATCCTTCAAACAGTTCCCATCCGCATTTCAACATATGTTCCACCCCCACAGCTTACGGAACAAGAACAGATTGCACCTCTCCCAAACTTCATGAATAATTTCCTGCCGAATAACAATATTGCATAAACGACGTTGTTATTGGAGGAAAGTTACATAACCTAGAAACCGATGTAGCACGAGTTTAAGTTTGTACCTAATAACATCTGAAGTCGCGAAAAGCACTTCTGCCGGTTTACGCTCCGTAATCCTGAAAGAGCGTCGAGCATTGAAAGTAAAACTTGCCTACAGAAAGAATGGTGAGAGTTTGGCGACGTTGCCAAGTCGTTATCTCTTATGACGAACAGATAGATCGATCGACAGACTTATTTGGCCATGGATGTTAATAAAATACTGATTAAAATAATCACGTGAAGCACGAATTGAGGCTGATAGGATTTGTTCATCGCATTAAACAACTGGAGATCGAAAATCGTACCTCAAAAGTATTACAGACTATCATCTGGTTTTCTTATTGTCTAACATCTTCATTACATACATCAAAGACTATTGAAAGCGTCCTCAGTGTCTGCTGTTTCGAGGAAATCGGATTTGCAATGACAACAGAATTCAAAGCATCGCGGAATGGTAAACTAGTGGCGAACTTTCTATGTTGATTGTTATATAAAACGAGATGGTCAATCACTCTGTTAGTATTATATATTTAGAACAGACCCACAGAAGATTTGTTACCCATCTATTACTCATCCTGGGGATCATTACGATTTTTTTTTTATTAGAACAAGGATTTAACTGAATCGCTGTTAGTGACAGGTGACAGCTCAAGGTTAATGATGACAACTGAAGACAGATGACTGAGAATTAGTGAAATGACAGGTGATAAGTGACGGATTATAGGCAACAAGAGATAGGTGACGGATGGCAAGTGACATGGGTGGTGGTGTCATGTGACAGTTTGGTGCGCTCTGATTGATTGACGACGGGAGGGGCGGTGCTCAAAGTGGAAGTGGAGGGGTAGGTCTGAGGTGGCCCATTTGCTACTGATCTCAAGCAAGGATAGTTACCTGATTTTGTTTTTCCTTCAACGCGAAAATTTTCAATATTGGTTTGAAAGTTTTATTTGAAAATCGTGGTATTTTGCAGCATGTTCTGATATGCTCAAATATATTCTAGACACTTTAAAAATTTTAAAAGCTTGCAGAACGTACCAGTTTTTGAGAAGAAATCATAAATCCGTCCCAAATGTTTTAAAATATTCAGTAAACCCGAAGTTTACTTTTAATAGGTCTTTTAATTATATTGACATTCATACCTCCCTACAATTGAATCCATCCCCAGCATATATGCGAAAAAAATTAATTTGGCAACGGCGCTCGTTCGAGGTCGAAACTAGGACGTCTCACTTCGTCCTCTGCGGTCCTGCCGAGCTTGAGCTGTGATCCGCGTAAAGAGCACTTCCTGAACGTTGTAGAAACCGATCTGCGCTTCGCTCTATCCACTTTAAAAATCCACCCCGGCAGACTATACACTCGATAAATTCGCCAACAGTTTCAATTCAGCCGACGAGACTTGTATTATCCGAGCTTTTGAGCACAAACTGACAATTTAACCTTGTTTTGGCTTATACCGTTAGGTTTCACGATGCGGACAGAATTTTTATTTTTGACATGGAATATGCGATAAAAAAATTAAAGTGACTCTCTCTGGATTATTTTTTATTTTACAATTGTTATAATTTCAATTATTATTACCGACCGAAATGTTAGAGGATTACTAACTTTTGTTTTATTTTTTCATTCCTTGTTCCTTCCTGCATACCGCATTGGTTTCGCTTGCCTCCTTTCTGTTTGTCAAGATTTTGTGAATAGGTATTCCTCAAGGAACAATTCTGGGTCCACTATTATTTTTGATCTATATTATCGATTATTGTAAAATAAAAAATTTCATCTCATACGACACTCATCTTCTCAGTTGGTTATACTCCCTGACCGAGCACGATATTGACAAACTCTGTATACAATTTTACTAATTTTTACACTTGAATTTCTCGAGACGTCGAAATAACTGCACTTGCAACTGCCCCAAAATAGAAAACTTCTACCATTTTATCGATCGAATTAATGAATTCAAGTTGAAGACCTTCCATCCAAAGTTTTGTTCCCTTAGTTCAAAGGGGACAAAATTAGCCAAGTTTTCAGAACAGCCAATATCAAAACTATCTTTACCACAGAGCAGAAGCTGTCACACCTCATCAAATCAACGAAGGACAAAATTCCCAATGAAGACCACGGTATTAACGAAATTCCCTGTTCTATTTGCCTCCATTCTTATTTAGGATCAATACTCTTTTTCAGTTAGAAATCGATACACCACTTCCGCATTCATCCTTCATTTCATCCACTCAGGTTACTCCATAGATATTGAGAAAATCAGAACCATCGCCCCAGTACGTTCAAGAGCTTCTTGATTATTGAGAGAAGCCATCGAAATCGAAAAACGACCTGATTGCCTGAATATAAAAGATGATGGCCGTAAATTGAACCCCATTTGGAAGCCGATTCTTCCAACCGTTATCCCCAGGTCACAGAGAACTTGGCAGCAATCATTTTACTATAATATGTGTCATCGGTATATGAAATAGGGAGGCCCTGAACATTTCTTATATGTGTGATAGTGTTGATGTACACAAGGAACAGTATTGATCCTAATACTATCTCTTGAGGCATACCACCAGCTACTCTCTTAGTCATCTTCTTTCACCCTTTATCTTCCCTGTGACGAGTAATTTTGCTAAATCATTCAGATTCTGGCGCTTTACACCGTATCTACATTATTTTCTAGTAGAATACCATGAGGTAATATATGTCGAAAGCTTGAGCCAAGTCCACAAGAACAGCTGAGCAATTTCCAGTATTGTACAGGGCATGGATGGGGTTTTTGAGATAATCTTGTACCACATTTGGACTCTTCTCCGTTTTTATTTTCAAAACTCTACTTAGATAATGTAGATGATAATAGTTTGATAATCAGACGATTACAATTTACCACTTCATTTTTATTGGTGATGGAATGTATTATGGTCTTTCGTATGCCTAATCTCAAACCACTGAAGTAAAAAGTCAACTTTCTCAAGTTACTCTTTTCCAGTTTATATCATACCTCATTCGAAAGGGAATAAAAAAGTGGATGAATCGTTTATATCTCCTCTATTATTACCATAATGAGAAAAATTGTATTCTGTTCCATACGCCCTGCACATTTCTATTTTATTAAAAGTCCATTATTGTCATGATATGATAGAAATTATGCAAAGGAGTAGGTGTATTTCATTAAACACAAATGTATGCGGCCATGAGTCACAACTGCCATTTAAATGGAGATTCTGAAGTAATAAATTTGTCATGAAAATAATTAAACTAATTTTCTTTATTTTCTTTTGCAGGTACGTACATTTTTGTGACCACTTTAAATGGGCCCGAGGCATCACGGTATGTAAATTAGTTTATTACTTCTGATCTCGGATGTTGATTAATTTCAATTACACTAATGTTGATGTCGAAGCGTAATACGAGTTATGAATGAACACTTTACAGCGCAGCGCTACAAAAAAGTTGACCTCGGGCGGGTTTTGGAAATATATTTATGATGATGATGCCGGTGACAGAGATGTAATGCGAAGAACAGGTAGTAAATTTTATCCTCTCACCAGAATTTTCCTTTTAATGATTTGAGTATCGCGTTTTCGAGTTTGGATGAAAAATACGATATTTTTGAGGAGTAGTATTTTTTTTTCTGTTACCACATGAATTTTGAACAAAAAACCCATACCTTCTGGAAGAACATCTACGAAGTTCTGCAACCACTCAACGTAGATACTCCAGCCCTAACGCAGTTCTGAGCTTTCTGCTGAGGCTTCGTCAGCATAAGCTCAATGAACTGCGCAATCCGATAACTCAGGAAGAAGTTCGAAGGGCCCTCAAAGGCTCGAAGAACTTTGCTGTCCAGGCCCTGATGGCCTTAATGACTATTGGTGGAAAAAATTCCAAGTACCCACCACCATCTAGCAAGAGTTTAAAACTCATGGCTAGATGGGCCGTGACATATTCCGAATTAGTTTGTCGAGGGGCGAACCGTGCTAATCCAATCATGCTATGGGAATGGAGTTTGAAATCGAAAAATGTGCCATGGTTCATCTCAAAAGAGGACGATGTTAGGAATACGTAGAGGACGTTCAGCTCGTAGATGGAAGCATCCTACATCATCTGGATGCCAGACAAACGAATACCTACCTAGGGGTGGAACAACGCCACACCCAAGAGGTAAACATTGTTAAAAACTCTCTCCGCAGCAAGTATCAGCATAAACTTCAACAGAGCTGGTCATCAGAATTGTCGGGGAAGAACAAAGTTGCTGCAACTAATATGCTTACCGTTACGATTCTACTTTACTCCTTTGGAGTAATGAAATGGAATCAGGAAGAGCTGCGACAACTCGACGTAAAAACATAGGAGTTTGCCGAAATCGCCCGTTCTACGGTTATACTTCCCCAGACAACGGGGAGGCCGTGGACTTTTGAGCTTGGAGTGTCTACAATAGTCTACATTACAGTTTGTTTCTGGATGGAACATGTAAAGTTATCAGGAGTTCAGATATCCTTCTGTGCATGGTCTGTGACTATTAAAAAGCAGGAATTGGAACATTTCTTTTCAAGGCAGCAAGCCTTGCAGCCGATGAACTTGGTCTCGTATTCGACACTTAACAGACTCACTCAAACCCTTTCACCGAGTTGAATCCCGTTCAGCAAAAAGCCCATGTCAAAGCTGCGGAGATTGAGAGTCTTCTGCAGCTAAATAAGGATGAGCCAATGCATGGGGGCTTCTTTAAGAACATTGAAGACCTTGGCTAATTCAGAAACATGACTTTTGCATTTGATCTAATCAAGTCGGAAACCGAGGGATTCATAATGGACCGCTAGGATGGTGTCTTCAACACCCTCGTCTACCGTAGTCACGTGATGGGTATAGGGGTCCCTGACACTAAATGCAGAGCGTGTTGTGAGGAAGCTGAGACCATAATGCATTTGCTGTCAGCCTGGGCAGCTTATACAGTCTCAGCCTATATCCACAGGCATAACGCGGCGATACGTCTGTTGTAAACGACTCTCGTACGGAACGGTCGAGACGACGGGGTTGCCTCAAGCTCCGGGGGATATTGAGTCCGTTGTGGAGAATGAGAAGTGCCGAATCTATTTGAACTAGTCATTCCCCACCCTAAGGCAAATAAAGGCCAATAATGCTGATATAGTCCTCCTCGATCATCGTCATTGAGTTTTCAGCTTCTGGCGAAATGAACATCGTCCGAAAAGATGAGGAAAAACGGACTTAATATCGGGATCTACTCTTTGAACTCTGTAGGCCCAAACCATTCTGTTAGGATGGTGGTTCTGATAATAGAGCTCCTTGCTGGAATGATGGACATACTGCTCTCAAAATTAAAAATCATACAGTCTTGCCGTAATGCGGCAGAAAACTTAGCCGAAGAATGCAGAAGGCCGTGATTCTTACTCAGGGCACATGATTCTCGGATCCAGTAGTCACTCACCTCACGGACGTTGGGAGTGTTTACTGGGGTTAGTGACACACCAGCGGGCCCTCCGGAAGTATCGGGGCTCCGGAGGCAGGGCGTGACTAGGATATTCCTGTTGGAAAAAAATTAATAATGTTAGTCAGTCTATAACAGATTTTGTCACCAATTTCAAACCAACTTAAATTATGGCTCAAAGCTGGATTGCAATGTAATAAATTTCATGGCATAATTTGCTAATGATGATTACGAAAACAAAAACTATAATAATGATTGTCTGTTAGGTACAGATTCTGTAAGTAATTAATTTCAAACAAACTTCAGACATAGATCAGAACTGGATGACAATGCAATATCATTGCATAATAAGTCTCTAACACATAACAAATTTGCTATCGATTTAAGACTGACTTCCCAGTTGATCTATGGCTAAAAATTTGATCTAATCAAGTCGGAAACCGAGGGATTCATAATGGACCGCTAGGATGGTGTCTTCAACACCCTCGTCTACCGTAGTCACGTGATGGGTATAGGGGTCCCTGACACTAAATGCAGAGCGTGTTGTGAGGAAGCTGAGACCATAATGCATTTGCTGTCAGCCTGGGCAGCTTATACAGTCTCAGCCTATATCCACAGGCATAACGCGGCGATACGTCTGTTGTAAACGACTCTCGTACGGAACGGTCGAGACGACGGGGTTGCCTCAAGCTCCGGGGGATATTGAGTCCGTTGTGGAGAATGAGAAGTGCCGAATCTATTTGAACTAGTCATTCCCCACCCTAAGGCAAATAAAGGCCAATAATGCTGATATAGTCCTCCTCGATCATCGTCATTGAGTTTTCAGCTTCTGGCGAAATGAACATCGTCCGAAAAGATGAGGAAAAACGGACTTAATATCGGGATCTACTCTTTGAACTCTGTAGGCCCAAACCATTCTGTTAGGATGGTGGTTCTGATAATAGAGCTCCTTGCTGGAATGATGGACATACTGCTCTCAAAATTAAAAATCATACAGTCTTGCCGTAATGCGGCAGAAAACTTAGCCGAAGAATGCAGAAGGCCGTGATTCTTACTCAGGGCACATGATTCTCGGATCCAGTAGTCACTCACCTCACGGACGTTGGGAGTGTTTACTGGGGTTAGTGACACACCAGCGGGCCCTCCGGAAGTATCGGGGCTCCGGAGGCAGGGCGTGACTAGGATATTCCTGTTGGAAAAAAATTAATAATGTTAGTCAGTCTATAACAGATTTTGTCACCAATTTCAAACCAACTTAAATTATGGCTCAAAGCTGGATTGCAATGTAATAAATTTCATGGCATAATTTGCTAATGATGATTACGAAAACAAAAACTATAATAATGATTGTCTGTTAGGTACAGATTCTGTAAGTAATTAATTTCAAACAAACTTCAGACATAGATCAGAACTGGATGACAATGCAATATCATTGCATAATAAGTCTCTAACACATAACAAATTTGCTATCGATTTAAGACTGACTTCCCAGTTGATCTATGGCTAAAAATTTGATCTAATCAAGTCGGAAACCGAGGGATTCATAATGGACCGCTAGGATGGTGTCTTCAACACCCTCGTCTACCGTAGTCACGTGATGGGTATAGGGGTCCCTGACACTAAATGCAGAGCGTGTTGTGAGGAAGCTGAGACCATAATGCATTTGCTGTCAGCCTGGGCAGCTTATACAGTCTCAGCCTATATCCACAGGCATAACGCGGCGATACGTCTGTTGTAAACGACTCTCGTACGGAACGGTCGAGACGACGGGGTTGCCTCAAGCTCCGGGGGATATTGAGTCCGTTGTGGAGAATGAGAAGTGCCGAATCTATTTGAACTAGTCATTCCCCACCCTAAGGCAAATAAAGGCCAATAATGCTGATATAGTCCTCCTCGATCATCGTCATTGAGTTTTCAGCTTCTGGCGAAATGAACATCGTCCGAAAAGATGAGGAAAAACGGACTTAATATCGGGATCTACTCTTTGAACTCTGTAGGCCCAAACCATTCTGTTAGGATGGTGGTTCTGATAATAGAGCTCCTTGCTGGAATGATGGACATACTGCTCTCAAAATTAAAAATCATACAGTCTTGCCGTAATGCGGCAGAAAACTTAGCCGAAGAATGCAGAAGGCCGTGATTCTTACTCAGGGCACATGATTCTCGGATCCAGTAGTCACTCACCTCACGGACGTTGGGAGTGTTTACTGGGGTTAGTGACACACCAGCGGGCCCTCCGGAAGTATCGGGGCTCCGGAGGCAGGGCGTGACTAGGATATTCCTGTTGGAAAAAAATTAATAATGTTAGTCAGTCTATAACAGATTTTGTCACCAATTTCAAACCAACTTAAATTATGGCTCAAAGCTGGATTGCAATGTAATAAATTTCATGGCATAATTTGCTAATGATGATTACGAAAACAAAAACTATAATAATGATTGTCTGTTAGGTACAGATTCTGTAAGTAATTAATTTCAAACAAACTTCAGACATAGATCAGAACTGGATGACAATGCAATATCATTGCATAATAAGTCTCTAACACATAACAAATTTGCTATCGATTTAAGACTGACTTCCCAGTTGATCTATGGCTAAAAATCAGAAAGTGATCACTTAATTTTTTTCAAAATACTGCGTGAAACGGACTACAGATCCCCATTACAAAATGCTTAAAGAATTTAAAATGAAAATCACAAGCAATCTGCATGGGGTTGAGAATCTGTTAAGGGAGAGGACAAACTGTTTGATTCTTTCTAGTCCTTCTTTGAAAGACAGTATTTTAAAAAATGTTTTTTATATGAATAATTTTCTTAATTCAATGAATTAATTTCTACAAAATAAATGAGTCATCGGTCGAACAATTCCAGCAATATGACTTATTCTATCTACTTGTTGTCCTCGAACAAACCGTTCCGACACCATTCCACTCCATCATTCGTCCATCGCGGCGCTTCTGAAACAGCCACCACACAGCGAGCGCGATGAAAAACCGCGGTCGGCTAAATCGCATCAAAAATAAACCCGTGTCGGCGTTAAACATCCCAAATTACCCGAACTAGTGTGAACATTAACATGAACAAGTAACTAGATAAAATCGCGGTAGCGGACAGCGATGCGGACGCATGAGTGGAGTCCATTTCACGCACGGGCCGGGAAATCCGCGATCCTGCCGGTCCGGCGGTCGCACTTACCCGCCGCGAATATGCTCAATTTGACCGTCGAATTGACGCAAAAGTGGCGCTCGACGCGTCTCGAAGATTGAATTAGCGGCGAGCTCTTTTCTCCGCCGGAGCCGAGACACCTTTTCGTGTCGGTGTCACGTTCAATGCGGCCGCTGTCGGCCGATTAACCACATTCGGATCCGTGGACAGATGTTCAACTGTCGGTTGTAGTTTACTTTCGAATTGGGAGTAGTGATTCGAATTTTGGCCCGATTATTCTGAAATTTTTTTGACAGTTCTAACATCCATTAAAATGTTGTCATTTTGAAACAATTTCACCCAATCATGTCAACATTACACTGACTATTTCACGCACTTGTCAAATGAACCAATCGTGAGCTCTAGTCAAGTTCGGATTATCGATAACACCAAACTTGACTCTTGATTATTATTGGTCTGTCCTGCGGACTCGTGGTGATTTCTCAAAGCAATACAGTTTTGTCCAGAAATGAATCGACAGACTTATCGCCAAAATTGAATCACTTGTGGTGTTACTACGATTGGGCGGTCAATATGAAAAAGAAAGACGGGACCGAATTTAAAGAAGCAACGGTGAAGACAATGTGGAACGTTTCGTGCAAACTTTTGCAAGAAAAGTACTGTAATGATTATAATATTATGATTAACCTGTTTAGCATTTAATCAAACCAGCCTAAGATGCCCGCGATGCAATCAGAAAGAAACTACAAGCAGATCTATGGAAACGTGAGTCCAGTTCGGTATCGTTAAATTGGTTTGAAGTTAAAAAAATATTATTGCTTTGGAATGAAAATTCTTCTGAAGGTCATATGCGTGAATTTTAAGTACCATATTTTTTCTGTTAACATGAACGACAGCCCTCAGAAGTCGAAACTTGTGCGAGCCAAGGAATAACTTTTAACGTGCGATTCCTATCATGCGTGGCAAGAAGGAAAGACAGTTGCTTGTTTTTTGGATTTTTTTCAAATAGGAAAAGTAACGGCGATGACTCTCCAACGCAAATCGAATTGAATAAATACAATCTGGTTTTCAGTAAAACGTGCCAAGGTGGTTCTAAAAACTGTATACAAGAACTAAGTGGTTGGGTTTCCAATAGTACAAAGTTGCCTGTACTTACGTCTTTTTCATAAACTGATATCAAAACGAAGCGAAAATATTTTATCTTACCGCGACTGTTCTTGAAACCAAATCAACACTGGAAAAATTAAACTGACAAATGCTACAAGAAGGTATGTGTTAGATGAAATACAATAAATGGATGGACTAAATCTTCTGCTGAGGCAATTGGCGAATGTAAAGGGAAAAAAATAACAAATCACTCGAACAGAACAACTGCTGTGTTTCTGACCGAGAGTAACCCCAACTTCAATTTTCAAATATCACCTTGTATATTTTTCTCTATCCCATTTTAAATGCCTTGAAATTGTCTTGATAATTTCTCCAAAAATAAATGGAAAAAGTGTGTTCTTATCTCAACGAAAATGCCTTTTGTCTAGAGTTGTTTTGTGGCGATTGGATTATACCATCCATTTATTCATTATTTATAGTCTTGGGTTTGATAACATTTCTTATCAAAAAATATCCAAATTCTGTCAAGAACTATAGTAGTAGGCCTCTTATTGTATAATTTTATTCAATAATCTGCAATCTATCAAGCTGCCGTTTATCATCTATGGAGAATATATTTTTACATTCCTCCAGGATCAAAACAAATTCTAGAGCTTTCTCTATAAAAGAAGTATAACCTGGACTATGATTCGTCTCAGACAGAAATTTATTATTATGCATCTAGCTACTAGAAGAAGAATATACAATGCCATTTTCTCAGTCAATTTTCTCGATGGATAATATCTTCACTCCTCACTTCCAGGATAAACTTCTATATATCAGTAAGACTCAGAAAAAGAAAAATTGTATTAAGGACTCGGAGAAAATGTTATATGCGCGTACAGCAGAGATTTTTCTTAGTGATTCATTTTGAAAAAATTTTCTTCAGTTGATATTTTTTCTTTTCCTTTCTCCTATTCATAAATTCAAGCTACACAGGATAAATTTAGTACCATAAATAATATTTAATTTATATGAAATTATTTGTTTTCGAATGTCGGGTATTGCATCTCTAAATAAATGAATACATTAATATATTTTTAAATAATGGCCCCAGAACTCAAATGTGTGGGTAGCGAATCTGGATAATGAAATAAATATCCCAATAGTAATCCTCGGTAAGTTAATTCGAATATGCTACAAAATCTAATCGAGAATATAAACCTGGATACCCTGTATAATTTTGAGTTCATGGAATGACTTCAATGCGTGACGTGATTTTTCCTTCGGCCAACACCAACAGCGCTGTTATTATTGAATCTGTCGGGTGGAAAAGTGTGGTGCAAAGTTCCAAGGTAAATATTTCTTTTTTCACGTCGGCTAACGCCCTCAGGCCCTCGCTCTTCTCGCGCCTTGCCGCAACTCTTTCCGAGACCCTTTTTGTACTTTTTATATTGTTACAGCTTTCCGATAAAAGAACTGAAATAATCTAATTTACACATTTGAATTTCTTACGCGAGACTTTACATTCATATAACCAAAACGAATAGAAATGTTCCTTTGTCGTTTCTCTTTCTGGATTTCGTTCTACCGCGGAGAGAGGGGTCTTTCATTATTCGATTTTATATTTCATATTCTCATTGGAAAGAAGCCATCTCTGCGTCACTTCGAATCAATTCGAAGTCGTCTGTTGGCGAATTTTTATTCAGTTATGTTGATTCCGTGTGGGGTATACGTACGGAGTTATCTTTGAAAAAACTCGCTAAAGAGATGTTCATCCAAAAAACTGATTTCATACCAATTCAGTTGCTGTGCAAATCATGTTGTTACCAATATTATGAAGAAGATCAATACAGAATATTGTGTTCTGAAGTCCAAAAAAATCATAAAAAATATAAAATTGGCAGATTCACTTGCAGTCTCCGCATTATATACGCAAAATTTCATGGAAATTCCGAAAATATATGATTTGTGTATGCTCAGATGAAAGATTCGATATTTAAAAGTAAAACAACGTCAAAACTGTCACGAATAGGACTGGAAAAATAATATGGAGGGAAAGGACTCCTTCCCACTCCAGATGAGCTCTTCAACTCGGGAACGGTTGAAGATACGGCAATTCGGTGAACGCCAATCGTTTCAGAATGATCAAATCAGTATAATCTGTGAATTTCGAGTCAAACGATATAAGACAAAATTATTCGATATATCGAAAAATGTCCTAAAAATAATGAAAAATACAAAATTGGCAATTTCACTTGAAATCTTTACTACATGCGCAAAATATCATACAGATTTTGAAAATATAATATTCGTGTGTGCTCAGATAAAAGGTTTGGCATTCAAAAGGAAGACAGCGTCAAAAATGTCACGAATAGGACTGGAAAAAAGTAGTGAGGGAAATGACTCCTTCCCACTCCAGATGAACTTTTCAACTCTGAAACGGTTGAAGATAGAGCAATTCTGCGAACGCCAATCGATTCAGAATGGCCAAATTATTATGATCTGGGAATTTCGAGTCAATCAATATGAAATAAAATTATTCAAAGAATGAAAAATACAAAATCTGCAGATTTACTTGCATTCCGCACTATATACCTAAAATTTCATGCTGATTCCGAAAATATATGATTTGTTCATGTTTAGATTTAAAGTTTGGCATTTAAAATGAATAATACAATGTCAAAAATTTTACGAATAAAAATAGAAAAAAATATGAAAGAGGAAATGACTCCTTTCTCCCTCCAAATGAACTCAATGAAGTCAATCAACATAATTATTATATTTTTTGTGTTTTATTAATGCGTTTGCATCACAAATTTCAGTATAATACGTTAAATGAACAAATTATTTGGTCAAATATTGTCCGTTCCTCATAAAAAATTTAAAGAGGAAAATATATTTATATTTATAAATTTTGCACGATAATCTATTTTTACAACAGTGAGCTCATGAACGAAAAAAACTACTCATCAGAGAAATTTTAAAGAAAGATGATGTATGCATTTGAAAATCATTACTTTAGGGTGCGATAAAGAGCTTGACCTCTGAAAAAATATCCCTCTGTTGTTTCTCACAATTACTCGGCATTATTATCATTATTATTATTAATACTCCCTCATAAACACTCGTTGAGTGTACCCAAAGGCACAGCCTGTGCGGGGAGAGGGCGGCTATTATTATTATTTGCCGTGGCGCATGCTATAGATTACCAGATATAAAGACAAAGTGGTGTATTAACAGTCGAATTATTATATTCTACTGTTTCTTTCAAAATTCTTGCTTAATCTGTCTTATAATTCACCGAGAAAAATTTCCCGACCTTAGATCTTGAGATTTTATAGAAATATCAGTATAAGTTTTTAAAGCAAGATTTTGCATTTTGTAAACATAAGTAATCAATATCTCCAGATTTACCCATCTATAAATATTATATAAAGACATCAAATAATGATCGTTTGAGGACTAAATAATCAAATCATATACTCTTTATTTTTCATATATTCTAATGTTCCTTTGTTGATGTATTTTCTTGTCTTGAATACTTGAGCAGCAGTTGTTAAAGTATCTGAAAGAAATATTAACAATTCTCAGAACAACTCGTGGTATTTTTCTCCGGGTCGAAAAGTTCCGAAAGTGGAATCTCACTGAAACACAAAAAGTTGAAGAGGAATTTGGGAAGTTTCACTAATAATTCGGGAATATTAAAATTTCGCCAGAAAATACAGATATATCCGCTGGCAAGTATCAAAATATGGTCGAAAAAGTATTTTAATCTGCGGTGAAAGAACATTTGTTCCACCGAAGTTATACAATTCAGAAAGAACGCCAAGAAAGCGCCGTGAATAAAATATAAAACATCATAAAAGTTTAATATCTCCGCAACGAAATATTCTTTCGTCCGCAGACTATCAGAAAGAAATAATTCTCGAAATTAGAAATGTACCTTTATTACGTTCCTGAAATATTTTATAGAAATATTTTATTGCCTCGGTTATGTCCCAATAAAAGTTTCGGTGTCGGTCTATCAGTCGACAAAAAATACATTGTTGGTAGTTTTTACATTTTATAATGTTGCCTGGTGCAATATACAGCCCGAATGGGGATCGTAAACTCGGATACGGTCTGCAATTCTGATCACCGTCGTGTAATGGAAAACATCCAATAGGCAGCGTATAAAAACTTTTCATATAACACAATAAAACTCTGTATTACGTTTGTTTATAAATGTGTTCATATTGTATACTTACGACTACGACCGTCATAGCCGCGGGATCCTATGAATCAATAGAACTGCGGAAATGTACCGAATGTGAAAAGTTGTATTGTGTTCCATGGTATTATTTTGTGAGGGAACTAGAACTACGAAAAGGTTTGATGTTTTATATTTACTCCTGTACTTGGTTTCGTTTATTAGACGTTCTTTCTCTACCTGTACTTTAATGGGTTTCATTTAGATACGAATTTATTGTTGAGACACACTTTGAAAACCAATATCAACCATCATCAATGACTATTTTTTTCAGTGGATGGACATTCAATTGTGAATAATGACAGGCTTAGCTTTTCCCGCGATGTGTTGATGATATTTTGACTGCTATCAAAAAGATAATACTTAAATGTTCAGGAATTGACAATATAAACATTTAGACGATTTCTTTCACGATAAGCTATGTATTCTTCGAAGTTAGATATATATTTTCAACGGTTCTCGCAAGTAGGGTAGTTTTACAGATGTTTGGAACGTTGCTCATATAATTCCAGTTCGAAAAACGATCTACTATGTCAGTGATGTCAGTGACATGCACCCTGCCTGCATTCTGCCCTTATTCTGCTTGATCAAAGCCAGCCATCGATCTATTTGATTTTGATTTGCTCTTTGGTAAGCTAGAATTCGAATATTTTGATGTAAGTTTACTAAAATGGAATAGCTATCTCACTGGCCGTTCACAAAAAACTATTTTGTGATCACCTCTAATAGAAACTTCTTCGTTGTACCACAGGGAAATATTTTGGGGCCCTTAATATTCAATTGTTTATTTTCGATTATCTATCTTCGTTATCACATTGTTGGGTGCATCTATTTACTTACGCAGATAATTTACAGTTTTATATGTTTTTCCATAACACTGATACAGAAAGTTGCGTAAGCAATGCAAACTTTGATGGAAACAATCTGTTGAAAGTATTTCCGTCAATCTAAGATTTATATTTTTCGAAAATTTGAGCCTAGAGTCTCCTTCTTTATCCAATGTCCTGATTTGGTTTTATGACTTCTTTATGTATATGTCTTTCATTCTTTTTACTTTTTACTTTTCTTGTTCACACGCTTTGATTTCTGACTTGTTTTTTAGAAATTTTATCTTCGTCAATTCATCTTTTGTGAGATCGTTATTCCACGTTCAAAATTTGTCTTTCATTGTTCTGGTGATGCTCTTGAGTCACTTTTGCCAAATATCAATCTGACTTTGACTCTGTTTCATTGGGTATGAACAGCTCGACATTGTGGTTTCTCAGTATTTTCTGTAAACTAAGAATTTTCAATATGAATTGTATAATTGACAGTTTGAAAATTATCCGAATAATAATACTCCTTCATGTCTAAAAATCCTGCTGTGTCGACTGATTAGATTAAAAAAAAAATTAAAAGAAAACAAATGAAATCGCGGTCTGCTTCTGTGATCGGATCAAAAATTTCGTGGTGCAATATTGAAATTGAAATTGTTTTTTCGGTTAACCAGCTGTCGTCCCCTTTCGAACGACAGCCCTCAGGCCTCAGAAAAATTAATTGAAATCGCTGGGCTTTGAACCAACGACCGGCACACCAGAATGATCACAAAGCATTGATTCTAACCACTCAGCTACCTGACCTTCCAAATTATTACCTATTATTAATACCGAAAGTGACTAAGTTTTTACACCCTACTGTTTCTCAAAATCATTCATAAGTACAAGTTGTGAAAGTCCGTGATAAAGTAAAAAAAATCACCATTCCTACTGAAATCTATCAATTTTGCGAATATCATTAAGCTTAAGGATTTGATTACTTTACCATTTGTTTTATATGTTTAAATGGTAGAATATTTTTAGTGTAATTAGATCATCAAAAAAAAATGTCTGTCGAAAAAAAATTGCACAAAAAAAGAAATATGTTCACTATTACATGACATGGACAGCTTTCAAAATAGTGAAAGAACATTGCAACACACAACTTATCACACATATCACTTCTGAAAAGAAATTAAACCAAAAGTAAGCGCGACAAAATTATTATTTAGATTATTTTTTGACAATTCTTGCAACCAATCGAAACCATCGATTCAAAGCATTCATGTACGTTCAGGAAAATCACAGCATTAATATAGCGGGAATTTTCTACCCTGAAAATTGCCGCGGGAATTGTTTGTGGCATTTTGTTTTTATTATGTGACAACTGATACTTTTGATCTGATGTATGTCATCAGTTTGCATGAAAAGTGAAAAAGGATTCGAAAACGGATTAGTACATTATCATTCGATGAAATTTTAAGAAAATCAACGAAAATGTATGTAAGAATACAATTTTGAGTAACGTGTCAATTTGGAAACAGTTTCAATTGATAACCTAAGGACAGAGAGGAAGCTATAGTTTTCAACAGAACAAAACAATGTTACGGAATCCTCCAGCCAAAGACAAAACATCCATAATAATTGTATATGTCATGATGAGAACTTCAAATTCCAAACTTCATTCTGTTTATAGTGATTCAAGTAAATTGTTGAAATAAAAATGTTATATGTATAGAGAATAGGTCTATGATTGGGGCATTGAAAAAAAATGTACCGTCTTGGGACAATTTTCAAGTTCTTCAAATTGCCTGTGTCACACGATACGTCCCTTCAATGATGTATTGATTTCAAAACTCGAGTACCTATTCGTACTACACATTTGTCATGGTATTACACCGAATAAAAAAAAACATATTTTTTTTAATTTTTTTTTCGGTGTTCCATGTTACCCCCAAGATGGGGTAACATGAAACCCATTGCTTTTATTACCGTTATATCATTTTAAACACGGCTAGGGCATCATAGGACACTTTTCAAACTTTTTAAAAATACCTGAGGGAGAATTTCCCGAAATAGTCAACAACAACAAATTTTATTAAAAAAAAACTCAAAATTAACAATGGTTCTTTACATGTAACAGTATGAACTTCGATATAAACTCATCTATTCATATAAAAATATGCCGGCCTCGGACAATGCTCTTTGGTTGCAAAATTTTCATAATTCGACATAGTTCAACTTCGTCTTCGTCATTAACTGGAGGAAAAGTGAAAATATTTGGAAAACTCGTGGATTCACGTAAGAATCTCAATGTGACTTTGTCAGGAGGCGTAATGGAGATAATTTTTCCAACAATTTTTTTTTCACTCTTTTTTAGTGTTCTGGTTATAAATATATTCGACCAATGCAAACTGGTCAATTTCTATATTTTCTAAGCAAATAGCATTTGTGAACGTGTTTGACACTGCACCACCAGTCTCATTATTGCATGGTTCTACATCAGTCTCATTATTTGTAGGTTCTATATCTGTCTCATTATTTCTATGTTCCATAATAGTCACCTCGTCTGTAGGATCAGTTTCAATATTATATTCAAACTGGTCAAAGTCTCGTTCAAAATCTGAAAAATTAAGTTCAGACTCTCCAGAATCTCAGAATAAGTTTCTTCGTCCGATGTTACAATCGTTGTTTTCCTTTTCTTTTTCTTCTTCTCTATATTCAATTCAGATATGCCTTGTTTCTTTGTTTTCTTCTTAATCTGTTTACTTGGCCCTGGTTCTTCTTCTGGTTTAAGCATTCCCTCAACTACACTCTTTCCTGGGGGCAAATCAATTTTTTTTTTCCTTTTTTTTAATGGCACTGTCTCAGCAGTTCGCGTTCGTTCTAAAAATAATTGGAAACTTTCAACTAATTCCGTCGTTTCTCCTGTTCTATTCGGCTCGATAATATTAAGTGAAGTGGGCAATCTCTTCAATACCTGCTCTTTATCTAATGGATAGATTCCAGAAGCTTTGCTATGTAATACATATATAGTTATTATCATCTCTTCCACAAACACTCGCAATAGTGAACTCAAAGACACGGCCAGTGCGTGTAGAGAACAACCATTATTATTATTCGCCGTTACTCATTATGGGCACGACGGAAGTTCAAAACAAAACCCATTTTTTTAGTGAACAATGAAAGTGTCAACAACGAATTTCAGATACCCGCATATTCGTTAATCAACATAGTAGTGTCGACGCTAAAGGAGTAGTTGGATTTTCATCATTCCAATTCATTAAACGACCCCATAAAGAAACATTGTCTGCTTGCCGATATTAACTATACACTTTTAGTATTCACTTTGTTATCGACTCATATACGTTACATTGTGGCAAAAAGTATCTGATTATATTTTATTTTAACGCCAGTAACTGACGTTATTGTACTATCACAGCCGATGAAACCATTATGGCCATTTACGATCTCACATAATGGGCAGTCGGTCTGTGTGCTGTTTTTCATGGCGCATCGCAATGTAAATACAAAAGAAGTTCTGTAACCGAAAATGTACTCCTGTTTATAAATAAAACTTTGTTGAATAAAATACTCATATTCTCCCATCAACCATCTCGCGGATATATTCATTGTCTTGTGAGATTCTTGCTAGTAGGATGTACCTACCATTGCAATATTCTCCTGAAATTGTAGTCGCCTTCTTCAGCCTATATAAATATTATATCAAAGGAAAATTTAATCCTGGTGTCTTTATTGTTGAGATGAACTGAAATACCACTCTCGAGTCCACTAGAGGAGATAAAGAACGGAATTGGAGATGTAATATAGAACGCACGAAATAATTTATATGGCTGTTACTTTAAGCTCCTGAAATTTTTTCAGTTTCCCTTACTTCTTCGTAATGAATTTCTTTTACTTTCTCAGTTCATCGTTCAGAGTATGCTTCGTTGATGGTAGTAATCAGCAGAAACTTATCCAATTAAAACGCCACTACAAAATGTTGTCATTATAGGAGTCAGCTCAAATTTGCTCAGTGCATATACGCTTGACCAAGAATTAGAAACTGAAAATCCAACCAGCAAAAATTGTGATCAGGAAGTTGGACAATTCTTAACTAAGAATCAAGTTCTCGGTAAAAAAAGGTTGTTCGCATGCGCCGGATACAATTCTACAGGTCGTTTGAATTTCTTCTCTAAGAACTTACACATATAATTGAGTAGTGCACTGCAGTGCTCAGCTAGTAGTATAGGCGAAATTATAATATGACTAGAAATTATTGATTATTCTGATCATCCACGTCATCAACATAGTCCAACTCTATGCTCACTTTGACTATAAATTGGATCCTGTTGAAACTTTTCATATTTCCCGTGAGTTTTACCTTTCTCTATTATTTGATTATGCTAATCTGTTTACTTATGTTGCTCATATTTGAAAAGTATTTTAGTGAAATGAAGAAGTTGCTTCTGAGTTTATCAACTGTTTCTCTGAATATTTTTTGACAGAAACAGAAAATAGCTAGCTCATTTGTAGAACCAATCTGGTACAAGTGTTTCGAACTTGTTGATTATTTAGTTGCTACTTTTTCAGGGAAGTTTTGCTGTGGATTTGGCGATGTGTACTTGAACGAATGCTTAATTCTCTCAATAGGTAATTTGTATCGTAGTGACCACATTCTGCATAAAAATCTGACTTGAAAAATACTTGTTTCAAACTATTTGTTCATCATTGTGTGTGTATGAAGAGTACTCAGATGTATTACCTTCGGATAGATAAATTTAACTACTATGGAATAAGAGGTGTGGCATTGGACTTTCTCAGATCTTACCCCAAAAACACAATGGAAGACATGTCTTCAAAATATAGAAATGCCGACTACGCTGAGCCTCAATGCTCTGTGCTGGGGCCACTGCTTCTTATCATTTATCCAAATGACTTTATTTCATCATTTTTATTTTATATCCCCTGTGTTTTGTGTGTGTTTTGCGAATGATACTATATATTCAATTCAACGAACAGTTATCTGTACTGAACGAAATGACAGATAGGAATGAAAAAAATGCCAACATGTGGTTTACAGCACATGATTTAAATCTCAATAAGGGGAAAACACGAAATCTTACAATTGCATCAAACAGAATAATAAGTAAATTTGAATATTTAAAATACATAAATAATAATGCGTTTGTTAGCTGATGCACCATTGAATTTTTCGTGACAGAACAATTTCAAGAAGTTCAGGATAATGTGTCTTTCCTCTGTTTATTTGTTTATTTGTATCAAAGTTCACTAGAGATACACAAAAGAAAAAATGAAATTGACAAAAATCATTATTATCATAATTATTACTCTACTAGAGATGCTGACCACTTGAGATCTCCAAAGTTCAATATTTCAATCTCAGAACGTAATTCTCTGAACTTGCATCTATTTAACAAAATACCAATTGGTTGGGAAAATCTTCATTTTATCTCTTTTGGAAGAAAGGTGAAAACTCATTTTGAAAGTTTTAACTATTACTTGATGGGATGGACGAATACTTGGACTTTGATATGTATATTTCCGATGAAAGATCGATAAGCAAAGTTTTTCAAGCAGTTTTCAATAAATAGTATTTTAAGAAGTGTTTATTTGTTTTGTCATGTTTTTTGTTTGTTTTACTATGTAATCATTATCAATTGAGAATCTCATATTACTTTATCTCTGACCTGCTACAAAAGTTTGTATTTTGCATAACTTAACCTAAATAAACAATTTGATTGATTTGCCAACTAAAACTTACAGTACTACCGTGCTTAGCAAAAGTGCCGTGTCTACAAAAAATATAAATATTCAGATATTGGATTCTGTAAATTTAAAAACCTATACATTTTGCATTTCACCAAGCAAAAATTATGTATACCTCTGGCCACTTCCATCTCTGTCACTGATGTAAAAAAGAAAGAATTTTTGAGTTTCGGGAAATTTTTCAAGAGATCCGCGGTAAGATGATTGACCAACAGTAACGAATTTACAGTATCTTTTGCAATCTCAGAAAAAAAAACAGTCAATTCTTCAGAGGACTTCTTTTTTTTATGGTACCTTGTGAACAATCTTCAAAATATCAATTCAGAAAGTCAGTTTATACCTATTAGACAAGATTCGTAGTATTTACACGATCACCTTTGTTCATACCCAAGATACATAAACTATCATGATCATAACTGATAGAAATGTGGAGGGTGTTCTATTTCAACCGAATGGCATTCTCTTTTATTGTTCCAAAAAATTGTTTTATAATTTAGCAAGGTTTTCTAGAATACATTCTAAAAACAAGATTCATAATATTCACAAGATCACCCCCGTCGATACCCAAGACACGTAAACTATTATGGTCATAGCTGATATAAATGTAGAAAGTTTCCTATTTATACCAAATGGAAATTCTCTTTCATTGTCTCGAAACATTGATCAATAAATTAGCAAGCTTATCTAGAACATATTCAGAGAACAAAACTCATAATATTCGCAAGATTCACATACGTCGGTGTCCAAGAGATGTAAACTATTCATTATGATCATAACTTATAGAAATGTGGAAGTGTTCTCTGTCAGAGACACACTGTATTTCATGAATTATTTGATCAAACAATCTCTATCATTCTCTATTATTTTTATATCATAACAGACTTTTTCTCCTATAGAGTGTTTTTCTTCTGATCTAAACTCAATTTCTGAGCCTTGAAACACCCCTCATTATCGTGGTTTCCCCCCAAAAAAACACACTTGGCTACATCGCAATTTGTCAAACTAGCCGCAGTAGGAAATGTTTCAATATGTTTCAATTTGTCTTTTTTATGACGATCATTTGAAGAAATATTATTGGAATGAAGGCCGAACCCTTCAACTGCTAAAGAAATGAGTTGTTCATTTACAATTTCATTTTTCCGAAGTTATTTCTAAAGTTTCAAGTGCCCGCAACTGCGTTTCAATTTTGTCATATAGAGTGGAGAGATTCGATTTTGTACGAGACGTGGCATTATTCAAAATGAGTTTCAGTAACTCTCTGACACAGACGTCAATTTGCAAATCTTCCCTGCCAAAACGAGACTTGAGGCTTTGAATGATTTTTTCATAATTCTCATTCATGGCAGGGTAACTTTCCACCAATTGTCGGGCTCTACTGCAAGGAACAGTAGCTTGAATCAAATATTCAATTTTATCAGTTGTTGCAATGTCAGGATCCTCGTGAATCTTTCTAAATTGAGCCCAAAATGAAAGCCATTCTCGAATATCCCCACTGAATTTTTTGAATTCAATGGTAGGAAGCTTAAATTTACGCCTACCTCTCTCATATCGTGTAGATGATTGTGCAGATAATCGTTCAGAAAGAAGTACTGACCTGACTTCATCATCCTGACCCAGCTTGTTGAAACGTACCTTCAGTGTAGTATACTTCGCCCTATACACATCGCTAGACTCCATTTCTAGTTCCAAATTCTCCTCGCTCACATTTTGTGTTAGAAGGGCATCATAAATTTCTTTATCACAAACGACTAGAGCATCATGTTTCTGCTGCAAAATCTCCCAAGCTACCTGAATCTTGCATATCCTTAACTTCGGCTGAAATCAACTGGTCTAACTCATTTGCCTTCTTCGTGAAGGCGGAACGAAGTACGGACCTATGCTTTTTACTCTGCTCCATCTCGCAATCGCACACAATAACAAATTTGGTCAGAACCACGCGTGATTTGTACTTGAAATCTTCGGAACCGAAATCCGCATAATAGTCTATCTATATGAATATGAAACCCGAGATGTCCGTGAAACTCCCGAAAACTGAACGTCCCTACTGTCTTGTCACGATCGCCAAAAATGTCGTGATCCAGACGAAAAGCTACCCGCCGTTCTCTTGGTCACTGGTTCGGAAGTAAATTACTCAAAATTATATGAAACGCAATTTATTCCTTGAGGGAACGCCCAAATACAGTGTGTCTCTGACATTCTCTTTATACCAAATTCTCTTTTATTGTCTCAAAACATAGTTTAATAAAAAATTAGCAATCTTATCTAGAACATATTCAGAGAACAAAACTCATAATATTCGCAAGATTCAGATCCGTTGGTATCCAAGAAACGTGAACTACTCATTTTAATCATAACATGTGGAAGGTGTCCTCTTTATACCAAATGGCATTCTCTTTTATTGTCTCAAAACATTGCTCAATAAATTAGCAAACTTATCTAGAACACATTCATTTATACCTGAATAATCGACAAAAGATGTATCATATATCACACTCGGAAGTCTGGTTCTGGTCTTGCAAAAAATAAAATTCAATACGACGTACCCACTCCATTTGTTCCCATATATCACCGCTGATCCGAAATTCCAATATTCCTTTGATTTTTCATGCAGCAGACTTCGTTAACGTTGTTCGAAATATATTTTCTCGTTTTTCCATCGAAATCCGGTAATAAACTATAAACCTTAAATTAGATAGATGGAGGCATGAGAGTGAAGCGAATCGGAATCGAAATCGCAACGTTACGGGGACAAATCCCAGCGCGCGAACGGTTATTGCAGATTAACATCCTGTGCATTGTATTAATGCTGGAAATTATAAACCGTACACATGATAGATAGAGAAAATTTGATTTTAAAACTGTCCTATCTATATTGGATGTTGCTTAATATACGATGCAATCTAGCGTTGCGTTATTACATGGCGGCCGGAGCCCTACCTGTGCCCCACTCCCCGCCGCCTCCGCGCCACACACATACATATGCATGGAAACATTGATTGCCAATTTACAGCTCTAATATATTAGTCCCTGATTGAGTTTTGCTGTAAAATAGGAATAATGCTGACGTACAGCCAGTGCACATTATTACGGAGCTTAAACTTTGATTAATTCGTCGGACGAGTCTGTGCGGCCCGACGCTATTCTCTCTTCAATCTACTTCGTCTTCATTTGCCCGCTGATGCGCCAGACAATTCGGATGTATGACTGATTTGCCTTTGTCCTCCGGACTCCGGACGTGTATCGATGGGGGTCACACTGGGATAATTGGCCGGTGATAATACTGGAACTTTGATATGCAAAGGGAGGAAGGGTTGAATTATATCAGTGCATTATGATTGGAGTTAATCATGAAAAACTTGTAGTGGATATACTCTTCGGTTTTTCCCGATACGGTCGCACAGTCGAAGTTGAACTCCTTCCTTCATCCGAGGATTGATTGATGGCTGGTTGGTAACAGTCATCAATAATCCAGGTATATATGAATGATCTGCTATCAAGGACTACCGGGAATCACGAAATTGGTAAAACAATACTTTGCATAATACAAGAACAAACAAAATTATAACGTTCCAGGGCGGTTATTGGGATCTAGTAGCGCCTTTTCATTTGAAGTTAAAAAAAACTGCAGCACCACATCAATACAAAACACCTTAGGGTGGGCGTTTAATATCGTGTATTGCGACTTCCAGTTGCATTGAGAAACGGTTACACTTGGAGAACTCAAATTTGGTCGGTGAACTCAACGAAGATTGGAGTACAGATTGAATATATTGAGGTTTTTTTCTTTTCGAATATTGAGATTTTTTTGGTCAGCAATTGAGGAAAATAAGCCAATACGTGCTTCTGTTCTAGGTCAATCTAAAGACTGATAAAAATAGTGCTTCGAAGACTAATTGGAAGTCGGGAAATGGGCTACGAATAGCCCAATTCGAACATATGGCGCGAAACAGTTCCTACTTCACCAACATTCTTACTCATTTCTTAGTTCGGCAGTCTTCTGATAGAAAGCGCCATTGTATATTTCATTCATTAAATTTTCTCAATGTAACAGGAATTTGGTTTTGATAACATCCGTAGCAAGGTCAAGAAAATGAAACAAAGAAAGACGTTGTAGAAGGTAGTATAGGCATTAGTTTTGAGACTTGGATAAAAAATAACAAACAGAAGATTAGTTTGTCAAGTCGTAACAAACGGCGACCTTAATGAGGTTCTTTCCATGAAGCCGCGATTAAATTTCCTCTGATAGTTTCTATCTTTCACATTGAGTTGTAGTAGGAGTTGGGGTTTAGATCTGATTAATTGATGATTTTGGAAAGGACTATTTTTCAAACTAGGAGGATCATGGAAACACGGTTGAAGGATCATATCGCTCGTGTTATCTTTAGACGCGAAAAATATCCCGTGTTACCCAGCATCTTTTGGAAAACTTACTTCCTGGCACTGGTTGGCAGGTTTTTAAACCCCTGCACGTGGGCCTCTCAACTTGGACCCTTTATGCACCCACGTGTCTGGGTTCAGCTGGGCATGCCAGCTTCCTTGGCGTAATTCAGCAGTTTCCTTAGCTGAATCTTTTTGACGTCTTCTGGGTTCAGTATGCTTTCCTCAAAAGTTTCTTTTTTCTGGCACAGGCAAGGAGGTATGACGAAGTTTCGTCTTCTTCCAGGCACCACCTACAGAGTGGATCATCTATGATACCATGAGGGCTGTGTGTCTGTTCAAGTGATTGTTTCCCGTCAGGAGCCCTGTCACTAGCTAGAAATATCGTCTCCCAAAGGAGAGACCTCCTTTTTGAGTTTTCTCGAAGGTCCGGATATGTGGAGCTTCGATTGTCTCATGCCAGACATGTCCTGTTATGATTTTATGAACAGATTTTGTAACAGTTCTTCCATTGCAGTAACAGCCAGGCTATCGGGAATTCCTAGGGTGGGTTCTGGCCCAATCAGTGGTTTGTCTGATCCCTCCTTGGCTAGCCTGTCTGCTTCCTCTTATCCTGACACCCAAATGGGGCTGACTTCTCTTCTTTTTGCTAGGTTTACCAAGGCATATATATCCACACTCAGACGTCAGCCTGGATGTGATCTTGTGTGATCCCAGTGCCATATTCGATATTTTCTCAGACGCAGGAGAATATAGCATATACTTCAGCCTAGAACACTGAGGCGTATTCGCCTAGAGGAATAGAAATTTCTTTCCCTAGTCCTCTCTTATGTACCCCTGCTCTGGACATGCCTCCTGACCTTGAGCCGTCTGTGTACCAGACTATGCTGTCGGCAGGAGGCACGCTCGATGCTATATCATTTCATCCTTTCCTCGTGGGAATGACAATTTTTGGGCCTTTTCTGAAGTTCAGAAGTGGCAGGGTGTTGTCTCTTCCCAACAGTAGCATGGGACAGCTCTCCTGTGCCTTATTCCAGATTAGGAAATGTCCATGGTCCATTTTTATTCCGACCCATTGGCTTGCGCCTTCGAATCTGTAAGCAAAGGCAAAAAGGGTATATTGATTACGTTTTCATAAAATTGTATAGCGACATTACAACAGATAAATAAATAAAACACCGTAAAACTCACTTCGCCACAGGGTATGGGAAAAACGATTGATTTTAACTGCATTGTACAGAGATAGTTCGCTCTTGCCCGTTTAAGTGTTTCAGAGGGCTGGGCAAACCTGCTCACACCTGCTCTACGATGTTATGTAGGTTATCCTCTGCCGTACGCGCTAAGTCTCAGTGTTGTCTTCCCCGCCTCCTCCTAGTTTTGCGAGGGGTTTTCTTGGATCGTTTGTAAAACATGAGCTTATTGGACTTTTACTATCGAGTTTTCAGGGTCCTAAAGATTTACCGGAAAAACAACGAAAAAACCGGGTTCAATGAATCTGTAAGGGGTACGCATGACTTCATGTTCGACGTACAGGTGCAGAGGTGGCAATCCTAGTAGAACTTCCAGAGCTCTAGTCGGTGCTGTTCTCATGGCTCCTGTCTTTCCTAAACAGGCCAGCCTTTGAACTTTGTGGCCTTACTCTTACCTGACCACCACACAATGGCTCCGTACGTTGTGGTTTTGCGAATAATTTCCGTATATATACAGTGTAGGGTCTATCCAGTGATTTGGAAGATGACAGCTATTTTGATGACACAACTTTGAAATTTGGATGAATTCATAGATCTATTCAGCACAAAGCATTACTTTTTGTTTCAAATCGTCCCTCCGTCCAAAAACAACAAGTATAATCAGCATTAGCTCGCAAAATTTTTGTCATGGATTTCTCTGGTATTTTTGTCGAAGACATATGGCGGTTTCTCCTGGAGCACTTGGAGTTGTAGAAGTTAGGACCTCGCCGTCGACTGCTACGAAGTCGGAGGCAGAGGAGTTATATAGCGCCCATTAATTATAACTTGCGTAAATGTAATATTACATTCCGGTAGTGCCATCCAAAATGTTAAATTACATTGGAAGTTGGTTCAGTAGTGCATGTTAATAAGAGTAGTGCCCTGGCGGTAACTGCACGAATTACGTTTTAATGGAAATTAACTTTGAATTGACAGCGCGGATAATGTCGGGGACTGCTTTGATGGAATATGGTACGGAGAAGTGTTCTCGATATTTGGTAACGATCAATGGAGGTAATTGGCGTGAATATTGTGTTATTTCGGTAGTACACAAAAAAATGTGTGGAAAAATTGTATTTTACTGAAAAGACCACATCGTTGTAATACTGAGTTCATTGATGTATTTCAGAAATTTGCAAAATTATGTCCTGTAAAACTACTGAAATTGGTAACATCTTTTCCAATAAAAAACGATGCTTTTTTTCAACCGAACATCGTCTGAGTTCATCATGGTATTATTGTGTGGTGTAAGTTGTTGGGGATACCTCTATTCGTAAAATTCTTGAGGGTGGATTGATTTCACAATAGTGACCCATCATTAGTATCATATTGCTCCTTCTGCTATTGCTATTCATTCAATCAACTGCTTTATAATAGTCAGAGATGTTGTCGAGGAGTATCTCTCGAACATACCTAGCCCGTGTGGGATAAAAATTTTAACACTTCCTTGAAACTAACAGTGTTGGGCAATAGTAATTTTATCCTCCCATTTATTAAATCAATCAGGTTTTTTGTGCAAGTAAATCTTGCTTCAGCAAAATCATCAACTGCACTCAGCATACTGGGGACGAAAACTGATTACTAAAGCCGCTTTTACTGATCTATGGGTTGCCTATAAAACTGTAAACAACTGACGATTGTTTGTGGAACTCTATGACTCTAACGAGTACTTCGTTCTGGCTAGAAAATTCTTCTTCGTAACCGTTGCATTTCAGTCAGAGTATCGCCGCTGAAGAGCACAGAAAAAACATGGAAAGATCTTTCGATGGTGGAAACATCTTTCACGTAATGCGCTAATCCTAAAACTAAGATACAGTTTGCATCTTAGCAGCAGAGTAGTACGAAAAAGGCAACAAATTGTAGTAGCACCGGACAGTTTCAGAGCACAACAGCATACTAAAGGAAGATTGTTAAAAAATTGATAAAATTGTTATTACCGTCAACCGGTTGCACCCCTAGGTGCAACCCTCAAAAGTCAGAGACTTGTGCGAGCTAGGAAAAGACGTAGCCCTTACCTTTTAAAACGTGTGATGCCATGCCATGAAGATGGAACATAATTTTTTTCCCAAGCACCGTCAACAACTTGAGAGGAAAGTTTTCACAAGATCCGTAATCTAACAAAAATAAGAAGGAGAGCAAAATTTTGCATTTTCAGAATATTTGTCCTTGCATTAAGCTTTTCTGCAGCCGAATACGCAGTTTGATTCCATTCAACCCATCCTAAACAGTCGACGTAACACTGACCGAAAAAGTCCGCATAATAGCTGATTGTTTGGAGCTAATCCACCCCAATGCTGTCCTTGTACATTCTCTCGCAGAATTTAAGTTACAAAAAACATCTCTGATATCAAGCTGACACAGCAAAGTCAACCAGATATGATTCCTGAAAAGTTTCATAAAGAAGGCTACTAACTCTTCTGGATATTCTTTCCAGCGCACGAACTTAGCGGCAGGCCTGAAGGTTAATTAACTAGGAACGGACTATCGCACTATAATATTATTCTGGAATCAATTGAAAACCTCCACAATAAAAAACATGGATATGGTAAAGATAGAGCTTATGAAAAAGTCCTAATGCTTACATCATCAAGGTAACTGCACTCACATTAGAACAGAATAGAATGATTATAACTAGGATTTGGCTCCAAGCTAAGACATATGTCATTAGGCCATGCAAACAGCTGAATCTAGACAGTGAGTATAAATGAAAACACATCTACATTCCATTCGACATCCAGAGCTTAATGAAATATCTTAATAAAGTACAGATTTTTGGAAATGCATTTGGAGCCTCAATGAACTGACAAAATAAACAACAAGGTTACACTTGTGTGGATGCCTGGACATAGGGAAATAGCAGGCAATGGAACTTTCAAGGCAAGAATCTGAATCACCGTTCACACGCCCAGAGCCAGTCTTTGATATGAGAAAAACCTGATGTGGAAACCTTATTATTTAGTGGAAGAAAACAAACAACTAACATATTAGCACCATCGACACAGCACAGATGTGGTGACCACGTAACTCTGACGGCTGATACCTTTAAACTGAACATATGAAATATACGCACAATCACCGAAGTACTTACCGGACACTTTGGCCTGAGACAACATGGAAATGAATAGAGAAACCGTGGAGTGCGGAAATTTTGGGCATCGAGGAGAAAACAGCTTTTCATATCATCTTTTCAGGCGCAAACGAACGTTTGGATATATCAGCGTAGAAATAGGCATGCATCCGAACCACACAGTAAATAGACTACTGAACCTGGTGTGAGGTACAGGCCTATTAAATAGGAACCACTGAAGTGAGAACAATACAATAGACCCTAGCAGGTATTTCACTTGTCAGCTCTAAATCAACCAATCAACCAATACTTGGCTGTATGTACTAGCCCACTGCGACATTTGCAGATCTTTCATGAAATTTCTTAATATATTTCAGAGTTCTTTCATGTCAAGCTTGGTCTTCTAAGTGGTTTTCCTTCCCGTATTGCATGTGCTTTGACCTTGTTGGTCCTTTTGAATATAAGGATTATACTTTCCGGTAATAACCTGTTAGTAGACATTATTCTGACGGCCATTCGATTGTGGCTCAGTCGGTTTGCTGAGACTTTTGGGCAAGGGCCCTTTTACAAACCTGGATAGTTATTCCACCGTTTTTGTGATTTGTTCACATACATTTTTTCATGGATTCTTTGTATTTAATGTTGCGATGCTACGGAAGGGTTCTGGACCCACTGGAGCTCCTTACGCTCCCTCTAGAGCAGTTGCATTAGCCTCTTTGCTTCCCCGATCTCCTTTGTGTCATGGTACCAACGCCAATACGTATCCGTTGTAATTATCCAATTTGTTTATGATGCTGAAAATTACTGAAAATTAACCTGTTGTACTGAAAGTCAATAAATGAATAATTTCGTTTCCAACCTTCTGTTTCAGTATTTCTATTTATGTAGCGTATACTTCTGCTTGTAGTACAGAAGCATGTTGTCCTAGGCTTATCGGGAGTCTGATCTTTTTATTTCAACTCCAACTTCTTCTTTGGTCTTTGAGCCATCTGTACAACAGGCCTCCGCTATTTTCAGTCTTCCAGTCTATTCCATGTGCTTGGCTTATTGGAGTTTACTTCAGATTTACACAACCAATTTACCAAATAGTGTTGTTTTCAGTTCACACAATGTAATTTGTTGAGGTATATAAAGAAGTTGTGCAGAACAATTTCCACAAAAACACAGTTCAACGAGAATCACGCTTTTTCATTACGTTACTGTGTGATCCTCCCCACCGTCATTTTGTTCAAACCATTCATCGAAAATCAAGCTCATTCATCAAATGCGATAATTTCAGATCGCAATCTGCCAACGATCCCGAGTATTTCGAAAGTGTAACGCCAATAACCGCAACAGTTTTCATTGACGGTGCACACAAAGCGCAATTAAAAACAAATCATTTATTATCATTAGCACACCGATCATAAATAAATTTTCAATAATTTCATTAATGAATCATATATTTCAATCACTTCGTGCGTTTTGTAACAAAATAATGTTACAAATGTACGTTTTAAATAAACGTGTCTCTTTAAAATACTGCCAAATGAGCAGTGAAAATATGTTGGGAGTCGCTTTAACGGTTTCATTCATGGTGATACATAATCGACGCGATTTAGATGCATGTAATCGTCATTGTACGAAATGAACGAATATTTTTGTTTTTTCTATCGACGTGATGAATATAATTTGTTTATGTAAATAGCAATATATCATGGAAGCAAAAATAATGAATATTTTCAAATATTTGTTTTTTCGAACGAATTGCAGGTTTAGCGGCATCATTCTTCACTCCTCAAGAGCAAGATAATAGTTCACAAAAATTCTTACTGATTCCCCTCTACTATAACTCCAGGTGTACTCACCTCAGGCATAACTGTACATAGTAAGTACTTGTATAATGTTATTCGCATTGTGACAATACGTCGTTGAATATTGAAATGGATAAATAAAATCAAAATATTTTGATACTGATGATCGCCTGACCACTAACATTCAAGTATGGGTGAAACTGATCAGTAATCACAGTGAAAATTATCATACAAATAAAAAAAAAATAAAATTGATTCCCATAAGTACCATTCGATCCATTATATAAAAGCAGACTTGTAGCTACCTACTTCTCAAGTTTACCAGTACAAAATGTAAAAAGACAAGTGAGAAAGAGTTTTGAGTTTGTCGGGTATACAAGACGGTCCATGTTGTTAGGGTTTCGTTAGCATATGGCTCATTGGAGCTCATTCGTGTCAATCGGCGTTAAAGGCACGTCTTCCCCAGTGAAACAAACCACTTGAAAACCGTCTAATGGTTAAGCACGGGCCAAAAAGCCGAAAACACGCGGACTGTGCACGCGTTACATGATATTCTCAGTTGCGAGGCACATGTCCATGAGAGTCTCCATCCAACAGAGAGACGCATCTGGTTCGAGCAATCGAGTATGGCAAGTGTGAATGAAGGCCAGTTACTCAGCGAGAAGTGCAAACAAATATTTCGCTCACCTCAACAATCGTTCTAACAATCTATCAGTTTTGCAATAGTTTGTATGTCTGATATCACATTTGTGGTGCTCCTAACTTTATTAATTTATTAATTTATTAAAGCTATTTAGGGACATTCGATAATAGTTCTCTAGCCCCACACTTTTTAAAATTTTTGTTTATGAAAAAAATACATCATCATCTCAACATCTCAGTGAAAGACGTTAATGAAAGTGGAGAAACAAATTGAAGAAAAAGACCGTTAGATGAATTTATTTAAATTTAGTAAAAGAATCGTGAATTCAAATATCACGCAAACTGATAATACAATATGGAGCATTCTTTACAGATATTCACGCAGAATGAAATTATATAAAACTTTTTGAACTTTTCGCCGAATACTCGGAAGTAAAATGAAAATGAAACATTTCAGATTTCTCCTTTAAAACAACTGCTAAATACTTGAAATAAACTTTCTAAGGTCTTTCTCGAATCTCTTTGTTGGTGAACATTTCTATTCACTGGAAATGTCTGCTTATACAATTGAAAATGTAAGCAATTTTTATCGAAATATTTTGTTATACTGTGTCCACTCTAAACGTGGCTACATATGGAAAAAAATATTGAAATTTCTGAAAAACTTGTTCGTTTCTGCATGTCTAACAACTGAAAAATCTGTTGCGACTTATATTACGTGACTTCAGATTTAGCGAGAATTAGAAAAAAAGTTGTCTGTGGTGTCTAAAAATGGATAAAATTGACAAGATATCCAATCATTTTATTTTTTTTTTGTAATCCAACGGGGACTTCATGTAGGTACCAATTCTAAAGAAGATTGTAAAAAAACAACAAAAATTCCATTTCATTACTCTAACCTTATTAAGATAATAAACATTGTACATTCTTGTTTCATCTAGAGTAGTCAATATTCCTGCTTTAGGAAAACTTATGTGAGAAAGTTGTAGTGAACCTTTATCAATAAATAACTGACAAAAAAAAATTTATTCGTATGTTATCGATTTCACTATTGATAAATTAGAAACTAGAACATTTGAAAGCTATCAAAAATGTGATACATTTCTGGAGGAAATCAGTGAAAGGACTTAAAACAGTAATTTCAAAATGTTTCACACAAATATACGCAGTATCGCCAGAAATTTTAAAGAACTCAGAGTTGCTTTGAAATATTTCAGAAATTATTTCGACGGTCGTGTAATGTACATAAAAAGTTCCTTGAATTTTGTGGCAGAAATAAATGAAATAGGAAGCTCTAAAGCAATCAACTTGAAAACAGAAACGTTTGAAGAAACAAATATTTCGTAAAACCGAAAAATGCCTGTCTCCCCACACAATTCCACAAAGTGGATATTAAGGCAAATATCTGACAGAAAACAACTACTTTCCCCTACGGATATTGAATTATATCATCATCACATTATATCGATCACCATCAATTTGCCCTTACGAATTCAACGAAGCACTGAATAACTTTCAAACTGAAAAATAATTAATATTATAATGAGTATGGTTACCTGTTAGCAATAAATGAGTATACGAGGGTACAAAATAATTATAAAACATGTATTAATCACATTTTTTTGAAAACCTCATTGGAAAATGAAATTGTACACCCAATGATTATACACTCTTGCATATCAGACCATTTTCCCATTGAGCTTCAGTATTCAGGTATCAACTGAAACTGAAAACTGTTGATACGTCAAGAATAGTACTTCGACTACGCCACTGAAGATGACTGCCACAGTTGCAGTCGAAACGTTCGGAGGTTTAAACCAAAGACGACCACGGCAAAATCCGGAAAACAACCAAATCAACTTGCAACTATCGATTTCTCAGCTTGAAAAATCAATATATAATGCTGTTTTAAACTGATTTGTGGTGAAAATTACTTTCGTTTTGATTCATTTTCCTCTTTCTCTTTTTTATGTAGTAGTTCATATACAGTGCGGTCCATCGGTATGAAATGAATTAATTTTTGGCGTTATTATGTATTTTACAGTTTGAAAATATTACCCCCTTCAATTTAATTTAAAATGAGAAGTGGGGTCGTGTGGCATCGTGTTGGAATGGGATTTTCATTGTCTGTTCAGCAATACTAAGAATTTCATATTTGGTGCAACCATAACTGAGAATTTTTTTTATTGAAATTTGAAAATATTGATACTGTAAATTATGTATCTGTTGAAAAAACCTGAAACAGGTCGATTTCTATCCTCAATTTGACAATTTATAGTATGAAAATATTACTCCCTTCTGGGATTTTCATTATCTGCCAGCCACTCATAAATATCACAATAACAGTAGTCTACTAGATTGACATTATATTATTTATGGGTTTTTTGGTGTCTTGAATAACTTTTTCCTGACGTTTAGCAAGGCAGATAAGAAACTAACTGATTACTTCTTATGAGGTTATTCAAAAACAAAAATATATTTCAATAGACTAGACAAAATTGCATATTTAAAAGCAAGGATAACGGAAAAAATTGACAACACTATCTCTGAGGTCCTACAAAATGTTGTACGAGAATTCCAAGATCGCCTTGCTCATTGTCAAGGAGCGAATGGTGGTGGTCTTTTTGAACATTTCATTTAATTGTAAAATAAATTGAAAAACAGTTCCTAAAAAATATTTCCTTTATTCTACGTACAGTATAAAAATTTCATATTTTCAGACCAAATTTTTTCAGCTATATTTGCACCAAATTTTGAAAACTTAGTATTGCTGAACATTGAAGTGAAATTCCTTTTGAAAAAGATGCAACACGACCCCCTTTCTCATTGAAATTTTTTGAGGGGGTGTTCGTAATTCAGAAGGGGATGATATTTTCTTACTATAAAATGTCAAATTGAGAATAGAAATCGAAATGCTTCAGGATTTTTAAAGAAATACATAACTCAGACTATAAAAATTTTACATTTCTAAAATAATTTTTTTCAGTTATGATTGCACCAAATTTGAGAAACTTGGTTTAGCTGAACAGAGAATAAAAATCCCTCTCGGACAAGGTGCCACACAACCCCCTTTCTCATTTAAAATTTTCGAGGGGATGCTCATAATTCAGAGGGGGTGCAAGAAGGGGGTAATCTTTTCATACTTTAAATAGTCAAATTGAGAATAGAAATAGACTTGTTTCAGGATTTTTTGATAAAATACATAACGCTAAAAATGAATTTATTCCATACCTATGGACCGCACTGTATGTGGTATACACGTGTATTGCAATATTATTATATACACATGTAATTGGGTCGTATGACCTGTTGGATGTATTCTCAAATAAATAAATAAATGTCTGATTTTCTCATTGATATAAGGTTGTGTAGAAAGCTGAATGAGTTGTTGGGAATATTTTTTTGAAAAATTTGGGTATATTCAAATGTGATTCATCTCATTTTTCGTGCTATATGTTCTACTTATCCTGAACACGATTGAATGAACTAGAACTGGAGAATTACTGGCGTCCACACCTTACCAAGTATTATTGTTGCGTTGTAGTTCAGCAAGAAATAAGGTAAATTTGTTGTTGACTTGTAGACTCGCTTGAAGAGGCGTTATAATGATTGATCCTCTCTGAGAACTTCTAGAAAAAGCACCACACACAAAAGGACTATTCCGAAAAAAAAAATCGAGAAGTATCTCTTGAACAGCACGCGAAAGTGTGGCGGTCGGTCTCGTTCGCCGCCCACCGCAAATCAGCTACAGGTCCACGTAAACATCACACACGTCCACTACAACATAGTGTTGATCGTGGCTCATTTTTGAGGCTAATCCGACAATGGCCCGTGGCGGGGACGGGCGGGAACGGCGCTAAACAGCGCGAATTTAGCGGCATCAATCATCGGCTGTTTTACCGGCAGAGATTATGGTCCATCCGGCACTCTCTGTAATGCGATCATCGGGCCCACAATCAGTCGATCAATCGATATAATGCAATCATTGTGCGTTAATTATGAAATACTATCGCAAAGTGTTGACCGCTGTTTGATTTCCGTCGCTATTTTAGTTCGAAATGTCATTTTAATACGGTAGTGTGATGCGGTCGGCTGTTTTGACGGCTCACGGTTTGTAATATGATTATTTATTATAATTGCCGGTTTTATTGCGCTATTACGCCTGATTGAAATCAAACAAATTTATTGACTGATGTTGTATTTTGTGTGGACGCATCGGAATTGGTCGCGCGACGACCGCTAGACTGCACGTTAAGGTAACTTTATATTAGATTTTGAAAAAATTTCTTTAAATGCGATATTATTCCATGTAAAGATTTTTTTCGTTCAGGAGTATGCGAATACTTTGTACAAAGGTATCTGAAGATTATTTTCATGAATGAAAAAATTATAATGAAAAATTAAAAACAATGGTTAACCCAAGGAATAGTTATATCTGCAAATAAATCATTGCATGCCATAGTAAAACAATTTCGCATTGAGTTTTTCATTACTTATTTTAATGATTATCGCCGAATTTATCATCCGACGTATCATCAAATCTGTCAAAGAAATATACTGAAAGGTAAATTTGAGACGGCAAAAAATAAATTGAAAGAAAATTGAACTCATCAATGTAAGTTCAGATACCATTGAGAATGTAACCATATATAAAGATAATTTAATGATACCAGAAATATCATTTAAAATTGTCGCACACCATAAAATATCCTGTCCGCTCGAAAAACCAATGGTCCGTCTTGTAAATATATCGAATTATACTTTCAGCTTTTAACTCAATCTTTGCAAAACCGTCCACGATACATGTTACGAAGGGTCCTTAAATAAATAAACCATGTTTTTAAGATTAGTTTCAAGTGTTCGAGTGTGAAATATAGATTTCCGGTAGGGACATGCAATTTCATGAAGTAAAGCACTTTTAAAATATTTGAATAGATCCAGATGTTGATATATTTGTAAGAGGCAAGATCGAATTTCTGAATTTCGACATTGCTTCGTCTCCATACAGTAAATTTGTAGAACGCTGTGTATATTCTGTTACTTTTGCATAAGGTCTGGGAAATCATCAAATTTTCATTATTAATTTTTTCTCATTCCCCTGAAAAGTTGATTCTTCCACTCTATCCAACTTTTAACGCATTCATTATATTTTGAATAAACTAGATCATTGTTTCGCATCGTTAGGATGTTAGTAAATTATCTTGCTTAATTTTTATTGATTTATTTCAAGTTTCAATAATATTCAATTGCTGAATGTCCTAATTAAATATTTGGTAGTCGTGATTATGTTTTCATTAATTTGATATAAATATTTGAGTTTTATTGAATCTTGCCTTCCATTTATAAAAGTTCATATACTGGCTGTTTTAGCCATGTCGAGTTGAGAATCTCAATTAACAGAGTTGAACAACCAGAGTAAGTGTTAACTAGTAAATTTTACGACGAGACCAATTACAGATACCACTGAAGAGAAAATGAAGCATACCATTCAAGGAACGCTGAAGATTCCTTGACAATAGAGCCCAACATTGCTATATAATTAATAACATCATCGATTCCGCTTTTTCGTATCAGATGAGAAAAAACGCTATTCAATCAAATAGTAGCTTTTGTTTTATTAACTTTCACTGTAAAATTGCTGAAAAACTAACATCCAGTCCTATAAAATGTTCAAAGCGTGTTAACATCTCTGACGACCTTAACATGGAAAGTACTAATTTAAATGAGTTATAAAATACCCTACAGAATATAAAAAAAAATCCACTGACAAAGAGAAATTTTGGAATAGCAACGAAATATTTGTTGACACGTAATTTAGATTTCAGAAAACAAAAGGCACAAATAATGCCATTTTTCCTTTCTTGATCATGTTCACACTAATCTCAATGATGAAGAAGCTGCGACTTTTTTAAAGCTGATTATGTAAATTATGAACTAGCTTCTTCTAGAAAAGCTCAGCTATTATGGAGTGTGTTATAAATGGTTTAGGTCTTAGATAAGCGACAGAAAAAACAATTGGTGAGATTCAATTGAAATTTATTCACCAGCAAATAGATTTTATAGGGCGTCCCACATGGATCTGTTCTGAGCCCGATCATTTTCCTCATATAATCAAATGACCTGACTCTTAGTTCAATTCAAAGAAAATTCACAGCATTCGCTGATAATGATACGACTCTCCTTTTGCTTGGAAAGGATAGCAAAATTATCAAAGATACTCATCAGGTTGACGGATATAACAATTTTTAACAACAAAAAATAATAATAGAAGTATAGAAATAGTGAAAAAATTGCGTGATTATGATTATTTCTGCCTAAATACGAACAAAACAAACTGTCATCAGCTCTGATGTTGATAATCTTAACGTCAGTGGATATATATCAGGAATAAATTTTGTTTCGTCCGTTTTTACATATATGTGTATATTGATATTTTTTTTTTAATTTTATATATTCTTGCGTTGAAATTACTAAATTTTCAATTTTATTAGATTTTTTAATGAGAATATATTCCTTGGACAATGAAATATATTTCTCTCCCTCTCTGTCTATTTTCAGCAGTCATTTTTGAAATTGTTGTTGAAAGTAGAAGATATCAATGTATATATACGCAAAAAGTGTTCTGATTTATCTGATGATCAGAAATAGCCTGTAACTGTTATTTGGGAAGTCCCTTGTTTAAAATGGGTTCCACGTAGCTATAGCAAAATCAAAAATCGTATAAAGGGGTCGTTCGGAGTTGACGAAGGTTGTTATGAGGATGTAAATGACAACCACCACATATATTCAGTGGTATTTCGTGATTAGATGGAATTTTTTCTAACTTCGAACAATCATTCCCCTTTCACCATTATTCCTTAATGAGAAATAATGTTTATTTCAGTGTCCGAAGACCGAAGAGCACGGATTAGATAGATCTCCGTCAACGTTTTATATTGCTAATATATGGCGAAGGAGCCAGTTTTCAGTGTCTCGTAACCCCAATAATAAATATAAGGTAAATTCTGATACATATCAACTAATTTCCTGTCAGACATTGAACTACTGACAGATATTTGCACATATATTTCGGAATTGTTGTCTGTCGTCGTGAAGACCTTCAACAAGGAATTATATTTCTGAGTCATTACTTATTTCCACAATGAGGTGCTCATTATTTTTTTTCAAGGATATGTTGCATGTATTTTATCCTCTGTGTCTCTGTATTATTCATGTAATAAAAAAAAATATTAATCCGTAGAATGTTTCCTATTGAATGAAAGTTGGTATTATCAGTTATCTCTCCTCGAAAGACGGATGTCGATGCTGTTTATTTCTTTCTACTCCACTTTCGCATTAAGAAAGACTTATAACTATATGGTAAAATGCATATGCATCCGATTCTTGATAGTGTAAATTTTTTTAGTACACGTCAACCGCAAGGCTATTGAGATAATTTGCTAAGGAAGTTCCAATTATAATAAGTGATACCTCGAATTCGTTCCCGACTGCATTGTTCCGATTAATTAAAAGCGGTAGTTATACGCCTTCGGAATCCGAAAAAATAAAATGTAATTCATTAGTAACTCGTTGTCAGCAGTCATGCCAATCTGGATGAATTTTCTGTCAATGGATATATGGTTTTATTTGAAAATTGAAGGAAACGCATAATTTTTTGTTCTGCAAGGTTGCAGTTCTACAGATTGATCACGAGGTGTAGCACGCTCAAAAAATGTTTTTTATTTTTCAAGTTACACGTTTCAAATTGGTGCCGTTTAAATCAAGAACCCACTTCTTCTAATTGAAACTCATTTTTTTTGTTGATATAATTATTTTTCAAAATTGAGAGACCGTTCAAATATGGTTCTATGGAAGAAAAATCAATCAAAAATAATTTTGTCTCACAGTCTTGACAGTTACCAAGGGAGGCTTCGATTCAATATTAAATTGAAGAGCGCCCAAAGTGTTATAAAAAATATATCATAAAATTTTCGATAATTTATGTCGGAAGTTTCTGAAAGTTTCCGAAATAATCAAAGATATAAATTTTATTTTAAATGTTCTCAGAATGGATTTTTTTAATCGACCCAAGAAACACACTTATATTGGAACAATGTATAATATCATGGAAATATTGGCATAATATTAAAAAACAATTGATTATTTCGCCATCCATTTTTTTGCTACTATATTCTATGACCCTACCTTTTTGACTGTAACAGCTGCTTTTTCATTCCCAGCAATTCCATTACGAGACGGAATCCCTATCAGTATACCTTTTTTTCCTAGTTCTTCGATCCCATAAAATTGGTTTTTATTGGTAATATGATGGGGTTGACTGTATACAGGGTGGTCCAAATAGTGACGTCCAAAATAAAAATCTGAATTCCTCACACCCAGGGGTATTCGAAAATATACCATATACGTTCAGCGATTTTCTATAGTTTTCGAGTAATACATTTTAGTATCTGTTTTTGTAGTAGGTATTTTTCAAATTTCCACTTTGCGACATGATTGTCATGAATGTTACTTTCATACAAAAAATTATGAACTTTCCAAGAATCCTGCAAGATACCCAAAAAATCGGCGAAATAGAGATGAACTCAAATTTTTCCCGTAATTTGAAAATGCGAAAAGAAATATCCATAAGTTCTACCTAACTTTGGAAACTTCGTCGAAGGTGGATTAGAAATCCTTCCATGTCTAATAAATATTTTGACTATTTTGGTCACTCCTTAAAAGTCGATGGGGTTTAGGTCTGGCGAAAGTGCAGGCCAGTCGATCGGCCCTGCACGCCCAATCCAAATTTGTTGGAAAGTTATGTTTAGATTCTGTCTTACTTGTTTCGCGTAGTGGTAAAGAAGCACCGTCCATTTGAAAAATTATTCGTTGTCGTAACTCAAGGTCCACGTCTTCTAACAATTCAGGAGGGTTCCTTTAAGAAGAAAGACACGCGATATGGCAATAAACGAGTAAACTAACGTCAAATTAGACTTCAGTCGTCAGGGATACAGAAATATGAGTAATGGGGGTCACGGAGCAGGGAAACTGATTTTGAAATGCTAACTTATGGTTCAAGGATTTTTAGCCTATCCAAGATTTTCTCCAAGTGTCATGATTATTCTCAAACTACCTGTTATTCTATCCTAAGTACGAAAATAATAAAAACTGTCAATAAACGATACCCAATTGCCAAGCTGAAGAGAATGATCCAATACCTACCGCCGAGTGATACCGTCCAAATTTGTAAACAAATAGTGGATTAAAAACAAATCAAATATTACTATAAAGGTCGTCATACAATGAGCATCGACAATTGGCGCTGTATTTTCAATATGAGTATTTCGACCGTTTGTTCACCTGTCATGTTTGCTATCTACAATGCTCAGGTACGCGTATTAGTATTTGTGTTCTATTATATTATTGAACCGGTCTGCAGGACCCCGCTTTCCGGTTCATCGTGTCGTAACGTGGCTGTTTGTAACTGAATTAATATTAATTTAGTTATATTGCAACGTTATGTTGACGTCATTCACCCGCAATACACCAAGAATATCCCGCCTAAATGGAAACTAGCTATTTCTATACATTATGCACTCTCACGGCTCGGGTATCGCTATTGTTTACATATCTGCTCCAGATATAGATATTGCATGAGATATTATTCGACAAGACGGGGGTGTATCGGCGAGGGGTGCGTCTGAATTCTAGTCTTGGAATGCTGTTCGTTTGAGCTGTGAATTATTTGCCGAAGTACTCCAGAATAGTTGATACAAAGGGTAATAGTATGCTTTCCTAATTATCCGTTTCGTATTGAGGACATGAGAAAGTTATCAGTCATTCAAATGAAAAGAGTAATTCTTTGACTACTTTAAAATACTCTAATGTGGAAAGCAGAATCACATATGAGCAATTCCTTCAAACATAAGGTGGAGAAAGAAAGTGTATCTGAAACCACCAATCGTCTATAGAGGTTGAATTGAATTGAGGTGAAGAGTCATATTTTCTTTACAGTTTTCAGACCAAACTCCAGGTTTCGAGTTCAGATATTTTCTTTATAAAACAGTGGAAGATTATATTCATATTAAATTACATTCATCTGGGGTATCATTTCAAAATGAACCTTACGATCAGGTCTGAATTATACCTAACTATTTATGAACTAATACAACCCGATAATGGGAATGACATCGGATGATATGCTTCCCAAAGTGAGTCTTGAGAAAAACTTTGGAACAATCATTCCAGACGAAGAGGCGTGGAAGGAAGGTCCTCTAATTCAGAAATTGCCTGCCATACAAGAGCTTGGCAGTCATTACAAACTGTCAATAGCCGTCGTACCAGGATAAGATCTACGAAAACGTTGACTCACGAAGTGCTCTTTTTGGCTCGGAACCCGCTTGTAGTTCAGACAGAGCTCTGGTAAAAACTCAAAAGAACACGTGGGTGAAGACTCAATCTCAAGAATGCTGGAACAAGGCGCCAGAAATGAGACAGGCAAAAATGTTCATTAACGAACCATCGCCTTTTTTTTCTGGGTACCTAAGTCAGAAAAGGACAACCTGGATTAGGATTGGGCTTCTAACAGGGCCCTGTGAGCTCAAAGGGTGGTATTCATAAAAATTATCGAACACTTATACTGTAGGTTTTGTCTCTGTCATTACTGAACAAAATAAATATATCTGTTTCAATAAATCCGAGTAAAAGCATTTGCTCAAGGTTTATGCATACGACTCAATGAACATATGAACAACATAGAATTAGAAGAAAAAACCATTTGTAGGTTCTGCCAAGAATATGAGGAAATTGCTGGGTACATATTGCGTCAGTGTGAAAGTTCGACTATAGGCAAAAGTTTTCAATATTAGGAGTGGAAAAACCACAACTTCGCAAGTACATGATAGAGCTAAAGTCTGATTTCTGGAGTCTATTAGCTAGGATGGGATAAGACAAAACAACTCTAAACGAACTGAGGGTATATCCAATAGGTCGCGGTGTAGAGGCTGCTGAGCAAAACAAACCCCATACAAAATCTATATGTAAATCTTACTACGTCGTTTGGTAGGAGCTCAAATTCGGCGAAGAGTTTCTATCACTGTGTGTTCAAACCGATTGAATAAAACACAGTACTTGTTCAAAATTCTAATCGGTAATTGTATGAATGTGATAAATGTAAACCACTAGTCACTATACAGATCTGGTGGAAGGTTATCAGCGTATAGCATTACCGATACGTTCGGTTGATAATCAACCAGTACTGGATCAAAATCCAAATAATCAGCAAATTTACGTGTTAGTGTCATAGTGTATAATGATTAAGTATTTATAATAATAATTTATTTTGAACATCGACCTGTTCAATCGACCGAGCTTAGACATTCGAAATGTGTGTAAACCCCTGATCTGTCGACTGGATTAGTTGAAATTTCAGTGAAGCAACGCCATAGATCAATATGACGAGTAATTATTGATCAGTCGCCGCGCCAAAAACTAACTTCTTAACTATCGGTACAGGTAGATCATTTCGAAGTTAACGACCTTAACGATCATAATGACCAATCATGACCATGACCCATAAAAACTCCAGTTGACAATAAATTTGTCACACTCACTTGAGAACAACTGAAGATACGAACAATCTAAACATCGTGCTCAAACCTAGAGACTCAATACCTCTGTTATTTTGGGCAACAAAAGTCCAAAACTATTTTACTCATATTGAAACGGTCGATAAGTTATAAAATTAACAATATTTTTCACTGACGTTTGGCAGTGACTACTTAGTTTACAATTTTGTCTTATTACTTTCTATAATTAACTTTTCTATTCAAACGAGTACAAAATATACTCCTCAAAATTTAGAATCCAAAAATTAAAAAAATGCTTCGTGTATTCCACACTACATCGGTCCCATTTTCTGTAGCCTTGTATGGTGGAGACGTGGATGCTTAAACTCTTCACGATATTTACTGTTGCTTTTTGAAAAGTCAGTGACTAGAGGCAAGTGGATTGGTAGAAAAAAGATCCCTTTGGACTCCAATTTGAAGAAATTCTCTGGTGCCTGCTGCACCAGACAAGTTTTGCCAATGTAAAAAAGGGTGTGAAAGTCCTGCAGCTGCATAAGGACTTGTTTGCGTTGCACCAGTACCTGTGAAAATTGTCGTGGAAAATCGTGTCTAAATGTTTCTGGCATCATTACAAAAATGTCCAATTTGATCAGCAGTAACTTCTGACTCTTTGATTGCTATCTCAACTGAATTAGGTTACTTTTGAAGATCTATGCAGAATTTGGTTTTCCTTTGCCTCTGTAAAGTCTTTCACACACACTAAATGCATGGAGAAACAGAATCGCATGAGGATCATTTTTGGATGAGTTAGATGATTAAAATACGCAGAGTTCATTTCCTCTTCAATTTTCAATAGTAACTCGTTCAAAATGTTGTGCTTTAGAAAAATGTCTAGTTAAACAATAATCGAAAAATGTAACGCGGATATTAGAAAACTTCTATTTTTAATAAGGGTCTGAGTGCATGCAACATATTAAGTAAAGTGTACTGTTTGCTAAATTGTTCTGGGCCACTGTGAAACCAAATACAAACATCAAAATCATACCCTTCAAATATATGATACATGCAATAAAAGTAAGATAAATATATTTTCACGTCGAATTTTCAAGATCAAAAATTTTGCTTTAAAAATGATCTCATTTTAATTGACTAAGTAAATTGAAAACTGTTGTTTATCATTCAACCGTATATAGTAATGAACTCATGTGGTGAATTTTTTTCCGAAAAATGTTTGAAATATTCAAGGCACTTCTACCAAATTATTTATCAGAAGTAGATTACAATCCAACACAGAAATAAACTTTATTGTTAATGAGTTTTTGTTAAGGTAAATATTACAAAAATATACCCCTATATGTTCAATTATTCATGAAAATTACATTCGCATGCGATGCAAAACCACGCAGGTGGTCTGGGGAATTTGCATTATTTCTCTGTGGCAAACTTTCTCTAAAACAATCGTATTGTTATGAAATACAAAAATTGCATTAATGTGTATCTGTCGCAAAATAAGCCCCAAGCTGCTCCGGATGCTCCCGTACATACTCAATCGAATGAATATCAATCTTTATTTCGAAAACGCATAGCATGCAGTATTGTCTCCGTATACAGAGTTCAGAATTCTAAATAAAACAAATCTTGTTATTACCGCCCAAACAAACAATCCTTTTTATCGGACAATTTTGCTCGAAACTAACTGTGACATATTTCGATGAAGTCGTTACCCCTCTCTTCACACGTTTCAGTACGCTGGAAAATTTGAGGCAAATATTTGACAGAAAACAACTACTCTCCCTCACGGGTATTGGATGACATCCGACAACTATTTGTGCAAAGTTCGTCAACCATTGCAAGTGCTAATTTTGATCCAACATTTGTTCTTTAGATTATACAGAGTGTCTCACTTCTCATGGAAACACCCCCGTATCTTCCGTAATAATCGAGGTAGAATGATGAAACTCTCAGGACTGATGAAAATGCTCAAAATGCACCCACCACCTGAATGGGGTTGACCTAAGTGATATACACTGCCCGCCACTGACGATGGAACAACCCATTTTTACAGAAAAACATACTAGGGGCAAAATAGGCTCAAAATTCCTTCAGATTCGTGATCAGGACTACCAACTTACTACAGAGACACATTTTTCCTGAATAAATTTCAGTCCTGAAAATTTCGAATTTGTCTTATTTCTCATGGAAACACCCCCGCATTTTCCGTAAAACGACGTAAAAAATGTCACAAGTAAAAGATTAAAAATATATGGAGGGAAATGAATCCTTCCTCTGTCAATAATGTACTCAATGAAGTCAATCAACACAATATTTTCATTTTGTGATTTATTAATGCATATGAAATGAACAAATTATTTTGTTAAATATTGTCCGTTTCTCATTACATGAAAAATTAAAAGAGAAAAATTTACTTTTGTTCATTTTGTACGAGAATATCGTCGGGTAACAAGAAGAACTCACTAAGTACTATATTTGAACAATTGAGATAATTAAACATTTGTCCTGCCTTGATCACATGAAACTATGCAATTGATGAATATTAATAATTCTTATAACCGTTGTGACGCGGTTGTCGTAGATAATGAATTTTTCCAGGAAAACCTTATAAAAAGATAATGTACCTACTTAGTGAAAATATGTCGATTACGATAATTTCTCTACTTAGTGAGTTTTTCCTGTCACCCGACGATATATTCTTACAACAGTAAATTCAGGGAAAAAAAAACTATCAGAAAAAGTTTGAAAGAAAGATGATGTAATCATTTGAAAATCAGGACCAATTATCAGCAAATATATTTTCTGGTCACCTACAGTAGATAATAATCATAATAATCTCTATCCGCACAGGCTATGCCATTTTTATATATCCAATGTAGTAGAATATAATTAGAATATGTTATAAAATTTACGTTTTATTTCCAAAAGAAATACAGAACTAATTCTTACTAGATAACAAAAGATTATGTATTTTTATTGTCATAACGACCTCAGTAGAGAGATCAAATCAACAAGAATAAATATGTATACAGGGAGTACATAACAGTTCCCTCCCCTTCTCCTGAATACGAAACTAATTTGAGAAAAAACAAAACCTTGAAACTGGTTTCCTTATTCTCTGTGATCTTCGCAAAACCATTTCATCTGCAATGTCTCCAGTATCAGAAGGTGAAGAGCTTGATGATGTCGGAAAATTTTGATGGTCTAGATTATTATTGTTAGAAGTGTTTAGTAAAACCGAAATATCATTATTAGTTGGGAAATTGGAATTGTTATTATTACTATTGAAATCTTCCGGATACGAGTAATAATATTCATTGGTTTCTGGAGTATTATCACCGATTGATCGAATTTGGTTCAAATGTCGTTTCCAAATACTGGAATCATCCAATCTTACTAAATAGTGTAACTTTCCTAATTTTTAATGAACACGCCCAAATTCCCATTTCGAATCATTCAAGTAATTACGCACAGCAACTCTCTCGCCTACTTTCAAATCGATCGAAATACTTTCGTCCGGTACTTTGACAAGTATATCCAGTCTAGAACGAATATCTCTACCAAATAACAGCTTTGAAGGACTAACACCAGTAACAGAATGATTAGGTTCGTATGATTCAATTGAAAATACTGTATGAACTGCATGGGTTGTAGTAAGCGTTGGAGTTTCGGGAATTTGATTTGGCATTTCAAATATTTTGATTGACCTACCTTGTCAAAATTATGTATTGCAAATGTATTTTCCACGAATCCTTTACCAAAATGATTTCTTGTAGGTTCTTTTGAATTCTCGTCTCCACTTTTATATATCCACTGTAGTAGAATATAATTATGTATGTATAGAATATGTTATGAAATTAACGTTTTATTTCCATAAGGAATACAGAACTAATTCCTACTAGATAACAAAAGATTATGTATTTTTATTGTCATAACGACCTCAGTAGAGAGATCAAATCAGCAAGAATAAATATGTATAGAGGGAGTACCTACATAACCGCCGTTATGGAATATTATCATTAAATTGGACAGAAAATAAGGGTGAATTTCTTGGTAGGGCCCCTTTGCCAACAATTATGAACTTAATAAACATTGTGTCTGAACTGAAATTTGTTGTTCTATCAGTAGTAGGTAATATTGGATTTTAATGTAACCTAAACATATTTGTTACTGTTTAGCGAATGAAATCAGTTACTAATATCATTGGAATATTCAAACATGCACACCTATAATCCGATATCCTATATCAATCTGAACATCGCTCCAACAGTAGATCAAACAGCCAGCCCGATCCTGTAAAACACGCACCATAAATACATGATGTCAAACTCATGAACTTACCTGTTTCTATGCATTTGACAAGATCCAATATGCATTATACAATAGTGGTTTCTCGTGATGGCCACATAAAACATTCATAATCAGGTTCATTATTTACCTCGAACCACTACTGTAGATTGCAGCCTCCATCGAATGCACGTTAAAGATAAACCTTTTCAGCGGATATCTTGTTATGAGTTCTTTTATTTTGCGTACTGGTACAGGATGATGCTCCTTTCAATATATCTCGTGAAATCGTATCGAAGCGTTTTTATCATTGTTCCTATAAAGTCTCATCCGACAAAAGAAAGGAGAAATACTGTTCAGGAGGGAACTGACTATAATATTAAATGTTTGTGTTAATGAGGAACCGTAGTCAACACGTGAATTCATATTGAGAACTGAAGTTTATGTTAACCCCGTTAACAGACATATTTAAATGCTAGATTACACAAAACGAATCCAAAATAATACAAATTCAACCTGAGGTCACGCCTAACTCTGCCAGTGAATTATTTAATAAACTGTCACCTATCGTAGTCTCTCGTAGTAGGTTATCGTAGCAGGTAATCGTAGCAGAAATGCATCTACATGCATGTAATTGATGGCCCAAGCATGCAATATCATTTTCGGGGGAAAATGGTGCAAGACTAACCCGTATTTCATTAAAATTAAATAATTCGATTTTCAACCTAATGATCGATTACTTTGAATTGTCACGAATTGAATGAATATTTATGGTCAAGGTTGAGACATACCTTAGCACTCCAAAACCACCCTATATGTACAGGTACCTCAATTCCAAAGAAATGATTGATGCTGCCTTATTGAAGAGCTGATTCGGTAATTACCAGTTTTGGCTATCGAAAAGTACCACTTATCATTTACAGTGAATATACAAAATCCGGTGAATATCTGTAATTTTTTATATTACAAAATTCGTGGTTACGGTCGGTACTAATGACGGTTCTTATGAGTATATAAGGCGATGAAAAATTATTCCGTCTTACGTTCCAGGGTGGGAGGCGGTTAAAAAATTCAGGAGGGTCAAGGTTTTTTCCATCGGCTTTGGATTGAAATTAGTCACTATTTATTATTCTGATATTGAAAATAAGTTGTAAACATTAAATAGTGATTGTCTTCGCTCTGGACTTAATGCATTCGATTATATTCAGTTGAAAAATGGATATTTTCGAATCATCATAATATTGCCAGTCATTTGAATTTAGGTTTTTATCACTCACTGAATTGGCGTACATAAATTCTTTACTTTCAACAAAAAAAAAATATACAAATACATTTTAATACTTATGTCTGATATAGTTCAATAGAAATATTAGTAAAATTGATATGAAACCCAGTTGACGGATGTTTTGCGATCTGAAATGCTGAGATTACAAAAGTCTCCCCAATCCTAGTTAAATCAAAAACTCTAATTTGTAGAAAATACCGAGGAAACGACTTGATCTTCACAACTTTATTTTAAATTGTCACATTTAAAATATCACGACATGTTTCGCTAAAACATTAGCTTTATCAAGTGATAAAGAATTTTCCTAGGTAAAACATTAATATCTTCTGAATCTGAGACTAAATTTTTGGGACTTTATGTGGATGAGGATCTCTCTTTCAATAGTCACATCTCAAATTTATGTATAAAATTGTCATCAGGATGTTTCGCAACTAGGGTAATTGCGAGAGAGCTGAATATGCAAATAGCAAGAGCAACATAGTTTGCTTTAATTGACTCCCATTTGAGATATGGAATATGTTTTTGGGGAAATAGTTCTCAATTTTTATTGAACGCTGTATTTGTTCTCCAAAAGAGAGCTGTCCGATGCATTTGCAGAGCCAAACTTAGAGACTCTTGTAGACCGCTATTCATTAAACACAGAATCATGACTTTGAACTGTATTTTCATTTTAGAAAGTGTTTGTATGATCCACAAAAAATTCAGTTATGAAATAAATTCCAACTCCCATTATAATACAAGGCATCAAAACTGCACTATTACATTACCAATTCCTAGAAGTTCAATGACGAAGAAATCAATAATTTACAACGCTAAAAAAATGTTCAATGACTTGCCGATATATATTCGATCTTCGGAAGTGCATATGCTATTCAAGAATGCTCTCAAGGATTTACTGTTAAATAAAGCATTTTATACATTGGAGGAATTTTATGATGAAATATTTTAGTTTACCAGTGTTCTTATGTATCATTTTTAGTTATATTAACGTGATTCTGTGACTCTTAATGTTAATGTTTCTTGTTATTTTATAGGTACTTTTGTCATAGTGATATTTTTTATATTGCTAATTTTAATTGTATTTAACGTTTTGTCCACGAGATATCATATCTTCGACAATAATTTTTTTTCGATTGATTGATTGATATATATGTAATGTGTCTCTTTTTTTTATTAAACTTTGAAGTTTTTTCTGCGTTACAAATATTTTATAGTGTAGAAGACTTTCGCAACGTTTTATTTCCTATTTTTGACTTACTATAAATAATATGCATCTGTCCATGGTCCTTGTTGATTGTATACTTCTGCGATGAATAACGCAATATTTCTGGAAAATTCGCTAATCTGCACCATCAGTGTTAATAATATTTACCGAACGTAACGTCCCCCGCGGCATTTTCTCGAGAATCCGTATAGTTGCAATGTCCGTCGAATACATATAATCAATCTGAACAAACAAATGTATGTGTATTATCTTCGCCGATTTTGGATGCACAAGTTATTCCTTGATTTGCCTGAAGGGCATTACATGTAAATTTATTCAAGAATTTCCGGTTTCATGTTAACACGCCGTTTCATTTCCAAAACTATAGGTTTTATCAGATTTTCAATTGGGAAAGCAGGCATTATTTTGTTGAAAGAATGGTATACATATTTAAAAACCTTATATAAATGCAATTTGTCATAACGATGAGTCTAACCTAATATATATATTTCATATATTCCATACAGTTTCTTCCAAAATGTTTGAATTATCTCAATTTATTCGATGGGGTAAACAATCAAAGGTTTCAAACAATATTATCAACTCTTTGTTTCTCATACATCTTTAATGATACCTCTGAAATCTTAGAAATTTTGGACTAGTTACCTTACCTATAATGCCTGCTCCACAGTGACATGCATATTTGAAGAGATTGTTGTCAAACATTTCAGGAACATCCCATTCACGTTATCCAGCCCTTCTACTTTATTAATGTCTCTCACTAGTTGTAGAGATATTTAAGGATCACTTCGCTTCCTATGGTATATCATGCTGTTCAATAATGGAGAAAGGGGGTAGAAGCTTAAATTCATGCATGTTTCATAGGAACGCAGATCGGTACATTTATTATACATGTCTAAATGGCTCAGTCATGATCTGCAATTTTGGCGAAAAATTATATTTAAGCTGAATCCAAATTCTAATATTTCCCTAAGTGGTGAGTGGTCTATGATAGAAATGAAATGCATCAAAAAAAGCAAGAAAACGCAAGTTTGTAATATGTATAGTGACTTTCTCCTTTGAAGGTTTTTAAAAATGATATATTGGAACAAGACTTTTTATGTTTTTTCCTCTGAAAAAATAAGTTTTTTATCATGAAGACGTGAATATCGTGATTAAAATAATATTTTTCATTTGAATAACATTCCTAGAAATCATTGTCTTCATGAAAGAATTTGTATTGTAGTAAAATAGACAAAAATTATGATTTTAGCAGTGTTATGGACAAAAATGTTCCAATACTATACACCAGTTTGTCTTTTATAATTGACCAGTCAATATGTAGCTGGCAAACACCAAAGAAATATTAAACAGGGTGTGGTTTGCGCTTTTTTATGGCGGAATCTATTTTTTTTATCCATATTGATTTAAATTTTTGACTCAATCTTTAAGAAGTCCTTCTTGATTTTATTTTATTTGCCTAATATTTATTCTGAATTTTTTGTTTACAGGTGAGTGGTCTAATTCCAAAAGTAGTCAACGATCGAAAATAATATGTAAGTTGTTTTTTCCGTTGACACAATCATAATTCAAATTTTAGTTAAGTTTTATTCGGCGTTTCCCGTTTCAGAAGACTTTAGCAAGGTCTTTCAATGATCATCAAAATTTCTTAATTACTGGAATTATATAGTATATTGAAATATAAATAATGAAAGAGATGTTTATGACAGAGTATTTTGTATTTTGAGACTGAAACATCCAATTCGAAATGGTTTCAATGTTCAAATGATGGATATAGATACTTCAGATTTTTGGCAACAAATGTAAAAAGACACAATTTCGAATTTTATACCAGTTAATTTTAGCCAATCAGATGCCTGCATTTTGACACGTTGCTATGACAATAACCTAATTTCTTCGGAAATTTCCCTGTGTAGAGGGAAATTAATAAGTGGAAATTTTCCTGTGGCTTGTCAGCTGTCATAAACACAGTGGCGTAAAATATTTTTGATAGATATTTATTTATATCTTAATTATAGGTACATGTTATTATCTGTTATTCAATCATTTAAACCACATTTTAATAGAGCATAGGGAAATTACAATATTTGACAACAAATCCGAGATTAATAAATGAAGGTGCCGCCGATGTAATTCATTAGCGTCCGATAGAAGTAGACTTTAACTTTTTTTCCCTTTCCTCTAGTACTATATGTTATTATCTGTTATTTAATTATTTAAACCACATTTCACTAGAGCATAGGGAATATAAAATATTTGATATCAAATCCGCAAAAAAAATAATTCGCAATTCGCTGTTGTGAGACAAAGCCTTAACAACGGCCTACTATGATGTCCGTTACATGGATAATAATATGTCACCTAAGTATGTCACCAATTTAATTTCTATTTTAGAAAAGTTTTGGTATAACATTTTCTTACCGAATCTCCCGCGAGCATGAATCAATATTCCGGAAATTTTCCGCAGTTGCGAATTTTTTTGAAAATTCGCACTTCGAGAAAATTTCCGGAAATAATTCATGCTCTGGGAAGATTTCTCATATTTCTCCACACTCGAAATTCTCTGTCCAAATTTTCATTATGTCTTTCGTATATGAGGAAGGTAAAAGGTAACATAATGTTTCAAAATATACAAAACAGTTATTGAAATTGTGGTAATGCAAGCACCTCCATGAAGAATAAAATTTTCTGAAAAATTTTAATTGAACTTTTTTCCTATTCGTTGACACAAATCTGCCGGCAGCTGAATATTAGAGTGCATACAAGAAAAAGCTCGTGGAAATCATAATAAATTTCAACAGCACTTCACGTATCGAATCCAAACCATTAATATATCACTAGTCGACTGTTTCCCAGTCGTGAAATAATTCTGTGCATTTCACAAGTAAATCGTAATTAAATATTATGAGGGTAATAAATTGATTTGGATGCATCGCCGCTCTATGACAACCTAATATTAACTTAATAGCGAGTATCTATTCAATTATTCAATATTCATTTATTTGTATGGCCATTTTGACATTGTGATCGGCGTCCAATTTGGAATTGTCGAATATTTTATAATATAATGACGGCCACCCATGTCAACATAAAAGTTTTATTGGCGCATTTATTTATAAACATCGGTATCGAACATGAAATATTACCTTTCGATAAACCCTAATTGAGCATATCGAGTTGAAAATGTTCATGTCAGGTTTTATTATTGACGATTGCTTGTAATGAAACCTAATATACTCGTGATCGATTCAAATATAGCAAAAATTCCAAACAGGGGATGCAAAAACTTGATGGACGTGAATTCGACCAACCCGGCATCAAACCATTGTTACGCAAAAATTTCTCATTGAAAAGATATCTCGGAATCAACTTTGTTTTTAACGAATATCGTCCGTATATCGTACCAAATTGGAATAACTGCCAAGACGGGATGAAAAACCCCATTGGAAACTATTGAAAATGAAACAATGTAGCGTAATTTTTGTCTTCAAAGCTAAATTGTGCTTTCAGACTAGAGACACCCTCTCGAGCTGCCTCAGTAGATGGAGCACAAATTATAGGCTACAATTCTGAATTGGAATTACATATGCTGTTTTCTTGGTATAAAAGACTGAAGATTCCGTTATTTCGAATACATTCCTTTGTTTTGCCTCCGAACAAAAATATGAAAGGGGTAAATATTATGCGCGAAAGACATTTTCACTTACGAATGCAGGCTTTTCCCTTTCTCTGTTCTATGAGGGTTTACATCAAAAGTTTTATTCATGAAGAGGCTTGAATACAACGCACCGTTCACCTGTCTTTATTTTTTACTTTGAAGGATTTCAAATGGCCTAGTTAAAAGCTTTCCTGTCTGTTCCACGAAATGCTTGACTACCGATGATAGTAATGATAAATAGAACAAAGGACCCCTCTCAAACCTTATGGAAAAGTGATATATGTAGGATTTGCCTGAAAAACAGTAATTTTTTAGAAACAGTCAGGTCAAGATTTTCTAGAAAGTGTCTGAATTATAAGACCTGAAGCTTCCTAAATCGTTGAAAACTTCGAAAAAATTATACGGGGGAGAAAATTGTGTGATTCATTTTTTTAATTGCAACCTCTTTTCTTCCCAACGCCAGTTGATTCTACCCTAAAGATAGTGGGGGTTTTATGCCTATAACCCTAAATCTAAATTAAACGGTATTTGTAGAAACTTGGAAAAACTAAAATTTCCGTGTGGTTATAAAAGATATCTGAATTATCAGTAGGTTTTGTGGAATCGACAAGAAACAAATGCTAAAGTGTCAACAAACAATATTTGCTAATAATTTGACGCATAATTTTATTGAAAGCATTTATCATGTCCCGTTTGGAATTTAGTAACAAAAATTACTCCAATTTGTTGATAATTTACGGAGAATGTGACAAGGTTATTGAGAGAGACTGTTGAAACTTCCATTCGCGATTCCCGTATAGACGAACACCCATTCATGACACCCGAACACTTGAAATCATGAAATCAAGCCAAGCTCAACAAAAATCAAGCCAAGCCTAACTATATTTTAATCAAACCAAGCCAAACTTGTGTAAAATAAGGTTGAAATTTTTTTAAAACCTAGTTTTGCAAGGCTAAGCCAAGCTTCTTTGTTTCAAGCCAAGCAACTTTTTCAAGTTTTTTTTCTTAACTTTGATAAACAATGGGGTTGCCATTTGGAAAAAATAAGTTACACAATAAGTTAAGAATTTTTTGAGAAGTTTCCAAGATTTAGAAAGCTTGCTTCAGGTCTTATTCAGGCAAATTCCATAACAATTTTTTACCCAATCCTCTTTGTTTCCAAAAAATTTTTTTTGTAAAATGCTGAATCGGTTAAAATTTTCAAAAAAAATTAAAAACTGAAAACTAAAGCCCTTTAGACATATGTTTTAAATTGAGTTATTCATCCATCCATTTAAAAAAACAAAGTTAGGGTCCACTTTGGGTATAACCGAAAGTCGTAGATAACTGGAAATAATTTTACTGGAACGAGCTTCTCGGAAAACCCCTGTATACAAATTTTCAAAAAATAATCCTAATAGTTTTCCATATCCATATGGACTCAGCTCATCGTGTTATGCCATGTACATTATTCATAGATGATTCTAATATGGAAACTGATAAACTGGAATGTGAAATACTGTTACCTCAATATTAAACGAAAATATCTAGTCTATTCCATATGCAATTTAGTATCCACCATTCATTCCCAATACGCCATATTTAATTTAATACCGGTATAAATTTACAATGTATTGAAATTATTTTATAATTTACATATCCACATTATAATACAAATTACAAAGCTGAAATATAGCTCATATTCAGTTGACGCTTTTAAGTCCTAATACGAGTAATAAAATTATGTTTGTGCCGTGACTGCATACTGATAAAATTTGCAAATTTACCATAACTGGAACTTAGCATCGTTTATGGGAGATTCCTAACAGCAAACAAGATATTAAATTGAAGTTTATTTATTTTAGTACCTCTCCAGGAGATGTTGCCACCTACTTGGTCATAAATTGCATTCGATTTTGTGTTTCACAACTTTTGGCGTATGCATGTGTTTCTAAGTAAGTTCCAAAGGATTTCAGAAGTGGGATTAACGTTATTCCAGTTTTATTATTTGCAATTTATTTGAAATACTGTGTTTGTGTGTGTTTTTTTTATTTTTTCAACAATTTGAGAAATGAAGCGTCCTTACATCACCAAAAAAGTTTTTTCATCATTTTAGATGTGCGGTTCTCCAACAAAGTAAGCATCTTTAGGAGTAATCATCGACTGATTATTACATTGAAAACCACTTATATTTATTATGAAACTTAATATGAACCGTTTTCGAGCAAATTATGTACAGCCAATACTAACATCAACTACTACCATCTCTGACTGAAAGAAGAATAAAACCAACCACATCAGGCTGGATCTACTCCATGCTCATGATGAGGTCATTGGGTTCAGAGTTCTCCAGGAGATGCCCACAAGGTGAGGTACTTTTCCCCCTTGTATGGTCACTCCTGATGGACAACCTGCTCAATGTCCTCAAAAGGAGAGGGGTGGAGCTTCAAGCTTATGCAGACGATCTTGTCATTCTGGTAAGGACCACATCGAGAATGGTAGCCTCTTATAGCCTCCAAAGAACGTTGGACGACGTCCACAGTTGGTGCCAGAGGGAACAGATGTCTGATTTGTGTCAACCCCAGCAAAACTGTGATAATACTCTTTAATAAGAAGACCTAACTTCACTTTCTCTTGGTGGAAAAGTTATTTCATTTGCAGCAGAAGTGAAATATCTAGGGGTTCACCCTTGATAACAAACTCACATGGAACGGTCATTTGGAAAAGGTTCTCCATGAAGTCAGAATGTCCTTATGGACTTGTAGCAGGATTTGTGAAAAAATCTTGAGTCCTAGGTTTTAAACAAATCCATTGATATTTGTTAGACATACGGTGCCATTGCCTGGTGGCCGAAAACTTCACAGCGAATCGCCCAGGTGAAGCTCTCGAGTTTACAGAGACAGGGTTGTCTCATCATTAGCATCACCGTCAGCAGCTATGGAAATCTTACTAGACCTACTTCCTCACAGTATTCTGGGAATGACCTCTGATATAATGCCTCCAACAGTAAATTTTGACCTGCCTCATACCGTTCTAATTTTGAAGAGAGACGACTGGATCCTCCAAGAATAGAAACTACTGATTCAAAAACATCTTCAGGTTCTCGTGCAGGTGTAAATAGTCGTATACCTACGACAGAAATATCAACCTGTCTAGGATTATGTGCGACAGTATTCCCACGCCATTTATCTATGTGTAAAGACACTGGAAGAAACCAACCTCACACAAAGATCAATCAAAATTTCATCGGACAGTCAAGCGGCTTTGAAAGCACTCGGCTCAATAGGAAGGCTCAACAGTCTGTCTCTGGTCTGGATTCCTGACCACTCCGGTATGGAGGGCAATGAAACCGCTAACCTTCGTGCAAGAGAAGGTGCTGCAAGTGGACCAGAAACTGCCATTAGCATCTCACCAAGTTTTGTCAAATGTACATTGAACACCTGGACAGCAAGAAAAGTATTAAACTTCTGTCAAAACCTACCAGGATTGGCTCATTCCATGGCATTCATACATTCCTCGAAGATTTTCACCAAAACACTGTTAGACTCCAGCAGGAATGACCTGCGTTGTCTAACAGGCCTACTCACAGACCACTGTCGTTTGACAAGACTAAAACTGTCGGAGGTCCCGACATGTCGTCTCTGTCTTGAAGATGATGAAACAACAGAGTACTTACTTTGTGCCTGCCCCGCCGCGAACCAAATTTTTTTGATGTTTCGCAGAGTTTCACTCTCTCTCTCGGACCTGAAAGATCATACACCACACCAAATCAACTAATCGGCATCGACAAGAATCTGGGTTTATTTGGTGAAATATCAATTGGTATGAGCCACAATAGACCCTTTCGGGTCATTTTGAACCCAACCTAACTACTATCAAAAAGCAAAATTAACGATCTCTCATGTGGGAGATGGGTAATTACTTTCGTGCACTCAACTTTCTGAAAACGAAGGGAAAATGTTCTTCAAAAATCCCTGCTATTCTATCTTCTACGAATTAATTCCATAATTTCAGAACGTGTCTTTGTTTCGTAGACAATGTTTATACCATTCCACCCTATTTTATTTTAATGCGTGATCTTTCAGAATCAATCTCCGAATCGTGTGACTGAAGCCATTTTTTAAAATACTTCCCACATATCTGCCGTAAACTTGCCATCATTCAAGTAAATTCTCTTACAAATAAAGTCGTTCCATTCTGTCGTACATGCAATCTCTCTATAAAATAATTCATTTTTTTCAACAGTGGAAAAAGACGGCATATGACATAGATAGTGACATACACGATATACCTCTGATGGCAGTGTACGACATTATTTGCTCTACTTTGAGACAATCCAAACGATTCGCTGAATCTCGCAAAATATTTGATAGTGGTGAATTATCTTGAAAATTTGAATAGCGCTTGGTGTGTTTTCTATCAGCTAGCCAAAAAGAAGAGCATATTGACAATATATTCCATATACATAGATGTAAATGTTATTGCCTTGTTTCAATAATTATCCTAAAGACTGAGACAGTTCTTCATGAAATAAATAGTTCAAAGTTTTCTGCAGAAAAAATCCAGTGGGACCCTGGACACTCAATATATCCTTCTATGATATGGAGATAAACGAATCAATTCTGGTGCTGTCTGGTCTTTAATGAGGTGCAAATAATCATCACCCTTTAAGTTTTTTTATGAAAAATGGATCAATAATAATTATTTTTCTATATATAATTATACCATCCCAGAGATTTGAATTTTATAATAATTGGTGGTGACCTTCGCCAATTCAGTGAGAATTATGATCAGACCAATACTGGCAATTATGTCTACGAAACCATTCAGACAAAATTTTATTAGTCCAAAAATATTGTTGTTCATGAACTTATCATACCCATCAAAGACATTCATCATTTCCTGACAGAACTGCTTTTACATATCTGAGTCATCTTTATTCAATTCTTCGTATAATTGAACACAGTAAGGATCGACTTTTAGAATCTCTCTCATAGATCTCACACATAAATTATTGCCCAAAGCCAGTGTTGGAACTGAAGGTTATGGTCCTTCCAGTATACTTCATTTGTAGTTGGCCTCTTTCGTCCAGATGCAGCAATGCTTCTCTCACTTTCTGTTTCATTGAACTTGCTTACTTTCCTAGAATCTGGTGATTTAGAAATTGGGAAAATTCTATCAGGAAATGTTTCATTGAACAAATCACAATATTCTTGTATATATATCTCTTTCTAGTTCCACGTGTTTTTCAGCTAAGTTCTGTGAAAATGGCATGTATTCAAAAGCGTCAATGTGGAAGTTTCTTAGATCAATGATGAAAGCGCTTCATTTTTGACAAGTAATAATAGTACAATACAGCTTTCGTCGACATAGGGAGTGCCTTCGATAACACCTCACATGCCTCCATAACCAGATCACTAGAGGAAACGATTATCAATGCCTCATTGATGAGAGGCATACAAGCAATGCTGAAAAGCAGTATCATTGTAGCGACCCTGGAGGAGGGACAGTCAGGATGACAGCGGAAAAAGATTGCCCACATGGGGGAGTTCTATCGCCTTTACTGCGGTCACTGGTTGTCGAAGATCTGCTAGTAAAGCTACAAGAATTTGGATTCACGACTCAAAGGTATGCTGATGATCTGGTCGTCACCATTAGGGCCAGACAAGACGGATTATTTTCGACCGCATGCAAGTAGCCCTAAACACAATCAGAAGCAGGTGGGTAAAGGAGGAACTCAATGTAAATCCTAGTAAAATAGTGCTGGTTCCAATCACCAGGAGGCGAAAGTATGAACTGATCTATTGGTCATAGCAAACCTATGGACACTAACGCCTCACTGATTTGGTGGCCAAAAGTCTGGGAACTACAGGAGCAGTATTTACGTGCCATACTGCAGCTCTTGAGATAATGATAAACCTTCCGCCATTGCACCTATGTATACTGAATGAGACAGCAAACAGTGCCTTCAGGCTGTACCAGACAAAAAACTTAAAAGCAGAAAATCTGGTACGACTTCGACGTGCAGTTTGAAGTGGTCATAAACAACCACCGGATTTGCACAGAGAACGGTCAGTGTGGTACAGAGATGGATCCAAGATGGATGAAGAGGTTGGAGTGAGCGTTACAGGGTCAAATTTAGGCTCTCAAAACCCCTTCCAAGCAGAAGAACATGCTATAGAGATATGTTTTCAGGAATTCTTTGAAAGGGGCACCCGAAGGGCAGAAATCTATATACTGTCAGATGGCCAAGCAGCACTAAAAGCTCTGAAATCACACACGTGTGAGTCTTAACTGACTTGACACTGTAAACAATTGAGACAACTTGTAGCAAACAAACAGGTAACCCTTGATGCTGTTGCCAGGTTACGGGACATCAAAGGCAATGAGAAAGCAGACTTCCTAGCCAAAGAAAAGGCAAACACACCCGGCCCGGAACCCTTCTGTGGACTATACAAAGCCCACTAAAAAGAAGAGTTTCGACGCTGGGAATTCGATTAAATGAAATCTGACTGGAATGAATTGCCAGGACAAAGACAAGGGAAAAGGCTAGTGAGCCTATCGCCAAGGAAAACTAAACAGCATCTCGAGTTAGACAAAAAAAATCTACAATACAGTTATTTCTATTGAAAGAGTTATAACTGCTTGGATTGGTGATATTTTCAATGCAAATCTGTTGAACCCAAACTTCCTTCATTTTCTTTGTGAATTTTTCTCTAATATCCCAAGGGTGAATTATTGATAATACCTTTCACATACATTTCCGCTGATGCAATCATTCCGAAATTAAAATGGAAAACATATCGCGTAGTTTAAAAAAAGTGGAAAACTCCCGTTGGACTGAAACTTTCCTATTAGGTACGCAAATAAAAGCGATAGATACGGACTTTTTTAATATTCGGCAGAGTTTATCGAAAATCATTTTTGCATTTTACTTTGTAGTCATGCACAATTCGTATTTCCAGTTTGTCAGCATAAAAGCAATATTATCTCTGTAGGGAACTGAAAAACGAACAGAAAAACGTAAATGTCACGTTCGTTTTTTGTTTCCAGACTGTGTGTGTGTGTGGTGTATCCAATATTATATTAAAAAATCAATCAATATCTGCAATTCTGCAATGCCAAAGTAATCGGATCAAACATTAAATGCATGCAACAATAAAAAACGGATGTGGATGTGGCATAGCAAGCAGTTCTGTTATATTGTAAAAAACTTCGATTCCCAAGTGATTATGTTGAAAACACCAAAACATAGTTGATTTTTTGGAGTTTTTTTTTGTTAAAAAACCTTAGTACTAGTACTGAAAAGTGCAATTTTGCAATGGATTATTTTTATGAAGTTAGTGTCATAACGAGAACATGATATCGGACTTTTGCAGATTTGAAGTTCAATTAGGCAATTCAACGATCCTTCAAAAAATATTACCTGCTTCAGAATATGAATATAACAAAAATTTAAATTATTCGCAGATTTCTTTTGACTTTTTCGTAGAGAGATCCTCATTCAGAAACTACGAACTCACAATCAAGCGAATGATAAAGATACACTGCGATATAGCATTCTCAGGAAAATAATACTGGAAAATTATCAGTTACAGAAATAATCATTCAAACACAAATATTCATTCACTTATTGGAAAAATGTTTTCGGAAAAATGCTACTTTCTTTTATTGCGATCCCCAATTCCACTGTGGTTCAAGGATATTTTGTACATTTTATATCCGATTTGTATTATTTTCAAATGTTTAGCACCAATCCATTTTTCTCTCATTTGTTTATTCGATATTATTTCCGGAAAACAGAACCTCCTGTGCATACATTTCATATAGCATAAACATACTACTTGGAATTCAGGGAAACGTATAAATCAAACATAAGTTAATAAAATTTCAATTATGTTTTCACATATTTCAACGATTACAACTTTTTTCTTAATGATACATGTCTGACCTAATTAGAAAAGTAAACTCACAAAAAAAAAATTATAATATAGTTCCCTTCCTGCAGCCCTTTTCGAAACAATTCTTGCGTTTTCTGTGCCTACTAATTAACTGAAATATTTAAAAAGTCCGCGAAACAATGCAATTCCGCATAACGTGGATTTGAATAGGAGCAGTGCTTGGAATATATTATTATTGTTTTCTTCAATTTATGACTGTATAAATGCTGCACGTTTGTGCGAATTTTTCTATTGAATTTGAGTAGCTAGCATCGGCAACGGGTATATTTCAACAGTACTTCTCTCAACTCGTTGAAAATGGAAAAATTCTACTCATTGAAATGTTTCGTTCGTTCCTTTTTTTCTTTTCATTAAAAATATTGCGTGAATCAAGTCTCTTGAGCTATTATAATCCCATATAGTGTGCTCGAGTATAGAAAAATCTCGAATCGTTAGGTGATATGTTCTGTAGGGCGAGTTGAGGTAGGGAATTCAAAAAGTAATGCCAAACATGCACTATGAGCCATTTCATGATTGATAGAGCTTTCAGGACATGTAGAAATTTAACAGTGATTGACCGAGTACTTGAAAAAAGTTGTCCAGCTGAATGGTCCAAAGAATAAAATCCTGAAGTTTATTGAATTTCATTTATTTAACATTTTGTTGTGAATATGAGTAGTTATGAACAGTTGAAGGTATTCCCCCAAAGGCTTGGTACATTGCAGCTTCCTTCATTATCCATATCATAAACTTCTTGTGGTGTTCCATGCTTTGCAACAATAAGGAACAGCCATCTAAAATTATTGATGCCTTCATGACATGATGCGAAAGTGAATATAAATCAGCATTGCTTGGAGTGAGAGAATAAAACAGTGTCATATCAGTGTCCTTCGGGTTGGAAATTCGGTACCTCTCTACTAGTAGGAAATACTCAAGCGCGTCAGATTGAGATATATATGGTTCATCTTTATGTCCTAGATGAGCTGTTTCCTAAGCTGACAATTATCTAGGGGGATTCGCCTAATCTGGCAAAAAAAATTAGGAAAACGGTTGACCGTAAAGGCCATCCCTACAACTTCCCGCTAACTCCATACCTAAGCGCTCAACATTTCACTTAATTTTTTTGAAAATCGGTTGCCTGGCGTTAACGGAATTTTACCGAATATTACAATCGTTGAACAAAAGAAAAGTTTCCAATAAGGAGGAACATCAAAGTCAGGAACAGCATGTCATGTCTAAGCAAACCAACACAACATCAAAGGGTCAGAAGCTGAAGACATTCACAAAGAAGAGCATGCAAAAAGTCTGCATACAGTCTGAACAACGATGTGTTCAGTCAATCGAGCATAAAAGTGAAGCAAAGCCTTCAAACAACATTACGAGCCATCAATCAGCCGTCCGCGCCAAAAACTAACTCCGCGCGCCAGCGTGCCACGCTAATGATTATTTTTTTGTCGAGTTTTGTACCTGTACTTGTAATTCATCTCTTATTCAGACAAGTGACGACCAAAACAATTCCACTCATATACATGACTAGTTGCTCATCTAACAATGTTATCTCTTACTGAAGGCGAGAGTGTTAGGAAAGACGAAGACTAAACTCTTTCAGATGGTGGTTCACTTGGTGACTGAAACACTTGTCGATGTATCAATAGAGCGTTTTGGTGGTGGAGTAGAACTCCAGCATATAAAGAGACGTAAAGACCCAGAAATCCAGTGAAGAGAGACACGGTCTGAGAAAATTAGTCCAGGCAGGAATGTTAGGTTCCTCGTATTCTTCCTGTCGTCCCAGGCGATTGCAGCACGCGCCCCAATTTCCGCCAATCTCCTCGATGTAGATAACTCCAAAACACCGAACGATAAATTACTCTCGAGAAGGCAAACATTAAGTGTTAAGTTCCGACCAAGATCTTTATATGATATTAGACGAAACGACAGTTCACTTATCTGTAGAACATGGGACACGTTTAAATGAGTCGTTAAAGTCTCAGTTAGGAGCTCGTTAACGTTTTAATTGTTTCGTTGAGCGATCCAAAGACTGTGCAGATGCCTCCTGCACTCGCAGTTACCGGCTACATTTATAATCAGGGTACTAGTTTGGGTAATTTTCATACTGTACTATATTAAAGCGATATACGTTGCGTTCGGACCTCGCTTCATAGTCCATGGACAGAGAGTTGCTATTTTGTTTTGGAAAGATATTATACAGTGTCAATGTGAAAACTTCCTACCCTTGATATCTTTCTTTCGAAAAGACAGTTGTACTTTTAATGTGCCTTTGTAAAAAAAATTGCAGCGTGAGCGTACAATCCTCTGAGAAGGAAAAAATGTTACCCCGGAATTTTGATTTTTTTGAAAATACGAACAGGATGTTCAAAATTTGAGAAAATTTTCGACTTTTTCTCTAGAAATTTCAACTATAATGTCGACTTTTTTTCTCGAAATTACGACTATTCTCAAAATTTCTATTTTTATTTCGCAATTTCTACTTTTTTCTCTAAATTTCAACTTAATGTAGAAATTTCGACTTTTTTGTTCGAAATTTCAATTTTTTTATTCGAAATTTCAACATTCACGTCGAGATTTCGACTTTTATGTCGAAATTTTGAGAATGATGTCATAATTTCGACTTTTGTCTTGAAATTTCGATTTTAATGAAGAAGTATCGAAATTTTTCTCTGGATTTCAGCTTTTCGACTGTAAAATTTCAACTTTTATATCGAAATTTCGACTTTTATGACGAAATATTGAGAATAATGTCAAAATTTCGACTTTTTTCTCGAAATTTCGATTTTTTCTCTAAACAACATTAAAGTCGAACATTCGACTTTCATGTCGAAATTTCAAGATTAATGTAGTAATTTCGATTATTCTCGAAATTTCGATTTTTATGTCGAAATCGACTTGTATGTAGAAGTTTCAATTTTTTTTTTCTAAATTTCTACTTTTTAACTGTAATGCCGCAATTTCTACTTTTTAACCTAAATTTCAACTTTAATGTAGAAATTTCGACTTTTTTGCTTGTAAAGACCCCGCACATTTTTTATGGGAAATAGCTTTCTGTGATTTTTGCTAAATTTTTGTTATGTTATAGTAGGTACTTGATGTGCTAAACAAAATAGATAGTTTTCGAGATATAGTGCTTTGAAAATGAATTTTTTAAATTTTTTTGCGATATATCTCTCATTTCTGATTGGGATGATATTTGGATGTTCGATGGCCAGAACTAGACTAACAAATAGACTTTCTCAGTTATAGTCACCGCCATTGGCAATTTTTTATACAGTGCCTCCGTCTCCTACTGGCCATGGCAAGTGATACGAAGGTTCAAGATCTTCTATATATCTACACATGCTAGAAAATAACTCTACATTAATTTTCTTCAGCGAAATAGACTTATACTGGTATTCTTCGAAAATAGATCATAATTATTAATCCTGAATATACCTGATGTTCAATAATATCGAATATGTGCTCCAAAATGTTCATAATGAGACTCAGCCGAACTCTAATAATATGACAATGGGATGCCAAGACAGTTTCCTAATAATGACCCAACCGAATCTGTGAAACTGTCTATAATAGAATGGGGGGAGTATGGGTGTTGGAGCCTGACTATGAATGAAATTTTTAATATATACCTCCAAATTTTCGAAAATGCTATATTTGTTGTAAGTTACATTGCAACATGACAACATGAACTAGTTGAACATTCAAACAATATAAGTACAATAAAGTAAAATCGTTCATAATAATAATTATAATAACGCGATGTAACGTGAAAAATAAAATTTCGACCATTTTCGAAATTTTGACTCTAATGTAGAAGTTTTCGACTTTTTTGCTCGAAATTTCAACTTTTATTTCGAAATTTCGACTCTTATAACGAAAATTTAAGATTAATGTCGTAATTTTGACTATTCTCGAAATTTCGTCTTCAATGTCGAAATTTCAACTTTGATGTCAAAACTTCGACCTTTAAGTCGAAATTTTGTGATTTATTGTCATAATTTCGACTTCTTTTTCGAAATTTTCACTTTTGTCGAAATGAAAATAAAATCTTGTCCTGCGCTTCTGTACTGAAGAATATCACGAATATAACTTGTCCAAAAATATATTAATACTGCGATAACAGCTGATGGCAAGAAAGACATGATTTACTTTATATTATTTTAACGAAATAATTAAAGATTCAGTTCTAATGCTTGATAAAAATAATTATTGATACTCGCAATAGTGTCGTCCTGGAGGAATACTGAACAAATAGGTGCTAGATGTAATCCAATGTTCATAAGTTGAAACAATTGTTTTTTGAGAGACGTTGGCTTCAAATGGTCCACTCTGTGGAATAGTTAGAAGAGAAAAACGATTTTGATCAATTAGTAAGAAATGTTGTACATACATTTAGCGGTTTACGAGTAGATATGGAGTGAACATATAAACAATTATTTTTGCCATTTTTGACACGGATTTTTGTTGAAAATCAATTATTATGAGTAAAGATTGTTATTATTATTTCTCAGTCTTCAATTTTCCCTATTATAAATTAAACTGCAGATCTTCAATATTGAGTCTGAGTTGACACGTCAAATATTTCTCTATTTCAATTCGAACTAGGTATCAACACTGACTCATGGACTAATATGAAAAGTAATGCAGTACACATTATATATTGCCGTTCGGAAACTTTCTGCTAATATTTAAAGATATATTCCGAAGTTTGGCCATAATATGCAAATTTCTCGAGCGCTAGTACATCTTTCAAAAGTTTCCAAGATACGTTTTTACATGAAATATGTGCCCTCGTCTGCGTATATATTCTAATTTAAAATATAGAATACAAATTTATACGAAGCACACCGAACCGGGTTCAATTCCCAAAGGAAACGTTCAATTTGATAAATGTGAAATAAATATTAACCGGAATTTACCTCTTTCTACGAATAACTTCTCTCATCCACTTTGATACTTTTAACATCCGTTAGAGGTATCATTCGATGTTTATGTCGTTTACGTAACCAGTGGCTCGCATTAGATTATATAATTATTCTAATTTTGACATATAAAGTGATGTGTATGCCCTTACGTCCAACTTTTCATCAAAATAAAACATTTCCTAACTGGTTAAGAACAGTTCATTACATAATCAATTATGCAAAGAAATCAAATATCAAAAATAAATAGAAGCAAATTTTATTGAAAACACGATACAAGTTCATAAGAACATTTTGTATCTTCAAGAAATACCTAATCCCGAACGGGATCTGGAGAAAGTGGTGGTGAGTCTTGAAAGTGCCATACAGAACTTGCCAGAGACATCTATGGCTTTCGTTCGAAAACCATGCAAGAATAAAATTGTGGATGATAATAGTACAGTAAAAAAGGTTAGGAGGTCGAGCAGAAAAAAGAAAATCATCAAAATATTAAAGTAAAAGGACGTTTTCTATCTGAAAGCATATTTAAGCAATGAAGTGGTGATTGATGATGAATCCGATTATCAAGAAATGGTAGAAATCCTCATTGAAACAGGTCCAAACAAACAGTTGACTAGAAATCCACTTCCAAAAATGGTTTCACATTTGAATCTTAACGAACCCGAGGCTTTGGTTACATCGAAGTTGAAGAGAACTCGAATGTACCAAAAATATACTGTCTTCCCAAGATTCACACACCTGGGAAGTAGGCAAGACCAATCTTCTCGTCGATAGGGTCCATCACAAAGAAAATAGCAAAATGGCTCATACAAAAGTTTAAAAATATTCCAGTGGCACAATCAGGCTTGAGCGACATAAAACTTGTAGAAAGAGATATCTCGATCTCTTTTGATGAAGTTCATTGTTTTCAAGTGAACCAATACCGAAATGGTCCGAGAATATTCAAGTCTTGCCAGACTTTGCATGAGGCAGAATTGATTCCAGTTCAACAACTGTTTTCATGAACAACTCCAAGGTACAGCCATGGGTAAACCCTCTGTCTCCCTTCCAAGCCAAGTCATCCATGAGTTGGTTTGAGATGGAAGCAATAGTAGAGCTTCGGCTATTTTTCTAGGGTTTGGGTAAGGTATGTGGACGAAGTGTTCGCTATCTTTGATACAAAAGAGGACGACGTAGACAGTTTGGTTTCAAAATTGAATAGCCAGTTTCCATCCATATCGTTCACGTATGAAACTGGAAGCACCTGCCGTTTTTTAGATGTTTTAGTAAATAGAAATGACCAAAATCACCACTCCGAAGAAGTAGAGTAATATCGGAACGGGAAGCATATTTGTGACAGCAATTTTGTTCCTTCCCGACAGTTCTGATGACTATATCTCTCGAAGTTTATGCCGATACTTGCTGCGGAAAGATTTTTTGACAGAAATCACTTCCTGAGGACGGCGTTGTTACACTCCCAAGTAGGTATACGTTTCTTTGGCATCAACATGTATTTCTGAGCCCTATGGACAATGGCAATTATTATTCTTATAGGTATCATTCTATCTTATAAATAAAAGTGATTTCGATGTGACTGGAAATTATAATGATAAGGCAATCAGTTTTCATCGAAGCATATTTTCAATCTTTATAGCACACCTGAATAACATAATCTTAATGAGATTTGCATAATAATAATTAGTATTTTTTAGAGGATCAGAAATATAACTTTCATTGAAAACTGTAGAACTCAGAAACACAAACAAACAGGTTGACTACAGAAAGCATCAGCCAAAAGCTGTAAATTTTGTTGATGTTCAAAAGAATGTGGGTTTTTTCTCTCATCTCAGAGTACGTAGTACTTGCCCAAAAAATTCTAGTACGTGTAAAAAGGCTATTATGATAACATCATCTGAGATTGAATGAGATATTGTATTTGCTTTTGATTGGCACTCAGATATCGACTATTTTAATGAACGAATCTTTCAAGACATATCTTGAAAAAAATTGCCTTCAAAATTTATCTCAATATCGATACTCCCAAGAATAATGCCAAAATTCGATAAAAATAATCGAATATAAAACTCCGTACTAGGCACAGAATTTTTTGCTGTTTTTCTTTGGAACACCAACAAGGTTATGAGAGTTAATAAAAGTTAGTTTCCAATATAAATTGTCAATATACTTTATATAACAACGGTATCGAATATAAATTTCCATTTTTATTTCATTATTCTTGTTTTCATCGAGAGGATAACGTGGAATGGAAACTCTATTTTATATCGTGTGTGTATTTCCATCGCAGCATGGCGTAGAATGTCTAATAGAGTGCTTGAAACTCTCGAAAGTTGAAAAATCGATGACGAGCCTACACAATAAGAAAGGGTGAGGAGTTCTCACATGAGCGTCCCGGCGAACTGATAAAAGGGTTAGATACTGAAGGACGGTCCAATTGGTTTTCAGTATTTCAGGTGCAAATCATGGGGTTAAGAAAATTGCATTCAAAGTTCATGAATATGTATATGAAGAGGCAATATTTCATTGGGGTCGCCCAAATCACAAGATCTCAAGGAAATGACAGAATATATATCATTGTACTGAAACTTTTATTCGGAATCAAAAAATAAAAACAAAATTGATAATGAATTAATAAAGTAATCGTACTTCTCTTTTTTGAAATGACACATAACTTAAACTTAAACGAATTTTTTGTTTCAGAAGTGGCATCTGTTCTGTAAAATAAGAAACGAATAATGAATTCCTTAGTTCAAATACTTGAATCTATTGATCCCCATTGAAAATGTCTTCGTTTCACTTACCGTATCAATATTTTGATTCCTCTGCAATGAGTATTCAACTATAATTATTTTCATCTGCTGGTTTATTTGTCACTGCAAATGCCGATAATCAGTCGATATAAAAACCCGTTTCTTGTTATAAACGGCCAACATTTTTGTCCGCAACTGCATTATATAGTATAAATAAATAAATAAAATCACCTAATTGAGATGAATACTTATAATTTCGCCTCTTTTGACATTATTTACTAGTTCAATGGGTAATGTACATTTTATCATTTGAAATGAAAAGGTACTTGTGACATCTACAGTCATTTTGATTATGTTCTCGTTCCTCTTAACGCATGAAAAACTTGATTGAATTTTGGGTTGGTCAGAACAACGAAATGTTGGCTGCCTATCGATGTGTCGACAAACTTTGGATTCCATGGCTCGTTTCAAATTAACTCTCAACTGGTGACTAGAGTCACGCAATTTACTTTTCATTTATACTGTCGTTGCCTTGGGATACTAATTCGAAGTACATAAGTTTCAATTTCGAGAGATTTCATAAAGCCGTGCTGATGATTATAGGAAACTGCGAAACAGCTTTCTTCGGATGTAGAGCTCTCGGAATTAAATCGATAACACTTCATTTATACAGTCCTTGACCAAGAATGGATGTAACACTTCTATTTCGGGAAAGATGAGTGAATTTTCATGAATACAGTTTACTCAAAAAACTGTATCGGCGCCCCTGTCTCTGGTGAAAAGCTGGTGATACAGGCGCGAACGCTGGCTTTGTTACTGACCTTCCTTTGCGTCGCGTCGCTGACGCTACAAACCGACGACGGCGACGCTTTGATCTTCAGAAAAGCTGCATGCCTTGATTGCTGAAATTAGGGATCCATTGCGTGAATAAAGCGATATTTTCGAGAAATGATATTTTCGTTATATCGCCTCAGTAGATTTGAAATCGCCTCACTTATATGAACTGTTTTCGTGAAAACACTGTTTTTTGGATTTTCTGTTGGTTTCTGCTTTTATTTCTCAGGTAGGCCAAACCTTTGTATGTTCTCTCATTGTGTGGCAAACAGAATATAAGATTACCGACATTATTAATTTATTGTGGAAGAAGAGAAAAGTATTGTAGTAAAAATGCACTCAGCTATAATTTGCTAATTTATTTACACAATCTAAACAATAACTTGATAATTCAAAACATTTATATCAGAGTCACTTTCGCTACCGAGTCTATTTGCGAATTCTCGAACTATCTCTGCAACTGCAACTCTGCTTGCCGTCTAATGTCGAGCATATTATAATATACCGGCAAGCAGATTCCTTTTACCATTCTCGAACTATCTGGTGACTCTTTCAGATGACTCCCGTACATTCTCGATGCGAATAGAGTGATGCGTCATGGGTGTAGCGTTAACGAGCAGAGATGAGATCAGTGCTTCGCCGTCAACAAATCGAGGTCAAATAATAAGGCGGTCAGGTCCGGCCTCAGAATCATTACAAATATTTCCAACGTGATGCTGTTTTGACGTCTCAAATTATATAACTCATCAAATTCCCAAAAAAATGAATTGTTCTTTGATGTTGAAAGTAAAATCGTATGTTAGCTGATGAAATGCAGTAACATAATACAAATTAGTATTGTCGGAAGCAAAATATATCCAACTGTGAATGCTTCAGAATCTTAAACTATGTAGCTGTAGTTCATCCAGCACCTAAACAGTGTTGCAACTCTCGGAACCAAACATTGTAGACAACTTCGAGATATCTGGGACTTTTGATATTGGGCGAATCAAAATTTTCTCTGACTGAATTGTGGAATATTGCTACATCGAAAAATGTTAATCTTCTAAAGGCAGTACCATAGTTGGTAAAATATACTACCTATTGGAAAGTTTATGAGAGCGTTGTATAAATTCAGGTCAACGCATGCATCTCATAAGTTAAGAGAATGTTGGTTCCTTACGTAACCCAAAATACAACCATAGACTTCCAATGGTATTCGTCAACAAAGCAGGAATATTCATCATTTCTTAAGAAAATAGTAGGACAAAGAACCCCGCACAGACCTTATGGGAATCTGGCCCTCTGTCGAATTGGTTGTTACTTTGATAAAATGAAGTTCTTGGCATCCCGAACAAAAGTCCCTACGGGCACCAAAAAGTCCTATGAGTAGTTTCGGAGGTATGGGACCTACAAGTCCAAGACTTATAACGATGCGCCTGTAAGTAGACTTGGCTGGGAGTCAAAATAAACGTGAACTTTAGCTGAGGCTGTTGAAAAATATTATTTTTGAATCTTACCGTTTAAAAACAAGTGCTTGATGGGAATGTCGAAAAATCCGGGAAAACCTGAAAAATCGTGGAAAACTATCCGAAATCTACATTTTTCGCTGTCGAGAAGATGTAAACAGCTTAGATTTTTTTGAAAGGAAGGATTCTTTTTTCAGAACTTGAATCCTCTCGCTGAATAATAAAGTGTGGGGGAATCGGAAAATCAATTGTACTTGTGAAGCTGGAGCAAGAACCTTTGGTACTTGTGCTCATGTTGCGTCATTACTCTGGTATTCAGGATATGCATGTCATCAAGCACAAGTACAATATCCATCCACGTTACTGTTGCATATCATTTTAAACGGTCGAAATGTTAATAATCTTTGGTAATGCAAGATGCAAGCTAGGTGTAGAGATTTTTTTTCAGTCGGTATTGGTACTGGCATTCCAATTTAGCAGTCGTAACACCGGGCAACCTGTACCCGAGTCCTGCACAACGTGCGTAAAGGCATTTTAAACCTCTCGTGTGAAAAAAAAAATTATGAGTTTTCCAAGCTTTTCAGTATTTTCATTGATTTTCCGATTTTCCCACACTTTGGAATATTAAGCGAGAGCTTTCAAGTTCTAGAATTCTTTTTTTGAAAAAATTCTAGACTGTTTACATCGCGACAGCGAAAACTGTAGATTTTAAGCGAGTTTTCCGTTTCCCACGATTTTTCAGGTTTCTCCGTATTTTACGACATATCATCACTTACTTTCAAACGGTAGGGTTCAAAAATACAATTATAGAAAAACTGTTTTTTCTGATGAGGCAATTTTCTATTCGTATGGTCCAGTAAATATACAGAAGTGCGAATTGAAGGAAAGTGGCGTATTAATTTTCATAAGGAAATGAATTTTGTTTACAAAATCATAAATAACATATCAAACATCTCATATGATACTGTTTTGTCCAATCTCTGGATATAACCTAAATAATTTAAAGATTCATTTCGAATATCTTAGTTATTCAACGTAATTATGTAAAAATATATAGGGTATTTCATTTGAAAATTAACACCTGATAATTATATCTCAGAATCCATAAACTGAGCAACATTGATACCAAAATTGAGGAACCAAGTTGACAATCCATATATACATCATTTGAATCCATACTAATTAAGTACCTGATATATGATTTTTCTTTTCGTGGAAATCAAAAGAGGACACAGCAACCAAAGCTTCTAGACTATTCAAGATGAAGCAATTAGTCTTACGGTGACATCTTGCTAAAAACTCTTGGTTGTCTAATGTTCTCTGATCTTACAAGACTTCTCCTCGTATCAACTTGAAGAGAAAAAAAGTCGAGCAGCAAGGTATGCATTGAATATTAGATTATTTACTACCTTCAAATAAACGGCAAATACTCGTACCAATTGTATTTTTGTCCCGCATATCAACGACAAATTCATCATGACACGCCGTAATGAGGGGAGTATTATGCTTCGACATTTTTCAGGATTTCAAAGACGGACACCCCGAACATGTTTGCATATGCACTCGTACGTATCACATGTGCATAAATCGTTATGCATCTAGAATAAATATACAAAATACACGTACATACATATGTATACGTAATGCTGGAGTCGATGGTGATAAAAATGGAGCACTGCAAAAAAAACAGCAAAAATACGCCGCTTCATTATCAAAGTGTCGAACCGTATTGAACGTGTTTGATTCATGCTCCAAAACGACAACTTCAATGCAAAAATATGCACTTCTCTTGTCATAAACAGGACATATATTGCACTGTACATTATTAATATCCTATGAAAAATGAATCAAAAGATCCATACATTTGAAGTTCTTTGTATCCATTCACACATTCAGGGATGTAGTGCTGCGAACATAACAAAAAACACACGAATCGATAGGCGACTATGAACTTTTCACATACCAGGTGCCTCTGTTTCGAAGTGTTGATCTATAATGGAGATAATCCTCTGACGGGTGAAAAGTGAATAGTTGGGAAGTTGAATAGAGTTTCATTTTACGAAATTAACACTTGTGTCGGCCAATCAGAGAGCATTTGTTAGGAGTTTGTTGAGGTGAATAAATCTGTATGAATATGGAATTTTTCCAATAAATATACTGTTTTTAGGTTTTAGTCGCTTTTCGCAATACAAGTTCTCTACATATACGACCCTTGTGGTTGGAACTTGGTGTTATCATTGTTTGGGCTCTGGACCAGTGGCGTATTTATGCCAGCAACAGGAGTGAACACTCGATTCAAGGCCACCCTCAGGATTTTAATTTGTTGTCGGTGTAAAGGCGGGAAATTATTTCGACAAAGCTTCGGGTTAGAAAACATTTTTGGAAGATCTGAAAATGTAATCGCCTGTCTTGTGAGAACGTTCTTGGCCACAGAAGTTTGTAAAATTTTTGTCTCCGCAGAGTCGAGTATATTGTCTCTGCAGTAGGTACATTATAGTCACCGGAAATGTTCAGTAGTGATTAATAGACCGTACACCCTCCAAGAGCGTCAATAATACTTTATGGTTGATCAGAATCAGGTTTTTTTCTTCAACGAGTTTTTCAAAGAACACATTGAGCCTGAGTCTGAATCAAGTTGATATTTATATAAATTTTATATAAATTGTTACAGGAAGATTGCAGAGTATATCCTTGTAGGAAAACTTTGCCAGGCGTTGAATAGACGTGATTCGGCGGTCGTATGGGGCTGTTGAATTATTTCTGTTCGACGTTTGCCGACAATCCTATTGTATAGGAAAATTTGCGAAAGGCTGGATTATTTTTATAATAAAATTTTGTTTTGAAATTTATTGCCTTTCGTCAAGTACTCTAGTTCCACATGGGAAATATTTAAATATTTTTCATGATGAAAATTTAGATATTCGACTCAAACAAAGTCGTGGCACTGGTCGGAATCTTTCTGTGGTTTCTACAGATGGCTCTGCTGCTCACTTTCTTAGTGGGTGCTGGAGATATCGTAGTGCCTGTTAACAAAACCGATTGGAAATCAATTACATATTGTGGCCGAGTCTGTACTGATGAGCGAGTTGAATCGCGAAACCGGTTTGCAGATGTCACATGTTTTCGATTGCCAGTTGGTGGTTGTTACAGGAAGATTGCAGAGTATATCCTTGTAGGAAAACTTTGCCAGGCGTTGAATAGACGTGATTCGGCGGTCGTATGGGGCTGTTGAATTATTTCTGTTCGACGTTTGCCGAAAATCCTATTGTATAGGAAAATTTGCGAAAGGCTGGATTATTTTTATAATAAAATTTTGTTTTGAAATTTATTGCCTTTCGTCAAGTACTCTAGTTCTACATGGGAAATATTTAAATATTTTTCATGATGAAAATTTAGATATTCGACTCAAACAAAGTCGTGGTACTGGTCGGAATCTTTCTGTGGTTTCTACAGATGGCTCTGCTGCTCACTTTCTTAGTGGGTGCTGGAGATATCGTAGTGCCTGTTAACAAAACCGATTGGAAATCAATTACATATTGTGGCCGAGTCTGTGATGAGCGAGTTGAATCGCGAAACCGGTCTGCAGATGTCACATGTTTTCGATTGCCAGTTGGTGGTTGTTACAGGAAGATTGCAGAGTATATCCTTGTAGGAAAACTTTGCCAGGCGTTGAATAGACGTGATTCGGCGGTCGTATGGGGCTGTTGAATTATTTCTGTTCGACGTTTGCCGACAATCCTATTGTATAGGAAAATTTGCGAAAGGCTGGATTGTTTTTATAATCAAATTTTGTTTTGATATTTATATACCAGCAAGTTTTCAGCAATCTGCAATATTTTATAACAAACAGTTGGTATTTAAATAATCACAACTAAGGTTAAAAAATAAAAAAAAAATACGAACTGACGGGTCGAAACACACACACACACACAGTGGATTAGATAAAAACTCATCGAAATAATTTATCAACAAAAACGACTTCAAACGTTTTTCAAATACCTATCGTTATATTTTTTTTTTCTCTTGATAATTTGTAGATGTTTAAAGATTTCAGGTCCAATGTATTTAGGGGAATTTTGGATAGTTTTATATTCAACAGCTTTGACATGTATCATTCATTTCTGACGTGTGTTCTTATCGGTTTAATTGATGAATATAAATATTGACAGTTCATATAGGTAAATGGAACTAGTTTTTACTCATTATTGAGTAAAAACTGACTGATATATTGTTCCTTTATGCGGAACCACTCACATATTCTTAGAGAAATATACTAGGGAGAGCAAATTGGGAACCAGCTGGTATTATTGACATTCAGTTGAAATGCTTCGGTTGTATTCTTATAATGATGATTTAAACGAATAACATAATTTTTTTTAGCATCGAAAAATTGACACTGTTTGTAGAAGTATCCAGAAGTTGAGTTCAAAATATCCCTACATTTGTGGGTCACAATGTCAGTTTGCTCATCGGAGATAAAAATATTAATATCATCTGCATATGCAGTGAATAATGAGTATGATATTTCTTTATCGATATTGTTGATAAATAAGACAAACAAAATCGGCTCTACGAATGATCCCTGAGGCATACCTGTTCGTACCAGTTTAATTTCTAATATGGTAAACAAAACCACAATCCCCTCATCAAGAGCAATTTTGAGTCGATTTTTCAAGGCATGGATCTCAAAATATTGAGAAGCTCTGTGGGGCTGTAATTGGTCTAAATATTTCAATATTGATAATTTTCCATTCTTAGGCATGGGAGTTACTTTTTCCAGTTTCAAAAATTTATGGAAACTGTCTTTTTAAAGCTTCGATGAAAAAATTATTCGAGTCATTCACGATCTCCGCAAGATCTTTGATAAGATCGTCAAAAATTGTTTTGAATAACGAAATTATCACATAAATTTTTTCTTTTGTTCGTGAATTTCGATAACTATTACTTTCAACAAAGTGTTTAGTTCGTTATCGAAATTACTGAATTTTTTTGTGAAAATTCTTTTTTGATTCGTTAACTTATTTTTTTATGCATTTTCTTATTGATATTATAAAGGGTGTCCCGAAACTATGGTGCCAAATTGAAACAGAAGATTCCCTCCAAAAATAAATAGGACTTTCCTTATACTTCTTTTCTCAAATGTCGTTCGTTGCAGAAATACAGGGTGTTGAATATGAAAAATTAAAACTAATTTTTATTCATAACTTCCACAGTTTCGAAAATTTTTCAATAAGATTTGAATGAATGTTTGTGTTCAATAGGTGCTTCATTTCTAAAAAGAAAACACATTTTCAGTTGTTACCAGTGGCGTACAAGAAGGGAATCATGATCCTTTTTCTCCCCTATTTTTTACGCCACTGGTAAAATCAGAAAAATTATGCATTTGTCGCATTCCTCATTCAATTTTCAGTAAAAATGTATACTTGTTTGAATCCAGAAAAACTAACCGTTTTCAAGATAATTGCGCTTTTATGAATACAAACATACTAGTACTGAAAAATTTGTTCGGCAGAAATTCATTTTACAATTCCAATTACTGGTCCTAATAACATCTGGATATTCAACCAAAAAATACACCTTCACGTGCATTTTTTTACCAAAGCTACTGTCTTGCTGAGGTACATGGTACCCTTCAATGGGTAATCAATCAATTTTGAAAAACAAAATCAGTTGCCATACTGACATAAAAATGTAATGGCAATTTATCAAACATAAAAATAGTAGACTCTAGAAGATATTTACTAAAAAAATATTTCTTTAAAATCATTTTAGCTCAAAAACTGTCCACCATTGTTTTGTATACAAGCTATAACCCTTTTGAGAAAATTAAATTTGTGTTTTATTAGAACATTTTCATTTAGCTGCATCATATCAATGTTTTCCTGAATTCTCTCTTGCAACTCCTCTATTGTGTGGATGGGTCTTGAATAAACTTTCGGTTTCAATTCTCCCCAAACATCATTTCAATTATGGCGAAAGAAATGCTCCTCAGAAGTGTCTGTTTCAAAAATGATAATTCAATACCATAAAACTCAAAATTCAAAGAGGAATGCAAAAAATTAATAATTTATCTGATTTCACCAGTGGCGTAAAAAATAGAGGAGAAAAGGGACCATGATGCCCTTCTTGTATGCCACTGGTAATAACTGAAAATGTGTTTTATTTTTTGAAATGAAGCACTTATTGAACACAAACATTCATTCAAATTTTATTGAAAAATTTTGGAAACTGAAAGTTATGAATAAAAATTACTTTTCATTTTTCATATTCAACACCCTGTATCTCTGCAACGAACGAAATTTGAGAAATGAAATATTAGGAAAGTTCTATTTAATTTTCGAGGGGAATCTTCTGTTTCAATTTGGCACCAGAATTTTGGGACACCTTTTATAATTCAGATGAAGCAGGGTTACTTTTCTTCACATAGATAGATATATGTGTAAAAGGGCGACTCTGCGGCCTATTTTCACTGCGACGACTTTTGCAGATCTATTGTGGTTCTCTTAATCTTCAGATGTCTTGCCTCCTTTTAAGTAAGTTCAGGTTCCCTGACAGTGGCTCTTCAACATAGCTTTTTGCCTCTGGCTATTTCGATTCCTTCTGTGAAAACCTTGTCCTTGTTATTCCTTCGCATTCGCCTACGATATGGATGGAGGATGGATGTTTCTTCTTCTATTTGGCAAAGGTGGATTCTGCTGCTAGACCTATGTTCTACAGAGTCCTGTAAGCATGCCTAATATTACTCTTAAGGACCTTCTGTCCTTACTCAGTAGGTCTGGCGTCTGCCTCCTGGTGATTGTTAGCGTTGCGCCTGATTTTCCACCCTTTTGCTGATTGTCTTTTTAACTCTTGCTTTTGTTATGCCGCAGAAGGTTTCCGGTTCTTAGAATGTCATTGACGAACCTTGTCTGGCCAATTCGTCGGCTTTTTCATTCCCTTGGTAACCCTTGTGTCCTGGAACCCCTACCAGAGTCACTTTCTTGTGGTTTCCGAGTTCATTCAGGGTACATGCACAGTCCCACACAAGTTTGGAGTTCACTTGGGTGGCGTTCAGTGCTTTCTGTGTTGCCTGGCTGTCGAAGAATATGACAATGCTGACCAATGCTATCTTGCCCATAACAGTGACGACTTCATCAAAAATATGAGTAGACCAAATAATGCACAACTGAAAAAGAAAATTGACATGTTTGAGCTTTTTTCCCAATAGCTATATCAAGCTTTTAACGAATTTGTTCCAACTTTTACTTCCTCACTGTATACTTTTTGAAACATAGTGAATCTGTGACTTGTTTCATTCATTAGTGGGTATAATACCGACAAGGAACCAAGTTTGCCTGTTTCTCCTCATAACTACGTCCCAAGCGATAGGGCTTATAACTTCTCTAACAGCCCTATATTCGCGACAACATATTTTATTGCTTGTGCCGCATTGGCCCCAGTGCCCATCTTAATAGTAGGTATTTACTGAAATTTTCATATTACTAGGCTCATTTCAGCTAAGGGAGTTATTCCAAAAACGTCTTCACTCAACCCCTTCCAGTACCGACCGTCCCAGATCAAGTCTGCTCCGAACATCGCAATGGAAAATTCAATATAATGGCGATATTAAATATATTGTATAGAGAGAAATGCTCGATCTCTCCCGAGAAATTAATTTCTCCGTAATCCAAGACGGGCAGTAATTAAGTGGGGTGCTGGTGCTCAACGGCAGCAGCGCCTCCTCTTGGAATCCCAACAATCTATCATTGAGTTTACACCGAACTTCCCGGATCCTCCAGTAATTAGAAGCAATGGCATTCTTTCTTAGCAGCAATAATCCGATGGGGAATTTTAATAACGTGTCGGACCACGTGAAAATCTTCCGGTCATGGCGTATTTTCCGCCCCGTTTAAAATTTTGATAGATAGGAAGGATAGATAAGGAAGGTCATCTTGATGAATAAAAAAATATGTATTAGTAATTACTTATTTCATGGATTGCAATATATCATATGGGGACATCTATTCTGAGCACCCGGATTTTTATTGAAAGAAACAAAACAAAAGACAGTAGACAGGGTCGACGCGTATGTCACAAAAGTGGAGGGGGCAATCAAAGATATATTTCAATTTATTTTCTCCTACTAAGGTTGAAACCAAATTTTTATTTGTAATTTTTTTAACGAATCACCCGCATGTTTTAGGAAAAAAGTCTTCCACATTTCAGAATCCCCTTTATTTTTATCAATTTTATGTTCATAATATAGCGATGTCTTTTAATAGATTAACTACTTAATTTATTTCAGCCTTTATGCCTTCCAATTTACTTCTTGACCATTTTCACTTTTGAATTTTTTATATGACCTATCTTTTTCCATAACTTTTTTCTGACTTCTTCATCATCCACGGAAGATGATTTGTGATATGTGGATGTGTTTGTTATATTCAAACTTGTCCTATTGCTTTTTTAGTATTTTTCTTGTGCAGTAACATAGATTGAACCTATAGCTGTGACTACTCCACTGCTGTATAATTTTTATATCCTCATTACCATTTTCCATAGATTCATTTGCACAACTTCGTGGAAAAATATTATTTTTCCAGCTGTCCCCACCATACACATTTTTTCGTTTCATTTTCATTGAATGTGGAATTCCAAACGACTGAAAAATTGTTGACATACTCGAACAAATCAAAATTCGTGAACTGTCAAAATAATTCTGCGACTGAACCCGCAAGAATGGCTCAGAAAAGTTCGCGCACCCCTAACCTTGCACGCGTGGTCCATCGAGCACGGTTTAATTTGAATTTCACTCAATTATTCGGGCCGAAATTATATTCCTCCGACACATTTCGATGCGGGTGTGAAATCGACTGAAAATGAAATCGGCGGACATCAATTTTCCAGACTATGTAATTCGGTATAGCCAGGCGGGCTTTTGCTAGGCTTGCTCCTCTCCCGATCGATACCCTGGCTTTGCTTGGACTTGAGTTTGTCTTATTTGTTCTACGAGACGGCGGTGGTGTCATGTGCCCGAGCCGGACGTCGTAGCGACGTTCAAGAGCTTGGATGGTTCATGGTAACATTTTTAGTTCATACAATTTCGTTGTAGCCCACAAAATTGTCAGGTAAGAATAAGTAGGCTAGTCGTTTCCAATAATTTCAAGCCATTTTCAACAGTGTTCATTAATTTGTCAGCCGTTTTCAGTAGTTTTGTCAACCGTTTTTAGTCGTTTTTCAGCCATTTTTTACCGTTTGTCAAACGTTTTCAGACGTTTGTCTACGGTTTTCAAGCATATGTCAGTCAGCCAACACTCCGGCCTTTCTTGGGCATGGATTTGTCTTATTTGTTCTACGAGACGACGGTGGTGTAATGTGCTTGATGCTGGACGTCGTAACGACGTTACAGAGCTTGGATAGTACATGGTACCATGTTTGGTTGATACAACTTTGTTGATGTCTACAAAATCTTCAGGAAGGAATGACAGACTGGCCGATTTCAAGCCGTTTTTAGTAGTTTGTCAACCGTTTTTATGTTCGCTAACGATCTTAAGTAATTTATCAGCCGTTTTTAGTCGTTTGTCAACCATTTTCAGACGTTTGTGTTTACAAGCATATGTCAGCCAGTCGTCTCTTCAGCTTTGCTTAGACAAACCGTTTTCAATAGTTTTTTTTAGTTTTTCAACAGTTTTCAGTAGTTTGTCAACCGTTTTTTTGAATTTGAATTTGTCAATATACTTGAAGGCAAAATATTTTTATTTTGCACGAAATACAAATTTTCTTCCTTCAAAACCGTTTTTTTGTTCGCTAACCGTTTTTAGTCGTTTGTTAGCCGTTTTTAGTTATTTGTCATCCGTTTTCAGACGTTTGTCTACTATTTTAAAGCATATATCAGTCAGTCGACACTCCGGATTTGCGTAGACATGGATTTATTTCATTTATTTTTCGAGAAGGCGGTGTTGACATGTTACCAACAGTAGACGTCGTAGTGAGGTTTAAAAGCTTGGATGGTACATGGTAACATGATACGTTTATACAACTTCGTTGAAGTCCACCAAATTTCCACGAAGGAATGGCCGACTGATCGTTTTCAATAATTTCAAGCCTTTTCAGTAGTTTGTCAACCGTTTTCTTGTTAGCTTACCGTTTTAAGACATTTATTAGCCGTTTTTAGTAGTTTGTTAACTGTTTTCATGTTTGTTTACCGTTTTAAGTCATTTATTAACAGTTTTTAGTCGTTTGTCAACCATTTTCAGATGTTTTTCTTTTGTTTGCAAGTATATGTCCGTCAGTTGACACTTCAACTCTGCGTGGATTTATTTATCACGTTTTCATGTTCGCTAACCGTTTTAAGTTGTTTATTAGCAGTTTTTAATCGTTTGTCAACCGTTAACCTCAAAATTATCAAAATTTCGAGCCGTTGTTAACAGCTTAGTCGTTTGTCAACCGTTTTTAGTTGTGAAATTGTAAAATAAAATAAAATTCACCACCGATGCTGATGTAACAATGATTTGGTTTGAGAAAGTTCTCAGAATGATTTATTATCGAATAAAAGGAGACACTGATCTAAATTTGAGATTGTTATGTCAGTAAAACGAGTAGAAGAGTTGAAATCGAAGTAAATTGAGTTTAATGACAATTCATGGAAGTTTGATCAGATTAATCAAGTGGTATAGATTGAAAAAATAGAAATTTTTATGTATAATTTTTCATTATATTTGTTGCTATGAGACTGTTTAACGAAAGTAAACAATAGAGTCCCTACAACATTTTTTCAAATGTAAAATTGTAAACAGTGTGAATTTTTTGAATTCTTGGTCACTGATGGTTTATGAAGACATCAAAGTTTTTGAAATGACAATTTTCGCCTGTTTGCTACAAATCTATAACTGAAGGAGAATATTTTTGTTATCTTTCTGATGAAAAAGAAACCGTTACCCCTGCAAAATTGACAAATCGGAAACAATGAAACAGATGAAAAAAACGCCACATAATAATTCATTACTGTATATTTATTTCATAAATTATGACTAGTTAATATAATTCCAACATATTTATTGTAATAATTTATTAATTTCGTCAAGTCAAACAGGTCAAATAGATAAATTAAATATATTTCGGTATTCAGATGGTACCGATAGTACACCGTCATCAAATTAGTGAATCATACCGAACGAATTTTTATTTGTTACAACAGCGCTAATGAAATGAATAAATCGTTAACTATGTTATTCGATAAGGATTCCGTATATATTTCGTTTATTGTTTTCGAAATATTAATAAGACGTAAAAAATGTAGTCGATAAGATTGTAACACCTGGTTGTTTGTTAGTTATGGAATTTTTTTCATGAATGCGCTTATTGAATCATAGTTATTGGAAACGAGATTAGTTTTGCACGATTCCCGTGATGATTCGCTCATAGCATATCAATAATAATATTAATAATAAACGAGCTCACCACACACTCAACCAACTGGATTGGAAATAAAAAATATCAAAGTTTTTCTGTTACCGTTCTGAATACAAATTCAAGTTTTTCGTTTCGTCGGTAATTTCGTAGTTGCGACTGATTGATACAAATGAACTAGCATAATATCACAAACAGCCTGATAATTGCTTGTGTACATGTTTGTTTAGGATCCACCGTATTCTTCTCCAAAGGCCACACAAGTTGATGCTCTAACAAAGACAAATTATTGTGATGTAATTGTTTTCTAATAACGGTCTGGATAATTTATTTTCAGTCAGTATGCATGGGAAAGTATTGGATACTAAACTCTCAAATTTGTCTTGATTCATTATTTCGAAGCTCTGTTAATTTGTTTCAAAAGTAATAACTGTCTAACGAATATCTTTTTCTGTAAATTATGCCTACAGAATATAGAATAGTTCATTCACTAGGTTAAAATCAAACAAATTTTTCAAAACAAGATATATATATGTTAGATTGGATTCCACTCAAACCCGTTTTTAAAAACTTTACTTTATTTTACAAACAACAAAAATATTTAAATACAATAGTTTAACGTGAACTTGCACGGACTAAAGCTTGTAGCAGTAATAGTGATGCGTCGATCTTGGAGGTTTCTTTTATAGTCTTGGAGATGCTGACTGGGTGTCTTCTGGCTTCTACGTCTTCAATAAATAACTGGAATTGCGTTACAGAATAACCTTGATAGTCGGCGACATCCTGGCACCATTGGGATTAACTGCGTAGATAACTGCGCAATTTGGAATAAAGGTCCATTGTATTTTTTCATATAACAGCTCCCATCATTTTGAAAAAGTTGATGCTTTGGATGCAGCAACTTTTAGGCAAGAGTTTTGTTGCTCGAAATTGGATTCAATTGGAGTTCCTCTTCTTCGATGTCTTCTCCAATGTGGATATTTGGTCGCTTCCTCAAAGGGATGAATCTTGATAGGGTTCTAAACGTTCCTCGTCCTGGAGGTCTTGGGGGTAGATCATCATTTCTTGATGCCATTATTCCAAGTTTTACAGTACGATTTTTCTTGCATTTACAAAAAATGTATAAAATTATCAAAATACAAATTATTACAATTATGAAATAGGTAAATCAAGAAATATGTTTTGTTACAAAAGGTTCATTAATTATTCTATCAAGATCTTCTGAATATTGATCTAATTTGTGTTGCGCTATATTCAAATCATCGACATTTAATTTACTGAGTTTCATTGGCTTTAAATTTGGAAGATTTTTCTTTTCTGGTAGATGATTACAACATTCATATGGAATTGAAATAGTATGGCTGTTATATGTAACATTCTTTTCAAAATTCAATAGAGATTTGGAATATACTCTCGTTATGCCAATGAATGCATTACATTCTGGTTGCAACTTCAAAACTGAATTTGTTTTTATTACTTTTGACATTGGTTCAAATCCTGAACATTTCATTGTGATTGGAATGGGATCTGATAAAGTTATAAGCCATATATTTGGATCTAAGTTGAAGACATTATAATCTTTAGCAAATAATAAAGACGTTTCGCAAATTCTCGGTAATTGAAACAAGTGTTTGAAAATTTGGGCCTCACATATAGCATTACTGTCAATGGGGTATGGCAAAATATTTGAACATAATTTCAAATTCAAACTCAAATCTTTGCAATCATTAAAATTTTCCAAGATAAAATATAACATGGAATCATCATCTTTTGCAATGAATTTATGATTTGTTGTTAAGATATGATGAAGTCCTGTCCTGTTGTCAAGGATGGGAATAGGATATAATTGATAACTTGTATATAATTCAGGTTCGACAAGAGGAATTTTTAAGACAAAAACAACTCTGTTATCAGTTTGAAAAGCTTGTAGATCAATTAGATCTAAATATTTTGAAATTGATGTCATTTTTACTGGCAAAGGTAACTTATGAGTTTCCATAGATTGTACGACTTCTTGAAGGTTATAGAGTAAATCGTTTGGTGTTATGATTGATGAATGAATTATTCTCAATCTCGCAAATGTAATAGAGTTCAAGATATCATCAAGATATGATTCTATAAATAAATAACTTTCCATAAGTTCTTCGCAAAGTTCTAGTGTCCTTGTTTTTGCTTCCATTAGGTTGAAATTATCTGTAATGTCGACAATAAGATTATTAATCTCTTCAATATCCTCATTAAAAGTGACTTCATCAATTTGAAGCTTTTGAATAGTAGTATTAAAATTTTTAATAACTGAAGTTACTACTGAAATCTGATTTTTCATGAGATTTTCTAGTTCATGTTCATCATTCGTAATTTTGTTGATACAATCGTTAAAATATTCGCCATCACTACTATCTAAATTTCCTGAAATTGCCTTCCATACGGTTCCTATACCGTTTATTAATCCACGTTTCACACGACTACGAAAGTTCGGTGTATCTAAAAATACTTCTTGCAATTTCAGTGTAAGTGAATCTGCTAGTTGTGTTAATAAGCTAATATGCGTTTTAACGTCTGCATAAAAATATTTCATCCGTGCACTTTCATTTTCTGCAAAGTTATTAACTAATGTATGCAATATATTATTATTCTGCTCTATGGCGTTCCTTATCGAGGTTAAATCTTTATAAACTAAGAATGTCCATTTATCGTTCGTGATTTTTATTTCTTCTCGCTGATGATAATAAATACCTATTGTATTGTTGATAGGGACAACGGAGTATTGTCCGAAAGTTGTTGCTGTTAAGACTGCAGATATCGCGATTAGCAGCATCGTGAATCTGAAAATAATTATTCATAGTAAGGTTTCATTCTATCGAAATTTATCTTAGATTCTTGATTTGTATTTAAGTTTTTCAATAGGGCTGAGTTTTTGTAGACTTCAATTATTTCAAATGGTCCGTTGAACTTATTTTTGAGTTTATTACCTATCTGCGATTCTTTGACATAAACTTTATCTCCTTTCTTATAGTCAGGGGGTTCGTGTTTGATATCTTTGTCAAAGCGTTGTTTTGCTTTTTCCTTTCTTTGCTCGGTTCTAGCGCGGGCAATTTTATAGAAATACTTAATTCTGTTATTCATGTCTCTGACGTATTTGGTTATAAGGTCTTTCTCATTATACAGAGTGTATGGAACTCTACTTGCGGTATGTCCGAATATTAATTCGTAAGGGGTAAATCCGTGAGTTTTATTTTTTGTAATATTATAGCATATAGTAGCGAATGGTAAAATGTCTAAGGGATGGTCGTTTGGACTTTCTGCTACGTGTGCTCTAATCATTTCCATAAGTGTAGCATGATAACGTTCTATACTTCCATTACTTTGGGGATGGTCTACACTGGAAAAGGTGAGTTTGATATCGTATAAATTACAAAGGTCTTTCATTAAGTGATTATTAAATTCTTTTCCACTATCGCAGTGAATTCTTTGAGGTGTTCCATAGTGTTGGAAATAAATTAACAGTGAGTATATTACGGATTTTGCAGATTTATCTTCAAGTGGATAAGATTGAACAAATTTTGTTAATTCATCAGATATGGTTAGTGCATAATTTTTCGTTGGGATTTCTATAATATCTGCATTTATTCTTTCAAATGGAACCTTTGGAGTTTCAGTTACTATCATTGGATTGTCTAAATTCTTTCTGCAAATTTTTGTTTTCTGGCAAATTTCACATTCTTTGATATATTTTTCAACATCTTTTATTAATCCTTGCCAATTATATTTTTGTTTTATTCTTCTTATAGTTTCATTTATACCTCTATGCATGTTGGCTTTTCCACTGTGATACTGTTCAAGTTTTATTGGAATTTGATCCTTATCTGGGGTTTGAACTATATCTTGGCAGATTTGAAATTTAATTTCGTCTACTTCTGCTAATATATAGGAAAGCATTTCTTGAATTGGAAGATCTGGATTATTTTCGACGTGGTAAGTTTTTGATGGTTCGAATAAATTTTTATCTTTATAAAGTGAGGTGAACATGTATTCAATAGCTTCCGTAGGATCGAAAGGTACTGGAATAATATAATATTTTCTGTGTTTTACTGATGAACTGTTGAGAACATTAATTTTGTTATAGGAAAATAAATCATATTCTTCCTCTAATATATCTTCTAAAATTTTTTCATGTAGCTCGGTTGCTTTATGTTCTTGTGGAAAAATTATGATGTTTTTATGGTTTTTATCTAATAATTGAGCATTTGAGAATTCAAATTTAGAATAATCAATTAAAGATTTTGTTTTATAAAGTTTAACAAAGTTTTTGAGTTCTTCTAAAACTGTTTCGGGTGCAACAATTGTTTCTGTGTCTGATACTTCTTCTTGATCTTCATTTGTCATATGAATTTTCGAATCAGAAAAATTTACTGTCTTTGGAATATTGTTGACATTAGCAACTGTTGTAAAGAATCCTCCTTCATTATTTATTCCTACAAGGGCATTAGGCAGGCGAACTTTGTCCTTTTCCTGAGCTAACAGTATAGCATCAACGTTGGTTAAATTTGTGTTCAATTTAAATACTTGTTCTGTTCGGGGTTCAATAGAAATTGTATTTTCAAATTTTAATTTGGGAATTTTGTTTTGTTCTGTGCAAATTTGTTCTTGTTTTTTCAATTCTACCTTGAATAGTGGGACGGTTTTGAAATTTGTTTTCAAAATTTTATGTTTTATGTCGACGATTCCGTCATAGTGTTCTAAAAAGTCTGCTCCTAATAATCCATCAAATTCTATGTCAAGATCGTGTACGTATACTTTGTGAAAATCATTATCTTTAAAAGGTACCATAACCGATTCTGTGATTATAATTTTCTCTTCAGTTATTCCACGAATTGGTAAATTTTCTCTGTTTCGCAAATTATATTGTTCAACTACTTTTGGTTTTAGTATCGAAATTCCTGCTCCTGTATCAATTAAAAATTTGTATCGGTTTGTAATGTCTTTTATATAATATAAATTGTTTGGATTAACAGAATTTAAACTAATTTCTGGAGATTGCTTTGTATGAAGTTCGTGCAATTGACTCGTTCCGGTGTTTTGTCCTGAATCTGCAACAATTTTGTCTGTTCGGCAAGATTGCTCAAATTCTCTGTTGTCGTTTCTTCTTGGTTCGCATATTGAATTGCTGGAGGTCTGTCTAGAGATAGACGCGAATGAAAATCCTGATTGTTTATTTCATCATAATAGAATTCATTGTTGGAAGTGTAATCTTCGTATTGCGAGTCTGGATAATAATTATTAGCGGTATAATAATTATTAGATGGTGCGTCATTATAAGGATAAAAGTTCTCATTGTATTCATTTTGAAAGTAAGAGTTGTCACTAAGTTCATGTTGAAAGTAAAAGTTTTCAACTGGTTGCTCAACATAATTTGTTTCATTGAAATGGTGTGTTTGATGTGTTTTTTGAAAATTGGGATTTTTTTGAATTACTGGTTGTCTCGGTTGAAACCTGTTAAAATTTTGTGCTGGATTTCTTTGGAATTGATTTGGCCTGTGTTGGAAATTTTGAAATTGAGTTGGTCTTTGTTGAAACATTTGAACATTTTGAGAAGTTTGCATTGATGGATGTTGAGAATTCTGAAAATTCTGGGGGTTTCTGTTCAAGTTAGGATTGAAACTTACAGATTGTTGGTAGTTTCTGTGAAATTGTGGATTATTTGGACGTACAGTAGTTTGCATTTTTCTTTGTTGATTATTAAAAGTATTTTGGGTTTTTCCTTGGTTATATTTTTGAGTTTCGAAATATGATAATTGTAGTTCTCTTTTAATTCTTAAACATGCTTCGATCATATTCGCTGGGTTACTTGCGCGAATGATATGTCCAAGTCGGGGTTCTAGTCCTGTTAAAAGTGTATTCAACACCATAGATTCAATAAGTGTTGATTGTGCCGCTTTTTGTAAGTGGGTTAAATTCGATTTCTGAATACATGAAAGCATTTTTGCGTTGTGGGTTTGTAGTCTAGAAAAGAATGTAAGAGCGCTTTCTCCGTTTAATTGTTTGATTCTTTGTAAATCTTGAATAAGTGATGTTAAATCTCTAGCGTCACCAAAATGGGCATTTAAAAGAGTCTTGATTTCACCATAAGTGTCTGAATTTCGTGAATTTATCAATTGAGAAGCTTTTGATTTCAATTTATTTTTTATATGAATGGTCAATAGAACTTTTTGTTGACCGATTGCCATTTGTTGGGCAGCATCGCAAGCATTTAAAAATGTATTCAATGTGATTGGATCTCCATCATATTCAGGAATGATTGAGAATATTTCAGATAATTTATAAGGTTCTAATTCTGGAGGAACATCAGTATGTTCTCGTTCATTATTTAAATTTTCGTCGGTTGATGACATTTTGAGTTGTTTTTCCTTAAGATGGTTAACGGAAAATTGGGTAGATTGTCAAAATTGGTAATAGGACAGTTTCAAAATTAAAAATCAAAAAATAGAAATTTCAAATTTTGAAATCACTTACTTCGAATATTTAAAATATTTAATCTAATGACTAGGATGATTCAATGTTACTTACACTAATTCCTTACAGCTAAATCGGTTTCTTCGTGTTGGTTTCTTTGGGTTGACGGAAGATGAAATCCTTTCTACTGTGTGAGGCTAGCGCTACTCTGGGATGAGCAACGTTGGACGACTTCCGCGTGTTTCTCGGTGCCTTCTTGGACAGCAAGATGAGCAGCGTACAGCGACTTACGCGTGTTTCTCAGAGCCACAGAGACCGTCTTCTCGTCTTTGCTTCTGGTTCTTCTCCCTTGAAGGTTTGGTAACCACCACCGTTGTGTAGGGATGTCTTCTTTCTTTTTCTTCGTTTCTTCGTGTGAGGGGGCCTTACCCTCGGCTAATTATTCTTCTTTTTTTCGGTGTTGAGGGATCCTACCCTCGGCTGCGCCAATTTGTTAGATTGGATTCCACTCAAACCCGTTTTTAAAAACTTTACTTTATTTTACAAACAACAAAAATATTTAAATACAATAGTTTAACGTGAACTTGCACGGACTAAAGCTTGTAGCAGTAATAGTGATGCGTCGATCTTGGAGGTTTCTTTTATAGTCTTGGAGATGCTGACTGGGTGTCTTCTGGCTTCTACGTCTTCAATAAATAACTGGAATTGCGTTACAGAATAACCTTGATAGTCGGCGACATCCTGGCACCATTGGGATTAACTGCGTAGATAACTGCGCAATTTGGAATAAAGGTCCATTGTATTTTTTCATATAACATATATATTTCAATTAAATAAACAAGAACGCCATGTAGTCCAGAAAAGGGCTGTATGAATTTGTGTACAATATATAATTTTCTGCTTTGCTGATAAATAAATAGATAACCTAAACTGAGTCTACAAGGTACATATGAATAAAGAGAAGAGAGTAGAATTAAGGAATGAAAGAAATAAAGCATACTTTAGAATCATCTGAGGTCATTTGATTTATTACTCAATCAATAATTGAATGGAAGTATTCTCTTCCACGTTACAGTTTCCAATGTTTCATAGTTTTTTTGAAAAAGAGTTTTCAATCAATACATCTACTATTTTCCAGAAGACTGTTACATAGTTTTGGAGCATTATACTTTAGATATCGTTGCCCTAATTGTTTACTTTCGGTAAGTAGATATGCAATCTTTACTCTCTATCCAGGTATCTTCAGTACCTTCAAGCTGAAAATATTACACAACTGAAAGACTCTCTGGGCTGAAATTACTGATAATTCAAGTAGTTCTTACTATAATATCCACACAGAATATTGTCAAGTGAAGTTTCCTATATATTTAGATCAAAAAATATTGAAACTTGAATCATAAATCCTTTCCAGCTCATCAACACAAAATGGGAGAAATGGAGTCTCCCATGAATCCACAAGATTCATTAATTAATTTATTAATATCCTTTTCAATGACAGTGTATATCTGTATAGGAATAGTCAAACATTTGAAACTTAACCTAAACTTGAAACCTATAAAATGCAGAACATCAAAGCGCTTTGTTCAAAAACTCATGTAGAGTATAAACTCTTCTATTAGAAACTTCTTAATTGTTATTTTAAAAGATTTTTCATTATCACAATTTTTAATTGAGGTAGGGAGTGCATTATAAATTCTTAAACCCATATAATACGGCAAATTACTTGTAACATTCAATCGTGCAAAAGGAACATGGAAGTCATCCTTTTGTCGTGTCATTATACCGTGATAACTCAGTTTGTTATGAAATTTACTTTTATTTTTGAAAATGTATAAGGCCAGCTCAAGTATGTAGATACTGGGCAATGTCAATATTGAAAAGTTTTTAATGAAATCTCTACAACAATAGGAATTTGGTTTTCTTGAAATTCTTCGAATTATGCGCTCCATGTGGAACTTCCCAAAAAACAAATTCCATAACGTCGACAAGTGTCAACAAATAAATAATATAAACCCAATAGTTGCTTCAAAGTCAAGACTGATCTGAGATTACGAAACAAAATCAAAAGAGAAATTTTACTAATTCCGCAGTACTGACAATTTCATCATTTACAATAATATCGAGGTCCTCATACTTACTCTGATGGGTTCTGAATCTCATGACATTGGTTATTTCTGTGATGAATTATTATGAGTTGGAACTAAACCAACTGAACAAATTATCCAAAACTATATTAAAATTATTTTGTAAAGAACTATCACATTCACTTGATATCAAAAATGATGTGTCGTCAGCATACTATGTATCAAAATCACCTTTTTTTGAGACCTTGTCTATTTCATTAACGTACAGTTAAAACAGAATAGGTCCCAATATTGAGCCTTGTGGAACACCCATAGAAATATCAGAACATTCTGATGTGGCCTCTTTTAATTTGTTGTCAACTTGAAGTTGAAACCAACATACTGTTTCCTATTGCTAAGAAAACTCAATCCCATTTAACGGATTACCTCGTATTTATTCTATATTCTGACAGTCTTCTTTTTTGAACATTATGATGAAGTAGATGATTTAGTTCACGTATTTTTGTGTCACTGACAGAGAACAAAGTTCTTCAATACGCTTATTGAAGATGATACTCGATATAATGATGATAATTATAATAATGATACTCCCTCATAAACACTCATAGAGTGTACCCAAAGGCATAGCCTGTGCGGGTAGAGGAAGGCTATTATTATTATTATTTGCCGTGGCGCTTCGGGACGACTCACTGATGTTTGGTGGTGTATTAAATTTTCTGCTGTAGGAAAACCTACGGCCCCCTGGACGTCGGTGCGCACTCCAAGCTAGCAGCAAACATTCAGAAACTGCTTGGGGAGGCGTTAAAAATGTTTTGATATGTTGGTAGAGATCATTATCACAAACAATATGAATATTAGAATTAAAATTTTGAATTTTTTGGAAAAATGTCGATGGCAGTTAAAACAATATTTTCAAAGTTTTCTGTGATGATTACCTTTCGAATCATGAAAAACGAGTTTCAGAATTGAGCATTGAAATTTTCATTTTTAGATAGGCAAACTCATAATTCGGTCAGTTACTGACAATAATTTTTTTCAAGACAGCAATCTTGTTAACGCAGTTACTCATCGTAGCAAATTGACTCATTTGCCTCATATACTTGAATTCATTTTATATAGATTTCCTGGATAAAGCGAATTTCCCCTACAAAATCATACTTTCAATCAATAATTCCAATAGCATGAATTTTCTTTTCTTGTACCCTTGTTTCAGTTACCTCTTCACTATTTTTTTCAATATAGTAAATGCCTGTTCTGTGCCGTTTATCAAGTAATATCAGGTTTTTCATATCTTGATATTCCGTACCTGACACCAAAATCAATTCAGCTCTATTTTGTTATTCTGAGTTTTCCACAACAGTCTAGACGCAACTTTTGATCTGTTCAATGCCGAGAAGATTGAGTTTATTTTAACAACTCTCCAAAACTTCTTTACTATACCAGAATAACTATCTAAACCTCACATTAGAACTGTTCTCATTATCCTGTGTTATAAAATAATGCACCCGATACATTATTTCTTATATTTCATAAATTCGTCCACGGAGCTTTTCCAAAACTGAACAATTAAACTACCAGATTTTCCATTTTCACTCAACTAACACCCGAATCTATTTTAGTCAGTATCATGTACCTTCCAAATTGACAGAGACTTGTAGATAATCTCCTGCAAAACGCCAACCGGAGTTTTTGCTGAAAAGTGAACGTGAAAGTGCGGAGTTTCACGCCATTATATCATAGGCGTCCGATCCAAAACCATTCTGTGGGGTTTCATTTGAATGAAGTTGATAGGGAAACGTCACTTCAAAGTTCTTTCGTCATGGAATCAAAGTAATTCTGAAAATATAATAAATAGTCTTTCATTTTTCACAAAAAAATGTTACGGGAAAATTACGTGACGAATACAGGATTTGTGTATGGGGAGGAGTGGGGCTGAAACTCTTGATAACTTCCTCTCAAACTGTAATACATATATGAAGGACATAAGTACGGTTTCATAATTATTGAATTGTTGTTAAAATTGTTATTACCGTCAATCAGTTGCACCTTCACGAGCACAACCCTCAGAAGTCTTCGAAAGACTTGTGCGAGCTAAGAGACAATGAGGGAGTGTTTTTTTCGATGAAACAAGACTTCATTCGCCCAATCCTGACAGTGAAATGAGAAGAAAAGTCTTGCTCAGTTTGAGGAAACTAATTGCTTAACCATTTTTTATTGTTTTCTTATAGCAATGCTAATATTATACCGATAATTTTGCCCTAACAGCCTCCATTGCCAATAATCGACTTATTTCTAGGAGTTCTAGGATCTAGAAATCTGCACATCTTTGGTTCTTGATTTATGCTCGTATCTTTTGAATAGGTACCTATTTTGTGATGTGATCCACCCCACTGGGAACGATTATGTAGAATTCATTGAACATACAAAGCCAAATTCCACATTCAATTATTCATATTACAACCTATAAATTTCAGAATGTGTTGAGATATGTTTCGTTGCAAATACTTGAATAAATGAATAGTTGGGACTCGCTGTGAATACAGTTCCAGAAAAGAATCTACTCGAACATCAAATCTACGTCAAAGTTAGCATTTTCAGGGGTTGAAACCTTTCACCACATGTATTATCCACTGCCTGAGCAAAAAAGTGTTCGTTGTCATCATCCAAATATTCTTCGAAATATAAAACACAACCTTCAAGCATAAAATGGTATATGGACAACAGCAATGGCCCCAGAATAGACCCCTGTTGTACCACATTTCTGTTGTATCTCAGAACTGTTATCTTCCATATGAACTACTCGACTGTTCATTTCAAGGGTTCAGAAACAAAAAGAGCACCACCTTATAGAAGCATTTGCTTTGTGTTAGCTGTGTATGTCCATTTGGTGACCATTGCCCATGGGTACGATGGCTTTGTCCACGGAAGAATTTTGGGATCGTTGTTTGATAGTTTTTCATGATTAATAAACTAATTATTTTTACATAAACAATGATTTAGAATCCAAGTCTCGTACCCCTTGCGGCATCCTTGGATCGGCGCTTGTGTTCCGTCTCGACGCCGTCGACGCTGAGCGCCAGTTTCGTATGACTTTCATCCGGCACTGAACACTAAGTGGATAAATAAATATTTCAGAGTTGGTTTGCTTCATTTTCGAGCAAATGGAAATGCTTGTTTTCACACCTGCAGGTACATTGTCCGCAGTTTCCTCTAAATTGAAAAGCTGTTCCGCACAATAGATAGACTGAAATAAAAAATGAAAGGATACAATCGGAATGAAAATGCTGTACACGCTGAAATATGGCTTTATTTTATCTCTGCTCGCTGGTTCAGGATAAATAATATAGTTTTTTCCTCTATTGTTTCTTCTGGATAAAAAAATATCGGAATCACAGAATCAGTTTGAGTGAATCTCGGATTCAGATGGAAGATGGGATTTTTTTTTGGTTCAGATGGCGAGAAAATACTCAGACCTGATGAAATGTGTATTTTATTATTCACCCAGTCTGCTCACGGATTTACTCATTCTTAATGAATAACCTTTTAACAAATGAATTAAATCATTCGTAATACTTGACATTGTTAAAGTGTAATATTACCCAACTCCTTTATGACTGCATCTAGTGGTCAAAGAAAGGGGTCGTTAAGTAATAATGTAAATTGGTGTCACTTGTACCAAATCTTTCTGCTCTGGTATTTAGAAAAAAGCCTCATATCTCTAGGACCAATTTCTTATTAGTCTAGAAAGTTCGAACAACACGACAACGGCAAGTTTGTGATATTCGTTATCATATCCCGAACTTCAATAAAACCATGTGGTCTCACAACTAACAACAAGAATGAATCGTATTTAGCAACCCGGAAGATTTTGGTATAAACAATGCATACGCATTGTTTATATTGTACCTTTAACTGACGATAAAATATAATATGGCATCAAGTTTAATAGGCAGATTTAAACTAAATTACCCAGTAGTAAACGAGGAAGTTTCAAATATACAATGTTCTTATACAAACAACTGCAAGGGAAACATAATCTACGAATGAATGAAATGTAGAGTTTATTTTATTTCGAATTTTAATCGATCGAATGAATTGCCATGTAATCAAAATATTTGTGGGAGCTGTAGCGATTTTGTTTTGAGTTGATTGAATAGGAAATATTTAATTGCATGAAATTTGAAATCAAGCTAATTTTTATTACGAGAGAAATTATATGTTTCCGAAGGTTGTTTTCAACATGAATGAGATTTCTGTAAATGTTGATCGAGAATATTTGTCTGGCGGCTAATTGGTCCTAAAATTGTGCGAAGATAGAATGTATTTTTCTAGCAACCTGTATAGTGGAACAATTTTCTGAAATGACGAAAATATTCAGCCATCAGAGTTTATTCGTCATAGACCAGGAGCTGGGGACAGGTGACGTTTTCCCATTTTACACTGCATGCTTTTTCAAGACTTGATAATCAACCCTAAATTATGAAAATATACGGGTTCCTGGCCGCCGCACATGTGCACTTCATAAGGAAAAGCGCTTTTTTTTGTGGAGAATTTTCGTATTTTTTGCGATATTACACTGCCTGCCGTTGTAATATACGGAAGTTCAAACAAATTGAAACGCTACTAATTAATGGCATGCAATCCGCAGCGGCCGAAAGGGCTCAAAGGGTTACGAAAAATTGAAAAAAACTAAAAAATTTATGTGAATTTATGACCCAATTTGTTCTTTTTCCAATCGAATCGATTGAATAATGCTCGAATGATACTCGTAGTCAACTTGTAAGTATGGTTTTATTGATGATGAGTTGCTGTGTCCTGTTATTTTTATTAGAGCTTGTTCTTCAATTCCACTTTTACTCAATTCGCTTATACTGCTAGCGCTCGATTTGAGTGATTTGTAAATTTGAGGCCGGCACATTCTCATACCAACCTTTAGAATTGTTCTTCTTCTAAATGAGATTTGATGTAAAAAGTACTCTGTCCATTGTTTCTCGTTTTTTCCAAATATCTTCTTCTAAAATATTAGGCGTACTCCGTTTGCTGTCAAATAATTTATTGCTACCGCCTTGTCTCTATTTCTAAAATAGAAGACTATACTCGATACGTCCAGTTTCTTTTCCATTATTTTTAATTTCAAATATAAAATAAGTGGTTTTGCAGTAAGCTGCTTGTTCTCCGCGCCAAGTTAATTCAAACGCCAAAATGTAATATAATTTTTGTTGGAGTCCACATAATCTGGACATTGCAAATAATTCAGATTTATTAAGAAGCGATGCACTAGATTTTCTCTTTTTGGGTTGTGTTTGTAGGATTTTACGTTTAGCGTTACGTGCAGCTCGTGATGAATTAAACACAACGTCGGTGAAAGGGTTGAATACAATATTGAATTTGTTATAATATTTACTTTGTAGCATTTTAGCGGTGGTGTTCCAAACTGTTTCAACTACCGCTACTTACTTTCAATTTCTCGATGAAAGTATCTGGTTCAAATTTATTTCTTTTTGCATCGCAAACCGTAGAAAATCGTCGCCATATTGATGATTACGTCGCAATGTTAGACACACAGGTATCAACAATTTGACTGATTTTGGCGTTTGTAAACTCATCGAATCATAATCAATAAGCTGTTGACAAGCATGTCAAACTATTCATTTTGGAAACCAATACCGCGATAATTGATAAACAAATGAATAAGTGAAGAAACCTAGTGCATTTCCCGCTGTAAAAGTTGCAACTAACTTTTGCCGCTTTCAAAGTGACAATTATTGCACTGTGGCATATGCGATTTTTTATACACGAGTTGTCAAATAAAAATAATTACTTTCGAATTTTTTAGGTCTGAAATTTGTAGATTGAATTTTTCAAAAATTATCCCTTGTCATGAAAAAATTTACAGTAATAATCCAAGCACTAGGGAGATTATACAAGTGAAAACTTTCGAAAATTGACTGGATTGTTCGAATTCGCAACAAACAATCCCCATAAATTGCAAAATACGAGAAACAATAATTTTAGATTGGATATCTTCCTTCCTCTCGGTCGACTATTCCGACCCTTGTTTATTACTTTAAATATCATAAATATTTATGGGATCCATCCGTATATTGACGTTATTTAGTTTTATTTATTATCAAATTTGCTTCATGCAGTATGCATGGTGGCTTATCACGGATTCATGTATTCAATTTATTTAAATTGGGGACCGGTGTGCTCGTTCCTAACCCGACGAGTGTATATTCTCGCTAGAATGGCAGAGTAAAGAGAAAGAAAAGATGGTAATTGACGTCGAAAATGTATGTTTTCGAATAAAAATGCCTACAATTTCGGCGACTGCATGTTTTGCTCTTTTTTAATAATATGCTGATTCCGCGGAGCTTTATTATACATATTAATTTTTTGCATTTCCTTTTTCGTATTCCAAACAACGTATGCTTTTGCGCTTTCTGAATGAATATTAATTCGCTGCTGGCTTCACTGTTGAACTCGTTAATGTAACATTTGTATAGAGTGTTGTTTCTTCAGTGTCCCGCAACAAAATTTGCTTAAGATTTGATTCGTTTTACTTATCAGGTTCGATGAGAAAAACATGAAGGTCCTTGACGATAAGTTAAAAAAAGCAATTTCATGAAAATCAGAATCATTAAGTAAAGAAACAGCAGACCTCAGTCATGGATACAATTTTTTTATTGCTTCAACAAAAGCTTTTCGTTAAGAAACACCAGTCATTTGAGAGAAACATACAAAGGGTGTCCAATCGAAAACTTGACATGGTGGTCTTAAGCAATAATATCGTAAATTTGGAAAAACGCATAGACAGGTCGATAATAAGTTTAAAGTTAAATTCACTCAAATAATTCTCATGTCAAAAAATGCTCGAAATGTGCACCTCCAACAACTCTCATTCAATGATATAGATTCTGCTGAAAACGTCCTCGTACATCCTGGTGCATTTTCGGGGGAGATTAGGCGACATTCATTTGTGATCTGTTGGCGTAAATCTTCGAGTGAAGTAGGTGGAGTTGCACAAATTCTGCTTTCAAAATGCTCCCACAGGCAGAAATCTGAGGGGGACAGGTCTGGTGATCGTGGGGGTCAATCTGTAGAACCTCGTCTACCATTCCAGTGACCCGAGAACTGTTGTTCTAAATACTGCCGAACAGGCAGAGCGTAGTGCGGAGGAGCGCCATTTTGTTGAAATATCAACCGATCCTCCAGATAATTTTGTTCATTATCACCTAATGTCCGTTGACATGGGTTCAAGTAGTTCCAAGAACATTGATTTATAAAACACATGTTGAAAGGAATCTGTGGATTCGCAATCCCATGCCATCTTACTACCTCACATAATTGTGAACTTCGAGCAAAGTCATCATCATACGGTTTGTGTGTTAATTCAATTTGGATGACATTTGTGACGTTTCAAAATACGCTGAATTCTGGTTTGTGAACCACCGGCAACAGTTGCTAGCAGTCTTGTACTTATCATATGAGCAAGCTCAACATGGCCCAAAATTGACACTGGTTTTGCCTCATTTCTAACTAGTGGTAAAATTTGTCGCTTTTTATTTGCTACTGATCCCGTTTCTAGGAAATTTGAAACTGATTCAGGCACATACTGGCGTAACATAGTGCTTCCATGGTTGTTGATTGAACCTTTCAGCCGCTCTTTACGCATATTTTTCATTGTTTTTATAATAGAATTCAATCAACTCAACCCTCTCCACAATTGGGTACACCATTGTTTCTTTCAAGTTCAATATTACAATACCACACATGAGTAAAAATCAATTGTAGTAATCAACTGAGACACAGATACTACATGATCTATCTGTTTTGTTCTATTGTGTCTTTTTTTTGATACACAGGTGAAACTGACGAAAAAATTCACAGTATTAGTAGCAAACGAACAATAGATTACAAAGAATTGCAACTGATTCGTACGGTGACGTACAAAAATCTGTAGATCTCATAATATCTTAAAAGAAGAATCAAAGAATTGTTTGCCAAATATTTGAAAAAAGAACAAAATAATATTTAGTGTTGAAAAATTCCACAAAGCGATTTTGCTGGTACGGATACTGTAAACAGAGTAAAACTGACGAATTTCTCAATTCAATCGTGCATTTCTTCGCCTTTGATGCACCAGTATAAACTTCAAATCAAAAGTTATTGTGATCAACATTCGCTCCATGTTGAGAATTCTATAAACATGCATCTCATCTTATGAGTGAAAACCAATCAGAAAACAAATTGGTTAGTATAATTTCCCAGACTCTGTATAATATTCACCTCCTGTCGAAGACATTACATATTTCCTTCATACAAACTGAATTCCGGAATCTCTTCTATTTTTCAAAGCCAATTGTATATTTCAACATCAAGAATCCACTACAAAAAAAATTAAACAACCCATTAACTCCAAGTCTACCTCGAAATTGTATAAATTTGAAAGTAATTAAAATACATTTATACTGAAATTGACTCAAAGCTCGTATAAGTGTTGTAAAGATAAATTGAAATTAACTATAAGTACTAATATGGAGCTAGCTGTTTCTCCAGCGGCGTGCGTACTTGAATAATAAATGAGAGTGAAAACCTGGATGGTCCGTATAAATCAACGGAAACTCTGGTCTTTACTCTTTTCATCCGTATATTTACACTCTCGTGCAAATTTGTTTAGAGCTTGTGCTAGCACCATAATATTATGTCTAGGATCTTTCATTCTTCTCAAATAATCATCTCTTCTGATCAATATTATGATCTTAGCTATTTTCGAAGGTATTATTAGTTGTATCTTCGAGGATTTTATCATCTTTTTCAGGTTATTGATACAACCCAACTTCTACGAAGTGTGTTTTCTATTTGAGCAACTTATTTTTTGTACAATTGTCTTTAAATATTACGTTTTCACACTGTGTCAAATCCCTTTCAAAGCTAGTGTCTAAAGTAAAATGACAGATGAGATGATGGATACTCAATAATATAAATTTATCCAATAGAAACGCTTCAATCAGATATTAAAATAATCAGAGCACCTACTAAGAAGAATTTATTTATATGAAAAAAAAATTTCGTAAAACAGAAAAATGCCTGTCTCTCCACACAATTCCACAAAGTGGATATTAAGGCAAATATCTGACAGAAAACAACTACTTACCCCTACGGATATTGAATTATATCTGTCTTCTATTTGTGCAACTTTCTTCACGGACACATAATTGCAAGTGCTACTTGTTATAAAGCCATTGAATATTATTCCTTCATTTTTTTTTTGAAATTACCACCTGCATACATGCATGTTTCGAGGTTATTTTCCTCTCATCAGTGCAAGGATAGGTCAGACGACAATGCGTCTTGTTCCACAAATATGAATGATAATATTCAAAAGCCTTATAGTATCCGTCTACGAATGGAGCTGCGACTCACAATAAAGTTATTCGCAGCGCCATCCACCAACAGATCAAGTAACCCTTCTGGTAGCACTGTCTCCAGGCAGAGATCAAAAGTACATAAAACGAACAAAGTTCGAGAGTGTCTATAGGAGATCAATTCTTAGAAACAAAAATTTCGTAAAACCGAAAAATGCCTGTCTCTCCACACAATTCCACAAAGTGGATATTAAGGCCAATATCTGACAGAAAACAACTACTTCCTCCTACGCATATTGAATTATATCTGTGTTCTATTTGTGCAACGTTCCTCACGGACACAATTATTTATAAACGTTCACATGTATTTGGCAGTTTGTGCAATTGGTAATATTAATATCCTGTGAAGTTACTGACGAAGTATTCAGACCAAACGCAGAAGGTCCTTCACCGTTAACCAATGAAGGTGCTATTGAAGTGGGATGATCCAATAATGCTGGTACAGAACTAGAACTTATACGAGGAAACGTTTTATCAGCAATTTCATTTTCATTTTCAATGGAATCCTCGTTGTAACCCTCAGCTACAGTTGAGGCCATGTCGTTTAATTGTAGTCAAACTTGGTCCTGAATTCGCTAATAAGAGTTGCTGAAGATTTTCGAAAGCAATTGCTGGTAAACTGTTTTTATTCCAACTAGTTGAATAGTGCATTTGTTGTTTAAGTAATTCAGGAATAACCGACGGTGAGTATAACAGAAGTATAACAGCATATTCACGGTAATGATTGACGTAGTGTCCAATGATGCAAAAACTTCTTTGAATGTTAGTTTCTGGTATTCGAAATATGAATTAGTAATGCCTGTATTGCTTCTTCAATGTCATCTACCTACGCTCAATTTGAAGAGTTCTTCACGACGGCACGCTCCAAATAATCAAAAAATGGTTGCCACATTAATCATAAATTTGGCATAAGGAGCTTCATTCAAAAGTCTGTCAATTTGTTCCCCTGTCAGAATTTCCGATTCCAGATTCCACTCCAAAAAAAATAAAATGCCACCTTTAACACTTGTATCATAAACAACTTCTTCGTTAAAATCCTACCAAGAAAATAAATATGGTGGTGTGAACCCACTCGAGAACGATTTGATTCTCTATGTCTGATCACCACAAACCAAATGTGCCCCTATCCAAGATCTTGGACGTTCAATGATATTTTTTCCAAACACAGTAATTTCATAACATTTACCCTATGATGTTGAAGCTCATAATTTGGCAACTTTCGACTTCAAGGACTTCTGAGATTAGCTTGTAAGAGTGCAACCGGTTGACAAGACGGAAAAACTTTTGTGAAACACCACCACCAATGCTACCTTGGCTAAAGTTATTCTATTCTGTTTTTATCTATTTTTCGATGAGTGAGATGGATATCAATTGAAAATTTACACATAGTTGCACTTTTCTTCGATCCATCCAAAGTCTTCTTCCATCTAAATGTTACTGATATATATTTAGTCAGCATGAACATTGGTGTTACACAAGACTCACTTTCTGGACCATTTAACTCCTCGTCGACAATACTTTGGTGCCATTCCAATCAAGTTATTGTAAATATGAGAAGAAGGACAAGCTTGATTATCTCAACAAAATTGCGGTCCACCTCTATGATTCTACGCCTCTGGTCGTTTCCAGTTTCACGCAACCACATAAGTTATAAAATCGGTTATTAAAAATCATAAGCTCAGGTGTTCCTGGAATATCGAACTATCGTAAAATTGATTTTATTCCTTCGCCGCCGATACCATAAACAAATTCCGCAGATATAATCTGCAACCGTGATTATTACTGTTTCATACATTTATGACCGATTTAATCTATAACGTACTGAATCTTAAAATTTAATGGCCGATTTATTATTTATTTGAAGCTTAATGAACATCGAAATATTAATTTTGATGTCCGTCGGGTTTGCGCAGGACCGTATCAGGAAAAACGGATATATCGAGGAGCCACTTCAAGTAATATAATGTCAAAGATTTAAATTGTATGTGAAATGTCGAAACTAGTGAAAGCGTGTGACGTCACGATGTAAGAAACTAATATAACCGGATTGCAGGCAAGTATCTGACAGAAAACAACAATTTTTTCTTACGAACATTGGATTACATCTGTCTCACTGAAGGAGACCATTGCAACTGCTTGTGTAATCGATAAACGAACCCCCTACTCAATTTAAAATGGATAATTGACTTAAGAACTTTTTGAATTTTTTGCTTCTTTTCAGTTCCAGGACAGTCAGACCTTATGAGTCATATTTGACCCGACCAAATCAATCACTACCCCAGTATTTGATATATGATGCTACCACCAATAAAGGTCGATTCAGATACATTTGTGACACGTACGATTCACACGCATATGCATTTTTGACTTTAGTGCCTGAAAACTACATTACTATTCACATAAAGGCCAACTCAGGTACATGCGTGCCCATCCTCCATTTTTAATCCTACACATTACTCATGTTTTGAAAATCGTGGGATCCCTTGGTCAGCTAGATTTTATTTCTAGTTCTAGTTCTAATGTCTAAAGTGCTCCCAATCCAATATCGTAAGCCTCTAAAAATGTTACTTGTATAACGGCTACTACTCTCATACCAATCATCGTAGAATTTCACTGTCGTTTTAGTTCATATTGAATTTTATCGAAGATTCATTGTTTTTCACAAGTCGTCTTTGTGGTGTGAAATTCAGCGTACGGTCCTGCATTTGTTAGCGATTTCCAATTCATTCTCGCGTGTACGGCAAAAAGTTCCATTTATATTCAATTTTATCAAATAATATCATCTCCTTTCATAATATCATTACATCTCTTTGCAAATGAGGCATACTTAACGGTCTTGATAATGGAAATGTCCGTCGATTCATTTCGAGAATAATATACAGTGTATAGATTGAAATCATTTATTTATTTTGATACTGTTCTGGTCTGATGATTGTAACAGTTACTCGTATCCAAATATTCAACATTTTCTTTGAAACGATTAGGATATTACCCAAGAAAAGACATGAAGAAGAAGATACTTTCTCATGCCCACTAACTTAGACGTCCTAGTTATTTGATATGTATGTATTGATAGGGTAATATCTTGAAATGAATGAATTCTTCAAATTAACATTGATAACCAGGTTTTCCGAATGGATTCAAATGCATCGAAACAAATAATACCGTAGAAAAAAGTTCAACAACTTTCACATATAATGACAACTACAACGATGACTCATGAAAGGGTTATTCTCGGGTTCGTGAGATTTTCTATTTTCGGTAATCCAAGTTCATGTTTATTGTTGGAATGTGAACGTATTGAAATTTTTATGGAAATTGCATTCGATAAACAGATTGATGAAAGTGAAGTTACTAGTTAAAGGGCTCTTGGGGAGATGATACTTGTTTAGCTTACACAAAAGCAGTTTCACTATATGGTGATGGTGTCGACGTCCGCAAGCTGTCGCAGCGAATCCAATCGAATGTACCAATTACCAGGCAGGCCAAATATCTCCTCGGCAATTTCAACCGAGCAAGATCGAAGACTCTGATTAACCTTAGCAAAACTAGACTAAAGACAATCACGGGATTCCTGACGGGCACTGCAGACTCAAAGAACACCTAAAGAAGCTAGGCTTAGAGAAGGACAGCACCTGCAAATTCTGTAGGGAACATCCAGAAACACCTCACCATATACTGATGTAGTGTTATGCTGTACATCACAAAAGATTGAATATACTGGGATCACACTAGCTGACTGTGGGTGATATACCACGATTAGACCCCCTTAAATTCCTCAAAGAATTGAGGCTTGAGGGGCTGCTGTAAACGAGAACACCTTGAGATAGCAGAAGAAGATGAGGCACAATAGATATAATTAGGTCGCAGGGATTCAGTCACCATCCATACTTACCATTACCATACCATTACATTACATAAAGTGTATGATTACGATTTCTTCGTTCAAAAAAGAAGATAATAGAGATATAGATAACCACACATAAGTTGAAAACTAAACTTCGCTAATCCAAATAATGTATTGATTTGGTTGAAACCATATGAGGATAAAAATAGTATGACTGTGTCATATTCGGAGTTTTGCAAATGTCTTCGATACATTCTTATCATGTGTGGCAAAACCAGCTGATTTGAAGTACAACAATGGGAAGGATTATGTCTCTGCTAAAATATTTCATAAAGATGAAATTGTTATGTTACACGAGTTGAAATTCTTGGGAATATTCCTAGATGGAGGGTTGAAGTATTAAACGTTTGTCAAGTATCTGTTTTGAAGTGGTATGCTCATACAGTTCTTTCAACATGACAGCATGAAGTTGTGAAAGAGATTTTAGTATTTGTGGGGCAGACACGAATCTCAAGACTGTACATAATCTGATTTCACTAGACATTTGGATGTCCATGATTATAAAACACGAAATTCGCATCTGCTCATAACACCTCGGTATAGATTATCAAAGTCTCAGAAAAATGTATGAAATCATTTACCAGATGATTACAAGTTGCTCAACTTATATTCATTCAAAATGAAAATCAAATCATTCTTTCTTGAATGTTGTTTCCATATTACCGAGGAATATATGACTTCAACTTTTTCATAATGTTGTACATTTTCAACTGCTAGCTATATTTATTATTATCTGTCTGTAAACACTGTACAAAAACGGTTATCAAATTGTTACAATGACAGTAGACAAGACGGAATCCTAAGAGAATTGAGAATATTACTTAAAACAGACACGAAATCATGGCTAAGAGAGAGAAACCATGCAACTGATAATGGATACGAGAAACACAACCGTAAAGCTAGAACGAGGAAGTTGAAAATAAAAACTATTGTAGGAAAATAGAGAAGAAATCGAAAACACACCAAGGTCTCTCAGCTCAAACGAAAGAGAAAATCGGAGCAAACAAATCAGGATGAGTCTATAGCTAGCTGATTATATCAAGAGAAGCGGCTTGCAGATGGCATCAGATTGAATCACGACCTGCTATTTAGAGATGGTTACGGCTCATTATGTCACCCAGATAAGCCACAATAACAGTATGTAAATAGAATTATTTTCCTGACCTGCTCGACTTTTAGCCAACGTCTATAAATACGGTAACATTTCCATTCAACCCTTACGTAAAGTTGTCTCTTCCCAAGCCGCGAAATAACCTTAACAAATCCGACTACCCTCGCTGTAACACATCCTCTCCTCTTTCTGGATTTTACATGACCGTTACACAATTGTTTTTCATCATAGGAATTACTTACTCTATTTCAAGCGTCGATCGATAGAAGGCGCTCCACCAATTTGTACAATGAACGTTATCCAGTATTTTAGAGCTATAGGCCAACTTAATTTTAACTTGCCCTAATGAACATGCGAATATATCGATTAATCTTTCCAGTCATAACCGAAACGAGTATCAACATCAACCCTTTCATTTTAGTACCAATACGTACCAACTTATATAAAGATTATATCTGAAATCATTAGGCCGTAATAACACATGTTCGGTGTATCATGCCGTTTAATGAGTTTTCATTAAATGGGCTTGATTCTAGTAATTTTAATTGTGCTCTGATTGCTACGTCAGTTTGTTGTGGAAACTGTCTGGAAAGTTTCCGGAAAAACTACAGTTTTCATGTTTCGTACTGAATTGTTGCAATGGGAAAATTTACACTCTCGTTTGCTGACACCCAACTGAAAGATGACGAATATTTATCATTATGTATATTCATTCAGAAAACAAACGAGCGGATGACGGATCTTGGTTTTTGTAATGAACAAAATCGACTACTGAAATGAATAATAACCAATATTGTTAAAATCTGATCGAAACTTATATGAACAATCGTTTCCAGAACAATTTTTGGCAATACATTTTTGGATTTAAGATCGATGAACATAGTTGTACCACAGGGATCAGTTCTGGATCCGCTTTTGTTTGTCATTTATGTCGATGAATTTTATAACTATTTGAAGCCATGTCACCGTGTATCATTTGCCGACGATTCATCACTAGTATTCTTATACTCTTCTTTCAATTAGTCATCTCTTGTTGAGCAATATTATGATGAATATTATTTTTTATTCCCGTTTATTGAAGATTTAAAAGAATGTTTCCTTTTTTCCTAAACATTCCAGTTTTTCTTAATCACAATCTTATCAGACCTCAACGTTTCAAACTGATGAAAACACAAAAAAATGATGTTGTAAAGCGTATTTATTAAATTTGTTAAGTTTCAACCGACACAAATCCCGAGAAAAACCTGGTTTCTACGTGTTTATGTCCACAAAAAGTTGACATTGACTATCGCATGTGAACAGTGCAGTACTCCAATCACTTGACGATAAATTATTAACCTCGATTAATTCAGAAGTTTCCGGGAAATTGATATCAAATATACACTGCTGTTCAAACTTATTGATGAGACGTGCAATATTCAGGAGATTTTATTATAAAGACCGGTGAATTTTTAACGAATGGAGCACATGAGAGTGCTGTCAAGTTATTACATTGAAGTAAAAGCTGGTGAATAATTAATCACTGAAAATACCTACAGGGATATAGTCGGGGGATTTAGAGCGTGTAGAATAGGTAGGAACTAACGACAAGTCATGTACCGAAGTTTAATGCATACGCCAAGTTTGAATAAAGTATATGAAATGAAAGTTTGGAATTTCATTTAACTATTTTGGCTGTCAGAGAAAAAGTGAATATTTCGGATAAGATTGTAATACTATTTTCATGGAAATCCCTTCAGAGTCCAAGTTAACTTGGAACAGTGTCAAACTATCTGTCAAAAGGAATTCAACATTTTCTGATACACATTTGATTCGAATGCTATCTTGATTTTTGTGTTGGACGAGCTCAAAGTTAAGAAATTAAATTGAATGAGGCAATTTAAAGATTTCAATAAACCTAAATGTATCAAAATGTTTCGTCACGACTTTCATCAATCGTTTAATATATCGTCGGGGGAAAGGAAAAACTCATTAATTTCTTTTTTGTTAATAACTAGTAATTAAAAAAAATATATAAAAAGAGTAAATACTCAGATGTAAAGTGAAATATGTTTCATCATTATCTTCCATCAAATCTGATTTTTTCCAAAATTTTCTTCTATTTCAAGAGTCTTCACTGAAAAAACATCTTTTTTAAATTCTAATGTCGGGTCACCCCGAAGAATAAATAAGGTATATTTCCTTGGTTAATTCATGAATAAATACGCTATTGCAGGTCTCCTACTACACAATATAATAATTATATGAGTAAATACATACATCATGTAACCGTTATTAATTCCCTTCAATGCTATGTCATTTATATCTATTATTGATCGGGTTATTCAAAGCAAAAGGTTGAAAAACGAATAACTCATTGTTTCTACCATATTCCGTATGTCCAAGAGCTATAATCGCGTTCAGAATAAAAAATGTAATTGATAACACTTCGAGTATGTCGAAACATATTATTCACATTACATTTATGATTTCAGTAGTAAATTATATTACTGTCTTCCCACCCTTTCATAACAAATTGCAAAAATTTGCTCATTATTCAAAGATATAAAACACGGAAACTAAAGCCGTTTTCCACTGATCTGAAAAATTGTCCAAATTTCCGAGACAATCAAAGTTAGAGTCAACGGATTTATGCTTATACTAAGGTTTTTTACGTCAGGCAGTGGATTCTCAACTTAAATTTAAAGAAATTACTAAGTCTATTCGACATAGATCAATTCATGCAAATCGATATTTGCATATCTCTTACAGAAGAAACACCGTTGGAGGGTTCCTCAAGCCTCTGTTACTCTATATTCTGTGTGACTCAAGTGAAAAACCTAGAACCACACATTTTGGGGTCATTCACTTATCTGTATAGTCATTCGAATTGCTATAAAGAGTTATGAAGAAGTACATGATCTTTTTCATCTTCTCATTTCCATGATAGGAAAACTTTCATAGTGTTCGGAGATCATCGAATGGGAGAGGAAGGTCTCTTCGAATTGTTTGCAGTTCTTCATATTCATTGAATACTTTATTGTAGGTACAGTTCATTACTGTTTACTATACTTTCTAGAATAGTTGTGGATACTACTAGACAATCGACGAATAATAATTACATAGAAATTACGACAAGGTGATGAAAGAACAATAATGACAAAGGACGATATTATGAGGTGGTAATTGAGAAAAATCTTTGAAGTAATGACAGAGGAAGTCGGCTTGTACATCAACAAATTCACAACAAAAAAATTACAAAACGAAAAAGTTACAACCCTGGCAGCCGAGTAACACAACTTAAAAACCTTAGAGGATTCTGAAAGAAATAACTGGACTTTTGTGTTTCAAGAAGTATTAGACAGGTTCTAGTTCTAGAGATCAGTTAAGCAGCTGGAGAAAGGTATTGCGACAGATCATGGCACAATAAAAAACGTAGAACCACTCAAAGAAAAGAAGATTATTTCTTTTTCTGATTTTCCTCCACCTGTCGAGTTATTTTTCGATGTGTAAAATCAAGCTGAAATCTAGACCGTAGATTAGAAGCGTATCACCCTATCGTTGGGCTCTCAGACTATAAAACAATCAAGCATACGCCTTATCGCATGGTCTACATCTGCAAATCATATTTGTCGATAAATTCTTCTGTTCCACCACCTGATCTTATCCTCTTATTCCACCGTAATTAAATTTAATTATGAGTAGTAATAGGATGTCAGAAAATCTAGTTTATACAAGTAAAAACACGTAGTGTGTAATTAAATAATACTTAGGTATCTAGTTTATTATGTTCCGTATAATTTGTATTGCAATTAACTTGAATAAATGTTGGATTTGATCGCTTGTATAATACGCCTTTTGTATTTTATCTCGACGGAAAGTGGGCGGTTTCTCCCCGATGCCGTCGGTCGTAGTAGGTATCTTGGCTCGGAGGTTTTCGTTTAATCTAACTTGCTACTGCATTCACGCCGTAATGGGTCAATTATCGCTATTAGCAGTTTGTTGCTTGTATCGATCACAGCGTATGCAACGACATCAGCTGCTTGATAAACAGACGATACATGAAGGGCATTTGACCTTTGATGTGGTGACCGTCGATTGGAACTGGAAACGTCTGCACCCGGTACTGCAATAATAGTGTTTACCTCCGTACTCCGTACGGAATGGGTAAGGAATTAATTTTCTTTCCTCCCACAATCAACTATTCTATTTTTTGAACACAACTGACTTTAACATAGGCGTGTATCTTGGAGTTGCCATATAACGCAAGCTGACTTGGGATCATCAACCAGCATACTTGATGAAACCACTTTGAGACCTAATACATGCGTCTGAAGTAGATTTTGTTTGGTCCTCGTGGGTATAAAATCCACCGCGACCTCTTCATATCAATTATGTGAGCCCTCATGTTATTCCAGGGTGACATTGTAGTCCTAGTGTCTTCGTAGCCTCCGGCATTTCCATCGCCATGTAATCTTGTCTCTCCGTTCTTCCTCTCCAAGAGGTCTGTCTTTCATCATTCGTGCAATTCCACATGTGTATCCAAACGATTGCTGGGGTTTCTCTAGTTCTTCTTTCATAGCTCGTTTATGCCAGTCTCTGTGTTCTATATCCTTATTTGGTGTTCCTTCTCTTTTTGTAGTCTTCATATCCATGGTTGGAAGAAAGAGCAACGTCTGATCATGACTTGGTCATGCATTGAATCCTGCCATTTGATAGGATATTCTTTTTTCCTTGCTGTACTTTGATTTTAATTGTTATAGTTATTTCTGTCTATAAAATCTATTATTATTATGTGAATCTCTTATTTTAGAATTTCTTGTCTAATCTCATCGTTACCACTAGATGCCTCAGCTTAGACTCCAGCTCACTCATATACTTGAAAGGTTGTGGGTCTTTCCCTAGCATAGTGTTGAAAACCTTAGCCTTGTCGGAACTTCGAACACAATATATACTGTTTTTCTTTGTTTCTACCATTCTAATATTGTAACATGTCAATTTGTTCGTTGATAATTTCATTTGATACTCAGCCTTGCACCGCTTACCCCCAAAAATATTGCTACAATTTTGGCGAGCAATTTAATAAATATGGTAAGATTTTTGCTACCTATGCACACCGGCCAGGTCATAGATTGCTGTTTACTAACAGACCGTTATGATGACTTTGACCGAGTTAGGTGTGACCTTAGGGTGTTATTGTATTATTTCGGGTTTGTTTTGTGTTATTTTAAAGTACTTTGGTAAGAACAGATTTGAACAAAAAAAATTCTAGGACAACCCAAATTTTCTCCAGCACCGCCACGTGCGACTATTGAATTATATCTGTAAACCTTCTAGAACTACTTTGATGGAGAAGTCATTAACACTCAACTGGTAGTGCCTAAGATGATCTGGTAAATCGTATAGTCGAAGAACAAAATTTTCTACAGAAAAAAGTCGTTCTGAGAAATTCTTGTGGATCGTTACCGATTTATAGGTTCCCGTTTCTTCGCTTACCCAAGAAGCGACTCGCTAGTTGTATTCCCATCTTTTATTTTCATGCGACTTTATGTCAAATAATTTCCATATTATTTCGACGAAACAATATTGAATCGATGCATCGGATCACGATTACAGCGAAGTCATGATTTGTATGATCTATTCAAACATGACTAGTTTGTACGAGAACATCGTTAGGTGGTCGTACCCACAGTAGTATAATAGAGGAGACGTCGTAATTGTGCATTGTTATAAATCCTCTATTCTTTCGGTACGGTATTTTGAAGGATGACGATAGTACTGTTTCCTCGAAAACCGGCAAATTGAGAACAATGGAACTACGTTTTCGAGAGTAATACAGGAGGATCATATGGTGTGGAAGATATCTAAAACATTGAAAAAAGCAGGTTGCGAAAAATAGCTGGTGTGTTGTTAATCATGAGTTTAATAAAAATATAAAAATAAATCACGTTAAATATTTTGGGACTGATGGAAATGCTGATGAAATAATAAAAAAAATTGAGTAAGAGTTGTCTCACAACTTTTGAACTTTTCCTAGAACCAACGAAAAAATATAACCATCACCAGTGTTTGAACAGTGGCATCACTAATGGCATATTCCTAAAACTGTTCAAAAGGTGCATCCTTTTTATCGCGATAAAAATGCATGTTCCTCTAAACCAGACTTCATCTAGTGAACGGTTGTCACTCTTATTTCTGTATTGTCAGCTATGATTTTTGAATAACTGATATTAGACAAAATTGCTCGACCTACGGTCTCGCAATTTTTTCATGTCAGTTTTTCTCGTGAAATTATTGATTGGCAAAATTATTTCGTCGAAAAACGAAATTTATCCAATAAAAGAAGCTTTTGTGTTTTTACTGTTGATAAATGTTCGATTCAAAGTTTACTGAACGATAGATTTCACAGAAGTTAAAGCATTAGGGTATCAGGATCATATATATACAACCCATCGTAAAATTAGACAATATCGACTGTGAGTTTAACTAGTTACCACGTATTGAAAAGTGAAAATACCCTTGACGATATGGTATCGACTTAGTGTTTCGCTACTGTCATCTTCGACAATTGCCATCAGCAACGTACTTATTGTTGGCCTTCATTTATAAATATAAAATAAAACAAATAATCAAGTTTCGTCAGTGTTTGAATTTTTTCTTGTAACGCTTTAGTTGAATAGATCAAGTAATTAACAATTAAACAACTCAAAATTCAGCAAAATCTCATAAATATGTTAGAGAACTATGTGCTCAAATTTCAGAGGAAGAACTGGCAGATATTTAAAGACTACGGGGAAGTTCTTAAAGCTGTGTACACGTAACTATTCAATGCAATGAAAGAGTTGTATTTCGTGTAAGAATTTAATAAAATCGCATTTCGTGTAAGAATTTAATAAAATTGCGATTTTATTACATTCTTACACGAAATACAACTCTTTCATTGCATTTTAAGACTATGCATTTGACATGACAGAAAAAGTTTTATGATAACTTTAACCGAATTACAAATTCATTCAATGATGAGAAAAAGGTACGGGCAACTGACAGGAAGAAGTTACAAGCAATTCCTGAAAATAACTCCGTGGCCCTTAATGCAGAAGAAGAAATAAACAAGCAAAATTGTGATGAGTTTTGACGGAAACACACCTGACGATTTGCAAAAGAGCGTGTTCAGCAAATGTAGAATAGACAATTTCCGTAAAATAGTCTAAAAATCTTGAGCAACGGATATTTCAACTGTTCAAGATTTTTCTTCTTCGGTGGGTTGTTGGGAAATATATAGTCTTTGGTTCACAAATTGATTCACCCTGTAGAGCGTATTCAACAGGTGTAGAATATTTTTTAATTTTTAATCCTTGAGCATCGTATATTTCAACTGCTCAAGATTTTTATGGGTTTGGGGGTAGTTGTGGGATGGTTAATAAATCACGAATCATTTTACTGTTAGGAGCGTGTTCAACTCATACGGAATAGTGGATCAAGAAATACCAGCAATATAATTTATAGAAAATAAAAAAAAATGCTAGGAAAACCGTTGCTGCTTTCACACCCTTTATATTGGTAACTATTTTTAACTAGATATCAATCAGTATACTATTCCCGTTATTGAGAGATCGACACATGTAGGGATCGGCTTCAGTCAGTTTCATCAGCATGTTCATCAGTTGGACAAATAACCAGAAGGCCTGGGAAAAAACAACGCGAGACGAGTAGTGCATGCCGCTTCCTTTTACGAGCTACCCTGATTGAATCTTCAGCGCACACGTATGTCTCTTTTTCGTTTTGTCGTCCGCTACCTTAAAAGACCCATCATACCATTTAAGTATCGGCCATCGTTCGCGTCGTATTTAGCGTTATTCTCTGTTTTAACGTCTTGATTTGTGTTAGTACAGCACCGATCACGTCGCTTTCGGTCTGCGGACGGCCTAGACAAAAGCGACAAGTTACTCGTGGCTCGCCGGGCAATCGGCATCTCGAATATATTCTTCCGACATATCATTATTGTCAATTTGGACAGAAATGACCGTCGGTCGTCTGCTGCCGGGAAATGCTTGATAAATGCGACGACGGTTGTGAAATGGAAGTCGAGATGCATGCGGAGTACGTGCCACCGTTTCTCTAACGTCGTCGGCTCGCTTGGTGGGTGGCTCTGCTCGGGACGCATAGAAGGCTTTATAATAAAATATAAAGCAACATGTTATGTGCGGAATGGGCCGTTGCCTGTAAAGGAACGACGTGATGGAGACATTTCAGATTTTAATGCACGTGGAATGTAGTATCGTATCACAAGTGCAACTTCTCATCATTGACATATTAGGTATATGTTGATTATTGAAATCTATTCAATTTGTCAACTTATCGCGCTAGCTCCCGGCTGTGGGCGAACTACCACTACTCAGAACTTAAATGGGGTACTAGTCCGTCATATGCGAAAGCACCTCTAAAGTTTTATGGCTATCCGTGGGAATTGAAACAATAAAACCTCCATAGAAGCGCACCATAGGATTCAAGAGTTGTGTGAAGCCATGACTTCGTACGCTTGCGCTCCAGCAGTGTTGTCATGCAAGTGCAATTTATCCAAAGCCATCGACTGCGTGAACCACAAAATATTGCTGCAGAAGCTGCACCACTACGGTTTTACAGGCAACAACCTTCGAGGGTTTGAGACCTATCCAACCGGTCGTCAACAAGCGGTAAAAACTCCAAATATTTTGTCAAAGATCTCACCTATAAGACATGAAGTGCCACAAGGATCAGTCCTTGGACCTCGATATAAAAGGTATAATTACACTATTTTGCTGGTGTCGCCGCATTTGCAAATTTTTTCAATCATCGAAAGTCTACGTTTATTTCCAAGTTAGAACCGTAAATATCTCATTTCATTTCTCGAACTGACAGCACTGTCTGTTGTTGAAATTATTTCCTCAATGGTGATTAGCCTGAATACACTAGGAAATGTCTGCTTCAAATGATGAAATATATAAGGCCCTAAACGAAATTGTAGCGGGTTACGCAGAAATAAAAGCGGAGATACGAGAACTAAGAAATAATCTCAATAAGGAAATTAACGATGTGAAATGAAAGAATGAAGAACTAAATTCGGAAAATTTTGAGTTGAAAGAACGAGAACTCGCAATCGAACAAAAAAGCAAAATTAAAACTTCATCATTTACGAAAATGAAACCGATAGAAAATCAACACTGAACCCGATTTCCTCTGCCAGAGCCGAAGAAAAAAAGATGTTAGAGAAGCCTCAACCAGCGAAGCCTCATGGGCGTCTCGCCAGTCAAAGAAAATGACTCTCGTAGAGTGTACCCAAGGCCATAGCCTGTGCGGGTAGAGGACGACTATTATTATTATATACGGGGAGACTCCACGCAAGCACCAGACGTCGGAATTGGTATCTAGGCAAATTACATTGCCTTTGGACACCTATCAAATAGAGAAAAAATTCTCATTAGCAGGATTCGAACCTGGCCAAATGCAAACGCTACCGAGCACCTATATAAATTTAGTCGCTCTTTTAATGAATTCAGAAGAGCAGTGCTCCAGAAATTTGGTTGTATAGCGGTGACAGTAACATGGCTTACAAGGTATATTGTGAATGCTGGTATTTCTCTTATCGGATAAGCACTATATGGACGAGATAGTCCTATAGGCCGTGGGAGGAGGAGTTTGGCAATATATGTAAAGCTAAATTTCAAAGCAAAACTATCGACTGATTTAGGTATTCGTAACACTAAATAACGTAGAATCAGCTTCAGTCCCACGTTTGATTCAGGTAAAAAGGTACTCTGGCTATTTGATTGAGGTAAAAAGGGATTTTGGCCGTCAACTTGTTCACATCCAGTGATGTCGCCATTCTACATTTAGCAAAGTTGATTTTTCTGTTCCAAATTTCATTTAGTTGTTCGCTTCTTTTAGTGGGAAGTGAGTATAATTTTCGGTTGTAGTTCATTCTGTATAAGCGGATCGTGTTAGACAAACTGTAGTGTGACTAGTAGCTACAGATACGTTCGATCGGATGCGTCACGCAAGCTTGCTTGTGTCGACTTCCATCATTTATCAAGCACTTGACGTTACAATCCTTTTTTTGTCACGGCGTTCGGAAGTTGAAGACAATGATACAGAATTAGTTGAAAATTTCATTTTGTGGATGAAATGTTTTTCTTAATATGAGTTTTTCACAGTCTGAAAATGCAAAAATGCATAGTCACGGATATCTATAAAAGTGTAGAAAAGTTTTTTGTATCAATTTTGATCCAAAAATAATTAAATAATTGAAAGCAGTTGGTAATAATAGTACCTGTTATTCGTCAGGATTTATACGAAGGCTAATTTCTAAGTATCAAATCTCTCCAACTTCGTGTCTAATAGTTCCCTACTTTTGGTACTGTAAGAGTCATTTATTTTGTCATCAGTAATAAGATCCAGTTGTCCTTGTGAATTATTCCATTACTTTCTGAAATGGAACTATTTTCGGTTCTCGCTCTGAGATATTTCCGTAGTGATATTGATTCGGCCCCCGACCAACCCGATAAATACGCGGTGCGGGGGCAACGAAGACAAACAATTAGTTCGGATGATGTAAATTCGACAATGAGACGGACATCCCGGAACATTGTGCCGCGGCCGGACCCGGAAACATAGATCTGCCACCGTCGGAAACGGCGCTGACATTGTCCTGTTATCGACATGCAGCTCTGGCAACTGCCCCGGTTCTGGGGGCGGTGTGTAATAATCATATTATTTCGGAAGACGAACCACCATCAAACCTATCTGCGCTTCACGATGCGATACGAACGGACAATGCTCCTGTCGAATTATTATGTATCTCGATTTGTTATTGGGAATGCGGCTGAGGAATCTAGAGATAATGCCAAAAGCACCCATTATTTCCGCTTCGTAAACTGTGTTGTTCAACTCTATGATAATTTGTAACTTAATATGATATTTTTTTCGAACTCGGCCTTCTATCGTAACGTTAGGAATTGATTTGGCATGCCAGATCTGACACCATTGCACTTTTTATTTTGAAATATCTCAAACAGAAGAAGGGTTCCTCAATCGTTGATGTGGAAGTCGAGATTTTACAGAGTGGCCAGGTAGGTCTCCACACCTGACCCCGTTAGATATATTCTGGTGTTGAATTTGTAATTGAGGTTCATGTAAACTGAACTGAAGAACTTAAATATAGTATTCGAGAGGAATTATTATATATAATACTAGCGAAATGGCTAATGGCAACCAATATATGCAGTTGACTGTTCGATATGAACATGTATTCTAATAAAATAACTAATTTTTTTTTTTTCATTTGACATAGTTGCTCAAAAGATGAGTTTCTCTAATGGCTCAGATCATACCTAACTGGCATAAAGATAAATGTTAGTTGACAGATTGTCAATCGCAGCAGTATATCTTCGGGTACCTCAAGGTTCTATATTACGTCCCCTTATCTTTTCTCTTTTCATCAACGATATGGCTATTCTTGCAAGCAGGGATGATATGGTTTTGTATGTAAACATATCGATAGCAGCGAATGCCTATGACTCAGAAGAAATCAAAGGAAAGGGTAACCATGCATGATCTAGTTTATAAATTGGTGTCGTAAAATGTCCACTGGAACTAATCGTTGATTTCCTTTGGAACTTCACATCATATTCATAACATTGGTCCTTTGAGTCAGATTGTATTTCAATTATTCAATATTCAATTGATGGCCAATTTTATGACTGTTGATTAATGTAGCTGTCATTATTATTGTTGAGTAGTCATGAACTTGTTTGTCATTTGTACAAAGTTGAGATGGATTCTTTCTTGGAGTTCTAGTTACCAAAACATGGCTTATGAACACTATCAACCATCACCTCATAAAATGGTTATAGATTAACTTTGAAAAATTTCAACTTCTTGTTTTCTAAAGAAGAATTTTTCTTGCATTCAATACACTACAAATGCCTCACATGGTAGTGGTGGAAATAAGAATTTTTAATTTTTTTTGAATAAAGTGGGTGAATTTGTAATTCGATCTTTGTCGTAAACCATGATTATTTCGGAATATATTGGGATACTTCCAGGCATTATGAACGCAATATACAAACATGTATATAGCACTGATGCAATATTCATACTATTTTTAGGAATAATATTCAACAATTGAATGTAACTGTACCTCTCTCCCTGTTTTTTGTGATTCTTTTGGGTTCTCTTGTTGAGGAAAAAATATTTTATTTTTGATTTTAGCAATAGCTTTTATTTCCTTAGTCTGTTTACTTTAGAGATACAAATCTCGTTTCAACTTACGTATCACTACACACACTTTTCTCAGAGTGAAATTAATGATAATTTTCTCATTAATAAAAATAACGCGATATCAGTTCCAATATTACATTGCTCCGGTCAAACATGTATGTCAATTCAAGCGTGAATTCACGGTTCAATCTAATTCAAAGTGAACATTTTAATCAAATATATTCTAACGATCCAATATATTCACATCTAAACTAGGAAATGGAACTGTCATTATTAATTTAGATAATTTATTTTATCGATTCGGACTGTTGTATACGTAACGCTGTCACTTTTGAGTTGGCCAATAATTTATTACATCGTAATTTGTATATCTAATTAGTTGAATAGAGATGTCATTAAAATATATCGATTAACCAAAAAGAAGGATTTATTCTTGAACATGTAACTTTGTACAATTAATTTATAATTACGTGATAATGGACTTCCTGATCGATTTTTCTTACTTCATGATAGAAGTTGTTACATCAATATGATTTTCCATATAACAGTGAGAATTATTTGAAACGTCCAATACGCTTTGAGTTTTTTTTTTAAATATGATTCTTATGATGTCACACGATGTTGATGAGAGAAAGTTTTTTGTGCATCTCAAAATGACTCCTTGATTCAGACTTCAGAGAGGCCACATCTATTGGTTTTTCTCAAATATCAATCAATGAAGGAAATTAAATAAAAAGTTGGAAGTATTTGGCCAAGTATCGATAGAAAAAAAAAAGGTAGATGGAGAAATTACAGGTTTTTTCAAGCTAGTTTCTGAACGATACTTTCAAATTAAAGCAACATTTGAGGTACAAATAATCTAAGTTTTTAACTACTGCCAAATCCTGAGAATACCGTACTTTCCCAAACATAAATGCTTACATTGAGTAGATGTATCGGCTAAATGCAAACGATATTTTTTTCGAAAAGAAAAAGTTGGTTGTCTTGTTTTGTCATCATTCGAAGCTGACTCTCACCGAAACCATTTTGTAAAGCATTCATTTAGGTCGTGAAAAACATGTTAGTGCAACATTTTCTTTAGTTTCATTCGCGGTGTTTGAGGAAACTGATTATATGTCGTGATTCCCTTATACATACATACATGGGTCTCTTGCGTGTTTTTTCATATCTACAATTTGGTTGTATGATTACCTGATTCCAAGTTGGATAAGCGTGTATGCCATTTGCGGACGCAAAAGAGATGTGGGTTTTTATAGGTAAATGTATAGAATGAAATAGTTAATATTTTGTAACTTGCGGAATGATTTCTACATAAGTATCTACAGTTCAAACTGAACACTGTTTTTATCCCTATCAACTGGTATAACCCAAGGAAATATTATATGTTTATAGAAGAAATGAAAACTGAATATCGGACTGTCATGAATAAACTTAAAAATCTCATCAAAATTATTATTAAAAATAATTCTGACAATAAAAATATAAGATATTTGCTCGAAATACCAAATACTTAAAAATACAATGTTGTGGATAAATATTCATAAAAAAGTACCTATATCAGTATGTGCCTCTTCCTATATCGAAATTATGTGAAAGTACAAGTGGTCAAATTCATTAAATTATCTCAAAATTTCCTTCTTCAAATTGTTCTGAAACTTAAGGATTGGTAATTCTTCAATTAGGCAGAAACTGAATAATTGTAATTCGCTATGCCTTTATAAAAAATAGATTTTATTTATAAATTTTGATCTGAAATTGCCAACAGCTAACAATTTTATTTGTCAGGTATCATTATGGCTTAAGGTTTTCACTTATTTTTTAATTGAATGGACGAAACAACAAACTTTCATCTTATAAATTTAAAATATATAGTTGCATTTTTTCTTAGTTGTAGTAGAGCTATTTAATTTTTAATTTTATTAATTTTTATATTCCATGCAGTAATTCATCGATATATTTTGAGCCTGTAAACTTTATTACAAGCTAATAATTCAAAATTTTATTGAATTGGTTGTAAAAGTTTCATCACTTTTTTTGGAATATCCATGAGAGAATATTGGTTGAATAATATCATCATGTTCTACTTCATATGTTTTCATTATGGTTGCCGGAAAAGTAAATGAGTGTTGTGTCAGCAAACAACAGTAGTCCCCCAGTTGGACAATTTCGAAAACAAGTAATAATAATAATAATAATGAAATTTATTCATAAAAATTATAAAATTACTACAACAAAACAATATAAATGATGATAAAGAGCGATAAGTGCTGTTGCACTTATTTCGCTAAGAAAACAATTAGAATAGACAGAAAACGTATTATATCAGAATGTGAAAGAATAAAGATAAAAATGTGCAAAAAGCTTGTTTAGAAATGTTTAAGAAATATTTGAAAATATAGATAAACATATTCAAATATTTATAAGAATATTGTTAAAAAAGGTGTAAAAACATTGAAAAAAATTTATAAGAATTATCTATTAAAAAATTTGAATTCCGGTAAAAACATAAAAATGAAAACATGTATAAAAGATATAGAAAAATTTTAGTTACACTTTTTTGGGATTATAGAAATAAAATCATAAAATGAAATGAAAAAATTGAGAAAACATCAATAAAAAATATATAAAATATAGATGTGTCAAAACTCGACTGTGATGAAAAATTAACGAGATATAATAAAATTTAATGTAAACCAGGTTGACTTTTTAATTCACCAACGTATATTCAATCAAGTAAATTTCTTACGAATTGCCTTTAATTATCAAAGAGAAAAAGTTTTAATTTTTCTTGAACATTTAAGTTATGTTTTCCATATTGTGAGGCTGTGTATTATAAAGTTCAACTGCAGAGAAAGAGTATGCTTTTAGAGAGAAAAACTTTTATTTTAATAATCGGGTAAGACAGTTGCCTATGATGGTGGCGTGTGTTATATTGATGGTTCCTAGACTTTGCCGTACTTTCACTGAAATGGTATCTCACGTTTGTACAAAAACAATACCATTAGGGTCCATTAATCGACTTTCTTCATATAAACTATCTGACGGGAATCGCGAACTTTTAGACGAAATTAATTAAAGGGTTTGGATGTGTACGTAAAGCTGCACCAAGCAGTGATGCCATATCCCTAATGGCTTTCAATGAGATCGTAATACAGGGTTATGATAAAGTATTGCACAAAATTCATAAAACGTACAACGATCATTTTTGAAAAAAATGCAAAAACACGTCAAACTGTTTTTTTTATTCTGCATCTTTTGACATAAGTTACAAAAATAACAAGTCAAAGTTATGACGTCATCAACAAATTTTTTAATGGGAAGCTAAGAGTTTTATTACATTATGTGATAGAGCTTGTGTTTTTACACAAGGGAAATATAGTTGCAGTAGGGCTCACATGAGAAAAACAACGAGAAAAGGGATAAAAAACGAAATAACAAAACCAATTATAAAAAGAGGTCAAACTTGAACTTATCTAGTAAGAACAATTTTTTCTATTGTTTTACTAAAACAACGGTTTGTCAGTGACAGTCGTACAATTAGTGTCACCACAGTTTTATTATTATGGCTCGTTTAATCGAAAGAGAAAGGATAGAAATTCTAATGATGGTAGGTTACGGCGATCGCCTTCGAAGTCATGAAGAAGCATGTGCTTTATTTAACGTAACACATTTTGAAAGACCTCCAATTGCTAGAAGCACAGTAAGCAGAATTGTTGCAAAATTTGATGCAACGGGAAGCGTGAGGGATGCTCCAAAATCTGGACGACCAGGAATAAGCGACGATGTGAAGTTAGATATTTTGCTGTCAGTAGAAGAACACCCTTACGCAACTACAACAGAAATTGCCTTACAAGAAAATGTTAGTCAGTCGTTTGTAGTAAAGATGTTAAAAAAAGAAAAACTACACCCATACAAAGTTCATCTTATTCACGAACTCTCAGAAGATGATCCGGACAGACGTTTGGAATTTTGTGAAATCTTCATGCGGCATTGTGACGAAAATCCAAATTTTCTTAATAGTGTAGTATTTTCCGATGAGGCAACGTTTTGTCTAAGTGGTTCTGTAAATCGACACAATTCTCGCTACTGGGCTTGGGAAAATCCCCACTGGATGCAGACAAAACACACCCAGCGTCCCCAAAAATTAATGTTTGGGTAGGAATCGTCCGGGGAAGATTTATTGGTCCTTATTACTTTCGCGGGAATTTAACAGCTGAACGATATTTGGAACATCTTCGTATGGCAGTGCTTCCGGACCTACTTGCCGCATTTCCGGATCCAAATAATGGGGACAACTTGGATCCCAGTATTTGGTTCCAACAAGATGGCGCACCACCACATTATGGTCATACTGTTCGAAGGTTTCTGGATAACCAGTTTGAAGGACGGTGGATTGGAAGACGTGGACCAATGGAGTGGCCACCTAGGTCACCTGATTTAACCCCCCTTGATTTTTTTCTGTGGAGACATTTGAAAAGTCGGGTCTACATTAACCGGCCAGACAATTTAGAAGACTTAATGGAAAGAATTAGACACGAAATGACTCGTATAACTCCGCAGATGATCGAAAACTCTATAAATGCGGTCTACCATCGTCTTGGCCTATGTCTGTTAGTAAACGGGACACAGTTTGAACAATTCCTATAAGAAATAGTTTTGGTTTAATGGACTGTTTAGTTAATTGAAAAGTTATTATGAAACTTACGTTTATTTCGTTTTTTATTCATTTTGTCGTTTTTTTTCTTATGTGAGCCCTACTGCAACTATTTTTCCCTTGTGTACAAACACAAGCTCTATCACATAATGTGATAAAAATCTTAGCTTCCCATTAAAAAAATTTGTTGATGACGTCATAACTTTGACAACTTTGACGTGTTATTTTTGTAACTTATGTCAAAAGATGCGGAATAAAAAGAACAGTTTGACGTGTTTTTGCATTTTTTTCAAAAGTGATCGTTGTACGTTTTATGAATTTTGTGCATTACTTTATCATAACCCTGTATAAGAGTTTCAGTTCGCTCAGTAGCAAGCACTGTTTTAGGCAACGGAATCTATAAAGTTTGAGCTTTTTAATAGTGTATCGACTGTGGGAATCCCATTTCACGTTACTATCTACATACAGTGCGTCTTTCAATAATTTCCCACCTGTTAACTTTTGAACGGTTTGACGTACAAACACAAAAAAAAACGTTTGGAAGGTATCACCGATAATACTTTTTGAAATAAAACACATTGTGATTGCTCGATAGATGGCGCGGGGGGGCACATCAACTAACAAAATTTAAATGGCATGCATGGGGAGTCATGTGTCACAATTATCTTTTCAACCATCAACATTTTTTGAAATTCTGTGACACTTGATCCCCCATGATTTTTTAAACTTTTAAGTTAATGTGCCCCCTCAGGCCATTTATGAAATAATTACAATGTTTTTATTTCAAAACGTAGTTTCAGTTATACCCTCCAAACGGTATTCTGAAAGTTTGTACGTCAAACTGTCAAAGAGTTAACAAGGGAGGGGGGGCTATTAAAAGCCGCACTGTATATACTTATATATTTGACTCCTTCCACAGAACGGACAGTCAAAGTAATTCCTGCATACAGACATCAAATTTTTCGAACGAACAGGTACCGGATGTGTTACAACTACATTTTCAAAATAAGGAATGATTTTCGTAATTCGACTGATTTGAATAAACAAATGGATAGCTTAATTGAGTGTTTTTCCAGTTTCTAAACATCCATATTGTCGACGCTGGTTACTAGCGCGTATCATGGTGTTTATTAATCATTAAATCGACATCCTTTCTCACAAAACCAAAAGAAATAACAACCATTTGTTATTCCAACGAACAATACCTAATAAATCCGGGTGATATGCGCGGCATAATATTCCGAACGTAATAATATTAAATGGCGCGGACTCAGATCTAGAACAAATAGCACGTTCATTGTTTCAGATTTCAGCAATGCCACTTAAATATGTTATTAAATTGTTTTATCGTTTCCGGTTACGTTATTTTATTATCGTAATATATGCAGACGAAAACGTATTGAATACGTTTAAAATATATTAAACGGTGGCTTTTATCTCGGCTTAACGATCTCCAGAAGATGCCTCTCTTCCTGTTTCGCTGGGGATCGGTCATTGTTCTGCTAATTTACCATCGAGATAAGACTGCGTTTACAAGTATTTTTCTTTACGGCTATATATTGCGCTCCGTTTGATCTGACTGCCTTTCTTCCGATATTTCTTTCGTTTCGATCTCTGCCGCCTTCCGCTTTTCTGTTCCGGTATTTAGCCACTTGTCGCAATTTTTTTGAAACCGAGTTTAGCGTTTGAAATGAATCTCTTCGACTGTGGGCTAAGAAGCTACGTATTGTTTTCATGATAGTGGTTTCGTTTGAGAACCCAATACTTTCTGATATTAGAACGACATTTTGACAAATCTTGAAACGTGTTGAATAATCAAATTATATGATATTGATAGATAAATGTGCTTCATTGTCTAAAATGAGATACACCTTTTGTGCAAAGTGTGTGTAAAAAGATATATACATAATAAAATAATACTATAAAAGACAACAACACTTTTTGAAATTAACTAATATAAAACGTTCTATGTATATAAGAAGACTAGAATTGATGCAAAATACTCTTCCAAACTGAAAAAAACACTTCCATTTCAAAAGGTTTTCCACCGATTTTCGGAATTGCTTTTTGTCCGTGTTTGATGTTATTTGTTTTGGCAAATGATTATATATTTGTCTACTTCTGTAGATTACAGAATGTCTGGTCAAAGATGATAGAGGTAGTGGAAGAGCAAGTTCTCTATCACTACGGGTATAATAATAATCATAATTGATTGTATTGGTAGTAAAACATACATACAATCATACATAACATGAACATGGAAGTCTCAATATGGCTTGTATGAATACTATCAAAATGCAGGATTCAGTTTCTCACCTAGTCATAGACTAGGTTCGAACTTGCTCTTCCATCGGTTTGGTTCAAAAACTGCTTTATGTTTGTGAAGCAAGCAGACAGTCTTTAAAATGAAAATTTCGAAAATTGTGAGTGAGAAAATACTCTGTTTTATAACAGGCTGCCAGAGCCCCAGAATGGAACTCCATACCGCAGGCGACACTCCATAAAGGAGTAGCACGCATTAATTGATTCTGGAAAACAGAATTCACGATATATGAAATTTATTGCGAAGAAAGCAGAAGACTTTCTTTTTCTCAGAGCAGTAATTAGCGCATAAAATTTCAAATTACTTTCGATATGTATGTCAAGAAATTTAGTTATAGGCTTACATTCAATCATCTGACCACCTAATGTTACCTGCTCCAAATCCCACTTGAATGATATCACATTTGTTTAACGATAATATATTTGATTCACAATTTTTTTAATTTTTTCCAAATCTCAGTAGATATGTCGAGTCAACGTGACTGGATCTTTATAACGCCAGAGTTAGTATTGTGGTGCCATCAGCAAATGAGGTGAATGCTCCAGATATAGCAAGTTTAGCCATATCGTTTCTATATGCCAGAAATAAAATTGGGCCTAACACTAACCCCTGAGGGACTCTGCATTTGATTTTTCTACTTTCAGAGATTTTGTCACCCAATAATATTTTCTGATTTCTATCACTTAGATAAGACGCCGACGGTAAAGCAGAGCAAGTATCTATGAATTATATAATCCTAGGAACTAGTGGTAGTTGTGGCTACCTAAGCAAGCTTCTATTGTAGCCAGCAAACAAAATAGTGATCCTAATCCTATATAGGTAACCAGACGTAAATAATAACAGCATATTGGTGAATAGAGGAAGGAAGAGATAGAAAGATAAAGAGATAGGGTGGGACAAGAGAGAGAAAGAGATATGTTTATGATGAGCTGTGGGATTCACAACAATGGTTATTCATCATTCAACTATCTTTTCAAGCATATTATAATTGTTATAATTAACAAATTTGATGTCAAGTCAGACGTATTTATCACAAAATATATCCCAATCGCACTTTCCACTATCCTCTAATTTCTTTCACTATAGGATTGTCGAAAAACATCAAATAGAACAATAATTCAACATCCCGATACGACTGACCAATATTCAACGAACGCATAATGGTATTATTCTCGAGGACCAAACTTTCGAAACGAGCCGTAGGCAATATATCATCATTTAAATAAAATAATAAAAGTTGAAACTAAGATTAGTCAATCTGACATTAGCGGATGCAAACCTTGGCATGTTCAATGATGCAAAGCCGTCTTGAGAAATTTGTTTGGTACATTTACTGTTTTGTCATTAGTCTGAACCTCTCAGTTAGTCAGTTCTCGTGGATCCTGAAAATGTTTAATCTGTGATTGGTCGAGTGCCGTTGAATGAGTTAGGATCAACGGTGCCTTGGAATCATCGTCATTCATCAATTAATAATCAATATGTTATCAATGTAGAAGTCAATAGTCGTAGAGAAAGTCAATACAATAATGCATCCCAGTTTAGGCAAGTTCTAAACAGTAAGATTAGAATGCCAATTTAACTGACGAAACTCGTTAATTTTCTGAGGAAATCTCAGACCATATCACCAAATATCCGGATGGAATAGTAATTTGTCTTCTTTGGATGAAAGTAGTCATGTAAAAAAGAACCATCAAATTACGCATTGTAGATTGTTTTGCTTTATAGGATAAATTAATTTTATGCTATTATTTGCCTTGTGGTTCTATGTTCTGCATAAAGTCAAAATGTCAAACATCAAAGTGTCAAGTGTCACAAGTCAAGTCAAGTCAACCAGCAAGAGCCAAAATTTGCCAAAGGCCAGCCAAAAATGCCCAAAATCCTAAATACAAAATTGTCAAATGAAAAATAAGAGAAGAAGGTGAAGTTACATTCAGCTACAATAATATCACCCTACTGATACTGTTTTTATTTTTGAGAAAATATATATTTTTTTAAGTGCCTTAATATAAATATATTTATTCTTGAGAATATTTTTTTGTTATTTGTTACGTTTTCAACTAAACTTTATAATGAACATATTGTTTCTTTTCTTTTCAAATCTGGGGAAACTATTGATAATTTTCGAAAATTCTGAAGAAATTCGGTTTAAAAAACATTTGAGGAAATCTGGGGAAATTTTGTGAGAAGGTCTGGGGAATTATTTCTTTCCGGCACTGCAACACTGCGCACCCTACAAGTATTCTTCACAAGTTTCCCTCTGGAAAATAGTCTTTTCGATTTTTCATATTATTTACTTAAAGGAACATATTAAGGTTGGGAAGTTTTCGAACTGACAACCTGTATACATACTCAAACTTCTTCAGGCTTGGCTCAAATTGGAACTCTCTATTTTCCGATTGGAATTTGCAGTACGAGCCCTACGCATTTTACCTCTGTGTAGCGAATATGAAGTTGAAGGTTTCAATTAACAGATCATCACCAATTCCTGACGATCATGTGGGCAATGGCTGCCTAATTGATAACCCCTTGATGAGAGCAGGTGAAAATTACACTACACATTCGCGTACGCGTACCAGGCTGTATAATTAAACACCTAATTAATGGCTTTTCGAATTTGCCATTTAAAATGTTGGCGCCTGGTCGTGTGTTGTTGCATCGCGGACTATTTTTCGAACGGTCTCGGACGCCCATGGAGCGAACTAGTGTTCTGTGTGCGCTCTGACACCTGTTATTTTCAATTCGCCACGTTATTTTACCCCTCTGATTGCGGAAAGTAAAATAACATTAATGGCGTGATTAATTGTTTTTGTTTATCGCCCGAATTACTCCTCTTTGTAATATTTCCAATTATTTTCGGCGATTGTTTTGGCATCGATAGCTGACCGCGTGCCTACCTGATGGCTTTTGTATCCGTTTGGCGCGTAATTTCCTAGCTATTTCAAATTATTGGCCGTTGTAAATAGCGGATTTTGTTTTCCATAATTACTGAATCAATTCGATGCATATAAAACAAACCGAGTTGAACAGGCCGCTGTCAGTTTTCGTGCGACTTTTGAGTCGTGTAACAGGTTGTTGTGGATGGAGTGGAGTGGAGGCACTTGGGCCCAGTTTCATACAGAACTACAAAAATATCGTTTTATCAAAATTAACTATACCGGGTGGCTACGGAAGTATTGCCTACGGAATATCTCAGTTATTGTATGAAGTAGGTTTGTGAAATTTGGAGCGTCGATATAATGACATAAGAGCTAGAATTTGAGCATATTGACATGTCGAAGTTAACTTCCGGTCTGACCGGAAGTAACATCAACTTTCATATTTTAAATGGAAACCCTATTTTTTTTTCTTTTCGCTTTATTCAGCATTCAATTCCCTTTCTAATGACATGTCACAAGTTGGTATCTAACTAGAAACTAGATCAGAAAAAAATTATTATTGAAATTCACCGAGTAGGCCGTGGAAGCAAAATGAAAGCAAAAAATTGAAAAGTTGGCTATGGAATCCATACGTCACTTGATAACAGTTGCTACTACTGTGATATTTTAATTTCATTCGTCGGCGTTATAAAAAGCCGCCAAAAAAATATTGGAAAAATTGGGAAAAAAACAATACTCTGTAGGTCCATAACTTAAATAGGAACATACAACTTTTTCTTGCCTGTACTATTCAGCATAACCATTCCTTTCTAATGATATAATAGAAAGTAATTTTTTGAAATGAAATACCAAAAAATCCAATTATTATTATTCAAATAACAAAAAAACAGATTTATCGAAAAAAAATATTCAAATTGATAGGATTAAAGATAAAATAAATTCAAAACAAATGTTCGAAATGCATTCCCTCAGCGTCAATACATTTATTGACTCTGGTGATATTTTCATGTAAAAGGTTTCTCAACATTTGGGGCGTGATATCTTGGAAAGCTCTGCGAATTTTTACTTCTAGCTCATGTAGAGTTGTAGGCTGTGTGGAATACACCCTATTTTTAAGATGCCCCCATAGAAAAAAGGCGCACGGAGTAAGATCAGGTGACTATGGTGGCCACCTGACTGGACCATGGGTTATTATAAGTCTCTCTTGAAAGCGATTTTGAAGATAATTTCTCGCTATTCTTGAATTATGCGGAGGGGCGCCATCTTGCTGGAAGTACATTCTCTCAGTTATTTCCGCTGGTAGGTTGTTAATGAATTCCGAAATTTCATTCGTTAAAAAATTAAAGTATCTCTCTCCGGTTAGTTGGCCTTGAAAAAGAATGGGGCCAACAATATGAGTTCCAACTATTTCTGCCCAAACATTCACACCAAATCTCTCCTGGAAGCCACCTTGTCGAAACCGGTGCTCGTTTTCTATCGCCCAGTACCTGAAACAAAAGACCGTTCACACTTTTAGCACTTTACACTTCGACTATCGACAATAATACAAATAAAGTACAGTACCTACCTTGTATTATTCCTGTTGAATAATCTATTGTTGGTAAAACTTGACTCGTCCGTAAACAAGATATAATAGTTAAATGGGTGATTCTCAGCATTTTGTCGAAGAAACCAATTACAATATTCCAGGCGCCTTTCACCGTCATTTTCATACAAATGTTGATGCAACTGATACTTGAAGGATTTAAATCGATGTTTTTTCAAAATTTTCCTAGCAGAGTCCTTACTTATAGCTAATTCGGCGCCAATCTGCCTTGAGGAAATTGTGCTATCATATTGTACTAAAGCTAATACATTAATTTCAGTTTCCTCATCAATAACAAATGCTTCTTGGTCTTCGTGAACATCAGGCTCAGTTCTTAATTTTTCTTCAAGCCACTGGAAATACCTTCTTGACGGTTGCTGCCTCCCTGGATATCGCTCTAAATACAATCGTTCAGCGGCATAAGAATTTTTTAAACATTCACTATAAATCAGAAGCATGTCAATTTGTTCGGTTCGTGAATAACGGGGCATTTTTTGAATATTCCACTAACTAATTTCGATTTCCAAACCCTTTCAAAATGGGAGAATCAAAAACACTACTTCGAACGTCAAAATAATATGGATAGCAGCGTTCGTGAGAGCTCTCGTTTCTTTTTTGTTTCATTCCAAAATACATCTTAATCAGCCTACTTGTTAATATTTTGGTCCGAATGATTATTGCAATGGAATGATTATTCTGAATAGCACAAACATAGGTAGATATTAGAATATCTATGGACGATGGCACAGACCAAGTACGTTTATGTTCCTATTTAACCTAGAACCTACAGGATATAATTTATCATTCCACATTATTTTTAATGATATTTTTGCGTATGGCGATAATAGAGCAAGAGCAACTGTTATCAAGTGACGTATGGTTTCCATAGCCAACTTTTCAATTTTTGGCTTTCATTTTGCTTCCACGGCCTACTCGGTGAATTTCAATAATAATTTTTTTCTGATCTAGTTTCTGGTTAGATACCAGCTTGTGATATGTCATTAGAAAGGGAATTGAATGCTGAATAAAGCGAAAAGAAAAAAAAATACAGTTTAACTTTGAATTTCGTTAAAACTGTTTTGTGTTCCATGAAGAAGGCTGAAAATCCAGTTAGGCAAAGCATTAACAGAAAAACCGCAGAAAATCTTATGGGAAGTGGCTATTGTAGATATCTCTATAGGCACAAGGTACAAAAATGGACAGTTAATAGAAAAAGTGACAGGCTTTGACGATAATTAATTAGCATTTTCAACAATCATAGTAAATACGTTGGTCCAACGACTCGATATTCCTGAAACTCAATGGGATTTTTCTCTGATTGATGAATCGGCGATAGTTTGAGCGCTGAATTACAGACTCAAATATAGCGAATATTGAATATGGAGTGCCACAGGGGTCAGTTCGTGGTCCAACTCTCTTTCTGCTGTATATAAATTATATCAACCTAACGGCGAAGATCACTCTTTTTGCAGACGACAACACATTCGTAAGGCATGACAATCACCACATTTCTTTCAATCTTCCAGAAATATCAATCGCCAATGACCACATGAGCAACAAAACAACATCTGGACTTATTGGGGTACATATTGATATAACACAATGAAATTTGAAACTCATATGAATACTCTATGGACTCTAAGGACTGCATACTTTGCTCTAATTCAGTCTCATTTCAGATGTGACATTGCATTTTGGGGGTATGCAGCCAACATTTACTTCTTTTACACGAAAACAAAAATCTTCTTGAAATGTCCGATTCACAACATAATATATGACAAACAACAGCATTAGATTAACAAGACCTACCAGCACTAATGTTGAAGACTCTGTTACCTTCAATGGTGTCAAAATGTACAATTACCCCTAGCATAAGGAATATCACGTGTTTCAGACCATTCAGAAAGGTCATTAAGAGAAAATTAATACTTCATAATTGGACCCTGGATTACCCCAAAAATACCAATTTTCAGCCATGTCTTTTATATATTAGATTAAAACTTGTACCAGGAGGTGTTTTGGATTGTTGATAACGAATTTGAAATTAGAAAAGGAAAATTCACGGGTGGAGAGCTGATAATTGAAAACCTCCTAGAAAATGCCGATATTTTCTGTCCACATTTGTATGCAGCGATCCCGAATACGCCCTTAGTCAATATTTCTTTCAGTTTGGGGGTCATATCGACGAAATTGAAAACCTCCTAGGCCAACTTTTTATTTAGTTTCGTTTAATTCGTTTAATTTCGCCAACTAAAATCAAAATTTGATATCCCAAAGACCAAAACCAGAAAGACTGTAGCCGAAGAGCACATATTATGAGGTGAACGTAAATAAATATTTATGTGGTAGTTGAGAGTGATAAAATTGATAAATACGATATCTTCTCATTTATTTTTAAATCATATTCAAGGGGGGAGAAGGATATGGAAAAAAAATAAATGATGAAATTGATTCAAAAGTGAGTGACAATATCTTTTCATGTTATTTCTTTAAAATCTCGAAATTGATGATGAAAACAGGATCGTTCTAGACAATATTGACAAGGCAAATGAGGTAATGGTAATGGTAAGTATGAATAATGACTGATGCGCTGCGACCTAATTAAATCTATTGTACCCCATCTTCTGCTATTTCAAGTTGTTCTCGTTTACACCAGCCCCTCAAGCCCCAATTCCTTGAGGAATTTAAGGATTTTGAGGGGGTCTATTCGTGGTATTTGTCCCACAGTCAGCTGGTGTGATCCCAGTATATTCAATCTTTTGTGATGTCAGCATAACACTCCATCAATATATGGTGTGAAATTTCTGGATGTTCCCCACAGAATCTGCAAGTGCTGTCCTCCTCTAAGCCTAGCTTCCTTAGGTGTTCTTTGAGTCTGCAGTGCCCCGTCAGAAATTCCGTGATTATCTTTAGACTTGTTTTGCTGAGATTAATCAGTGTCTTCCATCTTGCTCGGTTGAAGTTGCCGAGGAGATCTTTGGCCTGCCTTAGTCCTGGAAGCTTTTGTCAGTGTGTTGCTCTCATTGCTTCTTCAGTTTTGTTGAGTTCTTCTTGGAAGTAAGATTTCCCAAGTCCGCAGAATGGTTCTGGCCCGATCAGTGGCGTTGATGCCCCTCTTCAGGGTATGTGCTTGTTCATTGCCCTCTCCACTCCGACGTGCCCCGGCATCCTGCATAGATCATCAAGTTTGTCTAGGCATTCCCAAACCATCTTTGAGTTGATGTTATATGAGCTGATGGCTGCTTGACTATCGGAGAGGATTGCGATTTCCTTGTTCCGGTATTTTCTGTCGAGGTTGAATTGAATGCACCTTTTAATGGCATGAATTTCCGCTTGAAAAGTACTGGGTAACTGCCCCATGGGTTTGGTGCGAGGTCCAAAGACTCCTGCTCCAGTTCCGTCGGGAGTTTTGTACCCGTCCATGTACCATGTTATGGTATTCTTTCCCAGCGCTCTGATGGATTCATGCTCCATCCACTCAAGGTTAGTGAACAGAGGAAATTTGGTTGATAGACGAAAATAAAACTTGGGAAATTTACCAAGTTTGCACTGCCAAAATGTTCTGATTCTTTCGGCGGTTTGACATGACGCAGCTAACCTATTAACATTAGCTGCTTATGGTGTATTTTGTATTAAAACGTGTTTTTCGTAGAATTATAAATGATAATCCTGAAATGAAGGGCGTTTGTAATATTCCTTGATAGTCTACTGAACTGTTTCTATTTCATTTTTAACTGGATGACATTAATTCGGAATTTTGGTAAGTGAGGAAAATATCACTGAAAAGTAATTTATTACTTTCGCGGTTTAGCCCCATAAACATATTTTCATATCCATTTACTGCCACATATACATGTCGTTTCCATTCTCCGCTCTGAACTTCACAACTCTCTGGCTCGAGTATTATTATATTCTCTAATAATAACAATAATCGTAAACGCCGCGACGAATAACAATAATAATAACAATAACCATTTGTAAGACATGTATACGACTCCAGAGAGTTTCATTAGTTGAATCACGTGCTTTGGTGCTGCCGTCAGCTTCCTTCGCGAAATATATTTAGAGCAGTGGTAATGCAAATGAACTCGATGCGATAAGGTTATGCTGAATGTTGGAATGCCTGTTAGGTTCGAAATAGGAGGTAATATTGGAATAGACTTGATGAGGTATTGCCATTGGAAATCATTTCATAATTTTTGCAGAAGGTATGCTTCAATATTTTTCATGATATTAGTCAGAATACGAGAATTACTACTTTAGTTTTGATACTAGACCGATAAAAACAAATATTCATAGTCGGAAAAGCATTCACTGTTCTTCAAAATATTCTCTATCAAGATCAATACACTTTTATGCGTTTGAACCAATTTTCGTAGCACTTTTTCCATTCCGATTGAGGTACCTTCAAAACACGTATTTCGAAGCCATAATCGCTTCTTCAGATGTTGAAAAACGTTAACTTCGCAATTTTTTTTTCTCTATTGGATGCCAAACAAGAACTGTACTTCCCATCAGTTCGATGTTTTGACTGCTCAAAAACATTTTTGTTTGAGCTGTTGATTCGTGTTCAAACAACTTTTGTCATCAAAAGTCGAAGCGAGTCGGTCAGCACACTGCTGTCGGTTTAGTCCACGTCGAAAGTCATAAAAAATCATGGCACGAAGATGTTTACGATTGAAATCTATTTTTCTACCAAAATGAATGTTTCAAGAATCTGTAAACAACACAAATAGCACTTGTATGACAACACGTTCTCAGTACGTTCACCATTAAAAATGTTAAACTATGCGATAACAAGGTTAGATTTGACATATTCACATCAATGTTGCCGTTTCTTAAAACTAAAGTAGCAATTTATATCACGGATTCAGGAAAAGATTAATTCATCAGTGTGAATTTGGAAGGATCAATCCATAAAAGTGTCCTGGTCCAACTTTTGGTGATTACATGTACGCGTAAAGAGCTTATTATGGGTATTTTTGTCAGTATTTTCATTATGTTATGAGGGAGTCAGGCTCTCACCAAGCCATGAAACTTGTCTTGGGCTTGAACGTCAAGCTTTCATTAAGATAAAGCTTGGCTTAGCTTCAATTTCACAAATGATTCGTGCTATTTTGAAGCTTTATCCAGATTTTTTAAGACTAGCTAAACTTTTTTAAGCCTAGCCAAGCTTTTTTGCTTCGCCTTCATATTTGAAACTACTACTAAACAGTGTTTGCTGTGTTCACTCATAATTTTTAGATTTGCAGGAAATATACGAACCTGTGTTGGGACCAGAATATCATGCCTGGAATGTCGATCAGCCTGTTGGTGTCTGGCATACTATTAACCACTGTAAAACTACTCTTCGATCTTCCAGGACTTCATATCTGCACATTTTGCAAGATGACAACAATTCTGAAAAAAAAAATGGATCATTTAAAATCCATTCAATCAGTACAATTTTTTTTTTCAATAGAAAGCCTTTCCCACCAGGATTGTCGAATTCAAACACCGGTTTGAGTGGTTCAATAATAATTTTAGATTGGGTGCAGAACAAAAGTGAAACTAGCACGGTTTGTTCAGTAATCATAATGTTTATATCTGTGAAATATTCCTTTGACATCGTTTCCGACTTTATGTTGTCTGTGACTGACTACAACTTCAAGTATGCTGTTCCTTATTATCAGGAAATTAAGATATTCTTGGCCAGCATTTTATAGAACTCATTCCACGTCATACTACTCAAGTAATACGAACTGATGAAGAATGCATATCCATCTATTCATAAAAACTTAATCATTTCCTGCTGTTCGATAGTAGAAAAGAGTTATTTATGTTCCAATATTCAGTTTGGGTTGAATTTTTGAATGAGCTGAAAAATTGTGTGATGAAGCTTCAGCTTGGTAATAACAAGCTTAAAATGTCAAGATTTTCTCTTTTGAAGCTTGGCTTGGTTTGATAAAAATATAGTTGGGCTTTGCTAGGTTTTTTTCAACTTTCAATAACCAAGCCAAGTCCATGAATGTATGGAGGGGGTAAATTTATTACATTTTGTGAATCAAAGGTATCCAGAATCCCTTTTGTAATCCTCCACTTTTTTTTCTATATACATACAATATAATGTTATGAATTGAGGCAGCTAGGGATTTTTGTTCAGAAAAAGACTAACTGGCTTCAATGTCAACATTAGCCGCAGTGGCTACCGGTTAGTCCTAAAAATAGCCTAGAGAGGTATTCCCCAAGTGAACCATCTCCTGAAATAAAAAAATAACACCACATCGCAGCTTGTTTCCATCAGTTCTCGCAATATTCTTTGAAACAGAATATTTCTCTTGGTGAACTCAATATTACTACGACTTCACAAAACATGTACCCAGTCGAAAAATTACGTCAAGAAATAATAACCCTACGTATGTAGTATGAATGTCCTTTTATCTAGACGAGTGGTTTTTCACATGCTCTATCTTCGTCCTGTAATTAGGTCGAGAGCGCGAGAGAGACGTGCTTCTTGTTTCTAACAAGATGAAGTTTCATAATTTATAAAATCTTGCAATATAGAAAAAAATTAATTATGCTCACGGCGTTCAGCTTTTCAAATATACAGCACTTGAGATTATTGTGCGATTTTAATCTCATTGAAAACGTGCATGTTATAGTAAATATACTGTTTGAATCATTATTTTGTATATGTATAAATGAAGTGTTTCAGCCTGGAATTGTGTGTATCTTATGGGTTTTTCAGACAGGCCATTTTCCCCGAAGAAGTAATTCCTAAGTGATTAAATTTCAGTGACAGATATTGGTAACGTTGGATATGTATTGTTTTAGATAAATCCCTATTTCCGTAGGATCCAAAAACCTTTATGGTAGTATTTCTAGGCTCGGACATTTGAAATATTTCGTCTGTTATGTTAAAATATTATTGTGCTTTATATGATTGATCATGGTTAGAATCCCATCTCCACCATCGATAACAAAGTTGAAATTCCTTGGATAAAATGGAAAATTGAAACCGAAGAACCTCAAGGTACTGTATAGGGGCCACTACCCTTTTGATGTCTGCAAATGATACTTTATTCATATTTTTAGATCGCTATGAAGTAACACTTTCTGCTGATGATACAATTTTATGTTTCTGATGATGTTAACACAGCTACAAAATAAATAAACAAAGTTCAGTTGAAGCTCAAAGAGACATCTGGAATACCCGGATAGTTTTGTTAATTATGTCATCAACATACCCCTAGATACAAAGACCACCATCATTCAGTTCTGAAAGGAGTTTGCCAACAACTAGATTGCACAGTGAAGAAAATAAAAAAAACTCTTCGCTATGGACAGTATCTGACACCTTCAAATTTTCCCCTAACATTGCCGAGAAAATCTGTTCACAGCATAGCATGTTCCAGTTGTATATGTAATCATTAGAAATTTTCTTCCCTAAAGAAATGAATGTTCTGGGTAAAGGTTAATACGAAAGAGAAAATAGAATAACACAGATGTAATGATTATTAGTTTGATTTGGTGGACGGAATTAGTTTCAAAACTCCCTCATTATTCGGAAAGATGAAATACCCACAGCACGATGTCAAAAAGTGAATATGCTTTATTCATTATGAAAAATATTTCAATAATTTTGCAAATTCCTTATCCGACAATCATTATTCAAAGTGGATCACCACAAAGTCCTGTAATATCTATCATACTCCTGGTAACGCATTAACAACTATTTCCGTTTTCATAATCTATAATTCTATAATACACAAAGTATAAATCACCTAAAATAACGTGGTACGTTATTAACGGCCGAAGTATTAAGCTAAAAATTAATGCGTTTCTGCTTATATTATTCCTGAAAATAATATTTCACTCTAATTACACCAGAAATTATATTTATGTGCGGAATAAACTTGTTTATGAAATCTGCCTGGCGCCGGAAGGGGTCAAAATACCGATACATTTTCCTTTTGCATTCGGAGAATTCTTGCAACTTGCATCTTGCAAATATATAAATATAATTTTTGTTTCGAGGGTATACATCTTCATTAGGCGTTGTTTATGCAATGCAATGCGTCGCCAGCTTGGATTCGTACTTTCATTATTTGGTTATGTAGCATTTTTGCGCCGCACTATTTCGATTGGAGTCTCCAAAATAATAATGAAAGAAAACACTATAAATGACTAATAATATTTTTCTGTTTCAGGTAAGTGTTCGACCACCATATCGTTGGAGCTATTATTCTATATTGAAGATACGTGAGTAGCCAATGTCATTTCAGAACTGCTTCAGCATCAGAAGCAAACGATTTTTTTTTCCTATTTGGAATACAAAAACACACATTGAAAACATCAAAAATATATATACAATGAACTTTGCTAGTTCCTACGTTTATGTCACTATATTTGGAAGCTTGTGAATTCTGCTTCGTCAAATAATACGGAATGAACAGAGAACCAAAATGAAGAATATGTCCCAAATACACAACCCAATTAATTTGAACTATTTAGAATTGTCACAACTACTGCACTTTCACCGAGATGAACTGGGTAATATTGAGAATAAAAAAAATTAAATATCACGTAGTAGCTCAATGTCCATTTTGGTTTTAGCCAGGAAAGTAGTTGTTTTCTGTCCAATATTTGCTTCATACTATATACGTTGTGAAAATATGTTTCCACAAAAACCTCTCGGGCTTTGCTCGAAATTTTCATTTTTCATAATGCAGTTCTTGGCAAAACAATGAAAAATTGGATATAACTAATATTTGTGATGTGTTTCGAGAGATTATTTGGATGAAATTGAAATATTGACAAAAAAACCACAGTTAATCTGCCTGGATTATTTAAAATCAAATTCCATTTTAGATCCGGGTGCTTTCTGTGGTTTCTACAAATGATTTTGTTGCTCACTTTCTTAGTGGGTGATGGAATTATCGTAGGGCCAGTTAACAAAACTTTTCGGAAGTCGATTGCATGCTGTGACCGGGTCTGCACTGATGATCGGGTGAACCGTAAAATTATTATGCAGATAGTTACCTGTTTTCGATTACCATTTGGTGATTGTTATAGGAAGTACTGTTGGAAATTTCGAGATATAACACTATCTTTTCACAAAGTTGCTTTCATATATGTCTACATTTCTTGAATACAGAAGGATGAAGTAAACATTTCGGTATTCAGAATTCAAAGAAACTTAGTTTAATGGTTAATATTTTTTTCATAATCCGTCAGTTACTGTATAAGGACGTATAAGCACCTATTTTAGCTTTTTTGATTCAATCAAACAAGAGTTTGGATTGTTTCAGACATTCTTTTCATGAATATTTTTCTGATTAACTCGAGCCAACCTAATAGTTTTCAAAAAAATGCAGTTTATCAGTCAATTAAGAATCAAATAAAAATTTGTGATACAGGGTTCAATCGATAATGTTAAGGCATATATGATAGGATAGAGAAATATATAGGACACTGTTTCAAAAAAAGAAGTTGGGAAAACAATTCAATATTTTTTTTCCAACATGTGAATGAGAATTCAGAAAATGTCAGTTCGAATTTGGAGTATGATTATGAATAAATTAATTTCATCCTCAATTAAGTGCTAAATTGCCATCATGCTCTCAAGTGGCATTCTATCGACACGTGGAATTCTATCCACAAGTGGAATAAAGTATCTTCATTTCACTGTTATAAGAATGTTTTAGCAACCACCCCGCTGCGTCATAGAGAGAGGGTGAGCGATACTTTATTGTTTCTTGAAATGTCATGGCCACAAAGCATTGATTAAAATAAATATATACAGCCTATTAGGCAGTGAATACAGTAATTTGTACTTATATAAATATATCTATAAACAAACACTCACACATATTGTAAAAAGGCATGAAAACAAAAACATTAATTTGTTCTAATATAAACACATACAATACGTGTTGATCTAGTACATCTGTGAAATATCTAGAGAATAATAACGAGTAGTAACTCGTTTACATTTTTTTTCGCAATTCTGTGATCTTCCAACTAGTTTTCCTTCAATATGATTTTCTAGAGGTTTTGTGAAACTATTATTCTCAATAGTACCTCTATTGATTGATGAATAGTCAAGCGTACATTTGAATGTGAATATATCAGTTTTTTGAATGATGAATGCTAAACGGTTACATTTACACCAACTTCCTTCTTCACATCTTCACTTATTACTTGACTAAGCTCGTTCACGTTTTTTTATGCCACATTATTTTTGTGTCTTCTACATAAAGTGTGGACCTTTCTTGAATTATTATCATAAAGTAAAAAAAGGGGCCCTAGAACGGATTTTTGAGGAACTCCGTATCTAACATTTGGCATAGCTGTATAGGTACTCTAAGGTCTTGACAGCCGACTTAGTCCTGATAAATGATAAATAGGACTGAATATACGGAAGTGACAATCCTCTGAAACCGAAGTAGGTACTGAAGCTTTTGCAGCAGTATTCCGTGATCAACGCATCCAAATGAGGGACATTCCTGTGTGGTTTGAATATAATTTTGCTTTCTATGAATTAGATTACTTCTGGTTTGTGAATATGGATGAAACGTTGTCTTGCTTTCGTGTTTTGATCGCGTTTCCACTTCATCTCGGTCAAGCAATCTTGCTGGATTAAATGCTGTCTAAAACCACCTTTCAATAAGTAACTTTTCTCGAGCACAGTTAGTTTTAGTATCAACGTGAATATGTTGTTTGAGATCCTTTTGATTGACTGTTTTGAGCATCACCTATTCCATTCGTATTCTGTTTCATTTCAATAACTGGAAACATTCGAACATCTTCACACCCGCCTCTGGATTTCCTGTGGATGGCTCTTCAAAACCGAGCCGAGTAAAGTTTAATTAAATCAACCGTGAATACAATTCCTCAGCAGCAGCAGCGGCATCGGTCCGCTTTCACTGCGAACTTTTAAAACCAGCAACTCGGTAAAAATGCAATATTAACGCGCTACGTGATTTTTGCATTGGTAGTGAGTAACCGGTTGAATCTTTGATAAAGAGAAACCCTAGGAGTCGATAGCACTGTAAGTTAATTAATCTATCAATCAGTCAGGGATCGAAGTGCACTTTAATGCATTTCTGTTTGTAGCGTGTACGGGTGCACTCTGAATAATTCACTAAACATTAGCACTCAGCCATCGGTCGTAACCGTAAACGCTCTCCAGCGACTCCGTATACACGACAATTGGGCCGACGTCGTCGGCACGTACCGATCCTTTGGCATGCTTTCTTTGATCTCGCTTTCCACAATATAAATAGCGGCACGGAGCTAAAAATCCCTCAATGAACACCGGCTGGCTCACTGTTGTTCTAGCTGTGTCTTTCACATGCCCCTTTCGTACTGATTATTTTTTTACTTCTTGTCTTCGTCTTTTATTTTCATGTCGAATGGTAAGGTGAAGATGCGCAAGAAATGACGTCTGAATTCTTTAAAGATGAAATGATGTTTGAGAAAGTATTGTCGTCAATTCTTAAGATTTTCTATATTGTACCAAGATCGTCGTCGCAGGATAACTATATCAGGTGCTGATATGATTGCAGACGATAACCAGTGCTTATTAAGTGTCTGTAGTCAGGACGATTAGTTTTCAGTGTAATTATCTGGAGGACACGTATCATGGCATATATGTCGTGCAATGGGTGTACTACCAAGATAAATTTAAAAAAACTGTACAACGACCATCATTGATTCTCTTCTTGTCTGCACTCGGCGATCGTAACATAAGGCAACACTGCAGGAGCATGTGTGTGCGAGAGCACGGGCTTTGTTTACAAACTCCATGATTCAGTGGTGTCGAACTCAAAAATTGTTGCAATCATCACGGGTAGCTCTCAAATTTTACAGGTGCATTCGCATATGACTGACCAGTACCGTATTTAATTTTCGGTGAATGGTGGTAGTTCACCCTGCATGGAAACCTTTTTTATGTTTGATTCCTAAAAAAAATTATTTTTGCTAAAGGTTGGTACATAATTTAAAATATTAATGAAATTTCAACGAGTTACCAGTACCGTATCAATCCGCAGAAAATTGAAAATATCTAAAAATATACCACGCCTAATCGACTTAAAATTTTTGTAATGACGGACACTATTTATATTTTTCATAATTAATTTCGGTGATATAAACATGACAATTTCATTTCGTAAGTCGATAAAGGGCGACGTACTTGACATATTCTTGCAAAAATTCCTTGGATTTAACGAAAAAATAATGAGATAAAATATTATGGATACATGAAAAAGTTTAGATTTTGAATGAAAAAATTACTTTTATTACTTATTTTCATGATTATTTTTCCACACTTCATCACTGTACTTCTTGCTTAGTAAAGCCGAGTTCATTTCCTTAAAATTTTATATTTTCGTAGGTATTTTCATACCCTATTTGAAAGTTTTCTATATCTTGAAATAATCTCTAGAGATACTCCTTGATAGTCAGATTTCCCAAAGAGTACAAACAATCGGGGCTAGACCCCAAGGAAAATATTGGAAATACCAATAAAGTTTATCACCTACAGGAAGATAGCATAGGCCATAGAAACTGTTGGTCCATTCAGTTCCGATTTCATAATGAACTAAATTGTAAATCAGTTTAAATAATTGTCAGAATGTGACAAGCTGCCAATTACAACACAATGGGGGTTTCCAGTCATTTTCAGAAAAAATTCGATATAGTGCATTGTAGTGTTATAGTACCTTGTGTTCAGTTTTTTTATTTTTTTTTATTAATTAATTATTAATGAAAACGCCAAAATTAACCACCGAATTCAAACGACCGGAAGAGGCGGGAACGTGACGTACTTACGCGAGAGATTTTGATTGGTTTTACTCGTGATGTTCGCCTTGCAGATAAATTAATGTGCCTGACAGCGTTGTCATATCGCAAAAAATATGATTTACCAGAATATACTATTTCACTTTCTTAATATCTTTGGTTATATGTACCTACCCACCTGTCCCTTGTCCGAAGTCTTGAAATATTAGCTTGGAAGTTTTGGATCATTTATTTTTAAGTCGTGTTCGTGGAAAATAGTATTGTCATTTGTACTCCAAGATGATATTTATGTACCTTCTGTAACGCCTACAGATTAAAAACCTCAGTTGGATACAGGGTTCACAAAACCCTAATCAGTGGTTCAGGTAAGCATCAGATATTACAATGATTCAATATACATACCTAAGTAAGTGAGAAATCCAATTTAAATATTAATAATCCCTTGTCGACTTGAAACTAATTGCGGTGGCTATTATTAGAAATTTGAATGTATGAACCAGTATTTCTAGTTTAAGTAGCATTAATAATTACTAAAATTTTCAGTGAAAAGTGCAAATACTGGTGCAACTAATTGTCAACTTCACAACTGTGCTTACTTCAACCTGTTGGTAGCATAACCTATACGTTGTAGCTAAGATGTCTAGAAAACCTGGTGTATCTATTTATACCTGTAAAATTTTGGGACAAAATGAGGGATATTTGCCTACTTGATTTGCAGATCGTTCAATTTGTCATTACACATAATTACTTTCTATATTTTACAAAGACTTGGCAACTACGGCGTCCCTCAGTCACTCTCGGCTCTCGGCTTTGCCGCGTAATCCTAAATTCAGCCAATCGTATTACATGAAGACAATGTCGTCACAGCTGAGGAGCGTTTGAATTTATGCATACTGAAATCACGTATAATAAATCAGTATTTCAAAATTTAGAGTGAATAAATGGTTAGGACTATGTTATAATCTGCCCTCGATTACGTTAAGTGAAAAAAAGTGCATATTTTACGATACTGAAAACCCCCATTCTAGTAATCACAGTCTTACAGCTATTTGAATCAAATACTACTTTAAGTTCATTATGAAATCTGGCATTAAATCAACAAGGCCAGACAAAATACAACTTGTAAGTAATACAGCGACGAACTATTTCCATACATTATCAGAATTTTTAGCGCGAGCCTGGGTACGTAACTAGCTCTTGGCGAAGGTCTAATCCATATTAAATCCGAAAAACAAAAACATCCTACGCCCTGGTGTTTGAACCAATTTGCCTTTCATCGGTCACGCTAAAAACAATGGAGAAGCTAGTCGATATCAATCCCACAAACATGAATCAATTTATGAAGTATATATGGGTTTATCTGGATTTGAAAAAATCAGCCTTCACAAACGTATATACATGGTATACAGCACATCACTCAACACTCGAAAAACCACAATTGTTCCTTCCATAAAAAAAACATAAAGAGCCACAGAGCTCATCGAATATTTGGTAAAGGTCTACAGTTGCAGGAAGATCGAAATACCTGAGCTTGCTTGCCTGGAACAAACGTCAGGAAAAAGTGCTGACAAGGACATTATCTCTAGCAAAACATATTGACTTGGATCACCTCTTTAGCATATGCTGCTGAGGTGGGCAAAGGTGACAATGCTTACAAAAACTGGCCATGTTCGGAGTCACTGGTAAACATCAACGAGTAACCTACATCTGCATATTAGAGCGGGGCAAAAGGAGTGAAGCCTTCAGACTGAAGTGCCTGGGCTAATGAAGGGGCAACATCTAAGATGCCGTCAGACCAAGATACTCCAACCCAGTACTACCATCACACAAGATGTGGAAGAAACTTCGAGTCCTTCCAATGCTGTAAAGAAGGCAAATTTGGCACACGGAAAGACAGTCAGTAGGGTAGATTCTGGAATATGCAAGGGAAGGCTCAGGCAGGACATTCATCTGAGTCTTGACACACACGCGAAGGTAATGGCTATTTCCGTTTAAACGAGAGGGATTCTTTGGAGGGGTCCTGAAACCTCAGTTTGATTGAAATTGTTTGGACTTCCATTGCCTAAAAAAGAGAAGAAAAAAGACATATCTCCTTGGTTTCAGGTCAGGACGTTTCGATTGTTGGGTATCTACAATCGTTTTCAAGTAACCTGGTGGAAATTGATGCGAATATCTCTCAGACAAAAACTACTTCCCCTTACGAACATTGAATTGAATCTGGTATCTATTCAAATGCCACTTCATTTCCCGATGTGGTTATGACACACATCGTAGATGTTCGAGAATTTATAGTTGTTAATTCTCCGAAAGTGCCTCTTAAGCCGGATCCTTACAACAGGATGTTTTGCTTTTGGATTTACAATCTAATTTTGGAAAAAAATCACTTTTTAGATGCCTCAGGGGCGTCCTTTTTTCTCCTCATTTTCAACACCAATGGTTAAATATGAAATATTGATTCAATATTTCAGTTTCAACCTATTATTGATATTTGGAGGAAAAGAATTTTGTATTTCGTGCAGAAAATATAATTTAATAAAATCATAGCATATTATGCTTATCATGATAGCAAAATCCACTTCATCTGACCAATTTTTTGATAAATCTTGTTCATATGTTTGTATTGATAAAATTGCATTTATCTTGAAAACGAATGATTTTTCATAAATTTGCAGGTGGCGTATAGAATAGGGATAGGAGTGAAAAATCTGATTTCACAATAACGAGCACTCGAATGAAAAAATTCCTCGTTATCAAATTGTAAAGTTTTCAAAATTGTGAAAGTAAAAAAAATACTTTTAGTTTTCAGTCTCAACACCAGGCATCTCTGCAAGAAAGAGCATTTGAGAAAAATATCGTTGAGAAAGTCTCATTTATTTTTCGAGATTCATCATCCGTTTCAATTTGGTACCCTAGTTTCTGGACACCATGTATATAATATTAATAATAATGAATCGTCCTTTATTGGGCGAAGTTTAGTTTCACAACTTTTCTTACGCTTAACCCGTATATGATGACCAAAGGTGGCCCAAAACCTATCCCTGGGGTAAAAATCAACACAACAATGTTATTAGCCAGACGTATTTTCTGAAGGTTTAATTAATGGTTCCAAGAAAGCCTCGTGATGCGATGAATTCTCAAGTTTTCATAATTGTGTACCTAGTTAGCAAAAGAAAAAACAAAAATGAAATATACCTCTATTATGAAGTCAGTTCTCTCGCAACTTATGTTTTTCATTAATTCCATAATGGAAGGCCAATAAACAGTTTCTGGAATGAGTTCGCAGCAATTAAAAAAACAAGTATTATATTACGACTATGAAAAAGTTAGTTAATTTAATTAACGATGCTTGCGCGTGTTTGAGAACGTGCACTACAAATAAATTGGACCGCTGAATCGATAATTGAAAGTATATATTTGGATAACGGTCTCGGGCAAATATATAAGCGAACTAGAAATCGACTACGTTCAGCTGAAATAATGTTACAAGAAATTGCTTTATGGGTTGTGGTTAACTAACTCATCAATCATTATGGAGATGCATATAATCAACTAGAAACATTTTCAGAGTAAATTAACTCTGTTTTTGTTTTTACCTGAAAACTTTTTTTTTCCTCGGATGCTGCTCCTGTCGCCAGCTACACCTCAGCCTCTTGGGCTTTTTGTGTTTTCCGGGTAGCTTACAGCACCCATCCATGTCTCTAGTCCAGTGTACCAGTCTGTAAAGGTTCTTCCGGAGTAAGTATAGGTTTCCCGAATATTGCCTGTCTTTTGTGATCTAATGCCTCGCATTCTGACAGTACGTGTTTGGCCACTTCTGTCACTTTGCCACATCATCTGCAGGAAAGTTCCCCATTTTGTACAGGTGTTCTCTCATTGGACTGTGACCAGTGAGAAAGAAGACCCGTTAAAGTCCTACCTTGATTCCTGCTCAACTTAAGTAGTTCCTCGGTTTTGTGTTTTGACGGTTCTTTCATGAATATTTTTCCGTGGTGCACGAAGCCCCTCGTTCCACTCCTTTTTGTTTTCGTTTGACCCACTCCCGTATGCATCCTCGGATGTCCGATTTAGTAACCCCGAATGCGTTTTCTGGACCAATATATGGAGTTGATGAGCCCATTCTGGCTAGTTCATCAGCTTTTTCGAGGCCATCGGGTTTATAAGAGCCTTTAGTAATGCCTGACTATCTGTGCATATTTCGATCCGTGCATTGCGCATTTCCCTCATATTGTTTCCTCTCACGCATTGCAAGAAAGCGCACATCTCCGCCTGGAATAGGGAGGTGGTTGTTCCTAGTGAGGCACTTATTTGGGAGTTTTTCCCCTCACTGTATATTCCAGCACCAGTTCCTTCCTTGGTTTTGGATCCGTCTGCATACCAGATTCTCTCTCCAGGTTTGCCCTTGATGTTGTCGTTTGACCATTCGCTTTGAGCTTGTATGATCACCTCGAAGTTAATGTTGAAGAACTATCTGGGAGTCATGTGGTCTGTTGGTTTCATTTCGAGAATGTTACATTTCACTAAATCCTTCATCTTGTGGTCCGATCTATCACTCGTGTTTTTTTGCCTCCCCCAAAATTGTCAATCGGGGGAAGATCTAACAGTGCCTCCATGGCTTATGTTGGTGTTGTTTCCATAGCTCCCGTTTTGCTAAGGCAGGCAAGTCTTCGTATCTTGCTCAACTCAGCCGCGGCTATTTTTTGGTTTATCTTGATCCACCATACCAAAGATGCGTATGTGATCATGGGTTTTACCATCATGTTTTATGTCCAATACACCATTTTGGGACTTTGACCCCATATTTTTCCGTGTGCTCGTCTGACTATCATCAGTGTCGCCTCGAAACATTTCACTTTAGAATTGTTTCATATACCGGATGTGATAGAATACGGTGTACCCTTCTCTCTAAGCGTTTCCATCAAGTGGAAAATAAAAGGCATACATCTGTCAGAAAACAACTACCTACTTCCCTGGCTAATACCACGACGGACATTGAACTACATCTGACAAATATTTGTGAAACGTTCTTCCAAGAAGACCCAATTGCAAGTCTTGTAATCAAACAGAAGATTATCCTTCATTTGGCTGGGAATGACCACCTGCAGACATGCATGTTTCGAGGTTTATTGCCTCTCATCAGTGTCAGGGTAGATCGGACAACATTATAATTGTCCTGTCCCTGCCAAATGAATAATAATCAACTGTTTAACTAATATTTCCCCACGGATGACACAACGAACTACAACAAAGTTGATCGCAGCGCCATCCGCACGGAACAAGACAAAACATTCCCGAGTAGCACAGTCTCCGGGAAGAGAAATCTGTAAAAATTCGAACGAGTCATGTACCGGATGTTTTACAGAGGATAGAACAATACATCGTTATCGAAAACTCTCAAACAAATAAATGATTGTAACTCACAAACTATTCAAGATAGGGAAAACGTACAAAATTGATTAAGAAAATGTCGTAGCTTTCCAAACAAATATTAATATGTAGGGTGTTCCATATTATAAAACGACTTTCAGCCATTTTCATGAGTCCCCAAAAGGAACTTACTTCTCAGCCTCCCTGTTTGCTGAAACTGAGATTCAGTTCATCGACAGAATACTTGATGGTGTTATGCAAATATAACCCAATTTGCAATTTTTTGTGGATTAGCACTGTGAAAAAACTGATTTTAGCAACGGTCAGGTTTTCTACAAAAATATGGCAATATAATTTTTATTAGAGAAAGAAGCATCGAATATTGCAATAAAAGCATCAATTATTATCATATATTCTGGAGTTGAGTTTCAATGTCGATCTGTATAGTAAAACATGGAGAAAACAGTCTGTAGATACTAAGTGATGATTTTGTTTATGAACAAACAGAGCGGAAGCTTCTGATAGATAATAGTGAACCATGCTACGTAAGATGAGAATTTGTTAATGAGTCCTTGGTTCCAAACGCGAATGAACGCCTTGGATATCTTGGAGTTATTGAAATAGCAAAGTTACTGGCGGATACCTGGGATACCTGGCCGAATTATCCTGTATTCACAAAATTTCCCATATATTTTGGATCGGTTTATAACACCAAATTATCAGTACCCCTGCAAAAGAACTCTCGAATCGACCGACTCGGACATGTTTGTTGATTCAACCTTAATTCGTTTATCGATCGTCAGACATGGAGCATACACAAACCATAAACATAGCGTATATGTTTAGAAGCAACATAATTAAAATTAATTCTTAATTGCCTAATTGAATAGCATCATTGGCGGTTTGTTGCCAGTATAATCAACGGATTAAAGAAGGCTTTGAGTAATTCCGCTCGCATCATTTCCATCGTCGCTGAAAGAAGATCCGAGTCTCGTTCGATCGACGTTGCCAACTTGAAAGTGGTATCCTCGATTGTTACATCCCGTCAGCTGATTATGCTATGCGAGGATAATTGATATCCGTACTGTCTAGAATACTGTTTCTTATGCATTAAGTGCAGCTTTTTAAACATTTCAAGTCTATCCAAAAAAGATCAATTCATCTCGTCGCTGATAGCTCACTCACAAACTCGCTCACTTCACTGGAACAGCACTGAAAATTTGGCCAACGGGTTCAGGTTTACACCCTTTTAGAACCTTAACGAAAAAATTTGTATGCCTCGTTCATTATACGAAACTGGAATTTATTGCATAGACAGATAGTTCTTGAGGTATCACTCCAGAAGATAGACAACTCCTGTATTTTCACACGCTTTCAGCTTCACCTGTATGTATGTATGTTTGTAATTGACAAACTTTAATTGGACAGATTTAATTGAAACTGTGTACACTTTTCAAGAATCGATGACAATACGATAATTTGATGAGTTTGTCTCATTATCCTGGTCAGGATCGCCAGAATTAAATAATTTGTCTTTCAAATAGGTACTCTGTGTAAGAGCCTTTGCCAGAATTTTAAAAATCCGCGTCTTGAATGGGTAATTAATGCACCTTCTGCCTTCCTTGGATAGGGTCTTTTTTTCGGGCTCTCTCTCCGGAGAAAAAAAATTAATAAATTGAGAACTAAAAAGTGAAAAATGATATATAGTTTGAAAAAACTAAAAAAAACTAAAAAGTAAAAAATAATTGGTGCTCTGCCCAAGTATATCAAGAGTTATTTTTTACTTTTAAGTGTTATAAAAGCGCGTTTTTTAGTTTTTTTAAACTATATTTTATTTGAAATATTTCCTGGTAGAATATTTTAGAATATTGAAAAATCAGTCTAAGTCTGATGGCTTCAGGAGAGAGACAGAACTTCAGCAAGAAACCCATTATTCTCTTTAATTTTGGGCAGATATCTGACAGAAAACAACCACTTCCCTGGCTAATACCACGACGGACGTTGAATTAAATCTGACAGATATCTGTGCAGCGTTCTCCCTAGAGTCTGGGAGACAGCCACAAATGCTTTCTGTATCAAGTAGCAGAATCCTGCCCGACATGATTTTAGAATATATTTTATTTATTTCCCGTTTGTTGTAGTTGTCCCCAATTATCTATAACGTTTAGGCAATCCAAATGATAAAATAGCGGCTATTGGAGAGTTACATTCTTCAGCCATCGATAGAAAGATTTTTGATCACCATACTTTTTGTCCCTGTTTCAGAACTGGAAGTCATGTATGCGATTCAACTTTTACCAAATAAAAATATGCTGGTTATGATGAAATTCATTTTTTTTTAAAGAAGGCAACTGTGGTGGAAAGTATGTTTGGAGTACGTGCGTTCAACCTGCTGATGGCTGACATATAAAAAATAGTCAATTCTCGACCGTGCTTGGGATCGTACGTTGAACGGTGAAGCCCCGTCTTTCTTTTCTCGCATGCGGCTCTCAATATTGTACCAGCGACAGAATTTGCTAAACTTGGAAATTAATGTAGATTGTGACTGATTTCAAATTCAATCGTGACTGAATTTTAATTGGCATTCCAAGTTTTCTAGAATTTATCGCGTACCTATATATTTGAATTTGACCTCATTGACATAAGAGACATTTTTTAGTTCAACAACCGTTTGAATATTCATAATTATTTATAATACTTCGGAATGTGTAGTGTGATCTAGAACGACCATAGAACACTCAACGATTATATTCTTGGTACATTTGCATTTCATTAAAATATAATAAATAAAAGGAACAATAGGTGATGTTATTGTTTAAAATATTTACATACAATGAATGTAGATGTGTAGTTTCAATCACCCGGTGTTAAAAGTGATGAGTAATATTTCATTAGCCTACTTTGTAGGTACTGTTTTGTATATGCATTTCCATTGTTTAGATCAGGGGTGAGTGCTGGTAGAGCCTTGACTCTAATCATTGAAAAATCGTTATCTGATATATTATGTTTTTTTTATGATAACATAACTAAAACATGATTTATCATACGGATAAGTTCCGCCCTAAATGATAGAATAATCACAGATTTACAATCCACTGGATGAAGACAGCAGCTGCATGGAAAAAAAAAAGTAAATCAAAAACAGTCAATGCGAGATATAAGCAGTGACATTATTTTTTATAACAGACAGGTCCTAGTAAGCTTTGAGCTCCTGAAGATGCCAACTTTGATGGCAAAACGCGTGTCGACTGACGTTGTTTCGGTGATTTGGGTAGTTTCTATTTCTTGCTAGATTCAAAACGTTCATGAAGTTCTATTGATTGTGTTCAATTTACTTTCATTCGAACACATATGAGATGACGCACCAGAATCTAAACACAAGATCTTCTAAAACTTTCTGATATGTTGAAAGCGATTTCATCAGTTTCTACAAGCTTCGAAGTTTCACTGATTGTATTTTTATTTGGCTTCTCAATCCACGTCTTTGATCTACCAGTCTTTGATACGGTGACCGTATTTTCCACATTGATGACACATATACTTGAAAAAGTCTTGTTTCTTCATATTATTATCATCGTTTATTTTCTCGTACGTTTTCTTCCTCTGAATTTTGAATACGTACATTGAATCTAACATTATTATTTATATATTTCTTCCTCTAGCTTCAAATTCCTCTAACATTTTTATTTTCTGTGCTTTGGGAGATGGTAGTGATTCTCGAGACTCAATCGCAATTCTAAATGATTCATTAGATTCTGGAATTCCATAAGGAGTAAGATGGAGACTAATTCTTCGTTGATTTTTAAATTCATTCCTTCTAGTTTGTCAATTATTTCGAATGAGTTGACAAAATGTCTCCTGTCATTACTTTCCTGAATTTTTGTAACTAATGAGCTTCTTCAGTGACATGGCTTTTCTTGCTGGTCTTAGTGACTTGTATACATCTCGCAGTTTGTTCCAAATTTCGACGTCCTGCAAAATTCTTGATATGTCTGAGTTCGGAAGGTCCTTTTGCTAGAATGAGATCTGACATAGCATGTGCATCACTCATTTTCGAAATTACAGCTCTAGCTTCATCAACTACTTCTTTCATCGTTCTTCACAAGTAGAGCTTTGGCTTTTTCGGTTGGCCACTTTGTATATTTTGTAACTATATCAACATAAAATAAAAGTATATCACAGCCAATCTTGATATTCAACACTGCTAATCAAAGCCGTACTGTTTTTGGACCTCCGATCAAATAACAACCTGGATGAGTAATACTCAAATAGAACTGAAGGTAACATCTTTTCATAATGTTATCCCTCAAATCATGATATTATTGTCATGTCGCAATTTTTTGCGGATACGTCAGCTAGATTTTGATATCTGTCGGGTATATTCATGGCAACGAAAACCCAAAAATACTGTCTTGGATGAAATAATAATATATGACAATAAGACGGCAATTGAAACGTTCATTGCAGGTTGTTGGAAGCATGTAAAAACGATAGTATTTCCATCGCCGATCGGAGATTCTTCGTTGTCGATATAGTCTTGTCAGTACGACAACGCTGCATTTTATATTTGACAGAACAATCATTTGAAGCTACCAGTGTCGTAACTATTGAGAAAGGGAAACCAAATTGGAAAAGAGAAAAATGAATGAATTATGAAAAATCTTGTCAATTAGAGCATCGGCTGTTCTCAAAATCCTATGGAGATTATTTCATCATAATTTCAGGTTTCCATTCTATATTGGGTTTCCATTATTTCTATTTTATTGAACCTCAATATTTCTGTTAACAACGCACGACACTGCCGTTGGGGGGAAGATGTCCCTTACACACAAATCTTAATGCGTGTGCGGCGAGTTACTCATCTAGGTTATGTTATTTGATCGGAGTTTTGGACGCAAGGAATTTTTGAAATCTGGTGTACTGGATTGCTTTTGAAGCTGTTTTCAATTTTTCTCTTTCTCTCAAGTTACTTCTGTCCTGTGAACCGATTCACCTGAATGCGAAACAGGAAAATATCAATCAAGTAAGTATAAATTAACGGGCCCAATATCGTTCCTTGGGGAACACCAAAAGTAATAGTCTCACAATCTCTGAAGTATCGTAGATGTTCTTTTTTCAACTGAATGGGTAATACGCAAATGATTTTATTATTAATTGAGAATTGCCTCAGAAAGAAAAATAAAAACCAAGGATGGGATGATCATATACGAACGGGTATGACAAAATTATATGGATGAGCATGACATGTAAAAATTAGTCATTGTTATTCCTGAAATCATTCGGAAGACGGTCTTCTTTGAAACCCAATTCAAATATTTTGGTATGCATCAATTTAAAAAAGTATTTATGTTATTCATCCATTTGCGCAACTGACATATCCATGCCGGTTTGGAGACCCCGACAAAAGATGCGCCTCGAAATTGAAGCGCAGCCTGGAAGCAAATGGCGGATGTGAGAACACCATATAATATATACATAATTCCCTAAATATTTGTTTCTCATATATATTGCTCATTTGATCTCAAAGTGTTAAAAATAAACCTAATAAACTCTGTTTATTTTTCCAAGAAATAACTTCAAAACATTTCCGAATGCTATTCGAGAAAATTTGTTTTATATACCACTAGTCAAAAGTAATTATACTTTATACATTTCAGATGAATGAGAAATAAACAGTCGAGATTTTCAGTTGGATATTCTTGTTAATTAACCATATTAATCAACAGTTTCAATAATTAATAAATTGTTTGTGCTCGAAGATCTACAGTGCGTATTTTTATTCTGCCATAAAAGAGAATCCCATTCAATAGGGTGTGACTGTTTCGATGTGGAGAAAAATCAATAAAAACCCTCGAAACCTTTAAAAACTATGCATCACTCCCATATTCCAGTGTAAAAGCTTACGACTAACACTATAACTGGACGTTTTGGATATTATTTATTGAGTGTATGAAAACAAGTATCGCGAAACTTTGTTGATCAACATTTTTTTCACTATATTGATGTTTCTAAGTTGTAGACAACAATAAGACAGACAATAACATAGTAATAATTATCTTAATAACAGTTGAAACTTGTGCCATATCCTTGATATATATAATATAAAGACGCTTGCATTACGTCTAGACTGTTTTGCTGAAGTTTGCAGTAGCTTTTGTGGCCAGAAAGTTTGACTGAACTCTCTAACAATAGAACGGATCGGCTGACATCATGAGTTGAATGATTTGGAATAATAAAATTACTGAATCGAATTCATGTTTCTTGAGAGACACCACAAAATAGAATTGAGTATATTACTACAGTTAAATGCTTCAATTATCACGACATGCCAAGAGAAGCCTTCATTTAGCATACACCCAACAGACTGAAAGTCCAATTACAGGAGTATATAACGAAAAAAAATGTATGCCACACAGTTAACTAAAACTAATCAATATCAGAACTATTACATAAATATCCATGAAGTAATAAAAAGACCATAAAGAACGATACTATTTCCAAGCCATTATTTCAATATGATATGAGACTATATAGAGTTCGTTTAAAGTAGGTTAACTTGAAAAGAATAGTATATTTTTCAACAGGTGATGAAAATAATGTTTTTTTTCGCGAGATGAGGTTTGTCCACGAGCAAAGTGAGTGTGGCAATCGCACGAACGAAAAAAACGTATTTCATCTCGAGTATGAGATGCTGATAATTCTACGATTGATGTTGTTTATAAAATACAGGAATTTTGGTATCAGAGCCCATATTAATTACAGTTATAGAGAGAAGTTCAAATATATAGTCGTGAAAATGTTTATAAACTGTCAAACGAAGTGACGTTCGTTTACTGATTCAAGTAGTGAGATTAACTGTCATTAGGGTCAAAAATCCATCAAATTGTTTTTTAGTATCGGGTCGCATTTTCATCTCTAGAGTGAAAGACTCTAACTTTCATTTAGGGTATCCGGTTGAAAAATGATCATTTTCATATATACACGAGTAGAAAAAATATCCACCGTTATGAAACTGCTGCAGTGAAAAGTAAGGCTAGATCTTAGAGGCTGAGAGAGGTACGTATATGTTGCTGATGTATTCCATTTCAGACCTAACCAATGGAAATATACAAATTTTCTTTGCTTCAACTGATTGAGATTCTCTACAGTTGTATAATAAAAATATTTTCTATGTCGTAAGAAAATGTCATCTTCAATTCCAATCAAATGATATTTATCATATATTCAACATATAATCGTGTATAAAACGAGACCTGCGAGAAAATGTCATTATTTTACTTATATTGATATTCAATGGTAAATTATTCGAATGACATCATTCCCTTAGGTTAATCAGATCATGTTGTAACGGAATGCAGACTGTGACTTCACGAATTTCTTTATATATTTTCATGTCATCAGCAAAAAGGAGCTTAGTTCAGTATCAAAAATGATGCAATCAGATGAAAATCAACCATCAAGTATAACTTATAGTAATTGTATATTTAATATTACAAATAATAATTAGACTAATCGTAATAATATTTTTCATTGCGTGATATATCAATTTTATTCATACAGGTGATAAAATAATTTTTCTGTAGTTGATAAGGAATCTATAGGTATTTTGTCAATACCGGTAGTTATATTTCTGAATATGTTCTATTCCATTGTATTAATTGAAATTAAAGAAATTCAGCTTGATATTAAGAGGTAATTTAGTCCAGGACATCACTTAAGATAACGTTATATAAATTTCAAATGAACTTTATTTAGGCAAAATAATAATGAGTTAACTAACTGATGGTGGAACTTCAAGTCATTATATTCTTGGATGGATTTCATTACACTAATTTTGGTGGCAATATATTTTGTATAAGAAACTAGTAGATATCAATATTATTAGGATAAATGAAATACAATCAGATGACTTCAGTTACACAAAATAAAAAATAAGTCGATAATAACATAATTTCTCAGTTTTCTACAAATCATTTTTCTGAAGTTGGTAAAAATATATTTTTTGTACAACTGTCAAAAAAACTTGACATTTCTGCATCTCTATTGATGCGTAAATGTTAACTTTTTTTACCGTGGAAAAAATACTTTTTTCTACTGCCAAAATAATTCACAAAATGAACAAAGTACTAATTATGTCCTTTTTGAAGGATTTATTTTTAACTGAGTCAATTATTAATTCATTATTCATCATAAAACAATTTCATTTATTGGAATAATAATTGATAGTGAAGTTTGAACATGCAATTACTTCCAACATAAATTCCCGAAGATGTTCCATGTTGCTGCTGATCAGATACGTTAGATATTTCTTGAAGAGTTGATTCCACAATTTCATCAGATATTTTACCTACTCAATTTGTTTGGAAAAAGATGGACAATTCAATTTTTTGTTAGAAATCTCAAATCTGTTATTCAAACTATATTCTGTATATGCTTCTGCTACGGAGGCAGATTTCCAGCCACCGTGACGTTTTATGGATGTAATGGTGCCCCCTCTGCATTGGCCAGAAGAGTTACGGAGCTTCTCCTGAAATAGTGACCTGTGTAGCTCTTATACATGTACTTTCCAATCCATTTTGCAATCAAGCTGGGAATTTCTCCAATTTTATTTATCCCCTCATGTTGGTCAATACATTTTCCTGTCGAATATTTCAAAAATAATCTGATACTTTTTGTATGAGGCAGCCGTATTGCTCTATACTTGTGGTTTATCTCAATATAATCAGAATTTAAAACAGTAAACGTTACTAATAGCATATAAGCACATTTTTAGAAACCCTTTTCACATGTTTCTTGTCGCACCATTCACGAAATTGGTAATATGTTTTCTCATATACTAACTTGCATTTGCATGGCCGGTAACATATTAGATACAGATACTATTGAATTTGCTTTCCCAGATATTGTTATATCTGATGGGGTATCACTACCACTATCATAACCAACATCCATCTTCTTGAAAATAACTTGAAATAGAAGCAACTACGAGCAAACACAATCAAACACGCGGCGTGCCAACAAACCGTTCCTATAGTAACGACACAGAAAGATCACTGGATGCTGTGAAATTGTATTGGAAGAATTGATAATATTAATGATAACATGTATGGAGAAGAGAAGTATTATTTATTTATTTTGGACTTATTTTTTTCAGACAGGAAAAATTTTTGAATACGATTCTACTGAAAACCTTGAATAATATTCGATTAAAAGCGATAACTTATCGGGACAAAAAATCACGGCGAGATGTATTGGAAGTATTGGGATCTTAGACTAATATAAGAAGATAATTTTCGACCAATCTTGATAATAAAATTGATTCGTCGATCAGTGAGAGGGCTCTTGCTCAACAAACTTGTGACAGATGAGCCATCAGGAGGAGCGAGCGAGACGGAAACAACTTTAATAATCTGGCTGTACCAGAGCTTAATTCTATTACATTGGAGTTGACTGCAGTGGCTACACCTCCGTCGGCCGGTCGATACCCTACATAATTAACAATGTGATATCGACCTGCGGATGCCCTGGGGCTTTAGACGGTCGCTCCACTCCTTCGGCTACTGATTGACCAGATTCGGTCGTTATGTAAACAAAACAATGCCGAATTTTCTTGTCGGGACCGGATCGATAACGTACATTGGTCGCGTCGTAACATGTGTTTGTTTTGTAACTTATTAACGCCTTGTCATGACTTTCCTTCTTGTTTCCATAATAACTTATATGCCCCGTAACATTCTTGAGTTTCTTCGGGCATAAACAATATTCGGTTTGCTTGTGTGTGAAGGAGAGAGATAAATCGTTTATTCTACAAAAATTGAAACAAAGAGACACTAAAAATGTTAAGCTCTAGTGAAATGCCATCATCAATGGAAAAGTAGATACAACAAACACAACGAATCACGTTTTACCCGTAACAAATATAAAAATTGGCATTAATGATGACAGAGGTTGGAAAAGTTAATTTGAAAATGACGTATTACGTTTGTTTCATATAGAGAGTCGATGACTGAAATACAGTTTCCGCATTTGGTTATTAGTCGTTTCTTCGTCAAATTTGTTCTTTCAATTTTCATTAATAATGTCTGGTTAATTTGGAGATGATATTTCTGCTTATTATTGAACAATGCTAGCCAAATGTATTTCCACCTACTTCCATACAATGGTACAAACGAGCTCCCATTGCCACCCTCACATGGTTGAAAATCTCGGGAGTTATTTCTCCAATCTTCCAATGTTGTTGATTCAATCTCATACACTTTAGACTTCAAAAAATGATCCCATATAAATAAATCTAAAGAAGTGAGATCAGGAGACCTTGGTGGCCATTCTGTAGGACCTCTTCTGCCAATCCAGCGACCAGGAAAATGATCATCCAAAAATTGTCGCACTGGAGCTGCATAATGAGGAGGTGCACCATCCTGCTGAAAAACTATTTCGTTTTCGAATAAATTCATATCCTCCTCAATTGCCCTACTGAAGCACAGTATCATTCGATTCTCCAACATATCCATATATTTCTCACCAGTCAAAGTATCATCGATAAAAAAAAGGTCCTATGATGTGGTCACCTAAATTTCCTGCCCAAACATTCAGTTTTTGAGGTCGTTGGGTATGAACTTGACGGTATAAATGAGGATTCGTATCACTTCAGTATCGACAATTTTGCCGATTCACTTCTCCATTCAAACTAAACGTACTTTCATCCGAAAAACAAATTTTATACAAGGAATTCTGATGCAAGTTGATCCGTTCAGTGAGACTTTCACAAATCTCGATACGTCTATCGAAATCATCTTCGTTCAATTCTAATATTATATGGATGAAATTTGTAGTTATGAAGGATCCTGAACACATTTGTACGATTGATTCCTGATTCTCGAGATAACTCAGTAAGAGATTGCTTATTTTCCGTTAGTCTAACGTGCCCTAAAACTGCAATAAAAATAACTTCATCGTTGACAACTCCTGAACGGTTATGCTTTTCATTGTTAACACATCCAGTTTCCATAAATTTGTTCAATAATTCCGAAATGTATTTGTGTCGTACATTTTTTCCTGGATTATTATCATTGAACATACGAGCAGCAGCTCTAGCTCAAATACAAATTGAAGAGAATATCGAATTCAAACTCAACTAGGCAAACTAAGACTTTTTTGAAGTATACTTCAAAAAAACACCTATGAAACCTAGGTAACACATTGTATAGAAGTTCATTCAGGGTGGCTAGTTTTCAACTCAAATAATTTTTATCTTCAAAACTATGAGCTTCAGACCATAATGTATTATACTTTGTTGAAATCTGTCCATCATGGAACATCTGATAATGCAAAACATAATAGGGTGATCGATTAAAAAAATGGTGACATGCTCTGGGGATGCGATAGGGGAAGTAACATCAAATGTGACAATAGTATACTGTGTCCCCCTGTATACTATTGTTGACGTGTTTTTCTATTTTGCATGAAAATCATTGTACCAAAAGTTATTCAGGGTGGGTTTTAAATGAAACCTATAAACTATTAATTACCAAGAGATGTAAAGTATTGTCAACAATTTATTAGTTTTCATGTTAATTCTTTCAATAATGCAAATTGCGTACTTTTGGAGAGAGAAAATTGGATTCGTTATCAGCACTGTTTTCCCAATTAAAGATACCATATCTAATGTGAAAGTGAAAGTGTGAAAAGGATAGGGTAAACAAGACATTTTTGCTGTAGTGGTTTTCCATACATGTTTTGCTGTTACAACTACTCCTGAGCTTATTAGACAATATTTCTATAAGATCTGCCCATTGCAGATGATTTTTGAATGGTAATTCCAAGAGTTTTATTTTCTCACTACAAGATATATCTCTTTCTGTACTCTCGCTTAACACAGGGGTGTTTTGTTTGGAGCGTCCAAAAAATACCCGGGCTGTTGTGATTCAGCACTAAATAGTTTCTCTCAGACCACTGAATAATATCTTCATAAACCCTTTCAGATTTGATCAATAGCGAGTATAGATGGTTTTTCAAATATTAAAAAATGGTAACGTCTGCATAACACACGACTTTTATATTTTGTTCTTTCCATGAAAGTGGTAAAGTTACTGACAAAAATATTAAATAGTATCGCCCTGTTATAGAACCTTGAGGTACACCTTGATTTATTTTTATCACATGAAGTTTCAAAATGCAGGGTGGGCACGCATGTATCTGTAACGGCCTTAAAATCCAACTATTGAGGCATATTCATCAATTCCGTCGAACGATTCCTTCCATTCACAAAATTCCAGTTTCAGTCCGAATATTGATCAGAGCCAGCTGCCTTTTTTGTTTCTTTTTTCGCTATTTCATTTATTAAACTTCACTCCGCTGATCTGATAGGAAACTATCAATAAAAAATTACTCGTTGCATCGCTGATTGTTCTTCGTTCGACAACAAATCAGTTAATCTTTTCATTCTCTGTCGGTCGACGCAAATGGCTGTTTTCAACTCCATGCCTGACTGATTGAATATTATGGTGTTTTTTAGATTTTCGATAAAATGTGAGATTTTTTTGATTTTTCCAAAGCTGGACAGAGCTAATTGTATTGCGTGCTCCAGTTGGCCGTTCTTCATGTATCGCGAAACTTTGATTGGTTGTTTCAGCATTCGCTATCGATCACGAAGTTTTTTACGACTCCCTACGACAAATGACTTGCTCTTGCAAGCAACGTCATCGAATGAGCAGCTATAAAATACGAATGATTGAGAAACAGTTGTTTGATTAGGAAAAACAACCAATCAATGGGTGGTATGAATAAAAGCTAGCAAATGCTCATACTGTAGGTATGTTTCTCTCAAAACTCAACAGAATGAATGCGTCTGTTTCAAGAATTCTTAGTAAAAGCATTTACTCAAACTTTATTCATACCACTCGATATCTTTATTGCTCCTAATGAAAACAATATAATTTAGCAGAAGTTCTTAATATCAATTCTGGATATTGGTGGCATATCAGGCATTCAGATTGAAAATCCGTCACATCTTCATGAGTTCTTCCTATATATCAACGACTATCTTCCTCTCTCTTTTCTATGTTAAAGAATTATAATTTATAATACATTCTCTCTTCAATAATTAGAGAAATCCGAATCTTGAATATATTACGGTAAACCTATAAATTATTTAAAGAAAAGTAGTGAATGATCTTGATTCCAAACATGACAACATGACATGTCTGAGGGTTTCATAAAAAAGCATATTCGACCGTCAAAGAGAATATTTTGCAATAAATACCACGAGAAAATTTAATAAATTCATTCATCAATAGCAGGTGTTCATATTGGGGTCAACCGAAAGCTTCCTAGCCCCTATCTCGCTTAGCTCTTTCCATAAATGAAGAGGCCAGTTCTCTGAAGAACAAACAGGACGTAGAATAATTTTATAGTCTGTTTTTCGACCACACTATCGGCAGAATTAAACAATTATATCGCTACCGCTATTCACTGAAGTAGTATTTTCATCCCAGTATTCTGCAAGGTCAACTTCAGAATTCAGAGTCGAAGATAATGACTATAGGTCATCATCGTAAAGCAACATCAGATCAGAAGATTTTGAATGTTGTCTATATTTATAGGTGCCCTTATATGTTGAATAGATCTCAATGTGTGCTATAAAAAAATAAAAGAGGATAGGGCTCAAACGCTCACCCTGGAGAACTCCAGTAGTTACTTCAAAGTCTGGTATACAAACTTTCATGTATGTTTCTCAGGATACTTGTAAAAATTGTTCCTAAAAACTCTGTCGTAGTTTTCAACTCTTTACCAATAAGGTTTAAAAATAGCAGAAACCAATTCACAGTTTCTACTTGTAATTTTTTCAGTTCAATGCAATTTTTCATGTTCAAGACAGAGATTTCTTTCCACAAAAGAAGGATAATTGTTCGGAATCAATTTGCTCAAGCTGGTGTCACAAGTACAATTTTTTATTTTTCTGGCAATAACGCAAATTTAACACACCCAAAATTGATTAGATACCACTAAAATTCTTTCCCGAAGAGCATTCCACAAATGTGGGAGTTCGCACAGGCGTACCCAGAGGGTTAGGGGGGCTTAAACCCCCTCGAAATACTGCAATTATCAATCTTTTCCTTCCATTACCTGTTTTGTGGGAAACATTGTGTCAAACCTCTCACTACCGGGAATAAAAAAGTGGGGGTTGATGAAGCCAAATATCCCCACTGGTAACTTTAAAATTACTACTATATTCACTGGTGTACAATGTACCTACATGACTGATACTGTTGGATGAAATGAACTTCGATCAACTGAAGGAGCATTACAGTGGAGACCTTGGAATAAATCATCATCAGTAATAAGAAAACCCAAGACATTTCAACTCGTAAACATTAATAAATAAGCACTGTACCTGGGAATTTGTTCGTATAATCTTCCTAATAATAGATTTCAAAGTTTTCAATGATTCCACCAACAAATTTTGTTCATTTTTTTGTTCAATAATAATAATTGATTCAAAATTGTTTGGTTTGAAGGGGACCAAGAATGACACTCAATTATTCGACTACTCACTATGTGTGGTTCGTAAATAAATCTTTTGTTGTTCGTTTCAGTTACTCGTTGAATATTGAATGTTAGTTTATCACTACTGCTGTGACTTGAACAAAAGATCCAACGTTTAAAGTTCCCATTTCCCCAAACGAACGAATTAAGTGTCTTGTGGAAATGAAAAACTTATTCTCAAATAGAAACAAGAACTATTATTGTAAGTACGTAACATTTCAATAGAAAACGATGTTTCTAACCAATCTGAAAAAAAAAATAAAAAAATTAGGAAGCATCATATTCATGTTGCAAAGTAAGTGGGTTAGTTTTTGGTTAATATTTCGGGAAATTTGCTCTCCTCAGTATTTTTAAGTTATTCTGAGTAGGGCTATTTTATTTCTGTTACGAACAATATTCTAAATTAAGCACTATTATTGAATAAAAAATTCCTGCAGTTTTTTAAGGCTTCTGCATACTCTTGGAACCTGGATATGCTGAATAATTGTCGAGAAAAGTCACTAAAGTCCTCTTCTCTATTGCTCAATAAATAGTTTTACAATGGGATTGGGTTAGAACTGGCGAATCCGCCAATTTCAAAAAAGTAATCGACAGAGCTCTACTTCCTGTCCGATTCGCGGCAGCATCTTGCTATCATCAGTCGGTGCCTATCGGAATACGTGCCTCAGTTCCATTCCGAGGCATGTCGTTCATTACGTATTTACGTTGTCGTTTATAATTACTGTTTATTATGGTAATTACCTTTCGGAATGGCTATTGGGTGTCAAAGTCACGTGATATGTGAGTAGAGACGAACCGGCCCCGTTCCCCACCCTACCCCACCCCCCGACGGCTCACGTAAGGTGCGTACCGCACCTACCGCGATTATATTATACGTACCCGCCTAAGAATATGGAAATTACGGGCGGCGGTGGTCGCGGCGCGTAATTGTTCTCGAATAATGACAGCTCTCCATTAATTTATAGTGGTGGTAAAATGTTCGGCTTTATCGCACCTATATTACTCCGATGGATATAAATGCCACACTGAATGACACTCCACCAATTTTCTATAAATTATTTATAAAATGTGTGTACATAGAATTATGAGTTATCGAACGAGATACGCGGGATAGGCTTGTTTGGATTGCATAAGCGTCGATGAGGGGCCGAAATGAAGGGAGAATTTGTTACATTCGAAGACAAGACGATATACGAGAGAAATGGTAAAAGAAAGCCTGGAGCGCCAACGTATGTCCGTTCGTTTTACAACGGAAAGAGAATATTATAATCTACTCTTTTATATATCCTAATCTGTTAAATACACCTCATCTCCTGCATGATCTGTCATGTGGTATCTTTGTGGACCTCTTCACGGTATTTGACTGCATAGGCCTTATTTTACTTGATAAATTGTACGCAGGAAACAAGTAGTCGATATATCTACCAACTGAACAGGGTCCCGCATGGAAGTATTCTAGGTCCAGTAAACAGCCCAAAATATATATTTAACGATGATTCAATAATAAAAATATATCTTCGCTGACAACATAAACTTTATCTTATAGGTATTACAGTAAGGTAATTTATTCATGAAAAATAGAAAAGATTTGTTCAAAAGGAATTAATTACGAGTAAATAATGAAAAAGCAGAATGTTTCTTACTAAAAATCAACAATAGATTTACCTGAAGACGATTTCAAATAATACAAGCAATTGAAACGTTGTGAAAAAGTGAAAGAAGTCAAACATCTTGCAAGATGTACGTTCGGAACCTAAGTAATCAACAATAGGTCCCCATTAACGTTGATAATCAAAACAAATCATATAATATCTATATGAAATATTCAGCAGTTTATATAAATCACAAAATAACATGGACAACACAGGTAGAAAAGTACAAAGTATTCATTAAAATTCGCCATAAGAGTACTAAAATATTATATTAGAATAGAATAGAATATATTTTTCTTTTAAGAAATACAATAATTCTTATAGAAATAAGTTTGGCAAAAAAAATAATAATAACATTAGTTACTTCTTACTGAATTTTTCCAATGAACACTACCTAATAAAAATATTTTACCATACTCTTGATGATTTGCTATGTATTCATTCGCTGAGAATAAAAGACCTGAGTTTCAAAATATGATATTAATCGGAATACTATATTGACACTTCACAATGCCAACTTCTATTTCTTGGATATGAATTGACTTGTATTCGGCACTTCCGAATACACTAAATTTTTGTGGCATATTGCGAATATTTCATCAAGCATTTTTCGAACCTTGCACTAGCATTGCAACAAATTTTAAGCCGTGTTTATTACCCGACCTAGAAGGCACTGGCGGTTGGGGAGTGGCGGGGAACAGGAGTAGCAACGTTATTGCCACTTGACGTACGTTTACGTGCGGGCTTTATTTTCCATATCAAAATTTCGCTTGTTCTGCTCTCGCCTATATACGGAATACGCAAGTCATCGGCCAACTCTGAACATCAATGCCACGATGTTTCGTAACTTGCTGGAGGTTTTATGCAACAACAGATTGTCAAAGGCAAGAAACATAACGCAACCCACACTCAACCTGACCACATATGCTTTTCAGTTATTTTTTTATATAAAACTTATCGTGTTTTTGAATATAACGTGCGATAATTCTTATCAACTATAATTTCAGAGATAACAAAAAAGTATCGAATCAGCAGTGCCAAATATCTTCCATCAAGAGTTGATGAAGTTATCATTCAATGGGCAATGCGTCACGTTATAATTGATCTTGCTCAAAAGTCGACAAATTAATGCATTCAAATATTTTGGTGACATCGCTTTCTCGTCTGGAGGATTTGGCAGAATTTTCACTTAGTCAATGCAATATTTTTTCCGAATTTTTTTTCATTCTCCACGATTAATTCCTCTTCACAACCTATCAAACTATCGGTGATTCAATTAGAAAATGTTTCATTCCATGAGGGACGTGGAAGCAACTGCCGATATCTGAATATTTCATTAAAAAGGAGTTGGCTTCGCACATAATACATTGAACGATGTATCGACATACGGTCATTTGTCACGTTTGATTTTGACAAGTGCTTCATCAATAATCCCGACGAAACTACTCTTTCAACGTGATTTTATCGGAATAACGTTCGATTTTTCATAATTCGGAGTCTGAACGGAATATACGATAAATTGAACGGAGTTACGAAGTGTATCCTTATTGCCTGTCGCTTTTATGCGCATGCTGGAGGCTTACAGCAAGGAATTACCGGCTACCGACATTGATATTGGTCACTAATTAATGAATTACTAAACAGTTTCTTTCCCAATAATAAATACCACGAGACAATTTTCATAAATTCGGCGAATACCCGATCAAACTAGAATAAGAAAGGAAAAAAAGCTAATCTGTCTGAATAATAATACTATAATTGAAAACAAACAGAAATTATCCCAACTCTGTATACAGATTTTAGGCATATTTCCGATAAAAAAACTACTTTTCTGTAGTTGTAACTTTGTATACTGTTTAAGTGTGCCAAATCTGACAAGATGTCGCAGAGAGAAAACCTTGAAAGTGGTAAGTTTTTCTTTGTTGTCAAATCGACATCTTTGGAGCGTCGGACTGCTGAAGATCCTTATTAATTTTTCGGACGATGCACAGTGGGGTATTTGGCCAATCTAGCCGGTCAAATTTATTTCTTTGGATTTTATGATTTATAATGGCTTTATAATTGACTTTAAGCTAAAAAAAGTAGTTTACAGTAGATGAGGTTTCAAAGAGACAACTATATTTAAAATTTGAAAGATTTTTTTATTAAACTCAATAAAATTTATTATCTGGGATGATCTTCGATTTCTTCTCGAGTAATATCTACAGTTTCTTTAACGAATCTGATTCGAATAGGACGACAATATAGCGTTGATGATGGGTTTTGGTTCTGCCACAATAGTTTTTGTTAATTGGTACCATATTAAAGAGTTGAAGAGGCACAAGGCTACTTCGAACTCACATTGAACTTTTTACTGTTCTAGTAATCTCATATTTTCGCCGAGATAAATCATCTTCCATGAGTCTTGAAAGAGCTGCCAACAGCCTAAGTTGTTTTTCTTTGTCTTCTTGTGCCTTTTTGGTTTCGTCAACTTCGTGTAGTTCTCGTTGGGGAAGTAATAATTTGTTTAAATATATTTGAAACATCTCTTTTTCCAGGTGTTCATGATTTCGTTCATGTAACTTGTATCAACTCGTCAACATCTGCCGCAATACAAATAACTACATTTTTCTTTTTCTACTTAATAATAATAATAATGTCGTCTTTATTATGTGGAAATGTAATTTGAAAATAACTTGTTATGGTTTGTCGCTGAAACCGCTTTTACACTACTTCTTTCGCTCAATTCGGTGAACGATTTTGCTGCTTTGCTGCTGCATTCTCGGTATTATGAATGTTGTTTTCATCCATTCATCATGATTTTGAAGGAATGTTGTTTTTATTTCACCTGCTTTCTTCCACCTTTGTTTGAATTCCGACTCAATATACGAAAATTTGTACTTCAACTTCTTTATTTCATCATCAAAGAAGTTTCGGCAAAACAAAAGATAACTAACTCTCCAAACTGTTGAATATTTTTTCAAAATTGAAAAATAATTCTTGCCTTTCATCATACAGTGATCTACGGATTCACACCTGATACTCCAGCAACTCTGAAACAGAATAATCATAACGATAACAAAATGTTAGTTTTCGATTAAAATTTTCGATGTTTTCACTATTGATGTTAATTACCCCTTACTCGAAAAAGTGCGATTATGTGTCGCTGATCTGATGATGATTATATTGTACAAACTATCATCCCACAATACCAATTAAAAAAGTAAAAAAAAATACGTAAAAATTCGGAGGATAATTTGATTATCCTAAAGTTATTTTTCTAAAGACGATAAAATAATATTTTATTAGAAATAGCAGTGCAAATAATTTCACAAGTATGTGTTCTCACCTTCTTGATTCAATTCTATAACAATATTCTCACAAGAATCAGTGTTCACAAAAATTTTTACTTTTTAACTGAGATGATCACATTTCGAAAGCCGAAAAAGATACGTACCCTCGCAGAGATGGGTTGCCTATTATTCTCTAGTCATTTAGCAATAATATTAATCAGTTTTTTTCCACCTTCGTGAATATCTCAGAATTCGATTTTTGACCGGCTAGATTAGCGAAATACCTACCCGTATGTGCGATGGTATCATTGAAAATCTCACTATATTTTTGTATTTTCCCAGAAAAATCAGAATGCTGCCTGTCGCCAACCTGAGTAGTGATATCGACACGATTAGAGTGGAGGACAACCTAGTAGTACCGAACATTTCTGTCTGATTTTTCTAGGAGAATACAAAAATTTAACAAGATTTTCAATGGCACCATTGTCCGACGAAATTGATGAGGATTTTCAGCAGTCCGACGCTCCAAAGATGACGATTTGGCGAAAAAGAAAAAATTAATTACTTACGATTTTGTACGAAGTTTCGCGTACTGTCCAGGTCCAGATTAGTCAATCAATTAACTTTATTATCCAAGAAACGCCAATAACTAACATAACTAAACATACAGAAAATGTCATTAGTCAGTAATAATATTCTTTTCATCAAAATTGAACACATTTGCTCAAAATAAAGTCAGATGTGGAATCATCTCCGACTGAAAGACAAACTTTAGAAAGTGTTTGAGACCCACAGGGCTAATCTCAGCTAAGCCCACAAATTTTGATAGCGGACGTCGATTAGACATTTTGTTGATAGCGAAGTATATGAGACTCGTATTACATTCGCAGTGACGTGTCGTATAGAATTTATTTCACATATCCACGGTCGCGCGTAATTTATGAAAGCGGCGTAAAAATCCAATTTCAGTCGCGACAATAACCAACCAGAGAGTACGTAGAATAATCGGACGCAGAACGGGCCCCGTTCCCGCTATCGTATGCGATCTGCTTTATTTACCATTATTAAAACAATAAATTCGCACCAACGTCACATTCTGCATTTTTATTATTTTTGTAGTCGACAAGTGATCTGCATTATGAGCCAAGCTTCCATTATAAATATCTAAAATAAACTGTTTTAATCTAGAATAAACGCCGTGAAATACGCCGGGTTTACGCCGAGGCCGCCGCCGCACCGCCGTTCCAAAAATTGCCGCCATAAATATCGCTTTATTAATTTTATATTATGTTGCGAGAATTTCATTTAGCGTTTTTCCGTTTTTTGGAATGATCGCCCCATCGGCTTTCTGCAACGCCAGGTTCGAGCCGAATTTATTGTTCTGTGTGTGTGTGTGTGAAAGGGATTCGTGACAAAGTCATAGGTTTCGGAAAAAGACTGGCAGAATACTGGCAGTTGATGTAATTGCAGCTGGAATATGTTTCCATTATTCGTTCATAAAAACAACCGTTATATATTACGAACGGATTTCGTACGAACCTCAGGAGAATTGGCTCCCAGTATAAAATTAAAAGGTGTTATAAACGCCACTTTAGTCACAAGTACTTTGGGCATAAGCCCCGCGTTGCGGAACAATTGTTTGATTTACAAATGTAGTCCATTCAGAATAAATAATGTCGACAGTGAATCGATAGGCGTACAATGTGAAGTACCTCAAGGTAATGTTCTCGGGCCCCAACTCTTCAATGTCTTCCTGAACGGATTGTTCTCTTTGAAAAGTAATATTGGCTTTACAGATGATACTGCGATTTTCTACGAAGCAGATACCTGGACAGAATTGAAGAAAATAGTAGAAACAGACTTGATTGACCGTCATTAAAAAATGGCTTGAAAGCAGATTGTTAACGATAAATTTCGAACGAAACAACTTCCTACCTTTCAGTTGCAATATTACGAATCTTCCTCACTTTACTCAGCTTGATATCCTGGATGGTAGAAACAATCTTACAATTACATATAAAAGTAACGTTAAGTACTTAGGAGTCGAAATAGACTGTCACATGAAATGGAATATACTCATAAACTACGTCACTTAAAAGCTACAATTTATGCTCTATGAATTGAGATGAAGGAAAAAAATTCTTCCTGTCCACCAACTGTTTACACTATATCATGCACTTGCTGAAAGTCACTTTCGACGCGGTTTGTTAGCACGGGGAGGTGCACAACTTCACTATTACAATGTCAACATAAGGTACTATAGAACAAATCACTCGCCAAACTTACCAGACACCAGACAAAGAAATAACTACACAATACCGCCAATAACAGAATCACTTCTGAAAACTAGTCTTTCTTCCTACAATGCCCCAAAAAAGTCCAACCCTTTACCTGAAACAATTCGCACAACACCAAACTCATTCCAATACATAAAACAACTGGAATTGTTCATGAAGAGATCTGAAGCACGTGTCTTTTGAGAATGAGAATTATTTCAATCAATATTGTTATATTCGGTCTACATTTTATCTTGCACATAAATGTTTTTTTTATTGAAATCTCACATTTTATATACTAACATTTTTTATCTTTTGTACTGTTATCCCTGATTAATTTTAAAGCCAAGTTATTTTATCATTGTGTCAACCAATCATTTTTATATTTGGTAGTAAATGAATATTATTGTAATTATTTAAATACTTATTGTTTTTCTTACATACTCATTGAGTATCTGTTTATTCACATTCTTGTATTGTATTTTCATTATTGTATCATTCACGATTGTTCTTTTACATACATTTAATACATTGTTTGGTGAATAAATATTATCAATTATTAAATGGAATGACAGGACATACTAACAATAATTGTAGTATCAACTGTAACGATAAATAATATCAATCTTTTTCTATTTTAGAATTTTTTTACCGAATACCATTTGTGCTTTGAAAATTAATCAAATATTTCTGAAAGAAACGTGTTTATTTTAAAAAACTGCACTCTGTTATTTTTTTCGTTGTTTGCCCTTCTCCAGAGTCGGGCAGTGTATGCTTCGAAACAACGAAAAAAATAAACTTGTGCAGTTTTAAAAAAGCACAATTTTTTTCAGAATTTTTGATAATTTTTAAAGCAGTTATGTTATTATACCCGATAAGAAAAGTTGATTGCATGTACCTATTAAAAAACGATTCTTCTGAAAATCGCTACAATAAGTTGCTAGTGAATACCTATTGGTATATAACTTAAGTATCCTGAATTTGAGTTGATCAACGGTGACCACAAATTAAACAAGAATATACCCAAACAACGACTCAAAAGTAAGACTTACTAACTTTCGAGAGCATCTATAATTTCCCAGTACCTGAATATTTCCTTTAAAAAGTTTTATAACATGATAGAACTGCTTCAAAATCTGTAGAAGGATCTTATTTTCAAATCATATTTTCGTTTCTTGAATACTGTACGTTTGGTTATAGTCGAGATACTTGTGCGAGCTAGAAAAGACGTAGCCTTACATTTTAACGTGTGATGCCAGGCCGGTGACCTTGCTGTTATTCGAGCCCAAGTCTTTATGGCCCAATAATCCCGAAAATGGTTTTTAATTATTGAAAAATTAGAAAATAATTACTTTATTCATATAAACAGTCAACAATTCTTACGAGCTCATTTGAGGTGAAAAGAAATCTGAATGTACCAACCGCACCTATGAACGATCTGAGTTTTTACTGCCTACGGTCTACCGACCCTATAATCCAACAAGTCTATTTGTGACATATAAGGTAACCCAAGCGATGCCAATCGCCTAACTAGTATTAGAAATTTTAATTACGAACGCATTCGACACTGCTACATCAGTTCTTCGAAATGCGAGTCCATTTGTGTGTTAATAGGGTAATACTCGTTATTCATATTGGTAAAATATTCATTATTTGTCACGGTAACGAGTGTAGGCACTGGCGACAGAGCTGCATATCACGACTGTATGTGCCGTTTTGTTCCTCACAAAATAATGTTATGGGTCTGCTGGTTTTAATGTTTCCTCTATAGATCTCATTCGATGATTTCTATTTTATTATCTGTGTTTCGTGCTGATCGTTTCTGAATGAAAGAAGCGCTAGATGGTAAAGTACCAGCTTTCAATGAAACAAAAAGATTGGAAAAGACAGTCACACTCTAAAGATTATTCAAAATCCGACTGCATTATCACAAGCAACTTTCAAACGTCTTGCAGGAGACTTGTACGAGCTATGCGATCCCAAGGGGGCGTTAAAAAAAGTTGATTGAAGTACGTGTCCACGGTTGCATATTATGTTCCTGTGGGATGTGTCCTCTTTCAATTTTTTGATGTAGGTCCCTCAACTAGAGTCACATCTAATATTGGAAAAACTGTAAATCTGGCAACATCTCAAATCAAATCGTTGTTCGAGTTCTTCTATTGATACCGCTCGTACTTTTGGCCACGAGGTGTTAGAGGCCGCCTCCACTTCTAGAGAACGTACCAAGGCATCGCTACTACTCTCGAAGTGTTTTAGTCGCATCTTTCAGTCCATCTATGAATAACTGCACCGCCAGCTGTTCCTTGAAATCTCCTGGTGTTTCTAGGTAAGGCAGCTGAACTAGGCGGCTCACATCTGCTTCAATTCTTGCATACTCTCACCCAATTTTTGAGTGCGTATTTTAATTTGGGCCCGATACAGCTGTTCTCAATGTTGATCGCCATACCGTATCTCTAATGCAGTAATCAGGTCTTCATATTTATTTTGCTGTTCAACGGGTATCGTCTGCAACATACCCGAAGCTGGCCCTCTCAAAACTACCATAAGTGCCGTAACTTTTTCTTCTTCGCCCCCCATCCATTAGCCAATGCCACCGCTTCAAATTGCCGGCGATACAGGGACCAAGAGGACTGTCATTCAGAAGTTGGCGGTTTGTCGGAAATTCCTTATCTCGACGATCTTGGTTCTTGGTTTTCGAGTCCTTTCATCTTCTCTCGCACTGTATCCACTGTCTTATTGAGCTCATCGTCTTCCTTTAGCTTCTCTTTCAGTTCCTTTATTTGTATTTTGGTTATCTGTAATACATTTTGGAAGAGCTTGTCTTGATGTTCTAGAACCTTCTATTTTCTATTCGTTCTTTTGTTGTTCAAGAATTTGTTGGAGTACCTCTTCTGATTCTTTCTTTTCATCCAACAGCTTCCACTTCTTGTTTTTATTTTCCAGCTTCTCGCTCTTTTTTATATTCTTTGAGAATTTTCTGGAGTGCCTCTTCTCGTTCTTTCTTTTTTCACAACCGTCACGTCGCCGCTTTTTATCTTCTTGTTTTTTTCTCCTGGTACTCTGTTTCCAAATCGCGTATTGATTGTGGACAAATTTTACAATGTCCTCCATCGTATCGTACGATATACTCCTCGTATTCACCATAAATAGTTTCTGCTTTTCACTAATATCCTACTTCTGACACCACTGTTACGATATTTCTAAATAATATTCCGAGCACACTAAACTGTTTTTATTAACTTCGCTATAAACATACAACTACTACACTGAATAATAAATCTCTTGAATCTCTTTAAACTGCCTCAACTGACCCCAATCTAAATCTTCCAAAAACTTCCTTCCCCGAATGAAATGTCGCCTTATATACTCAACAGAGCAACTATTTGGGGATTTTCCAGAATTATCAGTACAGAAAAACGTTAAAAAAATTTTTCAAGAATGAGGAATTGTTTACAATCTCGTAAAAAAAATCTTTTTCTTATTAAAAAAATATCTCAAAGTAAAGAATTTGTACATTTAGGAGAGTATATCTTTAACGAGTTTCCTTGCGTTCATTGGGTATAATTTCAATTTCGTATTTGATTTTCAACCCCACGTTTTGTTGTTGAGCAACCATAGTCTATGGGCATAAAGCAAAAGCATCGCCAATTGAAATTAGTCCTGGTAGGATTTGATATGGTACTTTTGATCACAATTTGAGTCTTTCGCCTTAACCTCTGAAATTGACTGCAGCCACTTCTCCAGATTTCTCACTGATAAGCTCAAACACTTTTTGCCTCATTCAAACAATTGCCTTGTGCCACCTATCCCACCGCTGACACCAAATACTATGTTTTCGGGTTCTCCTTCAAAACAACAACGGAACTTGAAACTACTACTGGACCAAAATATCTGTTTATATATCGATAGATTCATCATTTGTGAATTGCCATTTGGGCATATAATTGGTTTTAGTAGAAATACATATAGTATGATTGTATTCAAGAAATATCATCCCTACTATAATGAATAATAATGTTAATATAAATGATACTGGAGCCAATCCATATTACAGAAACTAAATAAAACCGTATATCTCGCCAGGAAATTTTCATCCCAGGTACTCAAGTGTTCAGAACTGCGTTCTTACGTCCAGAGAAATACAAAACTAGTAGGTGGCTGGCACTTAAGCATTTGCACGTATGGGCAAAAGCGTACAACTCCAAGCATGAGAAGCTTTTCTGAAATAATCATATATCAATTGCAAAAGATAACATCTTAAAAAAGAATCGAAAAAAACTGCCACTTTTGAATCACACTAAATTGCAGATTCACGTGTTATCCTCATTTTCGCCAGGGTCAGGGGAAAGGGGAAAAAAAGAATGACCGCTATTCATCTATGAAAGAGTGGAAAAAATGGGTAATACTTTCACAAATAATGCAATAAAAATAGTGAATTATTTCGAGAACGTCGATAAACAACCTTAAAACTAAAAACGGTAACTGAATAATAAATATTCCATCAGAGATGGGGATCGAGTTGTATCTTATATCAATAAACGTTCGAAAACTTTTATAACTGCTGTATCACCCATACATCACAATAATGATCTGCATTATTCCTCACTTCAGAAAGAAAAGAAATTACTCCTGATGTATTATTAGTAAAGGTATAGAAATTGCTATGAATTAGTTTCTATTATGTTATCATAATTGGCATTACCAGGATGCCTCAGTTATTCATGATATAATTTGCTACCTGGTATGTTATTCAATTTTCCATTAAATATTTCATTGATACTGAAATAGCATATGACGTAGCACCATCTTGTAACACAATCGATGTGATTCGACTACATCGAGATCCTTTAGGATTACAGAATTATTCCTAAGTATCTAGAAACCTAGAAATCAGTTCAAATAGATGAATCCCGTCAAACTTATAACTGATAATAGGAAGCTGTTCTCTAACGGAACCGTACTTATTGATTTTGAAGGACAGATTTAGCTACCTATTATGGTATTTGAACCTTATTATACCGAGAATTTCAGAACACTAGGGTACAGTTATATTTCTGTCAATGCTCGGCACAGCTCTGTTTGGCATTTAAAGGAACGAACTGTCAAAAATTCCACGGATAGGAGTATAAAAATATGGCGGAAATTAATCCTTCCAACTCTAGATGAACTTTTCAACTCGAGAACTGTTAAAGTCATGGAAAAACGTTGTACATTTTTCTTCTGAAAAAATTAAACACTAAGAAGAAAATACAAATTGCTAAAAAAATTAAATATAACTTTCCCTACATCAGATGTTCGAAGTGACGTCATCAATTGTTTTCAGAACACAACTTTCCCTGTCATAACAACCTGAGTGCTTATTCTCTTTGGGGACTGACGCTGATGTTCAACGTCTGACACTCATGGCGTATTATGACTTCAATATTTGTAGGGGCTTCAATGGAAACACATTATTGTGAGATAGGGTCAGAGAAAAAAGTCTAGTGTGATGAAATCTGGCGACCTAGCAGTTAATTTATTGCTCCTACTAATCGACGTTTTTATGATGAAAATGTATATTTTATATGATTGAACTCAAAAGGGCAACCTCTATCATAATTTGAAATAATAAATTTGTCGTCAATTGAAAAAAAGTTGACATGAAAATATTTGACAGATGACAACATGTAGATAATTGAAATCTGTCACTTATCGGCTTTCATTAAACCATTGAAAAAATATATTAGGTATATAGGGGCAAAATAACATTAACAATTTGTTGAAAATCGAAGTACACCTAGTTCATTTGAATATATGAATTAAATAAACTGAAACTGAATGAAGAAAGCATATATTATTTATTGTGAACCCACCCGTTTCAGCTAAACAAGGATAAGTTAGTTCTAATATTGGATAATTTCTACATTTATAGTATTCATGACTTTCTTCATAAGAGCTTCACAGTATAATGTTCTCTAAATCAATTCCAAATAGCTTTGCAATTAGCTAGATGGATCTCTCTGTCAAAACAAATTATTGTTCGATAATTGTTCTTACTGCAAGTTTGTTAACGAGTAAATAATACAATTCTCATTAATTCTCTTAATTCTCTTGTCACAATAGAAACATAACCGCCACCGCAAAATCTGCGCCATTTTGTATATACGCGCACTCAAAGCCTTAATTACAAATGTCCTATATTATTTAAATTACAATTACAAACTTCCCGTTATAATTAACTTATTACATTACGAAGACTAAAGCTTTAATGCTGGCAATAATTTCATTAGAAGTTGAAATAGAACACACGTGCATTCAATTATAATAAAACATTTATAAATCTATTACACTATTTCCAGACTTTGGCAATAGTCATAAATATTCCCGCAAACACTGCATGATTCAGGTTGGAGAAAGTTGAAAGAAGTTACCAGCGATCCATATATATGTCGCTTCAGTGCCGGATTTCCTCAATTGCGTGCACGGGGCGAAAATTTATGTTTTCAGATTTTCAACTCGTTCTATTATTATTTACGTGAATCTATTTAATTTTCAAGAAAGATAGTGGGGGGACACAGAATATTGAAATCTAATGTGGACGGCCACAAGGATCGGTTTTGGGTCAATAAACATAACATAACAAACAATAAATATCTAACATAAGTAGCGACATTATGAGTTTTATTTTGGTATGGCTCAAATCTTTTATATATCGAAATCATTTTGAATGCAAAGCTTTATGAGAGAAGGTTGTTGTCTTTATTTCTTGGATTATATAGTGTAAAAAATATCTTTCAGGTATTAAACTGTTGATAGCAATACTGTCTACAAGTATTTGATTGTCAATTCGAAGGCTGCGCATATAGACAAATTACGAATAGTAATGCTACTTCTATGCTGCCCTCGAATTCTTCCTATTTTAACAATTCACTTAAGTAATACATATTTATCCCAAGGAATTTTTCAAGAACAATGGAAAGTTTCGAAAATGATTCAATTTTGCATGTTTTTTCCAAAGTTTTGGAAAAAATATAAAATCTGATATGAAAAATATATTTTGTGGAGTACCCCAAGACTCCATTTTAGGCCCTATACTGTTTTCTTCAATTTACACATGTAATATTACTAGTTGTTTGAATGTATGTAATCCTTTCATGCACGCTGATAATACCCAAATCGAATTTACCCTATTAGAGGTTGATATTGTTTTAACTAATATATAATTAATGAAGAGCTAGAGAATTATGTGAGCTGTCGGGTTTGGAGTTAGATACAGATTTTCGAGTCAAGTATCATGTTGGTAAATGCGTGAAATGAGCCTACGCCAACTTGAAAATGTTATATCCCCATCGTCACGTTTTGAAGAAATCAACCAAAATTTTTCTTGTTGATTCCTTAGTACTGTCTCATTTTAACTATTGTGACGCGATTTATAGTTCAAGTCTAGATTCTATAGAAAAATAACATATCACATATCTCCTTGTCACTAGGGATGACACTCAGTTGAACTGCCTTTCATCTCTCTTTCCAACATGATCTAATTTTTTGTCAAAATTATTATTATATCGAATGAAATCTTATCAGCTCGCCAGATTAAAAATAAACGGAGGGAAAAGATGAAATCGGAGATTGAAATTATTTCCAGAAATTCAGAAATAACTGATTATATTTTCATTCCCTGACTAATAACACGACAGATATTGAAGTGTCAGAGCTAAAAATTCCGAAACATAGGAAGCAAAACTTCATAAAACAGATTATCACTGGGCCTAAGTGGGCCAAATAAATATTCCAGCCTTGACTATTATTTAGTTGAAGATATAGAGGCAGGTATACCAAAAAAATTAGGGAGAAATAATAACCTGAAGTTGAAGGGAAGTTCAGTTGGCATGGATAATCAAAGGTGTATGGGCCTTCGCCAAGGCTAATATATTTTCAATTTTCAGCGTATTCGTTTATTGAAAATGAAACACTTTCTTTAAATTTTCCTGTTCAATTTGAGTCATATACTTACTAGACTATTGAGTATGAAGAACTTCCTTCATATTCAGTTTCTTTCCATGTATTTATAAATGAAATATAATGGAAACTGTGTTAATCTTGGCTGATGAATAGGAAATTGATACGTTACTGTTTTTGTTTTGACTGGGAAGAAAATTAATTATATCGGAGGTACGTGATTTATTCAATGAATAAGCTAATAAAAATTTTGATGTTATAATAAAAATTCCTGAAATAATCAAAGAAAAACAAAATAAAATTTATTGAAACTATTATGCTTTATAATGTTAGAGTAAATATTTATACTCTGCAGGAAACACTATTTACTTTAATGGTTTGTTTATTATAAAAAATATTTTTAGGCGTCATGTCTTGAGTGGATGAATAATCTACCAGTAGATATATCATCACATTGTTGTGGGATTTAGGATATTTAATGTTGAAAAAAGTCATCACACGAAGATTAACATTATTCTTGAATTTCTAAAGTTTGAAAGTTTCAGGATGATTAGTAGTGGCAATGGGGTCCAAAGTTCAGCAGTTCTTCGAAAAAAATTTCAATAATAATCCTGATTTATTTATTCTAGTCAAGAGTTGATGGTATGGTTGAGAGTTTTTGTATGGATAGAACTGGTATATTTTTATTTTCAAGCAACAAAAATATATATACAGAACTTTTCAAATTCGAGTCTTTGCACTGGTATCTCGGTAATTAAAAAAAAAATAGTGGGGTGGTCTTGAAGGGGGGTAAAGTTGCGTATTTCTGAGGTCAATTACGTTGAACTAAAAAGTCTGATGTAGCTTCTTTTGTCCTGGAGTTATACAGGAAAAATTTGACATTTTTCGCCCATATTATTTTATTTTGTGAAGATTTCTTGAAACTTTTGGCACATTGCCTTAGCAAGTTCTTGTAGACTATTCAAATATGCTATTGAAAATTATATACAAGATATGGTACAAATTGGGCCACCCTCAGCTTTTTATTTTCAAATACGTACCTGTATTTTTATTGCGTTTTTTTAAATGCTTAGAGTCATGTTTCATATTGGCGTATCGTTTTCATCTGAACTACAGAGTATTTTAGAAATTTTTAACGATTACCAGTGACATTCCAAAATTTTTTCATTTTCATAACAGCCGTAACTGAAAAATATGAGAATGAGTGTGGATTTATGCAGTATCAAATAACATCTGTCAGAAAACAAATACTCCCCTGGCTGATACGACGACGGACATTGAACTACATCTGACAGATATTTGTGCAACGTTCTTCCAAGAAGACAAGCACTTGCAATTAGATCTTCTTGGAAGAACGTGGCACTGTCAAGCAAATGACAGTGAATTGAATAGCTGTCAAATACAAAAAATCTCTCATAAGAATGCTGACCACTCTTGTTGCCGAAACGTCGAGTCAAACTCGAAATCAAAATCGGCCTTACAACCCGAAAAATCATCACTGATTCATTAGTCGACTCTTGAGAACCCAACCCGTAGCAGACTTCCCACCAACCCCTGTATAGCAGCCACGCATGCAGTTGTTCCTTCGCATATGGAAATATGGAAAACAACGCGTCTGTCTGTTTTTCCCATCAAGTCTCTTATGCCAATTTGACGTTGTTACACGCGTGCTGTTTATAATGATGGAATCGCTTGGCTTCACAGCCGTTGACAGGTGACAAGTTGTCGTCGGCGCCGATAACCAGATGAGATGAGATGTCAGAATCAGAAAGCCTACACACAACATGCACGCACACATCGCCATTATACGTGCGATGTTGCCAGAGCTGAATATTTTTCTTCGGTCGTCGAAATGTTGATTGATTGATGGATTTGTAAGCAGCGGGCGAAACTAGGGTCAGACTCCGGTAGCCAGAGTATTCAGACGGATCCATTGTGTTTCCACGCGATTATAAACCACCCCTTTACGTGCCCATAGCTTTACCGAAGTACATCGATGAGAGAAGAGTTTTGACTCAAAGACTGTACAGTGCGGCTTTTAATAGTCCCCCTCCCCTGTTATCTTTTGAACGGCTTGACGTACAAACATTAATAAAAATGTTTGGAGGGTATCACCGAAATAAAACACAATGTGATTGCTTGATAGTTGGCGCAGGGGACACATCAATTAAAAAAATTTAAATGGCTTGGGGGTCATGTGTCACATCGTTGAAAAGATAATTCAATTATCTTTTCAACCATCTACATTTTTTAGAATTTCATTCCGTTCAAATAATTTTCTCTCCCGTTATTTCACATGAAGCCATTCAAAAGTTATCGTGGTCACGGATTCAAATTCGGCAGATCCGCACTTATTCCGCAATTCCAAATGCATATTATGAAAAAACGTAAAAACAAAATTCTAGTAAATTTAGATGGTTGAAAAGAGAATTCGTTTTTCAACAATGTGACACATGACTTCCCATGCCATTTAAAATTTTTTTTAGTTGATTTGCCCCTCCGCGCTGTTTTCGAAACATCACAATGTGTTATATAACGCAAAGTAGTATCGGTGATACCCTCCAAACGGTTTTTTTATGTTTGTACGTCAAACCGTTTAATAATTAACAGGGGGACTATTAAAAGCCGCACTGTAAAGAGTCAGCAAATGGAGTAAAATAAGTAAAATAAATAATGAAGAAAACAGCATATTTCTTCAACATGTAAACGAAGAACAGATAGAACATGAGTCAAAATATAAATTGAAAAAATAAAATTCCTTTGGTTCAGATGAATAGATCTTTTCAGTATGGATTTTTCTTATGAAAACATTTTGAAAATGGAATCACCACTTCTGCATTCTGTGATATAATTTTTTAAGGAAGAGAAAAAACTCATGATTGGTTCGAATCGTATATCCAAAATCGCTCGCAAAGCCTTTGAATGAATCATATAGTAGAACATGCTCAAATTCGCTTCGTATCGGCACCTATGCCCACTGGGATTGGAGTATCCTAGGGCTCTGTTTTGGGGCCGGTGTTGTTTGTACATTATATTAACGGGTTTCCTGTAATTTCACCTAGAGTTTTCTTGTTTATATGCTGACGACACAACATTTTTGTTCCGAAATGAGTTTTCCGAAAACGTAGATGATTCGTAAAAAAAATTAACAAAATAAATCTGTCGGAGAATAACTACTACCTGTGATATCATGTCGGGTATTGAGTTAGGTAGATACTCATGCAATATTTCTCATTGCAAAGGACCATATTGCTAGTCTGTAATCTGCAGACTAGTTTCGATGAGTTTTAACCAAGATTATACCTCTCATTACTGCAAATGTTGGATAATATAGTCAGCTTTTAGGGCATCTGTTGCCAAGCATCTAAATCATTACAATCTTTCAAAATAAAACAACGCATTAATAATTCTCGTGTAAGAAGAAAATGCCTTCAGAACCAATTGAAATATTGCAAGGTGTCTAGGTGATATTTGTATAAAGTGGTTCTCATAGCATTATGAACATAGGAATAATAAAAATACCGGAGCAGTTGATAATTGTCTGGCAAAAATAGCTGGTGTACAAAAAGTGTACGGACTAAGAGCATACATAGTTTTAGACTTTACAGTGTTGTTGCGATTCGGCATATTGCAATATCACAGGAATGTTTTCTCGAGAATCGTCGATGATTCATATCAAGGAGCAAAGTATCATTGAATTATGCTTTTTGTTATTCATCAGACGGGGGCAGTAGATGCTTGATTTTTTTTTCTATGCGCGGTCATAAATACTGTACAGATGAATACGACGGAAATGAGACAAATTAACATACTTGGCAGTCATTGTAATATCGATGAAAAAAAACTCCTGAACAAAAATCATCCAGAGGGGGCTGCGAAAGCCATTTATATTTTGTTAAAATTATTTCAAACCACCACTATTCATCACTGTCATTTGATGATTGCTCTGATGTTGAAATGGTATTTTACACATTTTTCTGGTGATACTTATTGTCTGAAATCGTTGATATTGATTAGAAACGGCCGCAAAACCGATCCTTGAGGTACACCATATTTGTCGATTGTTTAGGAAAAAGGTATAATTTATAAAACTGATTGGGATGGATCTGCTAGTTGAATGTGATATGGGTAGGAATGGATAGAGGTGGACCTCTCACTCGATAGTACTCCATTTTTTCAAAAAGTTAGGATTTATTCCTAGTTTTTGATAACGCCAAACCTTTCGCAGATTGGAAAGACTATAACAATAATAATGATTCATTTATTTCGTCGATATCGATTGAGTTTATAGAAACTACATCCCCAAACCTTCTATTTTTTCGAAAAACTTACGTTGATTATCTTGATCGTGGCAACGTCGCCAGCTACTGTAACTTCTGTATCGTTCCGGTACGGTCACTAGTTGTACGAATCGCGTGATTCGAACGCTATTAAAATCTCGCATATAAACACCTTGTCACAATTAGTTTTGTGTAACGCCATTGCTTTACCCGATAGGTAGCTGATTATGCCACAACTATTTATCTGGCGTGGCTCCGTTCGAGCAAGATTCGATGCTTCGATTTTTTTCTCGTTTTGGGAGGAATTTAGTTATCACTACGTAATATAAAGAGATGTAGTGCGTTGGTAGTGTATTGATTAGTTCTATCGTCAACAAAACAAGTCTTGATTGGAATTCTGCTTGATGGTTCATACCTCCAATTCAGATTATTTAAAAAATATAGTAGGATTCAAGGAAAATGATATAGAAATTGATGTGATTTTTTTCAAACATTTGAAATCTGTGAACGTTGAAGAATACTTATCGAAGAAAAAAGGTCTAAATCAGAGGAAATAATCTGCCCCTAGCCCTAGAATGTTTAACTTATTTTTACTGGACGGATCACTAATTTATATCCACAAACATAATAGAAGAAATTGAAAAAATGCATTAAATTTATTTTGAAGGTAGAAACTTTCAATAAATTTTTGTAGCACTTGTGGTTTAAACCACTAGGAGGGTGTTGATTCCACCCTTAGAATCTTGAATGGGAAGGAGGGGAATGATTTAGATTTATAGAGAGGTTGGAAAGTGCAAAGGTGGCATTCTTTTCAATGAAAGAAATCCACCTTGCAATGTAAGTCACCTGTATGTGACTGATTTTTGGACAATGTTTAAAGAAAGTAGTTTAAAAAAAAAGAAATAACCACAGAGTACTAAATGAAGAAGCTCAAAGTGGAGTTTTGGGAACATTTGCTGCCGAGCCCACAAACTCTTTACGATTGTAAGAAAAGCACTAAAATGAATAAATTTCATCCATGTAAAATTCAGATTCTTCAATAGCTTCATGAGGATGATTATGATAGAAGAATAGAGTGTTGTGAAACCAAATCTCATCGTGTCAATACCATCTCTGATCTTTTGTTGAACGAGGATACGTATTTTGGACCGGCGCTGCGCTATGATGTTTTCTGACTGACATTCTTACAGAAAAAAATGTAAAATATTCATTGTCTTCCTTTTTCCCTACAAAATGTCTTGTAGCTGAAAGTTTTGCAATCGTATAGATAAATCCTTCCCAGAAAAATGTTCGTAAAGTAATTCGAATTTTAAAAAAGTTGTTCAGAACTGACATTTTTTCACAACCTACTCCGTAATCATCCTTAAACACGTCTACTTTTTGTATACTTAGTGCTAAAACTCAATACATTTCTGTAATTTTAGATTTCCATTCAACACGAAGCTGTCATTGCTATTATTATTCTGATCAAGCCCCCTAAATAATCCTGTTGGTAGGGTTCGATGAGTTGATCTGTGAATGAGGCTTTAATCAAGTATGCTTTCTGAGACAATCTCGAACTGAAATCATAAATAAAATTATAAGTATGTATATTTCACAATTGCCCATTATTGTGTGTAATTTTCATATGCATATTGAGGTTCCTTTCTCAGTTTTGTAGGCAATTCAAAGCTGTGGCCAATAACAATTAATAGTTCCTAGTCGAAATAACATATTCCAAAGAAGGGTCGTTTGAATCACCAGGAAATACCTAATCGCAACCCGTCATTATAATCTGAAATGTCCCATTGTGAGACACGTCCTGACACATGACATATAATTCATGTTTTCAATGAGTAACCGAGGCGAATAAAAATGAACTATTGGGCGGGCATCCCGTCTGAAAAGAATCGAAGCAAAGCGCTCGGGTACTTTTTTTTCACAAACCGCTAATTTCTCCATCGCGACTTCCATATCTCCAGGCCTAACCGGAATAGTGTCTATGTGTGTGCCTTTAGGCCAAGGACATGCATTAACGAGAGCTTGTTAGCGACAGAGTTAAGTGAAGGACATGTGTCAATATAAAAAACATATTCATTATGCTGGTGGTGAGGTTGAATTGGCAATTCAGTTTTCCGGTTGGAGTATACAATCAACTGACCCCAACTGACTCAGCTAGCATGCGAATGTATGCAGATATTGTGGTCGGTGACCGTAAGATGAATGGCTCCAGTGTTAAGCTTGTAGATTTTAGGGAGGTGAGGTCATTAAGGCTATAGGTAGTCTCACAAGCACTTCAACCTATAAGATCTTTCGTGCATGATACTTAATCTAGAGGCTTGGCATTCCAAGACTTCTCAAAAAGTTTATCAGTTTCCGGAGAGGTGGATTTTGGAGAGTCCACAAAAGGGTTCTGGGCCAGGAAATAGTGTGTTTGCCACTTCTTCGGCTCGTTCCTTTAATTCATTTGTTACCTGACGGCACCCACATCATAGTGACTTTGTTGTTTTCTGCCAGTTGCTTCATGAATTATTTGCAGTCCGTAGTCAAGCTAGACTCACTATCACATGACTACAGAGCTTTTAGTGTTGTTTGGATATTTGACCATATTTTTCTCCTGGTTCCCCTTTCGATGAACTCCTGGGCACATATCTCTATAGCATGTAACCCTGCTGGGGTGTTGCCAAGAGATTTTGAAAGCCAGAAACTTTGCCCTGTGAGTCCCACTCCAATCCCCTTATCCATTTTCGGTCCATCAGTGTATCGCACTGATGCATCCCTTTCCAGTTGAGCTCTTCCATCTCTGCAAATTTGATGGTTGTTTATTACCACTTATAATTGCATTTCGAACGTACCTTACTGGCATTAATTTTTTTAGTTTAAACATGGCTTCCAGGGAGATGCATTCCAGATGTTCGATCAGATTTCTTGCTTTTGAGCTATAGTCCAAAGGTACTAATGACGGAAGATTTAGCATTGCTTCTGGTGCTGCGGTAGGGCACGTAAATATTGGCCCTGTTATTTCGGACAAGCTATCCGCTGCACTTTGCTTGACTGGTGCTGAAGTTTGTTGCACCTTTGGTCATCATATCAGTGAAGCATAGGTGACCATGGGTTTGATGATCATTTGGTATGAACCAGTAGATCATTTCATGTCCAGCTTGAAGCTATAGCTCTGGAAATAATGATTTGGCTGTTCCATGTCAGTTTTTGATCAATTATAACGCCAAAATATTTGGGAGAAGTTCATACTTTCGCCTCTTTGTGGATGAAACCAGCACTGTTTTGCTAGGGTTCCTTCTTTGCGTACCAGCTGCTGATTATTTTTAGGACTACTTTTATCCGGTTGGAAAGATTTGGTTATGTCTGCCACTGATGTCACCAACCTTTTTGTGCTGTCATTCTGACTGTCTTTCCCTCAAGGGTTACTACAATTTTATTTTCAGCATCAATTCTATCCATCTGGTTAGTGGGGTATTTACATTCCTTTCCTCTAACGATTTGGTTATGGGAGCATGTGAGTCATTCTGCCGTCCTTAGCAAAAATCCAGTATCTACAAAAAATATGAATATTGAGAAATTGGACTCTGTAGGTTTGAAAACCTATAAATTTTGCGTTTTACCAAGCAGAAATGATGTATACTCCCGGCTTATAGTCAAAGTTAACAAATCATTTTGCTAGATGTACAAAAGTTTGATAATTTCTTTCGTATGAAGGTCGGATCTACAGAATTCCAATCAAAATAGTAGATAGCAGATACGGCGTTTTCGCTAAGGACGGCAGCATTATCATGTCGATGAAGGCACAAAAAGTTATTTTTTTTGCTATGTAAGTCTTCTCAATGTTTTCTATCGTCAATTTATTTCTATTGTAGAGTACCAAATGTGAAATTAGCCAGGGAAATAGTTGGTTTTTGTCAGATATATGTACCCCATATTTTCACTTTCTGGATGTTTGAAGAGAAGACCACGGTCATTCTGAAATTGTGCCACTTTTGCCAATTGTTTTGAAACATTTTCCCAGAACTTATGAAAGTGTGAACAACCCAGAAACCTTTCAACTACTTCGTCATAGTATTAACATATTCAAATTTATGTTATGTTTTGTAGATATTTAGATTATATTCAAATGTTATATGCGTGATACCACGTGTAAAAACTTTATGTAAATATAAATTATAATAATTTATTACTATGCCATTGTATTTCGACACGAAATAAATTAATATGGATTAAAAAAACTTTTCGACATTTTGGCCCTTCTTATAAATATGTAATTTTGTTTCATTATATATATGAAACGTATTAAAAATGAATAAGCCTATTTAGTAATATATCACGATGACGATCAGAATATAGCTCATGAAATATTATCTACTTTTATATTTTTATTATACTTACTCCTACTTGAAGTCGTTTGAATTGATTTATTTTTCCATTAAAATTCCTAATGATATCGAAGGTAAATGTCTTCAATCTGTTTAAAATATACGCAGTTTCATTCCTCTTGTTAATTTTGCGAGTTTTTGTTTTGGCCCATGTTCAAAAAGTATTTTTTTCCACAAACGATCCATCTGTTGATATGTTCGAAGTGTAACACACGATAATATATTCAGGAATTTATATTCACGACAATGATATGCATCTAAACATTGACACAACCAATATGCTCACATGGATTCATTGAGAACTACTTGAAAAAATGAGAGGTGGATATTTGAACAAGTCACTAAACACATTACGTTAATTTCTGGTACAACTGATATTTTCTCCTAGTACAACAAAAAAATGCATATGAATGAGTGGTGGTTCACCACAACGATTACCGTTATTTTTTATTTTGAATGTCAATTGTAATTTGGGAGTGGAAGTGTCTGGTATTTTTTACATGAACCTGAATCAACAGCGCATCACACCAAGAATGATCTTGGTGTCTTGCCAATTGGGTAAGCTACGAATGTTTGTATTCATAATTTTCGGTTGAGGAAAAAGATGATAGTCGGACGGAGCCAGATCTGGTGAATGAGGGTGGTTTTCGAGTAACTTCAAACCCAAATTACGAATTGTTTGCATAGCAACATAATTTTTTTCTTGTTGATGTAGTCAGTAACGTCGAATGGTAATTCCCAATTAATGTTTTGGTCTTAACCAGACTTTCAACCATGATTACTCCATGGCAATCCCAAAATAACTGAAGCAAAAACTTTTATAGCAAGGTTTTAACGAGAAATTTCTCAGGCCTTGGAGATCCATCAGAGTATTTCCATTCTATCGATTGCTGCTTTGTTTCTGGGTCGTTGAAATTTACCCAAGTTTCATCCAAACAACTCAACTTGAGAAATGGGCATTTTTTTCAAACCGAACCCAAATCGAACGCGATGTTTTTATCCAATAATCATGGCATGAATTGCATCGACATTTTCGTGGGCAGAGACAGAAACTGGCCTTCCTAATCACTGTTCATCATCAATGGAAAATTTACCTCTTTTGAAGCTTGATGCGATTCAATTTTCAACAGTCGCATATGAAGGACACTGCTTACCTCTTGACCTCTTCAAATACTGGTCCTTGATGATGGATCGATGCTCAAATTTTTCTCGGTCGACATCAATTTTAAAAAATGATATCACGCGAAACTGGATTGAGTTTTTGCCGTGAAACTGTACGATGACACTTCTGATAAGGCACTGATCGTTGTCATGGTAACGAATAATTTTTTTAATCCACGGAACAGATCAAGGCTAACTAGATACCCATACATCCCGTAAATCGTATACAGATGTGTGATTCGGAAAATATTACACAGTTTCAGCGATTTTATATGAAGAACCTTATGTTTTGAAGGAGTACGAGATTATAGCTGAAGGACAGGGGCTAGCTACATCAGTTTCCTCTTATTTACGACAGAACCTGCATAGATATCTTTTTTTCTGCAAGACCGATTATCAATTATTACAATCATATATTTTTTGAGCCTATACAATGACCTGTGAGGAGTCCAAATACTCCAGTACTCCTTTTCTAGCTTAGCACCAGCTTACTTAACTCAAGTATAATTCATACATATCACAGTTTTTACTTGAAAAACTTGAAAAAAGTCAAAGCCTAGGTACTTTTATCCACACTACCCAAAAACGATTTTAGTCATGTATCAGTTCTCCCCAGCATTTCTCTGTTAGTTACAGTTTTCAACAGTCCCCTGTTATGTAAATTCCCACATTAAGTACATCATACCGCACGTTATACCATGCACCTCCCGTTTTCTTTACATGAAACGATTCGTAAAAATTCAAAATACGACTCCTTTATATTATGTGACATAAGTCCAGTCGGAATCGGAAATGCACACGGTGAAATAGTAGCGAGATCGTGCCCGACGCATCACGACGGATTCATGTGCAAAGCGCATTGTACGGCCGTCTTATTAAAAATAATGCCGTAATTACTCTACAGGGTATCGGCCATTCCGGGTATACCTTTGCCGAGGCCGTCTAGGCCAGCCAATCGGAACGATCCGACGCGAAAAAATAAATCGTAATGCACTTGTTGAATGTTGCATGACTTCTGGGTGGCTTTCGATAAGTTATGACCTTTATGACGGTTTACCCATGATTGTGGATGTTGGAGCTGCTGGCTGCCTGCATCCGATGGGTAGAGCCGTGGTCTCGTTATTCACGAAAGAATCTTCCGATGGCATCGTCATTAGCATGAAGATGGCGTACCAATTATGTTTATTTTGCCATAGCAAAACGCTACGCTCGTCGTGTCGGTCACGAGAAAAAATATCCCGGTTCGAGACTGAGTACAATACGATTAATCCGAATATTCGAGTTACGTAAGTAATTATTAGAGTAATTATGAGAACCGGGAAAAATCTCTCAACAGAATTATGAAAAAAGAGAAAAATAATATTATGCCAATATGATTGAAAATTCTGAGAATTATTTGAAAAAAGTGTGGCAAATAATTAAGAATTAATTGAATTAAAATAATGTGAAATCAAAAGATATATCGATGATGAAGTACCTTTTGATGAGATAGGAATACAAAACATGATAAGAAATATAAAAAACAAAAAATGTGTTAGCATTGTTGAAGTAAATACTTTTATAACTGCTCATCTAACCTCAAATGTCAATAATTCAGTTGAACAAGTAGAGTTTTCTTTCCTTCTAAAAATATCAAAAACAACCTCAGTCTTGTGAAAAAAATAACCATACGTCATATGAGAAGTCACCAAACGGTGCTGATACACATTTTTATAACTTGCTGCTGCCAAGAGACTTGAAAACTCTGCTTCTCCAAAAATATAAAATAAAATTATAAAATATTCTTGTCAAAAAATATTGTTTACTCAATTACAGAATTCGAGGAATTTTTGAAAAATTCAATCGTAATATCCTCGTTTTACACTTCGTTTAACTGTATGGTTTCCAATTATCGAAATGTGTCTGCAAAATTGAAAAACGCTCCAAAATCTCGGTTACCAAGTACTTTCATTTATAAAATGCTCTCGATTACTAAAACTTTTAAAAAGTAATTTTAGTCAGTGAACACTATGCACTTCTCAGACAATTGGATGCTTAAGTTACTTTTTCTACTCACATAACTAAAATGGCATTGAGCGTAAGGATGTGCATTGTGCTAAAAAGAGCTTCGAGCACCAAGCACTCTTGAAAAATGCTCCAAAATTTCGAGCACTAAGCACTTTTATTTATAAAATTTTTCTATTCACATAACTGAAATGGCACCGCGTTAAATGATCATTCAGTCACAGATTCACAATATGTGTTAAAAGTAAATTTTTAAAAGCAATACCTACTTTGGCAACTCCATTTTTTAAATTGTTAAAAAAAAATTATTTCCGTTAACCAGCTGCACACCCTTGAGAGTCCAACACTCAAAAGTCTTCGAAAGACTTGTCCGAGCTAGAGAAGACGCAGCCCTTACCTTTTAACGTGTGATGCCATGCACGAGACCGATGACCATGCTGGGAATCGAACCCATGACCCTTAGTTAAGAGACAAGCGGTCTACCATCATGACCATCGTCACGGCCCATACATCACAATGGTTACTATTCGATATCAATGAGAGAGAATTTGTTGATATGAGTTTATAAGAAAAATACGGTATATAATGCGTTTGTACACTCTTTTATATACAGTTGCTCCTCTATGCTGCACTGAAAAAGAATGACTAAAATTAACAATTTTATTCAGATGCAATTGAAAGCGATACAAAAAGCAATGCTTTGTCATAAAATGCTTTATTATTTTTGTAAAAATCAATATATGAAATTGTGTGATGAGTTAGACTTCAAAATAAAAACTGTATTTGAAGAAATGCAATTTCAAAGGTCTTCTCATTGATCTTCTGGTGTAGTTGCAATAATGCATCATTTAGCCCCCCTACTACTTTCTTTGGAAGAAAGTGCGTTTTTCTGTTCTGGAGATGTAATACGATGCGATGAAATCTTTGCTGAGATCATCTCGTTTGAGATAGATGAACTTTTTCCAGAAATCTGAGAGATTCGTACATAGCCTGTTTATTTGCATTGGCGGTGATTTTATTGAAACTTGACACGATGTCCGCAAGGAACAAATATTAGGCATCGTTCGCGAATACTAGAATTGTAAGAGACGAATGTGTGAATATGTTCGCAATATGGAGTGTCAAGGAATCGATTGGAGTAAGGTCGGTACACAGTTGAATGTTTCCCTAAAATAAATCTAGGGTGATACAAACTCTGTTCATTTGCGTTGTCGGTTGATTATTTGTTGGTGATTTAAACTTCATTTGCGTAGTTGATGAACATTAAGACACAATATTTTGAATTTTGAACTCTATTTTTGTAAAAAAATCGCAAACTTATACATAATTGGGACCCACAAACAAGGTTCTCTTCAAAATTGCAGCTATTCAAAACATTACAAGAAAAATTGAGTTGTATGGCCATAAATTGAAAAACGACATTTTTGAAACGATTCGAAATGGTTTCTCTGGTAGACACGCGAACGCAGACAGACATAAATGGACGCTCGACACGTGTAATTAATACGCTGAAAACGAGGAAACATTCAAATTAGACGACATAATGAATTAGTAAACGTGTACACGTCGAGCACGTAAAACGTAACATGCATAATAAAAACATTGTTAGTGGTCCGCTCTATAATGCATGAAACAAATATAATCAAATATTAATGGTCATTAATAATTGATGCGCCAAGAAAGACAGATGACGTCATCGGTACGTGACGGGGACGGAAAATAAATATGAGGGCTAGATCCTTTGAAGATTTCTCCGGCGGGAATGAATTTTTAAAAATTCGCCGGAATGAGTGTTGAAACCGTACGTGCGGCAACTGATTGTCGTACGAGATGGAAGAGTCGTGGTTATAGTTCGGGGACGCCTGAGTGTCAAACGATTCACACTTGATGTGACAGATAGATGAAATAAATATTAAAAATCGCATTAAAGTAAAAGTATCCAAATTATTTTTCAGTAATCTTATAGAAAAATCACAATCTTTGTGGATGATCCAGAATATTGTATTTTATTGGGCCTTGGTGGTCGTGATGGTAGAGCGTTCGCCTCTCAACTACAGGGGCGTGAGTTCGATTCCCAGCATGGGCGATGGTCTCGTACATGGCATCGCACGTTAAAAGGTACGTCTTCCCTAGTTCGCACAAGTCTTTCGAAGACTTCTGAGGGTTCTGCTCGTAAGGGTACAGCCAGTTGACAAAAATAACAATTAACAATAGATCATGGCATCCTCGTTACTTAGTCCAATGAATTTTCTTAGAAATCGTAGCTGATGAGTCCCTGCATTCAAATAAATAATACCTAATATCTCACAAAAGGTGTTGCATTACAACAAGACAATGTTTATAGAAATAGATAAATATCAATACCATATTCGTTCTGATTTTCACTCAATCCTTTAAAACCAGAAAACAAACTGCTGGAATTTGCAAATTTTTCAAAAAAGTTTGCGTCTTTATCAACTTCAAGAGGATTCATATAATTGCTTGTACAACAGTATATAGTTTCCCATGTACAGTGGGATTCAAATGTTTTCGAAGGCTATATCTCATGAAATAATCCTCCCCATCACTACCCCTCATTTCCATCCACCCCCATCACTGCCCGTATTTACAGCTACCCGCATTCAAATATAGTCCGGTCAAATTAGACCAAAAAATAAGAGTAAAGTTACCTAAATTCCCACCAAGCTGAAAATCGGTAAGATTGTTTGAAATATCATTAAAAACAAAATTTGAAAGTTCCCCTGTAAGGAAAAAATTTTATTCAAGGTCAAAGGTAAAAAAAATAGATTTTCGCGATTTTCAGCAAAACGGTAAGTTTTATCATAAAAATATTTCAAAAAAAAATTGTAGATCATAAAATTATCTACAAAAAATTTATTTATACTTTTTTTCCTACGAGCCACCGTTTTTGAGATATAACGATTCAAAAAGTTGTAAAAGCTGTAATCGTTTTTAATCATTTTTTTTACCTTTGACCTTGAATAAAATTTTTTCCTTACAGGGGAAAGATGGGGAACTTTCAAATTTTGTTTTTAATGATATTTTAAACAATCTTACCGATTTTCAGCTTGGTGGGAATTTAGGTAACTTCGAATGTCTAAATTGACCGGACTAATACTTTCAAAAGAAATCTCCAAACACCTCACTGAATAGCTGGTAAAAAATGCTCTCCCCACCTCACCCTCCTCATCAAACAAGTAACTAAATATAATTTTTGTGGACACCTCTGCGCATGGGAATGAAATGAAAAAGCGCATCATGAATATTTTATTTACCTGAGTAGGTATTTTCAAATTCTAAGCAGGTAGCCCAGTAGTTAGAATCACCGCATCAGAACAACCATTCTGGCTGTCGGTCGTGGGTTCAAAGCCCAGCGACTGCAATATATTGTTCTGATGGCCTAAGAAAGTGCTAGGAATCGAACATTAAAAGGTAAGACCTCGTTAATCCTTGGCTCGCATAAGTTTCGACTTCTGAGGGCTGTCATTCGTAGGGGGACGACAGCTGGTTAACGGGAAAACAATTTAAAACATCAAGAAATAGTGATCGATGGAAATGAATTCAGAATTTTTCAAGATTACGTAGGTACTTGAAATAGCATTGATAAATAAACTTTTAAAAATACGAAACGAAGGTTTTCACATTATATCCAGTGTGTCCAATCAACTTGGCACCATATGGAAAACTTCTATTATTTGTTCAATGAAAAAAAAATTATTCTTGATAAAAAGATCTGCATGGCCTAAATCCCAAAATTGACAATCTTTATTGAGAAAAGTTGATACCATTTAAAAATAACGGTCAGATATCCCATATTATCCATCTGCCATGAAGAAAGGATCTTTAATACATTTTGAGATTAAATAAATTATAATTTAATTTTGCAAATCATGTATACATGTATTGTACTGAAAAACCTGATAACCTTTCAGTTCATTGGTAAGTTATCTAATAATCTGCTATAAGAATAATTAATGTATACATATCATAATAATTTATTTTACAAATTAAAAGTAAAACAGAAAAAAACGAGCTAACTAGAAATCAATATTAATAACATTATTGGAAATTAAATTATTTGAATTTTGATTCAATCCACCGAAGCTTCAACATATCCACCATTTGTTCCAAAGCATGTATTGATCCGTTCATTAAATTCCCGTTATACACTTTTTATCATTCTTTCCTGGCATGAATCCGAAATGATCCTCTTCAAATGATCAATATCTTGAAAAGATTTCTACTGGTAAACTCTTTGTTTTAAGTAGCCCCATAGAAAATAATTCAGAGGGGTTAAGTTTGGAGATCTAGCCGGCCATAAAATGTCGGTATATCTAAGTATTAATTTGTCAATGAAAATAGGACTATTATAATCAGTTTCTTTCAATGTATGAAGAAACTGCGGTTTGTATGGAAGATATATAAACTTACATTTGCTATCAAAGACACAGCTGTTTATGAACGCCAGAGGCCCTCGGGACGCAAACTTTGCCAACGGTAATTAAGGCCCTAATAATTTCCTTGATACATAAATAACTTTATTATCTATCCTTGCTATTATTTGGTTAGATAGAAACATTTTGTAAACTCTTAAAATAGTTATATGTCATTCTCACACAATTGCCACACAATCATGTTTCTCTGAATGAAAACGCATTGGCTTATCGTTGGCAAAGCAGCAGAAACCTTTCATCCTTAAGTACTACTATTTCCGCGGTAGCGGCAGACAAGAAAATCGTTATTTATATATCTCGTGGCAGAATAATGATTTACAGAGGTTGTAATCTCGATAATACTAAATTATAATGATGAATTTCTTTGCATGTTTCGCTTCGACCAACATATTATATGACAAAATGTATCATTACGAAGAATGGATTCACGACTACTGTGTTGGTTGCTAACCGGCCGTACTTACCTGGCGGCGGTCAGATCTAATCGCCGAGCCGCCACCGACGCATAAAATGTGACTGACATCCAATTTGTTAGTTGCGTACGAGGGGCAGTGGTGGAATTGTTGAAAAGTTGTCGGCGGGGGCCCTTATCCAAGAAAGAATTTGTTGAAACAAATATTTCGTTAAACCGAAAAATACCAGTCTCTCCACACGATTCCACGAAGTGGAAATTAAGGCAAATATCTGACAGAAAACAACTACATTGAATTATATCTGTCTTCCATATTTGCAACGTCCCTCACGGACACATAATTGCAAGTGCTAGTTGTTATAAAGCCATTGAATATTATCCTTCATTTTATTGTTAATCTTTATTTTAATTTTACTTTTAATGACAGCTTTCTCGTGAAGGCGAAGCTAATATTTTACCATTGCCAATGTGATTTCATAAATACTCAATTTACAAATCACATAAAATATTTTAGAAAATGTATTATGAATTTTTTTGTAGAATTCACGTATTTCGGTCTTCGAAATCCAAATGAAATTTTTGCCAGTCTCGACTATTTCCGAAGATACTGGCCCATTTCATTCTGGAACCTCATCATGTGACATCTAAAATTTTTGTTATTGAAATCACTTAAAATGCGTCCTTTTGTCGATACTTTTTTCAAAAACTAATCTACCTAATTTTACAATTACTAGCGCCCTAAATAACCGTTTTACAAAACTTTGACCTTCTTAATAGCCTCCCTATTTTAGTAACTTTTATTCTCACAGTAAATTTGAGTTGGTCATTTGGAAATTGTTACTCAAATTACTCAACATCAAATATGAGCAAATAATTTCACCTTCATTTATATATTCAATTTTGCCATTGCAACAATTAGTAGGTTTGAATTCAAAAATGGGATTGAGAAACAGACTAGGAAGAGCTTATGAGCCTGCTAGCAATCCAAAATGAAAGCTCGCGTTGCTCGCCACTTTATGGCTTCAAGAAGATCAAAGAAGGAGAAAACGACCTAACCTAACCTAACCTAACCTAACCCAACCTAACCTTCCCAGTTGAGATCCTTTTTCAGTACAAATTTTGTGGTGTGAGTTACTTCGAACTGGTGAATGCTTATATATTTGATGCAAATGGTGATGCAAATATTCTCAAGTTCCATCCAGAACCAATCTTTTATGGACATTACTTTCGTTTTTTCTTAGATGGAATAGCTGAGTACCCTTGGAAATGTTTGTTTAGGAATGAATCAGACAACGATACAAAATCCATTCTTCTGATAGAACGAACTGCGCGTCATTATATTATTTAGGTCTATCGGAAATATTCACAAATATGCACGTAACTCTTTCACTGCGCCTTTTATTTGCACATTGTGAACGAAGGAATCGTTTCAGACGTAGACATTGTTGTTTATTACCGATCGACCTCATATTGATGAAGACAAACCCTTAAATTTGACATCTAGATAAGAGAACCTTCAATAAATAAATACATCGCCATTGACAATAAAGAATTTTTAACAAGCTAGACGGGCTGACATTGTGCCGTTCCTTTATGTGGGAGCATTCGCCGTTTATAAAGTATGTTATATTGTACAGCAGTTGATATAAATAGTATATTCCGTTTAAGCGGAAACTGAGGGGGGATAAAGTTCAGCTGCCATTGTTTTGTGATTAGCGAACGAACAAGAGAATTATTGTGGAAAGAGAAAATACTGTGTAGAGTTGATATACAAAAATAGATGAATGCGTTAACACTCTGAAGTTTTCTGTTTTTTTTTTCCATAGACCGTCCACAATTTTCATCTCATTGATGATGAATATATGTTTATTGTACATAAGAATAAATTCTTGTCGACAAACACAGGTAAAAATATAAAAAAAAACATGTATATACAAACTCTTACAATTTAAAATTTAAAACATAGCAAAATAATAGCAAGCATGAAATATGTCAAATATAAAGTTCATTGTTTCACAATTATAAATGTAAACATTAAAATGTATCGTCATAAAACTCCGATAAATTATAATATGCCTTATCACTAAGAAGTTTTTTTGTCATATTTCTAAAAATATTGTACCTTTTTTCCTTAATTTCCCAAGGTAATTTATTATACATTTTCACCCCATTATAGATCAGATAATCTTTTATTAGATTTGTTACGGGAATGGGGATCTTTAAACTATTTTCGTTTTGACGAGTATAATAGGTGACATCATTTACTCCGTAATCTAATCTATTTTTGTGGATTAATGAAACTGTCTCTAATATAAAAATTGAAACTAGGGTCAGGATCCCATGTTCAATAAACATAGGTTTACAGGAGTCCCTAAATTTTAATTTACAAAGGTATCTAATTGCTCGCTTCTGTAGTATAAACACTGACTGAAACAATTGGTTGTTACAGACTCCCCAAAAAGATATACCATAACGCAAATGGGACTCCACAAGTGCGTAATAAACTGATTTTGCAGCAGCAAATCCCATTTCATTAGACGCCACCCTCAAAACATAACAACCAGATGCCAATTTTTTATTTAAGTTTCTTATTTGCTCTTCAAATTTCAGATTTGTGTCCAAGTAAATTCCCAAAAATTTTGCTGTATCCCTGTTTTCTAATATTTGGCTACCTATATTCACATTCGGTATTACAGTTGATTTCTTATGTAAAGAAGATAATACGATTAGTTGTCTTTAACTGAATTTTTCAGCTCATTGATTTTTCAAACGAAATATATTCATTTTTACTTTCAATGAAATTCTGGGTCATATATAGACGAACAAATAATAGTTCATCTAGGTATATATGATTGATCTTGATAATAATTGTCAATGATTGTTGACGAATATTATCCTTATTTTTGTAAAATTTGTTGTTACATCCTAGTCACATCCTGTCTAGGTAAAATATGGCTCTTTTTTTTTCTCTTTTCAATACTAAAAATACGATACCAAGAACCAGAAAAATCTTTAAGTATCCAACAAGAGTGCTTTTTATTTAGCTCCTTTCTCGAATAATCAGAAAGTATGTACCTTCATAGACTCATAGAAAATACTCTTTTGGTTTCAATAAATTGTTCTTACAATTCACATCTCAAATAATTTTTTTACAGCACGGTTTTGTGTAGATTTCCTCTGAATGTGCATCTATCCAAATACCCTTGACTTTTTTCAGCCCCGCTGATATCAAAAATATTCCCCAGTGTTGTTTGGTTTGTGGTGCTTTTGCTCCCTAGTTTCTCTTCTCTGACTCCTTTTATTTCAGTCGGTGATTCCGTTAAGATTTGCGAAGGATAACTTTGAATTAACTTTTGTTAAGACAAAGATATTTAATTTTTTATTTTATGTTTCTGAAGAACAGAAAAATTCTAATGTGTGAGTTAAAAACGTTCACGGTTTGAACCCTTGTTTCAAATTGCTATCTCCATGATATGAAAGAAATGCTCATCCTCGGCATAGACATTCTCATGAAAAATATACTCGGCATTTTTATACAATATGAGCCTTATACTTGAGTGATAGTTTCCTGATACTGAAACTGTGGAATTCGCAGAACTTTCATTTAAAACTAATTTAAATGATGTTAAACATTGATACATTTTTCTGATCTTTTTTTTTGTTTCAGGCCAAGTTATTAGAATCGTCACATGCTTGGCTTGGTGCCTCCACATCTTCAATAGCCGGTAAGTGTCAGTACACTTCTTCGACTCATGAAACAATAATCAAGTTGATTCTCATCGGCTGAAGTTTGATTTCTCTTACTCTTGAATATTTGAGAAAAAAATATCTTACAGTTTTTTTATTTTTGTGAGGTTAGGTTTCAAAATTGTTGTGGGTAAAGTTTCAAGTCCTACTTAACTGGTTATAAAAATGCAAGAATGAGAATTTGATGTCGAAATACAGAATCTAAACGCATGGAAAATTCAGTTATTCAGTTCCAATATCTTCATTGTATTAATTTACAATGATATTTGAGCCCCTTTAACAATTCACAGCTATTGATGAATATTTGACTTTTCGTAGTAATTCAAATTCACAAATAATTGGTCAACTATTTCAATAAGCTACCCTTGAAACGTGAATCTTGATGAGAAATCAAACCTCAGTTAGGAGATTTTACTTGGTACTCCAATATCAACAATGTTCAAGTTGTCTTTGCTTTTAATGCGATTTCCAGATTTTTTTCTGTCAATCCCATTCAATGCAACTTGACTACGAGAGAACGTTGATATTCAAACCCATAAATATTGATACTGTTGCCCCAATTATTTCATCATAGTAAGAGACAACAAACAAACTATTAAAGTAAATTCAGTATTTTTTCATTCCCGATCAGCAAATCGATGAAACGTACCGAGTATCATGAAATGGCTTCTCACCATTCAGTTGTCTTTTGATTCAAGAATTTGAGGTTTGTGCTCATAGAAAAACAATTCCAGATCCGGTTTTAACAGAAGTATTTCCAAGTCAACATTTTGTAATTTGGATAAAGCTTGACACTGAAAATGCTCAAAATCACTCAATACACAGATTTTTTAACCAAAGGACGATTAAATATGACACCTTCTATAACGATTATGTTTGATACCTATATACATACAAATGTTCACAAAATTGGGACCATCTTCAAGTGAATGAATATATACCATTTGATTGTGAATGAGTTTTTCGAATTAATCAAGAAAATTGCTGAATATGAATCCATTCTCAATAAAATTTTTGCACTGAAAATAACTGGAGATTTACAGAATAATAGTAAAAAGGGATAGTTCCCCAGATCAGTTAACATGGACTATAGCAGAAGTGGTATCAGTTTTAGAAACTCCAAGAAAATATTGCCGTTTTCTATACGGTTTGTAACTGTTTTAAGGAAATTAATTATTATTATTATTATTAATGATGCAGAATCATGAGAAATTGCTCAATCTACCAGTCCAAAATGATTGCAGAAAAATTCAATGTTAGCGTACGCAGGAACCTACTGGAAATGCTCTTGCGAAGTAAAACTTGTTGGAAATCTCCGCAGGTCCTCAGAAAATAATTGCGCATCACTTCATATCACATCGTTATCACATTCTACGCCTATTTCTTTATTATAATTTATAATACTTTAATTATTTTGGACTTATATAATGATATATTATAAGGTGCCGTTATTTAGTTAGCAGAGACATTTATTTAATATAGTATTTAAAATTATTAACATATAATAAAATTTCATATTTACCCTTCAAACAGGAAAACAAAACCAGTCTCATCCTATATTTGCTTTATTAAATTACGTGGTTTATGGTCGCTGTATAATATTTTGTTTTGAAATTAATTCTTATTTGCAGACTTGCGTAATTTACAGTTATTAAATTAATTGCTATCTCGGTTTATTGCATTCCGCTTTCAGTTTGAAGTAGGTACTAATAGTAGAGAATACTATGATGAAATTTTCTCTCTATCTGAATATTCAGATATAGGGTAATTTTGTGATATATGCCCCACCTTAATTTATGTGAGTCTATGCCTACTTTGAATACGCAAAATTTGTGCAGATACAACAAATAATTTCGATTAGGAAAGATTTATAATGTCAAAAAACAAATAGGAGAAATAATCTGAAAATTATACAGAGTGGGGTAAATGCCTTCTAGATGAGATTAAAGCCCTACAGGTAGAAGACTCATATGTATATACGGATATATGATGTTGGATCAGTTCAGATAGAGGTAACTTCACTCTACAGATACATTGACTTGGATGAACTATTGAAAAAAGGTTCAAAGGCCATTTGATTTTATTCTGTCGGTAAAATATTCCAAACATCGAACAGAAATTGCTTCATGTTACAAATCAGTTATTTTTCGTTCATTTCGTCTCTTCATTACACTAACGCATCTATTTTCATAAGTACTACAAGTTTCGTGCAATCAATTTTCGACAATTGATTGGATAACCAATGCAGTCCACAGGTCTCTAAACAATCCATAAATCCTCACTATCTTTTCGTTGATGACTTCCTTTACCTGGACTATCTTCATTCTTCTCAGAAGATTTAACAGATTTGATTTTACGATATCCATTACTTTTCTTTTTTTTCACCATTGCTGCAGCATGACTGATCAGATTTTTGGATAACCAAAGCTTCAAGTTCAAAGAAGTAGTTATGATAGTCTAGAAAGACAACATCATATCATCTTTTGCCTCTTTATCTCTTGCATCTTCCTCGGGATCTTCCTGGGATTCTTTATTAGGTCTTCAATTCGATATTTTGCCTGAGAAGTTCATGTATTGAAGATTCGGTTGGTTAGAAAGAGTTGTTTTGTCTTGAAATTTTCCTTTTTCAATTTGAATTGGTGTCCTTGTAGGTTTCGAATGAACAGATAACTTAGATCTGTATAATCAAATTTCATTACTCGGGAAGAGAGTATCTCATCTGAATCTACGCTGCAGGAAAGTAGTCAGGTTTGCTGATGAGTCAGAGGGTTGAAGTGAATTTTCCTAGCGTCGACATAGAAAGACTTGTTTGTGGCTATGGATGTAGTAATGTCACTTGCATATATCAGGAACTGAAGTGGACCAAGAACGGACCCTTGGGGTACTCCACTCGAAACTACTGTGTTGAAGTAGTAACATTTTCCAACACTAACTTCAAAGATTCTCTTCGACATGCATTTGGAGCTTTCCACGAATGCCAACGTTATCATATTTGTGCACGAGTCTTCTGATCGGTACTCTATCTAAGGCCTTCGCAAAGTCTTGGTAAATTATGTGTGTTGGAATTTTTTTGTCGATGGCGAGTGTTCAGTCACAACAGATTTCTTCTTGTGGATTGTTCTTTGAAGAAACCCTGTTGAAGTGGGATGATGTGGTGGGTCGTTGTAAACGTGGTCATTGACTCGGTAGTAATGGTTTTCATGATCTTTTATGAGACTGACAGCAGACTGGTGTGTCTTTTAGATGACATAACTTGTCTTCTTCTTTGAAAATACCTACTACTGAGACAGTTTTATAGGAATGTGGTATCCGCGAACTTTCAAAGGTAGCAGTCATAATGAGACGGGGAATTATCAAGGTTTCTCGACATTGCGTTTGAGAAAATAAGGACTCAGTCAGTCACAACTGCGTAAGGAGTGAAAAAGTTGAGGTGATGGAATGAAATTTGGAAGATCTGCGAACAATGTGCTCAGAGCACATATGCTCATAGGGCATATATATGACATTTGCCTATAGTTAGGCAGTTGTGTATAAAGTTCACACACACACAAAATAATTCATCTAGTAACATTTTTCTATTGAATCTTTCGAAAATATTCTATTTGATATCGACAATTTCCTGATTTACAGAGATGTGAATAGTTAGTTCTTTAAACAATCATTTGGTCAGTTCTCAAACGATCATTTCCTTCGTATGTTTCGCTTGAAGCAATCACTTCAATAATACACAACCATCATACAATCACCAAGATGAGTCCTCATTTATGATTACCAATAAATTCACTCACTCATGGCTGCAGGGGGAACGAAAACAGATGATAGTAATTTCAATATCTTAACAATTCGTGCTTGACAAATTTCGAATAACGAATTGCTTTCATTGAGTGTAAAGACCTCACACGCAGTCGTATGGGTAGTGATTTTTCCCCCGACGGTAATCAAGGCATTATAATATTTTACACCTACGAAGGAGCAAACTAATAGTAATAGCTATTATTGTGGATCAGGGGCGTGCGCCAGAAGTCTTACATTTGTGGTCTCAGTTCAACAAATCATTTGGAATTCAGTTTTGATAAGGTTTCTTTCATGAATCTTCAGTACAATAAAAATTACCGGTTTTCAGTATATTCTCCATCATCACTTCAAGGGTTTTAACTGAAACTTGCGAAAATAGCCGATTTAACTTATACAGAGTATCTGGAAAGTTTTGGACGAAGTCAGATGCAGTTCAATTTTCGTCGTGGTATTAGCTAGGGAAATATCTAGCTGATTTGTGTTCGGTATTTGCCTCAAATGTTTCACTTGGTGAAAATTCATTGAAAGAGAAGCGTACCTTCAACGTAGTCGAGATCGGTCTGTCGGTTTCGTCTATACAAAGATAGCTATTGAAAACAAATCAGACGAAAAAACATTCGGATTCCCAAAATCATGCTTGTCCCTGTCAATGATTTTCCTGTTTTTATATCGTCTCGTTAAATTATGCCCCTGAAATCTTGATTAGCGAACTTCGGAACACCCTGTTTATTAATTTCCTATGGTAATCTATGTATACTGAGTATGCTTTCGAAGTTTCTATGCTTCCAGATTGTTGTTACTTATGCAATGCAAGCATGCCTGGAATATGGTGCTGTTTGATTCACCATTCGCATTCAAGTACAGAAGAAGATGCTCTCATTATTGAATTTCAATCCAAGACACCTGATTGGTCAACTGCGAATCTTCGAAAAGTCAAAAAAAAGCAATTTCAGTCATTATAAATACAACACAAAAGGGCCTATATAGAGTTATGGTCGGTATCCAGGAATCAGTTATTTTTGACCACTCACCAAAGAACCAACCAACTAGATGCAGGCCTCAATTGCACCACTTGACATTGATGTAGCAGTGTCATTCATTGACATACTCGTATAATGTCGAATTTCCTGCAGCCAGGGAATCTACCCTAAGTCTCAGAATGTTCAGAAGACAGGATCATCAAAGCAATTCACTGATTCAATTCATCCGGACATCTTGACACTTCTGTGTTGTTTTCTGACAGATATTTGTCTCATATTTTTCACCATCTGGGAATGTATGGGAAAAAGTTTATTTCGACATCGTCGAAATTATTCGTTTCATGTATTCTAGACTCTCCTGTACACTTTTGGAACTTTGTACGAATTTATTTGCAGTTCTGGTTTGGACGAATATTTCTTGCACGCCACTGGTCTGAAACACGTTGGCAATCGTTCAGCAGCGCCGTCTATAAAACGATAACGAAATAAATCGAAATTTCATTATAGTATTATTTACAACGTTCTCACGCTGTGCAGAGAGAGTCCCGATCATGTAGGCCATTACGCATTATATCAAAAACAATAAAGTTAATAATAACACATTTTATTCCGGCTGGAAATAACGACCGTTACAGCACACTCGTGTGCCTTATTGGACACCGTTTTATTGGCAGGTTTATATTTTAATATTTATATGTATGTTTTAAATGTAAGTACGACCACACATGCACGGTTCGAACAATAACCTTTGGTTAGATTCGTTTTTGTTAACGACTGTGAAGAAATCAACCAAGCAGTTGATTATGACAGAGAACGCAGCTCGAAACGTTATTTATTTTATTTCAGACACCTCAATCGTTAGTTATAACAAATGTCTTCTTTAGCAGAATTCGATTTCAGAAAGTTTTCTAAAAAAAACTGCTGAAAATCCCAGGTGAAATTAGATTCGTCGATTTATTTTAATTTTACATTCTCTGAAATTATTTGCTTCTAGAACGATAAACGTATCGAAATTTGTCCACATACTTAATCAACACCCCGTATAATATGTCCACGTCAAAACAACTTGTTTGATCACATAACAAACTGGCGGTAGATGGTTGATTGTCACATTTCTGGATCTTCGAATTAATGCTGAAGTTAACACTCCTGAAGATGCTAACTTTATTGGAAAAACGCCCGAAATTGACAGCACCTTTTCTCTGAGTTCAGCATACTGTTCACGAACGAGTTCTTTCTCTGATGCTACTCACATATTGCGAGAAGGTGTGGTAAAATCTCATCATCTTCCAGGCACCTCCTATAAAAATGGTCATCTACGATCCCAATAAGTGTCACGTGTTTGTACAGGAGATCTGTTTTTTCCCAATTGAATTTTATGAAAGCTCATTCATATGGAGCTTCTATTTTCTCTCCTCTCCACTCTTTCCTCTATCTCCTCCCCCATTGTATCTCTCTCCTCCCCCATTGTCTCTCTCTCCTCCCTCTCTCCTATCTATCCTCCCTCTCTCCTCTCTCTCCCCCCTCTCTCCTCCCTCTCCCCTCTCCCCTCTCTCCTCAATCTCCTCTCTCTCCTCTCTCTCTCTTCTCTCTCTTCTCTCTCTTCTCTCTTCTCTCTCTTCTTTCTCTTCTCTCTCTTCTCTCTCCTCTCTCCTCTCTCCTCTCTCCTCTCTCCTCTCTCTCTCCTCTCTCTCCTCTCTCTCCTCTCTCTCCTCTCTCTCTCTCCTCTCTCTCGTCTCTCTTTCTTCTCTCTCTTCTCTCTCTTCTCTCTCCTCTCTCTTCTCTCTCTCCTCTCTCTTCTCTCTCTCCTCTCTCTTCTCTCTCTCCTCTCTCCCCTCACTCCATTATCTCCTCTATCTCCTCTCTCCCCTCTCTCCCCACTCTCATCTCTCTCTCCTCTCTTTCTCCTCTCTCCTCTTTCTCTCCTCTCCCTCCTCTCTCTCATCTCTCTCCTCCCTCTCCTCTCTCCCCTCTCTCCCTGTCTCATCTCTCTCTTCTCTCTCCTCTCTCTCCTTTCCCTCCTCTCTCCCCTTTCTCTCCTCTCACTCCTCACTCTTATCTCTCCTCACTCTTCTCTCTCTCCTCACTCTTCTCTCTCTCCTCTCTCTTCTCTCTTCTTGATCTTCTTCCTCCCTTCCCTCCTCTCTCTTCTTTATCTTCTTCCTCCCTTCCCTTTTCTCTCTCCTTTTCTTCTTCTCTCTTCTCTTTCTGGTCTATCCTCTCCATCTCTGTTTTTCACCTCTCTCTTTTCTCTTCCCTCTTTCTCCTCTTTCTCGTCTCTATGTCATCTCTCAATCTTGTCTCTCCTCTCTCCTCTCTCCTCTCTATCCTCTCTCTCCTCTCTCTCCTCTCTATCACTTTTATAATACTCCTATCTCCATCTATATTTCTTTTTTGTCTACTCTCTATGTTCAACAATTTTTTTTCTCTTTCTTCTCTCCCCTCTTCCTCCTTTCCCTCTTTTCTCTGTTACTCCCTCTTCACATTTTTGTCTCTCATTCTTCTCAATTTTGTTCCTTCTTCTTTATCTTTCTTCTGTCTCTTCCCTTCTCTCTTTCGTTTCTGTATCTCCTCTCTCCATCTTTTCTCTCCTTTATGCCCTCTATATCTTCTCTCCTCTACTCTCTTCTCTCTATCTCCTCTCTCCCCACTCTTTTCTCTTCTCTTTCTCCCCTATCTCCCCTCTTCTCTTCACCCTCTTCTCTCTCCTTTCTCTTATCTCTTCTTTCTCCCCAAATACTTTTTTTGTCCTCCACTATTCATAATTCACAATGTACACAAATGGTAATATTCACAAATTCTGTCAAAATGTTATCTGTTCAGAAAATTATTTCAATATTTAAGCATGGTATGAGATCATTTTCTTGCTTTATTTTCATGAGTATTTTGAATACTTCTGAGTGTTCCCTTTGAGGGTGTAGTAAATGAAGAAAAAAGCGAATTTTCAAACAGACAAAATAACACTTGACTTAACTGTGCATGGTAACATGTTTTGGCTTTCTACTCCAGGTAGTATTCAAAACATAGAAAACTACCCAAACACCAAAATTTTTTCATTTTGTCACCAAGGCCAAAGTTAGCGTCATTAGGTTTCATTTATTCATAAGTACGATTCAAGCGGTATTGTGAATTAGTATTTCTCCAAAATGGCTTTGGGCATATTGCAGCTTTTTTATCAACCCGTACTATTGGAAAGCAGACGATTTCAATTCACACGTACCGATCTCGAATCCCCGTGGTTCCGACAAATTCATCAGAACCGCAGCGTGAATACTTAAAATATTCCAATTCAATTATAGGATTCGCCTAATTATGTATCTCTCTCATTGAAATGTAAAGCCTCCGAGCTCCCGTATATAAATGCCACCTATGTCGAGAGAGGATTCCTACAGTGACCCCTATGGATCCGTTAATAATTAAAAAGATGATCATTGTGTGAGATTCAACTCGTCAAAAACGTAATAAAATGGTTTCTGTTTTATTTTTATTGAGAGTTTTATGGTCGTCAATGGTCGCTTAACGGGAAAACTGTCTAACAAGACATGGCAGGGGAATTATAGAGAAGAAAAATGTTTAGCAAAACATTTCATCTTCTCGGCTTGATTATCATGGAAGTGGCGCATCATATTGAACTTACAACTATAATTCTTATTATTAACTACTACCAACTTCACTTCACAGTACACCAGCATTCACAAATTCTGACTCATCAATTAGTTACATTTTCAATTGAACCCTTTCTAAATGTCTTCAAAGTCTTGATTCCTGGAGATTCATCGGGGGTAATATAACAAGACCTCGTTTATCAGCGAATATATTTTTCAATTTTAACGAAAACGATTTTGTTTGAAAATTTATCGAGTTGAATTCGGAGATTTATGTTCTGAATAAAACACGAGAGCTTTCAAGCTCGAGGGTTCTATTCTTTGAACATAAATCTTGATCGGTGTGTACCAAGCTATATCAATAGTTACTTTTCACAGCATACTGAAATAGACACTGGTGTTCCTCAGGGGTCCATACTGGGACCAATTCTGTTCCTATTCTATACTAATGACTTGGATAAACTTTCTGCATCTTCCACAATGTATGCTTATGATACGTCGTTAATTGATCTGATGAAAGAGGCGTGATAAATGCAATGAAGTGTTGATTTCTTCAAATTAATATTTCTCACCAAATTATTTGTTTTTCAATACATCGAAAAATCAAGCTCTGAAGTTTCACCACGTTCAAATTGAATGTAAGGAGATGTTATTCCAATCCAATGAATCGATTTCAACTAGTCACAAAAATTTCTTGGAATATGACTAGATAAAAGTCTCAACCGGAAAACTTTCTGCAATTACCTAATCTCAAAGTTGGATTCAGAAATTTACGACATGTACTCAGTATTGATCAGTTGATACAGTTCTGCTATGCACAAGTTGAGAGTAATTTTTTGAGGTCTATCTACCCTAGAGAATGATGTCTTTGTGACACACAAAAACGAATTTCACGATCAATGATGTTTCTCGCATTGATTCCTGCAAAGATGTATTGAAAATACTGAAAATATTATGTTATGTGAGAAACAAAATAATAATTTTTCAATTCTAAGTAATCGCTAAATTCAAAAAAACTCTCAGTTATAAGGCTCCTAAAATACACAATGCTCTACCATCAAATATAAAAAATGGCCATAAAGATAGCTGGCGCCTAATAACTATGAAAGGAATGAAAACAAATCTGATGGAGTAATTTCCAATATAACTTCTTCTGAATTCAATGACTACTTTTGTAAGGTGGCTGATGAAATTACTAAGGATTTGAAAAAAACTGATAATTTGGCTGGTGAGTTTATGGAAAAACTCCCAAGAATCTCAAGCTCCTTCTTCATCGCTCCCGTGACTTGCCACGAAACTCTTGATGCAATTAAAAGCCTAAAAAATTCATCGTGCTATGACGTCCATGGATTGAACAGCATAATTTTGAAGGAAATCGCTGAAACTATAGTAGATCCTCTCACCAATCTTATTAACATGTGTTTCTTGACTGGCACCTTTCCGGATGTTCTCAAACTGATGAAAGTAATTCCAATTTTCAAAACTGGAGGCAAGGATACCCCAGTAAATCACAGACCAATTTCAATCATTCCCATCATCGGTAAAGTAATCGAAAAAATTGTTAAAGACAGGCTTACGATATACTTAGATAAATTCAAAATTCTCAATAACAGACAATTTGGGTTCAGAAGTTGCAGATCCATGATCCAAGCTATTGAAGAAGTCGTGGGAGACATAGTGGAAGGACTTGAAGCAGGTAAAGTAAGTGCAAGTAAAAAGCCATAAGAATACTTGCTTGTCTAGGGTATAGAGAATCTTGTAGAAACCAATTCGCACTCTTTAAAATAATGACACTCTATTCTTTGTTCATTTACGAGTGCCTAATACAAATTCACCAAAACACCTGCAAATATCAAACACATTCTGATACCCATGAATACAATACAAGAAACGGTGACAAGTTAATCAATCCTCGATGGAGACTCACTACTTCGACTAGGAACTCGCTCGACTGGAACTAATATAATAAACTTCCTGCCAATGTTAGAGATATGAGAAAAAATAAATTCAAAAAAACAATTAAATCTTTTTTCCAGAACAATATATTCTATTCCCTTGAAGAATATAAGAACTGCCGAGTGAATTATATCAATAATATGTTGACATGATGGTAATCATCCTGCTAAGACTTGGTGAAATTTTTCCATCGCAACTGGTTTTTGCCTAATTATATTGATAATTCTATTGAAAATGCATATTTATTGTAATTAATATTTTAAAAGTTTTTGAAAAGTACATGTGCTAATGTGGGTGTATGGGCATGTATATACATATACAGATGTTTATCCTCTATATTGCTCAATTTTAATATGTTTTTATTTTTATTGTATCTGAATGTATTACATTGTATTATTTTGTATTGTATTGACTTGCTACAAATGATAACACATAACGTAGTCAAATAAAACATCTATCTATCGATCCATCTATCAATTGGTGATAAACGGTTTGAGAATTTTCAGACAAATAAGAAGGAATAGAGAAGTATACAGGGTGACATTTGAAAAAAGAACACTGAAATTATAAAATTTTATCTTTTCAAAAAAAAAATACAGACTGCTGCATGTCTGCGGTATAGTCGGAAGCAGCGAAAACAAAAATAAAATAAACCGCAGCCTATCTGTGCCTTCACGTTGACCAACAGATTCACTTTCAGATAAAAATAATGAATCACGTCATCCATATTTAATAAGTCCGAATGAATCAATATAAACTCATCGAATGTTTCACGTATTGAAATTATTCATAGCGAGGCTTCGTGATTCAGCGATTTCGTTAGACACGTCCGTTCAATGGAGGAAACTCGAAAGAATTGCATGTCCTTTCGGGCCATTACATTCACGAATTTCGAATTTCATTGTGCTTATTTACAAAACGCGGTTATTGAATTATACATATTTTCCACGATCGATGCGAGAACTCGAAGAATTCACTACAATCGTTTTATTACTACAATTGTTTTAAAGACAGGCGACTTGACGAACGGAATAATAAACGGGAAAGTATCGTGCGCGCTGCCAAAAGGCTCTTTTCCACTCCAGAGATTTTTTAGCGTTCGGTGAATTAAATTGTGTTGTCGAACGAGCGAAATTATCAGCTTCGTTATTTTTTATCATGAAGGTTGTTTTCCTAGGTACTTACTGATTATTTCAATCATTTCGAAAAACTATTTATAAATACAGTTTCATTCATACTTTTTAAACTGATCCTGTATGAAAGTCTATAAACTTCACAGAAAAGGTGAAGAAGACATTTAATGAAAGAATACTTCGTATACTCAGGTAAGAAATTAGTTGGGCCAAAGAATAGTAGAATTTCTTTCTTAATAACAATAAATGAAAAAACCATTTATAGGTGAAACGAATAAAATGGAGAATTGATCATTTATCAGAATAACTTTTTATAAGACTTAAATATAGCAGAATGAAATGTATAGAACTGATTTATAATCCGAAAAGAAATTCATCTAATGCATTTATATGACAACCGATAAAGCATCATACGCGAAAACCAACGTAAAACCAACAAATTATCCGAAAAATATGTGGTAAGTATCGTGAAGTTTATGAAAACGCAATGTGTAAGATATAAAGTGATCAGAATCGAAATCCAGCAGAAATTTTAGTCTGGTAGAAACTTGCTCTATTAGCTCTTAGATGGCGCTAACTTCTAGTTGAACAAATCGAATCGTCTGATTCGGACTCATATTGATCGTTCATTTGTTTGTTCCTTCCTCGATTTATTCTAGGATTCAATTGCGAAGTGGTGATTTTCAAGAATATCGAAGAAAACAGCCACCGTTATTCATTGAATTTCACTGAACTCATAATTCCATCATGCTACGATCAACCCTAGCAATATGTCAGATCTAAATTATTACCCATATATCGGCATAATACTACCTACTACCTACCTACCATAAGGACGCTTTCGGAAGATGCAGCGTGTCAATCCACAAAATATTTGTAGGCGGAATCATATTATTTTCGTGATACCTAATACTGCTGAGCATTTTAGTAATATTAGGTACTGAGACAGAAATGAGAAGGAATTTAATGGGGACATAAGAATTTATTTAAGTATATTAACCGCACGCTCCGCCAACTCTGAGAAAATAGATCAACCGGCGTTTCGCTACGCTATAACCTCTTCAATTTCTGAAAATTTTTGGTTCTTTACTTTTCGTTATTAGCATTTATTCGTCTGATAATTTTTGATATGCCAATTTTAGGTCTTGTGGTATACTGATTCGACAATTATAAATCCTTTGGAGTCAGGTCCGGTGATCCAGGACTGTTCCTCCCAATTCATCTTCCTTGAAATGGTTCATCAAGCCATTTCCCTACAGTAATCACATCGTGAATGTTGGCACCGTCTAGCTAAAGTATAACATTACTGTGATCTTCAATGTTTAGTAGTTCCATGAAATCCGAGAAATTTGTAGTGTTTGTTCAAAAAACACTGGACTTACTATACAGTTTTTGAATATTCCTACCGAGACATTTATTTTTCGTGAATACTGTCTTTTTGCATTTATCACCCAGTGTGGATTCTTCCTTGCCTCATCGGCAAAGAGAATATTGTCTAGAAATAGTCACCTTTGCATAATTAACAGAATTACAACCTTCGTTCCTCATCACCTCGTAGTCTCGTTCTAATGTTTGCATGATTTTCGGTTTCAAATTAGAAAATCTTATGAAAAGATCAAAGAAGACGCCATAAGGCCAGTGCTCTGGTGTCTCCATCTAAGATCAGACTGAGGCACCAGTACACCGTCTCTATTTTGGCATCTATGATAAAAAATATGTCTCCTGTTTTACGAGATATGTGATTATTGCCTAGTGTGTATAGAAACGAAAGAATCAGAGCTATTCAGCATTATGACTTCTTGAATTCTAATTCAAATATGAAAATTGTATAAAAATTTGAGCAGTTGCAACTTCTTTCTTTTTTTTTTATTCAGCCAGTGCGATTCCGAAACTATTCATAACATGGGAATCTGACCACTTTTATTATATTCAATAGACGTAATTCAATAATCAATCCATTCGTTTTTCAATATAATTCATTCGACTCATTACAGTATTTTTCTCTCTGTGCAGTATTTCGTATCCCACAACGTTATCAATTTCTTGTATTTCATAATATTTTTTGATTGACAAGGTATTCGGGAACTCGCATAAAATAAATGGAATAATATCCAGCAGAGAGGAAGTGAAACATTCAAAACAAAACAAATGAATAATTCATGTAGTCTGAATAATATACCAGATAGAGTTGGTTTTGTTTCCCGTACTTTGTAAATATTACATCACTTAGTCATGAATTTTATACGAAGGTAACGATTTTACGAGCTACGAATAAGTTATGGTACTTTTCTGGTTATTTATATACTTTTGTTTAAAAAATTAATGAAACACGTCATTGCAATAAAACATTCATTCAGTCTCTTTACGAATAGACGATTCTTCGGTCAGGTAGAATTGAGTACGAATAGAGGATCGAAATGTACTGCGTCATCTACATTCAAAATCCTGTGAAACGAATCATTTGAATCATTGAATCCTCAGAATGAATGAATTATTATTATTATCATTATATTGTCATGTAGTCGTTGTTTCCTAGTGGGTCATAGCGACGACTGATGATTATTATAAATTTTTTCTGCTAAAAACTTATTTCATCTTCGTCAACCGTCTATGAGGACAAAACAAGTGATTCCAAAACTTTTTTGTGATTTCACATTCCATTATTCCAGTGTTACAGATCTTTTGAACCAGAATCTTGCTTCATTTGTTCTACAATATTCTTTATACCGGAATCAATCTTCATTTATTATTTTGTTTCCTTCATTATTCATATATTCTCATGTGCCAATTCGAACGAATCTTGTACATTGACTCGAAAATAAACATATTCAACTGACTTCGAAAATACTAAACTCGTTTGACGAAATCGATGCGATGTAAACTCTTCTTCATGGACTACCACAACTGCACATTCTTGTTCAAATACATTGCCATTTAGGGGTTTTCACATCCACATTTGCCTGAAATTACTAGAGGTATTCCCATAAGATAATTAACAAAAAATATATTTCAAGGAACACTACATTTCAATGATTTGTCCGATATAATTCTTGTTCATGTACCCGGTGTAATTTTGACTGTATAAAAGATGTTCTTTTAATTTGTATTTAATTCTCGCCTTCAGTTATTTTATTTTGCTACTAACAAATTTTAATAAGAGGTTAGTTAAGTTGTACGTACGTACGTATAGACTGTTTCTCATGAACAGCAAAGTTTTATTTATCTGGGCCAAGGGCCACAGTGGTATTTTAGGAAATGAAATAGAAGATCAGGCAGCTATAGAAGCACGAACTTGTATTACTATTGATGATTACCTTGTAACAATGATCTACCGAGTATGTATAGGCAAAATGTAGACAGAGAATGGTTCAAAAAATGGTCAGAAATAGCTGGAAAAGTCCACCAACCCTTATTTTTTCATACACAAGTATCTACCTAAAAATGTTCTCCATATTTTTCTATTTGATGTTCCAAAAAAAATTTCTCTTTGTAACACGGCTCAAAACCAATCATGGATGCTTTCCTCTTGAATCACCTCTGTGCCAACATGATAATGAAACTGCTGATTTGAACCACCTATTTTTCGGCTGTAGGAACAGTCCTGGAATTGATATTTTCTTCAACAAACTCCAACAATTAAATTTGCAATTTCCTATCAATATTCAAAATTTATCAGCAACGGAGGATAAAAGTACCTATATAATATGACCTAATTGTAGAGTTTGATATAGCGAACAACATTTGCATCTAGTTTTATAGTTATAAATAGAATTAACGTAATGTGTGTGGCTGAAGGATTGAATCCAACGCCAATTACACGAAAAAAGTCGTACGTAACGTCGATTCAAATAACGAATTTGAAAAGAGTGGTGCAGATTCTGGATTGGGCGTCGATGATGTCTCCGTTGACAGTGTTGACGGTGAAAAATTCGAAACCGTATGAAAAAAATAACTATGTTACTTGTTTCTGGTGAGGTTTTATACCGGGTATTGTTTTTTCCCTCATTCCGCAGATGGTTAGATGATGTCCTGGATCCCTATGTTTCTGGAGAGTGGTCCATACGATTCAATCTCTGTCTCAGAAAATACCCCATTGTCATCGTGGGAGATGTTTCAAGAACCAATTATTCGATCAACCGCACGTTGGGCGCCAATTTCATCTGGATCTTAGAGTTTTATAAGTTGGTTGCTGAATAATACTTACGAACAACAAGATTGAAAATGTTATTTGTTATTTGGAGATGAAGGTTGATGTGACAATATAACTTGGCGCATTGTATCGTCCTAAATGAATTCAGTGGACTATGATTTTTCAACTCGAATGACACCAGTGGGTGTAGCGAGGTTTTATCCCAACACCAAACCACTATTATCAACACATTGACACCTGTTCCAGTCACAAACTGAACACCTTCAGGAAGAGGATTGAACTAAACCTGTTTTTAAACCTTATGGATAGAACTCCAGTGCATACAAATGTGACATTGGCTATAAATGACTGAAATTGGTTCACTTCACTTTTCATTCAGTTATTGAAATAATCGAGGAACCAATTGTTGTTTAAACATTGTCCTGGCTTGTCAAGTAGTGATCACGATGACACTCTTACAAGGTCGATACTGATTCCTTCCAAAGCCGTTTCAATTGGTTATACACTTAACGTTTGCATCAGTTCCATTCAGGACTTGTTGATGGCTTCAACGTTACATTTACGGAGATATGGGTATCACCATAAAATCCCGGAGTGTCGCAAATCGCTGGATTTATTTTATTGGTTTTCTTACAATCGCAGACTCCTAATAAAATCGTCAACAAATATGGTCTTTCCACCGGTAAAGAACTGTATAATACTGAAACGTTTCTATCATAGTACCAAAATATCCAACATTACGACCGACAATAATAAGAATTTTGATTCACATGAATGCATAGTTATTCAGATATAGACCTCTCATTTTTTTCAGTTGATCTGATAGTCATTGAAAAACATTGACATTTCATTTCACACTGTATATTCTGTTGGGTATGAAAATATTTTCTGATTTGCTCTTCCTGTGAATTGCAATTTCAGTGAACTGAACTGATCGTTTTCGGAATCTTCTTCGCAGTTCTTACGAGTTACGACCTGGTACTCTTTCGCCGGTTTCGTTAGGTTATGAATGGCCACTTCTTCATAGTGTGTAAACTTTGTTCTTCAGCGATGCATTTTTGTTTGGGTCATTGGAACCTTAATTTGATGCACATTGACCATTTTGATTAGTTTCGTTGTTTTGGATCCTAATGAAAGTAACAGAATTTCGCCAGAATTTTCAATATGTACGACAAGGAAAACATTCTCTGGAGAGAAGCGAGAAAAGTGACTCATATTAGAAATAAATTATTTATTCTCGATATAAAATACTTCAGTTGTTTTTCCATTAAAGTCAGTTTTCAAAATGTTCTGATGAGGACACTACATTTTGAGGCTTCAAGAATGGCCAAACTTTGGTTCGGTTTTTTGATTCCTCTGTACTAATTTATTCCTTTCTCGACCATCCAGTTTACAATGATGAAAGTTTCCGTGGTATACGATGTGGTAAACACGACAAAATAGATTTATATAATTTGTTTCATTTTTCCACTGCAACTACACCAACTTTATGATAGGTGGGTGAAATATGGAATATATTTTTCGTGTCCCACGTCGTGTTCCGACGTCTAGCGTTCGCGCTACTCCTGAAATATGGCGATGTCATATATCGAAAATATTACAGTGTTATTTATGTCGGAAAGTCTGTGGAAACTCCGAGAAAACAGCCCTATAAAATCTGTTACCAACAACGGAGCACTCATCAAATGGACGAGAAAACTTATCTAATAACTAATTCTTCAATGTTTCATTCGAGCAATCTGCTACAGCTCAGAGGGGAAAATGGGGGGTTTGGGTGATGATTATTGATGCACCAGGATCGCGTATGTCAGACATTTTTGATTTACGCTCTATAAAATGTTTTGCTGGGGTGGGAATAGAGGGACTTTTCGCATTTACGTTACACACCTAGTTTCAAACCTCCACTCAAAGCAATTCTCTTTAGTCAGACGCATAAATACAAACTTCATCGCCTGTGGAGATGTTGAAAATGGTGTTTGATTCCAATTTTTGATGGAGATAAAAATATAGAACATTATGATATAATGTCAACCCCTGTAGCTGTAGGTCAAGCAGATATTTGTTAATGTCTTAAATTCATTATATTTCATGGATAGTTCATTCATCATATTTATTACTACCGAAAATACCAAAGATGATGACGTTTGTCAAATAAGACGTTTGAGAACGCCCGACTAATTTTTCAATGAAGACGTTGACTACCAAATGTTTCATCTTTTCAAATACTCTTATTATTTATGAATGTATTAATAAGTAACGAAACATTTCAGCTTATTGCCAACACCGTTAGATGGAACTACGAAATATCTAAGAATCAAAACACCCAGGTTTGTGGTTGTGGCTTTAACTGTTGTTACTTTCGTCGTGTTTTTTTATTTTTGAACCCATATTGTGTGTAGTGCCCCTATGATTTTGCCTGATGCTATCTACCGTTTTTTTTTAATTTGTTTTTTCCGTGCAAATTTTGTTTTCCATAATTCGATCCAGGTGATATTTAATTTCTAACACTGCATGTTTTGTTTCCTTTGATCAGATTTTCCGACTTTGCTAAAGCTAAAAACACCCACGTGGACGCAGGACCAGCTAAAGGAGGCCATCGACGCGGTCGTCACACAGAAGATGCGCTTCACCCAAGCCTCCGCAAGGTACGGTATACCCAAGGGTACGCTCTACGACAACATCCTAGGCAAGTCCAAGAGGATGGCCGTGCTAGAAGAGGCGGGTCTGACGCAGACCGAAGAAATGGCGGTGCTGGAATTCTGCTGCGACGTTTCGATCTCGCCGTATAACAGACGCACCAAAAAGTCGCTCTCGTCCGTATTGGATTTCGTCGAGAGACTGAGGAGGGTCCGGGATCCCGAGTTTATGTTCACCGGGCTCTCGGGCTTCAGGTGGTGGTGGGCCTTTTGCAAAAAGCACAGCATTGTGTCCTTGTACTACGAAAATAACGGTAACATTGGTTTGAACAATAGTTTATGATTCGATTAGGTGTTTTGTTACTGTTAATTGTGAATAATAGAGTTTAATTTTGATTCATTCAAGTTTTGGGAGTTTTAAATTTATCACATACTATCATTGATATTAAATGGCCAAGATCACCTTTGTACAACAAATGTGTCGAATCATGTTAGAACATAATAGGGTTCGTTGAATATACGGTATGTTCAAAAATTCCCCGTCTTCTTTATTTTTGAATAAATGAGATAGTGGCACTGTCCTCAGTATTTACTATTACTATTATAAGTAGAATACCACAATACAAAATTCACTTTGCTCGGGAACTTCTCTTATATAACTATTTATATTACTATACTAATAATTTTGATTTTATTAGGCTTTCAAATTGTTCTAGTGGAATGAAAAAGTTTGGTTTAGAAGGTTTTCTGCTTATTGAAATTTGTAAAATATGTATGTCTTGGCAACCAACCAGTACAGATTAGGGTGACTGATTATAGGTGACGGATGAGAAGTGACACATGACGAATGAAAAATGACAGATGACAGACGGTAAAAGACGGATGATAGATGATACGTAGATAGGTGGAGATTCTAAATAATTCGGATACACCACGATTCTCATATCAAGGCCTTAGTGTCACAAAAGCGTAAATAAATTTTTTTATAAACATTCCGGTGATTTTGGAATATTTTTCATCATTATCAAGTTTTTCAAATATTTGACATGGTCCCTGCATATCAAGCAGTTATTCATCTGAAAATATATATCCTATTCTGAACATTATGGTCGTTATTGATGAATTAATATGTAAAATTCAGTTATTTGTTTTTCTCAAATTTTATAATTTGTACTTACGCTTCTGTGACACTAAGTCGTCGATATTCAAAAAGAGGATTCATCTCCACCTTGATATTCCATTTGTAAATTGAGACGGGGGTATTTTTGAACAAACTGTGGACAATAAATTTCTTTTGTATGCACTTTTTTGTAATCATACGATCCACAAATTTTAACTTAAAAATGAGTATCCGAAAATTTCATTTATTACTGAAATCTCTACATCGTTTCAAATAACACAAAAACATGCAAAAATTAAATTCTTTTGTATACCCCGTATTTTCGAAATTCTCAAAATTGTTACGAGAAATATTTTCCTATTACCATAAGAGCGTACTAATTTTGAAGACACAGGTATCTTCTTGAAAATGAGAAAGTTCAATAACAAACATTTTGTATTGCCAAATTCGAATACTGATCAACAAAAGTGAAAAAAAAAAATTATTATCCAAATTTGTGCTAGAAATCTCTATATATATTCATGATGACTTTTTAATTTTTTAAAATGAAAAGAGTATCAGATAACAAGGTTTTGAATAATTTATTTTTTGAAAATTCCTGATTTTATGAGTTTTATGGTTTTTTTTGGTCAATGATTTCTAATGACAATAGTATTTTTATGTAGTTAGGCAAATAAGAGTACTTTTACTCTTGTGTAATCCCATATTTCACCTCAAGCCTTGTATACAAAATGAGATATTACATTTCGTTATTCAAAACGATGTAGAGAATTCATGAAGAATAACATTTTCAGAAAAATTTCTTCACATGAATTCGTGGTCAACTTGCTGCCAATCACTGTATATATTTTTCAAAATTTCTTCACAAGTTCTTCACATCACCCGTTTATTTTAGAAAATACAGGCAGCTGTTGTATTTTTCTATTTGTCCTCTATCTTTTATATCTACAAACCTTTTAGCAAAGACATCGACATCGAAAGGTGCCTTGCATTATGTTCAATGACATTTCTATTCGACATGTAATTTATTTACGGGGCCGAAATCGCTTCTTGATTTCCATTAACTGATATATTTGTGAGAAAAATTATATAGTGTATAGTTTCCCATTATATGATATTATGTATTATATTATGTGTTTATACAGTATTTTGTTTGAGTTAGTGGACAAACTATACAACCCTCTTGTTTTACCAGTTTCAAATAGTTTGGTTCTTATGGTTATTTATTGGAAACTATCAACTATTACTATAATGATTTTCCTAATTCACAATTAGTCAACTGGTATACATCAACTCCAAAATACTTGATAGGGGTGATTATGTTTCGGAAAGTCACTCATTATATTCTTCCTATGAAAAAAGAGTGAGACGAATAGAAAAACCTATATTTACAACTCTCGATTACCATTGTTAGCATCAAGAAATGTTTTGAGCTAGTATACCTCACTTATTGGAGAATTAATCAAAAGAAAATTTCCAAGTCATGATATTAATAATAAAAAATTGATTTTCTGCAAAAAGTATGCAATAGTTACTTCCGTAGGCAAGTCTCTAACAGAAAACAAATACTGTCCCCTACGACCGTTGAGTTGTATCTGTTAGATTCTCAGAAATACTTTCTACAAGAAATACTTTTGAATGCTCTCTAAAACTTACAGCCAAAATCATGTTTTTATTCTTGTAGAAAAGTTTTATTAGAATTTAACAGATATAATTTCCGATGGAATACCCAACTTATAGGTCAAGAAGAGTGTTGATTCTTCGTCTTCACGGAATTCACTTGAATTCAACAAAATTTCTGATCAAAGGCGTTTATGGAAAGTTGATGTAGTGTTTTCTGTTGAGTTTGGGTTTGCTTCGATAATAAGCCCAGACTGCTAGTCACAGATAACACTTCATGGCGCAGTCGGTAGAATATACCAAGTAATGGTAACCGCTTGAATATCGTACAAACGGAGTAGCAGAAGTACATAGTCGGTAAGTATATCTACCTACTACTGCCTGTCATTTGACGAAAATAATAATAATAGCGAGTTTCTTCATATTACTGAACACATTTTGTATGAGGGTTGCTACTTGGGTTGTGAGATAAACAAATAAAAACAAATGTTTATACGTTTCTTCAGGCAATCGCATCTTCAGGCGTTGAAAAACGTTGAGCTCGCAATTTCTTTATGATCTGCGAAAATGAGAGGGAATTATTGGGAGCCTAACAACGATTGCACAGCGGATGATCCATCAATTCGATGTTTTGACTGCTCAAAAATATTTTTGTTTGAGCTGATGTGTGAGAGCTTGCATTGTCGTGGTGGAGAATGATTTTGGGAACTCTGATTTTTCCGAACACACTTCTGGCGAACAAATGCCGGTTTCCTATTCAGAATTGGCCGTCCTACGTTGCTCTAACGGAACTGTGGCGATATGTACAGTCATTCCGAAAAAACAGACGAGAATTTGTTTTTTAAGTGCTTCGTGCACAAACAACTTTTGTTGGATTTGGAAAGACCCATACAGTCGATTGATGTTTAGTTTCGGGTTTATATGTATAGATCTATGATACGTCACCTGTCACGATCTCAAACCAATCGACTGGAGCTTCTTTTTTGGGCGAGTCAAATTATGCGGTATCCATAGCGAACACATCTTTTTGACGGTCCAATGTTCATGCAATATTGAATGCATAGTAGTGGAACTGATCCCCAAATATGCCTCAATCTCACGGTACGTCACATGACGATCTTACAATATCAGTTCACGGACAGCATCGATGTTTTCTGGACAGGAAATTAGTCCTATAGCAAAGTGCGACCACGATCAAATTCGGAAAACCAGCGAAACACGATGGCTCAAAACGGTCCTTCTTCACCAAAAGTCGAAGCGAGTTGATCCACACACTGCTCCACGTCAAATGTCATAGAGAATCATCGCAAGAAAAAGTTCACTATTTAATTCCATTTTTTTACCAAGATTAATGTTCCAAGTGTCTGTAACCAAAACAAATAGCACTCGCATGACAACACGTTCTGAGTGTGTTCAACATTGAAAATGTCAAACTTTACGATGACAATGTTAGATTTTTCATATTCACATCAATGTTGCCACATCTCAAAACAAGTAGCAATCCTCGCATGGCGAAGTAAAAATTCTTTTAAGTATTAGTGGACGCTCACAAACCAAAGTCGATCAGAATCAGAAATTTTGTTGATATTGACATAATATCAAAGAAAAATTGTCTTTCTGCTCAAAGGCAGCCATGAAGACTTCGAAACTAATCACCTCCTGCTATGTAAATAATTTGAAATAAGATACATTCCAAATGAAAAGAATGCTTCCATAGCCGCATTCCGTGCTCATTTCACTCCATACATTCGTAGATTATTATTTGTGTGAGTACATTGCAACTATTATATAGTTTATTATTGATAATGGAACGTTTGTGCTCGACAACTGAGCTATATTTATATTAATTATTATACGGCTGACTCTTGTTATTGTTGCATGCCTCGATCGACGGCAACATGCAACATTTTATTTTTTATTGTTAGTTTTAGTTAGTAACGTCCTTAGTTATTATTCATATAATATTATATATTTTTTTATTATTATAGAAACGACATTATGAATATAGAACGACGAAATTACACGGAAAGTATAGATGTGCCGCATTTAATCCATCATTAGAGTCATTCCTTTGTGGTAAATGTTTATAATACTCAGCTAGTGTATCCTCCCAGCCATTTTCATGCTTATTAACTAATTTTATTATTTTTCGTCGAATTAGGTGGACGGTTGTGATTTTACCGTTAAATGATATGTGAAATGCCGAACTTGAAACTGGAAAATAATCGGGAATTAGTTCCAAGGATATGCACAAAATAAAAATCATTGTTATAAAGCTGAAGTTGGTACGAACTTCATGGAAGTTGGAGAAGTTTTGTAAAAAAAAAACTCCAATTTGGTACCTAATGCTAATGATTCGAAAAGAGCAATCAGACTTGATTTTCAATGTTTGGTAAGTCGTAAGGTAAGGGCACCAGCAATTGACACCACTAGACAACAATTTGAACAAAAAAAATTATTTGTGGCTATAATTTAGAATGTAAGCATGTCTTGTAAATTTTCCTAAGTAGTTTATGCTTTGACTGGACTCTGGTTTTGAGTAAAGGAAAATACGACATCGACAAAAAAATTCAATTAAAAAAATGTCGATCAAGGTACCAGTTATTGACAGTTTTTTATGTTCCATTGATTGACACACCAAATAATTACACGAAATAAATACAATATTTATTGTTATTAATACAGAAATATACTGAACATGCTATGCTTCGAATATATCTATATTTCTGGAAAAAACATATCCAATTCTGTCTCCAGAATTTTGTAAATCTGTCTGAAAACATTAGTTTCGACCAACTTGATGGATGATTTTTCAGTAATGGATTTGAGAGACGTAACTTCATTCATCATTACATGAGTATTTTTTCTGCACATATCTATAAAAAAAACACTTCTCTTCCCTCCTCTTCTTCCTTCTTCTCTTTCGTCTTCTGGAGCAGTGAAACTTCCATCATCATCCAGGCTATCACCACTTTCTTTCCACTCTTCATTATTTTCAGATAAACTTTCAGATACGTTTCAATTTTTTTGGTACTCTTTTGGATCTTCATAGTTTTTTTCTCTAAAGCTTTTACCTCCATAGCATTTTTCCCAGATCTTTTCCTCTTTTCCTTTCTTCTGTTCGCTTCTGCGTATCTTCGTCTTTTCTCTTTTATGATATTTTTCTCTTGATCATTTTTTGCCAGACTTTTTTTCTCCATAAAACGTTGGGCCACACATCCAACGACTTTCGGACGACCAATTCCCCAATTTGTATTGATACTGTTGGCTATATAACTTCCCTTTTCGTCGTTTATCCCAGCATTATTAACACTTTTGTCTCCCTTAAAACATTAAGGCAACAAAAATAAAAAAATATCGTCTAGTGGACTTAACAATTTTCTTTAAAATCACAGATAATCTTGATGTGATTGAATCTGCTAGGGATGCCGGATACTTTGTTTTTGAAGATTTCTTAGAAATATTGGTAATATAGTCTTATTATTCACAATAAAGTGAGCAAGCATCAATCACTAGAACACTGTCAATAACTGGGGCTCTTACCATAGTCCGTAGTCAATATGCATCTTCAAAAATACTGTTCATGTTGCAATAAACAAAAACATTTCAGAATCAACTCTCTGTAACCCTTTAAATTATTTCGTTCGATCAATTCTTCCACGTTTTCAGTTTCCTCGCCAAGCTCTGCCAATTTCAAAGCTGTTTACAATTCCAGTAGTTCTTCCTAAATTTTCTTCATTTTGATAGCTTTTTCAATTTCCAATCTTTCCACAATAAAAGCTCGACTGCCATGACTGCTCCTTCTTGACTTTGTTGTTGTTTTTGAGTTTCTATTTGGTTTTCGACTATCGCTATACCTTTCCTTTCAATCTCACATCTGTTGTTTTCTTTCCTTTCATTATTTGGCTATGCCTCAAATTCATTTCAGATTCACTTCCGTTTATTGCAATTTCACAGATTCAAATAACTCTACAGACCATATAGCATCGTTCAACTGAAAACACATTGTTCTTCCGGCTCGAAGGACCATATACTATTGTTTATCTGGCTCGAAGGACCACATACTATTGATTACCTGGTAGATGAATAAAAATGATGTTCTTCAAATACTTATTAACAGTAGATAACACCTTCATTTATACCACGACAGACAGCTAGATTACATATACAGTATTACAGACCTAAAACTTTTTGTATTTTCTTCGTATGTTCCTCTCATGAATTACTGCGTTATTGCAGTAGGAAAAATCTGGACCCGCTAAAAATGTACAACTTTCATAATTTCTAACACAAAATTCAAAACTGGCCACGTGTCCGAATGATAAGATATTTTTGAACTTCATCATTTCTAATTTGCCAGATTTCAAGTGACATTTTAGTGGAAAAATTGTGTATTCAATACAAAGTCTCACGATACTTGATGAAAACATACATTCTTATTATATGAATGAAGATATTTTTATATGCAGTTTCTGTTCTTATACAGGGTGTCCCGAAACTATGGTGCAAAATTGAAACAGAAGATTCCTCTTGAAAAATAAATAGGACTTTCCTAATATTTCTCTTCTCAAATGTCGTCCGTGGCAGAGATACAGGGTGTTGAATATGAAAAAATAAAAGTGATTTTTATTCATAACTTCGACAGTTCTAAAAGATTCTAATAGGTGCTTCATTTCGAAAAAGAAAATACATTTTCAGTTGTTACCAGTGGCATACTAGAAGGGCATCATGGTCCCTTTTCTTCCCTATTTTTTACACCACTGGTGAAATCAGTAAAATTAATAAGTTTTTGCATTCCCCTTTCAATTTTGAGTAAAAAATGTATACCTGTTTCATTTCAGAAAATCAACTAAATTTGAAGGTATGCCTTTCTTCAATGGGTGCTCTATTTTTGAAAGAAACCAGTTAGATGTTATTTGGATCAGTAATTGAGGTTGTAAAATTAATTTCTGCCGAACAAATTTTTCGTTACTAGTATGTTTTCATTCATGAAAGTGCAATTATCTTGAAAACGGTTAGTTTTTCCGGATTCAAACAAGTATACATTTTTACTGATAATTGAATGAGAAATGCGAAAAGTATATAATTTTCCTGATTTTACCAATGGCGTAAAAAATAGGGGAGAAAAGGGACCATGATGCCCTTCTTGTACGCCACTGGTAACAACTGAAAATGTGTTTTCTTTCTCGAAATAAAGCACCTATTGAACACAAATACTCTTTAAATTTTTTTTGAGAAATTTTCAGAACTGTGGAAGTTATGAATAAAAATAACTTTTAATTTTTCATATTCAACACCCTGTATCTCTGCAACGAACGACATTTGGGGAAAGAAATATCAGGAAAGTCCTATTTATTTTTCAAGGGGAATCTTCTGTTTCAATTTGGCAACATAGTTTCGGGTATATCGAAATACTGGTTCTGATTTTTATGAATGTCCACCATATACGTGACAAGGTTGGATAAGAAATAACCTTATTTCTTTTGAAACAGCTCGAAAGCTCCTTGCTTCAGCTTTTTATTTGATGATTCCTTGGAGCTCTATTCAATCCAACAAGCGATATCTCGAAAAAGTTTTATTTTATAAGATAAATAAACATATATTATGATTCATCGTTTATTTATTTTACAGTACAATAGGAAACGTTGAATAAAACTAAAATTAAAATTTTGCCTTTCCTGTGTAGGTATGGAACAACTATAGTTCAATGATTAAACATGCAAAAAATTACCACTCTTGCATTTTTCATGTGTTCAGAAAAGAACAAAAGTTTTTGTATATAAGTTTTTACGAAAATAAATTCGAGATTAGTTATGATGCAATTCAGTGAAACTCAGCTTGGATTTTTGCATAAGAATTAGGAAATCCAAACAAGTTTCACATGCCTCCAATCTCGAGAAGCTATTTCCTTCTACCTCCTACAACCTGTGACAATCCATCAAGGAATGACCCAAAATGTTGTCATCGCTTTGTATCATATACTTTAAGCAATAATGTACGTTTGCCAAAATCGGAAATATATTATGTTTGGGGCAGTTGGTTTTTGTACTGATAGTTGTTTAAATTTCGTTCAATTCTCGTATTTTGTTTATAAGAACTTTTGCGTTGTTACTCAATAAAGAACTATTAACTTTAATTAAACGCTTTTATTTAATCCCACTCAATTAGAAATAATGATTCATTGTTAATTGTTTAATTAACAAAAGTTATGGAGGCATATACCATATTGAAAGAATAGATAATAATATGACATAGAGAAAGACGTACTTTATTTGACTATGTTGATGTAAGTAAGTATATATTTATGGAGGGTCAGGTTGAATGTCTCATATATAAGCGGAGAAAACAGTATGGATGAAAGCACTGCCAACATCAACAAATTAAATTGATTGAAAACCATGCCAATGTATCTAAATGTTTCATCACAGAATAGAATCTTGCGTTTCCTAACTTTTTCTTTGAATCGATTATTGAGCAAATCGCAGGTGACGTTAAAACCACGGAAATTCAAATAAAATGATCTCTTCAACCTGCAGATCCAATAGTTCTGGCAACTTTTTTTATAGTTTGGAGAGTTTAATTGTATCAGTCAGTTTGCCTCATGAGATAGAATATGAATGCGAGTCAAAAAGTACAAAGTAATTATCCAACAGAACTTCCAGACCTACGTCTTCAATACTTCTTGAAAAGTTTAATCAATTTGTTTTAGCCTACAAACATTTTTCAAACCTGAAAGAGCCAGAATTCCCCTTTCCTCTCCACATTTCCTGGCATCACATTCGCCATTCGAATAAATGATTATCAAATCTTTTTTATTGGAACGGTTTCTCTTTTTCACTTATCAACTTGATAACTTCCAAGAGCCCCCAATTCTGTTCTTCCAATCAATCAGATACTAAAAGCATATCTTTTTGCGGGATTATGATGTTCCTGTATTTCTCATCATTTAATATAGGATTTCATGATTTTACGGATCCTTTTAAATATCTGTATTATTCATTTAAACCGTGTGCAAGTTACATCTGGTAACTTATTTTGTTAATATATTGAATAAAATATTGTGGGTTCTGACCTCTCCCGTAAATTAAACGCACTACAAGTATGTTTCCGCTGTTCTTTCGGAGAAGATATCTGTATCTCGTTGGCTCATCACTATTTACCAGGTTTGCCGCTAGATGCCGTAACACAACATAACTGCAGTTATCAGGATTCGGGTATTTTTGAAATGTAATAATTGGGTTTGTAGAAATGGGTTCAATGATGCAGTTTTCAGAAATATATTTCTAGAATAGAATAAATTCAATTCTATTTTTTCCGTCAAAGGTAAGCCTCCTATATCCTGTGTATGAAAATAATCTGCAGGATGTGGGAAAAAAGTATTTTTCAGAATCATATATTCAATAGTCCTTGACTTTTTGCTGTAGGTATGTCAATGTACAGGGTGGCCCATCAAAAACCTACCGCAAGGCATTACAACAGGCTGGGGAAAAACTTTTTAGTAGTAATATCCCGACAAAATGCAGAATTTTCGAAAATTACTTTCGCCTTGCTGGCACGAAAACTGTGTTGCTTAGAAACACCACGAGAGAGCTTGCTCGAGTGGTGTTTTCTACAGCAACACAGTTTGAGTGCCTGGCAAGGTGAAAGTATTTTGGAAATTCTGCATTTTGAAGGGATGTTCGATCAGAAAATTTCACGAATACATTATATTAGACTAAATGCATATTGCAAGAACGGTCCATCTTGTGTAACCAATGTCAGTTTCTATATTTACTGTGATTGTCGTAACTATGGAAATGTATACACAAGCTAGAAGCGAAACACCGTTTTGAAAATACCACGGGCTGGAGGAAGTGTTTTCAAAAAGTCCTGTTCTCATTGGATCGAAATGAGAAAATTATGGCATTTGATTGGTTTATATAATATGAGGGAAATTGTCGACAGAATCAAAAAACACTAAGTATGATTTTCAGGGGGACAACTTTTGACGAATAAAAACTAGGTACTATACGAAAATATTTCACCTCAGAACTTGTATGTCGATGATACAGTTACCGCAACAAAAAGAAAAAAAAATATTTAAAATTTCACAGAAAATTTTATTGTTCATAAAGGTACCTGCATCCTCCCAAACTCAAATCGCACTATCCACATTTTGATTATATCCTTTCGTATACGAGGGAAGTGAAAAAATTTTAAAATGGCCCAAGAGTAAAATAAAGCAGTGACTTATAATTTAGAGAGTGTTCCAAATTTCAAATAACAGCCTCCTATTCCGAAAACGAGTTTTTTCTGTTTTTTTTATCTCACCGCCCTATGTATTATTGAGGATTTGTAATATTAGAGTAGACCCATCATTGATTATTATCTAGACGACCAGATAAACTTAAGTTTCGCTCAACTGTCATCTAGAAAATTGCATTAATCGTACTTAGTGCTGACAAAACCTCATTTCTTGTGACCACTCAGACAACCCTGTCTACAAAAAGAATATAGGTTTGTTCTGGTTTCAAAAAATACAAGTTAGCATTATGCGCGGTTGAAAGAATGTAAGCGAATTTGAATTTCAATTGCATTCTTCTGATCAACTGCGCATGCTATAAAAGTATCTCGAAGAGGCTTTCGAAACCTGACGAAATATTTAAAGTTATCCCGGATGCGATTTTACAAAATATACTTAATGCCAGCACAAAACCCCGCTCACAGTCGAACGTCATCATAAAATCGGAAAATATACGCGGCCCCAGCACGCCGTAACTGAATAAACTTGACACCAGCGACACCAAAGTGTTGGAATCAATTAGCATAAAGGCAGCTGCATGCAAACTGAGTTGAAAATGCGTAACCAATCTAACCTGACCTGACTAACCTAACGTTGACAGAATAACCATACCTATACTTGATCTGTTTTGGGGGTCGGCGTTTTGTGAAATTGAAATCTAATCGACGTTGGTGCCGAAATCAGTGAGCTTTTGTAGCGTGAGTATTGTTCACAAAAACTCACAGTTTTCAGCTCCTTGGTGCCGTCGTATGTGAGAATGTCTAAATATGCGCTGGTAACGAGTATATTTAGTAACAGCATGCTGATGCCGCGTATATTCGAGGAATTGATGATGACGTGCGACTGTGGGCGGTGTTTGAGCAGGCGTTGAGTATATTTTGTGAAATCGCAACCCGGATGTGCAGTTCGGCTTCTGGAGAGGTCACAACTCAACCTTCCAGATGGTTAGAATTGTACACAGGGTGAGTGATTAAGTATTTCATCAACAACGTAAAACAGCCATGATGCTTTTAGATATGGTCAGCAAGATGCTGTGGGTATGTGTGCAACACACTGATACTGATCGAATCGTATCTATAGGATATTTCATAGTAAGATTAAATAACAATCTCTCGTCAGAGTATGAAACAGAAACAAGTGTCCAACTAGGTTCGTGCTTGTCACCCCACTTGTTCTGCAGGGTGGCAGCTGTAGCGCAGATCCAAATTCATTTGTATCGTGATATCGTAGCATATTTAGATGAGATCAAGATCGAGGAAAACGCGATCAAGATCGTCAACTTCTCGAAAGAATATCGTCACTCGAAAATTGTTCGGAATTTGAGGATCAAAAAAAGCGAAGTCGATTGATATATTCGGTTGAATACGCTACGAGAAATCAGTGATTTCTACCCCATTCCAACGAACCAGGCCTATAGAGGCAATTGATGATTAGTATGACCAATCTGTGAATCCAATATTTTGCCGCTAGCCTTTTCATCGTCATTTCATTTCATCGTCATTACACCACGTGTTGCTTTCATCCAGTCTCTGTATAAAAACCTTACTCCACGTCGTTGAATAATCAGGGATACTACTCTCTACTATTATTGATGACAAATTGACTTGGTCAGATCATATAGATCAACTATGTAACATATTCTTCAGCTCCCTATATTTGTTTTCACAATATTAGGAAATACTTGCAATGCAAACATCTGAATCGCCATTCACAGGCTCAGACCAGTGTTTGATATCAATGGAAGAAAACAAAGGACCAAACATACTGGGGATCTAATCTTAACCTAATCCTCAACTTCTAAATTACAAGCTTATTAGCATGCACTGCGGTCTAAGAAAACACCACCACACAATGGAAATGAAATAGAGAAATCGTGGAGTGCACACTTTTGGTGACGAGGAGGAAAAGCCTCTCAAATCATCTTTGAATGCGACACACTGCACAACAGGGGCAACACAATATTTAGACAAATCAACCTAGAAACAGGTATGCATCTAAAAAAACCTAGTAAACAAGACTACTGAATCTGGTGAAAGACACAGGTCTATTTAAGTAGGAATCACTGACGACAGAACAATACAATAGATCCGGGAATTTTGTTCAGCCTTGAACTAAACAACGTATGAGGATTAATGAAATGAAGACATTTTATATTATATAATTAGAAGATAAACCAAAGAGAATGTTCCACAACACAACCTCATCTCACGTGACTTCTCTGGTCTGTGATACAATGTAAAAATTTTCTAATTGAATGAAAATTATCATCATTATATCGCTGAGAGCGAGTTGTACAACACAAGTTCAGCAACAGTTCAACTAAACTGAGTTCAGTCTCTAGGGAACTAGAAATTTCAATGGCTTACCTAAGATGTCTAAAAACCCTGGTGTTTGCACTTACACCTGTAAAACTGTGGGATCAAACAGAAGACACCTGCCTACTTGATTATGCTTGATTTTTGATGATTTTGGCTTAGTACCGAACACACTACGAGAGGGCCGACTCAGTTATTGTTATACACAAGGTGCTCATATTTTCGTACCAAATTTTCATCCATGACCAGCGGCATGAAAATAGAATAGACATCTCACCGCCAATACCGCCTGACCGGTGGTGATAGTGTTCGAGGTTTGTTTGGTTAGGACAGGACTGTTGATAGTAGTTTGATTTGAGTGAGGTGAGGTGAGGTTATTGTTGATAATTTACGCAAAGGTGCCTACAGAATATGGGTAAATGTCGGATTTGTACGAAATTTTCACAGATGGCTTAAAACGTAATAAAAACACTTTATCAAGTAAAAACTTTGCGCGAAAACATCTTTTTCAATTTTTTTGGAGAAATATGTATAGTATGTCGGTACTTGCTTCCAAAACACTCAAATATTTTCTGTCAGATATCTGCCTAAACTAAGGAGAGAATAAGGGGTTTTTAATGAAATTTCTGTCTCTCTCCTGAAGCCTTCAGACTTTGTCTGATATTTTCAAACAAACTCAACCCCGAGTTACTTTGGAGTGCTTCCCGAAGTTTTCTAGAGGTGGCGCTGCGGCTGTCTTCTTACGAGACTCAGCATCCACCTCAGAGAATCATTTCAAGTATCAGTGAATTGCATGGCATGACCAAGGACGTCGACGACTGCAAATGTTGTCGGACCTACCTTACACTGAAGAGAGGCAATACACCTCGAAACCGGTATGTAAGTGGTCAAGTCCTTGATCATGTCAGGCAGGATTCTGCTACTTGATACAGAAAGCATTTGTGGCTGTCTCCCAGATTCTAGGGAGAACGCTGCACAGATATCTGTCAGATATAATTCAACGTCCGTCGTGGTATTAGCCAGGGAAGTAGTTGTTTTCTGTCAGGTATCTGCCTAAACTAAGGAGAGAATAAGGGGTTTTTACTGAAATTTCTGTCTCTCTCCTGAAGCCATCAGACTTTGTCTGATATTTTCACTCAAATAATCCGTTATATGCATCTATCCGATAGAAATACACTGTGTTGAACCGCAAATACTTTGTGTAGGTTGTGTGCGAGCGCAGCAGGAACCTGCTTTGATTTCACTTTATCATACCAATTAGTGATCGGATTACCAGCAACTTGGATAGCTAGGTTAGTTAGGTTAGGGTGTCTCCTTCATTCACGATAAGTATAACTAGGACTTTGGATTCGTGTTTAGGAGACAAAACAACGTGATTTGGGCATTTTTTATCAAACATGTATACACATGCGCGCGCACATGTGCGTTAATATGCGCACAAACATGCGTAAGTAATGTAAACGCAGAAAGAAATTCAGCGTTCGGCTTCACATAAATAAAGACTTTTTAAGTGAAAGAACTACAATCCACACACCTAAAATGAGATTGGGATTGTTCCGGTTCCGTCAGGTCTGGTCAGTAAGCAAGGTAAAGGTAAGTTTATCCTGTCGATAAACTTACCTTTACCTTGCTTACCGACTAGACCCGACGAAACCCGAAAGTACGTTCTATTATTAATAAAGTAGTATTTATTTTTGTGAAGCTGAACGCTGAATATCTGCGTTTACAGTACTTACGCATGCGTGTACGCATATTAACGCACATGTGCGCGCGCATGTGTATACATGTTTGCGTACATAAAAAATAGTTTTCGTGATTCCATCACGTTCTTTAAACTCTGCCAGTCTGCATTCATTTCGAAACATAATGAGTACCAACATTTTGAATTTGCAGTTAATGTTTGAAAAATTTGGGATCTATATCTACTTATTTATAAAATATCTCATGATAGTGAATTGAATATTTCTGAAATCAAATTGCCAAGTCGCAAAATTTGCTTTGCTGTTACGAGAGAGCTGTCATTTGCCATTCAAAATGATTGCATGTCTATTTAATTCTTGTGGGCTACTTCACTCTTAAATTGCTACAGCAATATTTTTGAAGTATTTTCGGCCTGACAGTGCATTTGAACCAAAAAGATACAATGAAATACCGATTCCAATGAATTTTGTTTATGTTTTAAAAATTAGTGTCAGCATTCTTTTAAAAAAGAAAAATGTGAAAATGACCTTTCCGCGGAAGAATTTCAATGTATATTTCATTTCTATCATGTTTGAAGCCATCTGTGGAAATTTCGTATGAATTCGACATTCACCCATATTTCCTACTCTTTCCGAAACTACAATAACTACACGAATTATATCACAACTATATCAGAAATTCAAAATTACTACGGAAATTAGACTAACATAATAATAATGTCAAATGTATGACGGCTTCAATAGTTTTTGAAGAAACCAATAAGATAACAGAATTAAAATAAAAGTCGTGAACGCAAAACGCAGTTATGCGTAAGCTGCCTAACAGTTTTCTGTCAGCGATATTCGCGAAATGCGTTCCCGTTAGAATTAAGGCGCGAAACTGTGTAATGGTGATCAGCCTACAAATTCCATAAGAGACCATAGTGTTCAATTTTATTCTTATTCAAATTTGAATAAATTGCTGAAGATGTCGATAATTGAAATATGTTAATCAAACATTTTCATATACGTAGTCATTGCCACTTTTTGCCTAATTCTATGTTTTCAATGGGAAAATTATGTAAATATACTTTGTTCTTGGTACTATTGATGTTGCATTAAGCATTGGGGCACTGAGCAAATACGCCTATTGTTTGGATTGCTTAATTCTGCCGCCATTTCAGTTATTATATTCTGAAACTATGAACATGAAGGAATATCACCAGACTCAATTTAATATCCAAAACTCGATTAGTTCAGAAAACAGATGAAATAGATACACTAGCTCTTATGGCAAAACAAGACTTAGCAACATTACATCAGTTCAACGAAATAAGTATAGGTGTCGCACTTTTCGCGCAGGTCGCGAATAAGCACAACGTAGCGGAGAATCGGGAACTAAAACGTAATCCAACAGGTGGTTCCGTCCGAAAAGATCAAAACAAAATCGAATCGTTGCAATCACCAGGGTTTTTAGATATCTTAGGCTTATCCCTAGCAACTGAACTCAGTTCACTTAAACTGTTGGTGAACTTGTTTCGTACAATCCGTCCTCAGTTTCACTACCCCTCATAAACAATACAGCGTGATTCGTTCAATAACTTTTCTTAGGAGTTTGTTGTCTCTATATCTACTATGTTTCAATGGGAGCAATAATATTATCACCATGTAGGCCAACCCTGGAAGGAAAACGGTACTAATTTGGACATGTCTTCTTCTTCCTTCCAGCAGACAGCTATCAGTACCAGTTGCAGTCGATGTGGCAAAAATGCTGGAACACAAATCAAAGTCTGGTCCACAACTTGCGCTTCCGAGAAAGAGGTCCCCTCAAATCCTGGAGACCAGAGACTATGGCAGAGGCAATTTTTTCGGTACTCAAAGAGGGATTGTCCTTATCCCAGGCAGCCAGGAAATACGATATTCCATATCCTACGTTCGTGTTGTACGCCAACAGGGTGCATAATATGTTGGGACCTTCCGCAGATGGTGGCTCTGGTAAGTTTTATCATTAATGTGATTGCATTTCGAATCAATTGTTGCAAAGTCAAGAACATTTCGGTTCATCTTGGGTAATGTACTTCTTGAAATGACTCGAAAATTCCGCGAGCGCTGTACGAAGTTGAGTGCGATGGGTAACCACATGCCGTATTGGAAAATCAAGTGTGATGTGAGTTGTCTAGATGCCAATCCCGACGTCTGGTGCTGGCTTGGAGTGAGCACCGACCACTCGGGTGGTGCTGTAGGTTTTCCGGGTTTTCCTACAGCTGAAAAGTGAATACACCACCAAATATATCAGTAAATCGCCCCGGAGCGCCACGGCAATAATACTAACAGCTACGTCGGAGCGTGGCGCACACTGTACGGCGTCTGAGTATGGGGCTAAAGGTCCCGAGTTCAAGCCGCAGTCGGAGCTGGGATTTTTTCAATTTAATTTCACCAATTAAATTGTCAAAATCTCGTGGCTTGACTGTGGTGAGTCCTGCACGATTCACTGTTGCGTTCAAATTAACAGTGCTGCTCCTAAAGTGGCGTATGGGGTTAGTAACACAGCCCACCCAGAACACATAGTGGCTAATGATCTTAGCAATCGATGCCACTACAAACTCCAAGAGAAAAAAAATCATAATAATAATAGCCGTCCTCTACTCGCACAGGCTACAACTTTGGGTACACTCTCGGAGTGTTTATGAGGGAGTATTATTACTATTATTTAATTGTTTTATTTTGTAATTTCTTTGAAGGATTTAAAAAGAAGCAATAACTTGCAGTACCACATATAGAAACTAGGTATTGCAGATTCGAGTAAATTAGAGCGAAATTAATGTTTTTTAGAAATTTCAAAGGTATATAGTTTCTAATTTTGAAAAGAACGCCAATCAGTGGGGCTATTTTATTTCTGATTTTATCATCATCATATATAAGCCTAAAAATGTTATTGTTTGCTGATTATTTATATTTTTACCATTTATATCAATTGGAAAAGTTGGAATATCTACAGGGTGGGGCAATAGTGCGTCAGAGTCCGATTGCTTGAGTTCTAAGATAGTTAGGACGATAATTCAAAAACCAAATATAACTAGAGAACTGTGTCTATATCTAGAAATTATTGTCGGATATACAGGGTGAACCAAGGAAAATCTACAGGGTCAATTATTTTTTTCAAATGAAATGCTATGTACTTCAATCCATTTTTTCAAGCATTTTAGTGGTCTCCATCTACACCTCCAATATCCTTTACTATCTCCCAACCACTTTCCAATTTCCGGCAATAATTCAAGCACTTGGGAGATTATAAGTGATTATTGCAGATAGCATTATTGTTACAAAAAAAAATTATAACTCCCAAGTGGTTGGGAGATAGTAAAGGATATTGGAGGTGTGGATGGAGACCACTAAAATGCTTGAAAAAATGGATTGAAGTACATAGCATTTCATTTGAAAAAAATGCAATTGACCCTGTAGATTTTCCTTGGTTCACCCTGTATATCCGACAATAATTTCTAGATATAGACACAGTTCTCTAGTTATATTTGGTTTTTGAATTATCGTCCTAACTATCTTAGAACTCAAGCAATCGGACTCTGACGCACTATTGCCCCACCCTGTATACACACCCTTTTTGAAATAAAGATTTGTTAAAACCCAAATAAAATTTTATCAATATCCTTTTTTATTCTAATTGTTATTTCATTATAATAAATGAAAAAATAAATTATTAAGATTCCATAATGTTACCATAACCATTAAATTGAAAATGTTAGTTTGTATACATAAGTATATAATTTTTTTCACATTAAGTTAGTTTAAAACCTCCAACAATAAACAACAACTCCTGTACTTGTTGAAGCTCAGTATAGCTTGTAGTTAGTAAAATTTGCGGACTATGGACATTTTGAGAAACTGTTAGAGAACAACAGTAGATTTATTTGAGTTCGGACTCGGTATAGAAACTTTTCACCAATGAACATCGACTTTTTTTTTTGTTAAATATCTTTGTCATAATGACAAATCAGGGAATCATCCGTAAACGAGTCGAAGTGCATAGAATAAAAAGTGAGGGTCCAAGTACTCTGTCTTGGGGAACACCAAATTCATTCATTAACTGTTTCTACAGATTCTCTTTTACAACATTTTACGTGTTATCAGTTGTAATATCACAAGAGAGTGAGAATAAAGTGAAAATAATTTGACAGATTTTTCGAAAACTTGTTGCCAGGCAATAGACACGTGAGCCCGAAGGGCTCGAGTGGCTATTGCCAAATGGCAACAAGTTTGAGTATGAGTATGAGTATGAGTAGTTGATTAAGCTCTTCATTCAAGAAATATATTCTTTCACGAAATGACGTGCGTAAATGCTAATTTTTGTTCCGCCAGTTAATTTCTTCTATTGGTTTTTCAGACCTGCGACCGAAAGGAAGAGGCAGACCACAAAGAATACTTCTTGGAGTTTGGCCAGATGAGCATATTAGAGGAGTTATACGAGCAGTTGTCTTCAGAGATTCCCATCAAATCAAGGAGGAACCCCACTTGACGTCATATCCTAGATTACATGTAAGTAAATTTGGTAAATAATTTATTACGAATTACAGATTCAGACATTTGTTATCCTTCATAAATTAAAGCAATAAATAAGGTATGAAAGCTCAAACTGGTATATCTAATTTGATATGTTACATTTTAGAAATACTTTTGTAGTTTCAACAAAATGAAGCTCACATTGAGATCATGCACACATCTCACAACTGATCATAGAATCAATCCATTAAATTTAAATTATTTTTTTTGAGAAAATATATAAGGTAAGCTCGGGTAAGTGTGAATTTGGGGCAAGTGTGAGTTTGCTCGCTATCTTCGCTAAACCGGGCGACAGCCCAATGCCATCTATTGACGAATAGCCTACACTCGTAATAAATCCATAACCATCATATAAAATACAAAAGAGATCTTGTGAAATACAAATATTTTCCCCAATTTTCTAACCTACAATTCATCAACCCGAACGAGTATAACGACTTTATTTCAAGCTTTGAGTGTATTATTAAAATCTAAGGTAAGAATCCATTTTATACACTTTTCATGTGCCTAAACAATCAATGAATCTGACTTTAGATTGCCGTTTTTTCATGAAGTTGTTTTTTTTTACATTTTTCCATTGCATGTCATACTTACCCCAAAATTAAATGTTATTGGGGATAGTGTGACCTATCTGTCGGGGTAAGTGGGAACCTGGTTCATTTGGCCAATCTAAACAGTAATATTTTTTCAGCTATAGTACGAAATTATATACGGAAATCTCAGAGAGCCAAACAATATACCTGGCCAGATGTGGAAGACACTGATACATTTTCTGAGGATGAAATATCAACTGTGCTTCCATCACCACCCGTCAGAAGATGGGGATCAATGAAATTCTCATTCGATTTTTCAGATTTCTACCTGTTAATTTTTCTCTTCAACAAATGTTCACTTTCACGATTATTGTTTATTTTTTTCCAATGGGGCATTTCAAATTCAATATTGAAAAGTTCCTATGTTTTGAATAAAGATATCTCGAAACAAATAATTTGTGGTGAAATTTCCTTTACTATTTACTCACACCTGCCCCTAAGAGAGATTTACGTGCATTAATATCTTTAAATTTGGCCAGAATCACACTTGCCCCAAATTTCCGGGGAAGTGTGACCTATGGAGATATACATCTGAATATATAAATAAAATTCATAGAATACGTTTTTCAACAGTTTTCTGTAGCGTATTACAAAGACTGACCTTCGAAGTAAATACCTGCAAAAGTTCATTGTTATATTAATTCAGGTTCATCAGATGGACTAAATTCAATGCGAACTAATGAAAATCACGGTCACACTTACCCGAGCTTACCTTATTTATATATTTTGAATTCAGTGATTTATATAAATTTTTTTATGTTTTCGGGTATTTAATTGAAGTACTTTATGATTGACTCTTTTTTGGCCAAATACAGAGTTATCAGAATAACGATGGAAGAAGTTATGTTGTCTTATATGATAATATGGTAATCGTGAATTCCTAAATTTCTGATCGATATAAAATTAGATTTCATCATTTTATTAATAATAAGATATGATATATTTTGAGGGAGTCCATTGTATAATAATGTTCCTCCAAAGAAAATGTGTTTGTCATTGAATAAAGTTGATTTGTTGGAGAGTCAAATAGTAGACGATAAAGGGGTGAGATTCCGTGATCCATAGAATTCTGAAGTCGACATTTATGTCTCTTTCTCTCCCATGAATTCAACGATGATACGTTCTCACTTAATTGATTGACTATAGAATTCTGTGGTACATGAAATCCCACCCCAATACTTTTAAAGCTTTTCTGTAAACAGCGGATATTTTATTAAAATCAGTTTGAGAGCAAGATCCCCATATACTTAATCATGAAATGTTTGATTCTGCTGAGAATATATTAGCTATTTAATAATAAGGAGAGCAAAACCTCAATGTGTTGATAAACAATTTGAAGAGTCACAAGGTCTAAAGAAAATGTGGATATATTGAATTATTATATCAGAATGAAATCAAAATTTCATCAAACTAGAGATATTAAATCCTTACAAGTAAATGGCAAATCATCAACAATAACCTGGGAATCGCATGAAAAGATAGCAAATGAATTTTTGTATAACATCATACCCACTGAAAATTTCCCCACTACATGATAACTCCTCAATGCTTCTCTTACCAACTGACGAAACTGAAATCTTAGATATAATAAGAACTCTTGAAAGACATTTTGGCAAAACCTCATTGTGAATTAATTGTTATTTCATAAAAGGCATTTATCCAGACGAACTGAAACATGCATCAGTTAGACCTATTTATAAATGCGGGGACGGTCAAGAACCTGAAAATTACAGACCAATAGCCTTATTGCGTATTTTCTTTTATTTTTGAAAAAAAAAATTAAAATAGATTTAATGACTTTATCAATAAAACAAATCAGTTTGATTTGAATTGATTCGGTTTTCAGGAAAAGAGTGGAACTCAAGCAGCAGTTTTAGAAGTCATTGATTTAATTCAAGAAAAGCTTGATAAAGGCAGCTTTCTTCATAGACCTCAAAAAAGCTTCTTTTTTCTCAGTTGAAATTTTATTCAGTTTCAACTGAGGTTTGTCAATTCGATTATAAATCTTTGCCATAAATAATTTCTGATTCTTATTCTGATATCTTACAAGTATGCAGCATGTGTTGCATTGCTGAAATCCGTGATGTCAATTGTGAACTATCTAGATTTTCCAAGCTAAAAAAAGAATGAAGAATATTATTATTCATATTGCAGGACGGCGTAACAGTCCAAAGCTATCAAAACCAGAACTCCTGCAGCAACGGTTCCGATCCCAACAACGTCTCCCCAGGAGCCGCAGCTGCGGCAGCCGTAGCAGCCGTCGCACAAGGCCTGAGACAGCAGATGTGCAGCATGGTAGCAGCCGCACACAGCCAAAGCACCGCGCACGACACCAACCCCGTAGCTAGTTTAGTGAACTCTTTGGCCATGGCCGGCCATTGCGGAAACATGTCAATGCCTCCCAGTAACGGAGCGCCACCTATGAGCATGAGCCACATAGCCTCAATGCGCAACATGAGCAGCCCAGCTGGCAGCATACAGGATCTGAGGATAAGTCCTGCAGAGTCCGCTATGGAGAGCCCGATTTCCTCGCCTTTGGGCTTGACGGTGTCGAGTTCCATGGAACCTTCCATTAATATGAATATCGGGAATAACATGGACGTGGGCATCGGTAAGTTGTTTTCGGCATCGGAATTCTCAGAAGTGTTAGAATTGTCACAAAAAACGCCACATTGGTTAGTGTTGCATATAATGAAAGGAATATTATGAATAGTATATTGAGGCTGATTCATATAAATGCGAGCCCATGCTGGGTTTTTGAAGCGAGTTCGATCTACACGCTTATGCATTATTGACCTTTGTGCCTGAAATTTGCGTGAATATTCACATATCGCACTTTGCCCTCAATATCGTCACAGCTCAAAATAAGCCGAATATGAGATGATACCACACCTGACACCATATCTTTATAAGCCACATGTATCTTGTAGAGAAATGTATACATGATAATACTGAAGGTTTCATATGTATTTTACCGGTCCAGCTCAACTTTCAGTAATTTTCACAATTTGTTTTTGCTCGTTCTGAAATATCTTCATTTTTGAGTTGTGACGTTACTGAAGACAGTGTGTATGATATGTGCTATTCACTTGCGTATCAATGACAAGGTCATATTTCATTTGGTTTTGTTATACTTTAATTTTGTTTCAAATATATCATTCGGAAATTTTGAAATTTTTCAAATAAATCATTCGGAAATTTTGAAGATTGTTGAAAGGCCTGGCTGAATCCTCTTAGAAGGGGAAACGCCGAATGAAACTAAACCAAAATTTTAATGATGATTATGTGAACGGAAAAAACAACTTACACATTATTTTCGATTATTGACTACTTTTGGAATTTGACCACTCACCTGCAAACAAAAAATTCAGAATCAATACTTGACAAGTAAAATAAAATTGAAGGCCAATTCAGAAATATACATTCCCATGCATCATTTTAGAGCACGTGTAATTCACACACGTATCCGGACATATTTTTCATTGTATATTTCATTATTCATATTCAAATTAGAACATGACTTAATAATTACGTGCGTACCAACATTAAGTTCTTCAGGCATTCTGACAGGTACAGATGTAAACGTCAACAGGCATGCATTTCTCGTGCATGGTGGGTGGGTGTGCATGTATCTGAATCGGCCTCTATGGTATAAGTATGTCTCATTTGAATCATGGGCGAAGCGGAGTGCCCTTAACATTGCAAGTTGTTTAAAGACACTCATACACTATTTATATTATGCCTGCATCATGACTTCAAAAACTATGCTTGAAATGAATGCGACAATAAAATTTCGTAACTTCATAAAATGTTTTTACCGTACCCCTTGGCGACATCATATTTTTACAATCTTTTGCAATCTCTTACAATCTGCTACAATTTTTTACGTTCTTGAAAATGCAGTTTTGATTCATACTCTGTAAATTTATACCAACAGTGCCATTAATTAGAAATTATTTATTTATACTGTAATACAAACGGGCGCAAGCTCTTTTACATGCTGACAGTTGAAAATGTGCAAGATTAAATGAGATTTAAAATATCACATATTCTCACATTGGAAAATCTCTATATTGTCATCTGGCCTCCTCAATGTAATGGCCTCACATAAGCATTATTCAGAGTGGCCACTTTTTTAATAGGATTGTATTGGTAACTTTCAAACCATAAGAGTTAGAAGGTCGGTCAAATGGAGAAAAAGTTGCATTCATAGAAAGATTGTCAAGCAGTTCAAACAAATCCAGATTATCAGGGCCGGTCATTGAGATATCATAAGAAATGTAAATTCTGTCATTTTGATTTATTTTTTTTCCCACTTTATTTCAAATAATATTAAAAAATGTTACAGGAATTGTTTATTCGACAGTAAATTATCCTCAATTTGACGTAATCAGATTTCGTACTCTCTGGGCCACCCTCAACCTCACTTTTCGAAATGACTTTCAACTCTGAATTCAATGATATATCATCCATTGTCATTCAAAGTTGATTTTCAGGTGATTTTGACCCTCATCCAAATTTCTTTGGGTCGGATCTCTATTTACCTTTAGTTTAATTAACAACATGCAATATATTTTGATTACAAAATCAACTAACTCATCTTAAACTGAACACAGACTATTTAAATCGAACTTTTCCCGATTCATGGATTGGAACAAGAGGTCCAGTAGCATGGCCTGCCAGATCTCTGGATTTGAATCCGCTGGATTATCATAAAATTTATGATACTATGAACGCGACAATAGAGATTCTTCGCGAGAAGATTGAGAATGTATTGAAAGGTATTGAAGGAGACGAAATGTATAAGAAGTATAAGTTCCAGAACCGCAAAGTGTATTTTACAAAATGGTGGACATACCGAACACTTTCTTCATTAATTTTCATTCACTTTCGAATAATCATTTACTTTTTCTTTCATTAAATGATAGTTTCGTTTAATTATTATGAATTAGGTTTTTCTCCTCTTGACATATGTAAATAATTATTGAGTACTTGTTTCTTGCATTGATTCTAATATGTTCCATTCAGTTTAAGATGAGTAAGTTGATTTTTTTATCAAAATGTTATTAATTAAACTAAAGGTAAAAAATTCCAGTAACATTTTTTAATCATATTTGAAATAAATCGGGAAAAAAATAAAAAAATTACAGAATTTACTTTTCTTATATCTCAATAACCGGCCCTGATGATCTCGATTTGTTTGAACTGCTTGGCAATACAACTTTTTCTCCATTTGACCAACCTTCTAACTCTTATGGTTTGAATGTCTCCAATAAAATTCCATTAAAAAAGTTGTCACTCTGTATACTGTTATCAGAGTGCATCATTCGAAATTGATGATATTTCTGAGTACAAAATTCAGTTTTCTGTAGGCGTCTTTATCGATATATTCAATATGTGCATTTTCAAGTTGAAGATAGGATTGTAATATGATTTCATCTTTCTTGTGTTGCTCCTTTTTCATAGGTTTCTTTTTTCCTTTGAAAGTCATGATTTTACATTTTCCTTCATTCAACTGTAAATCATTTACCGAACAGAATTTTGTTCTTCTGTAACTCAGTACAATTAGCCATATATCTCACTTCCCTGTAGAGTTTGAGATCATCCGTATAGAGTGAGAATCTGGAACAGTCGATAAACCTCTGTCTTTGTCATTAGGTTTTCAGGTTAGGTTACGTTTAAAATGAGTGGGTCCTCCACTGCGACCCGTAAGGTTCTAAACTCAGCTTCTTGACGAAGCCGATTAGTTTATTTGGTGTATGATCTTTCAGGTCCGAGGGAGAGAGTGAAACTCTGCGAAACATCGAAAACCTGATTTGATCCGCGGCGGGGCAAGCACAAAGTATGTGTTCTGCTGCTGCATCATTTTCAAGACAGAAACGACAGTGGCCCGTGAGTATGCCTGTTAAACAACGCAGGTCATCCCTGCTGGAGTCTAACAGTGTTTTGGTAAAATTCCTCGAGGAACGTATGAATACCTTGTAATGAGCCAATTCAGATAGGATTTGTCAGAAGTTTAATACTTTCGTTGCTGCCCAGGTGTTCAATGTATATTTGACAATGAACCTACTCACGGCACCTTCTCTTGCAAGAAGGTCCGCCAATTCATTGCCCACCATACAGGAGTGGAGTGGCCAGGAATCCAGAACAGAGACAGATTGTTGAGCCTTCCTATTGAGGAGATAGTCTTTTCTGGCAGTTTGACACCAGCTTCATCGATACGAGCCAAGTGCTTTCGAAGAAAATTTTGATTGATCTGTGTCTGAGGTTGGTTTCTCCAGTCCTCTCTACACATAGATTGATGACGTAAATTTCCGCCTGGAATACTGATGTCGCATATAATCCTAGACAGGTTGATATTTCTATTCTAGGTATACGACTGTATACACCTGCACCAGAACCTGAGGGTGTTTTGTGAACCATCTGTGAACTAACGGTAATCTGCTCTCAGTAGTTCCTCATTTATCAGATGCCATTTCCAGAATCCTGACTTTCAGTGCCAATCAGCAGTCCTACGCTCTGTATAAGTCTGTTGCATGCAATTGGCAATATGCATCATTCTGTAGGTTGTCCATCTAGCCTCTCTCTTCAGGAAGATGTGGAGAGCCTGTCTCTGTAGACTTGAGGCTGTGAACTTTTCAGTCAGTCGATGTCACAACGAAAAGAAATGGACCCAGTGTTGATCCCTGATAGTGATGCGTACGAGAGTCTCGCATGGTCTCGTCTCGTTTTCGAGATGAGACTCGAGACGATACTCGGACAAGACAAGAAGAGACTTTTATTGATCTCGTCTCGAGTATCGTGCATGAGGTATCACATCTCGTACGAGAGTCTCGCAGGTAAATATTTCTACGTGTGGACTTGAGAACTTGATGAATTGATTGTGTAATTGATTATGATATTTTGTATGTAGGTAATCTTACGCTTTTCGACGTAGAATGGATGCAGGATCATCAAATATATTATTATATGCCTTGGTGTAATGAAAAAACATATACAGTGTTTGTACACAAGGGAAAAATAGTTGCAGTAGGGCTCACATAAGAAAAAAAAACGAGAAAATGAATAAAAAACGAAATAAACGTAAGTTTCATAATAACTTTTCAATTAACTAAACAGTTCATTAAACCAAAACTATTTCTTATAGGAATTGTTCAAACTGTGTCCCGTTTACTAACTGACGTACGATGGTAGACCGCATTTATAGAGTTTTCGATCATCTGCGGAGTTACACGAGTCATTTCGTGTCTAATTCTTTCCATTAAGTCTTCTAAATTGTCTGGCCGGTTAATGTAGACCCGACTTTTCAAATGTCCCCACAGAAAAAATCAAGGGGGGTTAAATCAGGTGACCTAGGTGGCCACTCCATTGGTCCACGTCTTCCAATCCACCGTCCTTCAAACTGGTTATCCAGAAACCTTCGAACAGTATGACCATAATGTGGTGGTGCGCCATCTTATTGGAACCAAATGCTGGGATCCAAGTTGTCCCCATTATTTGGATCCGGAAATGCCGCAAGTAGGTCCGGAAGCACTGCCATACGAAGATGTTCCAAATATCGTTCAGCTGTTAAATTCCCGCGAAAGTAATAAGGACCAATAAATCTTCCCTGGACGATTCCTACCCAAACATTAATTTTTTGGGGACGCTGGGTGTGTTTTGCCTGCATCCAGTGGGGATTTTCCCGAGCCCAGTCGCGAGAATTGTGTCGATTTACAGAACCACTTAGACAAAACGTTGCCTCATCGGAAAATACTACACTATTAAGAAAATTTGGATTTTCGTCACAATGCCGCATGAAGATTTCACAAAATTCCAAACGTCTGTCCGGATCATCTTCTGAGAGTTCGTGAACAAGATGAACTTTGTATGGGTGTAGTTTTCCTTTTTTTAACATCTTTACTATAAACGACTGACTAACATTTTCTTGTAAGGCAATTTCTGTTGTAGTTGCGTGAGGGTGTTCTTCTACTGACAGCAAAATATCTAACTTCACATCGTCGCTTATTCCTGGTCGTCCAGATTTTGGAGCATCCCTCACGCTTCCCGTTGCATCAAATTTTGCAACAATTCTGCTTACTGTGCTTCTAGCAATTGGAGGTCTTTCAAAATGTGTTGCGTTAAATAAAGCACATGCTTCTCTTCATGACTTCGAAGGCGATCGCCGTAACCTATCATCATTAGAATTTCTATCCTTTCTCTTTCGATTAAACGAGCCATAATAATAAAACTGTGGTGACACTAATTGTACGACTGACACTGACAAATCGCTGTTTTAGTAAAACAATTGAAAAAATTTATAAGAACACATGTTCTTTCTGGATAAGTTTAAGTTTGACCTCTTTTTATAATTGGTTTTGTTATTTAATTTTTAATCCCTTTTCTCGTTGTTTTTCTTATGTGAGCCCTATTGCAAATATTTTTCCCTTGTGTAAAAACACAAGCTCTATCACAAAATGTAATAAAACTCTTAGCTTCCCATTAAAAAAATTTGTTGATGACGTCATAACTTTGACAACTTTGACGTGTTATTTTTGTAACTTATGTCAAAAGATGCGGAATAAAAAAACAGTTTGACGTGTTTTTGTATTTTTTTCAAAAGTGATCGTTGTACGTTTTATGAATTTTGTGCATTACTTTATCATAACCCTGTATATTACAACAGTGGAAAATTCACCATTCTGAATTTTCTATTCTATGTTTAATGGCTCTAGATCTCTCAAACATACCGGCTACTTCAGTCCCGGCGGAAAGATTAGTCTCACATGCTGCCTTAACTATAAGAAACAATCGAAATCATCTCAACGATGTTTGTTATCCCTAAACAACTGGGTGAAAAATGAGGGCTGTGGGTTGTTTTTCAACTTTGATTTTTTCTCTTATTTCATTGCTAAAATGATGAAATAATGTTAAGTTTTTATTTTGTTTAAATGTATTACTCTCAAATACATGATGTTATCTTTCAGCAATTGTAATCTTTTTTTCCGACTCTTACATTAGAGAAAGTTTTAAGCATTAATTTTTGCACTGAAAAAATGAGATATGGCATGACGAGATTTTGATACTTTTACGAGACTCTAGTACGAGAAGCGAGACGACACTAGAGTGGAGGCTGTGATACGAGACTCGATACGAGACTCCTTATTACATCGGCGAGATGAGACAAGACTTTATGGAAATCTCGTCTCGTTGGTCTCGTGCGAACCACTAATCCTTGAGGAACCCTAAAAGTTGCTAAAAATATTTTGGAAGTTGTCAATTCTAGATTTCTTAGCGTTTTCGCCCCTTACACCTGGTTCTAAATCTGGAATCTAGTGGCGTATTGCTTAACGTTCTGTTACTATATTTCTGTATTTTGTTTCTAGGAGGCATGACTTACAAACCTGCCAGGGCGTTCACCTCGCCTCGTCCCGAGAATCTCTTCCAAGAAGACATTGACGACTTGGTTAAACCAATGCATACTTCCACAACCCACCAGAAAGAAGCGATGGCGACCATAAAGATGGAACCCTTAGCAGAATGTCGTGGCGAATGAACCCAGACAATGTTGAAATGTAATGTGATAAATTATTATTAGTTCTAGGGATTTTGAAAACCCGGCATTTTATTTATATCGTTGAGAAAATTCAAATTTTAGTGCGTAGTATATTTTGGACAATTTTATATAATTTATCTAGAAGCCAAAGTTTCGGCCAGTTCTATAAAAAAAAGACTGTTGTGTATATGTATACTATTGTTCTAAATTCAAAATAGAATAAATTTATTCTAGATGTTTAATCACACTAGCAGGGAAAATATATCAACATTCCCCTCATTCGCTCGACGACAATCTGATTTGGGATTTATTCGGGTGATTTTTCTGTTCATATCTTGTTGAAGAAATATGTAGTCGTTCTGAGATGTGCTTCGAGTTTACTAAACTGAATTGATGCTCTGTTGCATTTCAAGACTATGGAATAGTAGAAACATGATACACCCAGAAAAAGTGAAGATATTTCAGTAAGACCCTTTTGTATAGGCAATTATTTTTAATTTAATATGTCCCAGTGAACTGCAAATTCAATTCATTTAGCAACTGTACACAGAAAGCGAAAATGCTCCGAGAATGTTTGACTAAAACAAGAGACTAATGTTCAATAATGTTTCTTTGAAAATCTATTTCGACGGAATATGACGAGATGTACGTGGTATAAAAGTTTACGAATGTCTTATACCGGATGACCACGAGGAAGGTGTTTTCGATTAAATTACGAGAGCTCATCATCCGTGGACAGCGCTGTTTCGTAGTTTTCTACTCATCAGCCCATGCAGCTTTATGAGGTATCTCGAAATTAAAACGAATGTACTCTGTTCACTTCAGATTCTGTTTCTCTTGAGGCACGAGAAACTTGATTGAGTCTTAGGTTGGTCAGAACAACAAAATGTTGGCTACCTGTCATTAAATAAATAATTATCTAACTTTGGTTTCCAGGGCTCGTTTCAAATTAAGTTTCAACCAGTGATTGTAGATGTCACAATAAGTTACTTCTCATTTAAAAATGCAATTCGTCCAGTTCCAAATTTACTCTCAATTCATGTAGCACTTTTAAAAGAATCATTAAAAACAGCGATCTTTCAGATATATGATAATATTAACTTTGATTTCAATATTTTCGTTTGTAGAATTTTTAAAGAACTGAATCCAATATAACGATGATTTCTTTTGCAGGAAATTAGAAGCATCTGATCATTGCAATAAAATATTCGTATTTTCCGCTCAACTGAAAATTTATTTCCTATATATTTTGTGCAATATAGATTTGCAGTTTACTTGGGATTTTTTCAAAGTTAATTATTTATAAGTTGTTACGTAATGTGGATTTTTAATTTATGTATTCAAGTTTGCATTGTGCAAATGATCAAAAAATAAGATATCTCTGAGCAAAATTTCCGCTTCATATTTGAGTTGTTGTCACATTCTCTGGAAAATTGTATCACTTCGAATACGCATAAATAAAAGTCTCTATTCATTGAAATTTTGACTTGGGGATGTAACATTAGAGATAAACTCGAAAAACCTAGTTGTACATCAGAGTCGTTTCGTAGAAACTAAGATAATATATGTACAAAACTAAAGTAAAGATGGTAGTTCGTAAATAATTTCTTCTAAACATTGAATGAATACATTGATGTATCCGCTAATCGTAAAACGTATGTTTTTTAAAATTATAAATATATCAAAAAAGTTTAAATACACTATAGCCCCCCACTTGTTGAACTGTAGCCACAATATTGTGTAATATGAACAATCCTTAGTTAGTTAACCATCAATTGTTTTCGACCAGTAAACGGTCAGTTATTGTCAGTATTTCAGTATTTTACAAGTTCTACTGGTCTCCTTTAATTATTTTATTTATTGAGTACATATTGTAATTACGTCAAATGTATAGGTAAGCCGTATAAAACTAAGTATGTACCTACCGCTTTGTTAATTTGATGCTGTTAGCTTCTTTTTTCCCTAGTGGTCAGTCCTGTCTCCTACGAACACTAGTTCTTCAAGTTATAAAGAAATCAATTCATGTTTGATGTTTGGTGTGAACAACCTAGAGGAATATCTGAAATAGTTTTTGACCTTCAAAGAATTTAGTTCATTTCCTTCATTCAATGTTACACAGAAGAAAATCATTGAAAATTACACTACGGAAGTGATCTGAATAATAGGGAGATTTTAAGCCACCTATTTGTACAACAATATACATTATCCCTTATACATCGCATGCGCAATAGCGCTGAAATAAGGGACAACGTTAACAACCGATATTGCTTTACGTTATTAGAGTTGAAATAATGTTCCCCTAATAAAGGATACTGATTTTGCCATGGTGCCGCATGTTAGACATTTATATATAAGTTTTATCGTAAACTCCAAAGTCTATGATAAATACATATACAAATTTAGAATATCCGAGTAAATCTATAGTTTTCACAATTTTGATCAGTTTTTGTTAGTATGAAATGGAAAACATTCCGTAATAATAAATGTTATGGCAACATCGGTTCATATACCAAACTACCCCACCTAAAAACACTCTGGGTAAGTCTTGTTTGGCAAAACGAAAATTCAGTTCAGCTTCTTTCCTACCATACTCATTTGAATTAAAGATTGGCTTAACAACCACGTCCCCATCAACGGGAAATATGTTCTGAAGGATTATCCCTCTTATCACATTGTGATTTACACCTTCAGGTGTACATTTGAACGACAAATTAATAGGGCAGTTAAAATTTGAAACAAATCGTAAATGATTATTAAACTATCACAACCACAACGGGATGGGGAGGGTTATCATTAATGTGTAAGGTTATAACTGTTACTGACATCTGCATGTCACGTAAATAACGAAAGAATGGGATGGCTTCAAAACTTATTTTTGAAACAAGTTAATTAACGTCCTGTATTTACTTTAATAGCGGATAAAGGGATATAACGTATGCTGCTGAAGTTGTGGCTTAAAATCTCTCTATTGTTTCCTAATTCATTATAGGTAATGGAGAAAATCAGATTTTTTTCCATAATTTATAATAGTGGATTTCACTTGAATGTAAATATTCATCTTCATTTCATATATATTTGTTTTCTGTATATTTTTATTGCTATAAGCTAGAATATTATTATTTCAGGGACTTTTACTATTTTCAAAGTTTAACTATTTCACATTTAAGTCAGTTCGTTTCAGTCGTTTTATTTTTTCTTATCTATTATGTTGTAATGCTCTAACTAAAACTTGATTTTATACTGGATGGAATATTGAAATTTTCATTTCTTCTTCTGAGTTTTCGATTCCATATTGAATATAAATACTACAAGTAAAATCAAAATAAATGTTAAATAATATGGCGACAGTACTGATCCATTGAAGAGTGTATTGAAAAACAGAGACAGAACATGTCAGGATGAATCTCATAAATAATTCATTAGAGAGCTGGAACCATAGAAATATAGTGTTTATAATACTTCTATGGGTCAGTTGAGTTGCAATCAACTATTTCTTGAAAATGAAAAAAACAATTTTTTTCATAAATGTTTTTAATGAGTCGGGAGATTTATGCGAAGAGAAATATTCATTTTTATACAAGTTCAACTGTCATTTCATTATACAGAATGGGCCATGGAAACGAAAAATCGGCTCTGTAGGTTGGCAGAACCGAATTATATCGCGTTAAAATTCACCCGACATACACTCCATCCCTTCAAGCTGTTTAACCGCCACCCCAAATTTTTTTAAATGGGAACGTATGGAAAGTAAATCAAATTTTACGGCTAATATTGATGGTAAGTAGGTGAATGTTAGATGATGATCTCAGTTCCAAAAATCATACAAATTATCTACTCAAAAGAACGTTCACTTCTCTAAAAAATTTAAATTCTAATAGAGAGATTCTGAACAGTAAGTTGAGAATACAGTTGGTGGAGAGCCTAGTTTTATCCCAGTTCATTTACTGCGATTTTCTCTATGGTCCGTTCCTTGATGTTGACTATATAGAAACAAAAAGTTCAAAACTATTCTGTTCGATTCATTTTTGGGCTCCGTGAATTTGATCGCGTAAGTCATAAATTGAAGAAGTTCAAGTGGCTCAACATGGAAAATCGTAGGAGATTCCATCTGGCAACTTATTTGCTCAAAGTAATGTTGGAAGGCCCTGACGAGATAAAAACTAAACTTATGCCCCGTTCGCAAATGCATTCTGTCAACATCAGACGTAAAAACACCATAACCATGCCTCAACACTCAACAGCTCTTTTGCAAAAAGGCTTCACATACAACTCCATCGAATTGATCAATTCCTTACCTTCTGACGACATACACCTTAGCAAAAGTGCTTTTAAATCATGGTTCAGGCAAAACTTTTGGGTACCTTTAGATTTTTTCCTCAATTGTTTCACAGTTCCTTCTTGTTCTTGTTTTTCTTTTTTTTATCATCCGGCTGTAAATTTATAAGCATGTTCGCACCAACACTTCGGGATAAAGATCGTTATGGGGTTGGATGAAAGAGTCGCTTAGGCTAAATCTCGCCCTACTAGCAATCACCTATTAATTTTTTATATTGTTATTGCTTCAAGAAATAAAGACGATTCTTATTATTATTATTATTAGTAATATTAGGTGATACCTCATTGGAATGGTATTTTCCTTCTTGATATCAAACAACACAAATGAATGAATTTTCTCAATTCGTTTTCGATTTATAGGAACTTGAAGTTGGGAAATCACTTTTTATCCACTCTATAAATAAAAACAATATCTGATAAATTAACTTTCGCAATAATTATTATTGTCAATGAACTTAATGTTCAAACTATCTACCACCCATTTCCACACAAAAGTACAAGTTCTGTTCAAAATGAGACTTCATAGCATTTTCGGCATTATTCGACGGCATTCTTCAATAATTATACTTCTTAAATCTTTCAAGTGACCCCACAGGAAAAAGTCGAGTGGGGTTGAATCTGGAGATCTGGCTGGCCACTCTATACTGCGGATACTGGTTGTACTCCGATGTTCCTAACACTAGCCAATTTCCTTGTGCTCAATGTTGGGTATGCATGAACTTGTCCTAAAACTTCAACTTCAACAGGTTTATTTCTCAATGGAAATTCGCTTTCTGGGTCTTTTTTCTTGTTGGCTACTGATCCAGTTTGACGAAACTTTTGCACTAATTCTAGAACGTATTTTCTAGCAACAAGTTTATCGGGATGCGTTTCATAGAACACATTAGCTGTATGGTTACCACTTTCATCATTCTTAAAAATAATTGTTATTATTTTAACTCTTTCCGCGATCGTATACATCAATATAGAGGAAAGATATCCAGCAGCTTTAGTGAAGTAATTCACTCTAATGTCGTTCAATCAAAGATCAGTTTGTCACTGATGGACGTCCACAATTGCGAATTGACGAAAAAAATTATTTCATACACGTTTTTGTTGTACTCGCATTTGAGTCGAATTCGAGAAAACATCTTTTTATTGATTTTAAATATCCTCAAAAATATTTTCGATAAAGTAAAGGAGGATGAAATATAAATTTGAAACGGAATTGCAAGTTATTTGTTGGCAGTTTCGATCATTTGATTCCTTGAAAATGATAATTATCATTAAACAGGTGCATTGTTAGATGTTGTTTTTATTGATTGATTGAATTAAAAGTGTTTTCCCAAATTCAATTTCTTTTAATTCGAAAACAAATCTATAGAATTAATTAATTTTTGTTGTTTGATATTAATAAGGAAACTACCTTCCAAATGAGGTATCACTTGCCAAATGTTGCAATTTAAAAACTCCCCCCAGCGTTATTTTATAATTCGATTCTGCCGACTACAGAGCCGCTGTTTCGATTTTAGTGGCCCACTCTGTATATGAAATGATAAATATACATCTTGTGTTTGAGATGAGAATAATTCTGACTGATTTCATCTGGGTGTTGATTTATTATAAACCCAAATGAGAACGAAGAGTTTACCATACCATTGGTGATTTATGTTATAGAATGAAAAATCCATCTTCAAGATTACAAAATTGAATATACGTATGAAAATGAAGGTATTTGATATGTTCCGTTTCCTGTCTACTTATCACGTGACCAGGCTCATTGATGTTCCTGTTTTTCATTTCATTCTAATCATTGCATATGGTAAGGAGCTATCACTTCGTGTAGCAATGCCAAATGTATCATATATGTTATTATGATGTAGTACCGATGAATAGTGAAAAATAGGTGTTGTGTATGTACAAAAGTGTAGTGCAACTTGAACGTGAAAATGACTTTTGACTTGGTGCATCGCCACTAAGGAGTAGCAACTCAGTTCGCATTAAGTAGCACATACAAAAAAAAAACACACAAAACTTTTATTCTTTGATATTAGTTCTAGAAAAGTCACTGAGCCAACAGAAATATTTTTGTGATTTGTTTAGAGTATAGGATATAGAATAATGTACAAAATTTATATAAATCTATATATGTAGAAAAAATATTACCATTTAATGAAATTATAAATGCCTTCCTGCCATTTATGGGTCTACCACGCTTATTTGACTTTATGCATCTTGCGAAGTGATAATATTTTCAAAAAGTGGCCTTTGAACCTTTATTCCTTTTGAATGTTGCGGAATCTTGGATCTATATATATATCTTTTTCTTTGGTGTTGGATTTATGATGGCTGAAATGGAAACCAGTACAGTAGTTACTATAATAAGTGTATGAAAACCACTTCAAACTTTCGAAATCATTCTTATTCCTTTTGATGGAAATCTTCGACTGCAGACAGTGAAATGCTGAAAATAGTAATTTATGTATCAAGTGAGTAAAGTGATACTTTTTTTTACGAGTAGGAAATTAATACGAGTAAAAAAACACTTTACTCACGAGTTTCATACAATATTTTTTCTACAACTGTCAAAAAAAGAAAACCGACCAATGTTTTTATACTATTTATTACCTACTTTTCATCCTCATTCAATTTATTTCAAATTAACAACACAAAAAAAATAAACCACAGAAATACAAAAAGACAGAATCAATTTTTCCGTCCCAGGGTTCATTTCGAAAAATTGATGTTGAAAACACAATTAATTGCATTACTGCCAATGGAACTTCTTGACTCAGTCGAATTATCTTGTTTATTTGCTGATGAGTCAGTACTTATTGAAATTTTTTCATTTATAATTGTTTCATTTACTGTTATTGTATTTTTACTCATTGTTTCTTTACTACTTGATGGTGTAGATGAATTTCCAGTCAGAATTTTTGCGGCGCATTCCAGTTTTGTTTGCATGGATCCATCGACATACCCTTCCGCAACCGCACTAGACTTCCATCCTCCGTGTTTTTTCAGTTGTAATAAATCACCACCTGAATTTGCCAAAAGAGTCGCTGATGTTCGATGAAATGCATGTCCAGTGTAGCATTCAGGCTTGGGTAAATGCAGATAATTTGCAATGAATGATGGAATTTTTATGAAGCTGTTCATTCTCACAACCTGACTTGAGCATTTACCTTTTCTAAATTGCAAAAAAAAATTATTGGTGAAGATGTTTTCTGGTCTATAGCTTCTATACTTTTTATAAATATCCAACAAATTTAGATTCTTTATGGATACAATTCTTCGCGTCGGCATGCTCCCGCTATACCAAATATTAATGCAACCTAGAATATTTCATCAGTCTTAAAAAAACATAAGTATATTATATTCAAAATTTACCTTCTGCATGCATCTAATCACAAGCATCAAGCAAGAACTTATTAATCTCTTTCCTTGTTAAAGTAAGAGATTTTTTAGGCTTGTAGCCGACAGATTTTCCTTTCAAATATGCAATCAATTTCGCATATTTGCTTATGTCAATATTATTATGTATTAATATCGTGAACTTCACTTTCGAATAACTGGACCATAAAGATGAACATTTAATTTTCTTGGATTTATCTTCGAAATAGGCGAGCAATACTCTCTCTCTGTAAAGCTTCCAATCCCTTTTTTTTGACGCCATGTTGAGAAAGACTCATATTCTTTCAAATACGTCTCCTTCGATTTTTCTGGTAGCAAATTCATTACTGCTGCTTTCGCACTATCTACGATCTCCTCTGGTGTGGTGTTTAACTCATCATCGCTTTCCATTTTCGTAGGTACTTTATTCGTAATTTCGAAAGATTGTGAGAGATGCAATTTACTGATTTGAAATAAGTACTGTCACATTGACACATTCAGGATTTCGTTGTTATTCGAATCAGTTTGTCAGTGTTGTTGCCTAGACAACCGTTAAAAAAGGGTACTTTTTTAACGCTTTTCTGTGGTAATAATGAAATCGTAATTTGATATCAAATTATTCAGATACTTTAGGAACTCAGAACTACACAAAAAAGTGCACTTTTTTTGACAGTTGTAGAAAAATTTATATTATTGGGTAATTCTGTGCTGGTTAATTCTATAGAGCCTTCATTAATTCATCCGAACTTACATTAGTAGGAAAATTATGTTTGAAAACTAGGCTTAATGTGTTCAAAAAGAAGTAGTAAGTGCCTTCCAAAACTATGACCACTTATGTCATCCGAGATACTAAATTTTTAACAAAATTGTGCATTTTGATGTGTTTTAGTGCGGTATAACCCTGAATGGCATGTTTTCTTTCATATCTGTAAAAATTACATTTATATGAACTTTATTACGATAAGCAAAAATGACGCGAGATTGGCAATTCTAGAGATGTATTCACCCAAATTTCTGGTTCAAGCTTTGTTTCAACGTATACTATAATATAGTTCGATGTTAGTTCAGATATAACATAGCATTACAACCTAAAGTTATGATGGATAGCCTCTTTAGTCAGTACGCAATAACGATTAATATTCATTCAAATTGTGCTACTTGTAGAACAGTCGAGAATACAAGCAAACGGTTCAGTTGTACACAGTCTTGAGTTGGTAATGATATGCATGTGAAGTTTAGTTTGTATTATTTTTGGACGACTTAATTTATATATCTTATTTTTTCATTGTTTCAACAATGCACATTATTTTATGTCTGTACGGTGAAATAAAATAAAATTTAAAATAATTTTTGGTATTTTTATTCCATTTGTTTGAATACACGTAAACATACCTAATCAACGAAAAACATACGTTATTAATGAAAAAACGTTTTCACACAGGAAAACCAATAATGAATAATAATAAGTGTGTTCGGAGAGGATCAACGAAATCAAAAGTAATAATTCCGACTACAGCCGAAAAAACCCTTCTCTCCACATATTTTCACATGGTGAAAAAATGAGGTAACTCCTTGAAAATATTCTCAACAGAAACTTCAAATATAAACAAAGTTAGAAATGATAGTTAGTGCTCGGAGTAGAAAAAATATGCAGAAAACTGACTGCTTCCTCCCCTCCAAATGAACTTTTAAGCTCGGGAACAATGGAAGATAGAGCAATTCTGCAAACGCCAATCGACTCAGAATGATGAGATTAGAAAGCTGTAAATTTCGATGAAATCCGCACTATATACGCAAAATTTCATGATGATTCTGAAAATATATGATTTTTTTGGCATTTAAAAAGACAACCTAAAAAATGCCACGAACAGAAGTGTAAAAAAATATGGAGGAAACTGACTCCTTTCTCCCCTACAAATGAACTTTCCAGCTCGGGAACGGTTCAAGATAGAGCAATTCTGTGAACACCAAAATTGATTCTGAATGATGAAATTAAAAAACCGTGTTCATTTCGAGTCAATCGACTCGAATCAAAATTATTTATTTTTTTTATTTTTTATTTAAGTCGAAAAATATCAAAAGAGGTAGACTCCTAAAAATCGTGAAAAATACAAAATCGGCAGATTCATTTGAAATTCACCCTATACCGGGAGACCACGAGGTGAGGTACGCCTCCCAATTTTTCAATAGTTATGAAGATACAGGTTTTAAATTTGGTACGTCGATATATTACTCGTATACGCATATTTTGACTCCATTACCGAAAATTCACCACTTCCGGTTTAACCGAAAGTGACCCCAATTTTTTTTTCAAATATACCCTGTAGTTTCTTTTATTATCCGGAAGAACACGCAATTTGTGATAACACTGTTCTTCAAAATTAAAAATCGGTTGAAAAATGGCGGAGATAAAGTTGATTGAACAATCGAACAAAGTTGGCCATGAACATCAAACTCAAATCATCACAACTGACTAACGGCGTCAACATTTACGAGAGGAAAGTTCGAGGTGAGATACAGTAATTGCAGCACTCATATTTTCCAACAATTATAACAAATTTCATCAAAACGGAGTAGAGTACCCATAAAGAAATCCTCACAACTGCCATTTCTCAAATGGCTACAAGCTCTGTTCACATTGTTGTATTGAAAAATGATGAATTATCAAATTATTCGAATGGAAAGTTTTGATTATTTGCTTAGCTTTCGTAGGTTCAAACCGCCTCTGTTTGAGAGTATTCAATTTTGAGAACACTTATAATGAAATATCCCGTATCTTCGATTCCTTTCAGAATTCTCCGAAACTTTTAACACGATTATTTGGATAATTCATAACTTTTCAATGCAACAATATGAAAAGAGTATGTTGCCATTTAAGAAATGCATTTCTTTATGGGTACTACTCCGTTTTGAGGAAATTTTTGATAATTGTTGGAAAATATGGTTGCTGCAATTACATGTGAAGCTCAATTTTCAGCTGTATCTCACCTCGAACTAAGATGCCTAAAAACCCTGGTGTGCCGACTCATACCTGTAAAACTGTAGAATAAAACGCTGGACATTCGCTTGCTTGATAATGAGAAAACAAATGAAATCGCGGTCTATTTTCCAAAAATACTTCGTGAACCGCCACCGTCGGTTTTCTTGTGAGGGTGCATTTTCATGAACAGAAGATTCAAGTTTTACGCACTAGCAAGAAATGAATAAAACAACATTATCATTCAAATTTACAGAATCACTGTCCGCAAGCAGCTTCATTAGTTAAATTTTCGACTTATTATATAATTTTTATTTTGCTGATATGCAATTTACTGGAATAAAAAATAATAATCACACATTTCACATAAAAGTATTGAAATTCAGCTGCATGGAAATTCACCATTAGAACCTGTCAATCTTGTGCATGTGCCTGACATCTGCCCAACTCCAACATGCGCATGCGCAAGTATCTGAACATGAGTTCCTTTTGAAGCTCTCTATAATAAAGTATATATAAAGTAATAATTTTGTAGCTTATTTTGAGTTTAATTGCTTTTCAGAAGTGATATGTGTGATGAGTTGTGTGTTACAATGGTCTTTCGCTATTTTAAAAACTGTATGTCATGTAATAGTGAAGATGTTTCTTTTATTGTGCAATTCTTTCTCGACAGAAAATTTATTTTTGGATGATCTAATCACACTGAAAAGATTTTATGAAAACGAATGGTAAAATAAGAAAACCTGAACAAGCTTGATGATATACGCAAAATTGATAGATTTCAGTAGAAGTGGTGATATTTTTACTTTGTCAGGAACTTTCGCAACTTGAACTTATGGAATATTTAAAGAAACAGTAGTGTATAACAACACGCACCCAGTTGATTGAATCGTTTTGAAAAAATGTTTGCCATGTTTATTAGAGCATGGCGAGTTAAGAAATAAAATGTAAGTTCAAAATTGGTACCAGAGTATAGGTTATTTACAGATTTTAAGTAGTAGGTATATACTCAGTTTCGGTACTAGACATTAATGAATTATTGTGTTCATCTCTCTCAATTTTGTCCACACAAAAACGGATTAGGGAAAATAATATAAAATACAGAAAAATAAAGAAACGAACATCATTAATAGTCAATAATATTGCACTACGAAATTTTTGATTCTGCCACAACTATTTTGACTTACAACCGGTATTTACATTATTTAAAAATAATAACACATTTTGTGTGGTGTTATTTTTCAAATAAATTATATTTGGTCTTCCACTTCGAGTATGGAAACTATATTGCTTTAGAATGATATTTAAAAAGTTTATTGACATTCCGTTAAATTCAATCAACAACAATCACAATCACTATGTCCCTGGAATATTGACATGAGGACGAGGCGCCATCTCTGGATCCGATTACAGAAATAGACCACGATTTCATTTGTTTTGTCTTCAAAAATCTAAGCAAAATCTAATCAGTCTACACACCAGGGGTTTTAGGCATCTTACCTCGAACCTTCCTCTCGTAAATGTTGACGCCGTTAGTCAGTTGTGATGATTTGAGTTTGATGTTCATGGCCAACTTTGTTCGATTGTTCAATCAACTTTATCTCCGCTATTTTTCAACCGATTTTTAATTTTGAAGAACAGTGTTATCACAAATTGCGTGTTCTTCTGGAAAATTGTACAGGGTGTCACTTAAAAAAAAGATTGGGATCACTACTGGTTAAAACGAAAGTGGTGAATTTTCGGTAATGGGGTCAAAATATGCGTATTTGAGTAATATATTGACGTACCAAATTTGAAACCTGTATCTTCAAAACTATAGAAAAATTGGAGGGGCGTACCTCACCTCGTGGTCACCCAGTATACGCAAAATTTCTGAAAATTTATGATTTGTGAATGCTCAGATTAAAGGTTTGGCATATAAACGGACAACCTCAAAAACAAAAGTGAAAAAAATATATGGAGGAACCTGATTCCTTCCTCCCCTCTACAAATTAACTTTCCAGCACGGGAACGGTTGAAGATAGAGTAATTATGCGAACGTCCATTGATTCAGAAAGATGAAATTAGAAAACTCTTCTAATTTCGAGTTATTCGTTTTGAAATAAAATTATTTGAAAATTTAAAAAAAGCAGATTCACTCGCAATCCGCAAAATTTCATGCAGATTTCGAAAATATATGATTTGTTCATGCTCAGGTTCAAACTACAGCCCTCAGTAGTCGAAACTTGTGCGTGCCAAGGATTAACGAGGTCTTACCTTTTAACGTGCGATTCCTAGCACATTCTCAAGCCATCAGAAAAATAAACTGAAATCGCTGGACTTTGAACCCACGACCGCCAAACCAGAATGATTGCAAAGCATTAATTCTAACCACTCGGCTACCTAACCTTTTAATTTATAAGGAATACAACGTCAAAAAGTCATGATCAGAAAAAAACTTGATAAAATTTACTCCTTTTTCCACTTCAAATAAACCTTTCAGCACAGGAACGGTTGATGATAGAGCAATTCTGCGAACGACAATCATTACAGAATGATCAAATCAGAATAATCTATGAATTTCGAGTCAATCGATGTAAAACAAATCATTGAAATTTGCTGTCTGCATACACGTCAAATGTGTGAACTGCGTACCTACGTAAGTTATTGTTGATCACCATTATAAACGTTCAATCAGTCAAATCTAGATGTCGCGCAATCTGAGCTCCGTGCTCCATTCGCAGAACGTACTGTCAACCGTCACAAAAAGGTGAAAAATAAAAAATTGACACTGACACACCACTGACAGGACAATTTGCAAATATCAGTTGTCAAATCTGAGAACGCCATATTTTATGAAAAGTTCAATAAATACCGAAATCAGGAAGATAGAATGATAGTACCCGACTTTATGGAGAAGATTGTCTACGAAATCTTCACGTTATGCTGCTGTTAATAAGGGGTAAAGATTTACTGAATCAGTACATAACTTTTCATTCATTTGTATCTCTCTGAAATAGTTATTTATGGACACTACACCAATATACATGAAAGCAATTAATCCAAGTCCGATTTGCTGACTTTTCAGTTTTTACCATATTTTAATGTTGCATATTTTTTATTCAGTATGCGCGATATATTCGTGCTTGCAATACGGAGTGCAATAACCTACTTGTTTCTATAATTAGATTACCTCAATTGTGTTGTGATTTAGTCAATATTTCTACCGAAAGTGAGAATTAAAAGATTTTGTGCTTACAGAATGACAACTAAGGTGATGGCCAATGGAACAAGGGAAAAATGGGATCCAGGTGAGACTGGAGTGCATTTGATTTGTTTTCTATAGTTATTTATTTTCAGTATCTGCTTGTTTTGTGATTTTCAATACTTTTTTTTCACTGTAAATTCCATAGATGGCAAATTTGATCAATTTGGTTCTTCTGCCTTGAACATTTGTGTTGAAGTTGAAACAAGTATTATTTTCAATTTCTTTGCATGCTTAGAGAAACTTTCAGTTTTGTTTCACAACAAAATTCATTTCCATCAGTACCATTCTTTGTTGTTGCTTAGGTATATTGAAGTTTACTTGATACCTAGTGTGCACGATCCAAACTATCTTTTTATTTCAACAGTGCTGTACTTACCTCAAAATCAAGTAGTTTTTGAACAGACTCCAACCAGTTCAGCCTCAATCTTGTTTCCAAATCTGCAGAACAAATAAGACTTGGTTAAATGTTGAAAATAACAAATATTTTTGTTATTTTGCATATTAATCGTCTCTTCCTTCTTATTCTTTATGGTGCACTTTATTGATCTTATGTTCATTCTTAAATGGATTATTATTGGGTTTGCCTTATTTTGGATTTTATTTACCTAATAAAATATTTGGTTGTATATTTTTGTTTTAATTTTTGTTGTTGATCTAACATGAGAGAGTCTTTTCCTTTATTTTACTGTAGGCCATCTAATGTGGCAAAAAATTTATTGTTGGCTGGACTATTAGATTGTGTGGTGAAATTTAAATAAATTCAAATGTGGATATATAGTGTGACAAATCCTGGGTCCTCCAAAAGTAGGATAATAGTTGATTTCTATCGTCAACATATCACATATTTTTCTAATAATTTTTTTAAAAGTGAAATTCAGTAATACATAGAATTTTAAAATTAACTCTGATAACTTAACAAAACTGTCACAGAGCCAATGTCTACCTCAAAAGTAAAACATAATGAGAGTTGATGAATTTACTTGATTTTAGAAACAATTGGGAATTTTCATTGAATATTTTGTTGTGGTATTCTATCTAGTGTTTGATTTGACTGTTTTGAAATTCCAGATGGCAGGTATTAATAAAAGAAAAGCACCCAAGTCCTACATTAATCTTTCTTAAAATCGATCTTTATTGTAGAAACCTGCCCCCCACACACAAAATTCGTAAATACATTACAGTACCATCAAATTATAATTCTTGCTTTTCTTAATAATTGAGGTTACCCATACTTTCATCAAAAACAATCTTGCTGAAAAATCAATCTAATATAATTGGCTAAAAAATCATAATTGCTTACATTTACGTTCAAAAGAAATTGAAGGATTTGGATTATGACAAAAAAAATGTAAATTAATTGCTATACATTCATCTTTTCTACAGTACAAAAGAATTTTTCAGTTGTGAAACGTGTCGATATCAAAAGATACCTGCCCCTTTGTTTCATGAATAATTTTAATATGCTTGCAACCTTCCCATTCATATTAATTATATAAATTTATACCTACAAGTCGGTAACATTTGTTTCTTTTCACAATAAGTAAAGCATATTGTGATTGACTGAATGACTAATAATTGAGGACAGGAGTCTAGAACTAAGTAGACATGAAAAATTCTCCTGAAACTTAGTTTATTTTTGTTGATATCGATGGGCAAAATTTTGGAGGCAAAAATGTACTTCAAAGAGATGACTCCTCTTTACCTTCTAGAAGAGTAAAATTATTAAGGAAGGTCAAGCTGGCCAGATCAGCATTTAAATTCCACTAAACTGCTTAAAATGGATTGTGATAAATGCTTCATTGATGCATGATGCAATCTAATACAGTTTTAGCACCAACACTGTCCACGTCTTGAAATAGAATCTAATTACAGTGCATAATTGTGTACGATTGGTTGCATACACACAGTGTGGAATTTGTGTACAACTTAAAGTAGATACATCTACCAGATACTAGATGGCCACACTAGTCTGAAGTATAATTTTCTTACAATACTAATGGAGGACAGATAATTAAATCAATATAAATATTTGATTTTCTTATTGCGAAAAACGCGTATGGCATCTCTTCATTATTCTGCCGATTATTATTGGACTAATTCATGACACCTCAGGAATTTTGCAGGCAAATGGAGGTTATTATTATTTGCCGTGGTGTTTCGGAGCGACGTACTGATTTTTGGTGGTATACTCACTTTTCAGTTGGGGAAAAACGATAGGCAATATATCAAATGAATTAATATTTGGAATCTTTGGTGTGAATAAAATTCAAGAAATAGAAACTACAAACAACGTCAATATATGACTCGACGCGCGTTTCGCCAGCAAAGTTGGCATCCTCCGGAGCTCAATGCGCGCCGAGTGATATTGACGTTGACGAACTAGTTCGAATGTTTACATATTGTTTTGTTGTATTAGGTATTTTCCATTTCTTGATAACAATAACGTAACAACAGCTATGGTTATACTTTCTAAGCAAGTCTAAGCAAGGAGAAAATATTCACCATCCAAAAATGTCATCAACATATTGCCGAAATAAAATGTTTGTACAGATTTTGTACCAAAAGTGTAGAATTAAGTATGTACCCAATATAAAAAACTGTCATTATTTTATCAAAAAACGTAAAAAAAGTATGCATGAAAAAAGCTCACTTTATCTCACTGTTATATTGTTACAAAACAAAAAATATTATGTGGTAATACTCTGGCAGATATCGGAATGACATCGAAAGACTGTCAAGGTGAGAGTTCTTTTTTTGTAGCCACTAGCAGCGTATGAATATCTATATGTATAGGTACCAATACTTCAGAAAAAATATGTCTATGCTGACTAAAGTGCATTTTAACTAGTAGGACCTAAGGCGTCAATACTTATTCCAAACTAGTAAAAAAATACCACTTTACTTTTTACATAAGTTCTACGAGTGAAAAAAAATCATTGAGGTGTTCATACATCAATACATCATTCACTTCTATTTTTATACAGTGTGAACATGCAAAAGTATGCAACAATATGGGAATTTTTCCACTCAATTTCACAACCATAATTTAAATATTGGCGAGAGTTGGTAAAAAAGGAAGAAGACTAAACAACCCTTATTTCCGAACTTTCAGCAAAATGTTAAAAACAAAGTTATTTACAATTAAAAGTCACGCTTGAACACCAAAACATGGGCCCCAGAGAAGGGGGGTTGAACAAAATGCGATGAACAATGCGTAATTTAAAAATCGTCATCGAAAATAACAAACAATCCTTTCCGTGAAAATCAGAAATCGAAGAAATAAAGAGAAAAGTGTAGCGCAAAGTAATGCTCGCATGTTTTAAAACCTGAACTGTCAAAATTTAGATTATCAATAATCATCAATTTTTACCAAATATTTTTGTAAAATCTGCCGTGTGCAATTCGAGCACAAAAACTGAATTTGTATTACTTTGCGCTCTTAACACACAGGTACCTAGCTATTTTTTAACTTAAAATGAGTTTTATAATTTGCATATTATCATAACTAATGTTTTACCTTGTTAAAAATAATGTTTGCGAAATTTTGGAGTTGTGTTGCAATTCCCTAACAAAATTAAAATCAAAGGCAATTTTCATATGCTCCTATTTGAACAGAATTATGCGCAATAGATGTGATTGTGATTTGAGTGCATAAATATTACTTATTATTTTTAAGAAAAAAATTCAAATTTCTTGGGAGGCCATTTTTTAATCTAGACATAACTTTCAACTGTAAACAACTTTTCCTGATAATGTTTTGCTGACACAGTATTTGATCATTCTGAAATTCGTCATTGTTGTCTAGGAACAAATTTTCGGTTGCCTAGCTGTAACTGTAAAAAAACTTTACTTTTTTGGACGCCTTCATGAAATAATGGAATAATCAGCCCTATGCTTCCGTTAAAAATAACGTCACGGTTATTCGCCATTTCCGTTATTTTGCTATGATTGGTAATAATTGCATAGGGCTGAATATTTATATACAATAATTACATGAATAAACTACAAAGAAAAGTGAACTGTCTTGACAGTTTCAGGAAATCAAATTAAATATTTGTTTTGCAGTTTAGCTATTAATATTTACCAGTAAAAAAATTACTAGGTATCTTGCAGTTTGAAAGAACTCTGAGGATGAGGAAACGAAGTTCCTAAAAAATAAAGCAGTTTTTCTACATCCTCATGACAAATCTACTTTTTTTATAAAGAAAGTTCGGAATTTGTTTTAATTCAATTTCAACATTGCATGTCCATTTAGTAACGAATGTTTAATAAACGAACTTTCTTTACGAACTCGTTTTAAAATGAAAAAATTGAATTTTATTCAGTAGAATTATCTTAGGTTATCGTAACAGTTTCAATTGACAAACCAATTAAACCAACTTTGTCATCAGGCAGGTTTTTAACTACTGAAATTTAAACAGTAAGCATAGTTATGTATTTAAAGAATCAAGTTGCCATGGTGTAATGTTTTAAAAAACTTGCTTTACACCCACAGATTTTGTGAATTTGTTAATCGATTGATTTATTGATCATTTAGGTCGTTACATATATCAGTACCTAGGCTGAATTCCATTTCAGTTATTTGATTAGATAAAGGAATTTCAACCTTCCACAGTCTGAAAATAAAAATATGGCAATTCAAAGGAATTTTTTTCAAGTGTAAAAGGGCAATGAATCACTTTGCTTCGATGAGTTATGATGAAGTCATGCACGACGTAATTTAATGTGGATTCATCTTGCAGCAACAAGTAACAATGATCAGGTATCACTTATCAATTAACAATAATCAATTAACAAGTAGGTACTTAGGTATTGAAAATGCACAATTCATACAACCAAATTAACAATTACCCAAGAACAAATTATCATGCACACAAATCAGATCCGCGGTATTTGAGTTAACCTCACTTTTTCGTGGATACTGATTCAGAGTCATGTGTTCTATAATCTTGATGAGTTTTTCCAGTTCAATATTTAAAGCATGTTTTTTATTTATTTTATATTGTATAAGTATCGCTTTGTTAATGTTATTATTATCTGATGTTATTATTATTTCTATATATTTACTTTGCAAGCTAGTCACCTTCCCTATGCCTTTGGCAAAAAGACGGTACCAAATTATTTCAACATTAATTTTTTATCAATGTATATTTATGATGTATCTTCTGGGGAATAAATGTCTATGTCTATATGATTCTATATGTTATTCGGAAGTGAATAACTAGCTTTGGTCGTGATCCAAGGCATGTTGGGCCACACTCGGTTTGTATGGTCTCGAAAAACGGATATGAGCAATGTGCTCTTTGAATCGTACCTCAATGGCCCTTTTAGTTTGACCCACATAATTCTTCTCAAAGTCCTTGCAGCGAATTTCATAAATCCCCGACTTTTCTTTTTTTTCTACCTGTAGGCCAACTCCTACTAGTTACTTTTTCATTGATAATTGTTAATTGTCTGCATGGATGCATTCATTATGACAAGAAGTTCAACTCGATGTTGGTAATTGTTAATTTAGTCTTAATTAACATAACTTAACAGTAACCTTGAGAAAATAAAACTTATTTTTCTTGATGATAATATTCATGCGCCCGACTCAATGGTTTGAATGTGATTCAAGAAAGATATAAGTAGGCAAACTTCCATTTTTATCGTTCAACATAAAAAGAATTTATCATTTCATCAAATGTTCGGTAAAATTCTGTTAACTGATAGCCACAAGCTATCAACAACATTTTTGAAACTTTCGTTGTTTTTTCTCCTGAAAAAAAAATCCATATGAAATTTTTAGCGGCCTCAAGTAATTTTGGAGATATGGGCCTATTTTTGAGTGATGACTGGCATTTTTTAGGATACATTTCTACCGCGGAAAAAACACTCAATATAATTTTTACTAGCACAATGTACTTACACAACCTATTTCACTCGTTTTACACAATTTTTCAATTGAAAACGGCATTGTTTATCCAAAAATTCAACCTTCTTTTAAAATCGTCAAAACAACAAATTGATGTAAAATGTTTAGTGAATTTATTCATATTAGATTGGTAACTTATTTAAACTTTGCATATTTGCACAGCTTACTTTTCGAGCCATTTCATTTCAACATGAATAGGAAATTATTCATCCACGTTTTTTCCAGTTATCAACTCGACATGAATAAAATTCACTAACCATTTTGCCTAGATTTGTTGGTTATAAAATCATAAAAGAAGGGTGAGTTTTTTCCTAAATAGTACCGTTTTCAATAAAGAAAAAGTGTGAAACAGATCTAATAGGGTGTTTACATTCTGCTAGTGCAAAGAAAGAAGAATTTTGAGTGTTTTTTTCTGCGTTAGAAATGTGACCTAAAAAATGCCAGTCATCACTCAAAAACAGGGAAATTACTTGGGAGCGCCAAAAATTTCATTGGGATTTTTTGTGCAGGAGACCAAACTACGTAAGTTCAAAATTTTGTTGATTAAGTACTTGTGGAGTTAACGGAATTTTACTCTTCATTACTGTGTAGGTTAAAATTGAAAAAGGGCCTGTCAAGAAACAAACATCCTTTCACAAAACCAAACCTTCAATCAATATTCATTTAAAGTTATAAAAAAGCTACTTATTTGTATATCATGATAACTAGGTTTATAAACTTTTTTATTAATGACTGCAATATACCTACCACCATATTTGACGCTATTTCTTCAAGATAGGTAGTATGTGTAACATGTAACTAACTTTCAAAAACTCACCTTGTAATAATCATCACCACTATAATAATAATACGTTCACTTTTAGATTTCGATTCCACAAATAACACGGTTTCGTAAACTTTTTCACTATAATGAAAATCTGGTAGTAGGGACCCCGCTATCGGGATAGATTTCTTTGTGCATACCAAGATTTATGTACTGCTATTTACTTTTCAAATTCTCGCACTCCTTGAGTACTGGAACAACATATTCACTTTCTCACCATTCTTCGTTTCCTCGATAGCTGTTGGATTAACGTGTGGATGATTCACCGTTCATCTTTCATCCATTTGCAATTTGAGTAGTTTGACATGTTTGGTTCCAACTTCTAAGTTAGAACAGTTCTAGAACCGTCCCAAAATATAGTAGCTCAGTTGAAATCTGACAAATTTTGGGTAAGCAGTCATCCTAAACTTGACTGCTCGGAACTCGTTCAGAACCAAAACGAATTTCCTTTAGAATACCCATTTCTTTCCATGGCTCACTATATACTTTTATTTCCAATTGAAATAGATTCGTTGGAAAGGTGTACAGGATTCAAAGACAGAGAAAAGAATGGGTACATGAGATTAATCCTTCTCGGCTCTTTGATAATAAAAGAAATACATACCTATAAATCATCAATGATAATTATTCATTGTTCTTTCTCTGCTTTCTCACCTTCCTCACCTGGATTTGATTTTTGTTTCAGGTTTGGGTATTTGTTCAAATTAGGTAGATCTATTTTAAATTCGTTTTCACTAACAAACGAAAATAAAATCAGTCCTGTATTCTGAATGGGAGGATTTTTATTGTTAGAACATTGGTGATGGGCAAAAATGTAGTAAAAAATACCAGGTAGAATACCTACATTAATTTCTTTACTCGAGAAAATAAGTATTATTGAGATTATTTAAAAAAATACAGGTCCGTATTAGAAAAAATGGAGTTGAGGGTAGCTCCCGAATAACGAATGCCGTCTGAAAAATCAAAGTACAGCAAATCGAAGCAAATTTATTACACAATAATAATAATAAATATAATAATAATAATACTCCCTCAGGGTCGCTGGCTGCAAGGAAAACCTTCTCGACACATGCATTACGCTGGACTCCGTGCAGTATAAGCTAAGGATCACACTGACCGACCAGCATCGACCGTCCGCGATCGTCCAGCAATGACCAAAAATTGAAAGGGATCAATAAAAACTTTCAAACTCACACTGATCGACCAAAATTTCAGCAGATCGAAGACGATCATTCAGTGTGAGTTATCCGATAAGAATACGCGTTTTGGAAATTTTTGTCGTAGTTGGACGGTCGGTCATGGTTGTTCAGTGTGCCTGCTGCCTAAGCGTAACCTTTCAATGGTCTGGATCGATTATTGCAAGGCATTTCATACAACATCGCATTAACTCATCATCCATTTGCTCAGATGCCTTGCGGTAGCCGATCAAATAGTGAGATGCGTTGACAGCTGATGCTGATCTGGGGTACTTGCATCTGGTCAAAGAGTCCAAACAGAGTAGATTATTTTTAGGAGCAGCGTGTTTCAGGGAGACTCCCTCAGCCCTCTTCTCTTATGGATCTTACTATTGCCATTGTCCAGAAAACCCGTGGATACAACAGCAACCGGAGGCCTAATGTCACACACTGTTTTACATGGATTAACTCAAACTATATGCCTCCGGAGAAAAGGATCTCCATCAGTCCTTGAGGGTGGTGCATGAGTACACGCATGCTATTGAAATGGAGTTTGAGATCGACAAATGTGCCACGGTTCATCTCAGAAGAGGACGATGCGAGGAATACGGAGAGGACGTTCAGCTCGTAGAAGGATGCATCCTACATCATCTGGATGCCGGAGAGACGTATACTTACCTGGGGGTGGAACAACGCCACACCCAAGAGGTAACTCCTGGTAAAAACTCTCTCCATGGCAAGTATCAGCATAAACTCCGACAGATCTAGTCATCAGAACTGTCGGGGTAGAACAAAGTTGCTTCAACTGAGTAATATGCTTACCGATTCTACTTTACTTAAAATCTCGTAAAATGATGCATCTTCATAGGAGTCCGCTGTGGAGAATGAGGAGTGCCAAATCTATTAGAACCACTCTATCAGAACCCTCAGGCAAATACAAACCAATAAGTTTGATGTAGTCCTCCTTGACCTTCAAAGTAGGACGATTTCCGTCATAGACTTTTCGGCTCCTGGCGAACGTACATCGTCCGAAAAGAGGAGGAAAAACGGACTAAATATCGAGACCTACTCTTTGGATTTCGCAGGCTTTACCCAAACCATTCTGTTAAAATGGTGTTTCTGATAATAGGGGGCCCTTGGTGGAATGATGGACACTCTGCTCTTAAACTTAAAAACCATACCGGCTTGCCGTAATTTGGCAGAAAACTTAGCCGGAAGAATGCAGAAGGCCGTAATTCTTGGTTCACTCCGCTCAGGGCACATGATTCTCGTTCCCAACAGTCACTTACCCCACGGCGTAGGGAGTACCCAGTCAACACTGGGCAAACATCCACATCTCAGGGATGTCAATATCGTCAAAGATGGGATTTAGATGTCTTTGTGATATGTCGTTGACATTCCTGCGATATTACACCGCGACACCCCTTAGATGTCAAAATCGTTAATAGCCGGATATAGATGTCTCTGCGATGTCATATTGTTGTCATTACTGCGATATCACACTGCGACATCCCTGCGATATCTAAATTAGTGATAGCTAGATTTAGATGTCTCTGCGATATCAAATTGTTACTTGTCATAGACGTCATACTGCGACATCATTCAGACATCAAAATCTATACTTAGATATCTTTGCTTCAATATTTTCAATGAGTTATCTCCAGATCAGGTGATAATAGGACTTTCACACATATTCACTAGACTGCCGACGACAAGGACGCCATCTGTCCTTCACCACGGTCGAAAGGCAAATCTTTCATTTGTGTTAAATGTTTATTTTGAATTAACGCGGTAAGTTGGCAAGAAGTTGGCAACACAGATCGTAGGCAATGTTGACCAACCTGAAAGCGGGAGGCGACGGCGTGACCGGCTGTTACCATATTTAGTTCTAGTTCTTTGTATCTATGCACTGATCGAAGATCGAAGCTTTGTTTCTTTGAATGCTTTGCATACTATTCATTTCCAACTGGAGCTGATCACATCTGCGAATTTAAGTGTCCATAAATTGAGTGTGAAAAGTGAGTATCGTTGTATCATTTACCGTTATCGAGATACCAATAGTGGCATGACCTAAAAAATACGACCTGTATATTAGAAATCAGAAAATTTAGAGCTGTTCAATGATGCCAATACTAAGGATTCCATTACTGTCTGAATTATTTCATGTCCCACTACTATCTGGCATTGTAGCATTCAGTAGTCTCATATTGTTTTATTGATTGTCAGATGTGGTGATGAGCCTTCACGGAGAGAACGAAAAAAATGTGGAAGCAGCCTATTCCAATTGGTTCAGGCATGCCAAACAAAGGCTTGACATGAAAAGGAACCAAAGCAATTGATTTTTAGTTTATTCATTAATATATTTTTATTTTTTACTTTGTTAATTTTCAATTTTGTACTTTGTTAATATTATGCCAGAATAATTTTATTTTTTGATTAATATATTTGTTATATTAATTTTTTTCATATTGAAAATATATTTTCTTTTCCTATTTGTTGTTTCTGTCTGGAATATCGCATAGAATTTGACGTCTCTTGAATGTAACAGTGAAGAAATCGCTGCTATGTCGCTCTGTTACATCCCTGATACGTTATTAGGAGAAATCTCTGCAGCGTCTCAGAACTACATCGCAACGACGTCGCCAGCATGCATCATGAGTGTGACAAAAGAGAGTCGCTGGGACGTCTGTGCGACGTAACGATGCAAGTCGCAGGTCACGAAGTGACATCGCAGCAATATCTCAGAGATGTATTTGTATTTGCTCGGTGGTTACTGGGTTAAATGAGCCAGCGTGCTTTCCGGAAGTACATTCGAATTGGAGAAAATAATTGAAGTCTGTGTGTATTATCTATAACTAATCTGAATTAGGAAACCCTGCTGAAAATATGCTAATCATTCTTGGAAACAATTTCACCAACTTTCTGGATAAAATGTCAATATGTTCAGCGGGTTCCAGTTTAGCAATCCATTTTTTCCATATCGTTACAAGTGTACACTTCTCATGACGGCCACCTTCGATGATACCCACAACCCGTGATAGTTTTCACGATATATGCGCCATGAACGTAACTTCTGATACACTTATAACTCAGTTCGTTTATATGATATTTCAGCATTATCACGACTTCTTTCGTCCCTCCAACAAGCTAGCAACCTGCCATCCACCGAAGAAGAATTGGGATTTCTGAGTACCCTGTTACAATCAAAAGAACTACATGCCTTAGTGAATGTTCACAATAAAATAATCAGCAATGGCGCTAGCGACAAATTTTTCCCGATGCTGTCTACCTCCATGGACGTGCTGGCCGACGTTCTGGAAGAGCTTGTCCATAGACCGCACATGTCAGAAGACTGCAAAGAACTCTTTTACCTCCTCCAAAGGCCACATATTCAGGTGAGTTGTTTAAAACAATGGATAATGAAGAAAGTGAAGATGTTTATTTTTTCCGATGACAACAATTCTGATTAATTATTTAATGAAATATATAAAACATTCAAATAACAGAAGTTCCGCAAGGATCAATACTCGACCCACTATTCTTACGGGTAGAATCAAAACGTTGTGTGAGGCCTCAAAATAGGGGTTATTAAACCACTATTCAAAAATGGAAATAAAAGAAATACTGAAAACTACCGCCCAATAACACTATTATCAGTATTTTCTAAAATATTCGAAAAAATAATGAAAGAAAGAATATATACATTTATGGAGAAATATAACATACTGTCTGACAGCCAATTCGGATTCAGAGAAAAACGTTGTACAGAAGATGCCATTCTTGGGCTGACATCAGAAATCTACAAAGCATTAGATAAAAAAATCCCTCTCATATGCATTTTTGTAGATCTATCGAAGGCATTCGATACTGTATGCCTCGAGAGGTTACTACAAAAGCTCTACTCCTACGGCATAAGAGGACCTGCATACCAGCTGCTAAAGGATTACCTATCAGATCGAAAACAAGTGGTAGAAATTGAAGGAATAAAAAGCGATCCTAGTACTACCACGTACGGTGTGCCACAGGGTACGGTGCTTGGACTTTTGTTATTTACATATACATAAATAGTTTAATGACACTACGATCTGAAGGTAAACTTATCAGTTTTGCAGATGATATGGCAATAATCTACAAAGGGAAAACATGGACAGATCTAAAAACCACAACAGAACAAGACTTGAGAAATGTATGTGACTGGTTTAAATACAACAAACTAACAGTCAACAATCAGAAAACATACTATTTACCTTTTACATCTTACTCAAATCACCTTCCAAACCTGGGAACCCTGAACATTGGAGACGACACTATTATAAGAGAAAAAGATCGGTTGAAATATCTAGGAGTTACACTTGATAGACATTTGAGATGGGACTTACATATCGAGCAAGTGAAAAACAAATTGAGAGGTCTACTATGAAATTCAGATACCTAGTGGAATTTCTGGATTTAAAAAACTTGAAGAAGCTATATTATGCACTTGTACAATCTCAAATGTCATATGGGATCCTAGGTTGGGGAGGTGCAGCAGAAAGTAACATACATAATTTGAGTATCATACAAAAATGGATCCTGAGATTAATATCGAAAAAAAACATAAGATATCCCAGTGACAAGCTATTTTCAGTCAACAAGATTCTCGATGCCAGACAAATATTTTGCCAACGAATTCTGATGTATATTCACAAAAATAAAATCAAGTTAACACCCATCGAACACCGCTATGAAACTCGAACAAAAAATAAAAACATGAAATATCCGACTTGCGAAGAAACCGCCGGCCAACGCTCAGCTGAATTTCTTGCACCAAAAATATTCAATTTACTACCAGACAATCTAAAATCCATCAAAAGTTATATCTCTTTCAAAGACCATGTAAAACAATGGATGACCACTACAGATAGGTAAATACTGAATAACCTGATAGACCTAAAGTTTCTACAATAAAAAATTAGACCGCCCTATATTACCCAAATACGACATTTTACTCACTATGACTTCAAACCTACTAAAATACGACGCAAATACCCTACTTTGGCCAAAAAACAAACAAAAATGCTTTAAAATTAGTTTTAATATTTTACATATTATGTGAGTATTTAAATGTTTTACTTTTGTGATTTTAAATGTTTTAACCCATGTGATTTTTTATGTTGTGATTATTTTAATATTATGAAATTATTGATATATCGATTAATTTGATAGTTATATTTCATTTTATATATTAATACCTATATCACCCCTAGTAAAAGGTGGGGGGCGAAACAACGTTCACTGGGCTAGAACCGGTAATCGGTATAGCACATAGCACTGCCAAGAATGTCATAACATCCTGGGCTGACAACAAAAGACTCGAGTACTGGCGTAGTCTACCGGGCCTAGCCCATTCCAAAGCATTTATTGCTTGCACAAGGAAAAAACAGGACTCTGACAAGCTGCTACAACTCAGTAGAGCACATCTCAGAGTTATAGTAGGTTTGCTCACTGGCCACTGCAAACTCAAACACCACATGCATAAAATCGGACTTGCACAAGATGCAGAGTGCCGCCTATGCATGGAGGAGGATGAAACGGCTAAGCACATTTTATGTACATGCCCCGCAGCGGCCAGATCCAGATTTTCAACATTTGGCAATACAACAGTAAGGCCAGAGAACCTGGTAAATTGTTCTCCCAACGTACTCCTCAATTTCGTTACGAGATTGGATATACTGGCAGAAATATAACCATAGGGTGAGCCACAATAGGCCATTGGCCGAAGTGGAGGGCCTGATATGGGCCCACTCACGTTCAAACCTAACCTAACCTAACCTATATCACGCACAAGCTTTTAAAGCTTCAATGATCTTCATGTCTATTTTCAAATGTCGATTGTATGTATCTTATATTTTGAAATTTTTGAAAATAAACATTATTATTATTATTATTATTATAAGCTGACCAATTGCGGGTTTTAATTTAAAATTCTCAGATACAACATTTAGGCGATTGACAAGATGTAGGAATAAAGAGGGAAAACATTTTCCGACAAAATTCACATCGAAATGTGTTTCTCATTATATACAAAATTTAGGTAAATTTTACAGACAGCGCAGAATTTATTTCCAATATTTCTAACCCAGCCCGTTTGGAATGAAAAGTCAGTATCTGTTTTTTGTTGTAGGGATTGTTGTTCGCTCATGATTCTGTGGCACAAAAAGACTACTACCCGCACCTTCCTGAGATACCTCGTGATACCGAAGAAGAGGAAGAAACAATCAAGATTGTACAGCTTGTCAAGAGCAATGAACCTTTGGTAATATTTTTTTACTCATCGTGCCTTAAAGTGAACTTTATTGTGTGTTTAACTTCAGTATATTTCTGACAAAAACCTAGGTTTGATAAACGTACGATTAACAAAAACGTTAGTTACAAATTGCATTGAAAAACTTTATTACAAATGAAAATGTATTTCATTAGTTGATTTTGAGCATAGGCTGAGAAAGAAATAAAAAGACACATACATCAATAATTCCATGACGTGAAAGTTCTGAGCAGGTAATTCTTAAATGAAGGACGACAAACATTCAACAATTGAAGTGGAAAAACAACTTGTAGAAATTAACTTTATTTATATTTTTACTACTAGAGAATGGTGGTTTCACGTTGCAAAAAATCCATTAGTCAGTTTTATTATTGTTTCCCTAGGTTTTTTGCTTATAATACAAAATAAAATTGAATTTGTCATAATTTCAGCTCAATTGCAGCTCTGTCTGATAGTTCCCGTGACGGAAGTTGAAATTTCAAGTTTTGGATCGACTTTTGAGCCGAATATTCGGTAAAATACTAATCTTATGAGAACAATCGTAAGAAGTGGACATAACGATACTTGTACACCGAATAGTTTACCCATAAAATACAAAAAAAAAATATGTGAGATTGAATATGAGAACGATTCAATCTACACCCATTCCATTTCGAAGTTTTTCAATTAATACCCATATTACGAATTTGTAGGATTATAATTGTTTTGAAGGAATATGAATGATTATTCACCAAACTAAGTACTGCTTATGAAAACTCTGTCGACAAGTTCTTGTTCGGCCTTGTTTGACTACACAAGGGGCCTGTATTCCAGAAATCCCTAGCCGCTCTACCTCTATGTAACATTTATGAGGAAACGATGCCAAAATAAAGGGGTTTTATGTGCATTCTTTCGTTACTTCCTCCATGAAGTCATTGCAACGACCAGTGCCAGGAAGCCCTTTTGATTTGCTGCCACAGTAAGTCAAGGATTGATAACAAATCTTATTAAGGGGCTTATGTGCTTCTAGGAGCCTTTCCACGCCGACCTTTGCAGATCAATTTTCTCCTAAGCCAAGTTAGACCTTCGCAGTACAACAATAAGTGTGCTGAGGTTTTCTCATCTTCTTGGCAAAACCTGCATGTTGTGTCTGCCAATTCGATGTTGTTCATGTTTTTGTTAGGAGCCCAACCAGGATCCTGCATGTTCTTCTGTAGGTACTCCGTTAATTTTGGCGTTGGTTCTTCAAAAAACTCTTTGGCCTATCTCAGGCGACTTGTTCCACCATTCTCGAGACTGGTTCTTCACCCAAGTACGGTTATTTGATTTTTTCAATGCTTTTGTTATTCTACAAAAAGGTTCTGGACCAATCTGAGTATGTCGTGCTTCTTCTCGAATTAGTACATGTGCTTCTTCATTGCCTTGTGACCTGTGTGATCTGGTAAGCAGGCTAAGGACAGTCTTTTCTGGCTGCCCAACTCTTGTCAACGTTTCTCCTATATCTCTTATCGGGATTGCAGCTAACCCAGCATTATGAAGAGTATGAAATGGTTGTAATGGAATAACTCCCATCATCTCAACCTCTTACGACCAAACTCCTGAAGGTTACACAAACAACTCCACCCAATGTATGGAAACTTTCGTGTCTATCAAGTGTGCCACTGAAATCGCCTCCCCTTTTCAGCCAAAGGGGGATATCGTGTAGCTTCTGTATATGAGGAACCTAGCGCTGATAATGCCTCAATAAACTTGCGGCAACCTAACTTCTTGTACGGCAATTTATATACTTAACTGAAAGTGTGTAGGAAAATAAAACAGGCCTTACAGCAATTGGAAAAAATTGTCTATTTTTCCTCCGCTAGATCAGATCAGGTAAGATCCACGCTTTTTACTCAGCACCAGTGTCTCTTGGAGATTCTGTTCATAAATTCTTTGGAGGCGGGTTATTCTGTAACGCTGTACCCTTGCTAACTTATGTATGTACTCAGCTGTTATCGCAGAAGCTGTAACCACAATTCGACGTCGTTCCACTTTATCAGAGGGCGAAATATTTTCGTATCAGGTGTCTGTCAAGACCTTGTGACCAGTGTACTTGAAACATTCAGCAGGAGATTTCTTGCCAGTTATCAAGATGTTTTCTCCGTACCTCCGATTGGGTGGTTTGAAATATTTTTCCAGGAGGGAGGGTTATCATATTGCACCTGCAGCATCCTTTTAACTAGTGTGATATTCTTCATCATTATTTCTACGATGATTGAAAATGTTAACAAACACCTTTTGGCTACGTTTTTTGGGTTCCTAAAACACAGCCCAGCAACTGTTTTAGAGGTGCGTCATTCATACCCAAAGATATCATCACCATCTCCTAGTACTATACTTAGTCAGGGTACCAGCTCACACAGATCACAAGGGCATGAAGAGGCAGATTCACTCTCCCGATGTGCTTCTATTGGTCCCAAGCCTTTCTGTAGTATAGCAAAGCGCTGGAAGACAAATAATAACAGTATTTGGGTGAAGAAATATCATCGAGAATGGTGGCACCTGAAATGAAACAGATCAAATAGTTCATTATGAAGCCAAAATCCACGGAGTACCTATTGAGCCAGAACAGACGAACAATCAGGATCTTGGTTGGGCGCCTACTAGAGTATTGTGGACTCAATAAACTCATGAACAACATCGAATTGGCAGAAACAACAATATGCAGGTTCTGCCAAGAAGATGAGTGAACCTTATCAGACGTACTGTGCTATTGCGAAGGTCTGACTAGGCTGAGGTTTTCGACTATTGGGGATAAATAACCACAACCCTTCCAATACATGAAGGTCTGGAGTCTAGTAATGATACAAGGAAGTCTAACATAACGTGGGGGGCACAATAGATCTGCAGTAGAGATTCTCTCAGAAGCACATAATCTTTTAATGTTAATGTCAATTTTCCAGCAGCCTCATCTTCTAGACTGGTCTAGAGTATCTCATGACTGTCCTCATCATTGCATATTTTAGCTGGTTTCAAAACCTTTTCTCTAATATCTACCGATTTCACTAAATGAATAGGTTAACGTTTGTGAACAGTCATTCTTCTATAAGAGACTCCATGCTCCTTTGGTACCACACCGTAATGCTTACCTTAAACAGGCGCGTCGATAAGTTTTTTCCAGGGGGAGGTAATTCAGTACCGGGATTCATTATAAATTGGGGGTTGGCCAGTACTACGCATTTTTACAGTAGCTGTGGCGTACGGCTTGAATAGAGGCTGAGAAGAATTGCTACAACTTCACCATCAACAGTTTTTCTCATGGGATCAGTATTTCTGTAAATATTCAGCTTGCTCAAACTTAAAATTCAACTTGTGGGAAGTGCTGTATCTCTGGGAATGTAAGACACGGCTGTATTAATCTCAAATTGTGAAAAATGTATCTTCATCTAAAACGACGTTGATAATTTTTCTGCTACATCCTTTGATTATTTTGAAATCATAAACAAAAAACACAAATAAGTAAGAACATTTTGTGGAATAACTGTGAATTTAGATTCAGCACCAAAAAAAGGGGATTGTTGTATTATTTGCAACGAGACACTGTTTTTTGTCACCGTTATTCCGAATTATATTTGATATTTCAACCAAATATGTTCATAAAGCCCATTTTAAATTAATGAATAACTATTTGTTCAGTTGTCGTCTATGAAAATTCAACGTTTACTCTAATTCAAATCAATGAGATATCCACTAGATATCTTTCAACATATATTCATAAAACGAACATTATTGATTTCCTTAGAATATCGATTAGTGAGTTAAAGTCATTCCATAAGTTATTTCTTTTGAAATTGCATCATGTGGACAGGAGTTCAATATCATAAAAGCATTGGCCCTACTATGCAATATCATGTTCTACTGATTCAACATGGATTATTTATAAGAAGGATATCATATGGATATTCTTCATTGAGGTTTGATATCAGAAATATTTCAAAGTTTACTTTATCTTTCTTTAATGCAAAGACTGGGGCACACAGTACTGAACCGATAGTTGTAAGTATCATAGTGAACAAGCATCTATCTCTCTTTTTCTGCACACTCATCCCCACACTGTAATGCTAGGCCCTTTCCTAGAACTCGTTTAATGAATTTGGAGCAGTATTTTTCGACAGTAATTTTTCCAAAAAATCAATACTTCTGTGGGTTTCGTTCTGATCTTCGAGGTGGCTGGATGGAAAAAGCTCTGGTGATAACTCCTGTCGAAGATCTATTTTATAGTGAAGTATTCATATTTTGGAAAAATGTTTTTCTACTTTGACGTATTGTCATTTTGAATAACTTCTTTCGCAATCTCTAGGGTGCAACAATAAAAACAGATGAAGCGAGTGGTAAAATAGTCATAGCAAGAGTGATGCATGGAGGAGCTGCAGATAGATCTGGTTTGATCCATGTCGGAGATGAGGTTGTGGAAGTGAACAATATAAATGTAGAAGGGAAAACACCAAACGATGTTCTAACTATTTTGGTAAGCAACTTTGCCAATATTGTTCTCGAGAAATGTATGTATATGTAGGAATATTTATAAGACTTGATGGGGCCCGATTAATACATATCTTTAAGGCGTTGTTTCGTAGTAACTGGTGGTAAAAATAATGATAATGATGGACGAGAACTTTGGTTTCCCAGTTGCATACCAAAGTATTGCTAATAGCCTGCCAGGATGACGTTTTTATTTTAATTTTTTGTTAGTCTTTGCTTCACCAGACTACATATCCATTATTTTAGTATCATGCTTCATGTTCTGTCTCATATTCTGCGACAAGTCCTTGTTGATAGACAAGCGTTTCGAGAGTCCTGTTCAGATGTGAGTTCCAGTTCAGCTTTTTATCCAATGTTACCAAATGATATTTTGTTTTACTAGCGAAAGAAATGTGACATCATTGAAGAAAGGGGCCATTGGACATTCTAGTTTCCTTTTACTGGTGAACGGGGATCAATGTATATTTCACACTTTTCATACCATGTTTCCACAGTATTAGGCATATCCTGAAGGACGTAGGAAATTATCTCTTCGGATTTGTCATAGTGTACTAGGACCAGATCGCCAGCGTATAATGGCTGATCGACTTCCTATAGCGAGAGTTTATCCAGAAAATCATCCACCAGTAGTGACCACAGCAGCTTGAAGCTGACACTCTCTTCCCATTCATAGAGATGTCGTTTTGTTCCGTTTTGAGATATGGTTCAATTATGACCATACTGTGAATCTTACTCTTGAAGTAACACTAGGGAAGAAAGTTCAGTGGGGTTAGGTCCGGAGACCCAGCTGGCTATTCACGGAAACTTCGTTTTATAATGTGACGGTTCGGAAAAACTTCGTGGCCTACTTGATATGGAACGAAATTTGAACAGAGTATAATTTAGCGTCTTTTTTCAAATATCAAAACGGCATGGATCATACATTAACAGTTATCATCACTGCAATTCGAAAATATTGAAACTCGTGCTTTGGAAAATTAATATGTCGCTTGATATATTTTAGCAAAACTCCGAAGGAACAATAACGTTCAAGTTGGTGCCTGCTGATGGAAAATCCGGCGCGAGGGAAAGCAAAGTTCGAGTGAGGGCGCATTTTGATTACGATTCCTCCACTGATCCATACATCCCTTGCAAAGAGGCTGGTTTGGACTTCAGTAAAGGTGATGTGCTGCATATAGTTTCTCAGGATGATGCCTATTGGTAAGCAGAGTCTCTCCAAGTATGTTGTCGTTGTATTAATTCCTACATTTATTGTAGTATTCCGTCTTAATGCCAGCTGACTTTTCGTCAGTATGATTTACGTCATCAGTACTACAGAAGAACTAGTACCGATTGTAATACAGTTTCAAATAATCTTGGTCATGTTGGCGGTTCTTTATCGCATTTTCTATCTGTTTCTCTGAAAAAGTTCAGTGACTTGATTCTTTGAGTCTTCCAGGTGGCAAGCTCGGAAAGAAGGTGATAGAAATATGAGGGCCGGCCTTATTCCTAGTAGAGCTCTCCAAGAAAGACGAATAATCCACGACAGAACGCAAGTTCCGAAAAATGGCGATGATGGTGAGTTTAGTCTGGAAATTATGGCACGTACTGATGTGTCAGATAGGAACGAAAATAAGAATGCATATCTTATTTAGAAGGGTAGTTGATTAAGTCTACCAATGCATTGATTCGGCTGTGATTCATTTCCCATTTTTTTTTCTATATCTAGATACATCATATACTTTCACCATATTACCCTAATTACCAATTTATAGGCCATTGTATTTCAACTAAAAATTTATTAGATTTAAAGATTTAAGTCTGAAAATTACAGATGCACATCGTAAGATAACAGAATGTCAAAAACTCGGTTTTAATGAATATTCACGATATAAGTGTCGTAAAGATTCATATTACGATATGGGATGGAACATTGTTAATCCATTGATTATCGTAATATGAATTTACGATATAAATATTGTACAATATTTTACCTACCATCAATAATTCACTTCACTTCCTGTTTAAGAATAAAATCAACCCGTTTTAGTATACTTGGTGAAAATTAAAATAATGGTTCAGGCGAAATGAGTCTAGCCGTACATGCAGTGATGAATAATTGAATAAAAGACTTTCAGAGTGCTAAGTGCTTTGCATGGCAGTGCTTCAGTATGTTGCATGCTACGATATCATATGCATTTCGAACGATAATCATTGGGATACCTTGCAGGAAAGCAACACAAATTCAGGAACGATAGAGATGGTGAAATCTTTGATCGATGATATGGAAAACAACAGGATTTATTTTTCTTGAATTGACTTGGCTGTTCAATGGATAGCCATAGTATGACACTAAGTCGACCGTGATTAAATTTCTACAAATTTCAATATACTGAAGCTTTCTCAAGCCATTAATATAATAAACTAGTGTTTCGTTGGGTGCCTAATTCATCCTGAATTTCTAGAACCCATACAACTAATATGTTAAACATTAATTAAGAATAACAATGACGCCTGGATGTTTTTCTGAAATATGATTAGTATATGTTAGATGATTCGTTTTCTTTTTTACAAAATTCACACGATGTTCATATATGCGGTTTCTGAATTGTATACTTGTCTAACCTACATATTCTTTGAGGCAAGACAAACAATTCAATGTGATAGCTCCCTTTTTCTGATTGAAGTGTCTTCTTATTCCTACTATTTTCGATAAACCTTCTCAAAGTTTTATAGGCTACTCTTAAGTTTAGTATGTGTAAAAAGCTGATTCTTCTGTGACTAACCCTAGTTGAGTTAAAATCCTGTAATTCATTTAGCATTTAGCTTTAGTGACATACACTATTAAAATTTTTATCCCACTGTTAGAAACGATGACATCCATAACTAAACTTTGACTAATTCAGGTCAATTTAGAGAAGAATCATCTTCATATTTACAAAGACCAAATTTGAAAGTAGCATATGAAACAAATAACACTAAGTTTTATCAAGTTTTCGATTGTTCAAATCGACGATCACAAGGCGTTTGATGCCTTATTGCATCATCATGCATCTGCTCGATCAGATGACTTGCGGTACCCGATCAAGAGAGTAAGATATATACCAAAGTACAGAGCAGGAATCTTCCGAAGGGGCGTGTGTCAAGGAGACTTCCTCAGCGCTCTTATTTTCTGTATCTTCCTGTAGCCTTCATCCGTTGCACTTTGGAGAATTCGTGTCTACAACTACGGCACCCTCAGCAAGTGGAAGAGTAAGTTCACATAGAAAAGGATCTACATCAGCCCTTGAAGACATCCTACGGTCCAACCCAAAGGAGGACGATGCAAGGAAGACAGAGAGGATGTCTGGACGGAAGCATTCTCTATAAGTGTCTCCATAACAGAAAATGGAGACCGTAAAGTAATTCTTTTCAAGCCAGTAGCACATGCCCCAGATGAACTTGGTCTTGTGTTCTAAACTAAACGGAATAATCCTAGCTCTGTCACCGAGTTGGAACACATTCAGCTAAAAGCTCACTTTGAAGCTGCAGAGACTAAGGTTCGCAGCTATATTAAGAACTTACCAATACAATGTTTTTTCAACAAAGCAGAAAAGTTCATAATGATTTGCCATGCTGGTGTTTGTAACACCTTGGTATAGTAGCTTGAAGACATTTTTTTGTAATGTAGAAGTAACGAAGAGATTCATAAAAAGTGGAAATTGGTGCTATTTTGACCCCATGTCACCAGAGGAAGAGAGAAAGTTCTGAAACACCTTGTTCATTCACACAAACTCACCTTCGTGAACTATCAATCTTCATTATAGGTGTGTATGGTAATGTTTACACGTCTGAGATGCCGTCCGACAAAATGACTCCAACATACTCCTTTGATGGAACATACACCACCATCATAGAAGATGGGAAAGTAACATCAAGGCTATCAAGAGGGCAAATCTGGTACACGGATGGCTCAAAGACTAGCAAAGGAGTTGGGGCTGGAATATATGGGGAGAGACCGAGGAAAGACATCAGCCTAAGCCTCGGTACTCAAGCCTCTATATTCCAAGCCGAGGTAACGGCAATCTCCGTCTGCACGAGATTGAAACCAACCTATAACGATTCTCTCCGATAGTCAGGCGGTGATTAAAGCCCTGCGTTAATGCAGGTTCACTTTCAAACTGGTTTGGGAGGCAAACCAAAACCTTATCGACCTGGAAGCACAGAACAGGGTGAAACTTGTCTGGGTACCAGGTCATAAGGGGATCCAGGGAAATGAGAGCGCAGATGCCCTGGCGAGAGTGGGAGCAGCAACAACTCTCATTGGACCAGAACCAGCCTGCGGAATCCCATTTGGGGATATTGAGCAGGACACAAAGAAATGGGTCAAAATCCGTCATCAATCTATCTTGGAGAGTGCCTCAGGCAATACTCACGGAAAAATGATGATGGTGGGACCAACCGACCGGCTATCAAGACACCTTGAACTAAGGCAAGACTCCCTCAGGTAGGTGGTAGGACTGATGACAGGCCACTGCCATCTGAGAAAACACCTGCAATTGTTGGGGATACATCATGAGTCCACACAATACAGATTCTGTGAAGAGGAGGTCGAAACAGCCTCCCACATAATATTTGAATGCGAAGCTCTGGCTCGCATGAGGATGGACATCTTCGGACACCACGGTGTAGAAGATATCATCCTGCAGGAAAACCTTGTGAGGAATCTCCAAGAGTTCATTGAAAGATCCGGAGTACTCACGAGATAGACCTGATAGCGGGTGCAGAAAGGTTCTATACGGAACTACCTGCATTTCAGCTGCTGTCCAGCCCCGCCATCTAATAATAATAATAATAAATGGTAATGTTTCATATTATGTAGGAAATACAATGTGATAGGAATATAATGTACGAATCTTTCGAAACTATTGAAACGACTCCCCAGAATCAGCTTTTCATTCGTTCCTCAACATACGCATCTGCATTTCACCACCAAGCATGCCGAATCACCTCACGAATTCATATTCATTACTAACCCATTTCGTGCCATAGGGCTTTGCTCTGTTTCAGCTTTACCCGCTATAACCTGCAGTCAGTTCCCGAAATCCCCTCGTTGTGCATCCAAACCTAAAACTAAAAAGATTATATATGATACAGCCGAAAACGACGATTTCGATAGGGAACATATCGCCACTTACGAGGAAGTGGCCAAATTATACCCCAGACCTGGCATCTATCGACCGATCGTGCTCATTGGAGCGCCGGGCATCGGAAGGAACGAGCTGAAGAGGCGGCTCATCGATACTGATCCGCACAAGTACAAAACTCCTACACCGTGTAAGTAATGAATGCTTCTTTGAAGAATAACGATATTTTAGCGACATTTTCAAGCTACATGACCTGGAAAAGTAAGTTTTTCCCCGTAGCCGTTCAAGGGTTACTGGTTTAATTTATTTTTAAACTAATTTCGTTCTTAAATCTAGGAACAGAATGTTGCTGCGGTAGCTTGCAGCATTTCCTAACAATCCCGTCATTGTAAAAGTTGACTCCTTTATTTTCCAATAATTCCAGTGCTCAAGTGTCCGCACCCTCCTTCCAGCTAGGCCATATTGATGTTTTCAGAACTGTCCGTAATATGGAGGTGTTCCTCATCATAGATATCCATCGTCAGGACTTTTTCATTTGCTCAAGAAAATGTTATTAATAACATTCAAGATGAATTCTTTCTTTTTCATGTTGTCCAGATCCAAAACACATTAGTCCATTATTTCGCCACTCTCTAGAATGTTCCATAGTAACAAGACCTCGAAGGGTATCCACCATTTTCCTATGATGTCTGAGGAATATTTTCCTCCTTGTCGATACCGTATTTGCGAACAATTACAGTACATCTCGATACTGCACTATTAAACTGGTAATTTATTATAAGTAAATGACGGTGGCACTGGTCAAACCGCTAATGAATTTCTCTAATGAAATTCCTATATTTATATGATTTGCATTGAAGGATAATTTTTTCACATGGAAAAGAACTGAAATATATAGAAATAGAAAATTCTCAACTATTTTCCCATGATGGCAGAGGAATATCTTGCCTCAATCTCGAGACTTCCAAAATTTGAATTGCATGTTCGACAAAATTGTTTGTTCTGTATTTCTAAAAAATCAGGCATAAAATAGTAAGGTTTTGGTTTCCATAAATTGAGAATATTTCTTACCTGCGAAGTCCCACTGAGAAGTAAATAATTTTGGTTCATACTGAACGCTCCTGAAATATCTTGATACACTACTGGGGCACTTTGTATAATGATTTTCAATCTTTTTTTGCCAGACACTTCCCGTCCCATGAAACCCGGAGAAGTGAACGGCAAGGAGTACTTCTTCATCCCTAGAGAACAGATGGAAGAAGACATAGACGCAGGCAAGTTCATCGAGTTCGGAGAGTATAAAGGCAATCTCTACGGTACCTCAGCGGAAGGAGTGCGAGCCATCGTGAACACCGGGAACGTCTGCATTCTGAATCCTCATTACCAGGCCTTGAAGATGCTGCGGACGCCGCAGTTGAAACCGTACGTTATTTATATAAAACCGCCAAGTCTCGAGGTGCTCAAGGAGACGAGGAATGCCTACCATGCCAGGTCGACGTTTGATGTTAATAATTCTAGAGGTTTTACGGTAAGAAAATCTATTGTGAATTCATTCCAACCTTTTGGTCTAGTTACAAAAATATATATCTATATATATATATATATATATATATATATATATATATATATATATATATATATATATATATATATATATATATATATATATATATATCTAAATATTGCAAACAAAACAACTTACAGATGAAAATGATCACTCACAAGATGAACACTCCAAACTTCATAATTTGATAAAGTAGATACTAGTTTCCCCACCTGGCAAATCAACTTACTCACTAGCATATCTGAGAGCATTTAGAAGACATTGCCGTTTCTTTAGCTGATTCTTCTTAATGTCGTCTGAATATTCCCTAAAATGGTCTTCCTCTGAAGTGCAGGACAATCTGTGAAGAAGTGTGATGAAGTCTTCTCATCTATCAGGCACCACCTACAGAGATGATCATCTACGATACCAATGAGGTTTAGGTGTCTGTTCAAACGATTAGGATGATTCTGTTAGGAGATCAGTCATTATCTGAAGATTTTGTCTACTGAGAGAAAAGATTTCTTTTTATTGTTTTTTCGAAGGCCAACTTATACGTAGATTCAATTGTATCATACCAGGCTTTTGTGAATTCTTGAAATGGGTTATTCCAATTGGTGGTTTCCCCGATGTCTTTCTAGCTAGTCAGTTTGCCTCCCCGTTTCCAAGACATTTGAGTGTCTTGGGACCCATATGACTTTCCTTTATTTTACCAGGTTTTCCAAGGATACAAGCACATTCAGATACCAGCCCCCATCTTGGATGTTGATCCCTGTATTGCTGCTTTACTGTCTGAGTAGATTACAATAGGTCTCTTGTCGAGAATTCTTTGAATGCAGGAGAGTATAGCATATACTTATAATAAAACACTGAGGGGTATTCGCCTAGATGAGTGGAGATTCATTTCCCGAACTTTAGAGAGTAGGGGGTAAGTTTGAAGCTGTTATTCCTCCATGGTTTTCCTGACTGCCAGTTCTGAACTCCTTCACTGGAAGGATGGAAGAGCCCCCATGCTTTTTTTCCAGATGAGGGAGTATCCATGGTTCATGTGTCCTCCGACTAATCGGTTTTCACCATCTGATCAGTTGAGTATAGGTGTTCAATGTATAAGTACAGAAACAGTCTTAGAGAACTTCAATAGTTTTCATTGGTGCTGTTCTCAAAGCTCCTGTAATTGTCAACAGGGAACTTCCTTGATTTATTTTTTGTTCGTTCTTGTCCTTACTCTTTAATGCTTAATGAATATTCGCCTTAAATATCCAGTGTAGGATTTTAGGAGTCAGACCACACGTACCCACGACGATCTTCTTAGTGCGATAGTTCGAATTGCTAGTCCAGGTCAGCTTGACGTCTACTTTGACTAAGATATAAATTGTTTTGACCTCTTATATTGACGACCCCTATCCGAGAGACCTCTCTGGAAAAGTTTCTTACCAAGAAGGACCCTTGTTTCATCCATTATCATTAGTAGACTCTGATCGAGGGGATTTGATAATAATAATATAATAAATGTCTTCATTTCCATATTCCAAGTGAGTTAATGATTAAACTTGTTACTGAATACCAACCGATTTTTTTGCATTTAAGCTCGAAGAATGCCGAATAGCCATATCTGCAATGTTTTCCAAATCATTATTTTAAGAAATTGCTGCATTATTCAGATCAGGTAATGAAAAATTGTAGTATAGTTGAATATCATTAGCGTTCATATGCAGTTTATAATGCCTAATTAAGTTTCCGAACTGGCTCGTGTAAATTGAGAAGAGAAGCGGCGCTAATACGGAACCCTGTGGTTCACCAGATGAGACATTTTTAGCAACAGATATGTTATCTCCCAATTTTACACTTTGCAAGCGATGTGAGAGGTGAGAGCGGAAAAGTTGGAGCGAGTCATTACAAACACCACTCGATTTTTGAATGGTTAGTAGTTTATCGTGTTGGACGGTATAGAAAGTCTGAATTATCGATTGTCCGAAATATGTCATCAGTAACGTGAAGAAGTGCCGTGTTAGAACTATGCACGAAAACCTGATTGAATTTGTGGCAAGATATGGCCATTATTAATAAATTGGCTGAATTGTTCAGCCAGAAGTTTCTCCAATAGGTTTGATAAACCTGCCAAAATACTAATTGGTCTCAAATCTGAGAGATCTTGTGGATCATTGATCTTCTGAGTTGGAGTTATACGAGCATGTTTCTAAGAATCAGAAAATTTTGACGATATACCGTCATATCATATGCTGATGACTTAGTTAATATAGTTAGGGTGGAATTCAACGGGACAGTCAATTTGAAAACGCCCTGCACGAGGTCTGAATATTGGTAGACAAAGAGGAAAAAAGTTTGAGTAACGAACTGATATATGAACAAAGAGAATCAATGAAGAGGGTGGCTGGTCATCAAGTACTGGGCTGTATAAGCTAAACCTTTCGATGGTCTGGATCGATTACCACAAGGCATTTAATACAACTTCGCACAAGGTCGTTATTTGCTCAGATGCCTTGCTGTATCTCATCAGAATAGTGAGATGCATTGGACGCTGATGTCGCGCTAAATGACACGCTCTATTGTAAAATCTTGTCAGATTCTAAAAGGGGACGGGAATCTTTAGAAATACGTAAGTAATATTACCCCGCGAGAGAATTATCTGCATAGTCCTTATAAAGGATGGTGAATGAGTACATATGTACCTCGGTTCATCACAAAAGAGTACGATTCGAGGAATAAGAAGAGTATACTAGGGGCAGAAAACAGTGCTCTCAAGAGGTACCCATCAATAAAAACTATCCGCGGAAAGTTTCAGCACAAACTCAAATCTATCGTTCGAACTGTCAGGCAATAACAGATTTGTTTCAACAAACAACATTACCCCTCGTGTTACAAAATTTGCTTATATACTGATATACCGTAGGACTCAAGTGACGTATTCCCTTGAATGATTGTTTTCTCGAGAACAAGGCCCAGTTGCTAGATTAACAGGGTCACTTGAGTCTCGTGGTATATACCGTAGGACTGAAGTGACTTATTCCCTTGGTGGTTGTTCCGTCGACATCAAACTTCATTCGCGAGATCAACCAGGTCACTTCAGTCCCATGGAATAATTTTCTTCATTTAAGTAATGGGGAATTGAAATGATATGAAGAATACTTGAGTTAAATAATATGCTTCCATTTGTCAGGACGAAGTTTATCAGCTCACTCTGAAGGAATGAGTGATTTATATGGTGTTTGTTTCACGAAGTTGAATTATTATGAATTTTTGATAGGTTCCATCGGATATCATACGAACTATTGCTTTTTCCTATCATGTAATGTTCGTTCATCATAATTCTCAGGTTATATGTGCAACGTCGCAAACCATACTCATATAAAATTAAAAACAGGGGCTCGAAACCGTTCCCTGAGTAACACTAACTATTTTTTTTTTCACGACAGGAAGAAGAATTCAACGACATCATCAAGTCCGCCGCCAGGATCGAATTTTTGTACGATCATTTCTTCGACGAAACCATTGTTAACGCCGATTTGGCCATCGCCTTCAGCCAACTCCTGTCGGCGGCGAATCGGCTAGAAACTGAGCCTTTGTGGGTGCCCGCCTCTTGGGTTCAGTGATTTTTTACCTATATTGTTGTGTTACTGTTGAACGATTTGGAAAAGTTTTTATTTTTAGATCGTAAATTTAAAGATGTTATCAATTGTAATATTTAGGACAATGCTGATCCGACTCTCCTTCGACATTCTTATCTTTAAATGGACATTGTTAATAGTATTGGTATGTTTTTGTATTGGTTGAGCTGGTAGTGTTGGGCAAATTTTACCCTTAACTATGCACAGATGAAGAAGTGAATACAAACTAGAAGCGAAAGGGAAGAAATTTTACTATTCTTCGATTATAATGAGTGTAACATGAACAGTGCTGGACATAATTCGACCAGAATGTGATCTGATGAGTAATTTGTATTGGATGACATTGTGATTTTGAACTTTTCTTCTTACCCTAGTAGGTATATGCTAGTGCGAACCTAAGGTTAGGCCTTAGATGGAATTTGTCTAGCTGTACGTGTTACAGAGAAAATATGGGAAACTTGGTGCTTTTTTGAAATGATACTTGGTGTAATTTTCAAATAATAATGTTGTGAAAACTTTACAGTATTTCATCCTTCATATCTACCTACCCTCGCCTTGCATGTTATTTGATTTGTAAGAATTTTACAGTGTTTTTTAAAAGTACTATATCTAATTTACAGGGTGAGTTGATTTTGCGTAATATTTTGCTTTTATATGTAGATACGGTTTCGATTCTTGTTTCAAGCTCTTTAAATTTTATGTTTGTTTCCATTTCATTATTCACTATTCAAATCTTCTCCGTTTTCATTTTTTATTTTTTTATACTGGAATGACTTATGCTTTCCGGAAGTTTCCAGTAAATATTAGTTTCATTTCATCAAAATCACCAAATTCCACACAAAAAATATATCTTCATAGTGAGAGAAATGATTACATACTGTACTCTCGATTGATTTCTTATTGGTTTGTGGGATCCATGAAGTTTCGAGGGGGTAATATTGAAATATGACAAATTCGTTGAATGAAGTTAAAAAATTTTATTTACATCGAATCATTTCAAATCAATAATTTTGCGGAAGAACATGAAAAAGTATTTGAAAATCACAGACTGAAAGATAGTTCTGGAGTGAAACGGCTATTCCTTTCTGATTATTCATTCCAGAAATCATAAAAAGAGTATCTACAGTTTTTATGATTTTCTAGAACTGATTAACAAAATAACGACAACCCATTACACGTTTGTTTTGCCAGAAAAGTTGGCATCATTAGAAGCTGCAAGCTTTCTTAATGGAATTAACAACAATCACAATCACTATGTCGCTGGAATATTGACACGAGGACGAGGCGCCATCTCTGGATCCGATCACAGAAGCAGACCGTGATTTCATTTGTTTTCTCTTAAAAAAAAATTGAACAAAATGTAATCAGTCGACACACCAGGGTTTTCAGACATCTTAATTAAAACCAATAAACTTCGAAATACCAAAATCACTGTAGTATGATTGCAATTCAGACTGATGTCGAATATGATGTTGGAATTATGTTGAACAATAATCTTCTTTTAGCTAAAATCGTTCGAACCTCAAATTTTTCAAGAATTGTACTGGTCTTGCAGGCCATTCTGAGTGGTTTGAGATGCTTGGTATATTATAACTAATGAACTTTTGGATTTCGAAGATTTCAACTAGTAAATAATAGTTGGTCTATTAAATATTCAGAAATTCGATCATCATATCCATTTCTTTCACAATTGGAAGTGAACCTCCCCCACTATGAACCCGTGGAGTGTTCCAATGCGCATGCATAAAATATTATTGCTTCTGGTGCTGTTGATAACCCCCTTCAGCAGTGTGACGTCACATACAATTCCACGACCACTCGCAATATTAGGGAGGGATGCCATGTCAGAGATCGATAGGGCCCTACATTCATCGCTTGAGTGTCCTTTTATACGTACAGTTTAACAAACCCAGTAGCATATTGAGAGTAGACATGAAGGTCACATGAAAGTCACATATGAACATCACTCACGAATATTAGGAACGAAAACAGTACCCATCCAATATCTCTCTCAACTATTATCGATGTCATCTCAAGGTCAGACAAAAACCTTGGATATAATTAATGCTGACGTCACAGTGGTGGGGGAAGGCCCAGAACCGGCTCTAAACTCCTACTAAGCAGATTATCTTCAATATGGTTAGGAAATCAAATTGAAAATTTTCCAATGAATTACATATATTATATTTACAGTGACGATGATGAATCAAAATAACTAATCAATACTATATAGGTAATTTCAAGATACAGATTGACGAGTCCCAAATTTAAATTGGAAAATAATGAACCTTGTCAAGGTTTCCGAATTGAGTCTTGTTCGGTGAATGTTAGGGTTTATTTTGTTCATCATCTAAGAAACTTCTTCGAATTTATATATTTTTCCCAAAACACCGAGCTTACTGTAAAAAATAATTAGTTACCTGCCTTCTTAGTGCGTAAAACTAAAAAATAGCATAATCGATAATCATATATACTAATTAGTTTCATGACCTCATCTGGAGTGAAGCTGACACCCTTTGAAGTCAATCTAAGGTGGCTCTCTTTGATTGTGAAGGAAAATAAATCTTCCCAATGGCAATATTCTTCAAAATTTCTATCAGTTTTATATTCTCCACTATCGCAAAACGAGATAGTCGAAAATATGGACTAACCAGGATTCGAACCTGGTACATTTTGAAAGCTAGTCTCCAAGTCACGTTTCTTTTGAAAGAGGCAGTAAGAAAATGAGCAGAAGGGAAGTGTAAGTTATCTCTAAAGCCGATAAAAAATTAATTCAAGAAAACCTAGACTCTATTTGTTTTTGTACTTCTCCAGCCACCTTAGACTGATATCAGCTTTCAGCTATTAATAATATGACTTCTAAATAAATTCGTTGTAAATATAGTGTAATTACCTAGTTGAGATTGACGAGATGCCTAATGAAGCAAAATAATTGTTAGCTGTGGAAGTCAACTCGTGATTATGAATTGTTTTCCTATACCAACACCATAAAATAGAAGAAAACACTGCCATTTCATAAGAAAGTTATCTGTTTATTGGTTGATATGTTTTGTAATAGGTGTTCACCTAAAAAATGCAGAGTTTCGGTGGATGATTTCGTGGAAATTGAGTAATCATTACCAAGAACTTTGTCCAATTGTTATTTTTTCTGAAAGTACCCCTTCCTTGAATGTATATCGAACTTTTTCAAAAACTTTTTTTAAGATGGTTTTAAAGGAAATTCTACTGCGAAGTTCTGCCTTTTTCTATGACGTGAAAAGTTTGATGATTGTTTAGAAAAACGAGATATTGACATTGATCTTAATTGTTATAGACTAGATTAATTTATACTATGAATATTGACTTCTAATATTCTGAACTACCCAAATATTGATGAATCATATCAGAAATTGAAGAATTTCAACTCGAGTTGAGAATAATGCATCAAGCTATTCGATAAATAAAAAGAAGTCCAGAAGTTCACTATTTAGAAGTTACCCAGACTAAAACTTTGCGTAAGGAGTGTGAATATTTTCCTGAAAATTATCAACATATAATTTGTTTTTTGAAAAGTAAATACGTTTTTGGGTAAGAAATTCTATCAGAAGTCAATTATCATCTTTGAACTTCTTGTAATATTGCAGATTTAACACATTTTGAAATATTGTCATTTCTCATTCTTTGATATTGTCTGTAACTAACCACATGCAATTTTATCTTCTTCCAAATAAAACACTACTCTTTTTACCTTATCAGCATTTTTGCTTTACGTGTTATACTGCGATTCTAGAAGCACGTAAATCCTAATATTCTTCATCTCTCAAATAGAACTACGGAATGTTGTTTGATTTGTGTTTGTTGTGTTTTATCGACTACTTCATTTTTTACCATATTTATCTGTTATTAGTGCAAATTTATTAATAAAGAAAGTATTAATGATGTTCACTTTTATTTTATTTTCATCCAGCTTTCTTGAATATCGCTTCCATCACTGAATTATGAAATATCGTGTGTCCCAAATTTTATCAGACTGGTAATATCATCAAAATATTGCTAAGTGTTTATTTGACAAGAAGTATCAAACGGATATAAGTCAAAGACATCCTTCAGGTAGTATAGAAAATAGTTCTTTCAAATGCAGCATACAGATCTGACTCAAATTCAAAAATATAGTTCAGACTATTCTTCAGTAGAATCTGGTGTGCCACAAGGCTCAGTGCTGGGATCTTGTATTTTCCTAATATATGCAAATAGCCCTGATTTTTTATGATGTATGCTGATGATTTATCTTTAATTGTCTCAGATCCATCAGCAACAAACATTAGTACAGAATTTACAAATTTATTAGGAAATACACGTGAGTGGTTTGAGGAACATCAATTTATATTTCAATACTGAAAAAACTCAGCGACATTTCACAACCGACAAAAAATATGCAAACCACTGAAAATATCTACAACTATTAGTGGTGATCAGTTTTTAAGGAATCAAGATTGATCCAACTGTCAAATGTTGATAATCAAGCTGAATTCATTAAATTTCCTTTTCAAAAAATGTATTTGAAGTAAAAGACAGATGACGAATGTGTTATCTCCACCATAGCAGGACACGTGATAATCTCTCAAAAAGGCACCATCTGATGACCAGAGTTCAGGCTATTTACGCTCACTTCATTATATATTTTGGAAATGTCTTCTTCCTGAGATACGTCAGGCAACAATTACATACATACGTATTTATAGTCTATACATTTATACATAAAAATATAAAATTTCTACAAAAATATAGAAATATACAGTGTGTTGCATTTTATTAAGCCCCACCCCTGTATTTCTGTGGATTTCAGATAATTAATTATTTTTCCCATTCCAGTGTGAATTCTTGATATGCTTTATCTTCTCAGCTGAAGAAGTTTCATAAGTCACCTTTGCACGACCTACTACGATCACAGAATGCATGCCAAAAATCAAGAAAAAGTATTAGGCATTTTTTTAGCAGAATTTTGGTTGGGGCATTCGATTCGGACCAGTTTCGAATAGCTCCATGCAAAATTTCAACATGATAAATTTTACGGTGTGTTTTCTATACCTGTTACAATTTTCGAAAAAGGAAATCTTTCAAGTCACTCTGTATAAAAATTTCCGTGAAAATTGGAATAAATTGAGACAAGGGGTCGGATTCAGACCAGCTTTTTACTGATTGGTAATGAAAACACATTATTTCCACACAATTTATTAATTTTTAAATGATAACAAATTTTGAAAACAAACATGAAGAAATGGAATATGTATATCAAACAAGAAGATTAAACTTCCACAATTCTTCGTCGCAACTCTTATTTAGTCATTGGTCCACTTTTATAAAACTACAGTTTGATATTTCCCCAAAAGTAAAAATCCAGAGGGGTGAGATCAGGCGAACGCGGCGGCAATGAATTATTGGACTATTACCCCATCCATTTCAGAGAAATTTTGGTTCAACCATCTTCATACATTACCAGCATTATGGATGGAAGCACCACCCAATTGAAAAATGATATCTGTACGAACATTTATTTTACCCCTTGTCTCAATTCATTCCAATTTACACGGAACTTTTTATACAGAGTGACTTGAAAAGATTTCCTTTTTCGAAAATTGTAACAGGTATAGAAAATATCCTGTGAAAGATATATATAACGACAACTTATTTTCAGTGGAATAAAACCTACTATGAACAAGTTGATGGAGTTGCCATGGGCAGTCCACTTAGCCCAGTAGTAACAAATTTCTACATGAAGAAATTTGAAGAAAGGGCCATTCGAACTTCAGAAAAATTACCGAAGCACTGGTTGAGGTATGTAGATGACACGTTCGTTGTTTGGAGCTACGGAAGAGAAGAACTTCAGAACTTCCTAAACCATCTGAATAGTTTTCATCCAAAAATCCAGTTCACCATGGAATTAGAAGAAAACCTTCAAATCCCATTTCTTGACGTATTAGACACCAAAGAGGGTAATCATCTAGGCCACAAGGTGTACAGGAAGAAATCACACACAGATCGATATCTACACAATGGATCCAACCATCATCCAAAACAGAAACGAACCGTCATCAACACCCTAGTGAACAGAGCTTTGAGAATATGTGAACCAAGGCACATCGACGAGGAAATGCAACACCTTACAACTGTGTTACAAGCGAATGGGTATAACAAGAAAGACATCATCCGTGCTACGCGCCCAAGGGAGAAGAAAAGAAACACCAATGAAGAGCAACCCCAAGGCACTGCCTATCTGCCATACATAGACGGTGTCACCAACAGAATTGGGAAAATTCTGAAGAAGGTGAAAATTAACACCGTCTTCAAACCAACGAAGAAGATATCGGGATATCTAAGATCAGCCAAAGACAGCAGAGATCCACTCAAATCAGCGGGAGTCTACAGAATTCCATGTAACTGTGGGAAGGTCTATATCGGACAAACGAAAAGGAGCATTGGTACCCACCTAGTCGAGCACAAGCGGAGTTGTCGTTTGGGACAAACCGAGAAGTCCGCAGTCGCTGAGAATACATTGTCTGACGGAGAACACAAGATCCTTTTCGAAAATACCGAGAGACTAGCAACGTCGAAACATTATTCAACAAGAATGTGTCTAGAAGCAATAGAAATACACAAACAAAGATCTGGCACACAGCATTGAAAGGGGCCAAAACGAAGCCATGTCACCCGAATCGCGCGGAAAGAGCGCGCGAACCCACTATTACAGAAAGTTCGTGAAAAAACATCACTATAAATAACATGGCAAACTCGAAAGCTTCAGTTTCAGTTGATACGTCTAGAAGAGTACTTCGACCACTCCACTGAAGATGACTGCCGCAGTTGCAGTCGAAACGTTTGGAGATTTAAACGAAAGAAGACCACGGCAAAACCCGGAAACTAACCAAAATATATATAATATAGGTATCATAAATAGTCACATTTTAAAATAATTTAAAATTATATACCGATATTCCTATCTGAGAAGAATTCGTCCAGTGAATAATAGGCTTTCGATATTACAAGCTTTTTAACTGATTTTTTTAATTTAGTGGTACATGTTTCACCTTTAATTTCATCTGACAAGTGATTAAACACTTTTTTGCCGTTGTAAATGAACGGTCTCTTAATTGTCGAAGACATTGTAATTGGTAAACATATATTGAACGCATTTCTGGTATGACGTCGAGATAATGTAGAAATTTTATCTTTGTATTTTTTGGATTAGGCATACCATTTCCAATATAAGAATGCAAGGCAAGGTCAAGATATTATGTTTTTTGAATAAGGACCTACATGAGTCCCTGAATCCGGCTTTACACATATTTCTATCTCCTCTTTTTTGCAATACAAATACCCTATCAAATAATTATTGTTAAGATGTTCCCCAAAAACATATACCATATCGCAAATTTGAATCAGAGGAAAGTACACATTTTTGGCTGCAATAGTGCCCAATTCATGTGCTGATACTCTGACAGCAAAGCAACCTGAAGACATTTTTTTACAAAGATTATTTACATGATTTGCTTTGCTTTGCTGCAGTTGCATTTCATTATTTCTATGCCAAAATAATGTAGTGTCATCTGCAAATTGAGTTATATTTGCAGATATATCAATGCAAGATAGATCGTTGATATATAGCAAGAGAATTGGATCGAGAATCGACCCTTGTGGAACTCCACGAGTTACTGCCTGGAGATGTGATATGTTGCCACGGAGTGTGACTTTTTGAGTACGATCTGATAGGTATGATCTGAAACATCTCGAAGATACATCGCTAAGGCCATATACTTCCAGCTTTTGCAGCAGGATTTCATGATCCACACAATTAAATGCTTTAGAAAGATCACAAAAAACTGCTGCTGCCATTTCTCAATTATTAAGACGAAGATATACATCTTCTAACAGATGAAACATAGTATCTCCCGTACATTTTGAGCTTTGAAACCCAAGCTGACTGGAACTAATACTATTATTTTTATTTAGAAACAACATAATTCTTTTTTTCATAAGTTTTTCTATGAGTTTAGCGAGGGTAGGTAGCATAGAAATAGGCCTGAAGTTAGCAGGATTGTTGGTGTCACCACCTTTGTGTAAGGGAATAACAATGTAAAGCTTGCATTTAAAGTTTCCGCAAGAGCAGTAAGAGCGGAATTGGGTAAATTGGAGAATATCTTTATGATCATGTCATCCCAGCCGGAAGAATTTGTATTTTTAATTTCTTTAAAGATTTGCCTAATTTCAGTAGCATCTGTAGGCATGAAAAAAAATTCTCTGATATGGATCTGTCCTTGACAAATCTCAATGGATGAACATTAGACTTTATTTCTTTGGATAAGTTATATGCCACAGTACAATAATAGTTATTTATAAAATCAGAGTTCAGATCAGTTTTCAATGGAGCCGTATTGTTTTTCCCCCTGAGGCCATTAATAATGGCTCAGCTCTCTTTTTGTTTGTTTGCAGATCTTTCGGTTCTGTCACTATAATATAGTTGCTTTGCAATCTTTATAGTATTTCTATAAATACTTCTATACCTATTGTAAAAGGAGTTAAAGGATGCATTGTTATCCAAATATTTACGAATTGTATGAAGGGATCGTACATTTTCTGCTGATATTTTTATGCCTTTCGTTATCCATGGATCTTTTACTTTTATTTTTATTTTTAGTTTTTGAAGAGGAAACGCGCTATTGAATACATTTGACATTTTTTCATGGACCTATTCAATGGGTCATCATTATGAAGCATGAAATCATCCCAGTTTGTATTGTTGCATACATTTATACATTTTTTGAAGTTTTTTGTGCTGAAGATCCTACCAAATCGTTTCTTAGGTTTCAACAATTTTTGCTCACATTGGAATTTAAATAAAGCAGACTCATGGTCGGAGAGTCCAGCACTCACAACTTTACAACTGATTTTGAGGGTATTTGAACATACATAGTCTAGAATCGATCTAGAATAGTTAAAAATACGTGTAGTGGTACTAAGTACTAACAGATACATACAGATGTGGTCGAGTATTTTACATTTTAAGCATATCTGAAAACGTAAAAGTGTAGACGCTTCAAGTAGACCAGGTACTGTACATCCAATCTCCCGTTCAATACAAGTATAATCAATTATTTAGTAGTAACAGTTCACATGACTTCCAAAATTCATTTTCCTGTCTTAATCTATTGTAACCACGTAATCATATTACTGTGTCTGAAATGCTCCAGTGGTGTATCGAGGTAGGATGATAACACAAGTATCGTTCGGATCACTTGTTGATTATTGTACATTCATTGTACATCCAAAATCGCCCTCTCATTGATGTCTCATGTTGCTCCAATATTTCACATCCATGGGACGTACAATACGAAATGTACAAAATACATCCAAACCCGAACGCCCATTGGGTATGTATATCGAGTCCATGGACATTTGGATCAATCTTGGACCCAAAAGAGACATCCATTGGGCGTCGTGTGCTATATTATGACTTAGTTTTCGTTGGTTCTCACGATTTGATTTAGATATTACGACATTTTTCTTCCTTCCAGAAGATAAAATTTCTACTATCTACGTTGTATATTGATGGTGCTATTGGTGGTAAATTAAAAGTTCAGAATGCAACTCCCAGTGCGGAGATTCAATCTCGTTAAGTAATAATAACAGCCGAATAACATCACGAAAATTGCGCTAACAAACAAATTGTATGCGCACCATGGCGTGCGGAACTCGTCAAGCAAATAATTTCACAGTTTGGCGGCAGCTTTACCCACTTTTAGTGCTTTCCACGTTTCGCGAGTCGCAAGTGTGAATTATCGAGTGAGAGTTTTCCATATGAAAGAGGTCAGTTTTCCGAAGGTCTGACGACGGACGGTGAGGAAGAGCAAAATTTTTCCATAATAAATTTGGAGAACATCTATGGAAATGTTTGCATTTTTTCACTGTTGTGAGGGTAGAGGACGGTTATTATTATTATTGTTCACTATAATATGTGACCAGCGACTATAATTACTAGCAATCGGTCCTGATTTTCAAATGAATATATCATCTTTCTTTTAAACTTTTTCTGATTCTTTTTTTTTCCTGAGTTTACTGTTAGAAAAATAGTTTCTCGTGCGAAAAAAATAAGACAATAATAATAAGTGTTACAGTAATATTCAATTAGTTTTTGCTTTGTAGCCAGTACAATTCAATAGGTTAGTCTATACACACCTAAATACAGCGTGATTTACGTGGGCCGTGCATTAGAAGTTTTTCAACTTGCAGTTGAACTAGAAACTTGAAATTTGGTATGTTGTCATAATTGATCATGTGCGTTCTACCTCAAATGTTTTTAGTCCTACAATTATACAGGGTATGCTAAAAGTCGGTACCAACTTTCTTATTTTAAATGGAAACCTAATGTTTCTTTGTCATGGTTCGATTGGCCTTCTGATTATGACTTCAGACAACCTAAGTTATGTTTACTTATCTATCACAGTTTATGAGATAAGTCCATGTTTCTGAAAAAAATTGCGGCTGTAGTAGTTTACGAAAACACGTGTAGCCCGCAGTCTGTTCAAAATTAGGAAACCAAATTTATGGAGCAGTTAGCTGGTAGTCCAGGCTAACACCTGATGTCCCATCGACGGTCCCATTTTGTACCATATAGGCGCAGCCGATTTTTGAATGTCGCAATATAAAATTGTCGAAAACTCAATTTTTTCAAATGGCACCTCCCATTTTTTTTTAACTATTCGAAAGAAAATTGAATTTTAGGATGAGTTATTTCAGCATTCCCTATACCCAAGTTCCATCTCTATCGAGTTCTTCAATAAAAATCAAGAAATGCCTTATCCTGCCGAATGCTTTTGTGTTTATTCAAGTATGCCATGAAAACAAAAAACAACTGTAAACAAGAAGGTGCTATTCTGTCAAAGTAAAAACGAGTCGTGCTAATTCTTAAATAAAATTGATTGGAATATGGAAAATTATACAAACGAAGTTGTGTTTGTTATCAACGGCATGTGTCAAAAAATTGTGCAGCGAACTGTCCGAGAGTTTAATTTGAAATATCCAAACTTACCGAGGATGACACGGGGCAAGTTCTCACGATTGAAAACTAATTTTATACATTTTGGGAAGGAGGCTAGACCCGTTACGAGAGTCAAACCACTAACTGGCAATGACGATAATCAAATTACCATTCTCGGATATTTTCAAGCATATCCTGAATCCTCAATACGAACGGCGTCTTTTGAATTGGGATTTTCATACTCTGCAATACAAACCATTTTACAGCGCCATAAGCTATCTTTTAAAATTTATACGATTGCAAAAATTACACCCAGGTGACTTTCCCCGTAGAGTAAACTTTTGCGAGGACTTATTACTCAAAAAGAGCACGCCGGATTCTTAGACAACATAATTTGGACTGATGAGGCAAAGTTTTGTCAGCAGGGAGTTTACAATAGGCGCAATCGACATTTTTGGGCTTCTGAAAATCCACATATGGTGTTCGAAGTTGAAAATCAAGTATAATTTCAAATAAATGTGTTATGTTTGGTAATGAACCAAGAGGTACGCTACTTATGTACGATGAAAATATGAATAGTGACAGATATGTAGAAATTCTTCAAAACATAATAGAAACATTTCTTGACAATTTGCCACTGGCTAGAGCTGCACGTTCATGGTACCAGATGGATGGGGCACCACCGCACAATACACGAAATCGAGGACCCTTTCTCTGGCCTGCAAGATCTGCTCCAGATCTTACCCCTTTAGATTTTTATATTTGGGGTAGGATAAAAGATTTGGTCTATTTTTCACCAGTTCACAATGTAGATGAGTTGAGACTTAGAATAAATACAGTCTTTTGACAGTCTCGATCCCAACGAAATCAGACGTGCTACGCAATCTATTGAAAGTAGAATAAGAGAATGTTTGAACAACAATGGTGATCATATTGAACATTTACGGTAGAGTTCTGTCAAAATTGTTCAATATTTTTAATTAAATTATTACAATTTTCTTTCGTTTCCATAGCATACACACATAATCATTCTGTAAGATAAGGCATTTCTTGATTTTTATTGAATAACTCGATAGAGGTTGAACTTGGGTATAGGGAAAGCTGAAATAACTCATCCTAAAATTCAATTTTCTTTTGAATGGTTAAAAAAGAAATGGTAGGTGCCATTTGAAAAAATTGAGTTTTTGACAATTTTATATTGCGACATTCAAAAATCGGCTGTGCCCATATGGTACAAAATGGGACCGTCGATGGGACATCAGGTGTTAGCCTGGACTACCAGCTAACTGCTCCATAATTTTGAACGGTTTGCGGGCTACACGTGTTTTCGTAAACTACTACAGCCGTAATTTTTTTCAGAAAAATGGACATATCTCAAAAACTGTAACATAACTTAGGTTGTCTAAAGTCATAATCAGAAGGCCAATCGAACCATGACAAAAAAACATTAGGTTTCCATTTAAAATAAGAAAGTTGGTACCGACTTTTGGCATACCCTGTATAGTTGTAGGACTAAAAACATTTGAGTTAGAACGCACATGATCAATTATGACAGCATACCAAATTTCAAGTTTCTAGTCCAACTGCAAGTTGAAAAACTTCTAATGCACACCCTACGTAAATCACGCTGTATATACCTACACATATGTACACTCATGCACACATACCGAACTATGTAGATATAGATATTGATAGAGTATTTTTTTTATATGCCAAACCTTGAATCTGATTGAAATTTTGAATACATAGTGTGGATTGCAAGTGAATCTGCCGATTTTGTATTTTTCATGAGTTTTAGGGGTCTACCCCTATGGATTTTTTTCGATTTGTTGAATAATTTTGTTTGATATCGATTGATTCGAAAGCTCCAGATCGTACTAATTTGATTATTCTGAATCGAATGGCACTCGCAGAATTGCTCTATCTTCAACCTTTCCCGAGTTGAAGAGTTCATTTAGAGTGGAAAGGAGTCATTTCCCTCTATATTTTTTCCAGTCCTACTCGTGAAATTTGGGACGTTGTATTCCTTTTATATGGCAAACCTTGAATCTGTGCATAAAAAAATTATTCATTTTTGGAATGTGTATGAAATTTTGCGTACAGAAGAAACTCTTTGAAGTTGCTATTGGATAGGATTTTGAGGAATTGTATTGAAGTTACAGATAAACCAAAGCAGCACAGCCTCTGAGATTTGGATGCCCACTAGAATGATTTTTTCTTTATTTCCAGTTGCAGACAATGGCCGATCTTTGTCCCTGGTACTTCTTCTGTTTATTGCTGTGCATCTCAGATGACAAGCTCCCCTGGTTGGAGAGTAGGAATAAATCCATTCATGAAATTTTGAAATATTTCGGAGTCTCACATCTGTATAATTAATCTTTAGATGAATGAGTTCAATATCATGAAGAGCTATTTTGATATGCGAGATATACTCTGCCAAGATATTCATCAAGCGTATGAGCCTAATATTTTGATTTCAAAACTGTGACGAATTTGGCGGTATAAACATATCGATCATTCATATTCAATTTCAGAATTTAGGGAAAAAACACATTTCAATATATTTTTGTCGTTTTCAAAACACATATTGTCATTCAAGCTGATAGAAAATGAAAACTATATTGGAAATAGATCACTTTACTATTTACGTACAACAATTCAACTGCAATATGAACACAGACTAGTTTATTTTTTTACAGTTCGGCAACGATGGTCATCTCCAGAGAAAGGTACATCGGCCATCCATGCATCAAAAAGGTAATTTTTGTTGTAAGTGTCTTTTACCATCATTTTGGTGTTAGTCAGTTCAAAGGCAAAGTATGCTAGTATGAATTGCTCCTTTCATAATAATGATAATACTAGTTAGTCTCTCGTAAATACTCGTAGTGTACCCAAAAGGATAGCCTGTGTGGATAGAGGACGACTATTACTATTATCTGCCGTGGTGCTCCAGGCGACTTACTGATTTTTGGTGGTGTATTTACTTTTCTGCTGTAGGAAAACCCGGAAAACTTACAGCACTACCCCGGGTGGTCATCGCGCACTTCCTACTTCAGGAGCCATGTACATTCTACCTGGACTCAATTCCGAAGATAACGAAAATTCGTAGGATTGTTTAGGGATGATAGAGGGTGTGTTTGCTGAGTATTCGAACACAAGGAACCTGTGCTCTTTACGGGGGAGGGAGGGATAAAAGTGATTTTTCCGGACTTTTTTCGGTTATTTGCCTATATCTTCTAAATTATGCTGTTTAGCGAATATCCGGGAAAACTAACGTAAAAGAGCATTTAATTTCCTTTGAAATTTATTGGTATCTTTGATAAAATAATGACCAAGATACAAGCGGTCAAAAAAAGGTATGATTTCTGTGAAAAAATGCAGAAAAATGCAGTTATGGGCTAAAAAACATTTACAATTATAATATTAAAAGAGATATAGTGCACTAATAATTCAAAATAAATCATTCACAAATCACTACGCAGTCTCTCAGCAGGAAGAGGATAGTCGTCGTCGCCTTCGACTGCCTCCTCCTCGCGAGCAAACATCTGATCAAAGAGGGTCGGCTCATCATCGTTTTCTTCATCGGTATCTTCGTCGTTCCATTGGGCATCTGGAGAGTTCTCGCAGCCATTTCCAGCGCAGTTCATGCACATGCTTGTGCACAAGAGGCCTGCTTTTTTGCAGGAACACCTTCCTGCACTGCATCCAGTTGCACACTTGCATCTGATAGATGACAAGTGCTCTTATATGGAGCAGCATCCATACTCATGGTTGTTGGTACGACTCCTGAAAAAAATAACGAAAATAAAATCGTTATTAATATTCTCTTGATGGAAAATGTGAAATGTTGATACAATCGAGATGTGATAGTATTACCAACCTTGTTTAGTCAACGTCTAGCCCCATGCAGATGGCAATTTCCGCTGCATCCCCTCATTCCCTAACCAAGTTTGAACTTGGAGATAGGCTCTGTACGAGTGGAACTTGGCAGAACCGCGTGTAGGAGGCAGTCTTGTCAATTGAAATTTTGGCTTTGTCCACAGGTTGTCCACTGCAACTGTCCCTCTATACAGCGTAACCATGAACTTTTCCCCGGTATCAGAAATTTGATGTGGCGTCGCATTAGGGTCCCGGAAAATGCTGAATGTATCGGAAAGCCACGGGTGTTTTCCGAGCACTTGCAGGGCCTTCTTTTTTCCAATTCCAAATGGGGCTGAGGTGGTATCGCATCCAGTCATCGCATGCAGGAAAATGATGTCCTTGAAATGGAATTTGAAGGAATGCGATGAATATAGGACGCTTTGGATCTCACCCCTTCCGCTCTTCTGGAAAAATATGTTCTTTTTGGAAGAACCCAACGCCGTCAGCAAAACCAGCAGTTCCACATCTTCACCGGTGATGGTGATGCTGTCGTAGCTTGGGTGATGGCAGTCCCCACTATCAAGACGTCAACGTCTTCTTCGGCCTACGTGAATACCATTGGCTTCCATTTCCGACATCAGCAAGGCGATAAAATGTTTCTTATTAGTATCATTTGTCAAAAAATTTTCCTGTGGAATTGTACTGCTGGTTGTAGACTTATTCAAGGCGAATTTGGTAGATGAATGGAGCAAAGAGCGTCTATACCTTTCTGCTGCTTTGGTAGTTGAGGTCTAAGGGGTATCCGTCGAAAACTACGATAGCATTGCTGCCAAAATGTCGCTTCACGTTATCATCATATAAGGCACATATGACTTCAAATGTAGCTTCTCTCAATTTGCTCCTGACAATCTTATGCAGCAGGAATCCTCCATCGATTACTGAACATATCCTCTTGCAGAATTCCATGTCTACTTGTTCAGGAATGAATGCCTCGTACAAGGATCAATTCTTGACGTTGTGCATCCCCTCTTCATTGAAGAGAGACATAGGGAAGGGGGCAAGCTCATATTTGAACATGTTCTGACTGTTTGGTGATGCAGATCCGTTGAAAGAGACTGAGAGGGCAACGGATTGTTGGGTTGACCGAGGTTATTAACATCCATTAACTTACGGGATAATGAAATATGATTTTGATCAAATACAGCTTTTGGATATTGAATTAAGGGTTAGATTGAGTAGGGGTATGCATAATATGTGTAATTTTGATAAATTTGACCTTCTTTTGAACTCTTGTATCTTGTTTTCGACTAATGAATTTAATGTTCTTTAACATGGTTTTTCCAGATTTCTGATAAACGACATAGTTTAGAAGATATGGTCATAAAAACGAAAATAGTGTGGAAAAATCCCGTTTCGCCCTCCCCCTTGCAAATAGCACAGGGTCCTCGTGTTCGAAAACTCAGTAAACACACCCTCTACCATCCCTTAACAATCCCTAAAATTTTCGATAACATCGTAATTGATTCCAGCACACCCCGAATTCAGGCAACTCACACAGTTGCTTTACAATAAGGCATGTGGCCGCCTAAAGAGAACTATATGTACTTGAGAAAAAATATTCTCGCATACTGAGGCCTCGAAGTCTGTCCCATGCGAGCCAGAAGCTTCACCACTGGTCTACCGACCACCACATGGATGAATGAAAGTAGAGTAGTTTTGAACGTATTCATAAATCATCATCTACTTGATTTCTAGCGTGTCGTAGTCTGGCAAGTTCTTATTTATGCATGTGAAAGAATTTAGTTTTTCCCAGATTTATTGTCAGTAAACTGTTTGAGTTCTTCTCAACTATTAGCTTGTTAAAGAATAGCTGCATCATCGACAAAACTTTTTATCTGGCCACAACTGTTTATTTCGAATACGCTATTTATGTAGACGATGAACAACATAGGTCCGAGTACGGTCCCTTGAGGTAGCTACTCCAAACTTAACCTCAACTGCATCACTCAGCTATTATTAATTTCAATATATAGTTTTCTGTTAGATAAGTAGCTCCTCATCAGATCTCTCAGACCAATATCATTCAACGCATCCAATAACTGTGGATGGCTTACTGTATATGGAAGGCTTCCGCTAAATCTAAGAAAACGCATATTGTTCGTTTACTCTTTTTTTTTTGTCACGCTTACGTTAACTGGTTCTATAATCCTACAAACGTGTCTTTCATGTTATAATTTTTCAAACATTTCTTCAAGTACCTATATTCATTATTTTCTTCATCTTCATTTCTTTGGCTTGTTTCTACTAGATTACCAATTTCATTCTCACAAATCTCTGTTCATCGAAAATCATAGTCTCGACCTACTTTGTCTATGTTTTTCTTAATTTTTTTCATCACACTACTGATGTCCTTTGGTCCTTCCAATTTCATATCATACTTGATGATACCAATACCAATAAGGTGAATCAAGAACAACGTCTGGCTTTGTCATAAAAAAATACTAATTCATCCATTGCTCTCAACTTCTGATGAAATAATATATGATCTGAATCTTTCTACCAGACGCAGTTGAAGTCACACAAAATAGCAAAGAAAATCAACCTTGAACTGAAAAAAACACACTACGCACCCTTTTAATCTTGTTAATCTGCACTAATAAATTAATATCAATTTCCGTGGTACCCTATGTATATCAAATTAATTAATACCATGAAACATTAAATAGGCGTTGTCATCACGCAACTGATGGAAGTATGATCAGAAAAAATAGAGACCGCATCATTAATATTCAAGAGGTCACTTTCCGGTCAATGTCAGAGAAATTATTAGGAATTTTTCAAGCAAACCTAAAGTTTTGTTTCAAGGTGAGATTATCTGTGTTTGTCTTTTGTCTGAAGTTGTTTTTTTACAGAAAATCTCGGCTTGTTCGTCACAGAAAGGGTAATGGCTGATAGTATAATAAATATAAAAATGGATTTGTTCATTGTTATGGTTATTCCTGATCAGGGTACAGTGAGTTTATCTTTTTTTGGGAGAATAGTTATTTGTATACAAAGTCCGCAAAATGCTTTTTCGCGTTCAGAGAAAGAGAGAGAGATTATCGCCGAGGCCGCTCCGGCCGAGGCAAGATAATCTCGAGGTAGCGAAAACATTTCGCGGCCATAGTATACACAATATTTTTCGTACAACCGTGAAAATTACATAATTTCAATAAACATTATGTCGTTTTAAAAATACAGCGTTTCAATGCGAATTGAGAAAATGACACCTCAATATCACAATGTTTCTATGGAAATTAATTATTTAGCAATACAAACCAATTTGACATTTCTCGAGAAGTCGTGAAGATGTCCGATAGTGATAGTGATATTTCAGTTACTTGCACTCCTCCTGAGCTGAGAGATCTCATAGACTCAGCACTTTCGGATTTGATACCCGAAAAATCTAAACGGAAATATGAAAAATGTTACAGCAACTTGGTGTGTCAACCAAAATGTCAAGACGGTGTCACAATACATATTATTAGGATATTTGATGCAGCGATCAAAAGTTGCGAAGAGTTCAACTTTATGGAGCATTTATTCCATGTTAAAGACTATGCTTAACGTCCGAGATGGAATTGACGTAAAGAAGTTTTTAAAATTGGTACCATTCCTCAAGAAAAAGTCAGTTGGATATCGAGCAAACAAATCAAAAGTTTTTACGCATGAACAAATTGATTCATTCCTCAAAGGAGCTAGTGATGCAAATCATCTACTATGGAAGGTACATAAATATGGAAAAAGTATGATGTTTTATTCATAATAATTATCATTATAGGTAGTTTTAATAATGGGAATATCAGGAGCATTGCGACGAGATGAATTAGTGAGAATGACCCTCGAAGATATTCAGGAAGACAAAACTGTATTGATAGTAACTGTTCCTGATACTAAAACTGATCAAAAGCGTGTTATTACCATAACTAATCGAGATTATATGAGAATATACTATAAATATGTAACTCTTCGACCAAAACATACTGCTATTCGTCGTCTATTTCTGAGATATGAAAATGGAAAGTGCTCGGCACAGGTTGTTGGAGTGCATACGATTGGAAAAATACCTAGTATGATAGCAAAGTATCTCGGCTTGCCTAATAGTGAGGCATACACAGGCCACAGTTTCAGAAGAAGTTCTGCCACCTTGCTTGCCAATACAGGTGCTGATATATCAGTTCTTAAACGCCACACTGGATGGAAGTCCACTACTGTAGCGGAAGGACATGTCGAGGATTCCATCCATAATAAGAACGAAATTTCCGATGCAATTTCTGGCACTGTAGCATCTAGTTCAGATGTAGTCAATCGCGAAATGTTAATGTCCAGAGAAAATAATACGTTTTTGTCTAATGTAAATAATGATTATTCAGGAACAATAGATTTAGTTGCTTCATCCTCAGGGATGAATATCAGTAATAATATAAACAGTACAATCAATGTTAATATATATCAAAAATAAAGTATGTTTCTGTTGTGAATTTGGAAATATTTGTTGGTGCAAAATACATTGTTATTGTCATATTTCAGAAATGTCAAATGCTGTAGTGGCGTTTAGTTTGCCGGCCGTCACTCTGGGTAACGGCTGCAAAATATCATTTTGCGGCCTCTGTTGCGTTGAGTTTTCTATACAGAATATATATGTATATATTCATATCATTTAGGAAGAGAAATAGGAAAACTTGGGTCGTTATCGTTAAATCTACTAATAAATGATACAAAATACAGATTCCCTACATTAAATGACAAAATTCCTAGTGAACAAAAGGAACAAGTCAACAGGTAACAAAAAATCAATTCGACTGTGCAATAATGTGTATGAAAATATAATGCATGCACGTTTCCTTCTCACATCTAGGTTCTCAATATCAAATCGCGAAATCAACGTTTGATATTGTTTGAGAAAATTGTTTTATTTTTTTTTTTCGTTAACCAGCTGACGCCCCCCTGAGAACGACAGCCCTCAGAAGTCGAAACTTGTGCGAGCCAAGGATTAACGAGGTCCTACTTTTTAACGTGCGATTCCTAGCACTTTCTTAGGCCACCAGAAAAATAAATTGAAGTCGCTGGAATTTGAACCAACGACCGGCAACCCAGAATGATTGAAAAGCATTGATTCTAACCACTCGGCTACCTGACCTTGTATAGTACGCCTCTTTCGGAATATTGACCATCAATTATCAAACAAATAACCTTCAGGAAGCGTCTAGGACCTCGTTCAATTATCAACCTGTCACACATATATTGGATTTCATATAAAAGAGCCGTATTTCGATTTAGATCTAACGCACGCATTGTACAAAGGACATAGAGCTTTTAGATTCCAAAAAGATTTGAAAGTTTGCACTATAAAGTCATAGGATTTGAGAGCTTGGTTTACTTTTACCGAAATGTGGTGACTAAAATGTCAGGTTACCATCAAAGTGAACGTCAAGATCCTTGATCAACTCCCTAGACAAGATTGTTCCATTTACACTGTAGGCGAATAAGGTGGCGAATAAGGTAGGAGAATTTTTTGGTACGTCATGCTTTTACCCTTTTACAATTCGATACATTCAAATGGTTATTTTCTTAGCACCAATGCTGGACCTTATTTACTTCTCACAGTCATCCAAGTTTTGTATTATAGAATATAATTTTAGGTCGTATGGCAAATACTAGGGGACCTAGGTTTGAACCCTGTGGAACCCCGGAGGTAGTAATGAAGTTATTTGAGTTGAAACCATTATAACAAACGAACTGAGACCGCTGAGTGGAATGATACTTGTGAAGAATGAAAGCCGAAATAACGAAGTTTCTGTAACAGTACGAGGTGGTCAATGTTATCAAACGCTTTAGCAAAATCTGTGTAAATAACATCTACTTGGTAACGATTGTCAACTTCAGATACGTATTGAGTGAACTCAGATTTGTTACTGTTGACCGTTTGGACATACATCTATGTTGATATGGTGAGATTATCATATGAGATAAAAATTCGATTGTAAATCACTATTTCGAAATGAAATGAATTAATTTTTGAATTAGCGCTCTTTTTGACAATGTTTAGGTGGATCTCTGAAGCTCACTATGCAAATGTACCAAACTGCAAGTTTTTGCATTATATCGAAAGAATGCGGTTACAGTAAAATATTTTCAGGGACGTATAAGAAATCTTGGGTGAATTCAGAATTTTTATGAACAATTCCGTATTGAATCACTCAAATTCGAATAATACGCATCATATTTTCATAACTGTCTGGCCTATATAGTTCAGAAGTGGGACAATTTTCCTCTCAAAGAAAAAATAGAGCGTTCTCGTTCATGTTAGCAGGTAATTTAATAGGTGTAGCTATATAATCAATGTAGAACACGAATAAACTTTTCAAATATCAAGTCGGCGAATGCTGCTATAACTGGCGCCTGGTACAATCGCTGTCTCACACCGAAACAACAAAAGAGCCGTGTTTTCACACACTTCTGTGTTTTACGCCGATTATAATCTGTCGTATAATACAAGAAGTTATTGAAGGTTTTATTGATATACTCGAGGGTTTCGTGTCGAAGACACATTTTTAAAACATGCAATCTGTTCATTCAAAGCACATATCGTATTATCAATAAGTTGTCATTTATCAGTGTTTATCATGAACAGAATTGGACAGTTTGTGCCTGACAGAAAAATATTTTTCAGAAACAAGTAGGTGTGGAACTTTTGAGAAGTTGGATTTTTAGAGAAGAATTTGATAAGTCTGCGAGTTGAGGTGGTAACTGTCAATATCTGAACTAAGCGAATATGAGCACAATTCACGTTATTACCAATGTGTGGTACCCTAACATGGGCTTTCTTAAAAAATGCCAGTATGATAATGTTCAAATTGACTAGAAGTATAAGTATAAGTTTGAAAAGGAAGGAGAGGATAACTAGAAGTTACTTGTCACAAAGAACTACCGAATACATTAGAATTTCATACAAATAATAATACATGGTGTCAGATGTGGGGTATGTGAACCATTTTCTGATAAACAAAATAAAAGCACCTCAAATTCAGCCAAATCACCATGCGAAACAGTGGGCATGGATATTTTTTGTTATAGTAATGTTCAATGTTCATTATGTTGATTACCTAATAGCCTGAATGGACATGAAAGGGCTTGAGAATACAAGTGCTTTTTCCATGATTGATACCATAACACCTCTGTTCAGTTATCTATGGTATAATACTACTGGTCATAGTTGCTGATAATGTGCAGTTTGGGTCTCATAAGTTTTGGGAATTTTCACTAGAATGGCATCTATAGTCCATTTCATCCACAACCGAATGGAATGGCAGAGTAAGCAGTTGGTAGTGCTAAGAAATTGATACTGAAATATGAAATTTCGTCTATACCACTTGAGATAGCGTTATTAGAACATCACAATACACCAGTTTCTAGAGTATCCGCTAGTCCAGCACAGATTTTAATGAGTAAACAATTGAGACCATCAGTCACGAATTGAAGTTTAAACCTGAAATAGTGCGTATCAGATCAGATAAAGTGGCTAAGCAAGTTTTATCGAAAGAAAATCAAGATAAATATACACGAGGTCCGACTTGGGATTTCAATGAAGGTGACAGCGTAGTTGCAAGTTGTGGCAACCTGGAAAAATCACATGTAGTCATAGTTCTACAAGTTCATATTAGGTGAAATGGAAAATGGAAGGAAATTGAGAAGACATACTAGTCATTTAAAAAAATTTAATCGTTTCCCAAAAGTTTTATCATACCAGAATTTTTTTTTGGGAGAAGACAGTGAGGAGAATGGAGTTGCAGTTCGAGCAATTGAAGAAGAATGAAAATGATGAAGTTGATAGAGGAAATAGTGAGGGGTGGTTGGAATCAAACTATCACAGATAATAAGAATAGTTACGAGGAAGAAAATGATAAGACGACTAAGAATACGAAAAGTGGACGTAACATCGTTACCCCCAAGAAGTACAAAGATTTCCAGTCTCGATATATTCCATTAGTACATTGATTAGTTCAGAATATTTTGTAAGAATTTCTGCTTTTGAAAGGATAGATGTTATAGATGTATCTGTATAATACTTAGTATATTAAGAACAAAAAAACAGGATAGATAATTTGACAAATAAATAAAAGTTACTTGTAAGAAAGCATTACCAAATATATATATATATATATATATATATATACATATACATATACATATACATATATATATATATATATATATATATATATATATTTGGTAATGCTTTCTTACAAGTAACTTTTATTTATTTGTCAAATTATCTATCCTGTTTTTTTGTTCTTAATATACTAAGTATTATACAGATACATCTATAACATCTATCCTTTCAATATATATATATATATATATATATATATATATATATATATATATATATATATATATATATATATATATATATATATATATATATATATATATATATATATATATATATATATATATATATATATATATATATATATATATATAATTAAGTAGGAATTCTCGGGTAGCGGTCTGTTGAACAATGAAACTCATTCGATTTAAATCTTCAATATTTCGTCAACCTTTATTGACTTCTTCAGGAAGAGCTACAATTAAAAAGGAATATGAGTTGTTGAAGGACTACATAAAAATAACATGATAACTTACAAAATTCACAGAGTTAGTTCTAACCTATGGAACATTTGGGAGGAAAATTGTTGTTCTCCGCTGCAGACTAAACGCTTAATTTACCTGACTGGAGTGTTACTATGGTTTGAATAAGGGATCGTTTAAATACAATGGTGTTAATTAGTGTAGGTATTCCATTGGTACCAACTGTCAAACTACACACAACGTTGAATGGAATTTAAAATATTACAATATATACTACTAAGTTGTCCTGTATCGGTTTTGTAGTTAACTGTGTTTGGATTTTTGTTGATATGGACCATCTCAAGGAATAACCTGTTTTTTTGATTGCTGACTTTGTCTAGAATTTTTGGATTTGAATAATCAAACCGGTGGCCTGTTTTCTGGGTGTGGTCGACTGCTGCACAGGAGTTTTTTCCCAATTGGGCATCACTCTTGTGCAAGGCTAGCCGTTGTTTTAACCACTGTGAGGTCTGTCCGACATAACTACCTTCACAACCTTTAATTTAAATCGAATGAGTTTCATTGTTCAACAGACCGCTACCCGAGAATTCCTACTTAATTAATAGAGTTCGGTCGAGAATACTTTGTTATTACATACAGGATGGGATTTTATCAAAACATCAAGATGTCATACGGAACCCGAGCCACAAGTTTATTGAAGGAATGGTCAAGACTCAACCGGCAACTAGCCAACAACAGCAATAGACGTATATTCCTACTTCGCTGCAGAACAATGGAAATTACACCTAGACACATAGAGGACAATATCAAGAACGTACACAACCTATTTCTCACAGGTAACTACAGGTCCATTACACACAACATTGAAAATTTTATCACAACTCTCAAAAGAAAAACGTTATCTCTAGAAATTAAAATAACTTGCAATACCATCTCAAAGATTAACATAAACATTTCAAAGATAAATCGAAGTCTAAGACAATTACTCCCGAATAACATAATCAGTGAGTTTGAACAAAAACAAAAGAAAACATACGAATACCTACACGAAAGAATAAGACAAAATAACCAAGACAAACTTACCAGACTATTAACTAAACCAGGGAACTTTCAACACCGTATAACTTCCCCGTCCACTAAGGACAGTTGGTTCAGGAATATTTCCACGGTAGACATTCCTGAAGACATATCTGACTTTCTTTCTCTCGGACCGAAGTTTGCTATTCCAGACACTAGACAATCACTTCGACTAGACCACTTCTTGGCAGATGTAGAGAACATCATTGAGGACGTACCAACAGAATCAAAAGACATATTAAGGTCCAGAGCCGCCAATATTCTCACCAACGCTTTCCATGTTTCTCGCCCTAAAAATCCGACATACATCAACAGAATTTTCAACAAAACTAAACATTTCCTAAGAGAACACCCAGAGTTATATATTTTACAATCTGATAAAGGCAACTGCACGGTTGCAATGGACAAAAAGGAATACACGGACAAAACAATAACCCTATTAGAAGACACCACAACTTACAAAGAACTTAAAAGAGATCCCACGATTACTGTGCAAAATAAGCACAACCTCCTGATAAAACAACTCCTAAACAGCAATGAAATATCCAAACAAGATGCAAAACAGCTCACAATTTACAACTCTGCTTTTCCTAAATTATATTGCTTACCAAAAATACACAAACCAAATACCCCACTACGTCCAATTGTTAGTTCTATTGGTGCCACTACATATAATATCTCTAAATATTTAGCAAACATTCTCAAGCTCTCTTTCGAGGATAATTCTGATTATAACATAAAAGACACTTTCACCTTTGTAAATTTAATCTCCAATGGCAAAATACCCGAAGGCTATGTACTCATTTCTTTAGATGTAGTTTCACTTTTCACCAATATCCCCGTAGAACTTATCAACACTATTCTAGAACAAAAATGGCACTTAGTGCAAAATCACACTTCCATCTCAAAAAATCATTTTTTGAACCTCATTAACTTCATTTTCGACAATACCTACTTCAGTTTCGATGGAAAATTTTCGGCACTCCTATGGGTTCACCAATAAGTCCAATTTTAGCAGAGATTGTATTAGACCACTTACTTGACTCCGTTATTCCATTATTACCCTTCCAATTGCCCTTCATCTACAAATATGTAGATGACATCATTTGTGCAGTACCGGCAGACACTATACAGATGACGCTTGATACTTTCAATTCGTTCAATAAACATTTACAGTTTACTGTCGAAAAAGAAACAGATAACAGTGTCCCCTTCTTAGATACAAGGTTGATACGTACTGAAGACAACAGTATTTTGTTGGATTGGTACCAAAAAGAAACAGCATCAGGACGTTTCATCAACTTTGCCTCTCACCATCCCTTAAATCAGAAATACAACACCGTCATTGCTATGAAAAATAGAGTCACCCACATCTGCCATGAAACGTTTTTGAAAGCGAATCTGAGAAAGTTATTCGACATTTTTACACACAACGGTTACCCAAAACACATCTTAAAGAAACTAATCTATAACTCCAACTTTTATGACGGACCAACTGATGACGTTACAATACAATATAAGTATAAATCAATCCCATTCATCGACAAAGTATCCAACCGCATAATAAAAATTTTCAAAGACTTTCCACAAATCAAAATAGCCAAGCGTAATAATACAAAACTTTCCAACTTGTTCTCCAAAATCAAAGACAAAACACCAACTCCACTCCTTAGCAATGTAATTTATGAACTACCATGCCAAGGTTGTGAAGGTAGTTATGTCGGACAGACCTCACAGTGGTTAAAACAACGGCTAGCCTTGCACAAGAGTGATGCCCAATTGGGAAAAAACTCCTGTGCAGCAGTCGACCACACCCAGAAAACAGGCCACCGGTTTGATTATTCAAATCCAAAAATTCTAGACAAAGTCAGCAATCAAAAAAACAGGTTATTCCTTGAGATGGTCCATATCAACAAAAATCCAAACACAGTTAACTACAAAACCGATACAGGACAACTTAGTAGTATATATTGTAATATTTTAAATTCCATTCAACGTTGTGTGTAGTTTGACAGTTGGTACCAATGGAATACCTACACTAATTAACACCATTGTATTTAAACGATCCCTTATTCAAACCATAGTAACACTCCAGTCAGGTAAATTAAGCGTTTAGTCTGCAGCGGAGAACAACAATTTTCCTCCCAAATGTTCCATAGGTTAGAACTAACTCTGTGAGTTTTGTAAGTTATCATGTTATTTTTATGTAGTCCTTCAACAACTCATATTCCTTTTTAATTGTAGCTCTTCCTGAAGAAGTCAATAAAGGTTGACGAAATATTGAAGATTTAAATCGAATGAGTTTCATTGTTCAACAGACCGCTACCCGAGAATTCCTACTTAATTAATAGAGGTCGGTCGAGAATACTTTGTTATTATATATATATATATATAATAAATTCATTCAAAACATACCACAGCAAGTCATTGAAATAAATTATTTTTTCTGTGCTGACCAGGTCAGGTGTCTACAGTTTCTTCTTCTACTTCCTTGCCAAAAAAATTTTTCCTCCGTTTTTTGCAACTGAGGATGGAGTGAGTAGTCTTGAGCTTGGCCAGATCTTGTAATTGTAATTAGGAAATATGTTATTATTTGAAGTTTGCATTGAAGGTAAATTATAAATATCTTATTTAATAAAAAAAAATTACAATTAACCAGCCAGGACCTACACAACGACCAAGTACAAGAAATTACAGATTAGACACACAATTAGGTATAACTATAACAAATAGCTAGAAATCAAATTGACTTCAAAAATTCAAAATTATCAACAACATATTGTTTTCATTTCAAATTTAGAAAAACAACACACTGTATATATAGGACATTTCATCAGTTTTGACAGGAAAAAAGTGATGATGGACGAAAGAAATTAGAAAAATTGTAAATTAATAAATATTCTATAAAAGGACTAAACAGATAGTAAAATGATATACAAGAATTATACAGCTTCTGAAAAATTACTTTTAACTGAATGAGTATCAGCACTGTTAGTTTTTCTAACAAAAATTATGAGTGCATTTAAAAAAGGAGTGTTGTGTAACCAAGGAGATACTACCAAGTATGGAAAAGTAAGCTTAAGGAATAATTTGAAGAAGAAAGACTTACAATTTTAAAAACCAGAATTGAATATTGATCCCTTAGAGACAGTTCAATGCAAAAACTTTCATTCTAATAAAAAAATAATCTCCTAACCTCACTTTTGAACCACCAAACTTACAAGAGGTGTGTTCCACACTCATAAACCAAGTCTACATACTTATAAACTGAAATTAGAATTTCATGTCTATTGTTTTGTGAATTTGATTTATTTTTTCACGTAATTAGAAAATGAGATAGAACAGGGATCATGAGAACTTGAAGGTATAAAATTGAGAATTTAATATTTGCCACCTGAACGAAATTTCAAGAAATATCTTCTATTGAAACAGTGTTACCTATGTACAGCTCTGATAATCCATCAATCAATATTTCCTAATTGATTTATCAAACCACCGGACATTCAGAAGGAATTTACTTCCTTTGACATATAAATACAGACCATCCTTCCCTTATTTCCTTTGGCCTTCATCATGTATCCTTTGAATATCATTGAAGACTATCCTCTCCTCATTTTCTTTGACCGTCATTATATTTTCTTTTGAATACATTGGGGTTTCTGAATTCTTCTCTTGCTTTCAAGATGATTATTTAATATTACTGGTGAAGTTGAAATTTAAAATAAGCAAAAAGAGATTGAAATCATGAGTCTTATTTTACTGGGAAATGAGGCGGATTGCTCATTTGTAGACATTTCGAATTAAGGGAAATTCCACAGGGAACTTTCAAAATTTTCTCAAGACAATCCCTCTACATTCAGAAAGTCCTTGGTATGAGAAACTGAGTGAATAGAGACAAATTCGTCCATCTAAAGTTGTGGTCTTTGATTTATGATCCGGAAAATGGAGTTTTCCATTGTACATTATCAAGTGAAGAGGAAGTCATAATAAATTACATGAATAATGAAGCATATAATTTATTCACGGTCTGAACGTGAATTGGGAAACATATTACGAAAACATGCAGATTTGCTTTCTGATAATTAATCATGTTCGTGCATGATATACATAGTTAACATTTACATCGGACGGAATGCTCAACTTAAGGTCTATGCGCAGTCTGGTGATTTTGAGTTTTGTCAAAACATATGGCTTCCACAATTTTTCTTACTTTGACTTTGTATATTCACACCTCAGTAACATTCAATCAGGCATTCGTCTGTTTTGACATACCAGCCCAACAGCTTTTCTTATTCTAAGAAAAAATCAAATGAAAATAAATTCTCAACTCAAGCCTTTCGAAGGTTGCTACGTTAATTTTGAGATCAATAAACTTTTGCAAGTGTTTGAACCAATTTTCGAAGCATTTCCGGAGTGAACCAATAATAACGGCCTTCTGAAATCTTCCGGCCAAGATTTCTGCCGCATCACGGCAAACCGGTATGATTTTCAGATTCGAGAGTAGCGTGCCCATCATTCCATCAAGGACCCCTATGATCAGAACCACCATTTTAACAGAATGGTTTGGTTAAAGCCTGCGGAGTTCAAAGAGTACACTCAAAGAAATATGATAGGTCAATTCAATGAAAAAGAATGTTCCGTCAACAATATCGTTAATTTTGTTGAATGAAACAATTTTACAAAACATTGTTGCAAAACAAAATTAACATCAACTTGAATCATAGGTGCAATATAATCAATTATTTTGTCTTCCAACTAATAATTTATGAAATTTTGTCAAATCAAACTGAAAATTGTATTTTCCAAGTTTTCAACTATCATCAATTTGTAATTCCAACATTATGATAGTTTGCTGTACTGTTATAATTAGTAGACGAACAAATATAATCGTATAACTAACCTACAATTATGTTTATAGATGAATTCTAATAGTATTATAGTTTGATGTGCTATTGTAATTGCCAGGTAAACAAATATAATTGTATAACTGACCTACACTTTTGTTCATATATAAATCATAACTGAATTATAATTTGCTGTACTATCATATTTGTCAAACAAACAAACATAATTGTATGATCAACCTGCCCTTCAGTATGAATAAAAATTGAACATGTTCCACTCTATCCACTTTGATGAATTGATGCTAACATTCTGCGCATGTGTATGGTTAGGTTCATGTTGATGGAAATCGCTCTGGGTAGTTTCACTCCATTTCCATTCGTGTTTTTCATTCAATTTAGTTTACGCTGGTGAGTGAAGATTTTGTGAATTGTGAATAAACAGAGTTAGTGAATGCGATTATTATTCCTTATTTTGTTTCGGGATGTGTGGAAACAGTGTTAAGCGATGAAGACTAGGCTATAAAATAGTTGCTGAATAGTTGAGGGATTTTGTCATTTTTGATCCACTGAAATGTAAGTTGATATTACTTCCTGTTCCTGTATAAGTATCATACATTTATTTATGTTATATTTCTACTAGATTATATGATAATAAATAAACATTTTCAATCAGCCTGTGTTTTAATTTCATTGCACACATATTTTGACACCTCCCCTCCCTTAAAACATTCGAATACCAAAGTTGTAGAGTCTCTCTGACTGTGACTCAGATGAATTTTTGATATTAAATTGAATGTGAATATCTCAGAAACAATTAAATGTACTTTCAATATAAACCTGTGTTATCAGGATGATTTTTTTATCTACTGAGTACTCATAACTGATGTAAGCTTTTATTTATCAATTTGTGATATTAATTTTTCTTTCGTGGCAGAATCTACACACTCGTTACATACAAAACGGTAAAAAAGTGACAGGTATGCCAAACAAAATACGGTCAGGAAACAAACAAATAGTTATACTTGATTAAGATGTTGAACTAACAAAAAATGTTCAATAAACTACTCATTTTGTAGTTGTTCTAAATATTATGATCACTAAACAAAAAAATTGTTGGAAAACCAAAAAAATTGTTGATGTACTTCTAATTTTGTTATGCAACAATTTGATAATAACTACAAACTACTATTTGTTTCTATAATCGAATACATTTGTTTTGGTACCTAAAAATGGTTACTTATATAACGAATTAGTATTCTTGTTTGAAACGATGATAGAAATAGTATGATGACTAAATATGCATAACCATTATTTGCTAGTGGATTTAAATACTATACTAGATAGGCGCAATTTCATATGCTCTTTTTAGTTAATCTAACCTATTATTTTCTTTGAGTGTAAGTCTCGATATTCTTTTCCGTTTTTCCTCCTCTTGTCAGATGATATTCGTACGAGTGTCGTAGATGTTGCTACAATATTCGTAGCGCCGTGTCATGTCTGTTGATATAGGCTGAGACCGCATAAGCTGGACAGGCTGACAGCGCAGGCATTATGGTCTCAGCTGCCCTACGACACGCTCTGCATCTAGTGTTAGGGACATCTATACCAATCACACGAATACGCTAGACGAGGGTTTTGAAGACACCATCTTCCGACTTCACCTGAGAAATGCGAAGGTCAGGTTTCTGGATAAGCCAAGGACTTCAATGTTCTTGAAGAAGGACCCATTATGTAGCTGCAGGCAACTCTCACTCTTCGCAGCTTCGACGTGGTCTTTTTGGTGAACGTGTTTCAACTCGGTGACAGAGTTTGGGTTCGTCCGTAAAGTGTCGAATACAAGACCGAGTTCATCGGCTGCACGGGTTGCTGCCTTGAAAAGAAATGCTCCAATCCCTGCTTTTTCGTGATCGCATACCAAGCAGAGAAGGGGATCTGAATTCCTGATGACTTCACAGGCTCCATCTATTATTACAAGATCTTTTAAAATAATGGTGGATGTCTAAGGTTGAACATAAGCGCATTTTCATCAGAAATCGTGTCTCCTATCGGCTGTATACATGAGTACTTCCATTCAGAAAATTATCCAGAAAACAAATATAATTAAAAAAAAAATAAAAAATCCCAGTAATTTCAAAGTTTCAAGGTGTGAATCTTCTGGGGCAGTTCGTCCCTGACTTTGTATCGAAACAATAATACTCCCTCAGAAACAAAATCATCAGGAGTTCAGATCTTTCTTGGCTTGGTATGCGATCATGAAAAAGCAGGGATTAGAGCCTTTTTTTTCAAGGCAGCAATCCGTGCAGCCGATGAACTCGGTCTCGTATTCGACACTGAACGGACGAACCCAAACTCTGTCACCGAGTTGGAACCCGTTCAGCAAAAGGACCACGTCGAAGCTACGGAGAGTGAGAGGCTCCTACAGCTACACAAGGATAAGGCAATGCAAGGGGTCTTCCTCAAGAACATTGAAGACCTTGGCTTATCCAGAAACCTGACCTTCGCTTTTCTCAGGTCATTTGGAAACCGAGGGATTCATAATGGCCTGACAAGATGGTGTCTTCAACACCCTTGTCTATCGTAGTCGCGTGATGGGTATAGAGGTCCCTGACACTAGATGCAGAGCACGTCGTGGGGCAGCTGTCAGCTTGTCCAGCTTATGCGGTCTCAGCCTATATCCATAGGCATAACGCGGCCCTACGAGTATAATTGTACTACTATCTACGACACTCACGACACTCGTACGGTGTAGATGAGACACCGGTGTTGCCTTTCATGCTCCCGGGGATATTGAGTCCGCTGTGGAGAATGAGAAGTGCCGAATCTATTGGAACTACTCATTCCCCACCCTCAGACAAATAAAAGCCAATAAGCCTGATGTAGTCCTTCTCGACCTCCAAGTTTCAGCTTCTGGCGAAACGAACATCGTCCGGAAAAAGGAGGAAAAACGGACTAAATATCGAGATCTACTCTTAGAACTCCGCAGGCTCGAACAACTTCGAAGGCCATCTCATCTCATATGCAGACGACACAGCACTTATTTTCACAGGTAATAGCTGGTTGGAGGTATTTGAAAACTCGGAAAAGGGACTGAGGGATATCAAGATATGGCTTAACCACAACCTTCTGAGTCTCAATGTGAAAAAAACAAAATTCATTACATTCAGCCTATTGCAGAACGAACAACCGGTCCAAAATATTATCCATATCCATGATAAAGACTGTACTAATACAACAAATTGCAACTGTGCCGTTATAGAAAGAACAAAAAAGATCAAGTACTTGGGAGTTATTGTGGATCAGTATATGAGATGGGATGACCATATGAACTATGTTGTAAAACGTCTCAGACAATTAACAAAAAAATTTTATGAATTGAGAAATATTTTAGGGTACAAAAACTCAATCACCATATTACCATTCACTAGCAGAATCTGTAATGAAATATTGTATTGCAGCCTGGGGCGGTTCGTTCAACAATTCCCTGAATATCCTTCAAACAACACAAAATACAATCTTGAAAATATTATTTAAAAAACCTAAATTGTTCTCTACTGATCAACTGTATAAGGAAACCCAATTACTGAAAACAAGGGAACTTTACATCCAACAATGTTTAACGTGGGTGTTCATAAATAAATCCACACTCCAATCGACAAACAAAGGAAAACAAACAAGATTCGTTACAAGTTCATCCATTATCATACCAGCATTTAAAAAAAGTCACACGCAGAGATGTATTTTCTATCATGGACCTAAATTATATAATATCCTACCAACCAACATAAGAAATGTCTCCAATCTCAATAAATTCAAAAAATCAATAAACACATTCATTATGCTTAATACCGAACTTCTTGACTTATTCAGTTGATTAAAAATGATGTTCAACCGGCTTACCAAGAAATTGTTTCTATTGGGGATTCCGGCCGATATGTAGGAACCCATATCTTCCTCTTGTGTGCAACCAACTCCTCACTTCTCCTTTTGGATACATTTTTATATCATATATCTTTTGAGTATCGTGTGTGTGTATTCTGTATTTTTTAAGTAGAGAGTATTATAACATTATTAGAATATGAACTGCTATCGTTGATTCATACTGTCATGTGTATATACTCTGAGTGTAGGATGGAAAGCACAAAACAAGTAATTACTTAGGTGCATCCATCCTCACACAAGGAGTAATAATAATAAGCATATTACGTATAACTGTACACGAAAGATGAGAATAAATAAATCTGAAATCTGAAATCAGAATATCCAAACCATTCTGTCAAAATGGTGGTTCTGATAATAGTGGTCCTTGGTGGAATGATGAACACACTGCTCTCAAACTTAAAAATCATACCGGCTTGCCGTGATATGGCAGAAATTTAAGCCGGACGAATGCAAAAGCCCGTAATTCTTGGTTCACTACGCCTGCTCAGAGCACATGATTCTCGGACCCAATGGTCACTTACCCCACGGCGTAGGGAGTGCTTATTGGGATAAATGATCCAGCGCGCCCTCCGGAAGTGTCGGGGCTCCGGAGACAAGGCCTGGCTGGGATATTCCTGACGGACTTACAAAAAAAAATACTCCCTCATAAACAAAGGCATAGCCTGTGCTGGCAGAGGACGGCCAATTTTATTATTTGCCGTGGTGCACCCGGGCGACTTACTGATATTTGAAATTATATTTCTATGAAGATATTTGAATGCCTTCCTGATGATGCGCTCAGCGCTATTGCACTAGTCATTAATGATTCATTTGAAACTGGAATTTTTCCGACTTTCCTGAAAACCTCTCTAATAATTCCTCTTCATAAACGAGGAGACAGAGAACATCCCTCCAACTTCAGACCGATATCTTTAATTTCCTCACTTGCAAAACTAATTGAAAAACTAGTGAAAATAAGAATTATAGAATTTCTGACGAGTAATAGAATACTGAGTGCGGATCATTTTGGTTTCCAGAATCTAAAAAGCACTAATGATGCCATCCACAGATTAATGTCGATGATTTATAGAAACATAAATGATAAAGAATCTATGGCAGCGGTGCTGTGTGATATCTCGAAAGCATTTGATTGTGTGGATCACGACATTTTGCTGCGGAAGCTAAATCGATATGGATTTGCGGGAGTCACACTGAACTGGTTCAGATCTCATCTCTCAAAAAGGAAGCAGTGTGTAAAATTATTCACTACCTCAGATATAATTGGCATTAGGTGTGGAGTACCCCAGGGCTCTGTACTTGGTCCTATACTTTTTCTGTTATACATAAATGACCTTACAATTCCCCCAATTTCGGGAACTTTTACGCTGTTTGCTGAGGATACAACTATTTGATGGCATCATAAAGATATTGATAGACTTCATGAAATAATGTGTAGTGATATAGTCGTAATTAAAGACTGGTGTGGTTCTAATTTACTTTCTATAAACACCAAAAAGACTAGCGCCATTTCCTTCAAAACTGTCATTGCGGATGTGAATATAGGTAGTCAAATATTAGTATATAAGGACTCATAAATAATTTTGGGAATTTTCCTCGATAAAAATTTGAAATTTGATGAGCACATTAGAAACTTGAACAAAAAGTTGGCATCGGGTTGCTATGTTTTGGGAGTTGTTTCCAATGAGATGGGAGCTTCAAAATCAGTTTATTACGCACTTGTTGAATCCCACTTGCATTTTGGTATATCATTTTGGGGTGTGTGTAACAACCAATTGTTTCAGTCAGTGTTCATTCTGCAAAAATGAGCGATGTGTAAAGTAAAAATTAGAGATTCATGTAGACCACTCTTTATTAAACATGGTATCCTTACCCTTGTGTCAATAAAAACAGACTAGATTACGAAGTAAATGACGAAAAATTTGCGCTTCTCCATTCCTCAAACATGAAACACATTAACAAGAAAGTCTCTCATTATTCTTATACTTATTAGGTTGATTCAGGAACGCTCAATTTCTTCAATTTATTTCAGTCGACAAGTCCAGCCACCACAAAACCAATAAGAGAAAGGGTTGCTGAACTTCCTTCACTGCCAAATGGAACACTCGATTGTAGAGAGAGTGGCAGGAGGCCCTTGAGGGTATCCATGAACTATCACAGCGATACGATTCCCAGGCGATCCACTAGAAAATCAAACAGCACTCCAGATGGGAATTGGAACACGTATTCTCGAGCGGTAGTAAGTTTTTTCTTTATTTCAATGCATTTTGTTCGTTGAGACGATGTGCTTTCCTGCAGCGCATCGTGATCTGTATAAGCCCAGAGTACTTTAGAAAAGTATGCCGGTGAGTTCCAACTAAATGAAACCAATAATTTCGACAAAGTCGAAATATCCTTCTCCACACATTATCACAAAGTGGAAAATTGTTGATGAATGTCTGACAGAAAACAACTGCTCCCCTTGTGGACATTCGATCAAATATGACATCCATTTGTGCAATGTTCCTGAATGATGACACTATTGCAAGCCCTATGCTGTATCACTACCGTTGAAAATAACGTCACCGTTATTCGTCATTTCCGTTATTTTGCTATTACCAATCATTATTTTTAATGGAAGTGATACAGGTCATTTGGTTGGAAATAAATTCAGTTGTAATCCAATGTTCGTTAGGGGAAGTAGTTGTTCTCTGTCAGATATCTGCTTGGTATTTTCCATCTCGTAGGAATGTGGAGAAAAAGGCATTTCGACTTCGTTGGAATTATACTTTTTATTTAACATACACTGTTGAAATGTACAATATCGAACTCACGTACATGAAAAAATTACAGTTTTAGGCTAGGAAACTAGGGTCCCAAGGGGCCTCAAGGTCGAAAACTTGACCAGAACACTTCTACGCCATCTCGAACATGGTGTAAAAAATTTACTACTACCTGAATTCATTTAATGTAACTACAATATGATATACTTATTTTGGCGTATTTTGCATATGAGCTTTGTAGTTCTTACATTCCCAGTTTTCTCCAATTTTGGAAGTACCTACTAGATATTATTCATTTATTATTCAATTTAGCTTATTGACGATATCTTGAGAACATTAATTCAATATATTGAAGACAGTAATTACATAACCGCTTGCAATAATCTGCTTATAAGTACAGTCAGTGAATTTTAGTTTCAGCTTATCAAAATTTACAATGACTGTAAAACGTTTGGTAAATTATGAACATTCCCAATATTCCTCGATACTGAATATAATGAAAAATACAATTTACATTTTAATAATGACATACTACGTAATTATCAAACATTCAAATTACACTTTTTCATGCTCGTCTTTCTTATCGTCAACCACTTGGGAGACATTAAAGCAGTCGCCCTGGCAGTTGTGGTACTTTTAGTGCACTGCATGAAACAAAATCACGAATAAAATAAAATATTAAAGAAACAATGGTTGAATTTTTTTTCAGTTTGCGATTTTCGTGAGATGCTATTAGAGAGGAGAAAATATCAATGAAAGTAAATTTGCAGAAAATTTTATTGGCTTCAATTTGGTTCAGACACTTTTTTTCTTATAAAGCACCGTTTTTGGGATATAAGCAAGAAAGCGAAACAAGTGATCTTCACTGGCGCCTCCCCCTCTCTTGACGCGACCACCAAAAATGTTGATAGTTGACTTATCTACCTTCTAACTAGTATCAACGAGGTTCTGGAGTCAAAAATTCTCTTTTTTTTAATACACTGAACAATCCAATTTTCCGAAGTTTGTTGACTGGACTGATAGAAAGACCCGGAAAAATGTCATTTATAATAATTATACATAGTAATGGACCAGGTGCAGATCCTTGAGGAACACCAGAGGATAGCATTATTTCGACAAACTTGAAATCATGATGGTGCTGATGAACCAAACGTCTTCAGATGAAACTCCAGGACAAAAAGAAGTGGTTTGTCTAGCCTAATAGGGGACGTTTTTTAAGAGTTATACTATACTCGAAAGCTTAAAAAATCTGTATAAATGCTTATCTTTGAATTAGGTAACGCATGTGAAATGACTTATACTTGTACGACCTCAGCTCAATGATTCCATGCCGATTTTCTACAATGTGACAGCTGACATGCGTGATTGAAATATTACCTACCTAGTATAAAAATGTGTACGTAATTAACAATAATATTTCTGTCACTTTTCTTTAAATAAGAGATTGTTTTACTTAGTGGAAAAATTAGTGATGTTAGAGACAGGTTGAGAATTGTACATAACTATTTAGCAAATATTATGGCACAATCTTCCAAGAGAAATGATGAAATGGCATCCAGACCTGTTTTAATTTTTGGTTTGCATTTCTTTGGCGACTTTGATACGTTATTTTCAGTGATTGTTGAATATTTACTTCTTACTGAATCTAATAGCGAATTATTCCATTGGTAAAACTAGTTTTTTGTATTCCATTGGGAATCTGGTGCACCTAGTTTTGAACTCAGTGCAATAATTTCAGCACAAGCTCTTTGATGTGACTCTCAAAGTGGATTGGTGTAATGTAAAGACAAAAGGATATAATTTCGAAATGAATACTAAAATAAATGAAAAATATTCTCCTCTTGTGAACTTTTTTTTTAGGAAGTATTGATAAAGAATTGATGAGGGATTCTATCCTGACGAACACACTTCCATCAAGTTGTAGGCACTGCCAGTAAAATATATTAGTTGGTTTTTCAAATTTGAACTTTGTATTGCAAAAGCTAGGTGTCAAACACTTTTCATCATTATAATATTTGCAGGGAATAAATCATCTATTTGAGATGTGTCTCAAAGGTTTGGCATATATCAGTCTCAGTCATATTTCGTATTGCATTGAGAATGAACTGGTACACATTTTGGAGACAAACAGTTGACTGTAGATGCAACGCTGGTGCAAAACTGGTGCAACACTACCAATGGAATTCGGCATAATATCATCTGTGTGTGATGTATTTATCTGTAAAAAATAGGTTGTCATCTTGTAATCAGCACAAAGACGAATATTACTTTCGGATTTCCAAAGTTGTACCAACGGTGTAACCCAATTCAGTGGAACTGACCACTCTATCTCTCCCTGTTCCTCTCACACACTGTTGTTGATGTTAAGAGTTTCATTTTGTTGGGTATGGCCGAAAACATTATTTGCCAATCTTCTGAGGCAATTCCTCTCAATATAGAAAGAATAACTTTCCTAGTGTTAGTGAATGCTGCTGTGGTAATTTTCTGACCGCTCACTTGAGTTGCTTTTTCCCTACCAATCGGCTCTCCTTACCCTTGCCCCATATTACTTTTCACAATCTTATGGATTGTGGCCATATAGAGCAAATGGATGAAATTCTTCGTAGGTAAATGACGGTGTCCCCTTCTAAAATAAAGTTTACCTGCCGTTTTTTTTTTTTTCAATTCGCTTTCAACTACCATTAAAACTGTTATTCCTGGCGACATTATGGGCTTTGAAACGTTTCAAATGATCACTTCACACTTATAAAATTGCCATGTGCGGTGCACACCAAGTCGTAGGAAGAAGAATTGCATAATTCATAGACATATCTGATCGGTGTTAAATCTGATATTCAAATACTATCACACTTGGTTGCCTACTTATGCCGTGCGTGCCGATTTTTCCAACAAATCGTTTCATTATGATTCTGAATTCTTGTTATTCGTTTTAAAATATGTATCTGTGGCACTAACAGCTTGTTGCTGGTACTGTTTACTAGATTTTACCGAATTTGCAATTCAGATAGGCGATGTCAAAGTCAACATCTCGCAGATATGAATTTATTCAGAGATAAAGCGTTACAAGATATTCAGTTTTTTGCAACGTATTTCCAAAGATTATTCAATATTTTCTCGAAATGGAGAAAGTATAGGAAGTAAGTTGTAACATAGTGTTCGTGTATGCGCTACTGAGACCTGAGCGTGATGATTGAGTGTCGTTACTGAACAATATGAAATCAACTGAAAATTTTCCAAAATAGATCATTCTGTGTTCTACTCAAGACATTATCTGACATAAAATTGACAAATGATTTCAGGCAAGTTGTTATTTTTCACGTTTTTTCAAAAATTCTATAGAGAAAAGTTCACTATACTAAATAATGTGTTGAGTCCTTACCAGTATGAATTGAGAAAACGTTTATCTACAAGCAATGCCCTAAAATACCTGTCTGAATACATTGACAATTGTTTCGAGAATAAACACTGCTTGAAAATTTTCACTGACTTATCAGCTGTGAAGACCATCAGACGTTAATTATTCAAACTGAACAAATACTGGATACGGTGTCTGTTTCCATTTCTTCATTAATTTTTATCACATCGTAGTCAAGCAGTGGGTGCTGACACTGTCATGGGTTTATTTAAGTCTGTTCCGAGAGGGGTGCCTCAGGGTTCTGAACTAGGACCACTTTAATTTCTGATACACTCAAATGATATGACAGATTACATTGTACGCAATAATTTACTAACAAGTATGTTGCCGTTGATACAGCTACTTTCTATATACATCTTTAAAAGTGGACTGATCACCTTTCTGTGACCTTTCTTTCCCAGACAAATTTTATTAAATGCATGTATAAACGATTAAATTAAAACATCAAGAATTCGTTAAATTTTCATTTTTTGGAACAATTTGTTTAATTTTTTTGTTATACGCGGCTTTAAGTTCATAGCATATAGTCTCTGAATTTTAACGTAATTTTTTTATCGAAAAATTTGAATACCCTGTATTTTGGTGCAGCCTTGGCCTTGTGTTATACGTTATAACCTATACATAGCATTTTTTAATAGCATTCAGTTTTTGTTTGCGAGACTCGAAATTTCGAGAGTCTCGAATCGAGAAATGGTCTTTGAGAAAAACACGAGATTTTTCGTCTCGATGTAACCCTGATGTTGCGTCAGTTAAATTTCAGATTCTGCTTGACCAATCAGAATACGAAACGCAAAACGCAAAAAGTTTTGTTGTGAACTCCACTTTACAGTCATCTTAATTCATCTATTTTTAGCATAATAATTGGCAAACCCTCTAGTACAGTGTGAGGTTAGTCTTAAACTACACTTACTCTCAATAAAGACCACTGTAATTTCACTCTTATCACTGAATTTCCTGTTGCAGCCTCGCCGAGTCCGCTTCTCCCTTCCGCCGACAGATGGAGGCACCAGCAGCAGCGGCGTCGTCGGCGTCGGGAGCGCCTTCAAAGCAACGCGAGCAACAGCGGGAGAAGACCGGCTGAGAATACGCGCTCCTTTCAGCAGCTTCAGTACGCGTTCTGAAAGCATCGAGAGGCGTCTGCCGAAAGCTGAAGCGCGCGTTCATGATTTTGCGAAGTTTCTGACCTACAGTACGAGTGTTCTGGTTACCTCGTCGCCGGGAGTAAGGAACAGAGTTCATCCAACTGGAAGGTAGTTTGTTGTTTTGATATTGTGGTAAATATCGTTTGACTTGTCGCCGGTTTGGTTTTGTTTTTGTACCAACGTGCAACAAGTTAGGCGAAGAAACAACGCTTTATGCGTGTGGCAATTAGGGCATGTTTTCCCTAGTATTTTCTATTGCATAAAATGTCTTGTACTAATTTGCTCCCTGATTTTCCCTGAGACGTAGTTCCACGTTTAGTACCTGTTCAATTAAAAGGAACTACAGGGTATAATGTAAATGTCTATATTTCGAAAAATATGTGCGGCTTTGAACAGTCCTCCCCTTTGTTAATTTTTTAACAGTTTGACGGTACAAATTAAAAAAAAACGTTTGGAGGGTAAAACCGATACTATACATTTTGATACAACAAAACACATTTTAATTGCTTCATATATGGCGTGGGGGACACATCAACTTGAAAATTATAAAAATCAAGGGGGCCAATAGTCACGAAATTAAAAAAAATTGGATGGTTGAAAAGAGAACTGAAACGAATTTTTTTCTGTTTGCACGTCAAACCGTTCAAAAGTTAACAAGGGGGACATTGAAAGCCGCAATATAGGTACCTAGGTAACAATAATATGCTTTATTTAGCCCTATGCGGTATCACTTCCGTTAAAAATAACGTCACCGTTATTCGCCATTTCCGTTATTTTGCTATTATCAATCATAACAGAATAACGGAAATGGTGATACAGTATAGGGCTGATTGTCTGAAGCTGAAGGAATACCATATTGACGAATATTTGTTTATAATATAAACAAGTGTATCTTCATTTGAATAAAGAAATATATACGACGAGCGTTCATTAGGAATATATAGAAAACAATTTAAAATGAAAACTTGTAATTTCGTGGAAGTGGATTTTACCATACTGCCTTCTCAATTGAATGTTTTCAACTTCCGGTCCCTTTTGGTTGTATCAGACGTAGAGAGCAATTTTCTTATTTCAAATAGAACTCCCAGATTTCAGGCGCACCTTGTGTAACAATACCTTTACCCAAATTTGTTAGTTTTCGAGATATTATTTTTTTTTCCGGAAAATTTAACAGTTACTAGGTACTCCGAAAAAATCATAACTTATAGAGAGTTATTGAAAATGAGAAATTTCACAGCATCACACCGAAGCATCAAGTCATGATCATGTCCATAGAATTTTCAAAAATGGTGGTGAAAATTTCCACATGAAACATAATATCTATGAAACTGTACACTACTTATTCTATTATTAGGGAATCCCAAATACTTTGAATTACATTACGAACATTTCCCAAAATGGGATATACCTATTTTGCCAGGGGTGTATTTTAAGCAAAGGGTATTCTTCATGAATTTTATATCTATTTTTCCGTAGTGTCTAAAAATAATATAATATTGTATGTTTTCATTTGAAAAAATCGTCTTTTAACAATTTTATCGATGTTATGTTCAAGGTGGAAATTTTGAACAACCTGTGAGTTATTTTTGAAACTTCAATGGTCTTGTTCATGACCTGATGCTTCAGGTGTGATTCAATGAAATTTCGCAATTTCAACTGTTACTTTCTATGAGTTATGATTTTTTTGGGAGTTCTAAGTTTTTCGAAAACAATCGATAATCATTTTGGTTAGGTATTATCGGTATAGGCATTGTTACACAAACCTAAAATTCGATATAAGGAAGTTGTCCTTCACTTCCGGTATAACAAAAAAAGACTGGAAGTTGAAAATATTTGGGTTGAGAAGAAGGCCATCTACCAAAGAATTTCTAGTTTTCATTTTGAATGGTTTTCTATATATTTCTAAGGAACGATCGTCGTGAAATATCCTGTATATAATATACACACATAATAAACAAGATACAAAACAGTATTGAAAAATAAAGCTTGAATTTTACCAACAAGATTGTTTATAAGGCGTGATCAGAATAATATTGGCAATGATAGTTTCGCGTTAAAAAAATATTCAAAATTATGAAAATTAAAAGTGTAAAAGTGAGGATGAGCAATCCAAGTTCATTGAACTGGATATATTGAGGAGTTTTTTATGAATTTGACCTTATATCTATTGATAAGGAAAACAGTTTCCAGATTCGCTTCCCCAGACGTGTCTGATGTTCGATTAACTCATCTTCATTCCGATGTATGGCATCTAGACGCATCTAGATCGCATCGAAAACTAACTATGCTATTCTTCGAGATATTCATGGTTTTTCGTTTTCTTGTCGAGTCATTTTTCAAATCAAAAGAAATAATTCCGACTATGTTCGAAAATACCCTTCCCTCCACACATTTCCACAAAGTGGAAGAATGAGACAAATATCTCACAGAAAACAACTACTTCCCCCTAGGAAATTGAATTACATCTGTGCAAAGTTCCTCAAGGAGGAAACTATTTGCAAGTGCTGATTGTAATGAGGCCATTGGATATCATGCTTCATTTTGGTGGAAATGACCACCTGCATACATGCATGTTTCGAGGTAATTATGTCTTAGTGCAAGGATAGGTCAAACAAGAATAGAGTCATCTTGTTCCACAAAACCAACGATAACATTCAAAAGCCTTATGCTGGCGACACACTTGGCGGTTTGTGCCGTCGCGGCAAATTTGCCGTCGCCTCTGGAAAGAATTATGCACATTTTCACACTAAGCGGCTAAATGGCCACCGATATTCAGCGGCGACCGCACTTCAGTTTCAGTTTATTCGAGTTGCATGGGATTTGGGATTGCACACAAATGTGAACAATTTAAAATGGACCAGCAACATTCTCGCTTTGTTATTATACCGCCGCAGAAAGAAGAAGAAAATAAAAATCGCCTTATTTGGATTCATACCATGAACCAGAAAAGAAAAGAATTTGGGGGATTTTTATACATTGTTTGAAGATTTGAGGAATGATGAATCAAAGTTTTTCAATTGTTTTCGAATATCAATGAAGTAATCATTTGACGAGATACTGGATTATCTGAAAAATATCACACAAGCTCCGAGCTTGAAATAGAGAAAAATCCAATGTGTATAGACATGCATCAAGTCATGTACGCCACTACATGGACGGCGAGGGTAAAATTGCCGTCGGAGTAGTGACTGCACATCGACCGCCAACGGCATAAATGCCGCTTGTCATTTATGCCGTCAAGTGAAGGCTTTTATTTAATTCTTGAAATTACTGTCCGAACGATGGCGACGGCACAAACCGCCAAGTGTGTCACCAGCGTTAATAGAATTCCCCTACGAATGAAGCGGTGACTTACAATCACAGCACCAACCTCTAGGGAAAAACAAAACAGCATTCTTCGGTATAACATACTCCAGGAAAAGTTTAAGCAATAAATCGAACGAAGTTCGAAAAGTTTGTGTACGGAGAGGATCAATTAAATCAAAAGAAATTATTCCGACTACGGCCGAAAATACCATTCTTGCCACAGATTTCTACAAAGTGGAAAAATGAGGCAAATATCTGACAGAAAACAACTACTTCCCCCTACGGATATCGTATTACATCTTGCTTTATTACGAACAGCACTCGCAAATAGTGTCCTTGAGGATCGTTGCACAAATGGATGACAGATGTTATTCAATATCCATAGGGGGAAAAGTTGTTGTTTTCTGTCACATATTTGCCTCATTTTTCCACTTTATGGAAATGTGTGGAGAGAAGGGTATTTTTGGCCGTAGTCGGAATTATTACTTATGATTTATTTGATCCTCTCCGTATACACACTTTTCGAACTTTGTTCGATTTATTGGAGTAATTTTCCAGTTTTCTTCCTGTGAAGTTTTGACAGGACGAGGTTTGATTTTTGTTGAAGCGAAAAATAGCATGTCAATCACAGAACTTGTACATTCTATTCCCCGAGGTGATTACATTCGCTGACTCTCAGGAAACAAACTTCACTCTCGAGATTGAGAGACGCACTTTGGAAAGTTGGACTGAAGCTTCCGTTCAATCGAGCTTTTTACGTTTATGTGAATTGGTAACAGTTTACTGGATGTAGTTGGAAAGGTAGAATGATTGATTCAAGGAATCAGTCTTAGAATTATCTTGAAAATTAAAGAGGGTCTTTCATGTATAGAAAAGCTCTCAGGCGTCTTCTTGAAAACTAACACGCTTCCAAAAATAAGAAAAAAAAGTTTTCTCTCAAAAGAAATGACATTTTGTGGGCGTGTTCTACTGATTAGGGGTGGAACATGCAATCCCTATTCCGTTTTCAATAGAAATTATGAATAAAACAAACTTGCTGTTGTTTTAAGTATATATATTGGTAAGAATGATTCATTGCGAAACTTTTTCGACTCCTATGTCGTTTCCGTAAGAGCAACCAACAGCTTCTTAAAAAAATTATCTTTAAAAATATAATTTTTGAAAGCGTGAAACTTTTCAAGGACAGGTCTAAGAGCTCTTGTTCACATACAAGACACCCTTCTATTTTCGACGAGGAACCATCCCCTCAAGACTTTTGCACTTATATGGCAACACTCTGTATGAATAGATATCCGTTATGTTGAATCCCCAACAAATGAAGTTTTTTTGTAGCTGTCATATCGTCCACGTTAGCAAATATTTGATATATTCACAACTGATTCATTTCAGATTGAGTTGCCGAAAATTTAATGAACAACTATCAATTCGGATATCAAAGAAACAAATACAGAGGATGCAATATTGTCTCTTTCATTTGAAGCACAGTCAATAGATATTGGAAAAATGGTAGCTGCTGCATTTTGTAATAATAACCTATTACTTATATGATTGTGTGAATCGAAAAATATTTCCGCTTGCACTTCATTATTATGATTGAAGGTAGGAATAATATCATTCACAAATATACTATATATGAGTAATAACATTTGTCCAACAATATCGTTCAAACAATATTGATCGATATAAATACACATTAAATAAAACTGGACCCATAAGTGCTATTCATTTTGGCCCTCTGGGTTCTGTATTGTAGATCAGCTTATAGTTGTAGAGACAAAATATCTTCCTGACAGTGTAAAAGGCTATAGCAAAATGTAAAAATACTGCTAGTCACTTTTTTCTCTATTTTGTTCATTGGGTAAAACTAGAGTTTTCCATTAATATGTTTTCTCTGAATCCATATTGGCATGGTGATAGAATTTTATGATTTTCTAAATAATTTAAAAGTTTATGTTTCATAAAATTTTGTACTAAAAATTACTTGTTATTTGTTAACCATGTAGGCCTAGTATAGTTTAGAGAGTCCAGATTATCACCAAGCTGTTCGGAGATGAAGGTAGTTGTTATTTTAATTTCATCTGCTAAAGTTGTGTTGTAGTCATTCTGAATATTTCTCTTGTTGTTATCATTTGTATCCTTTTGGATGCTATTAGGTACTGAAATGAGCTATTTTGTTTGCTGTATGATTATTAGTTGCAATATTTTTCAAATGATTTTGTGTCTCTTTCATTTTATTCCTTCCTATACTATTTGTTTCTCTTTAATGGTAATGGTAAAAATGGATGTTGACTGATGCGCTGCGACATAATTCAAGCCACCCCTCAACCCCCAATTCCTTGAGGAATTTAAGGATTTTGAGGGGGTCTATTCATGGTATTTCTCCCACAGTCAGCTGGTGTGATCTCAGTATATTCAATCTTTTGTGATGTACAGCATAACACTCCATCAATATATGGTGTGGTGTTTCTGGATGTTCCTCACAGAATCTGCAGGTGCTGTCCTCCTCTAAGCCTAGCTTCCTTGGGTGTTCTTTGAGTCTGCAGTGCCCCGTAAGAAATCCCGTGATTGTCTTTTGACTAGTTTAGCTGAGGTTAATCAGTGTCTTCAATCTTGCTCGGTTGAAGTTACCGAGGAGATATTTGGCTTGCCTTAGCCCTGGAAGTATTTGCCAGTGAGTTGCTCTCATTGCTTCTCCAGTTTTATTGAGTTCGTCTTGGAAGTAACATTTTCCAAGTCCGCAAAATGGTTCTGGCCCGATCAGTGGCGTTGGTGTCACTTTTCGTGCCAGGGTATCTGCTTTTTCATTGCCCTTCACTCCGACGTGCCCCGGCACCCAGAGGAGGATCACCTTGTTGTTCTTGCCTAGATTATTAAGTTTGTCTAGGCATTCCCAAACGATCTTTGAGTTGATGTTATATGAGCTCAACGCTCTGATGGCTGCTTGACTATCGCAGAGGATTGTGATTTCCTTGTTCCGGTATTTCCTGTTGAGGTTGAATTGAATTCACCTTTCTATGGCGTGAATTTCCGCTTGAAAAATACTGGGGAACTGGCTCATGGGTTCGGAGTATTTGGTGCGAGGCCCAAAGACTCCTGCTCCAGTTCCGTCGGGAGTTTTGGACCCGCCCGTGTACCATGTTATGGTATTCTTTCCCAGTGCTCGAATGGATTCTATGCTCCATCCACTTTTGGTATTTGATTCCGTTTGAAAGAATTTCTCGAAACTAAATTTCCTGGTAATTTCGTCAGTTGGGAAATCGGCAAGGTGTGCACTTTCGGTGGGGGTTGAGCCCCTTACGATGTGTGCTGTCCCTTTGAGTCGGACTTTAGCCAACCTGAGGTTTGCTCCCCAAGCAGTTCTCCTCACCATGATTTGGAGAGGAGTGAGGTCCAGAATTACCTCTATTGCTTTGTTTCTCTTTAAGAAATGGGTTGAAACAATTCCTGTGGTTTTATGGTGTTTTTTTAAACTGGCGGATTTTGATTCATTAATTTGTTTCTTCAGTAGATCTTTATCCCGGATTGAATGAAGTAGATCCTGTGTCATCAATAAAGATAATGTGTAATAACATTTTTTGCATAATAATTTGAATGCAACTCTACTACCAGTATTTACTCATACTTTGTAGCATATAATTATTACAACTATTCTTCATAACTTGCGATATGTCAGCAAAATTAAGTTTACTTTGTAGACACGTTTGTTCCAAAATATAATTATGGCATTGCCACAACCCATCAAATAGATTTCTTCTTTTATTATTCCATTTATGATTTCAATTTCTTTTGCTCAGCACTTCGATGAGTGCCCATTTTTATTCAGACAGGACAAACAATTCCTATCAAGACTACATTGCATTCGCATTTTGACGGCAGTTCCAACACTGAATATTTATGGTATCCGTGATGGCCCAAGTCAACAATCAATACTTCTTGAAAGGATCATAAATCACTTCCCAATAATCGACGTTTGCCACAACCAGCTAGTAACCTAACGATGTTACTTTACGGACGATAAGACTGGCCCATGAAACGGAAGCATACATCATTTTTCAAGGAACATAGTTTGTTTGCGGAAACTTTCGTACGAGAATGCTGAAGTTTTTCTTGAACCCACGCATAAAAGCTTCCCTTATCAGCATTACTCAGAACGGTATTATGTATCTGAAAAATGTTGCATCTGAAATGAGATCTTACTCAAGACGCGCCTCTCATGGTCGATTTATAAAAAGATTTATGAATCTATGAAGCCTATTGGTTCAATTCTGTTGTATTATTCAAGAGGGCCAATCAGCATTCACAGATTTTTGAATCTTATACCTAAAGAGCTTTCAAGAATTAAGAAATGTGTGACTTCTAATTTTTTTTTCATACAAATTTTATTTATTTTTGTTCTAAAATTTGTTCTACCTCCCAACCAGCTGCACCCTTACAAGTAACCCTTAGAAATAATCGATACCAGCTAGGGAAGCCAAGGCCCTTTTTTAACGTGTGATGCCACGCCGGAGTGGATGGTATTTCTTAACGAGAGTATTCATTCATGTTTTTTATTCACTGCTTCCTACGAAAAAGAAAATTCTGTAATTTTCAAAAATCATCGTGAGCCGAGGGAAATTCTTCTTGAATTTCTGGAGATTGATTGCCTGATGGAAAAATTTGGTGGGCAAGCCATAAAATGGAAGCTTGGCAAAGAGGCTCTGGTGTCAACGGAATTCAAACGCCTTTTCACCATGTTTCCTATTAGATTGCAGTATATGGTGGCGAAACATAAGCAAACAGGTTACCACTCGATGGCTGATGATGGAAACCATATACTCGATCATTCACAATACCTTAGCAATAGCTTTTTCCATGACCTTCGAGATAACAGATGGCAGTCTGCAGAATCTTTTTTTGGGGTTCATTTGCACTCTTGCAAAGTGCCAGTTGGACGGAAATATCCCCAAATCATAGGAATGGTTGAATAGCTCGAAAAAAACTGGTGATAGTTTGGAAGCACATTTCTTGAGAACAATCAGTGGACATCAGATTCACTAGCTTTGAGAGTGATCTGATAATTATTTATGAGAGGTGCAAAGTAAAATACAATTATTTTGGTATGTAATAACCTTCAGCAATTCCGGTGTGATGCACTTTGCATTTCATACAAAGCATTGTATCAGTATTTAATTTTTGTATAAAATGGTAATACAACAGAACTGATAATATTAAATTTTTCCTTAGCTTTGTTAGCATCTTTTATTATAATAGGGCTGGTATTATCGAATATTATGTTACTTAGCCGCAGTGGTCATGATGGTAGAGCGCTAGTCTATCTCAGAGGGACGTGGGTTCGATTCCCGGCATGGTCACTGGTCTCGTGCTAGGAATCGCACGTTAAAAGGTAAGACCTCGTTAATCCTTAGCTTGCACAAGTTTCGACTTCTGAGGGCTGTCGTTCCTAGGGGAATGACAGCTAGTTAACGGAAAAAACAATAAGAAAAAAATTATAGTAGAGCAGACCAGGAGGATTTGAGTAGATGTGTGAGTCAAGTTGGGGCATTAGGAAATCATTTGCAATATCAAATATCAAGGAGCCAAAAATGCAGGTCCACAGAATAGTTTCTGGATTATAGCTTCGTTTGTTTATACTGTGCATTGGGTAGGCATACAAAAGACTGATTGGGAGGATTTTTAATTCTTTAAATAGTAATTTCGTCAAATACTGCAAATTTTTAATGAACGTTTTAGACCAAATTCAAAAAAAAAATATTTTTGTACCATGGTTCAGCAATTTTCCTTGGCCTAATTATTTAAATTGTGGGATTCATCTTGGCATAATTTGATGCTCTCCATGTTTTGGTCATTGGTTATTTTTTCATTATTGATTATCAGACCCCACTGCAAATTGAGCATACTTTAGTCGACCTGAGTTGATGAAGTGGTTTGGTATATGTACTGCAACTATAAAACGTTGCATTGAAGAAAACCCGTGGATACAGCTGCGGCACCTCCAATCTATTTCACATGGATGACCTCAAACTATATGCTTCGGGAGTACACGCATGCTATCGGAATGAAGTTCGTGATCGACAAATGTACCACGGTTCATCTCAAAAGAAGACGATTCGAGGAATACGAATAGGACGTTCAGCTCGTAGATGCATCTTGATGTCGTAGAGACAAGAGTTGAAAGCTTTCTCTGTGGCAAGTATCACCAAAGAATAAGTTGCTGCAACTAATATGCTTACCGTTCCGATTCTACTTTACTCGTTTGAAGTGATGGAATTAACTCAAGACGAGCTTCGACAACTCGACAAACAAACGAAGTTGTTGTTGTTGTCCGAATTGAATTCTTTGGTTTCTGGTATTGTCGAAATCCGTTGAAATATTTAAACCTAATGGGAGCATGTTTGGCAGTCATTTTGTTCACAGAAACATTGCGTTATTCGGACGAATATGTTCTCTTCTCGATACCTATTTCCATGCTCGATCCCATTCCAGTTCCAACCAATTTCAAAAAGATAGAAACTAATATCAAATCCAAGGAGTACGCAAACTGCGAGGGGTGTTTCACTTCCCTAAAATGTGTACACCAAATTTTCATTTGAGGGATTTCAATTGGATTTCAGAACTTTTGCAGGGATTTCTGGATTTCATAAGAAATTTCAAGATTTCCTTTAGGTTTTCTGGATTTCATCGAAGATTTCTGGATTTCATATGGATTTCATGATTTCATTCGGATTTCAAGATTTCCTGTACGATTTCTGAATTTCATCGGAGATTTATGGATTTCATAAGGGATTTCAAGATTTCCTTCAGGATTCCAAGGCCAAACTTCATTCGTTGACAACCAAATGTAAATGAAAGGTGTGATTTGTTTCAAGCGGATATCGGGGGCGTTTCACTTCTTTAAAAATTGTATACCAAATCAGGATTTCTACGAGGGGTTTCCACGAGGGGTGGCCACGGTCACAGTTTTTATAAACTAAAGCACAAAATCTGTCATTAAGACTCTATTGTTAAGGTCACAAAATAGAACCTTCGAAGAGAATCAAGTAGAGCAAGAAAATCAAATGTATATCAGACGAATGGAACCTATATCTAAGGAAATAGGCGTTCAGGTTTGCATTAAGGCTTATGTACGTTCTAAGACTATTCAATGCGGAGGCGAGGGTTTTTCTACACCAAAAATGGCTGAAAAGAGAAAATCCACTAAAAGTGAGATGGTTCCAAAGAAACCGCGAATGGAAACAGTCGGAAAACAAATTAACGAAGATATGTCCAGTAGCGGTCAGAACTGAGTTTGTCAGATCCGAAAAACTCATATTATCTATAAACTAATAGAGAACAGAGAACATTTGATTTGATATAAAAAAATCCAAAGCCATATTTGGGAGTTCCGAGTGATTCATAATTGGCTATTCAAATAAGTTTTGCACATATTTCACAAGGTTTTTCCAAATAATTTTAGACTATGATTATATTTTTGTTACAAAATGCCTTTTTTTTTAATGTTACGCTATTATATTTAACAAGTCGTTGTTTTTATACTTATTTATTTTCATCATACTCCTGAAATACTGGCTAAACTCTGTTTATGAACTAATACAAAGAATGTTTTGGTAGGTTTACGGGTTTTGCCGTAGTCTGCTTTGGTTAAAATCTCCAAACGTTTCGAGTGCAACTGCGGCAGTCATCTTCAGTGGCGTGGTCGAAGTGCTCTTCTGGACGTATCAAGTGAAAGTTCTGAGTGACGTTAAAAAGCATAAGTCAAAATATTGAATAATTTTATTCCTCGCAATTCCACACTTATAAAGTCGTTTTTCTTACCAATCACCATAAAGATATCGACATCGAGTAAATTTACAGAATGTGCTTAAAAAAATACAGTATCTACTGAATACATCTTAAATAGCAGAAACCACTAACACGTTTAAAATTTAAAGATATTGCAGCTGGAATCATAACGGTGTACTACCGAATATCAGACCACAATATGCAAAGTGACGTCACAGTCAGTTCTGACGCTTTTTAACAGAGCTCCATTTTCAACCTTTAATATCTAATTAGTGGCTCACGTTCAAGAGCTAAAAATTTGACCAGTTATTTTGATGATTGAGTTTCACAAAATAACTTTAAAAAAACCGAGAAAATATTTCATCAATCTTTGGAGATATTTGCAAACTGCCTCGCAATGTGCCATTCCGTATCAACTGAATTTGAAATAATCATGTTTATTCTGAAAAGTACATCTGTGTGTTATGTAATATTTAGTTGAATTTTAGCACGAATTTTCGTTACCCTCCGCAGGTAATAAACTTCATGAGGTAACCTAACAAATGATTAAGTTTTTAATTTTATTTGATACCACTCGAGATTTTTCTTTTGGAGTTTGATATTATGTAGTTTCTCACCTCTGTAGCCTCAGCAGCCATATTCAATTCTCGATTCAATTAAGTATACAATAACTTTTTTTCACAGAAAATGTTTCTAGGCGGCAAACTTACCTGCACATTTACTGCAATAACATCTTTCTGCCGGGTTCTGCCGGTTTCTGCCGGTTTCTGCCGGTTTCTGCGTCAGTCTTCACTCTTCAACAAGCAGGTGGGGCTTTATGCGGGAATCCACGAGTATTTGCGAAGTTTCTTCTAAGATTAGAATAGAATAGAATAGAATTTATTTGACCAAGTTACAAATATGTTTTTGGCAAGTCAATCATGTACAAAATGTTAATTAAAATTCGTTAAAATATACATCTAAGATATCACAAACAGATATACACAAATTTTCACAATCTAAAACAAGAACATGAATTGTTGTCGAATAAAATACAGTAAAGTATTTACTTTACTACTTTTCATTTTCGAAATGTTTGTAGCACGTCAAAAATACATATTAGAAAAAAAACACATAAATATATATCAGATACCAATCAATTAAAATAAGGTCAGATTACAATTAAAATATTTTCAACACAATTTATATAATCTTACTGATTAACACTTTGAAAGAATTATGGTGAGTATGTTCACAACTATCGATTTTGAAAATTGCTAACGTATTCATTGACAGAGTAGAAGCAATATTTCAAAAGGTAACTCTTCAGGGAATTTTTGAAACGATGCATAGGGAGGGAGACATTTAAAATCATCTGGTAAATGATTGTAAAGGTTGAAGTCTAAAGTATTTCTTTGAGATTTACTAAGCCGATAGCGATTTGTACGAATATTTTTTGCGGATCTGGTATTATGGTCATGAACGACACATTGCTTCATTAGTATTTTGCGTTCTTATGAATTTCTACCAGGACACTATAAATATATAGGGTCGGTAGAGGCATTATTTGAAGTTTTAGGAAAATGATCTCTATAGCCTGAATTTGTGATGATTCTGATTGCTCTTTTCTGAAGTTTAAAAATTTTTATAGCGCCACTTGAGTTTCACCAAGGATTAAAGGATTTACACTTGGATTTCAAGATTTCAAAATAATTTCAAGATTTCATGAACATTTCAAGATTTCACATAGGATTTCTGGATTGATTTCTGGATTTTTTGAGAATTTCTGGATTTCATAAGGATTTCATAGGGATTTCAAGATTTCATATTTTGGATTTCTGAATTTCATCAAAGATTTCGGAATTTCAGGTTGGATTTCTGGTAATGTTGTACACCAGATTTCCGATGTGAGACACCCCTCGGCAAACTGTTTACTATGTAACTTCCATCTTTGGAAAACTCCCAGTTTGATGAACTTTGCTCGGTCACCGGGTGAAAAGGTAACTAGGACGCCAGTTCACCATGCACGCGTAATTCTGGAAGCGCCGTTTCCATCGTTTTTATCTCACGGGACTGCTCTCGATACTTCCATGAAGCCAAGCGTCCTCAATTGCGTACTGAAATTACTGAATACTGAAAGGGTCTTGTTGCCAGCACGCGATGAAAATCCTTACTTAAATTTAATGAGCTGTAAAAATATGGTGAAGAGAGTGGGTTCGCTGAATTGGATTACCAGTCATGGTGCGTTGTTATTTTTAAACATAAAATGCCACAGAAAGTATCAATTATAGCAGTCATCTGCAGACTCCATTGTACAGAGTGTCTCGGTACTTTTCCCTGACATTTCAAGTGAATTGTGAAAGGCTTTCGTGGCATGAAAACTTTTCGGGATGTAAGGCAGATGTTGATTGCGAGTTTGAGTCGACGTTTCGCCAACACGAGTAGTTGGCATTCTCAAGAGAGATTTTTTGTATTTGATAGCTACTCAATTCACTCTCGATTGATTGACATTTGACATTGGTTGTCGCAATAGGTATCTGTGAGTTGACATTCTTACCTCTGAGTGGTCCATAGCAAATGGTAACATAATCGAGTCGATCATACCGTTTCTATGTGGGTTCTCATGCAGTATTTTTGAGCACTGGTAGCCAAGCTTTGTTCAGTTGTAGTCCTTCTTCGGTTCTGTTGAAGTTTTTGTGGTGTTTCTGGATTTCAATTGCTTTTCGGAAGATTCCTTGGTAATAAGCAGATGTAGAAATCAATTGGCTTTCTTCCAATTTTTCTCTGTGATTATCGTTGTCGTCTACACAACCTCTTTTTGGTGTTGTCGTTCAATGAAGAAGATTTTATAGAACGATTTACAATTTTGACGGTTCCTTGTGTTGAGTCTTGTTTCAGTTCTTTAAATAATATCATAGGTTCCGATAAATCATTTATTTTATTCAAATAGTTCTCTTTGTTCAAGACAACGATTGCATTACGTTTGTCAGCTGGCAGAATTAGAATTTTCCCATCTTTGTTCATTTCTCGAATAGCCTAAACTTCTGTTTTTGACAAATTACTCTTAGGTGATTGACGGAACATATGAATTGATTCGATATAATGTCATGAAATTCGGAAACCCAATGTTTCTACCAGCAAAACCTTCCTCAATATTGAGTCTAGATTTCTTAATACCACTGATAGAAATGATGATGATGATTAAATCACTTGAAAACAATAGATGAAATTAATTGAGGTAGCATAACCGTTGTGTTTTCTGATCAATAAACTAATGTCTGATGGAATATTTCCAAGTCAATTCAAAGAAAGTATCATAAAGCCTCCTTACAAAGAAGGAGATACATGTTTACCATCCAATATGCTTGATAACCAATTTTTCCAAATTATTTGAAAAAGTGATTAAGATTAGACTTGAATCCTTTCTGAATAGTAATAAGATGAACTTTCTAAGCCAACAATTGGGGTTTTCCTGGATCTTGCCAAGGCCTTTGATGCGGTTGATCATAAACAGTAATTGAACGTCTTGGAGGACTCTAGAATACGAGGAACACCTTCGAAATTATTTCATTCCTATGTTTATAATCGTACACAGCGTGTGAAAATTGACAAGTAGATATGTAAGCTCAGAAAAAATTGTTAAATGTGGCGTACCTCAGGGCACAGTTTTGGGACAGCTGCTATTCATTATTTATATGAATAATTTATTCAAGATAAATACAGCTGGAGTAATAAATAGTTTTGCGGATGACACCGTTTTATTAAACAGTGTATTTCAAAGGTACCGGAACGGCTCTAAGAAATTTTACGAAAATTTCGACAGGATGGTATTTGATGATGCCCGAATTAACGGTGATATCGGCAATGTTGCCAAATTAACAGTTTTTCAGATATTGGGGGTAACTCAATTTTTTCAAAAAGAAAACCCTATTTATTTTCATTGCATTCAATTCAGGGCCCCGTCTTTACTTATGTATCAAAATACCTGATTGTGAATTAATGTAGTTTTTGAAATATGAGAACATGGTTCGTTGAAATGTCTGCGAACGGTCCAATATCCAAAATATTGGAACGTTCTCAAACTTTTGAACGAAAAAGCCATGTTGTTGTATTTCGAAAACAGCATTGACATGAAATCTGATATTTGGAGACATGAGTAATGAGGTCTCGCTGAATTGATTGCAATGAAAACAAATAGGGTGTTCTATTTGAAAAAATTGATTTACCCCCAATATCTAAAACACTGTTGATCTGGCAACATTGCAGATAACACCATTAATCGGGCATCATCAAAAACCACCCTGTCGAAATTTTCAAAGTTGCCCTTGGAAAGGCGCAATGCTACAGTCAAAATTCTACCCGAAATTTCTAATAGAATCATCGAGAAGGCGAGGATGCGTGAAGACGACTGGGGGAAGGAAATAGAATAGCGTATTAGCCAGTTACAGAATTTGGACACTGATTTAGTCGCCGTTAATGCTGAGTATCATCAAAAGTGCCTCGCAAGCTTTTACCATCCACCTAAGTCATCGCATAAAAGAGGATTCCGCCCATCGCCGAGTGTTGACGAAATCATGCAGGTGATATTTTCATACATCGACGAGAATAGTGATGAATGCCAGTTTTTCATTCAGCAGCTGATTGAGGAAGACCGTCGACCACACAGCAAAACTGTCAAAAATGGTCTTCAGATGAAATATGGGGACCAAATCATTATTTCAGAATCCAGGAGAGGGCCTATTGTCAGTCTGAAGAGGGTTGGTGACAAAATTCTGTACGATAACTGGTACTCCAACGGAAGGAAAGTAGACGCACAGGAAGAAAGACGTCGAATCGTGGAGGCAGCTGGAAAAATAATTCAGGAAGACATCCGCTCCAGAGTATTCAACACAGTTGAGTATCTTCCTATTGACAACTTCTTGGATAGTGTGCGAACTGCGGTTCCGGAGACACTACTCCATGTCTTGATTTTGACCAACAAACGACGAACCTTGGACTCTTGGAAAAATAAATGTCTCGCTCTGGCTCATGCAATCATGATAGGAGCGCGCCCCAAATCTTTTCTATCCTCCATCATGACTGCTGTTTCCGTGTTTGTTTACAAGAAGTATGGCTCTAAGCATCTCCTGAATTTTCCATGGGCTTTTCATCGTCTTACGAAGAAGCAAACAGGCTAGAAGGGTCTTACGTGCTGCAAGCTGGAAGTACCCAAATTGCGGAGTCTGCCAATCCATTCAGTCAGTTCATATTTGACAATGCGGACTTTAATGTTAATAATTTGGATGGTAATGACACATTCCACGCCATGGGAGGAATCATGGCTGTAACTCCCCGGGAAGCTGTAGCCACCAAATCTGAAGTGCCACCGCAACTGATTTGATCGAGGAAGACTCACCAGAAATATTGGACGAAAACGACGACAGCGACATCATTGACAGCCTTATCGCTCAGGAGGACGATGAGCTGTTACGAACAGAACCAGCGGCTAAGAAATCTCGGCAGGAAATGTAATGAGTTCAAATGAGTACCTACCCACTATGATTAGCTATAATATCTTCATTTCTTAATATATTATATGCCTTGAGAATAACTCAATATTGTTAATTACATTAATTTTTTTTCAAGAAAGGACTACGTCTTTTTTTCTTCCTGTCCTGGGATAATTATGTAGGGGAACGGGGGGATATCGATCCGAAAAGTAACTGATATCAATACCAAAATGATGTGAATAGGTATGGTTGCCTTTCATCAGAAAGTTAGCTTTTGAGAATTGGGGAAGGAGGAGTGGGGTATCCAAAGTTGGTGACTTCAACTAAGAACCATAATTACTACAACATTTCATCATAATTCGGGTATAACAAATGAAATAAGCTGTAATGTTGCATTTTTTGTCATTTCTTAGCACATTTTGAAACATAACCTTTTTTTGACGTGCCTTATCTCGATAGCGAATTCACATACCAACATGTTTTTTCAGTACAAAATTTTACGCTCTACAAACGTAGGACGTAAGAGAAAACAGTAATCGAGGAAAAACCGGAGAGAGGTCAAAAATTTTGAAGTTTTCCCCCCCTACTTTTTTCGCACAGAGTCCTCCAGGTCCAAAACTTGAGAAAATGTTGATTAACCATCCCTGAAGTACCTCCAGAAGTTTCATTAACTTTCGACCTTTTTCCACCTAACCCCACTTTTTTCAACCTGTCGACTGAACTACACTGTAACCACGGACAGCCATTAGGCTTTGTGGGTTTTCAGTTTATTTGCAGACAGCTGAATAATTGTATCTGAAGTACTTTTGTAAATTTGTGAATTTTGTACAATTCTGTAGTTTCTGTGAATAAACATTATTATTATTATTGTCATTCAGAGATGTTTTGCCACAAATTCAGGAATGGCCTCTACGAACTTCCACTCGTCAAAACTTTGCAATGAAAGAGATTCTTCATTTAAATGATAAACGAATATACGTTGAATACTATACAAATTTGAAACAGAACATAAACAATGTATTGATTGTTATGCAAACTCACATAATTTCAAGATTCAAGCAAGATGAAACCATATATCATACTCAAATGCGAAATAGCTCTAAAAATAAGTCTAAAAAAGAATTTTATGAATTAATGAACAATGCTGTTAACATTGAAAGAATGATATGGCGCTTCCATTGCACCTTTCAATTGAAGAGTTGTGCAATTTTTTCTGAAAATTTCGCTTCAATTGGAATGCTTATAGTACAGTAGCATTATGATAAACCATCGTTTTTGAGGTTCAGTGTCCTGGAGTCATCCAAGACTGTAATGTATGATTTTTACTTAAGAATTGGACGAGAATGCTTTCCACTGACACTGATTCCTTCATTTTGGTTCTTCCATTATCAAGTGATTAGTAAAGAGATATTTATTTATCAATGCAGCTTAATGAAAATAGTTGACAAAAATAACCACAGTGATGGACATCAGCTTGAGTTTCGATAGAAACAAAAAAAGTCTGCAGAACCTACTTCCTTCTTGCAGAAATTTGACGATTTCGAGCTAAATTTTTCGGAAAAAAACATGTTTGTTTTATTTTCGATACTCCGACCAATCCCGTTTAAGGTGTTCCTGTATTAGGGTCACGAACGGAATTGAAATAGAACGCTTTCTGCTCACAGCGAACAAGAAAAACTCGCAAAATCCTCAAAGCGTTTCTCGAAAGAAGGAAGGATTTTTATGCGGCTCAATTTGCAGTCATCGCCCCGACAAAGTGATGAAACAGTGTCGTCATAAGGCCGTTTGTTCGGCGTTCAATGAGACGTAAAAGTGTAAGAGCCGGCTCGCGCGTGAATACGGATAATTCAGATAGTTATCTCAAAGGAAAATAAAGCGAATGGTTCGACTCGGAAGCTCGGCGATAAGATATAAAGCTGGTAATTTAGTCCGGATGGGAAATTCGGAAATGATCATAATCTGTTCACTATATGTGGCAAATTTCATGTGGAGATTTCCCAACCATATACGTAGGTAGAACTATCAGGCCTCTGTCCGTTCGTATCAAAGAACATCTAGGTGTACCTCAGAAATCTAATTTCGGTTTTCTAATAAGATATAACAACCAAAACTTCTTTTCTACATCCAACAGCAAATTACTGCATGATATTTCGAATTATAACATCAAACGAATGTATCTACTTGAAGATTTAGAAATTCCAAGAAGGTTGATATGTTTCAATACATTTAAGTTGTGACATGTTAACAATATTGTAGTAAAAATGCAATTGGCTATAATTTGCTAATTTATTTACACTATTTATCTTTACATGACTGAGCCAGTTCTACCTGCCAGTATCCACTCTTCAGTTCAAGGGTCGAGAAAATCGTAGAACCAGCTAACCTGTCCAAGGTGTCGTCTATTCTTGGGGGAGAGGTTGTTGATAATCTACGCAAAAGCGTGTTGATCCATATTTCTTCTTCACCAATATGACTAGAGAGGACCAGGGACTGTCAGATGGTTGGATAACTCCTTCTTTTTCCATGTCGCAGACTATTTTGTCAGCCTCTTCCTTCTTAGTGAGGGGAAGGCTTCTAGCTGATTGGCGGATCCGTCGGGCATTGCCAGTGTCGATCTCAAGCTGATACTGCCTGAATAAGTTTCTGAGGTTGGGTTGTTGTGCTGGTCCCATGTCCTTAGACGAAATGGCAACCAACTTTTTCTAAGATCTTTGTTCATCTCAAGAGATGGAATCCAATTGTCGTAAATTAGGTAGTTGTATTCAATAGTTTTTCTGAGTGCAACGGACAATGACAATGGGGAATTGCAGAAAAGAAGAGGGCTGTGGGAGTCACTCTCAATCACGCCCCTTCTGGATATTGCCTCTGCGTGAGTCCTGCGTCATACATATGTCGATGAGCAGATTCTCCTTGCAGCTAGCAACCTCTTTCTTTGCCCCTGTTTGCTTTTATCGTTGTTCATCGACAGATCCATCTAGAATGAGTTACTCCACATCAAGCTGCTCGGAGATTTTTCCACCAAATAGTCATTCATCCATCTGGAGGTGAAGTTGAAAAATTCTTCCAGCTTTTGAGGATCAGTCGAACTTCTGTCGAAGTTATCGAGTTGCGCAGAGTTCAGGCTGACGAAGGATCCTGCAGAGTCTGGAACTACGACAGACCTATGTTGACTGGTTGCAAATAATGTAATGTAATGGTTAGTATGGATGGTGACTAATGCGCTTCGACCTAATTAGATCTATTGTGCTCCATCGTCTTCTGTTATTTCAAGGTATTCTAGTTTACAGATTTTGAGGGGGGTATTTCTCCTACAGTCAGCTGGTGTGATTCCAGTATATTCAATCTCTTGTGATCAATATATGGTGTGGTGATTCTGGACGTTCCTCACAGAATCTGCAGGTGCTCTCCTCCTCTAAGCCTAGCTTCCTTAGTTGTTCTTAGAGTCTGCAGTACCCCGAAAGAAATCCCGTGATTGTCTTCAGACTAGTGTCTTCGATCTGGCCAGTATGTTGCTCTCATTGCTTTTTCAGTGTTATTGAGTTCTTCTTGGAAGTAAGATTTTCCAATTTCCAAATCCGCAGAAAGGATCTGGCCCGATCAGTGGCGTTGATGCCCGTTTTCGTGCCAGGTGCTTGTTCATTGCCCTCTTCTCCGACTTGCCCCGGCACCCAGAGGAGGATCACCTTGTTGTTCCTGCCTAGATCATTAAGATTGTATAGGCATTCCCAGATCATCTTTGAGTTGATGTTATATGAGCTCAACGCTTTGATGGCTGCTTTACTATAGGAGATGATTGCGATTTCCTTGTTCCGGTATTTCCTGTAGAGGTTGAATTGAATGCACTTTCCTTTGACGTGAATTTCCGCTTGAAAAATAATGGGGAACTGGCCCATGGATTCGGAGTATCTAGTGCGAGGCCCAAAGACTCCTGCTCCAGTTTCATCGGGAGTTTTGGACCCGTCCGAGTACCATGTTATGGTATTCTTTTCCAGAGATCGAATGGATTCTATGCTCCCACTCTTGGTATTTAATTGCGTTCAAAAAAAATTCTCGAAACTAAATTTCCTGGTAATTTCGTCAGTTGGGAGATCGGCAAGGTGTGCACTTTCGGTAGGGGTTGAGCGCCTTACGTTGTGTGCTGTCCCTTTGAGTCCGACTTTAGCCAACCTGAGGTTTGCTCCCCAAGCAGTTCTTCTCACCATGATATAGAGAGGAGTGAGGTCCAGAATTACCTCTATTGCTGCTGTTGGAGTCGACCTCATTGCTCCTGGTTGCAAATACTTATGAATATATTTTCATCCAGAATATTTCTACCCGATCAGTATTCGGCGTGTTGTCCACAACACGTGAAGAATCTTGTAATGAGCGAGGTTTACCGTGGAACTTCTTGTTTTGTGCGATGACTATCGCCCGCCTCTCCATTTTTTTTGCAGCCACATGCGAATATTATTAAGGCAGTGCTGTTTCCCGGTGAGCTCGTCTAAATTTTGCGTCTATTCGCCGCACTGCGGCCGTACAAGGTCTATTGGTCACGAAAGGCCTATTGGCTAGCACTAGACACGACACGTGAGTTGTCTTGCCGACTGGATCTCAGCTTCCATCTTTGTATTCGTTTCCTAACCAGAACCATAATGCTCTCTAGCCGACTGGTGTTCATAATCACGCATGCATTTAGCTTTGCTGTCCAAATATATGTGACCCTTCTGAAATTCTGAAATGGGTTCATTTTCGAGAACGTCTTGTTTGTATGACATTTCACGTTTGCTAGGTAATTCGTTCACCAGATCCCTTTTTACCAAAATATGCTCTCGAATTATGGCCGAATGAAATGAGGCAATTTGTTGCAGGTACTTGAGAGGCACGCTGTCTCCAACGATCAACGCTCTCCCCCACGCGGCTGCCCCTCCTGGAGGACAAGCTCTTCTTAGGGCGGCACGCGATGGGGACGATCACCATCTGAGAGACCTTCTCCACAACGGGGCCATCATCGGCATACCGGAGGCAGATCTGAATTCTGTGGATTCCAGTGGAAGGGTGAGTAAACAGCAAGAATAGATTTTTCCTATTTTAAATTATATAATTTTTATCATTTGAAAAAAGAGCGTGCTGGAAGTATTTCAACATGTAGAGCCTATAATCCACTAGTGTGAAGTTAGCACTCAATTTCCAGCGGTAACTTTCGATGCAATAGTGAAACCACCAGTGGCGTCGGTAAAAATACAATTATCCCTGATTCAAATAAAATTTGTATTACTGTGAAAAAACTCATTCAGAATACGAAGTTTTCACAAAATGCACGACCTATTTGATTTCATCTACTTGCAAAGGGGAAGAAGGGTTGAAGTCGACCCTCCGAAAGAAATGAAATGGACGAATGCTTTCAGAAAAAACCCAAGAGTCTCGGTCTTGGTCTACGCGTTCGCAAGTTTTTTCTGGATGCATTTGTCCATTTCAACCCTAAAGATTAACGAGGTCTTACCTTTTAACGTGCGATTCCTAGCACGAGACCAGTGACCATGCTGGGAATCGAACCCATGTCCCTCTGACTGATAGACTAGTGCTCTACCATCATGACCGCTGTGAATTACAAGTTGACGGGTTTTTTTTGGAGGCATTTGTACATTATAATTCTAATGAAGGGTTGATTTCATTCCTCCATCGCCTTTGCAGGTGGATGAAATTCCCACAGTAATTTAATTATTCGAACCAGTAAAAACTATGTTTTTACCGACGCCACATGTGGTTTTACTGGTGGATCGAAATTTACTGCTGAAAATTGACGACCAACTCTATTATTCATTATCAACATTAAAATAAAATGAAGAAAACTAAACGTGACAAATAAAATGCGGTTTTACATCAAAGTGGTTCCCGAACTGATTGAGGTTTGGGAAAAAAATCGATGATGCTACATTATTCAAGCTCTTACGTTGAAATGTAATTGGACTGATGCTGAAAATTCGGCACTTTGAAACGAAATACGAAATGCGACTACGACGAGGATGTAGATCTAATTTATTCAAAATTGGGGTTTATGTGCTCATGTTGTGATAGAGCCTCAGCTGATGGCTGCTAGCTTTCTGGCGGTTTGAAACTTGTCCAACACCATTAGCCAGTAAACAGAGTCGGTAGCACACATTCCATACTTGCAGGCTGGCGTGAAGTTAGCTAAATGTCTAGACGACAAGGGTAAAAGTACATGCTTTGATTTCTTGAATTGTATTCACACCAAAGTTTCCAAAATTCATTTGTTCGATTTTTGATTGAGTTTTTCAATTATTATTTTTCATGTACAATTCGACAGATGCTTAATACTTCACAACCACACTGATCTGACCATTTAGAAGGCAAGGGCAGTAACTGAGCGAACCTACCCTCTCATAGTCAGTAATTCGAAATTCCACCAATATAACGAACTGCTAACTCTAACTACAATCTAGTAATTAGACTTGGAGTGCTGTAGGCCTGTCCTGTGTCCTGCAGTCTGAACAAAACTCTTTTTTACGAGGCTAGTCAGGGTGCAGATGAAGGTACTCCGTATGGCCACAATCAGTCAACGATATATTCGGTTGGATACGCTGCAAGAAAACAGTGACGTCGACATATATCAAGAACCTTTCAAACAAGTCTTATAAGTACTTCTTACCCAAAGGCCTTTGACAATAAACCCCATTCGTGTTAGGGAGTGTGACAACGGCCCCCGTAAATATGGGCTCTAGATATTTTATAGAAGTGTTATGACATGTAGGACCTGGATTTTTTTGAGATTAATAGCATACTAACTACCTCAAAATTCGTGCACATGTAGTCTCTGGACACCACCTACCCACTCATCAGCTTTGCGGGTGGCTTGGGTTCTGTAGATTCTACTTTCGAGAGTGATAAGGTTCTGCACGCTAAAATTGTCCTCTCCATAGACCAGAAGAAGTGAAGAATTGGCGACAGTCCACAAAGGATACAACCATTGTCTGAAGGTATACTCGTATAGTGGGTCAATGTCCATGCAGAAAGTGGTGGATGCAATTGCGACAGCATTCTATTGGATGTCTTTTATTGAAACTGGGACCTGTAAGATGGTACCCTATCTGGAAGACTGCAGAACCTATAACTCTGTTTCTTGTTCAATTGAACGATCTTTATTTCACACCTTCCCATGAACTTGATTCATCCCATTCGGACAGAGTTTTTTTGGGTCCAACGGTGGCACCATCTACTTATGAAATCCAGATACTCCCGTTGGGCTGATCGACTATAGACAATAATACAATCATCTGTTTTGATCGTCTTTCTTCCCAAAACGGAATGGCAAAGAGATAAGAAATTAACTATGTGTATTTTTTGAGGTAGATGAATATAATACGTGTGGATGAAAATAATAATTTTAATTTCTACTAAATTTCTACTAAATGTACCGGGTGTCCTCGAAAAGTGGTTCAACCATTACAACTTTTTTTCTCAGATAATGAAATAAAATTGAAAGGTTTTGTATAATGAAACTTATAATTTTATGGATGAATTTGTTCTGACAATATGTACTAATTTTGTTCTCAAGACAATATTTCCCAAACGTTGCTTAATATTTTTATTATTTTTTACAATGTTTTATGAAGTAAATAAATTGTACTATTATATTTATCAACAAAGTCATCTAGTCACCTAGTTGTATCAAAAAGGCATGTTTTGTTATAGTTTGGGGTTAAGAGGGGTTATATTGTTCGAAAAATAAATGAGTTCTTTGAATGAAGTTCCAAATCTTCATAATTCAGTAAAACTATTTGAACATATTGGAGTTTCAAAATTGATAGTCACTCGGGAACAAAAAAATGTTATTAATTTTATTTATGCAAGGTGGAATGTTATTAGTTTTTGTACTGATGATTTTGTTTTATCAGATATGTTGGTCACAAAGTTTCTCGTTACTTGTCAAAATGCAGTTTCATGTAGTAAGTATACATATTCAGTCACAAACATGTTATTGATGCTAGCTACTTTCTGCGGACACCCGGTATACTTTTTTCTCACTTTTCTGCCGTACCTTGTATGTTCATTTGTAATTGGCATCGTCTTTCGCCACGTTCCTATCCATTAAACTAACACAAACTATGATTAACTATTAGCGTTAACACGATTATATTCAGCTATTTGAACACTTTATTAAATTTGATGGATTTCATTTCGATTTCCTGCGTCAGAAATTGGCTAGCGAAATCATAATTCAAAAATGCGTGTTAGTTTATTAGGGAGGGATTTCTTGGCAATTGTTCAACGGTAAAAGTAAACAAAATCGTTTACGTTACATATATTTTGAGGATATATTGAGATATTTTAGCACGGATTGAAAGAATAAACAATTTAAATTTATTCGTCTTGGGAATCTCACACAAGTCATACGATGTCAATACCACATTTGATAAATGTGGTCACAAATTTTAATCATATCGTTGGGGACTGTGATAAGTAGAGGAGACCAGAGCTGGTTATGTGGGAAAAATGGGGCTGTATAAAATTTGCAAAGTTCTATTTTTTCTATGATAGATGTTGTTTACAAAATACTGGAATTTTGCTATCAGAGTCCATATAAATTATAGTTATAGAGAAACGTTCGAATATAATCGTGAACATTTTTATAAACTATCAAACGAAGTGACGTTCGTTTGCTGATTTAAGTAGTGAGATTAAATGTCATCAGTGTCAAAAATCCGTCAAACTGTTTTTAGTATATGCCCATCCGGTCGCATGATAATGTTCATTCGCTTTATTTTCATCTCTAGAATGAAAAACTATCACTTTCATGTTGGGTATCTGGTTGAAAAATTATCATTTTCATATACATGAGTGGAAAAAATCAGATTTTCTCCAAAACTCAAATATGAAGCTGAGTTACAACACTCAGAGGCATATGACCCAGAAAATGAAACTTCAACTTCATGTGGCATGCTATAGAACGAATTTTCAACAACAAAACACAAAATGAAGGTAACTGTTAGTTGGTCAGTGATATTCATTGACCTCGGGAATTCGACCTGGAAATAATAATGGAATGGTTTCAGTATTGATTTATGGAAATTACTTGGAATTTGCCAGAAGGACGTAACCCCTGATATTTCTCTGATAATTTGTTTACAGTTCATTTTTGAATGTGACACTAAAAACCAATGCGTAGCCTGTTCGGTGTTCCCAATTGAATGATTCTGTTTTTGTAGAAAATATTTTTAATGGTGGAATGGACATAAGCTGCCCGACAAATGACAGAAAACGGAATGATCTTGACTCAGTATATTAATTCATCTATTGAACATTTGTATGGGAGGTCAGACCGAATAAAATAGCGAAAACATTTACATATGACCGAAAGGTTGAGATATTTGCCCAATCAAACTATGAATCAACTGAAAATTAAGATAATTCAATGTAAGGACTTTTTTATTCGCTTAATTAGGGTATGATATCATGACTGGAACAACTCGACCATTTGTGAATACATTTAATCAGTCTCCTATTTGAAGTCAATTTAAGTTCTACCTATAAAGTTTATAAAGTATTAATAAAGTGTCAATATATTTTCAGTTAGTATATAAATGTAGATTTGAGTGTTGAAATTATTTTGATTTGATTGAGTTTGTTTGTATCTTGGAACTTTGGCGTGAATACGTATTTGTGGTGTTTTGGTAGTTTTTTCAACATTTTGTTATTATTATTTATTATTGTCCTTATCTTTCCACACTGGCTTCGATTCTGCAACTTATTCATCTAACTGAATGATGAAATAAATTATCAATATTTATAAATAAAATCAACAATGTTTGCTCAATTCACATATGAAAAATTTAAACTGAAAAGCGGTCGTGATTTCAGTCAAAGCTAACGCCAAAGACAAAAAATGTATGTTTATTGAATTTGCAATGAAAATCAACACTTAAATAAGTGAAATCACTTAAAACTATCACTAATCCGCAGTTCATAGGGTGAGGTCTTTTTTGTGGTCTTCTGTGGCCAAACGGCTTACACCTGCCCTAGGAAATGTTTTACTGAAACTCGTACGGTATAGACGAGACACAGGTGTTTTCTTGAGTTTAGAAGTAGTTGAGCGTTTTCATTCAATCCAATATACTTTAGGGTCGCTAATAAAAGGCCTTTGTTAACGGTATCGACAGTTTTTGAGTAATCTGGAAAAATTAAAGCCGTTAGATTGAATATGTTATCGTGACCAATATATACAGCGAGTTTGTGACGCAACCACGATTTTTCCTGATTGAGTGTTAGGCAGGATTGATAATTGATTCAACTGACAACATAGTTGTTTTTGATGATTTTTTTTTAATCATACTCTCAGTATACTGATGGGTCGAAGATTTCTGTAACTCTACGGTTCAATATATTTCGGGAGGGGAATGATATGCATTAGTCAGTTTCTATTGATTCGGAAATTTGTTCTCCAATAGGGACGAGTTAATAACGTTGGTGATGATATAAATCTTAAATGAATAGGGGTATAGACTTAATTTTATATCAAGACCGCCTGTCGTGTGTATAGTAGTAGTAGTAATTTCATCAGTTGTGAGAAAAAAAGGGATATGGAATATACAGTGGCCATTGATTGCATTAGTATCGGAAACATGATTCTGAAAAGTCTTGTTAGCTTTTTTGTATAGATTTCCATATCACTGAGATCCTCCCATAATGATTTTTGAGTACCAGTCTGAGTTTTTTACAGGAGATGAGCTTTTTTTTCACATCGATATAGACGTAATTTCGTTGATTTTCAAAATTATTTTGATCTGATTCATTTCTTGATTTTTTGTCTCTTTCACTCATAACAAGTTAAAGATTATCGGTAAGTCCAGGGGCGAAGAGTTCTGTTATTTGAACAGGTGGTACTAGGAATCAAACGTTAAAAGTTTCGACCTCGTTAAATCCTTGGCTCGCACAAATTTCGAATTCTGAGGGCTGTCGTTCGTAGGGGGGCGACAGCTGGTTAACGGAAAAAACAATTTTAACAATTTTAACAAAATTCTCAAGTCTGTAAGTGACCGAATTTGTGTTACTATTTCACACCAATATACAGGACGTTTCTTTTATCATGTGGTAACATTGCTATATTCTAAACCGTAATAGATACAAAGACGATTAAATTGGAAAAAAGGTAACTATTGTGGTGAGCAGTAAATTGGTCATAGAAAATTTACGGGGATTCTCGCCTTTCCCAACTTATACAGGGAAAACTGAAAATAGAATTGTTATTTCAGAAAATATTAAAAAATTAGAAAGGAAAGTTTTATTGTATTCAAAATGTACTAGAACTACGTAACGATAAATTTTTAATCAAATGTTTCGTGTCAACACCGCCATCATCAACATTTTTTTTTTTCAAATACTGACCTGTCTATTTCATAACTAATATTGATAGAGCGATAAAATCACAATTTAGTGGTATATCACACTCGACATTTTTATAACGTTTCATATAAACTAACTAGCATCATCAGTGACAACAGCATTTTTAGTACCTAGATATGTAATAAAAAATGTTCAAAGTGGCGCCAATTAGATATTATGCAGGCTTCGAAACGTCGAATCACTTGTCTCGAACAAGTCGCTCTTATATCAGGCGTAATATCACTGCACGCTAGTCGAATTTTCATTTTCAGATCATCCACATTCAAATGGGGAGTGGTGAAAATAATATCTTTTAAATAACCCCATAGGAAAATTTAAAGCGGTGATAAATCTGGGGAACGAGCCGGCCACCGAATTGGACCCTCATTACCAATCCATCTATTTGGGTGCGTTCTATCCCGATATTCAGTAACAACCTGTGAATTGTGAGGAGGAGCACCATCTTGTTGCCACCAAATTCCTTGTCGTTCTGCTATGGGAATATCTTCCATCAACTGGATCAAATCATACCAAATGGCACGCTAAAATGACAATAACCAAAGTTGTTGTTTTTATTTTCACATCATCGTTGTCAATGATATGATAAAGCTGTGAATGTAACTTGATTATTATGCAATTTGAATAAATCTCGGAAGTTGCACGTCCTCATAAATCGCATAATAATCTCGTTACATTAATAACTATTATTCAGTAGGATTCTAGTTCAATTTAATAAAAGATATAGACAGGATTCGTGTACGCGTTAAAGATTTTTTGATACCTTATATTAAACCTTATTTTAAGTACAATAACTCAACAACGCCGTAACCGAATTTCAAAAACTAAACATGAAATGATATCAGAATTAAGCGTAGAATCTGAATATGTAATGATATACAGTGCGTTCTATTTTAAAAAATGGCATTTTGGTCTGTAGCACCTACACCAAACACCCTATATATTTGAAAATTATATCAAAATATAGCTCTCATGAACTCATAAAACTTTTGTGTGAAACATTTTTGTATATCTCCTCCGACAAATCAGATATTGCCCGTCACATAAAATGTGGGACACCCGGTATACATGAAAACTAAAAGTTCGGGTTGAACCGCGTCTAGAATTTGTTGAAATTCGACGTTTCGGCTCCGATTTTGGAGCCATTTTCAAGAAATTAGGTTTTTGTGACTTGACGTCGGGGTCTCAATCTGCCTACTCCCCATGTCTCGTCACTGGTTCTCTCTAAGGTCTCAATCTGCCTACTCCTTCGAGAGAACTGAGGTATTGTGGGTTGAGGAACTGTATTTATACAGCAGAAACAAATAAATTTTTGAAATATCAAAATCATCTAGTCAAAGTCAACAATGAATACGCAATTCATTACTTTTAATCAAATATCTTTGACCTTCTCAATGCTCATGTCCAAAAATAATACGTACCTACATACGATGGAACCACTCAAAAAATATACCATGTAATCCCACTACGTATCAGGGGAACGAACACATTTCGAGTGTTTCATATGTAAATAAACGGCCTAAAAATAAAAGCAGTTCTAAATCAAGTTTGGTTACCTGCGTGGATCATTGTTTATTTTCGTACAGCCAATAAATGTTCGGAATAGTTTTTTTATATTCGATTTGTAATTGTTGTTCGTTATGTGTTAGAACGATGAATAAATACATTCATTAAAACAATGTCGAAAGCCCAAGCAGAATTATTATACAGCGAGTTTATGTGAAAATTTTTTGGGACATGTTCCTCAGATAGACGACTGTATCCCATTACACAGATTAGGGAGTGTTACGATACATGTCATGAGGATGGATTATTAGCAATATTGATGGACTTCAGTATACGACTATTTCACGCACTTGTCAAATGAACCAATCAGGATTTTTTGTCGTGTACGGATTATCGATAACACCAAATTTGACTCTTGATTCTGATTGGCCTGTCAAGTTAGGTGTTTTCAGATTTGTTAAGCGTCAGATATAAGTACGCTATGCACGTATGCAAAAATGGGCAGATTACTGGTTTAGTCAAACATGTGTTTTTTCTACTACCTCACTAGAAAAAACTCCAGTTTCGATCCCTAAAGAAGGGAGGAAAATTGTACTTCTCTTCCCGCCGGGAGAAAAAAAATCTACCTGAGAACAAAAATGTTTCTACCTTGAGTTTTTTAATACTTTCACATAAATACGCAAGAGTTTTTGTTTTACCTCGTCTGTTTGATTTTATAAGAAGAAGATTCATGAAAATTAAATAAAAATTACATATTTTAATTTTTAATTGAATCACAATAAAACAGGTACATGAAATGAAAAATGAAACGACATCAATTAATTGTATAGTTTGTCAAATTATTGAAAGTAGTCCGAGAGGGAAACATCTAGCTAAAATGTGTACAAGACTCAAAATATTCAAAATACTCGAGACTCAAGATTGGGGCTGAAAAGACTCAAAATCAAATCCAAATGACTCAAAGACTCAATCAGGCCTAAGACGGAAAGACTTAGCCGATGACTGAAAGACTGAAGCGAAGATTTAAGGACTGATGTTTTGCCCTCGAAGTAGACCCTCCTGAAAAGCCATTTTCCGCTGACATATTAACCACTCCTCTTTGATGATTGCTTTTTAACGTAGTGTAGCTACTTGCAAGGTTGCTTTCCAATGAAGGAAAAGCTATCGACAAGAAAAGTTATCAACGTAATCCCAAGAACTTGGCATCAAAGTGAATTTCCGAGCAGTAGTAATTTTACTAGAATTTCCTTTTTTCTTGTGAATGATTCTGACCTGACGACTACTCTCAAACTTTGTTCATGCAAAAATGAAGCTATTTTTTTTCTGTAACAGTTCCTAAATAGGTTAAAGTTCTGTAATTGTTGTTGACGTTTTCAGAGGTGAGGTTCACTTCCTGAATAGCCTTCTCATGTAGTTTCTTTCAGTTCAGAAGAAAATTCCAAAAAGAACTTAATATCATAAAAAAGCAGTCAAATATGGATATCACGTAGATTTAATAGATACTAGTTTAACTACATAGGCAGTAAAAGGTAATGTCGTGTATTTTCAGTTAGTCTTGTATTTTCTTTTCAACTCTATCCTTATTTCCATCCTTTTTCGTACTTTCTCATACTTCTTCATTCAACTTGAACAAAGTACGAACATTCAGATATGGTATATATAGTTCAATGTCTGTCGTGTTATTAGCCAAGGAAGTGGTTGTTTTCTGTCAGATGTTTGCCTCATTTTCAATCTTTGTCGAAACGTGTGGAGAGACAGTCGATTTCCTTCTTTTCACATTTCTTCATATTTGTTCATTCTTTTTTTTTCCTTTTTTGTACTTTTTTCTTTTTTCTTATATTTTTTCGGCCTTCTCTGTAATTTTTCCTTCTCTTATGTACTTTTTCCTACTTTTTTGTACTTCTTCCTCCGCTTTCGTTCAATTTCTTTCTTTCTTGTAGTTCTCCCTTCCCTTTTGTGCTTTTTCCTCCTCTTTTGTATTTTTATTTTCTCTTCTTTTGTACTCTTTTCTCCTCTGTCGTACTTTTTCCTCTTCTTTTGTTCCTCCTTTTTTGAACTTTTGCCTCTTTTTTTGTACCTTTTCCTCCTCTTTTGTACTTCTCCATTTTGGACTATTTCCTCTTTTTTTTGTACTTTTTTCCTCTTTTGCACTTTTTCCTCCTTTTTTGTACCCTTTACTATTTTATTCGTACTTTTTTCTACTTCTTCAAGATTTTCCTTAATTAGGTGGTACTTTTTTTAAATGTTTTTACTCATAATTAAAAAACACCTTTCGATGATTTGAACAACTACGTACTATTCCTAACAGCTTTTTTTTACTCCAGTCCACTCTTTCATACTTTTTCGTACTTATTCATATTTTTTTCGTACTTTTTAATACTCTTTCCTACACTTTTGTTCCTTCTGGATATTTTTCATGATGAAATGAATATATTCATATCAATCAAGACTAAACTAATGAAAATAAATGGCATGTATAGAATATTGCTGAAAAAAAATTGTTATATCCGTCAACCGGATGCACTCTTACCTTACCTTTTAACGTATATTTTCGTAATCAGAAATATAGGGTGTTTCATTAAAAAAAAAGTTATTGATGTCACCACTTGATGGTTCAAGATATTTCTGACTATCGCCATAAAACTTCCTACAATATTTTTCCTCAGTTGATCTTCTAGCTCCAAAAGCGACTATTTTGCAGCCATCCGAAAGTAGGACAAATTAAAATGAAAACACTGTACAATTATATCGCACCATTCCATACCTCCGAATGAAAATAGGCGTGAAATTGAATGATCTGACTGTAAAGGAATTTCATTGAACGAATTAAATCCTGCGTGAAATGATATGATCCAATTACGTCATTACTGAAAGTTACGTGTGCAGACAGAAAACAGAAAACACCTGGTCGACCGATTAAAAAAATCTCGATTCGAGTAAATGAATCTTTTGTTAATTTTTCCATTCATTTTCCAACCTACATGATTGAATATTATTCATGAATGATTGAAGGATCGGTGAGTGCGTCATTTCTGACTTCAAGACCAGTTGATTAATGAGCGATTCACTTAAGATTTTCTTCCTACAGGACCATTGAATTCATTATTTTTTTTGAATATGCATCCATATGCAGACGTCAGCGTCATCCTAATATACCAGTCAAGGAGTAACTACTGTCAAAAACTCTCTCCGCGGCAAGTATCAGCACAAATTCTGACAGATCTGGTAATCCAAACTATTGGGGAAGAACAAAGTTGCTGCAATCGATTTGCTTGCCGTTCCGATTTTACTTTAATCCTTTAGAGTAATGAGATGGACTCAAGAAGAGCTGCGATAACTCGACGTAGAAACTCGCAAAATGATGCATCTCCATAGGAGCTTGCATCCTTAATCGTCCGTCCCACGGTTTTGCTTTCCAAGACAACGGGAAAGTCGTGGATTTTTGAGCTTTGAGTGTCTACATAACAGAATAGTACTGGATGGGGACTGTAAAGTCATCGGGAGTTCAGATCCCCTTCTCTGCTTGGTATGTGATCATGAAAAAGCAGGGATTGGAACATTTTTCTTTAAGGCAGCAACCCGTGCAACCGATGAACTCGGTCTCGTATCAGATACTGAACGGACGAACCCAAACTCTGTCTCCGAGTTGGAACCCGTTCAGCAGAAAGCCCACGTCAAAGCTGCGGAAAGTGAGAGGCTCCTTCAGCTACATAAGGTCTTCTTCAAGAACATAGAAGACCTCGGTTTATCCAGAAACCTGACATTTGCTTTTCTCAGAACAAGTGGGGGAAGTCAGAAACCAAGGGATTCATATTGACCTGCCAGGATGGTGTCTTCAACACCTTCGTCTACCGTAGTCGCGTGATGGGTATAGAGGTCCCTGACACTAGATGCAGAGCGTGTCGTGGGGCAGCTGAGACCATAATGCACTTGCTGTCAGCCTGTCCAGCTTATGTGGTCTCAGCCTATATCTACAGACATAACGCGGCCCTACGAGTGTTGTACTACCATCTACGACAATCGTACGTGTTATAGATGAGACACCAGTGTTGCCTTATGCTCCTGGGGATATTGAGTTCGTTGTGAAGAATGAGAAAACCCTCAGGCAAATATAAGCCAATAAGCCTGATGTAGTCCTCCTCGACCTTCAAAGTAGGACGATTATCTTCATTGAGTTTTCAGCTCCTGGAGAAACGAACATCGTCTGAACAGAGGAGGAAAACCGATATATCGAGACCTACTCTTCGAACTCCGCAGGTTTTACCCAAACCACTCTGTTAAAATGGTAGTTCTGATAAGAGCGGTCCTTGGTGGAATGATGAACAAACTGCTCTCAAACTTAAAAATCATACCAGCTTGCCTTGGTATGGTAGAAATAGTAGCCGGACGAATGCAGAAGGCCGTTTTTCTTGGGTCAGGGCACATTATTCTCGGATCCAATAGTCTCTCACCCCACGGCGTGGGGAGTGGTTATTGGAGTAAGTGATCAAGCGTTCCCTCGGAAGTGTCGGGGCTCCAGAGACAGTGCCTGACTGGGAAATTCCTAACAGATGAAAAAAAAATCATTAAATATAAACATATACTGGGTGTCCCACAGGCAATATCAAACAATGTTTCATACAAAAGTTTTATGAGTTCATGAGAGCTATATTTTGATATAATTTTCAAATATACAGGGTGTTTGGTGTAGGTGCTACAGACCAAAATGCCATTTTTTAAAATAGAACGCACTATATATCATTACATATTCAGATTCTACGCTTAATTCTGATATCATTTCATGTTTAGTTTTTTAAATTCGGTTACGGCGTTGTTCAGTTATTGCACTTTGAATAAGGTTTCAAAAAACTTTTACTCGTACACGAATCCTGTCTATATCTTTTATTAAATTGAACTAGAATCCTACTGAATAATAGCTATTAATGTAACGAGATTATTATGCGATTTATGATAATCGAGGATGTGCAACTTGAAGGTTTTTTTTTTAGAATTCCATTTTTTATATATTTTACAGTTTCAAATAAATGAAAAAGATTTGAATACATAAAATCTCTCCTAGGACTGGATGTTCATTCCTGCTCATAAAAAAGGACATATGCTTCTGAGCTCACAAGTGATTTTGAAGTTATTGGCGAAACACGAAAGTCATTGAACTCGTACCACTTATTTAAATAAGGATGTCTGCAGAAGGCCGTGTAGTGCCCGCTATCGATGGTCCCACTGTGGTTGATTATAGCGTAAAGATTGTATAAACATGGGGCTACACTGTCCGCTGCGTAACTGCTCATGTCCAGTCCTTTCAAAGGAAAATGAATGGCCACATTAAATTTATGTCTAAAACTGTCTCCTGGAGAAAAACGATTTAAATTGATTACAAGAATTTATGAAACGAGAGAGATTTTGAGCACTTCCTTTTCTCCTTGCACATCGAACATGTAGGTTTATCCTCATCATCCAAAGTTTCTTTTCTAGAAAAGAAGCTTAAACATTGTGACAGATTCAGTTTTTCAGATGGTATCGGAATCGGTAAAGAAATATCACAGAATGGTTCAAACGTGAATGAACAATAACCGCAACATGTACATCTTAATTCAGATTTCAATTGGCCAACAAAGATATCAATGATCTTGGAGTTATCCATCCTCAAGAACCTTGACCATAACTCTTGGGCTTTTTCATTGTCAGTTAATTTTATGTTAATCTGTACAGAGATGGGTTCAGACCTTTCCACAATTCTATTTACGTCTTCATGTAAGCCCTCCAACAAGATGCGTAGGAACTCCTGAGAATCTTGCTGGGCGTAACCGTTAAAAAAAGGTGCGAACTTTTGAATTTGACTCTTCAATTTGAAGGTATCAATAACACGAACTTGCAAATCATCTGACCATAGAGCCTTGATCACCTCTGCAAAAGTTTTGATTAGAGTTCCTTTCATGCTGGAGATACTTGTGTTTATATCCTTAATGTAGGCATCCTTTTTCAAATATTCCAACAAAGATCTTGTGTTGGATAAACACTGGATAGCACTATTCATAAAACAAGTATTACCAATATTCTTCAATCCAATAAGACCAAGAGTTTTGACTGTACTGTGTATTACAGGCATGATGTTGTTTGTGCTGAGGTCACCATTGATGAGATAACATATTTGAGTTGAGACTGAAGGATTCTGAATTTGAAGGAATTGGTACCCGAAGTAGGGTTCATAAAAAGTTCGTCTAGAGATTTATGAACAGGAAAACAACCAAAAAACGAGGCTGCATTGCCTCTCTGAATGCATATACTGATTTTTAAAAAAGCTGTAGCTTTGGGTTCGTTTATTTCTGCGAAAATCTTTTTACCAATGTCTGTAATGAATTTTTTTGCTTGGGGCCCGAAAGAACCAAATGTTTCAATGCCAATAGTCACGAAGATGTAGTTATTTCCTAAATTTTCATATTTCCGTGATTTTAATTTTTCTGCGGCTGCAGTACCTGAACTAGGGGAAACTGAAGTGAATGGGATATGTGAAGGCGCCAAAGTGTCCACACAGGTGAAATCCCAAACAACAGGCTTGCCTCGTTGCCAAGGAATAAGAGTCATACCATCTGGACGTTTTCCATCATCTCGAGACGTTCCAATTGGTTCTAAAATTGCAGGAATTTTAGCATAATAATCAAGTTACATTCACAGCTTTATCATATCATTGACAATGATGATATGAAAATAAAATCAACAACTTTGGTTATTGTCACATTATTGTTATTTAAGCGTGCCATTTGGTATCTAGGGTATTATAGAGTAACTAACGTATTATATTGTAACTATTATATTATGTGTTGTTATGATGTTATGATGTTAATAATTTGTAATGAAGATTACAGTCCAAGTGATTGCATTGATATGTTATTGATTTTTGGGGAATGTCAGAAAAACTCCCGTGAAGCACAACGTCTATACCAAGAACGTTTTCCAGACAGGTCCATTCCATCACGAATGACTCTTTCTAGAGTTGAAGAAAAATTGCGAACTGAGTCATTTCCTTCTAATGTAAAGCATCGTCATCATTCGAGATCTTTTAGAACTGAAGATTTAGAGATCAATGTGTTGGCTTATATCATTATTCATCCACATGTTTCTATCCGTACTCTTGCAGAAGAAGTCGGTGTAAGTAAATCTAATGTACAGAGAATTCTAAAAGAAAATAAATACCACCCATTCAAAATTCAGTTGGTGAAAGGTTAAAAACCCACGGACTTTGAACGACGACTTGAATTCATTGCTAGTATTCAGGTAATATTACATGATAATCCTAACATATTCAGTCAAATTTTGTGGAGCGATGAATCGCGATTCCACAATAAAAGAGTTGTGAATCGACATATTGGTCTCAAGACAATCGCCAATGGGTCCGCGAAAGTAATTTTCAAACTACTTGGGGTAATAATGTATGGTGTGGATTGTTCAATGGCCGCATCATAGGACCTTACTTTTTCAATGAAAACCTTAATGGATTACGATATTTACATTTTCTAGAAAATGATTCGATCCAGTTATTCCCATAGCAGAACGACAAGGAATTTGGTGGCAACAGGATGGTGCTCCTTTTCACAATTAACAGGTTGTTATTGAATATCTGGATAGAACGTACCCAAATAGATAAATTGGTAATAAGGGTCCAATTCGGTGGCCGGCTCGTTTCCCAGATTTATCACCGCTTGAAATTCACCACTCCCCCTTTGAATGTGGATGATCTGAAAATGAAAATTCGACTAGCGTGCAGTGATATTACGCCTGATATAAGAGCGACTTGTTCGAGAGAAGTGATTCGACGTTTCGAAGCCTGCATAATATCTAATGGGCGTCACTTTGAACATTTTTTATTACATATCTAGGTACTATTCTTATGAAATAATTCATCAAGTTATATTACATTGTTATTGACGATTTGTTCCTGAATACACACCTCTTTCAATTTCGCAATTGTTTCATATTCAAAATGATTCCTGACTGAATTCCAGAACTCAAAATTGAAACCATTACTTCGAACACCCATAATTTTGACAAATTTTCATGAGATCTGATGCAGAAAGAATAGTTATTGTATGAGATATTTTTAAAAATAATAGTCGTTCTCAAGACTTTACATTTTAAGCAATAACTCAACAACGCCGTAACCGAATTTCAAAAACTAAACATGAAATGATATCAGAATTAAGCGTAGAATCTGAATATGTAATGATATACAGTGCGTTCTATTTTAAAAAATGGCATTTTGGTCTGTAGCACCTACACCAAACACCCTGTATATTTGAAAATTATATGAAAATATAGCTCTCATATACTCATAAAACTCTTTGCAATGCAAAATACTTGAACTACAAAAAATCTCATAGAATTTTTTTTATAATTAATTGTTATATCCGTCAACCGGTTACACCCCTAGGTGCGACCCTCAAAAATCAGAGACTTGTGCGAGCTAGGGGAAGACGTAGCCCTTACCTTTTAATACGTGTGATGCCATGCACGAGACCGGTGGCAATGCTGAGATTCGAACTCACGCTCTTTGGCTTATGAGGCGAGAACTCAACCCGCACACCACCGCGGCCAACTCTTATTTCATTGGAGCAGTTTATGTAACGACACCCCGATAACTAGGGCACAATCATAGACGAGACAGCTTTTCGTCACTTGTTGAATGAATAGTATCTATACCACTTCATTTTTTATTGTCCCAACTCCAATCGATAGAAAAATATCAGGTTCTAAGCAGTTTGCTTCGATGAATCGTTTGCCAGTGGTGGACGGTTTTATTTATAAACTCATCTGACTGAAGTCAATATAGGCAGAAACGCAAAACATCAATATTACTTCTCACCTAGGCGAAGAATATTTGGTTTAATTCAATAAGATGTTATTCAAACATTAGATTATTTTATTGTTTCTCACTTCTGTTGAGGAACGATAATCGGTACAAACCGAGGTTTCACCCTTTTTTCTTCTAGCCGCCTACAGTGTGAAAACTACATGAAAACTCCGATGGATATTGAATTATAACAAATCAATATTATGGCAAAAATAGTAAAAAGATATTTCCGCGGAATAGGGTTTCATCACTTTCAACATAATTTTAATAGATTTTTAAAATCAATCGGGTTTAATAAGGCCGAGCGGAACCTTATTTTGTTATTTTATACGCAGCGCTATGGTACACATTTCAGGAAAAGTTGAAACGTACCTCTTTTACCTATTCAGGTCTTTCCTCTGCCAACCATTCAATGAAGCTACAATACAAGCACCTCGACCAGCAAGGTTTTTTGTGAGAGACCCTATATCTATTCAAGACATGGGATTCTGAGACTTTTTGTACAACTAGAGATATGGAGAAAAAACTCGTAATATCTACACACGTCGTTTTTTTCTGCTCATTTTATTTTAATCATTGAATTGTCCTGGTGAGATTGTAAAGGCACTTCACGTTTGGGAGGTTTTATCGTTCTAGAGTGATGCATCATTTCGTAAAGTGAAAGTGAGCAAACCCTACTCACCTTGGTTCACTTACAGTATAAAACTTATGACTAAACTAAGTGATAAAGCCCTTCGGAAGTTTCGTAGAACGAAACTAGGAAGAGATTGGGACTCGTACAAAGAACTACGAAATTATGTAACCGTTGCTATAAAACGTGAAAAACGCGCATACATGGAGCATGTTATGCAATTTTCTGAAATTCATCTACGTCTGTGTACACAATCCATTTGAAACTTTACCATAATGCCATGATTTATAATGAAAAAGACAGCAACTTTTAATAAAATAATCAACAGTGACTTTCCATAATCACATACGCACGCACTTATTCCACTTCAAATATCTTGAAAATCGTTGATATTTCGAAAACGAAACCTATTCCTTTTTTGTATGGGAAATATTGAGAGTTAAGAAAAAGAAGACGAAATCGATATTAATCCAGTGTCGTGGAAGTTAGGGAAGAACAATTGGGGGTACCCATCTGCCGTACGCCCCTGTTTTGAGTTACAAACACGTGATTTGCATTGAAATTTGGAACTGATTGCTGTCAAGTGACATACCAAATTTTATTAAGAAAAGTTGAGCCACTTTCAACACCCTGTAACTCGGTTAATACCCATCTTAGGATATATGTTTATTGGAACTTTTAGTCCTAAAATGAAGTGAGGATTCTACCATCGGAGTTTGTCCCCTTTATTCTGGGACACCCTGTATAATGTCCGAACCATTCATCCTCTTCAATAGGTACTTCAATTTGAAGCCAGTATTAAAACACATTACTTCGATGTAGTATTATAATATAATAATGATAATATTAATAATTCTCTCATAAACACTCGTACTAGAGAAACTCACTTCTAATGTAACAGTCTATTCTTTTCTCCATTGTTTTTAGGAGAAAGGATGAAGTTACTATAATTATCACTATTTTCAAAATTTAGTTCCAAAGGTATAGGCTGTGATGGCTTATTCAATTTTCAGCTTTAGAAAAATCCGAAGAACCTACAGCATCTCCCTAGGTGGTCTTCTATCGATACCGATACACTTGAAAACTGTTTTTCTCCCTAGTTTCAGTTGTAGACACCTGGAACACTAAGCTAACCGGCCATCCATAGATAACCCCCTGGAAGTAATATGAAAATAAATAATCATGTTCTTACCAAAAGCACAAAAGAAACCTTTCTGTCGAAAACAACACCAACATCTTTGATTTTGTCCACCGCTCTCTGGAAACCTGGAAGAATCGTAACAGAAATAAAAAAATTTAGGAGGATATCACCTGTGTTTTTGACACCTGAATAGATTTTCAAATCGACCACAGAATGCAGAAAATTCACAAGATGCAAATTCAAGAAATTATGGGCCTCAGATGTAGTGATTCGCACGAGACCAACGAGGCGAGATTTTCATAAGGTCTTGTCTCGTCTCGCCGATGGAATGATAAGTCTCGTCTCGAGTCTCGTCTCGCAGCCTCCATTCTCGTCTCGTCTCGTTTCTCGCACGAGAGTCTCGTAAAAGTATCGAAATCTCATCATTCATAATCTTATTGCTTCAGTGCAATAAGGAATACCTGAATACTTGCTATAATATGAGAGTCGGAAGAGAAAATTACAACTGTTAAAAAATAACATCATGTATTTGAAAGTAATACAACTAAAGAAAATAAAAACCTAACATTATTTTATAAATGAAATATCTGAAAAAGTCAATGGTAAAAAACAACCTTAGCTCTCTCGGATAGAATGTGATAAGACCTTATAAAACGGACGGAAATCAAAATATTTACGATACAAGTGTTAAAAGTGGCATTTTATATTGCGAAGTAAGCGTCCACGAGTGGAGCAACTTCAGGAGCAAAATAAAATCACTTTTTACAAATGTATCATACAATATTCTTTGTCACGGAAGTATAATTTAAAATATTCAGAGGAAATTTCAACGTTTGATTCACTTTCGCATTGTTGTTTTATGTTTCACTGATGTTTTTTCAGTTTTTCACATTTAAATGTCAACTGAAAAATAGCATATTTTGGTTATCAGTATCAAAATAGCTATTTATGTAACCACCTGCGAATTTTCACAATTTGTGTAATGCAATAGATAATTGATGCATGACTAGCTCTTTCTCTACTCTCTATTTTCTGCTTTTCAGTACAGTGGTAGTAGTTAGTATGGCAGGCGTAAATTGCAATCACTAAAAAAACCAACGGCACCTGAAGTGTGGAATAAAAATCCAGGCCCATATTTAAAAAATGAAAGTTAATGATAGTTCTGAAAAAACCGAAACGTTGTGAGTACAATCATCGGACAAGACACATGGCTATGTTAAAAGTTGTTGCAAAAATGTTTTTAGATATTATGAAAATTTTGATAAATAAAAAGGGCCTTTTCGAAAATGCGCCTTTTAAGTTTTTTCAAAATATCTGAAAAAAAATCATCTCTAGAATCACGCAGCAAGCGCCATATAGGTATAATTACTAACTAAATTGTCTAAAGCTTCTCCCATTTACTCGTTCTACTATCTCTTACAGTTTCCGAGATCGCAATATATCAATCCATTTGGACACACTGTATATCAAAATCTAAATGGCTAAAATTTAGAAAAGATTGTACCGTATAGCCGATTCTCACATTATCTATCTCTTATAGTTTTAAGATAGCAATGTAAGCCAAATTTGATCCACGCTATATATTTCTGGAATTCATTATCATTATTGCAACAACTTGTATAAATTCAAAGGAAGCTCCGCAGTCCACGTGGACATATTGACGTGCGGCAAAATGCAAAATCTTTGGCTGGAGAGTATAAATCATCATTTAAATGAGATGTCGGCGTATCAAATGAAATTAATATTAGAAAGACTATACTTTAAACTTGCAAAAGTGGCAGATTTTTTATAACGATAGATGCCGTCAGCCTTTTGGAAAAGTTATAGATTTCACTATTCAAAACAAAAATATGCCGTAAATAAAAATGTGCTCATCGATGGTATACAGCCTTAAAATAATTAAATTATAAAGTTATCTAACAGCTTACCTTCAATTATGAATTTGCAGCAAACATTTCGGGAACAGTGAGTCTGGAAGTACTTGCTTCTGCCAGTTGATTTGGTTCATTTGGATATATTTTGAAATATGCTTTTGGATGTTTACTGCGTAGGTGTTTTCTTAATCCGATAGTATTTCCCCGTGACATTTTAATTTCCTTAGAATTCAAACATATTTTACACCTGGCAATTTTATCTCGATGTGTCCCCTTCAAATCAATGTTGAAATAAGTGTCGAATTTTCTTTTGCGAGAGTCCTTTTGTATTTGCATGCGAGACGAAGAGCAGCTGCTATTTAACGAAGACGACAATTCACTTTCAGTCACAGTATCACTAATATTGTCTGGTATGTAAATATCCTCAGTTCCACTAGAAAAATCACCGGAATTTGATTCATCTTTGAAGTCAAAAGTTCGCTTTTTTCCTCTTGAATCGGCTCATTTTGAATTAACTTTGGCACAATTCAGCACGCTCAAAAATTCGAACAACTACCACTATCCACACCGAACAACGAATAACTAAACTTGGAAGAAATAATGATCTTTATTTATTTCGATCACAATAGAACACTTACATATCGCAAAATTAATGAATAGGCTTAAAAATCGGCGGCGTCGGCGGCGCGTTTCAGAAAGACAAAGTGATTACCGTCAACCGATCCGATAACGCCGGCAGAGACTTTTAAAAGAAATTCTTGGTATTATACTAATAAATTTTTATTAAAAGAAAATGATGTTCATTCAGTTTTGTTTTAAATATTTTTATTGGCTTTTCGAGTCCGCACATAAAACTATTCACCTGCGAGACGCGAGACCTCATGCACGAGACTCGAGACGAGACCAACAAAAGTCTCGTCTCGTCTTGTCCGAGTATCGTTTCGAGTCTCGCTGGTAGTATACTGTATATGTGATTGAATTATTTGTAAATGAGAAAAACGAAGGTAGTGTTTTTCATGTAGGCAATATCTGTTAAATACAAAACATTTCCTGAATATCTGCTTCAGAAACAATCATCTGTCGAATACAGAAACCTTTTAGGACTGGTCTTGAACATTAGTATATCGTGCATTGTGGGTTCTCATTTATTTTTCAAATTTGTGGAAGATAGACATTTACAGAAACCAGTCATAATTCAATATAGTATTCTGTTTCCTGAGCATACATTTCTATGCTTTGGTATCTGGTTCATAGTGCGTTGAACAAAGGCTGTTTGAAGAGAAGGAAACATGAAAAATAAAAGTAAATTGCTAACCCAACGTTCAATAATTCCCAATCGTGCAGCTAATGCTCAATGTTGTCTTATCAGCAATCGGCATCAGCGGTGGGCCTGGTTTCATGTTTTCCAAGTAACATAAAACCACCTATTCAGCACTGAAATCCAATACATCATCCTAGAATTAACCTACTAACTGTACACGTTCTCGTAATGGCATCAAAATAAATCAATGGATTTTTAATAACACAAACATCTGCATATATGTGCAAGGACTCCAAATAAGGGCGACACAAATGACCTTTCTTTGATAGACTGACACACACACTCATAAATCCTCATATTGCGGTATCTCAGACACTTTATTTGCATGCCCAAATGGCTTAGTTTGCATGTGCACACTTGTGGTCTTCCTAGTTTAATAACGTAAATAATGGACTGCCAACTTTGGAATTCGAATGGATGAAGGCGAGACAGAGCGTTTCTAGAGTGAAGATATGATGGAATGGTATCCCCATTACGTTTTATTACATTTATATTTTTCCGACCTTGTAGCTAGTACGGTTTAACTATTTTCTAGTTACATACTTTAGTAAGAAATCGATGGAGAGGATACAGCCTTATTATTGAGACGAGACGTGTCCGTGTAGGGAATAAATGATAGATGATTGAGGGAATATTCCAGCTCGTCGTTGAAGGTTTTAATGTTGATGTCGGAGGAATATTTGCCCAGGAAAAGTTACATTCAGAACATAAAATAATTTTCAACGAATTTATGAAGTTGTCTAACTTTTCTGGATTTTAATTCTACATTCTGCAAGTACGAGGAGTGAACAACATCGAAATATATTTTTCTAGTGTTCTTGAAGAATTTTTTTCAATGTAATACTCTATATTTTTCCATCACTGATGCAGATAAAAGTGAATCATTCACAATAATCCACCATACATACCGGAATGTTCACAAAACTCAGCTATTGAAAGTCGTACCGAACTGAAAAATATCAATAATGCTTGGTAAATATTTTGAAAATCTTGAAATATGATTCTATAGACGCTAATCATCTATAGATTCTGTCTGAGTTACTTATATTAATTTTCGAGTGACCCCACAAAAGAAGACCAACAGGCTCAAATCTGGTGACCTAGGTGGACACTTCATTATCTGATCCATTCTACCTATCTAATGAGTTACATCCAGGAACTGCCGAACATTGATAGAGAAATGTGGAGATGCCCCAGCATATCAAGAAACGGGTTCATTCTGCATAAACTGCTTCTCTGAGTAACTCTGAATAAGGTTTGCCAGTTACGCATATTTTTTAATGTTTGATTGCTTTATATTTCACAATGTTTAATTCCTGTACCTGATACTTCTCCCGCATCGGTTTCAATAGTGGCATCCACAGTATTATTCGTATTTCGTACTGGCAAAATAGTACATAATCCTAACAGATTCTTGTTGTTTTTCGAAAGCCATTGAAACGACGTTTAAGCCGATACTTTCCGAAAGAGGAAACAGAAATCAGAGCCTTCACCAATATATTGAATATTCATTTATTTATCAATTAATGAATTTGTATTCCACCAAAGAATATTTATTACAGTAAGACGATTTTAAGATGATATTGAAAGTCAACAGAGGGTGGTAATGTATAAAAATTTACAAATATTGAGTATTCAAACTAGAAAACATTTAAATACAATATGGTATGAAATGAAAAATGTTAAAACTTCAATACTATAGAATTAATTGCTCAATGAATACTTTTTTATATTTCTTAAACTTGCTAATTGTCTGCTCTTCGCAATTTTTTTATCAATTTTTGTGGTAGGGTAAGTTGACAGGATATCGAAAAAAGTTATTCATAGCCGAATTTGTAATCGATAATTCCAAATTTTTTATATAAGTATTAGTATTATCCGATCTCCACAAAAATATATTGAACTATTTTTGATTGTGGGAGATAATTACAAAAGCTATAGAGACATCGCAGTAATTTTCGACGAGAGGGAGGGAGAGAGCATTTATTGTCTAAGGAACAAAATATCCTAGGAATAATTGTTTCCAAGTTCAAAAATATTGGGTTCGTGGAAAATTTATTCAGAAAACAACATGAGCATAGTTTTACTGTTGGAAAAACAAAGAGAGATACAGAGTGTAGCTGAAATTCCAAGAATTCAGTTCATAAATTATTCGACAATTTGGGTTTATCTTTCAACCTTTGACCAAAAATTGATAAAAAAAAACAAGTTGACTCACACGCTCAAGGACAGAGCTCGTATTCATTCACAGTTAAAGTTTGGTGTAGTATTTTCAACAACAAAATCATTATACAATTTTTCTTTAGTCATAGTTTGACAGCTGAGAGGTACTTGGATTTTTGAGAAATGATCTCGACAATGAAGTAAAAAAATTTCTGCAAGAATTTATTCTCAACAAGACGGGGTTCCTATTCACAGTACTTTGACAGTAAGGAATTGGCTGGACACTGCTTTTCCTGGAAAGTGGATAGGTAGAAATTCAGAAATTGTTTGGCCACCACATTCTCAAAAAATACTGTCTATAAGTTTAGACTTTTCCGAAGTATTGAGCACTGGGAAGAAACCATCCTTCAGTGTACATTTCTCCAAATTTTTACATATTATTTTTTTGAAGTGAGTTATAAATGTATACCTCAAATTCATGAAAATGCACACCATCATTTTACTCTGCGAAGTGAAGAATCAGCCATTAATCCATGATCAAAAGTTACGAAAATATTCAGAATGTCCATTTTAGATTGCTTATGCGTCAAATTTAATAGTTTTGAAATTTATGTGAAAAGTGAAAAGTTTAAACACGATGTTAGCAACTTGGGAGTGAATAGAAAGTCTCCGCACAAACAAAATTTTTTTAAATTTTGTGCTATTTGGTGTGGAGAAAATGAGAGCTCTGTGATTGTCATCGAAATTGAGATGTTTCAGTAGAGTTAAGCTATTTATGATAATAAAATTGATACTTTTGTTGAGATCGGGAAATATTCAAAATCCAGAGATTTTCAATTTAGCTGAATTATCAATTAAAACTTTGTTCATAAAAGTAAAATTGAATTCGAAGCACCTTTTTCGAACAATAATTGTCTTTGATACCTTTTCTGACCCGACTTTTTGCCTTCATAGTATTTTTTCAATTTGCCGCAATACCAGTGATCACGTGACATGTATCAAAATCGATTTTCAGGTTGCTATACATAATAAACTTTTTCCCCATATGTTACATATTTTATGACGGTCACTGTATTTTTGTTGGTTATGTTTGTTTTATATTTGTTATAATGTCTGCTATATTTTAACATTATATCTATACCTATCTATTGCAAGAATTACTGTTTCTTCTGATGTCAATAAAAAATATGCCGATTCTGTTTGAAGATCTCAAATCTTGTACGGCCCACATTTCAAGTCCGGTTCTGACTCCGTTTAAATCCAACAAAATTATCCATACATTTGACAAACATAAACCAAGCTCGCAGGTGCCGATGGTGTTTTCAAATATTTGTATCTCACCGAAATTATTTCTGTCTCACTGATTGAACATCAATCGTTTAAAAAGCAAATATATAATTTTGTTATGATTAAAATAAAAGACTCAGCACTATACAGTAATCATCTGAATACAAACAATCAACCCATGCAGATTTGATTAAAATCATAGCTTTCCATGCGGAACTTTGCTGTAGTTTTCCTTTTTTCTGAAATCGACTAGAATGAACACGTCATAGTGCCATTTCTTAGCATTAAGGAAATTGCTTCCAACTTATCTTTTATGTGAATGAATACAAGACGTCGAAGTCAGAATTGAAGTTCATTTATTCCATCACATATCTATAATCGTATCTTGGTTACAAAAATATATCCACTGGATATAAATGAGTTTTCAATGTTCGTCTCCATGCCATTAGGTATTTCATAGCGCAGATGAAAACGACAATGGATAGTACCTACCTACTTCAGTTGGTGCACGCTTAACCTTGTTTAAATGAATTTGAATCTGTATGGAGTTATTATTAGTTTCTTCCCCACGTGGAAATTCAATTTCATACTAAACTCGAGAATAATTTCCTGGTATTCAGTTTGTTTGAAATATGGAGGAGTTGCAACGGATTGATGGTTAGTGATATGTACCAAGCTATTTTTTAAAGGAGAATGAGTCGAGTTCTGAAAGTTTCTCAAGTATCGGCTTTATAAAAAATGGCCATATCATTAGCACCTCCTATAATTCTTCCAGAGTTTGTCAATGAAAACATTTCATTGATCTATATTTTGAAAATCAGTGGTCCAAGTACATTGCCTTGGGGAACTTCATAATTTCTTACTTCTTTTCTGTTGAATATCCTATCAACTCTAACAATCCATTCATTTTCATTCATTGAATAATTGTTAGTAATTACTTCTTACCTCAGTACCTTCCAGTGACTGCAATAGAAGGGAAAGTTTTCGATAGAACTACAAATAAAAAACATGGAATGCCTTCATTGAGAGCTTCTGTTATAATAGATGATTTCAGGGTAGATGTTTTCTTCTTGAATCCAAATTGATTCTATGAAATCATTCTATACGTGTTGAGTTGGAGCATATAACCAACCTATTTCTAACAATATTTTTGAAAAATTCAGAATGATGGGCTATCAATGAAATTGGACCATAATTTACTGAAAGGTAGTCTCTCTTTCTCTATGAATCAATTATAAAAATTAACACCAGTGCTGAAGATGAGATGATTCAAGAGTCAGAAAACTTTACCTTTTGTCGATGTCGATAGCTTTTTATTTTTCCGTTTTCATAAAATAATTTGCGTCTTTCCTGAATCTATCGTGATGATAACTTGAATGTTGAAAATTGATATTTTTTGGAACAAGACTTAGATCTTCCTTTATAAGACTTGTTTTGCTTCCCATTTCTTGAAATCTCTACCTAAATTCATTTGTAATATTTGTTCCTGTGCTTTTCGTTTTGCCTATTTGTTGAAGCACTTTCCATAGCTTCATTAGTTATTATTATGGTTTTGTCCAATTTGAGTATTTATTTGCAATTATTTTCAAAGAAAAGAATGGTATAGACCCCAATGTCTTTGAAAAATTATCGTGATAATGCATTTAGGCCAGTTGTGAATAATTGAAATATCTGAAACTATTGTATCAAATATTTTTCAAATCCTAGCAATTTTTTGAATCATTTCATGAAACTTGGTTGAAACGTTCTTTTTTGTGTTTTGAGTAGGCTTTAATTTGTTCGAAGCAAAATATTTACTTTTCGATTGTGTAAACCAATTTAAATAAAAAAGTCTTATTTTTGATCGAAAAAGTTGAAAATGCAATAAACCAAAAAAATGGCTTCTTTTTCCATTAAAATAGGCGTTTCAGTTGATGAAAAAGATTAATTATCATGTAATATAATATTATTTACATTCAATTATTCATTAATGGTTTTGAAATTACCGAAAACATCGTTTAAACAATAATCGACTACGTGAAACAAAGGCTATTTATTCAAAAGTTATTTCCCATTCGTCATACATTACCTAACTATAAATAATATACACGTCACTTTTAAAATTTTCAAATTACGGTCAAATATAGAAAAATGAATAGTTTTATCTCAATACAATTTTCTGTGGGTTGCTTTTCATCTTCAGAACTAATACAGCTTCCATTTTCTTCGGGTTCATCTTTCTTTTAGATTATCGAGTTCAAGTCCTTGGAGTCAATAATTTACGACGGTTTTACAGCATTCAAACAGAATTTAGAAGCATGACAATTGAAACACAAAGTCTTATACCTCATGCCACAAAGTTTCAGCACCTGAGGCTGTTCGCCTCGAAGGAACAGACTTAGAATGGAAGCAAGAGGTGAAGTACCTAGGGCTTACCCTAGACTCAAAACTACTCTGGAACCGACACGTAGAGAAGTTCGTTAACAAGGCTAAATCATCACTGATGATGTGCAGGAACATTGCAGGAAAAACGTGGGGCTGTAACCGCTCAATACTGCGATGGATAGTGAGACCAATAATTACCTACGGAGCAGTGGTGTGGCACGGCAGAACCGAACTCGCCATAACAAAGAAAATCGTGGAGAAAGTGCAAAGGCTAGCACGTCTTTGTATAACAGGAGCAATGAGGTCAACTCCAACAGCAGCAATAGAAGTAATTCTGGACCTCACTCCTCTTCATATCATGGCGAGGAGAACTGCTTGGGGAGCAAACCTCAGGTTGGCTAAAGTCGAACTCAAAGGGACAGCACACTACGTAAGGGACTCAACTGACGAAATTACCAGGAAATTTAGTTTAGAAATTTTTTTTCGAACGGAATTAAATACCAGGAGTGGATGGAGCATAGAATCCATTCGAGCACTAGGAAAGAATACCATAACATGGTACACGGACGGGTCCAAAACTCCCGACGGAACTGGAGCAGGAGTCTTTGGGCCTCGCACCAAATACTCCGAACCCATGGGCCAATTCCCCAGTATTTTTCAAGCGGAAATTTACGCCATAGAAAGGTGCATTCAATTCAACCCCGACAGGAAATACCGGAACAAGGAAATCCCAATCCTCTTCGATAGTCAAGCAGCCATCAAACTGTTGAGCTCATATAACGTCAACTTTAAGATGGTCTGGGAATGCCTAGACAAACCTAATGATTTAGGCAGGAATATCAAGGTGAACCTCCTCTGGGTACCGAGGCACGTCGGAGTGGAGGGCAATGAACAAGCAGATACCCTGGCCCGAAAAGGGGCATCAACGCCACTGATCGGGCCAGAACCATTCTGCGGACTTGAAGAAGCAATCAGAGCAACATACCGGCAAAGACTTCCAGGACTAAGACAGGCCAAAGATCTCCTCGGTAACTTCAACCGAGCAAGATCGAAGACACTGATTAACCTCAGCAAAACTAGCCTAAAGACAATCATGGGATTTCTGACGGGGCACTGCAGACTCAAAGAACACCTGAGGAAGCTAGGCTTAGTATCTGCAGATTCTGTGGGGAACATCCACACCATATATTGATGGAGTGTTATGCTGTACATCACAAGGGATTGAATATACTGGGATCACACCAGCTGACTGTGGGAGAAATACCACAAATAGACCCCTGAAATTGGTGCTTGAGGGGCTGCTGTAAACGAGAACACCTTGAAATAGCAGAAGAAGGTGGAGGGGCACAATAGATCTAATTAGGTCGCAGCGCATTAGTCACCATCCATACTTACCATTACCATTATCTCAAGTCATGCATCCCCTTTCGCAGCTACAGCACATAATTTTCAACAATTTTTTGAGGATTAATTCTTTCTCTATGATTTGAGGTATGATATCGTTAACATCATGTTTCCATCCCCATTCTGTAGCTGTTATTACCAAGCCAAGTTGGAATTTGATAGTATACTCTATAGCGGAGTTGTTCAGCTGTTCCTTCAGTTGGGGGGTAATTTCTCGAAATGAAATGATGATTTAACATTTGTTTAATAAAGCTGAAATCTCATTTTTGTACTATGGTGAATAGACGCTATTAATTATATCTCTTTTTCAGTATTCATTGAGCCAAATTAGCACCACCATCTCACGTCCTGACCAAGATAGTTTTCACACTGTGCTGATCACAGAAACATCAATGTCACTCATACATACTATTGCTGATTTTGACTATTGTGTTATCATTGGCTCGAGATGAATGAAAATAGTTTTTAGCGTTTTTCTCGATACTTTTGAGGTATTATTGGAAGTTTTAGATATTTCAAATATTTACAACTTTTGTGTTGAATTTTTTCCGACATGATGCATATTTCAGCTAGAAATAGTAAAATACCATTATCCAACCCTTTATAATCTACCCTAAGTTCTCCAACCATCCACATACTGCTAAAAATTTGTCTTGCTAGAAAAATTATTGGCCCTGGTCTAATTAATTGCCAAAGTAAATCCTGATAATTGTTAGGTACTCAACGTAATTTCGCTGTCAAAATTGCTGCAATTATAAGTCTTTTTGACATAATGCCGTTATAAGTCATAACTCATTAGACACTTAAAGCCAAGTCGAAATTCCAACTCTATACTTATCCGTATCGATCTGCGCATGCGCAAACTTGATACGGCGAAAGATATGCGTTACGGGCGACGTATCAATACGGATCCTTTCGGTATACTTATCCGGAGACGGATTTGTCAAAAATATTCATATTTAAATGTCATCGAGAGCAATATTTTGAATGATCCGTATACGTTTGGGTTGATGAATGGCTTTAGGGGCTTATTTCCCCAACAAAGTAAATCGATGCTATATGTATACGTATACGGATATGTATAAATATGCACAATTGGCTTTATGTAAATTTGGGAAATCAGTTGTCTATCGTGTTTGCAAGATATTCCGATGCCCTTTGTCATCCAGCATTGATTCAGTTAGGTTAGATCACGTTAGGTTAGCTTAGGTTTGAACGTGAGTGGGCCCATATCAGGCCTTCCACTGCGGACAATGGCCTATTGTGGCTCACCCTGTGGTTATATTTCTCCCAGTATATCCAATCTCTTAACGAAAATGAAGGGTACATTGGGAGAACAATTTACCAGGTTCTCTGGCCTTACTGTTGTATTGCCAAATGCTGAGAATCTGGTTATGGCTGCCGCGGGGCATGTACATGAAATGTGTTTAGCGGTTTCATCCTCCTCCATGCATAGACGGCACTTTGCATCTTGAGCATATGTGATAATTGGTACATATTCTGCGGCATGTCCATAATGAAAGGCTAGCCTTTCGGATAGTCTTTTCCAGATGCGAGTTCCAATTTAGCTTTTTATCTAGGGTATTTTGCTTCACTCGCAAAAGGAATTATTACACCGTTGATGTGAGGAGGCTTCCTTTTGCTGGTGAACGGTACTATGACCATTTTGTGAGTGTTATTGCCTCCCTCCTCCCTCTCACACCATTTATATATGGTGTCCAATATATTCTGAAGGGCGTAGGAGATCGTCTCTTCAGATTTATCGCGTATTACTAGTACCAGATCGTCAGCATATACTTGCAGATTGACTTCTCATAGCGAGAGAATGGCCAGCAGATCATCCACCAGCAGTGACCATAGCAGAGGGGAGTGAACCCCCACCCTGTCTGGTTTGAAGCTAACATTTTCCCCCTGTAGAGAGGTCGTTATAGTTATGTTATGAAGCATAGTTCTCATCCAATCACATAGTATTGGTTCAATTCCTCTAGAGAAAGTGGCCTCATATAGGGAGTGAGGTAAATGCTCCTTCTGTGTCAAGGAATGCGGCGACTGCTACCTCCTGAGACAAGATTGAGGGCAATTTCTGTTGATTTCCCAGCCTGGTAGGCATACTGGTGAACATTGACCGTTTTTTTTTGAGAAATCTCTCAAAACATTTTGCTACAGTATTCTGTGAACGTCCAAATTTTGGAAGAAGAGAATTGAGAAGTAGATATTCCTTTTGAGAAAGTCTGGAAGAAATACCGTCCTGAAATTCAATTATGTTCTTGTGATGAGTTGAGACTGAGAACAATCGCAATATATTGCGAAAAAACTCAAAAATCCAGCAAACACTTAATGAATGCTACATATGTCTCAACGGAACGATCGTTCACAACATATCTTCTGCAAATAACACATTTCTGATGTCAATTTCCACGTTTTAGTTCCACAAATCGGAATACTCACCCTCAATGTTGGTATAGAATATAATCATGCGTTTTCAATCGAGTTTGAATACAATATTAAATTGATTTAGCTGATGGCTTTTGATCGATTCTACTTGTTAGCTTTTTCTTACCGGAGTCTTCGTCATATATTTCCGCGCTCAAATATGCGTATTTCGTGATTGGAAATGAACGATTGCGTCCCTTTCTAGACGTCAGCACACATTCGGAATATCCCAGGATTCGGAATACGTGTTTTACTAAATGAACGGTATTTCATCCTATTTCATGCCCTTTAATAAACATTGTGACATTTAGAGAGACGGGAAATGGGTCAGACTGCTATATTGATTCTGAAATCAGGAATAAAGTGGTACAGGTGATGGAACTGGGAAATTTCATTCGTGAGAGGTTTAATTGAAATCCCACATTCAATAAGGGTGATTTAGTTTGCACAACACCACTTCAATGGGCCTGATTACTATATGAACGAATTATTTTTTCTGAAACCTAATTTTTCCATTGTTATATTCATGTAATTGGAACACGACTGGTTTTTTTCATATCTGTCGAACCGATATTGAACATTAATATTGAACAATGAGAAATCTGACTTACTGTATGTTAGAGTTAGTGTTCCACATGGCTCGGTATTAGGTACCACACTATTCGTCATTTACATTAGCGATATGTTTGTGTTTTCAAATCACCCATCTTACTCAACAGCATCATATGCAGACGATACCTATATTTTGATAACTTGAGGACACTATTAGCTGCACGAAAGAAGCCTACGAAAAAGTACCCTTCTGGGCGAAAAAAAGTAATGTATCAATAAAGATAAAACAACTTCTTCTTCTTCTTCACGTCAAATTGTCTAGCTTTATACCTTGTAGTAAAACCATTTGGTTTGCTTCTTCTTCTCTCCTTCATTCCTGAACTGGTTCCTGAACTGTTACTTTCATGGAAACTATTTTTATTTATTTTCACTGCAGCGAACGCCTTACGAAAGTTCATCATGTTGACACAAACGCACTTCTTCTTTCAGAAATCGAGCCGTGAGATTATCAAACGGACCATATCTACAATACTTCTACTTGTGTTCCTTTTCGAACCTTCATGGCCTTTGGATGAAGTGTGTCTGTCCATTCCATGTTAAGTAGTTCCTTCTGTTGGAGTTTTTCAGCTCCGAATATTTCAAATTTTAACCTCCCACAGACCTCTTACTTGCTGAGAAAATTAAATGAAGTTTGTTCACAAGTGGGGTTGTCTTTGATGTCTATAGGCTCCGACCCACATATCAGCGTTACGGAACCGATTCTAGCAAGTTCATCTGCTACTTAGTTTCCAATTTGTGATGACAGATGGCTATGAACGATCTCTGACTATCTGAGCACATATAAATTCTGTTAGGGCCCTTCTTTCGTCTCTTTACAAAGCTTTCGGACTATTGTGCTTCTTCGTGCACTTGGCCACGATTCAGCGGATCCATATTGGATGAATGAGCTCATGGTTGTCGTGTACAGCCGGAGTATAATCTCTGGGTTGGTTCCCAATTACATCTCACAATTTTCCTCAGTTGCCATAGGATTGCTACCGGCTTCTGAACAATCCTATCTACATGCAGCGTACATGCACCACCTTCAAATTTTCGACTTGTTCATCTCCGGCCAAACATGGTAGATAGCTTGGACAGGTTAACCGTCTTTCTTACTTCGTTTGGCGAGAAGGATCATATCTGTTTTTCTTTGAATTCCCCAAGATCCCTGCTTCACCACACCATCTTTCAATTATTCTATGGACGGCCTGCATACGATCGTAGATGACTCCGATGAATCGTCCGCTGACTAGGACAACTACATTCATGAGTGTCTCCTGTATGATCGCTGTCTTCACTTCACTTCACTGTAAAAAGTGCCTTCCACATCGAAGGCACCTCGTTACCTTTTTGAACCCTGATGAACTTTCGACTTTTCGTAAAACAGTTTGGAGGGCCAATTCCGTCGATCTTCCATCTCTGTATGCGTGTTGATTTCTGTGAAAGGGGCTCATCTCCAGGGGCTCGTCCAACAGAAATCTATCCACCACCTTTTTTGTTGTTTTAAACAGGAACGGTGTGAGGCTGATAAGTCCAAGCTTTGTGGATGAATACTAATCTTGATGATCATATCTTTGAGACGTACCCCAGCGCTATACTGGCCCGAAATATCTTCCACAAAATTGGAGTGAGAATTTTCTCCAGGTCCTTAATAAAAAATTCATGAGGTCCTGCAGCGTAACGATCTTTTCTGCCAGTTGCCAATCCTCTTGGGGGACCTGCTGTATTGGCAGAGCCTGTTGATCGTCGTCGTCACCGCTCGGGAAGTGTACCTCCAGATATCAGAGCGAATCTTCGGAGGATGTTGTTCACGTCCCATCTGGTTTCTTCAAGGAACCTTTTGTCTCGTTACTCACAATTCTCATGAGTCTGGCGTGTTCCACCATGAAGTTAATTTTCCGACAGTTACACCTCCAGCAAGCTTCATCTTCCTTCTCGCAGTTTTGTAGTTTTTCCACTCTTTCGCATTGCTGTCCGTGATAGCTTCATTATGGGCTCTTCCGGTCATTTTTATCAGGCCCTGCAGCGACTGGTTCCAACAGCAAACCCTGCATTTTCGGGCCACCCTCAAAGAGCATGCCCCTTCGAATGTCTTGGTCATTGTGTTTCCAAATTTTTCCATTCCCTAAACGAGTTGCTCTTTCGAGAAAATGTCTGCTTAGTTCCCCGTGACTCCTTAGAGACCTTCCAAGAAGTTGGTTGGTCTAGGATTTCGAAGTTGGGGAACATCCTCTGTTTCAGCGTAGACATCAAACTTTATTCAGTGATTCGACATCCCACCATAACCTTATGTTTGGTCACTCTTTCTCTGATTTCAAAAATGACAACTGGGTCTGTCTCCGGTCCTCAGATGCAGCACATAGACCACTTGGATGTCTTTGGATGACAGAATCGTCGTCCTTAGTACTGCCTCTTCCATATCAAATATTAAGAATCGTCCGGAACCTAGAAAGAGATCAGGTATTTTAGTCCCCTTTCAAGTTATTCCTTATGCTTTCTAACACTTGAAGGTAGTAAATTATGGAAATTTCTCCTCCTCGGCAAAATGTCTCTGTAGATACCAAGATTCCGTTTTCTGAACCAACGGAGATTCATTTCAATATAGGTGCCTGGTATCAAGGCGATTTATTTCTTTCAGTTTATAAGTATACGTGCTTACCTTCTACCAAATTTGTGTTCGAGGTCATGAGCCAATTCTGTTTCTATTTCTAAATTCAGCGGACTTCAGAGTGTTTTTAAAGATGCAACGAAGCTGGCTATGTCACTATGGCTAATCAGTAAAGATATGTCGTCGACAAAACGAGCACTTCATAATATAGGTATTGATGTATACAATGGTTAAGGTAGGTCCCAAAACAGAGCCCTGAGGCCCACCTTGTATAATTTGATTAAGATTCGATTTGGCGTCTTTTAAAAATACACATTGAGATAAATCACATACGTTAATTCTTCTTCAATTTATCAAGAAGTTTCTGGATCCAATAGGGAACATTGAATGTTATATAAAAAGAGGAGCATTTTCTTGGTACAGTGGGGTCATTTTTTGTCTATTATCAGGTGTGTTTATTGCATATTTCGGCAATAAAATCAATCGCTTATAATTAGAAAGCAAATCAAGTCAATATTAGATACGATTCACTATCAGACCAGGTTGAATTACTGAAAGAGAGAGATGAAGAGAGAAGTGTTTCTACATGGTCGAAATTATTCATTTATCAAAAGGTGACTCGTTAAATTTTTCTCCTTAATTTTGAGGACTGTATACTCATTAATCTATGATATAAAAAGAAATCAGAATATCACAATAGTTCTAGTTTGAATACAGATCAGATGAAAGTTCAAATAATCTGGAAAAAGTTTCGTGATCTCCATTAGGGTGATTTGATTTCCAGGATACTCTTCAGTCAAGTCCTATCCTGAATCCAGCAGCAATGGATGTCAGGGACTGCTACATGTACATTAAACACTAATCAAATTTACATTGGTTGATTCTGTTTCCACTGAGATAATGTTGCATGCATGTTCGGCAAGTCTTTTATTCAGTGTTTATGGGTGCCATAAGGAATATGTTTGTTTTTCTTTCGATTGATGTTCATTCAAAAAGACAAAACTAATTTCGCAGAATCACAAATATCCGAACTATAATAGATTATTCATGAGCTTGCCTGATGTTGGTCAAATGTATGGAATAAACTATTTGCTCGACCATAAACAAAGCTTTCTGAAAACGATTGAGGATATTGGCAGAGTGAGTATTAATTATAAAGAGATTTTCTCGCAAAGCAATTAGTTACACATTAGCGTTACCCAAAAATGTGTCTCTTTATCAATGTGCTTCAATTACGTATGTTTATTTTACTCGTCACATGTGTAGACATTATGTAGTTCAAATGGCCCTGTCACCAAATTGCAGATTAAAAGTAATAATAATGATAATAATATGTCGCTCCGACAGGCCTAATCCAATCCATTCTTCAAGATCGTGGTTCTGATAATAGGGGTCCTGGACACTCTGCTCTTGAACTTGAAAATCATACCGGCTGGCCATGATGCGGCAGAAAACTCAGCCGGAAGAATGCAGAAGGCTGTAATTCTTGGTTCACTTCGCCTGCTCAGGACACATGACTCTCGGACCAGTAATCACTCACCCCACGGATGTGGGAAGTGTTTACTGGGGTTAATGATACACCAGCGAGTCCTCCGGATGCATCTGGGCTCCGGAGACAGGGCCTGACTGGAATATTCCTGACGGAAAAAAAATGTTACCGTTACTGGGTTTATCTCAATTAAACAGCTTTTGTAGAAACTTGGAAACACTTGAATTACAGTGTGGTTATTAGAGAGACATCTGAATTATCAGTGAGAATTAACAAGAAACAAATACTGAAGTGTCAACAGATTATACGTTTGTTAGAGATATCGACCCATTATATTCGGTGATTATGTACAGACCTATATAATGAAAGAACTTCCTGATGTAAATGTCATGACATAATAAAATTGATATAATGGATCGAATGTATCCATAAAAATACTGCGAGATTACTTGTAAAGTGGTAGTAATTCATAATGGGTTATAAGAATGAGCAGTAGTTTGAATTTACGATTCAATAAATTGTTGAATATTTATATTTCCTCATAACTGAATTTACATCGCAATCTGAACGGAAAGAGCCGGCAGCAGGGGTTGGCAAAGTTGTAAGACTGAATTCAATAAGGCTTATATCTGTTATTTTTCCTGTACAAATTTTTTTAAGTTTGCGAATTGATGTATTAGTTTGTAGTGTAGAATTTGCTCATCACTGGCTAACATTAACTTAACGACCCCATCATTCAAAGTGGCATTATGAGAAAAGTTCTACATTATACATGTCGCACCATCCAATCGGTATAGTGTGATTTTTGCTCATTACGCTAGAAAGACTAATAGAGTTGATTTTATCAACAAATCCTCTCAACGAACACCAGTATGCGTATACGCCAGGTAAGTCCACTGACTTGGTATTGAATGATCTCAACAGAATACAAATTTTAACATAATGTATCAAAGTATTGAAAGACTTGTCTCGTTCATTGAATTCAGCTTTAAGTTTGCTTTCCAACTCAAGCTATGGTATCTGGTTTTTCCTGGGATTCCATACGTTTGATGGCATCGTGGACCTATTGCTCCAACTCCTTCATGTCTGCCAAAAATATTTCCTGAATATACGCGGTCTGCAAAAAAAGTTTATGAATATCTTTTGCAGCTGACAGTTTATTCGGTTGTTCTTCGAAAGTTTCTTGTGCTTCACACCGTGCTGCTATTTTTCGCTAAGCGTCAGGGCATCTTGGTTGTGAACTTGAACAATCTTGATTTCAATAGCAGATATTTCAGCTTCGATGGCTTCATGTTTTCTCTGGAGGGCTACGACAGCCCTAGATCTTTGCCAACATCCTTGGACTCCATGACGGTACATTTTTCTGACATCCGATCCAAGTTATCGCAATGGCAAAGATAAAGTTCCGCAGCAGCTGCCAACTCTTTCGGTATCTATTCAGAGCTTCCTGCAAAGAGTACCACTTCTTTTTGAAGATTTCTCCCCGTTCCTGAATTCCAGCATGGCTTTGTCTCACTGATTTATCGGCGAGAACGCTGATGGTCTTGATTTTGTTGTCGTCCATTTTAATGTCACTATCAACGTCATCCAGCTCACGGTGTAGTATCGACAGTGCTCATGTTTTTTCCCAAATCACTGGTTTGTATCATAACCTCTTTATAACTGATCCGGATCTCTATTTTATCAAGTTGATTATTAAATTCGAGAATACTCTGAGCTACTTGTTTCTGAGGTCAGCAGGTTTCATCAGTCATGCATTTCCATGCTCTATCTAGTTCAAACAACTGATCGGCTATGTCTTGAGAGGCTTAATGATTCTTTTTATAAAATAGTTTCTCCATTCATCCTGATTTCGTTGATTCTGTCGGTATTGGCAGTAACTTCTACTTGGAACGCTTGGTGTTTCTGTAGTATCTTTATCTTATCTTCTAGTTTGGTTAACTCTCCCGTTTTGGCCGCTGCGTTGAGCTTTTCATGTTTTTGTCGCTCACATCTCTGAGTATTGAATTCGTCATAAGGCAGTCCGTTAGTTAGGAACATTTGACATCTCTTCGATATTTCATCGAAGCCATGCCAGTCATCAAGAGACTGCTTGAAGGGCAAGCGCCTATCAGAAGAATACATGGTATAAATTATACCAAACTTCTTACGGAATTGGAAAACGACCCGTTAATGTGAATTCCATCGAATTCGTCAAGAGGGTTACCTTCGTGAGGTGCCCCTTTATTTCTACGTCGACTTCGCTGGTTATCTGAAGTCTGAAGTTCTGATGAGTGTCCGTGTCTTAAACCGAACTGTTATCTGGAGGGTCCATACCGGCTGGGATGATTTTTTTTTTTTGGTATCAAATTCCTCGTTAAGTTTATTTTGACTTCTGTAAGCTAGTCTATCTAAACGCAATCAACACCACTTTTCTCACAACCCCCATTTGCAGTGGTGTCGATTACAACTCTCAACCGAGCCATCTGTTCTAATTCAGACCGCATGTACCAGAACAGACTCTAGTTGACCGACCCAACAGCACTAACGACGTGTCGGCGATATTTGTTAGGGCTTTAAATAGCTTTATTTCTAGGGTCGTTCACATACTCAAACTATAGAGCATTGTTTCATGCCAAAGTTCACGTCTTAACTCAATCTAGTTGGCCACTTTAATTGCGTAATAAGACAGGATGTCGAGGCACTAAAATGCATTAATCGATCCATATAATTTGATACTGGCTATATTGGCTTGGCAGGCAGTTTCTAACGTAATTTAATGAGGTCGGGAATGTTTTCGTTGGATGTTTTGTGGGAGATTTGAATGGAGAATAATGGAATATCAGGAGAAAGGGGAGCCAACTAGCTTGGGAATACCTACCTTGGGAAACATAGTACAAATCATTATTTCAATTGAATAAATTCAGGCTATGTGAAAATAAGGAATGCCAGGAAAAATCTATAAGAATATGAAAAATGCAGAATATTCCAAAAGACATATGTCTTGTGTTCCCGATTCTTATAGAAAATTTCAGTTCTCTGAGTAGGACGAATTTTACTTGCCATTTTCTTGAATGAAAGGAATTTTTCTGCTTCAGATATTACTGTTGGTATTTTTCAATAAATTTTCATCAAAAATGGTGTGACCATTTTTTTGTCATATCCTTTGTTTCTCACAATTTAAACTGTTGTTTGTGCAAAGATCCAATTTTATGGCCAGGTTTCTTTAATTTTTCTAGTTAACTTGCCATCTCGCAATAGAAAAACTCGAAACCATTCAATGACCCCAAAAGAACCAAACTCATCCCAGAACTTATCAGGAACGTTCATAGTACCAGATTATTCTGCACTTGAATATCAGATAATACCAAACAGACCAAATTCATCTACTTCCTATACTATTCCATTAAATAAAGTTCTGGTAACTTCCCTAGAGAGAATAGAACGAATGACAGAGACAGTACTGCCTATCTAGGAGAAGCTTCGAGAAATTGAATATAAAGCCGCTAAGAGGCTAGTAATCAAAGAAAACTTTTTAGGGTACGAAAATACAAAACAGGCTACAGGACCGGATACGAAGGGGACAATAGGGCAGGAGGTTGAAAAAATGCATTACTGTTTCTAGAAGACGCCACTCAAGCAGCATCACACCGCCACAAAACAAACAGCTGAGGAAGAAACCAAGGCATGAAGGAGTTAGTTACCTTCAAAGATGTCCTTACCTCAGTTAAAGTTGCTGTGGTTGACGCGGGCTTTTCGGAAGTAAAACTGAGTCCAGAAAAGATGAATTGAGTTCAGGATTGAATATCCAAGGTCTATTATGAGATCCGCTCCCCAGGTACGATTCGCAAAAAGGACACAGGACCAGGATACCAAGTTATGACGTGCGCGGATCGCATCAGAGCAGATTGACTGAGAGAGGCCACATCCCTACCTAAGGCCCCGGAAAGGTGATTCTCTGAGAGGCAGAGCCTCCAGAAGCAATTGTTTGCACTACCTATGTACCCAATAATAGAAGGCAAAGACCAGGATATGAAAAAATGCATTGAAAGCTGTAAGTCGCAGGCTAAAAACTAACATTTGGACGGTGTAGGGCAAAACCGCTTTAGACAAAGGTCAGGTATGGACTTCTCGATGGATGCAGAATCACTAGAGAAACTCAATTACAACTATTACAACCAATGAAGGATCGAATATCCACAAACCACTACTGAAGGGTAGAAGCTCTTATTCTAGAGGTCATAGAAGGAAGAATCAGAAATTCCCCAGAAAGTGAGACCTTCCAAGAGGCAAGATGTCCATGAGAATAGAACACCCATGGAATTGATTGGGGGAAGCCTCGAAGAAGGCAGAAGACCTCTGAGCCCAATTCACAGAACTGACATCAGGGGCCAGGGTTGTGCTAATGAACCTCCACCATGCGCCGTGGTATGCAGAAGGATCGAAAAATTGCAGGAAGGTAAACTATTTACGGAGTTAATGGTAATGTCATCGGGTGAAAGCTTCCCAAATATGGGTTTAGGAAAAATTTTCAAACAACCATTCCAGGCAAAGAGGCATGAAAGGAAAGCGAAAGTTACTTGCTATACATACGTCTCATATTATAATTATACATTACCAAGCCCAAGATGAAAATCTCGTTGTGCTTGGGTAAACTGGCTATGGTATTCCAAGCAGTGGTTGCTGAGGCGAACGTTTCATGAAATGAACATTGCTTTCTACTCTGACAGCCAAGCAGCTATTGAAGCAATAAACACGATGCAAGTTAACTTAAAGCTTGTTTAAGACTGTCTGAGAGCCCTAGGAGAGCTGGGTAGTCACAACAAACTGGCCATAGCCTGGAAAGTTTGTTACAGGATATACAAAGCACCAGAAATGAGCAAGGCGAAAATGATCATTGAAGAACCATCGCCTCCTTTGACTGAGTTAGAATACAAAGTCAGAACAGAAGGACAAGGATTATGATTGGGCTTCTAACATGGCACTGTAGACTCAATGAACAAGGAATTGGTAGAAATAACCATATGTAGGATCTGCCAAAATGATGAGGAAACTATTGGTTATTATATATTGTCAGTGTGAAGGTCTAAGGTTTTCAATATTAGGTGAGAAAATACGACAACTTCGCAAGTATAGGGGAGAGCTGAAATCTTATCTCTGGCAATGATGGGATTAGGAATTCTAAACAAATTGAGGGCTTATACACTAGATCTTCATAGGTCACGGTGTAGAGGTTTCTGAGTCCAAAATGCCCCTGTACAGGTCTGAATCTAATTTAATCTGATCCTTTATCCAGAGTAACCTTCTACCAGTTGAAGTCACCATAAATAACTGGTGATCTGCTTGCTCATGTCTTATATATATATATGGCAGCTATCTATAAAAAATATGGTGAAACTATGGAAAAAAATCCAAGTAACAATTATTAAAACATCCCTTCATTGTCACTCGCTCGCTTTTCCAACAAACAGCAACTTGGTGAAAATCACCTCTATAATGAGGAAATGTGATGATCGTCCCAAAATTCAGTTGAATTCCTTCACCTTCTGTAAGTTTCGAACAAGGCTCCAGTCATGAATTACTGATCTAATTTAAGCAGGTATTTCCAGAAATTGTTTCTACTTATATAGTTTTTTTCGAAATTCACGTATGCTGCTGTACTTACACTTCCGTCAATTCAATTTTAATTCGGTTATTTATTTCTTTGGTTTTTGTGGACCTGAAATTAGTCTACTGGTGCTAGATTTAGAAACCGACAGGTTGACTTGAAAGCGCAATTTAGTAGCTGCCAGAAATAATGTGCACGGGATCATTCAACCCTGTTATGAAATCTGTGTTGACAGATCATTGCCAGAAATACATTCTCTCTTCCTTTTGGTAATGCTGTAAGTAGAACGATATACCAGGCTACCATGAAATATAGGAACCTTTTTGTTTTCTTTGCTTCAGAAGCTGTAGAATGACTGATCTCATAATTTGTTACGGATCATTCAGTGATGATTGCTCTTCATTTTCAGGTCGTGTTCCTGTATGGTGTAAACCAAAGTTGATAAAAACACCAAATAATAGTGTTATATACACTTTCATTAAAAATTTACCTCTAAATTTCCACCATCGATTTCCGTAAAATTTATTTTTTCTGCTACCTTACTAGAAAAATTAATTTTTGACCCCAAAAGAAGGGAGGAAAATGGTACTTTCCCCTGCCGGTAGGAAAATATTTTTTCTCCATTAGAACAAAAGTTTTTCTAAACTTTCACATAACAAAAAAATACATAAAAGAAACTATTTCTATTTTAATTAAACAACAATATAATACATGAAATGTAAAACTTAACGACTTTAAATATTGATCACTTCTTCTTGATGATTACTTATTGATATAGTGTGGCTGCATGTAAGATTGCTTTGCAATAAAGGAAGAGCTATCGATACAAAGTTACCAACTTGATCCCTAGAAGAACTTGGCATTGAAGTAAAATCATTACTGGTCGGGAACCAGTAATGATTTCACTTGTAATTTCCCTTTTTCTTGTCGATGATTCTGCGACATATCCCTCAGCAATTTTTCCAGACTCCCACCCCCTATGCTGCTTAACTGTCACCAAGTCACCACTATGCTGCTTAAGTGTCACCAAGTCACCACCTGCATTGACGAGTAGCGTAGCCGAAGTACTTTGGAAATAATGGCTGTTATAACTTGGGGGGTTCTTAATTTAAAGAATGTTGCGATTTTAAGTGGAATTTTAGTCATTGCATTCTTTTCGATTACATTGACAGATAACTTTCCTTCATAGCAATTAACAAAAAATCCGTAGTGCGATGTTTCAGGTTGAATTTTTTCATTTCCGGTGAAGCCAAGGCCAACTATTACCATATCGTCACGATCATCAAGGTCTTCAACGACCATTTTTAATAGTTCTTTGCCAGCCCCACAAATGACAAATAGTAAGAAAAAAACAAATAATCATTTTTATGATTTACTCGACAGGAAACTGACAAATAAAGGTACTGAAACAAAAGGTTTTTTATTTCACCAAAACATAGGCAGAAAGTCAGTTTTCCATTTCAAAGTTACGAATATCGTCAAATAACTCCAAAAATGCTTCAAAACATCAGAGAACGTTTCGAAACTATCCTATACTCATGTTAATGGAGAACCTTTTGAGCATCTACTATGAATGAATGTAGGTTGGAATGATTGAAGTTGAAATAATGCAAGATTTTCCAACTTTTAACATCATAAAATGTCCTTTATTCCAATTATTGATATTTTTTCAAAATGTCTTCAAATTAGCTTTCAAATGAAGTATCATAATCTCATAATCTGAAATACGAAACAGTTGCTTTTTCCCAAGAGGGTGCTGAAATAAAAAATTACGCAGAGAATAGTCACACGGCTGAACTCCTTATACAGTATAGGCTGAAACACAATGGAAGTTTTATGTTTTTAGTTGTAATTTGCATAATTTTGGATATTTTTTCTAACGCGAAACCATTATTGCCATTAATATTCTGATCACGCCTCATACTTTCTTGTTGGTAAAATTCAAGATTCATTTTTCGATACTATCTTGCTTCTTGTTTCATTTTTAAAATTGATATCCAAAATCACAAAACTCAAAACTTATTACATAAAACATCCATTGTGTCTACGGGTTAATTATATAAAATTATACAAGAACAATAAAATTATCTCTAAATAAACAGAAAAAATCCACAAAAGGAAAACCTTTTAGCGTGGGTATATCAGTGGACTGAAAATTTAGTTTTTCATTAATATTTTAATTTGAATATCACAATAGCAAAACATGTTCGTGATTCAATATATGTATAGGAGTAATATAAAAAAAAACAGTTAAAAAATTCATTCAGCACGAATCAAGTCAATGTATAAGTGAATACATCAATTTGTATGAATGAGTAATTGGAAAAAAATTTTTGGTCAAGAGTCTTGAGAAGTTTGCTACTTTACAGAAAATTACCTTTACAATAGTATCCACGAAAAATATCGGTTTCAAGTAGTAAATCAAAAACCATGTGGTAGACAGTAAAAAAAATATTAACAAAAAGGCTAAGAAATCTAATGATATCATTATACATGATGGTGATGCTGTAGTATCTGAAACTGATGAGGCTAATAATTTCAAGTCTCACTTCTCTAGAGTTTTGAAGCAAGATGACATTGACGAACGCTTTATGGAAAATAATGTATCTGCCTGTCATAGCTCTTATTTCATACACCCAGTAAGAGAACTTATAAAAGAGTTCAAAAATTCCAACGATAATCTTTTAAAAATATGCTTCCATGAATCTATCCTCTAACACGGAATTTTCCCTGAAAAATAGCTTTAGTCACATCAATGTTTAAAAAAGGTGATTGTAATTTCTATGAGAACTACAGAGGTATAAGTCTACTCTCAAGTATGCCGAAAATTTTCAAAGTAAAAAAATAAAAAAACAACTAGTCTCTTTTTTCTCCACAAATAAAATTCTCTCACCAAACCAACATGGCTTCACTCAGAATAAAAGCATTGAAACTGCACTTTATGAATTCAATGAACACATAGAAAATGCTCTAGACTGCAAGTTTCAGGTCTGTGGGCTGTTCATCGACTTCTCTAGAGCCTTTGATTGTGTAAATCGTAAGCTCCTACTGTTGAAAATGGAGCGATATGGTGTGAGAGAGTTTGCTTCGAAGTTGATGAAGTCCTATTCGAGCGACAGAACCCAGAAAGTTGTTATAAAGAGTACCCGGAGTCAATCAGCGACGCTCGAACAAGATGTACCTCAAGGTTCCATTCTCGGGCCAATAGTTTTTTATGCAAATGACTTGATAAACTACTTTTATGGTCTCTCATCAGTTCAAGTGATTGCATATGCAGATGATAAAAACTTCTTGATGAAGGATAAAAATACGTCAGCACTCATAGAAAATAGAGAAACTATTTAAGAAAGGATAATTACTTGGGCAAACAAAAACCACTTGGAATTAAATGTCACTAAAACAACACTAATGAAATTCACTCTGGATAATTCTGCTGAAACCCTTAAACTATTCGAAAATAATGAACTACATGTTGAATCATGTACAAGTAAAATGCTGGGTCCCACTTTAGATTACAAACTGTTATGAACTATTGACTCATTATGTGAGAAACTTCGTAAGAATTGTTTGGCGCTGAGATTCATGGAGAACCACTGTGGTGAGGAAGTTTTGTTGAATCTTTATCAACCATCAACTGTCACTTGCGTTATGGGATTCTGAACTGGGCTATGGGGTCTTCAGCTAACAGGGTGTTCATACTTCAAAGATATGCAATTCGAATCATTGCTAGTTTGGGATGGCAACAATTATGTAGAAGTGCTTTTGAAGAGCTTAAAATACTCACAGTTGCTGGTCTATATATTTATGAAATATGTGTCTATACGTGTTCATAAAAACAGGATTGCGTTTTCCACCCACCGACAAGTCCATGAATATCCAAGTTGTTCGAAAAATTTACTAGTACCCAATGTACATCGATCTCAAAAAGGATGGGGAGTTTTTTTCACATCACATGCATCTTGAAGATATTCGATGTTTCGTTTTCGGTGCCGCACATCGTACACATCTTTCACATGAAAGATTATGCTGAAACGACCTGTTGAAAACTATGTCCAAATACGTGGTTTATTTTCATAAGTTCAATTACTACTACTACTACCACTCGCTCGATGTTTGAACTCATTATTCTAGCTTCAGAATACACATTCTCAGACATTAACCATGAAAGTTCTGACTGAAATTGAGGCTATCACTTTTTGCTTGTTATTTCAGCATGTGAATCAAAAATAAATAACCTTTCCGAGTGAAATTAGTCGGATATTTCAGACGAGATAAATCACCGAGTGAAAATAAACAGGTGGAAATGATAACCTTTTCTCGCGCATCGAACAAGATGTAGGTACTAATTGAAGTGATAGTTTTGTCAGATATTTATTGCTTCCATCAAAATGAGTGATTCAAAAATGAATTTGAAGTAATTGACTGTTGGATTGAATAAGTCAATTATATTTTTGATTCATGTTCAGAAAAGCACTGCCACTCCACTGAAAAATAATATGTTCGTCGATTATATTTTTGGTGTTTGTCCCAAAAATATAGAGAAAAAATAACTAGGCTCGTTTCGTCTATACGAGGTGTCTCTTGAATTTATGTAAACTCCGATATTTCCTCCACATTTTGAATATAAAACAACTACTCCACATTTTGGATACAAGGGCATTGTAAGAGCAGAGCGAACCATTTTCCTATTATTCCAACGTTTAACTATGTTAACGATTAATTATTTATAAGTTTGTATCGTCATAGTTACGATATCAATAAATAGGGTCATACGTCTCTTGGGGCATTATGAATTCTATTATTCCCTCTACCTTTCACAAGTAAAAATAAAATGAGAAATGCTTGTATACAGGGTGTTTCCTAACTGCGGTTCCTAACTGCAGGTGGTGATTGGTTAGGTCATTTTAGGGAGAAAAGTTCTTATTAACATATGCCTCAGTGGGCACCACAGCCAACAATATTGTAAAAAAAAGTACGCCACTGACTATTTTTTCGTAGATTTTTATTGTGTTAGATTGAACAACTCAAAATACAACTTTTTGGTCTCTTGTATTTTCATCATATCTAGCTTCGTTTTCGAGAAAAAACAAAAACATAAAATAAAGACCAGAAATAAAAATATTAACAATTGCGATATTACAGTAAATGAGCAAAATGTCCACCTTCTGATAAAATACACGACCGCATTCGACTTGCCATTGATTGTCTGACACGTTCAAAAATTCCTGGAGTAGTCTTTATCACATTGCAATTGTCAATTATTCGGTTCCTCAAGTCATTCACATCTAGTACAAGAGTTTTATAAACAAGAGCCTTCAGATGACCCATAAACAGAAATCTAGAGGATTCATATCAGGACTGTGAGCTGGCCAATGTTGAGGTCCTGCACGTCCAATCTAACGATTAGGGTAGGTGATGTCGAGATGCTGACGAGCAAGAACACCAAAATGAGCTGGACTCCCGTCGTGCATAAACCACATGTTGCCTCTTACAAGTATGGGTACTTCTTCTAACAAAATGGGTAAATGATCTCGCAAAAAGGTCGTGTAGGTAGTCACCAATAATTCCTACCCAAACGTTCAGCGAAAATTGATGCTGAAAATGATTTTCTCTAATAGCGTGGGGATTTTTGTCGGCCCAATAATGGTTATTGTGAAAGTTCATAATAGCATTTCGTGAAAAATTTTCTTCGTCCGTAAATGAAATATTTTGTAAAAAATTATTATTGTGTTCCATCATCCATCAGCTTGGACCCGCTGCATGTGGTATGGAGGTTTCTTTTTAGAACTTTCCAAATGGTTTTTGGTCTGACTCCAAGCTGCAGTGCAATCTTTCTGGTACTATTTGAAGGATCTTCTTCTTCGCATCAAGTATAGCTTCTTCTAGTTCAGGCGTTGTTACCGTTTCTGGTCTTCTACCACCTGCATTTTTATTGAAACTCCAAGTTTCAGATAATCTTGCATGTAGCGTTCTAAATGTTTTAGCGCAAGGAATTAACTCTGTTAGGATATCTGTCCTGGTAAATTCTTCGTGCATCTCCCGAATTTCCATTTGCTAATCCATAAATAAGGTGCATGTCAGTCATTTCATTGTTAGTATAATTATTCATATTGGAATCGCTGCTAATTGACAACTCTTAATTTTACTGCTACGACAATAATGTTGTCAAAGCGACCTTACCTACATTTAAGGGCCATTATTCATTATCGTATGCAGGTACGCCTATCGCAATTATATTATTACGGATGGTGAACAAATAACAACCAATAATCCAAAACAAAAATTAGCTTTTTCAATTTGAAATGAAATATGTATGGGAAAAACCCTACTATCAATGTCAGCTGGTCTCCAGGTGTTCATGATATGCAATAGAGTGGCTTTATTTTTTTTTCTCGAAAACAAAGCTGGATATGAAGAAAATACAGAAGACCAAAAAGTTGTATTTTGAGTTGTTCAATCTAACAAAATAAAAATTTACGGAAAAAATGTCAGTGGCGTACTTTATTTTACAATATTGTTGGCTGTGGTACCCACTGAGACGCCACTGGCCATAATAATTTCAATCTAGTTAGGGCTAAATGAGTGTCTTATTAGTTCAAATAAATGTTCCAAATTTCAACCAAATCGGTTCCAGGATATTCATGATATTTTATAATTACCATTTTTTTTCTTTAATTTCAACGCCCTGTATCTCAAAAACGAAGCAAATCCGGACATATGTTAATAGAAACTTTTCTTCCTAAAATGACCTAACCAATCACCACCGACAGTTAGGAACCGTAGTTAGGAAACACCCTGTATGTATTTCTATATATTTATGAAATGAAAACTGAACCATAATTTATGTATTCACGTCATTACAAATAATAAATGTACAATTTTGAAATATTCCCTGAAAATTACTTCCGCCGCTGGTAACAATTGAAGCGGCAAGTGGAAGAAGGGGTCAAGTAACATTTTCTAAAAATATTCGTTTATGTCATGGAAAAAGGTGTTTCGTGCATATGTACTGTCCCGTCAGGATTTGCTTCTATTTTTCATATCTAAGCAGATACACAGTGGTAGAGAAGGGGCATTAAACATTATGGTCGCTAACTTTACTAAAACTTATTTTTCTCACAAACACATATTTGTAACATAACTCCTTTATTAACTTGCCCCTTCAATTCCTTCTATTGTATGGTTGGCGCTTCTGTTAGCCACATCCACAGGTATACTCTAAGAAAAAAGTTAGGAAGATAATTTTTAATTTTTTGGATAGTAATAAAGCGATAAAAAATATACTTTTCAAGCAAATCTATCATTATAATATCTAATAATTCTAGGAAATATTCCAATAACTTCCCCAAATGAAATAATACCGCATTGTGCTTTCAGTATGTGTTTCATGAAGGAAAAATAAATCAAAGGACATCCCCCATATAGTTTGTCAGGCCTCAGGAGGATAGTGGAGGGGGTAGTTTCTAGGGAATAATTCGACAGCTCTCCCAAATGAAATAGTACCACATTCTGCTTTCAGTATGTGTTTCATGAAGAAAAAATAAATCAAATGACATCCCCTATATAGTTTGTCAGGCCTCAGGAGGATGGTGGAATGGGTAGTTTCTAGGAAATAATCAAATAACATCCCCACATGAAATAGTACCGCGTTCTGTTTTTAGTATGTTTTTCGTGAAGGAAAAACAAATCAAATGACATCCCTATATAGTTTGTCAGGCCTCAGGTGGGTGGTGGAGGGGGTTATTTCTATAAAAAAATTCAATTACTTCCCCAAATGAAATAGTACTTCGTTCCCCAAGTACTTTATCTTAGTGAATTGAATGTCTCTTGCAAAGAATACTTTCAAAACCATCACATTATAATTTGCAAAGTCCTTCATTCACATCAGTAGTCCTATCTTAGAAATATGTGTTAAAACAGTTTGACAAATGGGTGTAGGTGAAATATATCAAGCAAAGAATCTTAATTCCTTCAGAAGTCTACATTTTTTTCACATATATTACTTTGTAGAGCCAACTTTCATGCATGATCATTCATTATTTTTACAAACAAATGATCTATATTATTGCATTTCCTTTTTCTGTTGATTCATTTCCCCAATATTTCCAAAAGTAAAGCGGATGAATTAACAAAGTTTTCAAGTTACTTATTTTTTTTCATGAATAATCTCATAAAAAAAAACAAAAAACTCAATCATTTGAGTGTGACCTCACTTCTTGGGGAGATAACACAAATCGCCTATCTTCCAACACACGTAACTGCCAGTAAATTGAGTTTTAAGAAATACTTCCATACAGAAGTAGATTGTTTGTGCCCCCAGAATCGTTTAGAGTTCTATTTCTAGCCCTGTCTTCGTGATTCTCACAACTGTTTCGACTCTGTGTGAAATATTTTCACCCTATTCTCGTTTACGATAACTCAAAACCGGGCAGCTCGAAGGTAAGCATTCTACGTAATAAAGCAATCTTTCTCTGATATAATGCCACAGACATACTCTCTCAACATTATGATTGTCTCGGCCTACACGTTTTTGAATAACCAGCCCCACTATAACTTAATACCGTCAGAACAGACACATTTGATTTATATACGTGTAGATATCAGTTGCGGCAACAGTATATCATCCTAGCAAACCATTCTCTTAACGATAATGAAAATGGCGTGGGAGGTCTTCTTCAACCAAGGCGTATTGTTTTCTTGTTGAAAAGACTATTTTCATTCAGAGTTTATACATTCATAGAATATCTAGTTCACTTTGAAATGTAGTTCACATAGTTCGTATAGCTATAAATGCCGATGAGCCCCAAGAATACCTACCTTGTAATATTTTTGTTGGGTTATAAGAAATAAACCTTACCTGTTCTATAATATTATTCCAAAACAATGCAGCTATCAGATTCCATCCAGGAAGAAGAAATGTGTTTCATTATTTTCTAAAATAATGATAGACTAATAATAAAAGTGCTAATTTGCCTTTTATGCCTGCTGTACGGCGATTAGCCTCCACATTAATACGTGATTTTCAGTCAAAATATGTTTTAAAGTAACAGTTTTATACAAAAACTCCATTTGTGTGCAAAAAAAATCAAAACGTCAATCCGCGTTATCAGTACATTGTTCAAATGGTATCGTGTCCTGGTATCTTGGACCCATCCTTCCAGTCTCCTTGCAGAAAGTTGGGTTTTTTCCTAATCAATTTTCATAATACACTATCTGAGTTTCTTTGTAATACTAATGGAAATTGAAATGCCAAAATAAGGGAAGGTAACAAAAAATATCAACACTAAAAATATTGCCACTCAGATGGGTAAATAAAGCAGATAAAAACTCAACATGAAAATACTAATTTTCAATTGTCGGAGTAATTCCTGAAGTAAGACTCACTTCTATTATATGACGCAACATATTTTTCAGCGCAAAATCCAAGCGAATTGGAACACTCTTCACGATAGTATATCGTTTCTTTTCTCGTCTCCCTTTCGATATTGTTAGCTGTAATTTTTGTAAAATTGTGTGATTTTTTTTTCTCTCCAGTTTTTTTGTTCGTTTTCCATTGGATTTAAATAACCTATGAGTTTTTATCACATCCATTCAGGAGTAGTTATCAGCTTACTACAGGTCGTAAGTACATAAAATATCCACTCTGAAGAAATGCATAATATTTTTTTTTTCCACCAGCGAACAGTTTTTTTGCCACAGAAATGAAATCCCTCTCATGTTTGAGTTGCACCACCTCCGCCATTGACCTGCGCAAAATTTCAATTTCATAGCACATAGAACTGTTGATGTGCATTTCCAACTACCTCAACAACCCCACCACAAGAAGTATTCGAGTTTGAGGACGTTGTTCAGTATTCTTCATTAGATATCTCTATTACCACTCACAAGTTCAGGAGATGAACTCCAACTCAGAGAGGAATGGGAGCTTATATTAGTGGCTGAATGTTCGTGGTGTAAAGAAGTGTGTCCAACAAACATCGTATTGTAATGAATTTTTCATAAGGACACATGCTTGTCACATTCATTAGGCTACAGTGATTCTTGTATGTGCCTTTCACAAACACAATTTGTCCAGAGGGAAACAATCCAACCGAAATTTTCATTGCCAATGTCATCTGATGTTCACCAACCTTGAATACAAATACAACCTTCATCAAGGTCAAATAATATTTTCAATGGCCCAAGGTGGTAGGGGATGGCCCAGAACCGGCTCAAATCTTCTAATAATATGCCTGTCATTCATACATTTATGTATTGTTGGTAAATTGGTGGGAATCAGAGATTCACAGCTAGTTGGTTGTCTTTAGATTTGATATTCTATCATCAAATAACGAAATCCAGTACTATTGACGTAGCCCTTACCTTTTAACATGTGATGCCATGCACGAGACCAGCGGCCATGCTGGGAATCGAACCCACGCCCCTGTGATTGAGAGGAAAGCGCTCTACCATCACGACCACCACGGCCCATTATTGGTAGAAATCACTAATCCAGGGGCGTAACTCCTACGTTTCACCACAGTTTTTTGTTGTTAAAAAAGCGCCAAGAATGTTCACTTCCAAAAGCATTTACGTCAATTGTCAATTAGTAGTTGTATCTCTTATGTCCTAGAACTTGTATTCAAAGAATATGAGATCTTTTCAGTGAACGACACTGACTTTCTTCTTTGCCTCGTTTGAACTTTGATCCCCCTTACATTTACTATTTATTGCTTTTTCTGTCGATGTTTCAACTAATCAAATTTGTCAGCCTTTCATCTCCGAAAAATAAAAATTTAAAGTGAATTTACTCGAGCTTCGTATGTCCTACCATAAAGTTTTATGTAGGTGAATGTCGAAAGGGTAGAAAATCACTGCCTTGCTAGGGAAACTCAATTTCCGGGAACTTATTTAGACCATCAAAGACGACGTTCAATATTCTGCTCTTCACATTCGCAAATACTGGAAATTTTCCACTCGTGTTGAAAATGCATGAAGACCTTCAGATCATCATTCTGAATAACAAGTCCACACTGATCCGGAATGTTCCGAAAAATTTATTCAGGGTCAAAAGTGCATAAGTGCAAAACAGGGTTCTTAAAAAATAGTACTCTAATGCAGAGTTTTTTTGTAAAATAATAGAAACACGATATAAGGCACGAGAATCTTAAGATTACCAAGAAAAAATCCCTTAACGTTTTTTCGTATAAATGATTGTTCATCAGAATAATCTTAGTGATATATAAACTTTTATGGAGAGGCAACTGTTGAGAAAATTGAAGCTGCAAAAAAAGTTGGTGAATCTCAGATAATTCTTCCATTATTACATTGAATTTAGAGCTGACTGAACTTGTTCTGATCATTGGTCTGTAGTATATTCTCAATGACAATGTACCTTTCCTACTAGTATCAAAACCTAGATAGTTATCTCTTTCCCGGTTTCAGGAAATGAATATTTGGATAACCTTACGTTGGTGCTGAATACTTGACTAGGAGTTGATGATATCAATGCCTTCTTCTTAACTTGACATGCCTCTCAGGATTTGAAATTGGCAGAGTATTACGAAGGACGTCGACCTGGATTTATAAATTGTTTGATTTTGACGAAACTTTTTGACCAGAAACAATAACAGCAAATCGCTGGTGACACCCTTGGCGGTTTGTGCCTTCGCGGCAGATTTGCCGTCGCCGTCGTTCGGACAATAGTTTCAAGAATTAATTGAAAGCCTTCACACTTAGCGTTATAAATAACGAGCGGCATTTATGCCGTTGGTGGTCGATATGCAGCCGCCTGCTGTCAGTTCTTAGAATTTCACCGTCGCCGTCCATTTAGTGGCATATGTGATTTGATGCATATCTACACACTCAACGGTTCTTTCTCGTTGTCAAGCTTGGAGCAGTTGTGACCATAGTTTGTTGACCTTGGTTTGTCGCTTCATCCTAGTAATTACCACAATGAGTGATTTAAACCATAATGAAATTCTAATATCTTTAGTGGTTTCAAGACCAGTCTTATGAGATGATACCGTTGGATATTTTCAAGGATAGAGATTTTGGCACATTCAGGCTTCACCGTCGGCTGTATCGGATATCTCTCACTTCAGGTCACAAATAATAACCTACCTCAATATTACTACAAGCATTTCTACATGTTGAATGCAATTTATCAGTTTTGTATTTCTTATTTGTATGGCATCTTTCAGATGATCCAGTAACTCGTCAAATGACTTCATTGACATTCGAAAAAAAGTGAGAAACTACGTGTCATCATTCCTCAAATCTTCAAATGATGTATGAAATGTCACAAATTCTTTTCTTTTCTGGTTTATGAGATGAATGCAAATGAGGTTATTTTTAATTTCCTTCTTCTTTCTGCGGCGGTAAAAGCAAGAATTTGTTGCTGGTCCATTTTAATTGTTTACATTTGTGTGCAATCCCAAATACCATGCAACTTGAATAAACTGAAAGTAAAGTGCGATTGCCGCTGAATATCAGCGGTGATTTAGCCGCTTAATGTGAAAATGTGCTCGGCAAAGCGACGGCAAATTTGCCGCGACGGCACAAACCGTGTAACAGCCAAATACACGTTGTCGAGTAAAAACAACTCAGTCTGTTCAAAATTAAGGCTTTCAACTTCATTATCTCGCACAATTATTGTAAGAAAACAGACAATCTACGAAGAAGACAATAAATTTATACAATTCAAAATGAAAACGCTGTTTAAAGTTTCTCACAGTTCATATTTGTCATGCAGAGCTTGGTTGAAATGTTTCAGAAATGAATTCTGACTAAAGCATTCTCACATCGTATCCAGCTTCGTAAATAAGATAAATACGAATATTCTATTCATGTCTCGAGTAGGTATTCAAGTAGTTATTGACTGTTTGGGTTTTGTATATTTGCCTTTCATTGCTAGGCGACCACCGAGACTGGAGTGTAATCGGCATATGCAAAATGCGAGGTATTACTTCATCATTGAAAAGTCATTGATAAAATAGAAAACGGTTTCTTTTCATCTTCAGTAGGCATTATGTGAACTTTTTGAACCGCCTGAACAAAAATCTTTTCCACAGAAATTTAATTTTAAATCACTGCGACATAAAGAGGAACTGGAAGTAAATAACTTGGCTTGGTTTTTCATCTGTCGCTTGGAATATAATATAGCAAACGGTTTCTTTCAATCCAACTACACATAAACACACAATATGTTACGTTTTTCGACGAGCTGATTTCGACAAAGAAATGAGATCCATTTTTTCATCGGAATCACAAAAATTGTAGTTATTTCCTTAATCCCATGTCGACTCAAATTTATGATGCATGATACGAAATGAGCTCATCGAAAAATGTTTGAGACAAGTTTACGAATTTCGAAAAAAGCTTAAACTCGAAATTGTATAGTTTCCGTAAAATGCCTATCAAATCTCTATTCAACTCGAAATCGATTTCGGTGAGCATATAATAAGCTGAGTGATGACATTTAATCCTTTAATATCAATCTTTTCAAAAGGCGACTCAATTTTTTTTTAATGCAAAAGGTATATTACTCTGTTAGGAAGTTTCTCCTTGAATCTCGATAGGATTATATGTCTTAATGACTCTCATTAAGTATTTTATTTCATTTTACTTCACAATAATGTTTCTTCTTACTTGTCATTGATTTTAATTTTCACTTTATATATGTATTGTGTTGTGAATTTTTTATTATGATTGCTTATTACTATTATATTTACTTTTCATGTTTGACCTGTTGGGGTAGCTAGTAGTTACAGTGATGTTATGTTTTTCTAGTATGATTGTGAAACAAAACTTCTTCAATAAATGTTTGATTGATAAATATATATAAAAAAGTGTACATTTCAAGTTTCTCTTCTAATTACTTCGTATCCCAACCTCTAGCATCTACTGCTTATCACCAAAACGTCAAGGAATTGAAGTTTTCCCTTGATTTACTAAATTCGTATGAGAGTTTTTTTGATGAATAACCTATTATTTGAAAACGAATTAAAGTCCTCAATACTCGATACTTCATTATCGGATATTGCAAAAACAACTTCCACATACCTCAGACATATTCTTGGGAAATACTGTGACGTTTATTTTCCTTATGAGTTGGCTTTTCGTATTTCGGCCCTGTAATTTTCGCTGTAATATTACTCCCGATGATACAACTTTGAGTGGAAGTTCTTCGTAATCCGTAATTCCAAGAACTGAAGGAAACTGGCTGAACTAATTTAATTCAAACGTTTCATCGAATATGAAATTGGAGTATACAAATGATAGAACCGGAGGTGTGGAACGAAAATGAGAAAGTGTACACTGGCAATTTCCACATCTTCTATAGATTTTACGGATCGATACAAAAGTCAGGAAAAACATCTCCAGGTAGCAACAAGATCAGGCTGCCATTCTCGCCATTGTTTCCTACAATACCAAAAGTTATTTAGTGTGTTTCAACTAGATCACTTTTCGTGTTTATTGAAGCTCTGCTTTCACTTTTATTCTTACGAAGGTTGTAAAATTCTTCAGAAGGCATTACTTACACCAAACGGTATCTTCAACTCTGATTCAAAAGTTTTATCAGTATTATCTCCATCGTCTTCTAATTATATCCTTCAACGGCACTACTAAAATGAGCTGCTACTGGTGGTTACTGAACATCTGTTTTCATATCAATTGTCCCATATTTACTTTGTGTGTTTACTTATGTCAGGATTCCGATTGCTAATATTCGAAAATGAGTGGTGATAATAATAAATGAATTAAGATAACATGAAAGTCCTACTTACGTGTAATAAACGAAGAGAGATGAACTTATTGGAAGTTTTGGAAATGAACCAACTGAATGAAAATCCAAATTTTTAATAGATTTACGTAGCTCTTCACTTCTGAATTTGAGAATTTCCACTGCCAAAGTTGGACCTCTGACATTATGAGACCTCTACAGAATTTGCAGATGTCAGGCAGTAAAAGTAGAAAAAATTTGTGTATTACAGTACGAGTGTGAGCAATTACTATCGCACAAGTAATGTACACTATTTTTTCCTACGACCACGCGATAATTTTACCAAATCATATCGACATTATTGATATGCGTTCCAGAAAATCGATCAAAAAGGCTGACAGAACCTGTTCAACTAACTTTTGTAAGTCGAATCCTCTTGTCATCCAATTTGTTGAGGTATTTTTTGGCTACTCTAGCCCCCTGCTATTTAAGTGTCTGGTGCTAGCTTAGAGTGCGCACCGACCACCCGAGGTGCTGCTGTAGGTTTTCCGAGTTGAAAAGTGAATACACAACCAAGCATCAGTAAATCACTTCGGAGCGTCATGATAAATGATAATAATGGGCATCCTCTATCCGCATAGGCTATATGACTTTGGGTAAGCCCTATGAGTGATTAAGAGGGAGCACTATTACTATTTTTTCTTTGTTAGGACTTTTCCAGTCAGACCCTGTCTCTGGAGCTCCACGTTGTCCGCCACACACTGGATACGAGACGTGTGTTGTCTTGACGACTTCATCTAATCTTTTATTTTGTGGTATTGGTGTTAATATTATCATTATCAATATCTTTGAAATGACTTCGTCAACGATATATGTAATTTATTACTCGTATCGCAATAAAAGGCGTTTATTATAATTATTATTATTCCAAATTCAAAATAGATGTTCTCCCCATCATCATCCGATCGAAATGACCTGTATTTGCATCGCACATGCTGTGAAACTTAAAACCAAAATAAAGGGAGCGTTATTCAATTCTTGCTAAATTATGCATCCACTGTAGTAGACAGCAATTAGAGCGAAACTGTCAGTTATCAATTTCCTGTCCACCCTTTTCGTGTTTCCATCTGCGAGAGTTGAAAGATAAACTAGATACGATACAATCGAACACCGTGACCCTATTATGACGAAAAATTTGCATTCCACTAAAAATGCACATTGTCAGCTATAACCCATATCGAGTTCTTCTGGTTTGCATGTAAATGAACTGTGACCTCAAAACTTCAATAATGTAGAGACATACTTAAAGTTACCTGAAAGCGGCTTTCCTGAATGTAGGTGTGCGGTGTAAATCAACACCTTCAGTGGATTGGCGCTTCTGGCATTTCAATAGAGGTGCAGATTACACTGAATTGCTAAATAAATATACCGTACCTATTGGAGATAATTGAGTAACTATTGTTAATGAGGCTCAGTAATTTTATGAAAAAAATCAACATTTTCTCAGACCGCCAATGTGGCTTCAGAGAAGGTAGTGCTACAGAGAGCGTCATATACAGGATGACCTGTATCATCTATGAATCCTTGGATGAAAAAAATCCTCAGTATATTTCTTAATCTCTCCAAATCATAGGAACCTTCTCCATGAACTACAAAAGTTACTTGTCTGATAGGGAAAAAAGAGTAGAGGATACTTTTAGCAAACCAAGAACAGTTTCTTTTGGAGTACCTCAAGGAAGTGGTCTAGGTCCACTACTGTTTGTCACATATATAAACAGTATGGTTTTTGTGAAATAATCAGCTTTGCTGACGATACAACTTTAATATCTACAGAACCCGATTTCATAATAAGCTCAAATAAGTATATAATTTGAATAGCTGAAGCCATCAAATTGAGTCACAATTGGCAGCTTGTCACATTCTAACTACTATCTAAGTTCATTATGAAATCGGCCGTATCTTAACAAAAAATAGAAACTGACTTTCCAAATATTTCAAACTGGCTACAAACAAATAAACGAAAACTGACTTATAAGAAAAACAATTACTCAGTGTTCACGTCATATTCAAATGGATCGACGCTTTGCATCTAGTGGCAGAGATCTCTATACCCATCGCGCGACTAAGATAGACGAGGGTGTTGAAGACACCATTTTGGCAGGCCATTAAAATTCATCGAAATCCGACTTCAGTCCACTTGACCTGAAAAAATGCGAAGGTCAGGTTTCTGGATAAACTAACGTCTTCACTGTTCTTTAAGAGGACCCCATGCATTGGCTTATCCTTATATAGTTGTAGGAGACTCTCACTTTCAGCATTTGGATGTGGGCTTTTTGCTGAGAAAATTCTAACTCGGTGAAATGCCCCAGTCTCTGCTTTTTCATGATCACATACCAAGCAGAGAAGGGGATCTGAACTCCCGATGACTTTACAGTCCCCATCCAGTACCATTCTGTTATGTAGACACTCCAAACTCAAAAGTCCACGGCCTCTCTGTTGTCTGGGGGAGTATAACCGTGGAACAGACGATTTAGGATGCAAGCTCCTATGAAGATTTATCATTTGGCGAGTTTTCACGTCAAGTTGTCTCAGCTCTTCCAGAGTTCATTTCATTACTCCAAAGGAGTAACGTAGAATCGGAACGGCAAGCATATTAGTCGCAGCAACTTTGTTCTTCCCCGACAGTTCTGATGACCAGATCTGTCGAAGTTTGTGCTGATACTTGCCGCGGAGAGAGTGTTTGACAGTAGCTACCTCTTGGGTGTGGCGTTGTTCCACCCCTAGGTAGGTAGGTACGTCTCTCCGGCATCCAGATGATGTAGGATGCTTTCGTCTACGAGCTGAACGTCCTCTCCGTATTCCTCCTTCCTATATGAATGTATTTTTGTGAAAATTTCATCTCATGAGCACAAGAATTACCCAATAATGGATTTTGATATTCTTTTCAGACGTATTTGGAAAATTCCTTAGTTTGACAATGTTGAAATCCCAGTAAGTTAATTAATGGGCGATCTACTTTCATGCTTGAAAATTGTTCGGAATATGTATATTACTGTGCAGGAGTTTTCAACTTCTAACACCAGAAATAGTGGAAACGGCGAATGTGGCGAAATCAAGTTATGGAACAAAGAAAACGGAAAATGCAATTAGGCAGAGAGCGAAAAAATTCAATTACCAAGTCTAATGGTATAAATAGAGTAACATAAAAATAAATCATAAAGGAAATTGAAACCCGGAGCGCACTCATACAATATTTTATTCATTAGATTTATACATAGACATCAATCATCTTGATTGTTTTATTTTTCACTTCGTGGAGTGGAGTGCACTAGAGAGGTTCGTTGAAACTTCTTCGTGAGATTCGAGCAAGTTTCGAAATAGAGATATCAGTAGTTGATTTATTTTTCAGAATTTTAAATTAGACCTGTTTACCTCGCTGTCACTTTCGTTTGAGAAAACTAAATATGCAATCAATTTTCTGTAAAGAGTACCTTATAAAATAGCTGATTATTCTATTTTGGAAAGTATCTCCCAAAGAAAAAAGAATATTCTATAATTACTCAAACACTGACTGGAAAGAATACGAAGAAACGACGAACGAAAAAACGACGGTCACGGATAAAAAGAAAACTCAGAAATTAATCGATAATATCATCGAAGCTCGAAACTTCACCACCAAGAAGAAGGTGGTAAGGGAAGACAGGAATCTTATTCCAGATACCATCATAGATCTCATTGAAATATGCAAGCGTGGGAAGAAGAAGTAGCAAACCACAAGAGCAACCCAGCATAAACAAAATATGCTGACGCTTGTTAGAGTGATCAACAAGCTGGTCCAGAGCTGCAAGATTGTAGTCTGGATGTAGGCGTACGTTCCAACGTCTTCAAAAGAAATTCAAGGACATACTGACCGTAGGGAATGGCCAAACACACGGATGGATCTACAGGGGAAAAGTGGAGATGTTTGTGGAGTACTTCCAGAGAGGACCGGACTCTATGCCTGAGTACGAGTCTATTTCTGAGAAAACCAGAGAGTTTAGAGCCACTCTCACAGTAGACAATGAAAAACAGCCCCAAAATTGATAATTAACTTTGAGGAAGTTAATTAATTGATCGGATTAATAATAGAAATAAGTTAAGAATTCCACCTGTTCATAACAGAAACGAAAAAGTTGAAATGCTATGGGGAATGTCGGCAAAATCCAGTTGTCCGCTCGAAATTATTTCAAGCTTCTTGAAGAGCAGTTCAGAAGAGAGCCTGATGTTGGTACTGAGCATAATATTGTTTCTGAAGACATGGACATAAATCTTCCCATGAGAGTGGAAATCGACAAAACATTATCTCTTAGGGAAATCGCTTCCGTGTTGGATACCAGTCGAGAAATTGTCATAATTTTGAAAAAACATAAGTATCGATCGTATAAATATCAAATTCATCAACATTTGTACTGAGACGACAGTATAAGGATGGAATATTGCAGGTGGGTACTATGCAATAATGTACAGCAAAATAATGAATTCCTGAAAACAATTGTATTCTCCGATGAGTCAAGATTCACTAATCTTGGTTTATTCAACAAACAATATACTTGATATTGGACGCAAGAGAATCAGTATTTATTTAGGCAGGGGAATTTTTAAGAACGTTTTGAATTCAATGGATGGCTGGAGATGGAGATGACATAATTGCTCCCTTAATTTTTGATGGATCTTTGAATGGTGGTAGATACCTGAGTTTCCTCAGAAATGAAATTGAAGATTATTTAGAAGATTTATCGCAAAATCTGGAAAATTGACTGTTTTTTCAGCAGGATGGTGCACCTCCGCACAATAGTAGGATCGTGACGGATTACTTCTGTGACCGATTTGGGGAAAAGTGGATCGAATCACATGGTCCTGTTAGGTGACCTGCATGATCACCTGACTTAACCCCTTCAGATTGTTTTATTTTACCCAACGACCCGCGATGACCAAGAATTATTACGAGTTAGACAAGGTATTTAAAGCCTCAACAACTGAACAATGCTATTCGAAATACCGCCAAAAGTGCTCGAAAATGTTTGAATGTTGGTGGTGGACATTTCGAACAGTTATTATGAGATTTCTCTTTTTTATTTTGTTTCGTTATCAATTGAATTGTGAGAGAAAACCTGTTATTACTTACTTACATTTGAACCGAGATTTTTTGAGCCTTTTAGGAACTCTATCAGTGTGATGAAATATTGACTAGATCTCCGTGAAAGTCGAAATTTCAAATTGTTGTTTGTGTTCCATAGCCACCTTGATAAATTATTGTTATTGAACCATGAAGACTAAACTTGTCTAAACTCCATAATCGTGTTCATATTGGTTGTACAGAAAAAAAGTTAATATGGATGGATACCCCATCAATGGTACTTTCGAATGACGCCAGAGTACCATTATGGTACCAATTGAAAAAACGGAATTTCGAGTAAAAAAAGGTTTTGGTTTACTTTTTTGGCACGTATTTTGAACTACGATAATTTTTAAATCGAAATTACGACCTTGTCCACACAGCAGTCTTTGATAAGATTTCCCACATCATTAGCATGCCCTGTTCTTCTGAGTGTTTATTATGCTTATCACATATTCAGTATCATCGAGAACCTTCTCGAATGAACTAGTTACTGCACCAATTCGTTCTTCTGGTTCTTCTATTGATACCGCATGTACATTTGGCCTCGAGGTGTTGAAGGCCGCCTCCACTTCTAGAGAATGTACCAAGGCATTGCTACTCCTCTTGAAGTGTGTTAAATGCAGAGTTCTTTGGATTTTGGTGTCTTTCAGTCCATCTATGACTTACTGCACCGCTAGCTGTTCCTTGAAACCTCAAATTCTTGTACACGATTTTTGAGTGAAGACGCTTTTTCTTCTTCGCCTTATCCATTAGCCATTGCCGCAGCTCCAAATTGTCGGCGATATATGGACCAAGAGGACTGTCCATCAAAAGTTGGTGGTTTTACGGAAATTCTTAATGTGGCAACCCTTTCTCAACGATCTTGGCTCTTAAGTCCTTTCATCTTCTCTCGTCAATTTTCTTAACGTCTTCCTTTTGTTGTTCTTTCAGTCCCTTCATTTGTATTTCGGTTTTCTGTAATGAATGTTGAAAGAACTTGATGTTCTTGAACTTTCTAGAAGTGTTTTTCTATTCGTTCTAATTCATTCCTTTGTTATTCGAGAATTTTCTAGAGTGCTTCTTCTCATTCTTGTTTTTTATTTTTCTGTTTTTGTGTTTCGCCTTCTCGCTCTTTTCTCTCTTCAAGAATTTTCTGAAGTGCCCCTTTTCGTTCTTTATTTTCACATAACCGCATTTCCTCTTCTTGTTTTGTCTCCTGGTGCCTTCTTTCCAAATCTGCTAATTGATTTTGTATAAATTTTACAGTGTCCTCCAATGTGCTCCTCCTTGTTCATTTCTTTTTAACAGTGGCGGAGCTAAGAGATTGTAGACTTCAGTGTCATTCCTTTATTAACTGAATTCATTACCAGGAAGAACTAGAACGTCATTTACCTATGTGAGGTTCATTGATTTCCTTCAAAAATCACAAATGATGAAAAAGTAGTGGTCATCATCCGCAAAATTTTCATTCATATTATATTGTTTCATCAGCAATATTACATGTTCAACAACCTGTATTGTTCAATGTCATTTTATCCAAACCCATATGCCGGGTGTTATTGGGAGTGGTAATACATATCACCACATCAATTTCCTTCCCCTTCGAATGGGAGTTTGAGTATCCTACACAGTTTTACTATTGTTTTACAATAAAAATCATACCCAGAAACATTTCAGATTCATTTCCACTTCTGGAAACACAGAGTGGTGGACTAATATTGCCTTTGTTTGTATCATGCTCATTCTAAGACTGTATATTATTTTATATTGAGCATTGCCTTGAAATATCAGTCGATTTGTTTCGAAACCTTTGGAGCTCCAAAACATGAGTTCTGAAAGATTTCTCACTGCGTCTGTTCTCACAAAGATGTGGACAAAACTATGGGCAGTTCTTTATGAATGAAAATGTTTCTTGTGATGTGATCGGAAATCTTCTAGAACTTAAAATTTTTCCACCACTGACAATATAAATCCTTATGATCTTCAATGAAACACAAAATGAAGTTATTTGTGATTCTTCCCCTACAGACGTTATGTCACATGTTCGATACTCTCTACAAGATTTTTGAACAGTTATAAATCCACTATGCCGCATTCAACTTTCAAAACAACTCCTTTCTCAAGTCGCGAGCAAGGATATGAAGGAACTTCCGTTTGTCAACTTCGGTAGAAACTTCTCTGGAGTGAAACGTTTTACATGAAATATAAAAGCAGCGGAAACTTGTTGATGACTTTCTCAGTGGAGTTGATGAACGAAATATCTATCCGTTCCTCGGGTGTTGAAGGATCGATTAAATGAATTTCGAAAGGAAACGGTTCAAAAGCATTGCAATTTACAAGGATGTGGTTATTGCATCCAATAACATAGTCAAAAAGTAACGAATTGAAAAATACCCTAGCGGCCATCTGATGAAGTTGTAAAAAAACATAACTAGATGTAGAGGTTAGCCATTTTTAACTAACAGTGGACACGAGAAAAAAAAACAGTTATATTCTCTTACGAACCTGGAATTCAATGGAAACATTGTCAATTAATGTAGAAGAGCGGTTGAATATTTGGAGTAAGCAGAGAGAATATTTCAGAATCGTTAGATATTTGGAGATCAGATATAGGCAGCATTGTATCAAATAAGTGTGCCATAGCCAACTCGATAGCAAAAATTTCACCCTTCCATCGAGCTAATGTAGAGCGATTTAGCCAACCCACAAGCGTCAAAGAAGAACAAATCGGAGAGCAGACATCATCGACGGTATAAGAGAGTGACATGCTGCAAACCCATCGACCAGTACGTCTTCAGACCATCAGTGTAGCACTTATAGCATCATAAGAGTTCGAGGCGGCAAAAAACGGATAGATAAATTGAAGGTCCTAGCTATGGGAAGATGAATGCAGTGAAGATTTGTCTACAAGCGAGTCGCATTTGAATGAAGTATTGCACTACATAGCAGCTTTTTCTAGCAAAAGTGTCCCTGGAGTAAACAAAAGGAATTGATGTTGAAACTGTGGTAAAACTGGCCATTTACAGGGGAGCTGCTGAAAGACACTACTATCCAAAGAGACAACAATCATGGTCCACAAGCAATGAAGCGGGATTGAATTCTCTTAGTTCCGGAAGATAACAACAATGTAATTCCATCAGAAGGGACTTTAGAAGGTCTTCCATGCCAGAAGGGAGACCAAGATATCGATATCGACATTGAAGAGAAATGGAGGAAGTCTACTAGTCCAAGGCCTCTTAGAAGCTCAAGGGTGCAACTTCACCAAATATAGAGGAGCTCCAAAAGCAGTCGTTTGCTCTGATCTCGTAAAGAAGTCTATGATGCCGATAAGAAGGAATTTGGTCTTGGACATATTTACAGGAAAACCTACACAAATCGTAAGGAAAACGCGTGTTTACATCCAGATATATCCTATCACTATGGAACAATCTATGGTGGATGCGGAAATAATAGATGAATGAGTTTTGGGCCTGGATATAATGGAAAAAACCGACAACAACGAAGAAGTTTTTGTGAGCAAACACAATGAAAATATTCTGATGAAGAAAATATAGGGTGAGGAAAACATCCACATTTCGGAGAACTCTGAATCCATTTATATGGCATAACTGGAAAGAGAGCCAGTTGGAAACTGGAATTATTGATAACAAAAAAAAACAACATTGACAATGCAAGTGAAATAAATACAGCAAGTTTCCACCGTGCTCGATATACAGTTCGATTATTTTGTTTTTACCCGTGCGTCATCAATGTTATGTATATGAAATAAGTCCAGACGTTTTAGTTAAATGTAGAATGCCGTGGCTAATATCCCGATAAAATTACAACGTGCAGGTAATAAGATAGGATAATGAATTACTAAATTAACTAAATTAACATTTTCAAATTCATGGAAATGACGAACCACCAGATATTGAGAGTTTTTTGTAGTTCCAACAGAATACCGTGTGACACACACTCATGGGTACACCCCCCTTTTCTCCTTTCCTTTTTTCCTTTCCTTTCCAAATATGTCAAAAAGTGCCGTCCAGTGAGCATATTCAATGTTCCAAATTTCAAAAATATTTTATTTATATTTTTTTTTTGTTATAATTGATATAATTAACGGGGTCTCCCTTTTAACGTGCGATTCCTAGCACACGGTGTATTCCAACTATTATGAATCCAGTGATACCAGGTTTGATAGGATAATGAAACATGGAGGCAGAGATATGTTCATGGAATTTCCTCATTTGCCCAGTGAGTTTACTAGAAACTTTTGACCTCCCTACTGTATTTTAATTTCAGTCATACTCATATAAGGAAGTTGTTTTATCCATACCTACGCAGCCGTTTGACACAAATCCATCAGATCCTGATTTTATCCACATTAACGCAATTTCTGAAGATGTAACAGTTAAGGAAAAAAGTTGTTCAGAAAACTAGGTTGGAGTGCACTATTTCCAAAACCTTTGCATACTTTGATATCAAAATGAATAACTCTTGTGTGGATATCCCGGCAGGACAAATGTCAATTGTGAGGTTAGAAATTTTAAAGAGCATTTGTGAATAAAACACATTGTATTGTACTTACTTTGGAAGTAATGATTCCAAGGGAAGTTTAGCTTTGAAAAAAACGAATTTTGATTCGCTCATAGCGGTTGATAGAAAGAGATGTTCGATAGAGGGTGTGGAAATTTCTTCCATCAAAATTGATGACGCATGGGTAAAGATAAAATAATCGTACTGTACGAAAATATGAAACAAAGCGCCCCACTCTTTTTCATAGTGATATTAATATTTTTTATTCATTATTTTTTTTTTACGTATTAGTTCAATGTGTTATAGAAGCGTGTTTTTTTTCTGTATTTTTAAACTATATTTATTACTCACAATCTCTGTCTTTTATTCCGCTCGAGGGAGAAAACTTGGCCCAGCTGTATGCTGGAAAAATTATTCCCGCACTAGTATGGGAAAGACTCACTTGAAGTGACTTTTGCATGAGGGAAAATATTTCTCGCACTAGTGCGGAAAAATGACACCTCTAAAACTAATTTACTTGCGGGAATAGGATGAATCAAGCACGCTTGTATGAAAAATAACGAAAACTAATCAAAACATAAATTTGACGTTTATAATTGAAACTTTATTTTCACGTGACAGGTCATGAAAGAAAAACTACGGAACTTTATCACCTTCGAAGATACGGCACAAAGCTGTATTTTCACTTTGGTATCATTTCTGTTGGTTGAATATTTAAACTGTGAAATCCACTGATGGCAAGGCGATTCATATTATCAAAAGAAGATATTAATTCTCGTAATGACAGTTCTTTCTGTTTTCCTGAATCGTGGAATGGGACACTTAACATGAAAAACTCCATAATTTCCTTTTCCATTAGAATAACGTTTCCACAACGACGTTTTATTTCTCAGGATGTCATTAACACTAATGTAAATTACCTCCACAGTCGTTTGTCTATTAATAAACGTCACAATTGAATAATTAAACGTATTTATATCTGTTCGATAACATTACAGAACTGTCGTTTGTTCCAGGTCAGATTGAATGTCTGAATTGCATGTTGAGTCGCTGCCGAGGAATAGAAATAGACGCTAGGAACAATTTAGGGTTCACTCCACTGATGAAAGCTGCTCTGCAAGGAAGGAATAAATGTGCCAAACTCCTGCTGTTTGCAGGTAAGCGATTCGGAATATTGCTGTCCGAGAACAATGTGTAGTATTATGATAAAAAGAGCGAAATATTTTTGTTCCTGAGATGAAATTAAATAAATGTCGGTCATACTTCTCATATCTGAAGCGAAAAGAGTTTGTTATGACTAAATCGTATGGGGACGAATTTAGAATAGTTCCATGGCAACTCCTAAGGCGACCAAAAGGATAACACGATCAGAAGAGCTTAGAATGTGGATTTTCTGGATATTCCTTATTGAGTTGATGAATATACTTCGACAAATCAAAAACATAGGACACTATTTTCCGAAAATAACATTTATTTGTCTTGATTCATGTACCGTCATAGTATGTATGTTATTTGTACACCCTGTATTATATTTCTCCTTGAAAGCAGTGAAGAAACTTCCCGAGTTTCCAGACGATTGCCGAGTCTGGCATTCAATGATAAGAATCGCGTCGATATAGACATATAATATGTATTATAACAACTTTTGCAATTTTTGAAACGAAAATCTGTTGTTCTAAAAACCAGTGTTATGCTTTTACTTTGTGGCCCCGCATGCATCCACGAAGAACACCAAATCCCCGTGGAAACATGAATCAGGATAAAAGGAGAATTTGTTCACTGCTGGGGACTCGGGACTAGAAAGAATGGATTCCAGGTACAGTCTGCCTATCGTAAAAGGCAACTAAAAGACTTCACCAGCAAGAATTACCAATGCAGGGACCTCCAACCGTACCGAGGGCACTGATCTGAGGAATCCTGAGAGTGCCTCTACATTGCAACCCTAGGAGTGAAGGCAGGCACCGGATAAAAGGGAGCCAGAATAACCGAAGGTACGCTCAAAACACAAGTTATCAGGGGAACCTCCCAAAGGACCCCCGAAACAACTTATAAGGGAAATCAAAATAGGGACTTCTGGGACTTATTCGAGGGTAGTGAATCCAAATATTCCAAGTGCAATGACCAGAGGAACCCAAAAGGAACCCTACGGATGCAGGCACCCGAGAAAAGAAAACCAGAGGAACCGAAGTTACGCCCAGAACATAAGTTAGCAGGGGAACCTCCCATGAGACCCACAAAACTACGGCTGGAGGAACCTCTACAGGTGCCTCTAACCAAGACCAAATATGTGGGAGCACAAAGGGGCCAGACTAAGAAGTCTACGTGCAGAGACTTCGAAACAAGCCCATTCGTGCCACAAGAAGAAGAAGGTGAGTTTGTTACTGCTCGTTATCCGAATTCATTCAATTCATCCGCGTGTTGCTGCCCTATCATTATTATTATTACAGTCCATTTATCAAACCAGTAAATCTAGAGATATTGATCTTCTTCAAAGTGTTCAACGTCCGTGAGGAACAAACATATACACAAATAAAAGTTTCGGTAAAATTCCGTTAACTAACAGCCAAAAGCTACCAAAAAATTTTTTTGTGAACTTACGTAGTTTGGCCTTCTGAACAAAAAATCCAAATGAAATTTTTAGAGATATGAGCCTATTTTTGATTGATGAATGGCATTTTTTACACAATGTACACACCCTAATTCACCCGTTTTTCATTATTTTTTAAAACGTCATTGTTTAGCCAAAAATTCAGCCTTCTTTTAAAAACCTCAAAACCACATATTTATGTTAAATGTTTAGTGAATTTATTTATGTTAAGTTGGTAACTTTGAACTTTGCATATTCACTCACTTTTTTCCAGAAATCAACTTGACTAATAAAATTCACTAACCGTAGGTTATGTGATCATAAAAGAAGGATGAGTTTTTTTCCCAAAAAGTTACTTTTTCAGTATAGAAAGAGTATGAAACAGATCAATTAGGATGTGTACATTGTGTTAGTTTAAAGAAGGAAGAATTTTGAGTGTTTTTCCGCGGTAGAAATGTGTCCTAAAAAATGCCATTCATCACTCAACTAGGTAAGTTTAAAAAAAATTATGTTGATAGCTCGTGGCTATTAGTTAACGGAATTTAACCAAAGTTTCATTGATATATACTGAAATATATTTAATTTATTTCTTGTATTTTCATTTTGAACACGTAATAAAACGTAACGTAACGTAAGTATTATTTTTTTTTTTTCGTAACGATCTCACTGATTTCAGTTGTCTTATTTAAAAAAAATATATCATATAACTTCAGTAGCAGTATTGGCTTCGTTGTTGGATATTTATTTCCAGAATTAGAAAAATAAATTTTGGTATTTTGTTAAATAGCATAAGATGAAGAACTCCATTACGTTGGATTTCAGATAGGACGTTTCTTCTCTTCAGGACCTCTATCAGTGCCAATTTTTTTCACGTTCTTTCTGTTTTGAACACTCCTCAGAGTTTGTTCTGAGTACGATCTTGTCATTTTGAGTGATCATGACGCCTATAAAATTTTCTATTGATCCAGACTTTTCTAAATGAATTATAATACATTTTCATTCTGGAAACGATATTAAATTGATGAATTGAGTCATTTGATACTAAATCAATGTTAATTCATGCAGCATCAATCAACAAGTATCATGGAACAAGTATCATGTAACAATAATTATCAAGTATCAAGTGGCGAAAATATGACCATTTATGTAGACTTATCACCAATTAGCATGAAGTGGGACCAAGCCTAGCTTACCTTTTTAACGTAACGACATATTTTCCTATTTCCATAATAATACTTTCAAAACGTTCAGTGAAATGGAAGATGTTGAGGCGCTTTCTGCATGCTACTGATGACACCTGGTTTTTGTTTTGAAAGAAGTTAGGTTAATTTCATTAAGAAATTGAGCATTATGACTGAGTTTCTGTGAAACTTTGTTCCCTTATTCATTCCACCATCGCTGTGTGGCCTCTTATATGAAATTTGTAAAGTTGTGTTGAAAAAATCATATTCTTAGTACAAAAATATATGATTCTAAAAAAACAATAAAGAACAGGTTCGTATGGAAAAAAAAATAGTTGAGGATTTCCAATAAAAACCAAATATAACTTTTTGATCGGCTGATTTCGACGTTTTTCATGGCTCAAAATAAAAAGACCTGAGTGAAAGTTGAAAATTGATCTTATTCGTAATTCCTATATGCCTTGAATATGTAGGAATTTTGGAACATCAATAACCAACTGTCTAGTTTAACTAATTATAATATAACATACTAATTAATTACATGTAAACAGTTCAAAAAATATATGAAATTCATTATAATCCACAGCTTAATATACAATGAGAAATATTTATCTGCCTACTGGTGTAACCTGATAGAATATTAGATAAAAAAGTAATCGAGATTGATTTATATTTCGTACATAAGTGATCTGAGACTTGTTTCATCAAAAATAGAGATAATAGAATAATATAGAAAGAGGGAGAGAGAGAGAGATTAATTGTTTAATCAACAACAGTTTTTCCTACTGATGAAGATAACTATCTAGGAAATAAATTACTAGTGTGGTAAAGGGGTTGAATACTTTTTGTTCTTATTGAGTGACACCACAGGCGTCCAATATCCCATTTTCGATTCCAAAAACTATTTGAGATAACCAGGATTTGAAAAAAGATGCTGAAAAAGCAGAGAATTTCTTGAATAACGTCCTTCTTCCACGAACTGTATCAATACTATTGATAATTTTAATTCAGAGGTGGAAATTGTGCTAAAAACGGGTCGGTTGCGTCGACCGAATCAGAAGCTTCATCAAAAAAAATATTTAAATCGATAAAATATGAATATTGAAGAATAAAAATTTAGTACCATCCAAACATGCAACCCAGTTTTTTAACTAAAATTACTCTTGTTGAATTTTTTTTTTCTGATTATTTTGTTTTTTTATTACTGAAATCCATATAGGTACTAAACTATGATTTTTATGTATTTTTAACTTTTATAATTCAAATAATTGTTATAAACAAATGTACTATTAATAATATCTTTTTTTAACAAAATTTTTTATTGGCAAAATCGCACTTGTTGATTAACAATTTTTTTGCTACAAAATATTGATACTAAGAAACCATTCTTTTTTAATCATTATCAATCAAGTTCTTTCGTATTATGGAAAAAAAAATTATCAACTTTACTGAATAATTTGTTATAAACAAAAGAATTTTTGCGCAATATTTTTTTAATACTAAAAAATAATTGAAACATGGCATGTACACGTGGAGATGAATTCTGTCAGAAGAACCTTCAACGTAGTCACAAATTGAAACATACAGAAACAACCATCGTTATTATTGCGCATTATATTCACATTATACAAAGAATAGTGCCATTGACGAGTTATTGAGTATTTGTTCGATTTCCATTAAATATTGATACAAATTACAAATGTATGGTGAGTTCGTTGTAACTACCCATTACTCGTAGTCGATTGAAGAAACGTAAATAGGTTGGAACTATTGAATTTCAAATGCAAACAAGCTCTTATTCATTAAATAAAATACCAGCGGAACGGTCTGTAGTAATAATTGAAAAGTGTAAAATCGTAAAAAGGTAATATTTCATTATATTGGAATTTCATCTCAGATTTACAAGGAACTCTGAATTTATCAATATGAATGTTTTTTTCTACACAACTGTCAAAAAAACCTGACATTTCTGCATCTCTACTGATGGGTAATTTGTTTGGAAGAAGATAGACAGCTCAATATTTTGTTGGAAATCTCAATTTTGTTATTCAAACTAACTTCTATATATGCTTCTGCTACGGAGGCAAATTTTCAGCCACCGTGGCGTTTTATGATTGTATTGTTCCCCCTTGCATTAGCCAGAAGAGTTACAGAGCTTCTCCTGAAACAGTGACCTGTGTAGCTCTTATACCTGTCTTTTTCAAGCCATTTTTCAATCAAGCTGGGAATTTCTCCTATTTTATTTATCCCCACATGTTGGTCAATCCATTTTCCTTTCGAATATTTCAAAAATATAATCTGTATGAGGTGGCCGTAGTGCTCTAAACTTGCGATATATCTCAATATAATCAGAATTTGAAACAGTAAACGTTCTTAACCCTCTCATGTGCCATTTGAAAAACACTCATTTTAGGCACTTGATAAAAAAATTATTGTTTTTAATATGATATAAAAAGACATTTCTACAAAATACTTATTTATGTTTTAGATATTGACAAGTTATAATATGTATTTCCTAAATTATCTAATTGAACTATTTGATAAAACATTGATAGAAAGTCGGATTCAAATTCTACAAAAATATAATCTACTACGGCAGCACATCTGTCAACACCCGCTTGGCTTTCTCGCTCAGCCGATCCGGAAAACGTACGTCAAAGTTAACAACGAGATCACCCCGTTGGGATGGCTCTTTCGGGAAGGGCAATCCCCTGTTGGGAATCCTCTTCGTGGTTTCGGGAGTGATGACTTCTCGGGTGTAATCCAGGACTGTGGATCCACCTTCCAGAAAGGGAACAGTGATTCTGCATCCGCATAGGGCTTCTCGTAGGGATATTTTAGTGGTGTACTTGATGTCACTACCTGAAACACGAACTCAGTTGAATAAATAACTAAAAGCGCAGTGAATTATCTCGTACTAGTTGGAATTCTCGATTCAATAGTATAAAGGGATACACTGAAACCAAAAAAAATCTGTCGAGGCAAGAACCGCAGATATAATCGACAACAATAATCGATTACTCAAATCGGATGAAGAAAAAGGCTGTAAGAATGGCAAACTGTGTCGAAAAAACACTACTACTTGTTTCAGAAAAAAAAATCGTATGAAAAAATCCTTATTTTACCACCGTGTGACTGAAAACGAGAGTGAATATTATTTCAAAACTCAAGAATAAGATCACGTCAGGCCTTGATGATATCTCCTTATATCTGCTCAAAAGACACCACCTATACCGTATACTGAGCCTCTGTGCTAAAGAGAAGAGGGCTGAGGGAGTCTCCCTGAAGATAACTGTCTCTGTTTGGACTCAGTTTCAACTAGATGTTATGGTGAAGCGAGTCCTCCAGAGCGGCATCAGCTGTTCAATGCATCTCACTATTTGATCAGGTACCGCAAGACATCTGAGCAAATGTATGATGAGCTCATGCGATTTTGTATCAAGAGCCTTGCGATAATCGATCATTGAAAGGTTACGCTTGCTGCACGGAATCATGCGTGATATATCTGTCGACGAGAAAGTTCTTCTTGCAGCCAGCGAACCCCTTATTATTTTTTTTCTCATTTAAACAAGATCTTTCAAAATAATGGTGGAGGTTGAATGTCGTCAAATATTATAGTGCATTCCATTTGAAACGAGCCACCCTGAATAACTTTTGGTGCAATGATTTTCAGAAAAAAAAAACACGTCAACAATAGTATACAGGGGGACACATTTTGACATATTCACATTTTTTTTAAATGGATCACCCTATATTGTTTCGCATTATCAGACGCTTCATGATGAGCAGATTTCAACAAAGTATATATAATACATGTGGTCTGACGCTTATAGTTCAGGAGCAACAAATTATTTGATTAGAAAACGAGCCGACCTGAATAACTTTTGGAGCAATGATTTTCACGAAAAATAAAAAAAAATTCCTCAACATTAGTATACAGAGGGACATAATATTTTGACATAATCGGATTTGATGTTACTTTCCCTATCTCACCCTATATTGTTTTGAATTATCAGATGTCCCATAATGAACAAATTTCAACAAAGTAGAATACATTGTGGTCTGAAGCTCATAGTTTGGAAGCTAAAAATTATTTGAGTTGAAAACGAGCCACCCTGAATTTTTTATTTTTTTTTATTTTTTATTTTTTTTACGAATTTTCCAGGTTTCCAGAAAGAAGAAACCCCTCAGAAGCTCCTAGGAGCTTTTACGAGCAAGGAAAAGATCCGGGACCGATGGCCGTGCTGGGCTTTGAACCCACGACCTTATGCGTGTAAAGCGAGCGCTCTACCACACGACCATCACGGCCCATGTACTGTACAATCTGTTACTTTTTTGTTGAAATGAAGTTTTTACTACCGGAATGGAAATAGTGCTAGAGCTGCTGCGTATGTTCAATGATAATCATCCAGGAAGAAATGTACGACACAAATACGTTTCGGAATAATTAAACAAATTTATGAAAACTGGATCTGACAATAAAAAGCATAACCGTTCAGGGGATGTCAACGATGAAGCTATTTCTATTGCAATTTCAGGGCACGTTGGACTAATGGAAAATACGCAATCTCTTATTCATGAATTGAACGAAGATGATTTCGATAGACGTATCGAGTTTTGTGAAAGTCTCACCTGAATGGATCAATTTGCATCAGAATTTCTTGTATAAAATTTGATTTTCAGATGACAGTACGTTTAGTTTGAATGGGGAGATGAATCGGCAAAATTGTCGATATTGGAGTGATACGAATCTTCATTTATACCGTCAAGTTCATACCCAACGTCCTCAAAAACTGAATGTTTGGGTAGGAATTTTAGGTGACCACATCATAGGACCTTTTTTTATCGGTGATAATTTGACTGGTGTTATTATATGTCAAAATGTGTCCCCCTGTATACTTGTGGACGTGTTTTTTTTATTTTTCCTCAAAATCATTGTACCAAAAATTATTCAGGGTGGCTCGTTTTGAATGGAATGCACTGTATAAGTGCAATTTTATTACCTAGGAAAACTAATTTTGTAAAAAAAAAATTGAAAAATCCCAGTAATTTCAATTCAAGTCTTTGACCCTCTCTGCTCAAACAAGGGGGAATTATTATTTTTATTATAATTATTATTGTCATTCATTTCAAATAACAAAAAGTTCTCGCCAATACAGCAGCAGAATCAATCACTCAATCGATCAAACTTTATTACCTTCCCTTCTGTACAACGTATGTGGTTTGTCCCGGATGATGAAAACCACGTCTGCTGGAATTTTATTAGGGCTTTGATCGCCTTCTTTCGGAAAAGTCACTTTGGTTCCCGCCTTCCAACCAGGTTTCACGTTGATCTCCAACAATTTGTCCTCTTTCACTCTGCCTCCGTTACTGATTACTTTTCGGTTAATTTTCATCGTTTTAGTGCAACCTGAGGATAAAAACAATATTTCAAAAAATTATAAGTATATTTTCTCCACTAATGAAAACATGAAAATAATTATTAATATGTTGGTACTTCTATAGGAAAAAAATTGTGTAGATACATGGCCATTCATCAACAATAAACAGAAACGTGATAATAATGTTATATAATGTAATAAGATATTTCAGGGGCCTCTTATAGTTTATTTATAATTCAGTTGGTAATTTCATAATCAAATATGCATGATGAATGTTAGGAAAAAAGTTGTCATGCTAAAAATCTCGAAATCCGTCAATATTTTCGAAAAAAAGTACCTTTTGTTTCCCATGTAGAAACCAAAAAACTGATAAAAATTACAGGTTTGTATTTGAAAAACAGAGTTGGGCCGGTAAAATTAATAGCCAGGAGCTTTCAAAAATATCTTCTGGGGTTTAGGAATCTGTTTCTTACTTTGGTGTCCTAAACAAAAAATGCAAATTAAATTTTTTGCGGTGACAAGTAATTTCGGAAATATCGGCCCATTTTTGAGTGATGACTGTCACTTTTTAGGACACATTTCCACCACGAAAAAACAGTAAAAATTCTCCCTTCTGCACCCTCATTCAATGTACATACCCCAATTCACCCATTTTACAATTGAAAAGAGCACTGTTTATGAAAAAACGTATAATTCGTTTATAACTACAAAAACAACAGATTTATGGTGATCTCCATGACAGCAAGATTTTATTCATGTCAGGTTCGTAACGACTGGCAGCTCACAAAGTCGGCTATAGCAATTCATGGAAACATGATACGATTATACTATTATTGTCTTCTGGTAATTTCAAAAATGCGAGTGCAGCGAGCATCTGCATTGATTTCACTTTTTCATACTAATTAGTAATCGAATTACCAGCAACTTGAATAGCTAGGTTGGATTGGTCAGGTTAGGTTGTGTTCCCTTCTTTTACGTTGAGAAAGCAGGTCCATGGCCGAAAAAGTGGACAACCAGAAGAAAAAGACACGCCTGCATAAAATGCGAGCACAGCGATCATCTGATGCTTTGATTCAACCATTGCATACTGATTAGTGATCGAATTATCAGTAACCTGGATCTTGAGTTAGGTTAGTTTGTGTCCCCTTCTTTTATGTTGAGAAATAAGGCCCACGGCCGAAAAGGTGGGCAACCAGAAGAAATAGACACATCGAAAGCGTGCCTTATTTTCAATTCAGTGAAATAAGACTAGCGTGTCTTAATATTCAAATGATGTGTCATTTTATCTCTTGAACCATATTTGTCATCATTAAAATATAAAAAATAACAGATTATACAATAGTCATTGTCGGAAGTTATAAGAAACTTATAGACAAAGCTTTTTGGTTTCGGTTTGATATTAAAATTGAATTTAATTAATGATAAAAACCCATCCTGTTGAAATTTTCGTAAATTATCTCAAGGCCGTTTCTGAAATATGAGACCGTTCCGACACTTTTGAAAGACACTGTATTAGGGTAGAGAAGGAAGAATTTTTACTGTTTTTTTCGCGGTAGAAATGTGTTCTGAAAAGTGCCAGTCATCACTCAAAATTGGGCAGATATCTCCGAAATTATAAGAGACCGCCAAAAATTTCATTTGGATTTTTTGTTCAAGTGACCAAACTATTTAAGAACCGTTGGGCACTCCCAGAAAATTGGACACCCTGTGTAAGTGCCATCATTTTCATTCTGTAAAGCTCATTTAAATTGCTAATAAAATTATCCATCCATCTATTACCTCTATGGAGAAATGCGTCCTTGTTAAAATCATTACTAAATATTTACCGGTTAAAATATCCTCCAATGGTATATACAAATCATGTTCAATCGGCGGATCCTGCTGCTTACTAGAGCTTCTCTGACTGCTTGGACCCCTATGATTACTGGTCATGTGAAAAAAGTGGCTAAAGGGATCATTAACTGCTCCATTATTTTGGAACGGATCATCCAATCCGAACATGTCTTGAAACGGGTTGGTGTTTCCAAAAAACTGAGCGAAAGTTGCCCTCGGATCTCCATGGAAAGTGTAACTGAAAGTTCCGTTGCCGAAATTTCCTGCCGCTGCTTCTGGAACACCCCCTTTCAACCCTTCTTCTCCATATTCGTCGAAGATATCGCGTTTCTTCTTGTCTGATAGCACTTCGTACGCTTCTGCTACTTCTTTGAATTTTTCTTCGGCGCCCGCGGCCTTATTTTTATCGGGATGGTATTTCAGAGCTAGCTGGCGGTAGGCTTTTTTGATTTCATCGTCAGAGGCATTCTTTGGTAGGCCTAGAATCTTGTAGTAGTCTTTTCCCATTTCATGTAATGGTTAACTCTAAATGAACTCATACATTCATGTCATACTGTCAGTTTGACAATAGAAACGAGATAGTGTTTTGATAGCAGTGCGCCCTCTATGTAATCGCTCAGTACTAGTGGACAGAGGTGAACTTGGTTTGCTTTTAGCAAGAATTCCTTTCCACAACACTTCCCAATAGGCAATTCGCATGAACCAATCAGAACTATCCTGGCCAAGGCGGTATATTTGAATCGATGCTAAGGCGGTATAGTAGTCCCAAGTATTCAACTTGGAGAGCGAGGTTAGTTCGGTTAGGTTAGATCTTGTTCCCTTCTTTTATGGATTAAAAATTAAAAAAGAAGGGAACATGATCTAACCTAACCAAACTGGACCTTGCTATCCAAGTTGATTCTCAACGTAACCTAAAATTACATTGCACACCACGCAGGCGCAACTAAAATAGAGTTTTGATTGGTCCATGCGGATTGCCTATTGGGAAGTATTGTGGAAAGGAATTCTTGCTGAAACCAGGTTGACACTTTTCTGTTATACTCAAATACTATCTGCATCAGTCCATTCACTTGTCTTTGAATATCAGTGTTTACAATTCCCAGTTTCCAGGGAAGATTATCGATTTTTGGATCCCCATCAATACGTAATTGCCTGGCCAAAATGCATTAGATCGCTAAATTCATAGATTATTCTGTTTACGTTAGGTTAGTCAGATCAGTTTAGATTGGCTAATAAATTTTTGGATTCAGAACTAACTTTAATTATAACTCTTCTGCCCGTATAGACGTAAATTGTCAAGAATTTGCACTTCTTTAGTCCGGTTTTTCAATCAGCCACTCCCACCCTACATCTATTCCAGTTGATCCATGCATAGGAGTCTGGTCGATTTGAACAATTATCTTCAGTCTGTCGTTTTGACGAACTTCACAGAAGTGGGTCATTCTCAGTGGCACTCCATACAGTTGAAAATAGGGTATATGAAGTAACCAAAATAGTACTGGCTTGAAATGATACAGGATGTCCCGAAACTATGGACCCAAAAAAATTAGGTACTCTCAAAACATGGATACAACTCTCCTTATATTTTTTTCCCAAATATCGTTTGTTGAGTGTGAAAAATTAAAAGAATTTTTCATTCATAAATACTTACACAGTTTTGAAAAAATTTCGGTTAAATTGGAAATAATGTTTTCATTCAATAAAGTCCTCAGTTAAAAAAATCACAATTTCAGTTGCCACCAGTGGCGTTCAAAGTCCCTTTTTCCCATATTTTTAAGGCACGGGTGGAATTTATCAATTTTTCAAATTCCCCATTCAATTTTAGGTAAAAAATGAATACTTGTTGAATACAAACATACTAATAAAGTAAAAATATGTGGACTGAAGTGAACTTTGCAATCCTCAGTACTGGTTCACAGAGTTGCTTTCTTGCAGGTGTACAGGGTGTTGATTAAGAGGCATTTTGTTTGACGATATACAGGGTGTTCCAAGATTTCAAAGTTCTTTCAGTTCGAATTTTGAATACAGGTTGCGTCTCAGGCATCCAGCATGCCAAGTGATTGTAGGAATCTACAGTGAGATATTTTTTCAGGGATCAAGTAATTTTTTGCCCCATAAACTTTTTTGCAACCATTATCTACAAAAGAAATTAAATATTTTTGTTAAAAGCTACATTTCATAAACATTTTCAAAAAAAGAAAGGAACCTATTATCACAATGGTAGCGAGAAACGCTACTTATTTGGTTTTTGATCGAAATTACAAGTTTCCTCAAACATCACATTAAAAAAAAATAAACCTAACGAACCTTGACTTTTTTATATAAGGTGCTGGAAATGCCCTCTTCCTTCTGCGATGCAACCCTCTACACTTCTTCTCATAGACTGTTGTAAGCTCTCTAGAATTCTGGGAGTTTTTTTACTGTTTGGAATGAATCCATATTTCGCTCAGTAAGAACTTCGATGAAAGGCACTGGTTCTGCACCATAAACTGAGCCTTTTATATTCCCCCATAAAAAGAAGTACAGCTGGTTCCAATCTGGTAACCGTGGAGGCAAAGCAATTGCAACTGCTTTACTAACTCACCGATTGGGAAACACTGTACCTATTTGAATAATTGCGGACGGTGACTCGAAAATTAGGGGCGGCATCGTGCATGAACCACATTAGTTGATAAACTTCCAAAGGCATGTCCTCCTCTAATGTAGGTAATTCGTTCTGTAAGGAGTTCAAAGATGTGTCACCGTTTGAAATTCGCGGTGAAATAAAAGGACCAATTATTGAAATATCTCCTACTATTCGTAACCATATGTTATCGCTGAACTGTTCCTGATGTTGTCAAGATTGTCTGATCATGTGTGGATTTGCTAGGGCCTAAATATGAACGTTATCGTAATTCCAAACTCTGTCGCGTGTAAATTGAGCTCCGTCGGTAAAAAGGTTACGAGATGGAGATTCAGAATCCCTAATACATTTGCGCAATATATATCTGGAGAACCTCAAGCGCCATGGAAAATTTCGAGGAAACAATCCTTGATGGAATTTTATAAAAGCTGGGAAGCCGGCGATTAAAAAAACTTAGCACGTACAACCTCTGAGCTACTTACCATTAGCTAGACCATAAACAAATGGATGTCAGCCAGATGTACAAATGAATATGGTCCATTTTCCAATTTAATGTTAAACAAAAATTATTTTAAATGCTTCAAAATATACCTAACCGTCAAATGAAAATAGCCGTCAAAGCCGACTTTTTGTTTTTTTCGTCGTTTCGTTGAGAAAATTCAATTGAATCTAGCAAATTACAAATAATTATTTAATTTTTTTTTTCGATATCGAGATGCGTAAAAATTACGACAGCCTAAAAAAAATTCAAGAAAAAAACAAAGATTTTATTTCATATTTTAAAATCCACCGGCGGTGCACCACAAAAAAGTGTATGGGGTGAAAAAGGACTAGACCCCTGAAAATATATCTTCCTGTAGATTCTTACAGTCACTCAGCATAGTGGATGATGTAAGCCCTAAACATAACCTTGTATATTTGAAATATTCAATACCCATTTATTGATATACCTATTACAGAATAACTTTTCAAAAAATGCTTTCCTTCCAGACTGGTTTGTTAATTCGGCTGGTACTGTTATATTTTTGACCTATACAGTATCGGAAAAAATATATCTTGGTTATATATATAGTCAAATCTAGAAGAGAAACAAAGAACGCAATTATACCTCTTTCAAACCCAAGGTTAGAAGAATTGTTTTTTCTATGCGAAATTCACAATATATGCTCACCAAAGCACGATATTGAAGAGGCATATTATGTTTTTGAGTTCGAAGGACATTCAACGGGATTCCAAGGACATTCACAATTTGTGTTATACTGTTGCGAACAACTGTGCCTCACAATTGTCATGAGATTATCTTTGAACAAGAATATGTTGTAAAATAGAGCAGTTTGTTAATAAATAGGAACAAGGCAAATGTCCAAAAATTAAATAATCCGTTCATCAACTGAAAATGAATAATTTTTTGGTCTCTGTATCTGTAAGCAGCGTGATCTGACTTTTCCAATTATGGGTTGAAATTTCCACAGACAATTGTTTTTTCTTGTATATCAATGCTACGATTGTTTTTTTTTAAAATTGCTCTCTGGATCATTATCATCATCTGATTCATCAGAAACTATTCTTTCAGAACTGATATCAATATCATTGTCAAGTTGAGCAATGGTTGTATTTTCTAAGTATAACAAAACATTGTCTTCCGACTCGTATCGGCCTGAAATCGAATCCAACCTCTACAAATAAATTAAAAATGGCATCAGGATTATCTTGAAGATGATCCAAATCAATGATTTTCTCATTCTCTGTAGAAAAAAATTACAAATTCTCAGCATCCGCGATATCCCTGAAAAGGTTGAGTCCCAATGCTCATAACTGTGGTATCATGATATCATCAAATTTCAGGTCATATTTATATTTTTTTCCACACCAATCAATGTTTAGGCTCATTCATCAACCTAGACTGAGATACTAAGTCGGAATTCTGACTTAACATCTCGGAATTAGCTGATTCTGAGATACTATGCCGGAATTCTGACTTAGAATCTCGGAAAAAGCTAATTCTGAGATACCAAGTCGGAATTAGCTAATTCCGAAATACTAAGTCAGAATTCTGACAACATCGCGGAATTAGCTAATTCTGAGTTCTGTGACTATGTCCGAATTCTGACTTAGTATCTCGGAATTAGCTAACTCTGAGATACTAAGTCGGAATTCTGACTTAACATCTCGGAATTAGCTGATTCTGAGATACTATGCCGGAATTCTGACTTAGAATCTCGGAAAAAGCTAATTCTGAGATACCAAGTCGGAATTAGCTAATTCCGAAATACTAAGTCAGAATTCTGACAACATCGCGGAATTAGCTAATTCTGAGTTCTGTGACTATGTCCGAATTCTGACTTAGTATCTCGGAATTAGCTAACTCTGAGATACTAAGTCGGAATTCTGACTTAACATCTCGGAATTAGCTGATTCTGAGATACTATGCCGGAATTCTGACTTAGAATCTCGGAAAAAGCTAATTCTGAGATACCAAGTCGGAATTAGCTAATTCCGAAATACTAAGTCAGAATTCTGACAACATCGCGGAATTAGCTAATTCTGAGTTCTGTGACTATGTCCGAATTCTGACTTAGTATCTCGGAATTAGCTAACTCTGAGATACTAAGTCGGAATTCTGACTTAACATCTCGGAATTAGCTGATTCTGAGATACTATGCCGGAATTCTGACTTAGAATCTCGGAAAAAGCTAATTCTGAGATACCAAGTCGGAATTAGCTAATTCCGAAATACTAAGTCAGAATTCTGACAACATCGCGGAATTAGCTAATTCTGAGTTCTGTGACTATGTCCGAATTCTGACTTAGTATCTCGGAATTAGCTAACTATGAGATACTAAGTCGGAATTCTGACTTAACATCTCGGAATTAGCTGATTCTGAGATACTATGCCGGAATTCTGACTTAGAATCTCGGAAAAAGCTAATTCTGAGATACCAAGTCGGAATTAGCTAATTCCGAAATACTAAGTCAGAATTCTGACAACATCGCGGAATTAGCTAATTCTGAGTTCTGTGACTATGTCCGAATTCTGACTTAGTATCTCGGAATTAGCTAACTCTGAGATACTAAGTCGGAATTCTGACTTAACATCTCGGAATTAGCTGATTCTGAGATACTATGCCGGAATTCTGACTTAGAATCTCGGAAAAAGCTAATTCTGAGATACCAAGTCGGAATTAGCTAATTCCGAAATACTAAGTCAGAATTCTGACAACATCGCGGAATTAGCTTATTCTGAGTTCTGTGACTATGTCCGAATTCTGACTTAGTATCTCGGAATTAGCTAACTCTGAGATACTAAGTCGGAATTCTGACTTAACATCTCGGAATTAGCTGATTCTGAGATACTATGCCGGAATTCTGACTTAGAATCTCGGAAAAAGCTAATTCTGAGATACCAAGTCGGAATTAGCTAATTCCGAAATACTAAGTCAGAATTCTGACAACATCGCGGAATTAGCTAATTCTGAGTTCTGTGACTATGTCCGAATTCTGACTTAGTATCTCGGAATTAGCTAACTCTGAGATACTAAGTCGGAATTCTGACTTAACATCTCGGAATTAGCTGATTCTGAGATACTATGCCGGAATTCTGACTTAGAATCTCGGAAAAAGCTAATTCTGAGATACCAAGTCGGAATTAGCTAATTCCGAAATACTAAGTCAGAATTCTGACAACATCGCGGAATTAGCTAATTCTGAGTTCTGTGACTATGTCCGAATTCTGACTTAGTATCTCGGAATTAGCTAACTCTGAGATACTAAGTCGGAATTCTGACTTAACATCTCGGAATTAGCTGATTCTGAGATACTATGCCGGAATTCTGACTTAGAATCTCGGAAAAAGCTAATTCTGAGATACCAAGTCGGAATTAGCTAATTCCGAAATACTAAGTCAGAATTCTGACAACATCGCGGAATTAGCTAATTCTGAGTTCTGTGACTATGTCCGAATTCTGACTTAGTATCTCGGAATTAGCTAACTCTGAGATACTAAGTCGGAATTCTGACTAATATCTCAGATTTTGCAAAAATATTTTTTTTATCAGTAGGTGGCCCTTCTACGCCATACTTTCTACACGATCAAAAATTTCAATTTAATAAAATGGAATGCAACGAATTAATTAAGTTATGTCAAAATTGAAAAACTATACGATGACAGTCAAGGCTAACTTTATTATAGCTACGACAGTGTGAGAATATTCATTCTTCTCTTACAAAGGAGTTATAGAATATTTCTTCAATCTCAAGAGAGAGAATGTTCGTTATCAAATTTGATTTCAGAATTAGCAAATTCGGCGATGATCGTGGAGAAAGAATTTATCTGGGTATAACGATTCAATGAGAACGTAAAAAATAGATGCTAAATATTGAAAGAGCATCACAATTTCTCCTCGAATAGTTTGAAGAAGGGGTATCGAATTGTTGCTCGACGTCTCCACACAGAGATTATAATACACCGTATTATAAGTACCTACTACATAATCAAGAGAGACGCAATGCCGTTCTCCCCTCCTGTCATTCCAGTTGACTCTGTATAGTGACGTCGAACGACAATTCGATACCCCTTCTTCGAGCTATTCGAGAAGAAATTGTAATGCTCTCTCAATATTTAGCACGCGATTCTTTACGCTCTCATTGTGTCGTATTACCCAAGATGAATTCTTTCCGATACTGTATACGTTTACATGTTGTTTTCCAATGCAGAGTTCAAAATAGTTTTTTATGTAAATTTGATGTTTAAATGTAATCATCCACAATTTAACACTTCAGAGCCCTGACGATGGCGAAATATATTTACAAACGTTGACTTTTTGAAAAATACTGGTTTTTCCCAATGACTACATTATCACTATGAACATCGAAGAGGAGGTCGGAATCTCAACACCATGTATAATTTTGATAAATTCCTTGTTCCAGGAGCCAATCCGACTTTGCGTGATAACGGTCGAGGCTTCAGAGCCGACCAGTGGGCCCGATTCTGCGGGAGGTACGTGTGCGCTGACGTGATAGAGAAGCACGCGAGGCAGAGGCTGCTCGAACGGTCCACTTCCTACGGGAACTGGGGCGGAGACAACGACATCGGAGCACGAGTCCTGATGGGGAAGCTCATCCCGGTGCCGACAATTCCGCAACAGCAGTCGCACGGTAAGTCGTTTTATAGGAATAGTTCCTAGTTTTTTTAATTACTCTACAGGGCTGCTACGATATTTTTATTTCCATTTTCACTCCAGATATAAATACAGAACACATCCAAAGGATCCTGCACACTTCTTGTGCAAAAAGTCTAAATAAAAAATTATAAACATATTTTTCCCGCCAATTTTTTGTTGTACCATTTTTCCCGCCAATTTTTTTTTTAATTCTTTTGGACCTCTTAGTAACACGAAGAATTTTGGGATAGAAAGAGATTTTTGAAAATTGACCTTGATTTTGACCTTGACATATTTTTCCTGCCAATTTTTTATTTTTTTGACATCTCCATTATTTGAAAAAAAACTGTGCAAATATTTTTCCCGCTAATTTTTTTTAATTTTTTTTTCATCATGAAAATATTTTTCGCGCCATTTTTTTATTTATTTTTATTTTTTTACCTTCCAGTGTCACGAAAAATTTTGAATGAAACGAGATTTTTGAAAATTGACTTTGACTCTGACTTGACTTTGACCTTGACCTTTTGTTCTCACCAAAATATTTCATTCATTTTTCATTCTTAGAAACAAAAATAGTGAAATATTTTTCCCGCCAATTTTTTTTTTATTGTTTTAAAAATATTGTGAAAATAATTTCTCCAACAAATTTTTTTTAATTTTTTTCCCAATTGAAAACAAAATTGTTAAAATATTTTAACCGCCATTTTTTTTTCATCGTTTAAAAAATTGTAAAAATATTTTTCCCGCCAAAACTTTTTACATTTGAAAAAAAAGTTGTGAAAAAATATTTTTTTCTCCGGTTGATAAAAAATTGTGGAAGTATTTTTACCGCCAAAATTTCTTTTTAATTTTTTCAATTGAAATAATATATGTGAAAATATTTGTCTCTATATTTTTTTTAGTTATTACGAACCTTTCAGTGACTCGACAAATTTTGGTATCGAACGAGATTGTGAAAATTGACCTTGACTTGACTTGACCTTGACTTTGACCTTTTTTTTCATCAAATATTTATTTATTTTTTTTTTTTATTGTAACAAAATTGTGAAAATATTTGTTGCCGACGACAATAGCCTACGATAATCGCCTACGACAATCGCCGGCGACAATCGCCAGCCACAATCACTGGCGACATTTACCGACGACATTCGCCGACGGCCATCGCCGACGACGTATGTTGACATTATTTGCCAAAGAAAATATTTTTCCCTCCAATTTTTTTTTTATTTTTCTGAATGTTTGAAAAAAAATTGTGAAAATAATTTTCCCGCCAAAATTTCTTTCATTTTGTTTTCATTTGAAAATAAAGTTGTGAAAATACTTTTTTAAATTTTTTTCTATTAAGAAAATAATATGTGAAAATCTTTGTCCCTCTATTTTTTTAGTTATTTTTGACCTTTCAGTGACCCGAAAAATTTTGGTATCGATCGAGATTTCGAAAATTGACTTTGACTATGACCGCGACTTGACCTTGACTTTGTTTTTTTTTTCATCGAATATTTATTTATTTTTTGTTCGTAATTAAAAAATGTGAAAATATTTTTCCCGACTAAATTTTTTTTCAATTTTTTTTTAATGGAATCAAAATTGCAAAAAATTTTGTCGCTGACGACAATCGCCGTCGATAATCACCTACGACAATCGCCGGCGATAATCGCTGACGACATTCGCCGGCGACAATCGCCTGTGACAATCGCCGGCGACAATCGCTGTCGACATTTACCGTTGACATTCGTCGACGACGTTTGTTGACGTTATTTGCCCAAGAAAATATTTTTCTCGCCAATTTCTTTAAAAAAAATTCCAGTTTGAAAAAAAATTGTGAAAATAATTTTCCCGCCAAAATTTTTTTCATTTTGTTTTCATTTGAAAAAAAAGTTGTGAAAATATTATTTTTTTATTTTTGCAACTGAGAAAATAAAATGTCAAAATATTTGTCCCTCCATTTTTTTAGTTTTTTTAGACCTTTCAGTGACTCGAAAAATTTTGATATCGAACGAGATTTCTAAAATTGACCTTCTATGACCTTAACTTGACCTTTTTTTTATCAAATATTTATTTATTTTTTGTTCGAAATAAAAAATTGTGAAAGTATTTTTCCCGCCATTTTTATTTTATTTTTTCCATTGAACAAAATTGTGAAAATATTTTTTGCCGTCGACAATCGCCGGCGACAACCGCCGGCGACAATCGCCAGTGACAATCGCTGGCAACATTCGCCGACGATGTTTGCTGACATTATTTGCCAAAGAAAATATTTTTCCGGACAAATTTTTTATTTCTCTTATACTGTTTGAAAAAAAATTGTGAAAATATATTTGCCGACGACAATCGCGCCGACATTCACCGACGACATTCGCCGACGGCAATCGCCGACGACGTTTGCTGACATTATTTGCCAAAGAATATATTTTTCCCGCCAAATTTTTGTTTTTTTTTTAATTGATATTTTTTTCAGATTGTTTTATTTGAAAAAAAAAGTGATTTTTTTTTCTTCAATTGAGAAAATAAAATGTAAAAATTTTTTTTAGATATTTTGGACCTTTAAGTGACTCGAAAAATTTTGGTATCGAACGAGATTGTGAAAATTGACCTGGACTTGACTTGGCCTTGAATTTGACCTTTTTTTTCATCAAAACTGTATGTATTTTTTGTGCAAATATTTTTTCCACCAAAATAATTTTTCTCATTTTTTTCCCGTATTTTTTTTATTTTTTTCAACTGCGAAAAACAAATTGGAAATATTTTTACAGCAAATTTTTTTTTTCAATTTTTTTGACCAGCCGATGACAAAAAATTTTAGGAACGAATGAGATTTTTGAAAATGACCTCGACTTTGACTTGAATCGACCTTGTCAAGTCAAAAAAACTGTAAAAATACTTTTCTCGCAAACATTTGTATTATTTCTTTTCTATAAATTGGGAAAATATTTTTCCCGACAAAATTTTTTTTTTGGTTGAAAAAAAAAATGTGAAAGACCTCCTGAGAGAAAATACAATGGAGTATTTTACTGCCTAGGATACGTAGACGACCTCGCAATCTTCATAAAGTAACGTTATGTCATCTTGGTGTACTGCATCAAAATGATAACTAGAGTTGAGTTAAAAGTGGTCTATGAATAGATGCCATTTACTCCCTAGTTATTTCAAGTAAAGCCGTAGACACAATATGTAATAAGTTTTAAATTTTGGTATTTTGGATATCAATTTTACAAATAAAACTAGATGCAAAACAGAATTGAAGAAATGCTTGAATTTTACCAACAAGATTGTTTATGAGGCGTGATCAGAATAATAATGGCAATGATAGTTTCATCTTGAAAAATATCCAAAATCATGAAAATTAAAACTAAAAACATAAATCTTCCATATTGTTTCAGCTTTAAGACAACAGTTATGCTGATCGAGTTCCCAGAACAGAATCACCGATTCACGAAATTGCAATAAATTTGCGGATAACAACGACACATTTCGTATTAGCAATATTCTTTGAACATACAAGATTTTTTCGTGTACCTGGGAATGTAAAAACTTCACAAACTTTATCCACAACCGCCAACCGATCCAAACAAACAAACAAAGTCATGAAAATACCACCAATTTCATCCTACTATCCTGATGTTGGAAAAAACACAGAAAAAGGCCAAAGCCGCAGCTTTCGTGACTCTCCAAATTAATATAAAGAGAGCACTTCTAATTATTGCTCCACTTTTCTTCGAACACTTTTATTTGTTTCGACACGGAATGCCGTACTCGCGTCGGATTCGAACGAATGGAGCGAAAATTCCATGAAGAAGTTTTAATGTACTTCTAGAAAGGTCAAATTATTCTTTATTATATACACAAAAACCGTGGGATGAAAAATTGTTTATTTTCTCAGAGACTATGTGAACTCAAACCTTGGAGAGACCATAAATTCGAACTCAAGTTTTTGTTTGATACAACAGCCCATGAACTACAAGCCCATCGTGATTTTTGAAGGGATCAAAGTGACCCAGCATAAATCAGATTCACAACGATACTCGTATTTTAAAATGAGTATCTCGCACTACGGGTTCTAGCAAGAGTTTCAACTGCCGACATCTAACCACCGGTATAAGAAGGAATGAGATTTGACAGTAGAGTTTCAAACAGTAAATAGCCAAACCTTCTACACTCTGAAAATAAAAATATATAAAGAGTCCATATCTCCGATTTTCCATATCTCAAATATGGTACTAACTAGATACATGGATAATTTTATCATCACTCACAGCTAATGTTGAAAACACTTAAATTATTAATAAATACAGACGTCGGGGATCTGCCAAATTATATACAGTTTGGGTGTAATGATGAAAAAGAGGAAACTTCTGAAAGAATAGATATTTTGTTGAAAGTATTGATGAAATAGTGGAAAATGTTGACACTACAAAAGAATGAAAACTGCAATTTATATTCCATCTTCTCTGAATTCAAGCCGCTGAAATTAGTAGATATTTGATACAACATCGAATAAGCTCATCATGAATTTGCTCAGATGCCTTGTGGTACCCGATCAAATAGTGAGATGCATTGAACAGCTGATGCCGCTCTGGAGGACTCGCTTCACCATTTCATTTTCAGAAGGGGCGTGTTTCAGGGAGACTCCGTCAGCCCTCTTCTCTTCTGCATCTCATTATTGCCATTATCCGTTGCACTTCGGAAAACCTGTGGATACAGCTGCGGCACCCCCAGCAACCAGAGGAATAACCCATCGTTTTACATGGATGATCTCAAATTTCCTCCGGAGATCTTCATCAGTTCTTAAGGGTGGTTTGGGATCGACAAATGTGCCACGATTCATCTCAAAAGAGGACGATGCGAGGAATACGGAGGACGTTCAGCTCGTAGACGAAAGCATCGTATATCATCTGGATGCTGGAGAGACGTATACCTACCTATGGGTATGCCACACCCAAGAGGTAACTACTGTCCAAAACTCTCTCCGCGGCAAGTATCACCATAAACTCCGACAGATCTGGTCATCAGAACTGTCGGGGAAGAACAAAGTTGCTGCAACTAATATGCTTGCCGTTCCGATTCTACTTTACTCCTTTGGAGTAATAAAGTGGACTCAGGAAGAGCTGCGACAACTCGACGTTAAAACTCGCAAAATGATGCATCTTCATAAGAGCTTGCATCCTAAATCATATGTTCCACGGTTATACTTCCCCAGACAACGGGGAGGCCGTGGACTTTCAAGTTAAGAGAGTCCACATAACGGAATGGTACTGGATGGAGCCTGTAAAGTCATCAGGAGTTCAGATCCCCTTCTCTGCTTGGTATGCGATCATGAAAAAGGAGGAATTGGAGGGGGCATTTCTCCACAAGTCAGCAACCCGTGCAGCCGATGAACTCGGTCTCGTATTCGACTCTGAACAGACGAACCCAAGCTCTGTCTCCGAGTTGGAACCCGTTCAGCAAAAAGCCATGTCAAAGCTGCGGAGAGTGAGAAGCTCCTACAGCTACATACGGATTAGCCAATGCATGGGGTCTTCTCCAAGAACATTGAAGACCGTGGCTTATCCAGGAACCTGACATTTTCTTTTCTCAGGTCAAGTGGGCTGAAATGAAATCGGAAACCAAGGGATTCACAATGGCCAAGATGGTGTCTTCAACACCCTCGTCTGCCGTAGTCGCGTGATGAATTTAAAGGTCCCTGACACTAGATGCAGAGCGTGTCGTGGGGCAGCTGTGACCATAATGTATTTACTGTCAGCTTGTCCAGCTCATGCGGTCCCAGCCTTTTTCCGCAGTCATAACGCGGCGCTACGATTGTTTTACTACCACCTACGACACTCGTACGATATTGAGGAGACACCGGTGTTGCTTTATGCTAGAGGTATTGAGTCTGTTGTGGAGAATGAGAAGTGCCGAATCTATTGGAACTACTCATTCCTCACCCTCAGACAAATACAAGCCAATAAGCCTGATGTAGTCCTCCTCGGCCATCAAAGTGGGATGATTTTCGTCATAGAGTTTTCTGCTTTTCAAACAAGCACCAGACTTCGGGATTGGCATCTAGACAAATTACGTTGCCTATCTGCTCCTATAAAGTAGAGGAAAATTTTCCCATTACCAGAAGTTGAACCTGGCCAAATGCAAGCTACAAAGCACCCTAAAGGAGGGGTTGGAAAAAACCTTGAATCTAATGAAGGAATTAGAAGGTGTTTTTTTAAGAAAAAAGGCCTTCTTAAGTAAAACTGTTGACTTCAACCATATTCATATTCAATGAAATATGTAATGCCTTTGCTGGCGCTTTTAATAAATGGATAATATACAGGGTGTTCCATTTGAAATAAAGAAGATCCTGCACATTTTCAGCTGTTTTTTGCACCCTGTTTATCACTAACCTAAAATATTTGACCAATGATGAATTTTAATAGGACTTGGAAAACTTCATAATTTCAAATATTATATGTGACGAATTTTGGAAGAAAAGCTGTTATGCTGAAAATCTCGAAAATATTCAATATCTTCGCTTATCGTTCCGCTGATGGAATCATCATCTATCTATTGCCATAACTGAATCATTGAATTTTGCCAGTAACGTATCGAATAGGTACTTCTCTTTTCACAAGTTGACATTTCAGATACTCATCTTCTATTTTTATAAGCTTTTGAGATTTAAGTATCTTTTTTGACCTAGTCAAATAAAATGTAGCAAGAAACAGACAGATTTCATTTGTTATATCTTCGAGAGGTAGTTGCAGTACATTGATTGGTTGACGAACTAAAATGACAGGTGAGAGAAATATTCGTGTGATGCAAGTATACAGAATGAATATAAAAGGGCCGAGAATTGAGCCTTGTGTATCAACATTACTTGTGGAACACCTACCTCAATCAAAAGTAGGCTTGGAATATTCCAATACTTATTCAGTATTAGAGCGTTTCAATCAACAAATGGTTGTCAAGAAAAATCGGAGTAGACAAAAATTGAGCTGAGCTTCGGTCAATCCAGAAAATGATCTAGTTGAAACCCACGGAAATATCTAAGTGAATCGACCGATACTTATCTCGCGTATTCGCTATAGAATGGAAGGCACATTAATGAATAATAAAAAAGCCATTTTCATTATTCTTCCAACGTTTGAAAAGAGATTCGGAACGAAAAAGATACTTTCAACATTTAATGGTGGGTGATTAAAAATTTTACATCCATTATTAATTATTGAATTTTTGATGAGACAGTTTTCGAGAGAAAACGGCCTAAGGTCGGCAAAATGTGCTGAATTTAAAAACTGGATGAACAGACTGTTCGTTATCTTGAAACTTCTTGTCATTTATCAGACATTTGCCTCTTGCGTACTATACAGGGTGACGCCTAGACACATATCTTATGAGGAACGAAGTTTTTGAAACATTATGAAAACAGAAAATTGTGAGATCAGTAAATTTATTTCGATGAATATATACAATGATCAATTGATATATGAGTGGTGGTAATACAGGGAATAGTTATAATGACATATGTAAATATTGAAAAAAATATTTGGAAATGAAAAAATATCGTTCAAAATATTATGTATTATTTGAAAATAATATTCGTACTGACTACAAACAGACTAAATTAATAAATTAATGAATAGAATACAGGCTAATCTAAAAACACCCTAGTTACTTCAGCAATAAATCCAGCAATTTTTTTATTAGAGGTCCTACTGCTTTCATTTTTTGTCAGATTGGTTATGATTGAGAAAAATGGGGAATTCCATCGACAGAAAAAAAATTACCGAGCGTTGGGGGAAAGTTGTGCTCAGCAATTTTTTATTCAGGAGTCCTGCTTTTACCATATTACGTCAGAGCGTTAACGATTGAGAATAATGAAAGATTTTGTTCACAGAAAGAGTTGGACTCAGTAATTTTTTATTCAGAGGTCCTGCTTAATAACTTTCCGTCAAAGCGTTTATAATTGGGAATGATGAAACATTCTGTTGACAGAAAGAAACTAACGGGCGTTGGGGGAGAGTTGGGCTCAGCAATTTTTTATTCCGGAGTCCTGCTTCCACCGTATTCTGTCAGAGCATTCACGATTGAGGATAATGGAGAATTCCGTCGACAGAAAAAATTACCAAGCGTTGGGGAGAGTTGGCTTCGGAATCTTTTTTATTGAAAGTTCTGCCGCTTCCATATTGTTTTAGAGCGTTAATGATTGAAACTAAGGATTCCATTGACAAAAATACTACCGAGCGTTGGACTCAGCAATTTTTCATACAGAGCTCCTGCTGTCGTCATATTTCGTTGAAGCGTTCATGATTGAGAATAATGAAATCTTCTATTGACAAAAAAGTGTTGGGGCTCAGCAAATTTTTTATTAAAAGTCTTTTCACCACCACTTCTTGAAGTCTTGAACTAAAATATAAAATGTAGAGGTATATCCCTGCATACCATTCCTACACGTGGATAGTTTTAATTGTGGTGCCTTTTTAATAGAACTCTTCTGACAGAACCCTTCTCTCGGAATGATTATAGGTTGAAGATTGCACATGATCTGATAAAATATTCAAATGATGACCAACATGTGTCCTTTATGTGGGCGGTGAACAGATGTTTTGGACATAACTGTTGATTGTATTCTTTGTGATAGGTGTGATAGGTGTTATCACCAAGAGTGTATCACCATGCTGAAGCAAAAAAATGTTTATTCGTATAGGACATTATATCTGTGTGATATGGTGATATTTTAACGACTTATTGACTTGTACTACCTACTTCTGAAGCATCAAATATGCCTGATACAAGTTACTCTTGAAATTACTTTGTGGAATTGTAGAATTATGTTTTAACCATTTATTTAGGTAGTAACGATAGAATGATTTTTCTTTTTTTTGTATATATATATTATTAAATAATTTATGCGTTTCTTTGAAATTAATTATTCATACAAGCGAATATATCTTGACGATCCATGGATCAAATCTAACGATGACATTGTTAATTATTCTTCTTTAATAGCAAAATCATTTCGAAGGTTTCATTCAATATTTTCCTTCAAGAACGTTCTGATAGGATGGTGGTGGCAGGATCTCTAACAAAAATGTTTCTGAGCCCAACTCTCCCACAAAGCTCGTATTTTTTTCTATCGATGAAATCTTTTACAATTCTCAATCATGATCGCTCTGACAGAATATAGAAGCGACAGGACCTCTAATAAAATAATTGCTGGAATCATTCCTGAAGTAACTAGGGTTCTGAGAACTGACTCAAATATTTTATTAGATCATATATACAGTGCGGATTTTAATATCCTCCCCCCCCCCTCCAGTCCTGTTAACTTTCACCGATACTACTTTTCATCACATCATCTCACTTTACATTCAGAAAGATTTGAAAAATGTTCAATACAAAATGTACAATCATTCTTTTCTCATCCATTCCAGGTCTGAAATCGAGGCTCAGAAAAGTTTTCCGCACCTCTTCCGGCCCCCAGGCGGACTCCATCTCCAGCGCCAGGCTCGTCACCCAACTCACCTCTGCGGCGCTGTGCGCGAGCTCCCCAGTGCTTCCATCCGGCCCCAACATGTCTCCCGTCGTCAAATCGCTTATCAGGCCTCTGACTGTACCGCGTCTACAGATCACGCTAGTCAACAACAACGGGGACTTTTCCAACAATAACCTCACCAACAACGGGAAGGCCCCCGCTGTTTCACCAGTTGCTCAAAAGATGGCGGAGGATCCGCCTCCGCCAGTCATCAAGCCCGCCAGGACCAAGAAGAAAAAGTAGCACGAGTGCCACCTCTGCAAGTGGTACTTAGATGAATAATATTTTGAGAGACTGTTTTGTATAATTATAGGGAATATTTAGGTGGTTTATATATGTACATGGCTTTTGGATTTTTTTTAGTTCTGCTGGGAAGTTACCAGAAACTATTTGGTCTCTGGTAGTCAATTGTTGATTTAGGAAATTAAAATTAAATATAATAATTTATTCAAAGTTCAACAAGTTTCATGGCATTTCATCTTGAAACTAGATAACAAAAACTCGTTTTCTGGGTAGGAGAGGGAGCCGGAAGGCAGATGTTGTCAAGAGTGACCCCTCACGGTCCCATGGCCAGATAGGTCGCTCCCGCTGGTGTAGCGGGTATGCCTCATCATCAGATATGTCTGTAGAGAATTGTGGTAGTTCCTGCCTTCTTGTCGACTGTTACACGAATTCTGAATTGGCACGCTCTTATAATCTTTCCCAACACATCCAACTTACTTCAGAAAGACTATTACTATCTTGGGAGTTTTGGATGTTGATGGTGGGCGCGGGTTGTAGCAGATAGTAGCCTGGAAAAATTTTACCGAAAAAATAGATTCCATTCTTGTGCGTTATGTAGGTAGTTTATGAACGTGTCAAAAACAGTTTTATACAATTGAAGGAGAGAGCAGAGAAAAGAATTAGACATTGAAGAATTTGGATCTGAATGCCTTACGTCGGCTTTTGCATTTCGATGCGTTGGCAGTGCAGTGTGCTGTATCTGTGACACCGTCGACTCGCCAATTGGAAGATAAGCTGAATCTAGTCCTTCAGTCTCCAACACAGCATGTGTACGAACGATGGATGATTAATGGACATTGAATATGGATGTCCAGAATGATTCTAGTTCATATTCAATGGACGTACAATTAAAGCCCAGAAAACGTCCAATGGATGAACATTGTGCGTTCATGCTGTGTCCATATTTGGACGTCCAGATCATATACAATTATCAACTACTGTTGATATTTCCTGGACGTCCAAAGTACATCCATTGTATGCCCAAAATAAATCCAGAGAATGGAGATTATACTAGATGTCTTCGGAAACATATTGTAAAGGTAGAAATAATACAAGTTCTTGTACAAGATATTTCGGATTTATTAACAAAATTTAATAGAACATATAAACAAACTGAAATGTATCAACCAATAATAAATGTGAAATTGTTATGCAGGCTGTGTGCACGTACCAATTTACTTTGAGGGAATATTTTTGTGTTTCGTGGAGAAATATATTTATAAAATTCATCATCAGTACTTACCTGTAAGTAAGTAAAGTTTGAAAATAGTTTAGATTGCAAAGTTGTAAAATTGGAAATATTTTTTTTGCAAGAAGTGATTATTGAAGATAATTTAAAATGTTGAACAACTGGAAGCTTTATCGTCAGGTGAACAAGAGTTGAAGCTATAAAAACATCGTATGTCCAAAGGGCGATTAGTTAAAACATTTTTAAAAAATAATTGTGAATAAAAACCTGGATGAAACATTTCTGCTGAACCATGTCTATTTGAAAGAAGTCTTGTGAAATGAAATGAAATTGAACTTTAACAATGTGTGACAGGTTGACAATGACAACAGAAATTTGTGACATGGAATCGAAAACACTATATTTGTGATCTGTGACTTAAAATTAAATAATGACAGAATCAATACATGATTTTTGAGGCAATCGGGCCAAAATTCTAATTAGATTGATAAGGAATCGGATACTACAAAAATATTATTTGTTCGAAAATTAATTAGTGTTGTTAAACAGTCTTTATCCAATATAATAATAATACATTCCAAGAGCAATGACAGTTGGATATACCAAACGAGGAATTTTCAATTGGGTTTTATCCCATTCTGGTACCTACTTCAGAAAAGTGTGGTTATAGAAGTCTGAATAAATCATTGACACCGTTATGAGTAATATTATGTTTGAATGCCAACTTTGTCCATTTGCTTTCGTGTTCATTCAATACTCATACCATGTTTGGATGGATTTGCACATGTTTAAAAACAAATAATTAACAAAAACTATTTTACTATTCTAATTGAAATTAACGTACCCAAGACAAAAATAAAAACAAGAAAATGGAGTTAAAAATATCAAAGGAACTGTTAATCATGATTTCAATTTCTCTGCGAATAGAATTCAATTCTGAATGAAGATTCATCCACAACCTACGGATTTCTCACGGCTTCCATCTCATATCTTATTCTATCTTTCATTTCTTGGATAATTTGTATCGAATTCAGTTGGGCTTTATTCTTCAAGCATCGTTGTGAGAAATAGTCCAATGGGGTCAAATTTGTAAACCTTGCTGGTTATTTAATAGCTCCCTCTCTTCCAGGACCTTGTAAATAATAGTGTGAAACGCTATGCTGATACCAAAGTGATTTATTCTTTTTATGGGTATTGCATCTTGAGACCAAAGTGTTTTTGGTGACTTCTCCTATTCGCAAACTACTACGCGATCTCTCACAGCCAACAATTTCATAAATACTTATAGAAAAGGTAGAATAAGAGTTTTATTATGACATGTTTTAACAAGATGTTTGCTGGTTGTATTCTATACACATTCATTGGTTATTTTTCTATATATGAATTTTTGGTCCGATATGAATAATTACTAGGTGTTTTGGAATTGTAAAGTTCTCTGATAGATCAGTATGAAATATAATAATGAGAATCTAGATTCCACTGAAAGCAACAAACGAAAGTTTCTCCCAATATTGATATTTCTGAATTACTTTTGAATTTTATACTTCTTTTGATCGAGAGTTTAGGATTTTGAAGCAGTAATGATTTTATTACGACCTTCAATTGATTATAATTCTTGAATTCTTGAACAAAAAATTTCAGAAATCATATCAAATTAATATAAAATCGGTACAGGAAGAAATGCTTAGGGTAAACTCAATTCGACTATTATTCAGATTATCAATGCTCATATGTGCTCACATCAAATCCTCTAACTACAAGTGTTATATTGAGTCTCTATGTGAGGAGTTTGCTATTTTGAAACGTATATGTTGTAATTCAACCATATGAATTTCAAAAACTATGGACCACTGTTTTGAGATACACCCCTGTGCTAATGCAGAGTTCGTTGCCGTTGAAAAGTTATTTTCCATGAACTCAAAGTTTAGAGTAGTGTGATGTGAAGTAAAATATGTTTCTTGCCATCTAGTTGTTCCTAAACATTACATCACTAATAATGGCCTTGGACTGTATTTTTTTTGATACCTATATTGAAAACGTTTTATATTCTGTATATCAAATGTATTTCATTGATTACAGATCTGACATCGTTCAATCTTACTTCTACTTGAAATTATTATGTGATACTTTTTTGTCCCTAAGTGAACTATTGATTTTCACAACGAATATTGTATGAGGTCGTACATGAAACAAAGGTCCTCGAGAGCATTTTAACAAATTCATATATATATACATAAATAATAACGCCCATAGCAATTGGCACAGCGTCATTATTATACATCCTGATATGTACACTAGACTTTCTGAGGTCTTTCACATAAACAAACGAGCCGTCATCATCAGAAAATCTTCAGACTCAAGAAAGGAAAGAAAAATTGTAATCAATTGGAATTTTAGCGGAACTGTATATTTTATTATAACAGCAGGACTTTCTGGACATAACTTTCTCTTTCTATGCTAAAGATTTTTTGGTTTTTGAACGTTTTGTTATCCAAATAAATCTTCAGATATATATCCTCAAGACAAGTTGATTTTCAAACGCCATGCCTTTTCAAGTTATTCATGTTACCACAACCATCTACAAATAAAGTAGACGTGACCAGTGTATATATATATATATATATATATATATATATATATATATATATATATATATATATATATATATATATATATATATATATGGATGTGAAGAGTAAGATTCTGCTTAAGATACTGAAAGTCGACGTAAAGTTATCATCTTTCTGCTCTGGACAGAATACCACTGCTGATTTAACATAATAGTACTTGCAAAATACCCTAACAAGATTATCCTTCATTAAAATATCTTATAGATCATAATAATAGTATCACATTATCGAAAAGAATCTGATATCGTTTGTTGTCAAAAATGTTGAATGTAGAAGTAGAAAAAAAATATGGAGGGAAATTATCCTCCCCCCCTCCAAATGAACTCCAGATTCACTCGCAATCCGCACTATATACGTGAAATTTCATGCAAATTCTAGAAAAATATGATTTGATTTCAATACAGCATCCTGTATTATAAAAAAACGCTCAGAAGAATATATGTTCTACAAATTTCTAGATATTTTCAACAGAGTAAATTGTACAGAGTGTTTCCTAACTACGGTTCCTAACTGCAGGGGGTGATTCTTTAGTTAATTTTAAGAAGAAAAGTTTTTATGAATATATGCCTGGAGTTGCTTTGTTTCTGAGATACATGGCGTTGAAATAAAAAAAAATGGTAATTATAAAATATCATATCGAGCCACACTGTATATAGTGTGTGAAAAATTGATGTATGTGCATTGCGTCTGCATTACATTGTATTTATATTTGTATGCGTGAATTTTAATAAACCTATTTCAATGCATCATGATTTCACGAAAAGTAAATTCCAACGTTAATAAAAATATCTGAACTATGACGGGAAGTACCGAAAAAGACGAAAAGCTTTTAAACTGTAAAATAATGATAAAATCGCTACCTCATAAACATTCACATGACTGTACCCAAATAAGGAAGCCTGTATTGGACGACTATTATTGTTATTTTTGCCGCACATTTAAACGATGTCAAAATCCCAAACTATGACAAAATAACCGAAAAATTACTAACTACCCGATCAAGTCAATTATATAAACCTTAATTTATCTACAAGCTTTTGTATAGCTTGCTCCATGATAATATAAATGCTAAGCCCTCTTATTATTATTTGTTACCTATTACTTATACTACTATATTTAGTAATTACTTTGTTATTACCTTACTTATTATCTATAAAAATGAATCTATAGGTATGTCACATACAATCAGCAAAATTGACTGTTTCTGTGATTTTTTTTTCTCTGCTTTATTCAAAAATTATACATATATTTTTCTTGTAAATTTTCTTGAATAAACTTTATTAATATTATTATATCCCAGAACCGATTTGGTTGAAATTTGTTACATTCATATGAACTAATAAGGCACTCATTTAGGCCTAACAAGATTGAAATTATTAGAGCCAGTGGCGTCTCAGTGGGCACCACAGCCAACAATATTGTGAAAAAAAGTTCACCACTGACTTATGTTCATAGGAACTTTTCTTCTCAAAAAGACCCAACAAATCGCCCCTCGCAACTAGAAACCACCCTGTATAAGTGAAAATTACTAGTGAGCACTGCAATTTATGTAGAAACTGTTCCTAGTAACTCGCCAAAAAAAAGGTTGAAAAAGTGCTCTGGAGGTAATGTTCAACCGAATTCAGAATTCTCATGCAGAAATTACGGAAGTTATGGGGGTGGTCATGAGATGTGAGACTGTGTATACGTTGCCTACAAGTATCTACGGTGTGATGTATTCAAGTTTCATGCCAGAGTTTTTAGTGAAATGAAGATTATTGAACAGACTTAGTACCCTAAAAAGACTGGAGGAATGGCATTTCTATACTAATGAACAGTGAATGTATAGTATACTAAATAATGATGTGTTCGGAAAAACACCCCAAAGGTATGGGAGAAAACTTTCAATAAGAAAAACTGAATCGTTAACATAGTACACAGGGGTAGCTACCAAGGACAAAATGTTCTTTTTTTACCAAATATTTGAAATAAATAATAAGATGTTTTAATTCATGTTATTTTATTTTCGATAGTTCCAAAGTTATGAAGCCAATCAACATATTGAAAAATAAATTACATTATCAGCAAATATAATTGCTGGTCACGTACAGTGAGTAATAATAATAATAACCAAAAATAATCAAATCGGACAGCAAATGAGGGCACTAGGCTTGGGCATTTTTCATCAGTCACTCTTTGGGAGGCCCCATTCGTGAATTTTTCGGTAGACCCCCTTGTCAACATTCTGGCGCTGGGGATGGGGTATAACATTACAAAATGGAGGCATTCCTTGAATTAACAGAAAGAAAACCTACCCAAAAACAAACCTTTCTATCTATATGGTTCTCGCCATCTCTCTCCGCCATTTCTAACAATACTCTTTTTCATATTACGTCAATTCATTTTCGATCCCCATATTTTGAGAACCTATGATCATCTATCCGCATCTGGTTGTTCTTACTGATAAACGCTTTGGGGAAGGAATTTCGAATTCAGGAGAGTATCTCCATCTCTTACGTTTTGCTACAATGTCCATAATATTTGTGCCTGTAAGTAATGAATTATGATCTGTTAGGGTAGTTTCAATGATAGCTGATAACATACCTTGGAACATTCTCAATTTTTTTATCTTCACAAAGGCATTCGCAATTCATACAAAATCGTGACATAACGTCCTTTCACTTGGTTTTTAAAGGAAAAATGTTTGAAAAAACTTTCATATAATAACCGTTAAACAATAGTAAAAACGAACTGCAAAAGTTGTTGCGTATCGACGATTGAAACAATACAAACGGAAAATTGAATACCAAACTGAACTTATGTTGAATGAATTGGATTAATTTAAAACACTTTTGACAGCATTATTCAATATAGAATGGTATATTGTGCACTTTCCACGGAATTTTTATACGTACTCTTCAAGAAGTTTTGCAGGATTGAAATTCGACTATTGTTTTCCCGCAACTTTGTTTCGAAAGTTAAATGAGATTATTATCGATTTTACTTTGATTATGGGCTTCTCATAAATGATAGTTTTTTTCGAACAATCTAAATTAATTATCATAAATTACTATTACTCTTAGGTTCATTCATTTATTCTCTCAATAATACTAGATTTATGATTAGCAATTTTCTATTTCAGCATTATTATTGTCCTAGTTATCTGGCGTCACAGTTTTATCTGATAGACTTTTCCGAAGTGGACACTTCAGTTCCTAAAAACAAGCGACGAGATTCTTCAGCAAAATTATGTTCAAAATACCTGTTTTTTCTTCAAGATAATCAGAAGAAAATATTACCATTAAAATTTGCAGTGGCTCCTTTCTAATCCTTTCCAGAAACGTTACAATTTCAAAGTGAGAGGAGAAAATAAATAATAGGACTTTTATTATTATTAGCATCATCTTGTATAAGAATTGAGTCAATTTGAAACTGTCTGCCAGTGTGAAAGCCACCGTTGTTCCTTCTTCGAATGTAATTTTTTCTCTGAGCTAGAGTATATTCAAAATCGAGTAGTAAAATAGAAGCACTTCGGTATTATTGGTAATATGTATAAAGAAATGTCTATTTATATGTAACTATTGGGAATCAATAAAGCAACTTATCCAAAATGGTGCTAAATGTATAGAAATAATATACTGACCACGCAAAAATTAGAAGAAGGTTATACAATTCTGAATGCAATCTGATACGAAATATTAGATGATTTCTAATTTTTGTATGGCACTATATACTAGCCTTATATTTACCGCATATATTTGTGAAATACTAAAAAATATTGAATAACTTGATGTAATAAAATTCTACCTGTATATACTGAAAGCGATTTTTTTCAATTCCCCATAGTCCACCTGGAATGAGAGTATTTTTTATTCTTCAAATGAAATCAGAACCAATTTCGATTCCAAATATTCTGTTCAAAAATCATCAAAAAACAATACTCAATACTTAAATTTCATCATATATATATTAAATTTCGAATAATTTGCAATACGTTCACAATTATCAACTCGTCTTCACTGTAATGTTCATAAAACAGAAAAAATAGCCAAGGTGCTCATTTTTCAAATCTCAATTGGTAAATCAGATCTTGTAAACATAATACAACTGAACTAAAATTTCACACACTGGTAATATAACTTATAACGTGCACTCTCAACAAATCCAAAGAACAAACAGTTATCCAGCTCACAATTCATCTTCTCTGACAGACTTTTTATTTTTTCTTCTTCTTTTATTTTTTATGTTTGACAGAATGTCGTAAGCTTGCTGGATTTCCATAAACCTTTCTTGAGCATCCCTTTGCTTATCCGGATCTTTCACTTTATCCGGATGGAACTCCCTGCTCAAAGCTCTCCAGTTGGCGGTTATTTCTCCTTGACTAGAGGTTGGGCCCACCCCTAGCACCCTGTAGGCATTCTGCTCCCCTTGAGGATCAGACAAATCCACTATCTGTTTCCATATCTCATACCTGCGGGAATATAACCTAGCTATTATTTTTATATAATGTAATCGATGAAAATATCGTCAATCAATTATTGGGAACCGTCGTAGATCACTTGAAAAATTCCTGAGAGTACACAAACACAGAGATTCTTGTTCTCGTTCGTTTTTTATCGGTAGTCTGTATTTCAGTCGATGTTCTAGAGTTATTTATATTTCACTATAAGTACCGAGTAATTCAATACACAGAAATCCAATGATGAGATTCGACAGTAAATTACCTATAGAATATTGTTTTTAACAGCTGAATGCTTGAATTATTGTTTAAAACAACTGAAATTATTCAGCCCAATTATAGGAAAGTAGGTATCATGTTTCACTCTATTTGAGGAAGACTTACCAGCCGTGATGCTGCGCATAAACGTAAGTATCGTACAGTGACTGCTTCAGATCCGTCCACCAAGGGGATGTGAAGAAATGGTGTATTGCCTCGTGTACTGGGATCTCATCTCCATTAGAATCAGTAACTTTGCCATTAAAGTAGAAGTACGAGCTCCAAAGACCACAGTATAACATTGCGCAAAGGATCAGGATAGACATTCTGCTCACGAAGGATCTGATGAACGAAAATCATGGTATTATTGGTTTACAATTCTATTCAATAGTCAGAAGATTTCGTGAGTAGGTATATTTTCCCCTATATACTATTCCCTGTCAAGAATAATGATTTATATCATTTGTTTCAACCGTAATACACAATGGTCTTACGCAGGCATGAACCACATTGTAGTATTTTGTGAATTTGCATTGTGAAAAATTATAATTCTTTAATGTTCAGGTTTTACACAAAAACTTCAGAAAACAATTTTTACAACTTTGTGAAATTTTGTTAAATACTTCTTTTTCAAATTCATGAAGTATTGAGTTGGTAGGTATTCCGCAGAATGGTTCACGTCCCATAAGTGGTGTTTCAGCCCCTTTTCAGTGTATCCCGAAATCGATAAGAGGATAATAGTGTTATTCTATTATCATTTGGTTTCTCTAGACACTCCCAAGCCATCTTGGAGTTGATTACGTAGACGTTCAGAGCATTGATAGCTGCTTGATTTTCTGACATAACGTTAATCTCTTGTCTGCGAAAACTTCTTTCTATATTAAAGTGGAGACATTTTCCGATGGCGTAGACTTCCACATGAAACCTAGACTTATGAAATATTTGGTTTCAGGCCCATATGCTCCTGTTCCAGTTCCTTCTGTTTTTCTGGATCCATCTGTGTACGATTATTTAATGACACTTCTTTTGAGTCTGGGATGATGTCCTTGTCCCATTCATTCACTTTTGTTACCCAACTTTGTGTATAATTTTTTCACAAAGCCTAACTTTTTTGAATGAGAGAAATTTTTAAATATGTAACGAATATATTCATTCGATTTATATATTTAACCAACTTCCGCAAATTCTGATTTGCGGAGTCATATCCACTTCCCAGAGTAGTCAATTCGCATGTAAAAAAAAAACATCGGGAATCGGAATCACGATTGCTGTTGCATGATTATCACCAGGACATAGGACACCGGAGAGGGAAAGCGAAGTTGATTCCTTTATGACATCAGACGGTACTTTATCTAGAAAATTCCCCAGGTGAGCATTTATATTCTATCAGACCTTTCTTGGTCATGTTATTGTAACAGTGAGCACGATATATGTTTCTAGTGTACCCTGTATTATAAAACGGTCTTTAGAATTTGAGAGAAACATAATATGTGTATCTAGAACCGGTGAACAAAATTGTTTTAAATTATAAAATGTGCTGATAAATTCAATGGCTTACTACCGAAGATACGGTAGTTGGGGATGTCGTGAGAAGAAACAAATGTTGAGATTTTTTGAATCCCATTCGTTTTGGAGAGTGTTAGTGATCGTTTGGGTTGGTAAGACCACCCGTGAGGGTATAGGCTGATGACACTGAAAAAACGTGTAAATTAGCCTAAGATGATGTGTGTTGGTTTAGTTGTGTATCAAGTAAGTAGTTTTACTATAAATTCTCTATGTTCAATAATAATAACCACATAATTCGTTATAAACTTGGGGCGTGTTTAGTCTGTTTCAAAGCCAATGCTTGTTTGGATAGGAATACCTATTATTTCCTTTTCCTTTCGAAGAATATTATTTCCACTCACATTGGTTTATGGTTATTTTATCAAAGTGTACTGGCCCAGATTAACCAGAATTTTAGTCTGATAGCAAAATTCAGAATATAACCCGGCGGTTCTAAGGATATCCTTCATCCCTACAATATCGTTCGCCTCGAAAAAACCACATACTGGAGAGGAACTGGAACTGATACCATCCGGAGCTCCCATTGATGTCTTAACCAGGATCAAAAAGGCGCAAGGACTAAAGAGAGACAAGTCCACAAGCGAGTAACTCTGATCAGGGACCTGAAACGAACAATCCAGTCACTCAAGGACCGTCTTCGTTGAATCAGATTTTGTAAATGTTCTGAATTTTCCAACCTTCAGCTGATTATATAAATTTGATTTAGCCTTCAGCTAAATTGTCTCTTCTAGCCTTCAGCTAAATTTTCTTTTCGGCCTTTATTGAATTTAATTGAAATTGTTAGTTGTTATCTATTCTTTTTATTCATTTAGCCTTCCCACACATGCTAGATACCAATTTGATTGCAGTTTATCTTTCTCTTTCGTTTCTGTCTTTTGCAACCTGGCGCCATCCTATCTGAACTAATCAAGTCAACTCATGTCGTATTTGGTTTAGTAGCCACCTAATCTGAATATTACTTACCTACTGATTAATCATTTGTTGAACCTTATCAACCTATCAGTCTGAGCAGCCTATATTAGCACAGTGAAAACTTCCAGTAATTTTGAATAGAAGTTTTCTCATTTGCCTTCACAAAACTTTAAAGGGTTACAAATACCAACCTCCTTTTCCTAGGTTTTCGCCTCCATTGTTTGGAGAAAGTATCGAAGGCTAGTCCAGCACAAAATACCATGAGGGTAAGCCAGATGCTTTCGTCGAAGAAGTACCATCGAGAAGCGTATGTGATGTAGGAAGTGACGATGGCTATCCACGGTTTTCCCTGTTCGCGACCTATGTTGCCGACCACCCAAACACCTGTGGAAACAATATGCTAAATGAGTTGAATAATTCAATGAATTATCATAAATTATGATTGAATTTTGTGATTATATTATGTTTTGTGATATTATTGCATAATTGAAGCGTTTTTTTTGCGATAATTAACAAAATTGTGTGGAAATTACTAAAAACTGACGTCACAAACAAGTGCGATCTTATTTATTATGTCAGTGGTGTGCTCTATATTCTCTATAAGTATCCAGTTTTCATTCCTATTTCTGCAACATTACTGTAATGTCACAAACCATTTTTATACAACAATATTCTGTAAACTCAACAAACAGTAAATTATCGGGGATACTTCTATAAGTGCTTTGAAAATTACCGATAAATCTGAAAAAAAGTGCTTCATAAAAACACGTTTGGTTCAGAATTATTCAGTTGATTTTTAAAAGACGAATGGTATTCGCTAGAAACTTTCAATAAACAAAAAAACAAAAATATTCATATTATCTATTGTGATAGTTGATTCTATAATTATTGTTAGCATATACTGTCATTCATCAGTCACTTCATTGGAATTGTCACCAACCGTGCTGAATTACAGCGACAATTTCCCTCATATTATATAAACCAATCAAATGCCATAATTTTCTCATTTCGAACCAATGAGAACAGGACTTTTTGAAAACACTTCCTCCAGCCCGTGGTATTTTCAAAACGGTGTTTCGCTTCTAGCTTGTGTATACATTTCCATAGTTACGATAATCACGGTAAATATAAGCTGTTTTTTGGCGTACCAATTTTTTAAAATTAATTGGTCCGTTTTAAAAACTTTGCGTTTTCGCGTTGAAACATTGACGTCATAGACAGAATGTTTTTAAACCCAATGCAATATTCTGACACATAGTCAAATCTATGACGTAAATTAAATAAGTTTTTAAAACATTATTGAATGCGGTTCAACGCCAAAAATTAGCTATAGAAACTTCAGTTTGACGGTTCAACTCTTCAACTGACGTTGATTACACAAGATGAACCGTTCTTGCAATACGCATTTAGTCCATAATATAATGTATTCGTGAAATTTTCACTTATAATCTCCCTAGAGCATGAATTATTTCCGGAAATTTTTTTCGAAGTGCGAATTTTCTTAAAAAATTCGCAACTGAGGAAAATTTCCGGAATATTAATTCATGCTCGCGGGAGATTCGGTAATAAAATTGCATACCAAAACTTTTTTAAAATAGAAATTAAATTGGTGACATACTATTATCCATGTAACGGACATCATAGTAGGCCGTTGTTAAGGCTTTGTCTCACAACAGCGAATTGCGAATAATTTTTTTTGCGGATTTGATATCAAATATTTTAATTTTCCTATGCTCTAGTGAAATGTGGTTGAAATAATTAAATGCAAGTATTCTACCAAAATCACATAATTTTATAGTACTAGAGGAAAGGGAGAAAAAGTTAAGGTCTACTTCTATCGGACGCTAATGAATTACATCGGCGGCACCTTTATTTATTAATCTCGGATTTGTTGTCAAATATTGTAATTTCCCTATGCTCTTTTAAAATGTGGTTTAGATAATTAAATACTTTCACCTTGCCAGGCACTCAAACTGTGTTGCTGTACAAAACACCACTCGAACAAGCTCTCGTGGTGTTTCTAAGCAACACGGTTTTCGTGCCAGCAAAGCAAAAGTATTTTTCGAGAATTCTGCATTTTGTCGGGATATTACTACTGAAACAACAAAACAACAACAATTATTTCTTCCGTCTATTAAATATCAGTCATCAACCAATCATACGTTTGTTTCCTATTTGACAGGACCAATTAACACGCTCTATTAGCGACTATTTGCAGGTACACAATAGTCACCGATTATTTCATTCACACATTGCTACACCAATGAAATTTCATGACTGAAGTCACATGATATGTGATATGAGCGGCTATTTAGGTAAACAACCGGATATTTAGGTAAACACGGCTATTCATGTAAGAAAAGCTTTCTTTTGTTTGTATAAGTGTCAAACGTTGACAACTCAGTCGCTCAAAATTGAAATGTCTCGTTTTTGGTTGTCTTCTATTACAGAAATCAATGCATATACAGAGCTTTTCACGATGAGCGTTAATTAGACGTTTCTGGCAAACCAGACAACGGATCAACCTGAAAATTTGACAGTATGCATAAATGAACATGATCTACACGCCTAAAATATTTTAGACGATGCGGCGTTGCCGCTTCTAATGTAAAGTAGCGGTTACTTTGATTTTTTAAATGGAACACCCTGTATATCATATTATGATTTCTTATCACTTCGTCAACAACTTCATATAGTATCTCCCTATACCTATCTCTTACCGTTTAAGAGATATAAATTAATTTTGATTTTTTTTTCACAAAACATACTTTTATAAATGCTGATAATCTTGAACTCTCTGGTACTGAGACGATGTAGAGCTCAAAAATGTGGAAAAATACAGGGTGTTCCATTTGAAAAAATTGACTTCCACTCATTTTTTCATGTGAACAAAGTATCCGCATTTTCTAACGACCCTATATAAGGCAAAAAAAATATGGCTCCGAAGTGAGGATCTTTATGGTATCATTTCACTCCATTCCGAATTTGATCGTCTTAGTACCAGAGAGTTCAAGATTATCAGCGTTTCTAAAAGTACATGTTTGGTGAAAAAAAAATCAAAATTAATTTATATCTCTTAAACGGTAAGAGATAGGTATAGGGAGATACTATATGAAGTTGTTGACTAAGTGATAAGAAATCATAATATGATATTATATACAGGGTGTTCCATTTGAAAAATCAAAGTAACCGCTACTTTACAGTAGAAGCGGCAACGCCGCATCATCTAACATATTTTAAGCGTGTAGATCATGTTCATTTATGCATACTGTAAAATTTTCAGGTTGATCCGTTGTCTGGTTTGCCAGAAACGTCTAATTAACGCTCATCGTGAAAAGCCCTGTATAAGCAAATTCATACCAGGAAATACTGTGAAGAGTAAAGAGTATACGAACGAGTATATTTGAATGATTTTAAACTGTTCATGAAATAATTTTCCTGAATATCACTCGACCATGACAAATAGAGACTATTATTTTCTTTAATTCATCTCGAGTAACTTGTATTTTGAGACAATTCAATTCGACCATATGAACAATAATAATGAAAGAATAACTTCCTCGAGCTAAAGCTCTCGGGAGATTATTAATGTTCATATGGTCTCATTAAATTGTCAAAATACGAGGTACTCTCGATAGAATTATGAAGAAAATAACAGTCGGCAATTTGTCATGGTCTTGGGATATTACCTACGACTATTCAGCATGATACCTATATATCAAGGAACCTGTGCATCTGACACTCTTAATAAATACATCTTAAACCTCAAATAGAATCAATCGTGTTGAAGCTGTATAAGTATTTGAAAATGAATCGGTTTGGAAAAACCAGAAACAAAGGCTACAATCCCTGACAATACAGTGTCATTCATATGACTGATATAAAGAATTGGATTCAAGAAATAACCTTCATAAATATAACACGACGTTGATTAATTGTCGACTATTTTATTGCTGCTTGTATTTATTAATTTTACTCGACATTATTTTGGCATTAAAAAATCTAATCAGATTATTAATGCCAAAATAATGTCTCGTTAAATTATTATAAAATACAGTCGAAATTTAGATGTAATAAAAATAATCGACTATTTATCAAAGTCTTGTTATATTATTATTACCCTTGATAATCCACATGGTAGGTGAATCTGCTCAGCGAAATTCCACACCTCTTATGGACATTTTAAACACATTAGTGAAATTTTCTTCACAATCCAAAGTGAAATGTTATTTTATACATATGAACAATGAAAAATGTCTATGTAGTGGGATTGTCATAAAAAGTGAAGTTCCAAAAATGCATAGGAAAAATTCATGGGTATAGAAAAGTCCATTCTCCAGACACAATGAAAATAAAGATATTTGACAGATGATGATATAATTGACGAAATTGTGAACTTCAAAAGTTTCGACATACCTCAAAAGATGCAGTTATATTATAGCAGAGTCAGAGGTTGTGCAAATGCAAGCAGATCAGATTTTGATTGTGACAAAACATTTTATTCAAGTATTAAGAAGACTCGCGCGATTGGAAATAAGAAGGGATGTAATGTCTCATCCTCCTAATCTAATGATTTTGTATTCATATCATTATTAGTGGTCTACTCTTTACGACTTTTTTGTTTTGCCGATCGACTTGAAATTCACAGAGATGTGGATTAGAGAGGGGTAATTTCCCTCCATTTTTTGTTATATAATTTGGAAACTTTCGAAAATTCGATCGTGCCAGGGAATTTTTGACGTTTTGTTTTTTTCATTCTAAACTCTGTATCTTAGCATATACAAATAATATATCTTCGGAATCAGCAAGATATAGTACGAATGTCAAGTGAATTAGATGATTCCGAGTTTTCCATGATTTTTGGGGGTCTACCACCCCTCTAGAATTTTTATGAGAATTTTTTTTTCTGCTGATCGACTTGTAATTGATTCATAGAGTATACTAATTTCATCATTTTGAATCGATTGGCGTTCGCAGAATTACTCTATCTTCATCAACCGTTCGCTAGTAGAAAAGTTCATCTGGATTTAATAGGAACAATTCCTCGCCAATTTTTTTTGCAACAGTAATGATTATTTTCTGCTAAATGTGCCTTTTTTTGTTCAATGAATTATTATTATTATTATGCGCGAGCAAATAACATAAGATAGTACCTTCGGTATCGTGATTTTATCAGGTTATTTGCTCTCTTCAATTGCCAAAACAACCAAGTTTTCGTTCAAAATAAAAGTTTAGCCGATGAAATGAAAACCTCTTGTGGAATTAGCCACGACAAATCTCTTCGTGATGGATCTATTTATTAGTTCATCCATCACAAGGTGGATGATATGAACATTTATGATTCAAATAAGTATTTTTTTTTTTCATTAGATGAAATCACGGATATTCTTCAATTGATTCATCATTGTGCTTGAATTTGGCCCACAGACACCCTCTCTAGATATATTTATTTTCAAATTATTACCTAGACCAACTGCTAGAGGTATGAACCAGTGGAATATGGAGTTCCAATTGATTCCTTTGAATTCGTCTTCAGGAATAGCCAACATGACCAGTTGACCCCACAGGTAGCCGACCATGATGGCGGATATGAATCTGCTAGTTGAAAATGGAGGCTGGAAAAAAAAACAAACTGATATTTAATCATTCGTGGCTTCGTGATACACAGATTTCGAGGTAAAGATGAAAGGACAAAAATGCGCATGTAATGAATGTATTTTAACGGAACGAATCAATTGGAGAATCTTCTAGAAATCCCGATATAGTTATGCCCTCTTCAAATTGAATATGAACCAATACCAGACAAGAAGTGGAAAAACTGTGAAACCCCCATTTTCAATAATACATTTTTATTCATAGACTTTTGAATTGAATTAGAATTTTATTCTTTTTTTGGAAGGGGCGTGTGATGTATTCAATATTTTATATTGTATTAGAGACTTGACAACGTTGCCAAGGGCAGTCTATTTACGGTCCTGTTTTGTTTTAAAATTGTTTTTTCCATTAACCAGCTGTCACCCCCCTACGAACAACAGCCCTCAGAAGTCTAAACTTGTGCGAGCTAAGGATTAACGAGGTCTTACCTTTTAACATGCGAGTCCTATGGGAGAGAATATATTATTAACTATCATTATTAATATTCATTATTGGATTGCTAACTTTTGCCAATAAATAACCTTAGTGTAAAACAGAATTTCATTAATAACAAACAAAAATTATTATATAATTCCCAATATATTGACTCTTTGGGTCATCAAGATACGATTTTGAGTCTTTTCAGTCAAAATCTTGAGTGTTTAAGTCAATCAGAGTTGGCTTTCAGTCATTTCAGTCCCAATCTTGAGCATTGAGTCATTAAAATATTTTGAGTCTTGTAAAAATTTTAGCTAGATGTTTCCCACAACTTACAAATAAAGTCTAATAATTCAAAATAAACCTTAACGTCAAAATGAAAATAGTAGTCAAATCATACCAATTCTATTTCTTTTTTGAAAAATTTCAACTGAATCTAGGAAATTACAATAAATTTGTTTAATTTTTTTCTAGTTAACGGTTGCAGATGCTTACAAATAACAGAACACATAAAGTTTATGAACAAAACAAAATATTTATTCCGTATTTCAGAATCCACCAGCGGTACACCACAAAAAAGTTTATGTAGGTTCTTATTATCACTCGGCATTATCGATAATGTAATCCGTAAAACTTAACCAGTTTCAAATTTGATCCTAATAGCTGATAAACTGAAAGAGGCTATGAAGGAAAAAATAAGAAAATCTTGAAACTTTAACGCTCGGTAACGGAAAAAAAATCTTGTTAATACTAAATTATTGATAACCCATTTGATGAATTAGTTATTTTTGTATTAAGTGCGTAAAATTAGTGATTTTTTAACGGCATAACGGCCTAAAATTCTCTCGAATGTGCCATGAAAACACGAATTTTATACACGAAATATAAACAACATTTTTTGTACAACTGTGAATGTGAATTTACATCGTTTGAAATATATTAAAAATAAGTACCTCCATTACATCCTGACGTGGTTTTTTGTTCCAACAAGTTATCGTTTTTAAACGACTGTTGTCTTGAAAATATTATTCAATGTTTTCAGTAAAATCGTTTAAAAAAAAATTCCCGTCTGAAAAAAATAAGTCCAAAATGTTGTAACATTTTTTTTATCAATAATTATCTGATTGAATTTTCAGCCGGTGGTTGAAAAGAAGATTCAAATGTTACATAAGCACGGTGCTGTTCGCCGGAGAGCAATCTGGGCAACGGATTGGAGAAACAACAAAAAAATATATCGTAAAAAGCTACCCCTGAGCGCCACTTAATTTTATATCTGAGTTCCTATGATAAAAGTAGATTGGTGGTTGGAGTCGTGCCGAAAAATTAAGAATCAGACAATTATTAAAAAGAAATATTTTCTCAGTAACTATCCAGATATTCAGTAGTGAGAGAGGGCTATGGAATAAATAAAATATTCAATTCAAAATGGACTTGATTTACTTAAATTCAGGAAAGATTTCAGAATAACTTAACAATATCAACATGAAGGAATCGCCAATATACTCGTTGCACAGATGTGAGTTATACCGCAATATATGAGAGTAATAGTAATAATAATGTTACCATAAAATAGTCGTATAAGTAATTTTTATGCAATATTTGTGTTGAATGTGGATAAATTGCTAATAGCTCAGCATAGTACTATGTATCGCTTCACACTGATATTAATTAATCGTAAATAGTCATGATGATATAGGTACTATACAATTTATGAGAATGGTAAATCAACTATCCAAAGAATAGTATTTGTTACCAAGACAAAAAATTAATAATATGAACGATTCAGTCCAAATGAAAAACATGATAAAATAAATAAAATTCTGGCATGTTTTATCCCGCGTAGACCATCCGAAGGGTTGTGAGAAGGGGTTGTTTCCGACTGCAGACAGCAACAGGAAAGACTGCCAAATACAGCGGGGTTGAAAGTTGCATCAGTTGGTCAAGCAACGCTGATGTAGTGAGGAAGCATCTAAGGTTAAAAGTTTCCACTCTGGATGATTACCACTGGAACTTCTCTGGGTGAGACTCTCGCAATCAAACAGGAACACCAGGAGTTTAGTAGCCAAGAAAGTTTTTCTAACGGTAATTCTTGCACTGGGCTCGATAATAAAGCCAAAAAAAAACACCACGATTTTTAAAAAACCATCTATCTCTCTACCTCTGCCCTTCTTGACTGTCCTCTCCGCACCGATCCCCTCCTTTTTCTTCTATCGGTCAGGATCCTCGATCCATACCATGGAATATCAATCGCTTTGATATATGACAGGTGACCTCTGTTGAAAATTTGGAATGGGTGATTGTTTAGGTATGAAAGAGTTCTACTGATGAATGCTTTTAATACCTCTCAGAAGCGTAGGCGTTGGACGTTTCACTAGGAGGTGGGGTATGTTCCTAATTTGAAAGTAATTCGAGGGAATAGGCAATTGTGTTGTTTTTGATACATTTATACGAGGGTGCTCAAACTGCGCAATATTGAAACCACTGAAACATTTCTAGTGGAATATAAAAATGCTACAATGGTTCCTAAAGTTCCCTATTATAAACATATTATTGTTTCTTGGGAATAATAAACGTTATTGTTATTATTATTATTAAAATAACAAGGTTAGGTTTAGGTTAGGTTTGAACGTGAGTGGGCCCATATCAGGCCCTCCACTAAATAATACTTCGTGGATTACGTAATCCAATCTTCCGCAAGAAAACCTATACAATATAGGTATGGTCGTCGTCAAGTATTCAACAGAAAACAACTACTGCCCCCTACGACCGTTGCATTATATCTGTTTAGTTCTTGGCAAAGTTTTCTACAAGAACTGCTTTGCAATGCATTTTAAATATCAAAGCTGAAATTATTTTTTGATTTAATTGGGGAACACCTTCGTACCGGTTTCATGGTCTTTGCCAATCATCAGCGAAGGCTAGTTCAACCCAATCGAATCGAAAAATTAGATGTTATAGTTACCGAGATAAGTTAAAATATAATCGTGAAAATGTTTATAAACATAAAATATTCATTTGTTTCGTTTTCATCTCTAGAGTGAAAACGTTTCACTTTCATGTAGGGTATCCGGTTCAAAAAGGATAATTTTCATATAAATGAGTAGAAAAAAATACTGTTTTTCACGGTGAAAAAACGAAACATTTACGCATCAATGGAGATGCAGAAATATCAAGTTTTTTCGACAGTTGTACAAAAAATAATATTTTCACTACTCACGAATTACTTTCGTGATTCGTTTGTATAATTGGAATATGTCCTCTACATCAATAAGTAAGTTCTCAATTTGTTTTAAGTAGGTATATTCTAGACATTATGAATTTGTTGTTCTATTCTTCCACTGTACCTTTCAATATCAGAATAACTAATAATATTATTAAAAACCCATCAAGTCGTGCACCTAAGTACCATATAAACAAAGTAACCTCACTTACTTTCGCATTTTTTCTCATGCGATCTCCCAACTCCCCCAGAAACTTCGGATCGTTGTTACAGTCCCTCACATATCTGGGAATCTTCGTGATATCCGCCAGCCACCCCAATCCGTATCCCCCCAGCGTGCTCCATGTGAGGAAAGCGTGGGCATCCCTCTCCAGATAAAACAAGTGCAGTCCGAAAATCCCCCCGAAGAACCAGTACACGTATGCCCACAAGACACTTTTATTATTGTTTGGACCATTACTTTTCATATTTATTTCCGAAGTACACGTGAATGTCGGATAAGACTCGCGGAGGCCACAAGTTGTTTATTTTAATTGCGCACTGATGATAAGTTGATTGCTAAAACTCGCGGTTTCTTGAAGAACTCCACATTTTCTTCACATTTTCACACAACACTCTGGAGTTTCGTCTCACCTGGCCGTATTTCGAGAAGTTCATTGAACGTTCGATCGCACTGACTGAGTCAAGAAGTTTGAAACCTCCACGTATACCTTGAATATTTACTGTTAATCGTAAGAAGCTACCTGTGTGATGACGTCCAGTGACATGGCAAGGGGGTAATAATAGCCGGCGAGGGGTATACTCAGGATTTCACAATTGATGTTTTTTTTTGTCATTTACGTTCCTCGACATGCTCTTTGTGAAATTTTAACCTCCCATTGCCGGAATAAACGTTTGTTTAATTTATATTTGAACTTGATTGAATATCTTGAATTCCCCAGGTAGAATATTGTACATTTGTATGGCATTGAAGTTTGAAACAATTTTGAAATGTAGAATGGGTTTTTTTTTTTTAAAATCAAAAGAAATGAAGAATAACACTACTTCTTTATTTAAAAAATATACAAAAAAACGAATAGCAACAATACAGACGCAAAATGCACAAACCTAGGTTCTCATCACAGTAAACCCTTACATATCTATGGACTAACAAAAAATCATAAATCAACACATCGTTTGTGACCAAATGTGAGTTTCTTCGATTCTCCATTCCAAAAGTTTGCCAGATACTTCAACATTTTGAGACCAATATTGTCAAATATGTAAATTCATCATCGAATTATTTAAATTAATTTAAGTAAATGCAAAACATGAAGATCTGTGAACCTCAACTTTCATGTTCTAAATTCCATACTCAGTTTTCATTGTTTATAGTTTCATAATTTAATTTTCAAGATAATAGACATCAAAATTTATACAATTACAGGATATAGAAACATAAAACAGCAAAAAAAATCGCAAACTTGCAAACCACGAAAATGTTTCTTTATAAATATTGCGAGAGGTTAAGATCGGAACACTAGTCAACTGATCATTCATAATTTTTGCATTCAGATTGAGATCATGTTTGGCATCTGTCTATCTCTAGCAATGAGTTTTATTATTTGTACATTTTTTATATTTTTCATTGTCATTCAAACTTTTGTTTTAATTAGTCAATTTTATGTCATTCATTTCCTTTTTTTTTGACAGACGTGTTCGTTTTTTATTTTCTTCAAATCAATAAATATTAATTTTTGTTTAAAAATGAGTTCTTTCATTATTTGAATGAATATGGTTCGAGTGAAAACAGCTTGAAAACCTCTCGAAAATACCAAGCGAGTATTGAGTTGCGACACGTGGTGGAGGCGCCTTCATGACCATATCTAAAAATGGAAATAGTTCTTTGAAAAACCCCCCACTGCATAATATCACTTATTCAAGATAATCTGGTGAGATATGAAATTCAAATCTTGACATGACCCCTTCTAGGTCATTTTGTTGATTTTATATATGTTTCTGTATAAACATAATTCGGGTATTTCCATGAAAAATTAATACATACTGTATCGAAAGTAATCAAAAGTAACGGCCCGTATATGGATCTTTGAGGAATGCCCTGTTCGATAGTTGCTGATTGTTTTAAGGTATGCTAAAGTACTTCTGCCTTCCAAGAATGATTTTATCAATTTCAAGAAAGCTCTAGAGCATAGCTTCATATCTACATACTTATCCACGGAGTCCACGGCAATGAAACTTTATTTTTTCTCAGAAGGATCTGTTCCAGTTATTCTCTACGCCACTGATGACTAAACGACTCGACAGATAGGCACCATTCATTTGTGTGCCGTGCTTATCGGTAGCAGTTCATTTGCGAATAGGAAATAGAACACCTATCAGATACCAGATAGGTATAGCGATTTGGAATTGAAATTGTTGAACGACACGTAGTCTTTTTCCATTGTCTATTTAGCTACTATGTTTCATCTAGAACGAATGAAAATAATTATTCATATCTTAAATTTATTATCAAAGAACAAGTTATTCAATTTCGAGTGTCTGCATTGGAAACGAAAATAATTCATTCACAATTGAAAATAATAATGGTGATATTACTCTTCAGAAATGAAGGAGGACGATGCGAGGATATCCAGCTCGTAGACGGATGCTTCCTACATCATCTTCATGCCAAAAAGAGACTTTTACTGGGGATGGAACAACTCCGCTACCGAAGATAACACTTGAAAAAAGAAAGAGAAGTATCAGTATCAGAACTTTCAGAAAAGAACAAAGTTGCTGCAACTAATATGCTTGCCGTTCCGATTCTACTTTACTACTTTGAAGTTATGAAAAGGACCCAAGAGAAGCTGCGGCAACTCTTAAATCGTATGTTCCAGGATTATACTTTCCCGCACAATGGTGAGGCCGTAAACTTTCGAGTTTGGAATGTCTACATAACAGAATGGTTCTCAGCCTGTAAAGTCACCAGGAATTCAGAACCCTTTTCTCTGCTTAGTCTTTATGAGATAAGAGCCCGTGTAGCTGGTCTCGTATTCGACACTGAATGAGGTGACCCAAATTCTGTCACTGAGCTGAAACCTGTTCAGAAAAAAGTTTACGTCAGAGCTGCGGAGACTGAAGTATTCCTGCAACTACATAATAATAAGCCAATGTATGGGGTCTTCTTCAAGAACATTGAAGACCTCTGCTTATCCAAGAATTTCACCTTTGCTTTCCTCAGGTTAAGTGGGCTGAAGTCGGGAACCGAGGGACTCATATTGGCCTACCAGGTTGGTGTCTTGAACATCCTCGTCTACCGTAGTCGCGTGATGGGTATAAAGTTCCCAGAAACTAGACAGAGCGTGTAATGGGGCTCCTGAGACAGTTATTCATTTGCTTTCAGCTTGGCAAGCTTATATCCACAGACGTAACGCGACGCGTACGGTATAGAAGAGGCACTGTTCCTGCAAGCCTTATATGCTCCTGGATATCTATATTGAGTCTGTTGTGATCAATGAGTACCAATTCTATTGGAACTACTAATTCCCCACCCTCAGCCAAATACAAGTAAATAAGCCTGCTCGATATCTTTTTCAACCACCATAGTATGACGATTTTCCTCTTGGAACAGGTTTTTTGCAGGTCGGCCCTTTAATACTTTTTTTTGCACAATTTTCCCACAGGTATTCGTTTGGTTTTAATCCAGTTATATTTTTGTGGATACATTAATATCGATTGACAGAATATTTGTCCCATATCAAAGGGACTCCAAAAAAATTTGGTCTTATATCTTATGTCTATTTATGAAAATTAGCCTTGTTTTATGATACTGCGAATATATACATTATTTTCTGCTACACCTCCCCATCCTAATATTCCACAATATAGCTGTGATTGCACGTACGAAAAGAGGTTATTCATATTCAAAATTTCCGTGAGATATATGTATTTCGTTAGTAAGCCCTTTAGTTTATTTTTTACCTACTCAATGTGAAGGTTCTATCACAAATGCGGCAAATTCTTGAATATTTCTTTCGATCTCTTTCTTTTATGGACATTTGTCGTCAGCTTTCAAGGTTTCCTATTCAAGATTTGGGTGATATGTAGAGGGTAGATTCGTCCAGTGTTCATTTTTGTTGTGTATGAACCAGTTTCATACATGTTTCAAATCTTGTTGCGCTGTGGTCTTCATGTCGCTCCAGTTGTCTTCTTCGTATGCTATTGTCATAGGTATCGTCTACTACGTCTACACAGCTGATAACTTTATCTTCCGATTTGACAGGTAAATTTTCCGTAATGGATATGCAGGTCATCTCATTCCATAGAAATATGTTTTGTGATAGAAACAGTATCAAATGCTTTCGATAAATCTAGTGAAATACACTGGTGAGGTACTCTACATTTTTCACATCGCTTGAACTTGTCTTCTGTATAATTAAACTTCAGTTCAATTTCATCTTTCGTTCGATTCAACTTCTAGTTGAGTTGCCCGTTCACTCAACTACCTTTTACACAACATTCGAATCATTGGGAACTCCTACAACATCAAGAACGCCTGAAAACGTTGAGATCCTGACATTTCGAAACCCTTCCCGTCGATACATTCATCCAGATGCTTCGATTATGACGATATCAGGGATCTTGCGGCAGTTTCAGTTGTTTACAATAGATTTTTGGAACTGGTTGGCAAAGTCATGTGCAGAGGTGAAGGGTATTTTGTGAAAGTTTATTTGAATTGTGTGTATTTGGAGGATAACAGAAGCAAAGCTATTTTCTTCAACATTAAACTTGATTGTTGAAGAAACTTCATATTTTAGACTGAGTAACAAACGTGATTTTTTTAAACCGCAGTCTCTACCCAGTAAACATAAAAACATAACTTAAACATAACTGTTATATCACATTGTGACTTGGTGATGTTATTCAGAGATATGCTTGATGTTACAGATACGTTGCGTCCATATGCCTTTGTGCTTCTTTAAAATATTACAATGTAATGTTAATTACTTAACATTACATAAATGTATCATATTTTGCGCAACTTTAGTGTGACTTTATTACATACATATAATGTTACTCAAAACATCTATGCAACATTTGTAAAATGTAACATTGTAACATCAGGGTGGAGCATATACTCATTGTTTACCAATACTTATTTTTTTACACTTAAAGTTGTATTTCTGGAATTTCAGTAGTCACTTTTCAGTAGATGAATAACAACAATAGCAGTTAATGAAGTTATTCATCTACCAAAGAGTGGCGATTGAAATTCCAGAAATACAACTTTAAGTGTAGAAAAATAAGTGTTGGTAAACAATGAGTATAAGCTATACTAAGAAATAAAATATGTATATAAGGGGGTAATGATGTAAAACATACCAATCAATCAAAAAACTTTATTGTTAATGATTAAAATCTCATGGATAAAGCGTTATAAAACAAGACAGTTACATCATTAACAATTAACAGTATAAAAAATATAATCTTGAATCACTATGAACAGACCAAAGTACCTAATAATATGACTTACCACCTGAATCAGATGAAAAATTTATTGATAGATCTACCAAAGTTAAGTGTTACTAGAAGAATAATATTGAATGAAAACCTATTTCTTTTGAAAAATAAAAACAGATATCACTGAATCAATAATTATATGGTTGTTGTCTCGGTCACTTCTCATTTCTTTTTAGTTTCTGCGCTGCTAATGTCATCCAATCCTTTACTATGAGTCAAACTCTTCATCTGTGATTGAACTGCAAACATCTTTTACATATGCTGAAAATATAGTCATTACAGTCACTGAAAACTCATATTAATCTTAATGATATAAGAAAACGACCATCCAATAATTATTAATAATTCTATGTTGCCCCTAGAGGTAAAAGAAAAATAATTACTTACGTTTCAGTATGTCCATAATAATCAATTCAAAACTTTTGGATTTTTTTCTTTGCCCAGTCCATAAGGGCTCATCTTCGATTAGTTCGGAAACAACAACTGATATTTAAGTTTTTGTAATCTGATCATTCAATAAGTACCAGTTTGTACATCAAAAATGATAGAGGAATGTGAAAGGACACTACCAAACTGAAAAGAAAGAGAAAATGCAGTTAGTTGATTGATAATTTGTATTAAATAATTCAAGTGATTTCTCTATAATCTCAAGAAACGTTAATATTATCATAGATTAATGAAATTAAGAAAGATCAGAACACTCTGTGTAAAATATATAATTTTGAGTTCACTTACAAATTAAGCAGCTCCAATATTGTTGTTTTAGCAAGCTAAATTCATTGGTTTCAGTTCCAAAAATTCCTTGATCAATCGGTTCAAAATAATTTGATACAGCTCCAGATGTCAGCAACCATTTCCATGCTGTCCAATATCTGATTAGCAGGAACCACAACTGATAGCTTTTCTACTATTCATAGCATCACATGTAGATACTCTCTAATCAATAGTAGATATCGCACTACATTCATTACATAACCTAAATGCTACAATATCAATTAGTGGATGGAGTAGTGGAAAATCATAATCTTACCATGAAAATTATGAGTTTTGCAATCCTATTGATTCCCATCACTTTCAAGTATTTTGAATTATATTTAAATTCTATGAACTCAAAACTCATACCATGACCGCCATGATTATTAGGATAAAATTAACGATGGCGTCAGTGACATATTTAGTTCATATTTAATGGGTAATATTGTTTGAACGTGGATATTATCTTTTTAAGTTACGTAGATGAATGACGTCATGACGTGGTCATTACCCAAAAATTACATTTAAGAAACCTTTAAGATAATATTAATTTCAAGGCTCCGAGTACACATGTCAGTAATGTTTTGAGGTTAGACAAAAATATCGAACAAATAACATAACTACTCTGTCTAAGACATATCTGGGCAACATATAATCAACATTATATGTATTATCTAATGAATATTATTGGATATATTATTTTGATGTTACATAAACATATAGTTGAAAACACTGTGTTGGAAACGTCAAGATGACATTAATATAATGTTAGTTTGACAATATCACAAAATTGCACAAAAGTTATATCGGGAAAATATTTTTGTTATGTATCATGTTCAGTGGGTATGGATTTTTCCTGAGTGCAACAGAAAGTGGCAATAGTAAAATAAAGAAAAAAAGGATTAATTCTAGAAGGGTTCGAAACTCTGGTACAGCGATATGCGAAACATTTGTTTTTTCTTATTCTTTCCTTCATATGTGAAAGATACAAAACAAAAAGTGAATCATAAGTTGTTTTCAAAGTAGTAGGTACCAATTATTATTTAATATTTATTAATGATTTTCAGCAGAAAACAATCATCATATTAATGAACCACTTTTTCTATAGATTTCACCTTGAACTGTTGTAGACTCCTCTCAGTACTAATTTACACAGAGAATCGTGAAATAGCCGTAATGGATTTGCTTTCTCTTTTATTCATTTGCCAAAATGAATTCGTACTTTGAAATTATCAAAAATCATTATACCCATATGGCATGGTAATAATATATTATGGCGAAGCATCAGTTCGAAAAAACAACTTAGATAGTGACTAGCATATAAAGTTCGGAGCGTATGTAAAAAATTGTATTATTGGTTTCTGAGAAAATGTTTAATATTAAAGTGGAATTTTTTGCGTCCGTATACGAGGAATATTGAACAAATATCAGATATATTTTCAATAAATTGTGATCCTTCGTTCAGCTTTATTTTTCAACTGAGAAAAAAAGAAAAAACTTTCAACCGTAATAAATATTGTTCAGAATACTATGTTCATCAAGAATGTGATCAATTTTATTTCTAACCTTTTCCGTATACTAATAGGAATCCAAATATAATACACATGGCATATATTTGTACCAAAAAATGTTATTTGAATATTACGCGGTATACTACCTTGGAGAGAATTCAGTACTGTTTACTATTTGCAGCAAAACTATACAAAATTTTTGATTTCAGAGATATAACATTAAGATGGTTCCTATCGTACTCATCGGAATGTACACAAATAGTATCACCTAACACAGAAAGCTCGTGACTTGTGGTGTACCACAAGGATCAGTACTTGGCCCCCTTTATATTAATCGTTTATTATTTACAGTGGCATATATACAGTGCCTTCATTTCAAAACTTCCCACCACTATTATTTCTTTTAAGACATTATAGATTTGATAATTTTACTTATTTCTGTCAAGAATAAGGATGAAGAGTCTGTTATTAGTTGAAACCTCTTGTCGAAAATACCAATTTCAATGTTTGGAAACGTTCACCAAGTTCCACCCACTTTGACGTCACGCTTAGATAGTCTTTTGAATAGTCATTATATTTTGAATGTATAATACAGTAATCACATCGTTAGAAATCTTGTATGGTTATTCTGCCCTGCGTTAGGTTGTCAGATCAGGTTAGAGTGGGTATTCTAATAATTTTATGTTTTCTCAACTCAGTTTGCATGCAGCCACATGCAGCTGCCTTGTCATTCGAACTTCCCGCCATACAGATTTCAACTTTCTTGTGTCGCGAAAGCAGGTATGGTGTTTTTATTGGCTAATAGCATCGCTAAAAGAGAACACGCACATATTTATGTTTTAGCATTTCTGTATCAGTTTGGGTCTGAAAAGTTAGATTAAGTGAAAATAACTCGTTAAATATAATTTTCTATCGAAATTTTTAGGTTTGAGGGTAGAATAAGCACCCAATGGAACGTGTTACCACTGAACTGAACCGCACCTGACTTAATAAATGGGGTTTAATTGGAACATGATTTATCGTGATCTGTCAGATCACATTGGGAGCCACCCATAGTTACTCGGAGCTACTCCCTGTGGCAATTAAAAAGCGGCTGTTGTGGATGTTTCCGGAATATTCAATACTTTATTTGACAGTTTTTACAGATATTACATAGCATTTAAGCAATTTCGTGTTAGCGTTCTTTGACTCCCGGTTAAATTTGACTCGTGGTTAGAATGAATTTGACATTTGCTAAATGAAAGGAATCGACTCGCATTCTAACCATGAGTTAAATAGATAAGTTCGCGGTTAAAGTACATTGAAAAACCGGCCCTGAGAGCCCACAAGCGATAAAAGTTTGAATCGTGTGAAGTAACGATAACGATACGTACATCCGTCAGAGTCGCAGGAGTACGTTTTCAAATGGAATGAAAAAAGTTACATTTTCAAATATTAATGAGAAGAAATGAAAGAAACAATTTTAAATTCTAAGTATGCCACTTAGCTTCGCGGATGATAATGTTTACTTGCAAATAAAAAATATTTCAGTACGGACATACATGCCTGTTCCCTATCCGCCAATCAGAATGCGTAACCCGCGACGCGAAAAGCAAAAACGCTATATTGAGAATCCTTCTTAAGATTTGGATGTGTCAAAATGTCGTTTTCTGACTTTCTAGATTTTGACGGTCGACAGAAGTTGAAGGTTGTTCGTATTTTGATTTCTGATTTTGTTTGCAGTTTAAAAGGTTCCTAGATAATTCCATCATTTTGATAAGTGGCTTAAACAAACGAGTTTTATGATAAACTATGAATTGAAAACTCGACAAAAATGGCACAGAGTACTACTAGTGGAACTTCTTCACGTCGACATGCCAGAGATCAGGACACAGCTTCAATTACATCTTCCAGAGTTGCAGATATCTCTGAGTGGGAGGCTAATGAGGTAAAACAAGCATTACTTCACTGATTTTATTGAGTATTACAGGTAGGTATTATGGTTTCTAGGCCCTGCGGCAGCGAGAGCTGGAGGAAGCAAAAGGCAGGGCTGCACAGATGGAGAAAACTATGCGCTGGTGGTCAGATTGTACAGCCAACTGGAGGGAAAAATGGAGCAAAGTACGAAACGAGCGCAATAAAGCCAGAGAAGAATGCAAACAACTCCGCACGAAACTGGAAACAGTGTTGAAGGATACCAACTCGAATAAGAGAGAAAGAGAAGAAATAGTAGCACAAAACGACCAGTTAAAGAAAGAAATAGAAAGGATTCACATACTGCTATTGAAGCACGCTGGACAATTCGACTCACAAATTCTAGAGGCCTTAGGTGACGATCCTCTGAAAGATTTTGTATTCAGTACAAATTCCCCAGTCAGGGAAAGGGAGAATGGAGTGTCTTCTTCGCATTCCAACCCTGAGTGTGATAGTACCGCAGTACAGGATTTGGATAGTTCTGTTATTGAAGAGTATGTTTTGCAGGGTGCGGTGCCAAGGTACTTGAAAGAAGGGGATAAGAAAGTTGAGGGAAGTACCACCGAACAAGCGGGTAGTACTGAAAAGCCATGTAGTGAGAGAAACGAATATGAAGAGGAGTATGTCTTGCAGAAGTTGTCGATGCTTCAGCTCAGGTTGGAAGAAACTACAAAGACATTGCAAGTAGAAAGAGAGTAAGTTGTCTATATTGCTCAAAACAACAATCAGTGTATTTTTCATTGTTTCATTAGGTTCAGACTTCTGAAAGTCTAGGCTATCTTAAATTCTATGAGCCCTAATATGGCAACCTTGTTTAGCTCTTCCTCAGACAGAGCCGGTTTTAAGAGCTTACGGGCCCTAAGCGGTCAACTTTTTCGGGCCCTCTCCTGGATAAAAAAGTGTCTACAAAAAAAAATAAAAATTGTATTTCGACAAATAAATTACATAGGAACATAGGTAGGTACATTTCATGTGTAAAAAAAACGAGAAAATATTAAATTAAATATTAAAGAGTAAACAAAATAATTCAAATAAATAAAAGTTTGAAATAAAAAATGTTCTTTGGTTTGAGAATAAGAACCCCGCGATGTAACGCTTGAAAGTAATTTGTTTCATGAATAAAATTCACGTCCTGACTGTTCTCTGCTCTCATGAATCCGTAAAACAAATAATGCAAACGTGAAAATTATAACTATTAAATGAAAAATGAAATACTTACTTGAAAATGTTTCAGTGCCAAACAAATTATGGATTGATTATTATAATTCACAACTACACGAGTAAATACTTGATGACACTAATAATACTGCCCACCGGACCACCTGTTGTTTTCATGCCTCATGAGATACTTGAAAAGAAGAATAGGTTCTTATTAGCTTGGCGCATGTCACATCATAGTCGCACACTGCAGCTGCAGGCAAGGGATGAAAAACAAAATATGTTGTGAAATGTTACAAGCTTGCGTTGAAATCGTAGATTATGATAATTCAATCGAATAAGCGGGCAAATTTTAATCTCTTTTGCAAACAGGAAGGTCGATACCGAATTCGCGAAATCGTAAATAACGGGAAGAAAACAAGAATAAAATTCTCTGGGTATACTACACTTATAAACAAATCGTGTCACAACCGGGCCCCTTCGAGGGTCCGGGCCCTAAGCGGCCGCTTACTCCGCTTATAGGATAAACCGGCACTGTCCTCAGGAGATGAACCTCCAGTAGTTTCACTACTTTCAAGTTGAGAAAAGAGAGGAAAACTTCTAATTATTTTCTTTGTTGCCACGCATATACCGAAAATATCATGGAGTAATATTGTTCTAAAGAGCAGATGCTGCCCAAGAAAAGTATCCATTACCCCAAATAGTAACAAATGGACCTTCACATTTACAAAAAAATTATTGTAAAACTCCTTTCAATCAATTGTAAAACTCCTTTCAATCAATTTTTAATACTCTAAAATGTCAATTTATCAATGAGTGTCACTCTACTTTTTTTATTTGAGAAAAATATTACATTTCAAAGTGCGCCTCTGACGTCACGTTCATCGGAAACATCCCCCACCATAATCCACGTTCCGAAACTGAATATTAGCGATCGATAAATAATTGAAACTTTGTCACTGAATCAACACATCAAAAAAATTTACGTAAAAGCTATTTTTTATATTATTAGTAACTTTAAAATTTTTTGAAGGAAACTGCCTTTTGATGAAAAACTATTGTTGGCAACACCGCAAATTATAATAACAGTTCTTATGGGGAGTTCACATGCTGGCTTTTCGCTTCTTGGCTTATAGCGTATTGTGATCTCTTTGGCCGAATAGTGTCCGAAATATCTGAAAGCGCTTTTCAAGGTCATAAGCCAAAAAGTCGACAACAGTCCGACTTTTCGCGGGAAAAAGCTATGAGAAAGTTAATAGTTATAGGTTAAAAAGCAAAGCAATGTCACAATTGATGAAAAAAGTGTTCTAAAATGCTTTGTGTTTATTTGGGGCGTGTACAATAACGGCATATCTCTTATTACTCGTCAATCTCATGTTCACCAAAACCTTGAGTTTTCTTAATTTTTTCGAGTAGAATTGGGATCACCCAGATCCTTCGATTCTTTCTTTTTCTATGTATTTTATAATTATAATACAATGCCGCAGCTTGAATATTTTTTTTCTCAGAAAGAACACATAATTCAAATCATATAAAGTATCTGAAACTTCTTCCAACTCCTCAGAAAGATATCTCTCCACCGACAGGATGGCTTTTTTGACATTGTTCATGTGAACAGTGCGCTCGTTTTTTTCAAGCTTTCTGGGATAGGCGAAAGCTGTCATGCGAATGCGGCATTATGGAACAAAAATTGTTATTACCACAGAACTAATACAGTTTATTTGAATTTTCACTGGTGTTCAGACAACTGAGTACATAGCACTTTTTAGACATTTTCATGGTTACAAGAAATACATAAATACTTAACACAAACATCAAAACTTTGAATTTGAAAACCGCATTGACCTCAGAAAAGAGTCTGTTAGTTTCCAGCATACAGATTTGATCTACTAGCATCTATTTTGTATCACATAAGGTAGGAAAAGAGTTGAACAGAAAAAAACAATTGTTATTGATCTGATCCGACGAACAAACCCATCTGGTATCAAATGACAACTATCATAGAACACAATCCAGATGTAATGATAATTTGAGATCCCATGGTTTACAACTTATACGACGTTGTCAAGTTTAATTTTGATGAACATGACCTCACAAAACCCCTTTTTTTTTTTCAAATTATAGAAAAACTGGAGGTCAGAAAAAATAAATAAAAAGTGATATTAGCGTATATACCTTCTAATTACAGTGTTTTCTCATAGTCCGTGGAAAGGACTGAGAAAGGATTGGTAAAAAAATTAGAAGAATCAGCGAACCCCACTAAATTTTTTACACTGAGTATTTTTGAGGCATAATTATTTGAATTTTTCTTATCCCTTGAGAGACATCAGCCAGAGTGTCAATTTTTTCAAAAATGTATTAACTTTAATAAAGATCTGCCTCGCATTGTTTTGCTGATTTATCTGAAATTTATTCAACTAAAAAATATTTTACACAATTACAGAATCGTTTAGAATGCTTGAAAAATATCCAGTCACTTTGGAAATCCTGCATAGTTCTAAAATTTAATTGATTTTGAAAATATTTTAGAAATGTTTCAGAATTTCTAAATATCCTCTACACTATTCCAAAATGACAGAATGTTCTAGACTGTATAAAATAATCTTATAATTTTGAATAATCTGTATAATGTTACATTGGAAATTGTTCCGGGATCTTCTTTATCACAAGACTGATTTATATAGTTTTACAAAAATTTCTAAACATATGGATCAGCTTAAAAGTTTCTGTTAAAAAATGTAGGTAATTGAAATTAATAATGAAAAAATTGAATTTGTAACCGAGATTAGATACCTGGATTTCATGTTAGAAAACAGTTCATCTTTAGATGCACGTTTCAAATACTTATGTAACAAAGCCTCATTTTGATTATTGTAGTGTTTTACTATATGTTTATGATCAAAGCAAATTATTGACTTCACAGAAATTACAAAATCAAGGTATGTTTGACGTATAACAATGGTTATCAATAAAAGACAGGTTTTATATATCAGCAATGGTATTCATTTTCAAAACTTTAACTAATATGTTTACCTACCATCATATTTTGATGAATTCATAACCTATCAAAATATTACTCACAATTATGAGACAAGACAAATCATTAATTTTCATTTGCCAAGATTTTGGTAAATGAAAATGTTGTTTTATAAAGTTTGAATCAATTTAATGTGCTTCCTCAAGACTCAAAACAAAGCACAAGTGTTTATATATTCAAGGTTAAACTGAATAACTATATGAAAACAAACTCCATATTGTTAAAAAGTTCATTGATCCCGAATAATAATGGACTGATTTATGGGAATTTATTATTATTATTATAACCATTATCATATATCAGATTGTGAGTATGTATAAATAAGTCTGATGTAGTTAACTTTATTTTAATCTAAGTTGTTACATGATTTTGAGTATTTTTTTTCTCTTTTCTTCTATCAGTATGTCATAGTAATATTTATTACATTACTTTTATGTATTTATATTAAAGTATGTATATTAGGATTTCCTAAATATGCGTATTCATTCATTCATGATATTGTAGGACAATCTAGATTGTACCAAAAGGATCTTTAAAGTTCTAGTAAATTTTATCATCTGTCCAAAATGTCATTGAAACTTTCCAAATAATTAACTCAACATATTAAATTACTGTAATTTTTAAGCTTTTTTACTTTTCACATTGGTATTTTTCATATAAATTTAGCTTTAGTTTAATTATCCATTGTAGAAAATGAAATGCTACTTTTAATCCCCAAAAATGTATTCCTTCTGACAATATACTATTTATAATTGGACAAAAAAAACTAGCAAACAAACTTTTAGACTATTGATACATAGAAACAATTTTTATTCTACCAGAATACATTGTAACAGACCGCTGAAGATGAATTCAATTAAATTCGAAACATAGACAAGGAAACAATAGAATATCATGATTGTGTACACATTTTTTATAAAAATTAAATAATAATAATAATAAATGAACTTTGATGAGTATGAAAATGATAGGTAATAATTCAGTACCCAATAATTTTTTTGCAGTGAAAAATCTCAGTTGCATCGAACTATAGAAAGACTGACCAGTGAATTGCAGGAAACAAGAGACAGATGCGATGAGTTGAGGGAATCCAGACAAGATACAATGCGAGATATTTTGATGCTCCAAGACGAGCATCAGAAAGAACTACAGATGATCAAATCAGATCTTCAGGAGGAGGCAAACTCCAGGGAAGGAATGGACAAAAGAATGAACGACTTGAGAGCAGAGGTATTTTTACTCTATTTTGCTCTGTACTCAAGTTTTTGGTGAATTTCAAAATGTTCTGTTATAGAAAACTAAATATTTATTTTTTCTATAACCTTGTTTAATTACATTGAATCAATCAATCTGTCATGCTGAGTTTTTTGATTGATGAATGGTGTTTGATAGCTGGAGAGGTTACAAGCTGAGAATGCTGCGGAATGGGGAAAACGGGAACGATTGGAAACCGAGAAGTTGGCGATGGAAAGAGACAACAAGAAGTTGAGGAGTGAATTGAGAGATATGCAAGAGAGGATGGAACGAAGAGGACGTCCATTGACTAACTCGGACACTGAAATAAGGCATTTACAACAGGAGCTGACAGACAAGAATAAGGTGGGAGAAGCTGAAATTTATCATTATTTCATGAAACATTATTTTTACTGTTCATGAAGATCATCATTTATTTATTCTTTTATTTCAGTACTTATCTTTTCATTTGTTTTCCAGATACAACATAACATTCAAACTCAATATAATATAGAAATAAGTTTTCTCGAGAAATTCGTACCAATCTATAATTTTCAAAACTGAACTTTTTTATTGCAGTTCAAAATTTAATTAAAAATAAAGTTGAAATTCTCATTAAAAAGTAGTTTTTTGAATATTATTACCTACACTGACAAAAAAAAATCATTACACAAATAATAATAATAGCCGTCTTCTACCCACACAGGCTATGCCTTATGAAGGAGTATTATTATTATTTGGTTTAAATAAAATTTAAGAAATAGGAACTACCCAAAACACCAAATCAACGTCAATATCACTCGATGCACGTTTCGCCAAAAAAGCTGACATCCTCAGGAGCTCAAAAAACCGTACTAACTACTAATACTATCGTAATCTTATTTAAACCATGCATCAAAGTAGCCGATTGCACTCTTTACCTAACACTCTACCTGAGTACATTAAATTATGTATCTGCAAAAATTATTTACTAAATATTTTCTTTACCCTTTACCTGTTATAATCTATTTTACCTATTTGTTTTGGTTTCAATGACAACATTCTTGATAATTAATGGCTAATGAATGAAAACATTGTAGGAATGTAGGCTTTCAGGGCTGGCATCAATGTTTTGGAAGCCTACAATTGATGCTTTATTGAAAGTCCTGAATCACGTGGCTAATAAAACACCGAATGATTTTTTGACGGTGTGTCTCATGTTTGTCATTTTGGAAAGTGGAATATTATAGTGTTTGACAGAGCCCAGTGTGTCTGTGTGAACGGCACATTTTCTGGTTTAAAATATATTACATGGTGTTCCTCAAGGCTCTGTGTTGGAAACATTGTTATTTTTAATGTATGTCATTGACTAGCAATTTTATACTTAGTTGTTTGATTAAGTATTACATTGTGAAATGAATACGGAGTACCCTTTTCTCTAAGCAGTTCCACCAAGTGGAAAAATAAAGGCAAACATCTGTCAGAAAACAACTACTTCCCTAGCTAATACCACGACGGACATTGAACTACATCTGACAGATATTTGTGCAACGTTCTTCCAAGAGGACCCAATTGCAAGTGCTTGTCTTGTAGTTGAACAGAAGATTATCCTTCATTTGGCTGGGAATGACCACCTGCAGACATGCATGTTTCGAGGTTTATTGCCTCTCATCAGTGACAGGGTAGGTCGGACAACATTATAATTGCCCTGTCCCTGCCAAATGAATAATAATCAACCGTTTAACTAATATTTCCCTACGGATGACACTGCGACCCACAACTAAGTTGATCGCAGCGCCATCTGCACGGGAAATCAAGAACAAGACAAATAATCCTAAGCAGCACAGACTCCCGGAAAGAGAAAACTGTAATATTTCGAAACAAGTTCGAAAATAATGTGCCAGAGAGGTATCAACATTTGTGAAATAAATAAGGAGTACCCTTTTCTCTAAGCAGTTCCACCAAGTGGAAAAATAAAGGCAAACATCTGTCAGAAAACAACTACTTCCCTAGCTAATACCACGACGGACATTGAACTACATCTGACAGATATTTGTGCAACGTTCTTCCAAGAGGACCCAATTGCAAGTGCTTGTCTTGTAGTTGAACAGAAGATTATCCTTCATTTGGCTGGGAATGACCACCTGCAGACATGTATGTTTCGAGGTTTATTGCCTCTCATCAGTGACAGGGTAGGTCGGACAACATTATAATTGCCCTGTCCCTGCCAAATGAATAATAATCAACCGTTTAACTAATATTTCCCTACGGATGACACTGCGACCCACAACTAAGTTGATCGCAGCGCCATCTGCACGGGAAATCAAGAACAAGACAAATAATCCTAAGCAGCACAGACTCCCGGAAAGAGAAAACTGTAATATTTCGAAACAAGTTCGAAAATAATGTGCCAGAGAGGTATCAACATTTGTGAAATAAATAAGGAGTACCCTTTTCTCTAAGCAGTTCCACCAAGTGGAAAAATAAAGGCAAACATCTGTCAGAAAACAACTACTTCCCTAGCTAATACCACGACGGACATTGAACTACATCTGACAGATATTTGTGCAACGTTCTTCCAAGAGGACCCAATTGCAAGTGCTTGTCTTGTAGTTAAACAGAAGATTATCCTTCATTTGGCTGGGAATGACCACCTGCAGACATGCATGTTTCGAGGTTTATTGCCTCTCATCAGTGACAGGGTAGGTCGGACAACATTATAATTGCCCTGTCCCTGCCAAATGAATAATAATCAACCGTTTAACTAATATTTCCCTACGGATGACACTGCGACCCACAACTAAGTTGATCGCAGCGCCATCTGCACGGGAAATCAAGAACAAGACAAATAATCCTAAGCAGCACAGACTCCCGGAAAGAGAAAACTGCAATATTTCGAAACAAGTTCGAAAATAATGTGCCAGAGAGGTATCAACATTTGTGAAATAAATAAGGAGTACCCTTTTCTCTAAGCAGTTCCACCAAGTGGAAAAATAAAGGCAAACATCTGTCAGAAAACAACTACTTCCCTAGCTAATACCACGACGGACATTGAACTACATCTGACAGATATTTGTGCAACGTTCTTCCAAGAGGACCCAATTGCAAGTGCTTGTCTTGTAGTTGAACAGAAGATTATCCTTCATTTGGCTGGGAATGACCACCTGCAGACATGCATGATTCGAGGTTTATTGCCTCTCATCAGTGACAGGGTAGGTCGGACAACATTATAATTGCCCTGTCCCTGCCAAATGAATAATAATCAACCGTTTAACTAATATTTCCCTACGGATGACACTGCGATCCACAACTAAGTTGATCGCAGCGCCATCTGCACGGGAAATCAAGAACAAGACAAACAATCCTAAGCAGCACAGACTCCCGGGAAGAGAAAACTAATATTTCGAAACAAGTTCAAAAGTAATGTGCCAGAGAGGTATCAACAATGTGAAATAAATACGGAGCACCCTTCTCTTTAAGCGTAAATGCGGAGAAATTCGGGAAAAATGGCATTTTCAACTGATAAGGATTAAGTACGATCGCACTTGACTGATCTCAGAGCTAAATTTTTTTCAATAGACTGTATTGCATGAAGCTTATATTTTTATTCTGTTTTTCTTCTCCTTGGAGTCAACAGGTAGCAAAAGATTCATTTATAGGTTTTGGTAAATGAGCTAGTTGTGAAAAATATTTTCAATATATCAAGGCTGATCTTAGTTATATTGTAACCATCACTTTCTTGGCTTCATTCCATCAATTATAATCATCATCCTCCCTTTGAGAAAACTTTCTATTGATCTCATCAACTTATTCAATTACGTCAACTAATTTTAGGAAATTTCTGAACTGAAACATTCCCAAATCAAAATGAAAAAAATGGTTCAAGACAAAATGACTGAGCTGGCGCATGCTGTGAGAAGGGCGGAGCAATACGAAACGGAGGTGAAAAAACTCCGAAGCAGGGTCGAAGAACTCAAGCGAGACTTGGCGGTGGCCGAAGACGAGTTGGACACAGCCGGCAATAACATTAGGAAGCTCCAGAGGGCGAACGACGAGCTTCAAGAACAAGCGGACAACTTACAGTTGCAGTTGCAACATCTCCATTCTAGGTTAGTGTTTCATTTTTGGGTGCAAAGACTTGTTGAATATATGAATATTACTGGGTGTTTTTGATGAATTAATTTTTGATTAATCAAATATATTGGTGGGTGATTTTGAAGATAATATTCTTAGATGGAAGTAATGCTCAATAATTTTTTTTTTCATCTAACTATATTGTTGGATTTCACTAAACTTGAGATTTTTTATGGAATTTCTATCAGTAACATCTGGGGGTTGGGGTCTCTGCTTTTTTGATTGCTGACAAGGATTAACTGAAGTCATCTTCCCTTCCACTTCTTGAGAACATTTCTGACCACTATTCTATGCTTTCTCTTCTTATGGCTTCAATTCAAAGACTTAAGGACGGTCAAACATTCTTCAAGTGGCTAATAACTTTTATATTTCGGGATTAGAGAACAAAAACAAATATTAATCATGGAAAATCGCTTTATTGTTTTCCAAAATATTCCCCATGAAGATCTATACACTTCTGCATACATTTGAACCAATTATCGAAGCACGATTGCCACTCTGATCGAGGTATCTTCAAAACATGTATTCTAAACGCATCAAACATATCTGCAGATGTCGAAAAAGAAGTCATTTGGTGCCTAGTCAGGACTGTACGGCGGATGACTCATTAAATCGAAGTTTTGAGTGCTCAAAAATGCAGTTGTTTGAGCCAATGTGTGCGAGCTCGCATTGCCGTGGTAAAGAGTTATAAGTCTTCGGCGGTTGGTTTTCCTCATTTCTTGGAAGACAACTCGCAAACAAATGATTGTGTACAACTCAGAATTGACTGTTCTGCGTTGTTCTAGTGCTACGGTTGCGATATGTCCAGTTTTTCCGAAAACACAGGCGACCATTTACTTGGAAGTGCTTCGTGCGCGAACAACTTTTGTTGGCTTTGGCTCATCTTGAAACACCCATACAGTCGACTGCTGTTTACTTTCGGGCTCATACGCGTAAATCCACGATTTGTCACCAGTCACAATGTCATATACGTGTTTCGAAGCACCAAGATCGTATTTTTTGAGAATTTCGTTCTCTTTTTTTGAACGATTGACAAATTGTGTGGGATCCAACGCAAACAAATTTTTTTGACAGACAAATGTTCATGCAATAATGAATGTATGCTGGCCCCATTAATGCCTAAGGTTGTTTCAATCTCACGATAGGTCACACGACGATCTTTCAATATCAGTACGCGCAGAGTATCAATGGTTTCTGGAACAACTGATTTTGGACGACCTTCACGAAATTTGTCTTGGAACGAACTACGACCTCGATTGAATTCACCTTACCATCGATAAACACTGGTTCTTGTTTGCCATTGCAAAAATTGAATTAAATTAATTAATTAAATTAATCCACGTCGAAAGTTTAAAGAATAATCGCACGTAAATGTTCACGATTTAATCCAATTTTTTGGCCGAGATGAATATTTTTAGTTACTGTAAACAACACAAATAGCGCTCGTATGTCAAAACGTTCCGAGTACGCATAACCTAAAAAATGTCAAACTCTACGATAGAGCTGTCAGTTGTCAGATTGCAACAAATGGGTTGTCCCATCCCGAAATATGAAAGGCAACCCTCGTATAGGACGGTTTTCAATTTTTTCAGTGGAAAGAATAAGTAAATAGTTTATGAATGCTCATAATATTTTCACTTTGAAGAGTATTGGAAATCACAAGGCCATTTTGTTAATTTTTAAACAGTTTCGACGTATACATTTTTAATTTCTACAAAGGTTTTCGCACAATCACTTTTGAAATATTGAATATAATCAATATATAGAATACTCCTGTAACGAAAGCCTCATCTAGCTTCATTTGCAGCTAATATGCTCAGACAAATCAATCTAGTGAATTATTTTTTCTATTATTCGATTTGTATTGAAATTCATTGAACCCCTGAAGTGTTATAGGTCCTTAAAATCAACTCATCAGGTAGACTCCAAAAATATGAATAAATGCAGGATGATCTATTGAAAAAACACACCTTTTTTTATTCCGAACCCAAGGGAGTCACCCTGGATATGTCAATTTTAGTTGAAATTACGTATACTTTTAATAATAATAGATTTTATTGACAGGAATAGCTATATAACAATTAAAATTATAGCACAGCAATGAACTTGGGAAATCCTATCAAATGGCAGGATTCAATGCATGACCATGGTATTACCATGATCAGACCTTGCTCTTCCATCCAACCATAACTCCTCATAATTTTTGATTATTACGTGAAATAATTTTATTCCAAGAGAGGTTTCCACACTTTATAACTAACCATAACAAATTTATTCCCCATAAATAATAAATTTAGTGCTCAAGGTACATTCGCATGTTTAAGGTCAACAAATATGAAAGTTAATATAAATAAACAATTGAATACAAATCTATAATCCAAAACTTCGACAGAGTAGGAATTTCATGGGCAAGAATTCAACAAAAATTAACTAGTGTCCTGGCTACTACCTTAACTATCCTTAAATTACGTTGATCAGAGTTAAAAGCTTGTCATCATCAGTATCTTGAAATACAAGACACCTGATTCAAATGACATTGAATTTTTGAAGAAACTTTATAGAATTTACAAAGCAATATCAACCTGAGACCTCCCCTGATTTTATTCAAAATCTAGGAAAAAAACTGTAAAAAAAACGGATACAAAAACGGAAAAAAGACCCCTGAAAAAAAAAAAAGGAAAAAAACTCCCTGGAAAAAATCCCAATGAATCTAAGTAAATGAATCGTACTCAACTTTACTTTGCGACCATATTTATATAGATGAGACAGGTAATGACAGGGTACACATAAACAGGCCACGTTAATCAAAACTTTTATGTCAACAAATTGCTGGCATAAATATTGATCAGGTAAGGAATCAGGATACAGGATACAGGGTACAGGATAGGTTAAAACATTTATTGTTATTGTAAAATGAATCAAAAATGGTCAAATATGGGAGTTTCTTTAACATTACACATAGTTGAAATTTCATTACTTTTTGTGTACATTGTTATTGCATATAGGGGTATTTTTTCCGGGGGATTTCTTTCCGTTTTTTTTTTTCCGGGGGGATTTATTCCGAGATTTTTTTTCCGGTTTTTCTTTTCGTTTTTTTTTCTGTTTTTTTTTTTCGTTTTTTTTTTTTCGTTTACCGTCCAGTAATAAGGGTTTTGTTTCATTATTATAGGGACATATTTCCTTCGAATTTCGACCTAATCGGGATATTGGTTTTCAAATGACTTTCATAATGAAAAATGAAAAAAATACAAAAGTTTCTTCAAGAGGAAACAAGACATTATATTTTCGCGTAAAGGGCTACTGGGAGCTACGAGCTCTATTGCTTAGGACAAAGTCAGGAAGAGAAACAGAGGAACTTTGGTTCCTTCTCATACGCCCACTAATATATGAAACCAGAGACAGATTCAACATGTTCTTAAAGGTGCAAATCAAGTGAAGAAATATCTAGTGCTGAACGAAACCCCATAAAAATAAACTCGGCCAACAGGGACAAGTCAAAACGTTAAAAAAAATGTACAACCAACAAATTTTTCCACAGTAAACCCGCGCTAGTTTTGATTGTGCCCCTTCCTCATTATGCATATATTAAATTTTGGTATTGCTGTTACTTACATTTTCAAGGCGCATTTATCGGATTCATTATGCACAATTTATTGCATATGCATAACTTTAAAATACAATTTATAACATTACAACACTCAAGTTTCTTATGAAACCATTTAGGAATTATAAATTATGAAACGGGTAAACGGGAAAACGGGTTTCATATGAATCTGAGTATTGAAATGTTATAAATTGTATTTTAAAGTTATGCATATGCATTACATTGTGCATTATGAATCTGATAAATCCGCCTTCATTCAATGAAAAAATGTGTGGAAATATCCATAATCATGCTAATGACATGAGTAGTTTGTATAATAGTTTTTGTTATGATTCACTTCGGCCGTGTTCGTTATGTTTATTATATTATTGAACTGGTTTAACTAATATAAATTTATGAAATATGAATCATGACTGGATTTTGGTATCATATAAAATGAATTAATCTTTGAATTAACGCTCTTGTTGATAATATTCTTCTCTCTCTCTCTTTCCCCAACTCTCTGCAATTCAATCTGCTTTTCTTCTGTAGTTTGGAAAAGGAAGATGGTGGTGAAGAAATGGCCCATTTCGATGAGAATGATTGTGTAAGTAACCAGCTGTTGTAGACGAAGTTTGGATGTTTTTTTTTCATATATATATATATATTAATTTCGCTCCTTTAGTTGCATGGTACTGGCGCTAACCTATCTAATTTTGAGTGATGGAAAGGCATCCTCTGACAGTACGTCAGGTCGATGATATTTGATCTTACCAGAACTATGTTGCATGCTACATATCGGCAGGTGAGTGGTTAATGATGAATTTGATCAACTGAATTTTATTGATTGTTTTAAAAAGTGTGTGACTTGACCAAGAAATTTTGGTCAAAGGCATCAAATGAAAATACAAAGTGTCGGAGATTTGATTGTTGTAATTTTATTAGAAAATGCCTTTTACTTGAACACACGCATAAAAAAAGAACATTGGCTTTGTAACCCAACGAATTTTGTGAAAGTTTTGCAGTTTCTGTAACTTTGCAGAATGTTATACTACTCAGCTATAATCTACCAAGATAAATAAAGGCCATTTATTTTTTTTACCATAAATACAATCCCAGTTAGGCCCGTTTTCCGGTACTCCACCGCATTTGGTAGGTGCGCAGGAATAATTTACCCAAAAGCCCCTCCCCACGACCGTGAGGTAAGTGAACCAAAAATGATGGCCATCATTCCACCATGGATCTCTGTGATCAAAACCACCATCGTAACAGCATGGTTTGGATAAAGCGTACGGAGTTCAAAGAGTAAATTTCTATACTTTGTCTGATTTTCGTCCTCCTTTCGGACGATATTCGGTTCGCTTGGAGCGAAAAACTGACGAAAATCGTCCTACTTTGGTGGTCGAGGAGGACTACATAACATCAAGCTTATTGGCTCGTCCTTATGTGGTTGCTGGTGGACCTCACATCACGGCAGTTCAAATGTGAGCTTTGTGCTGAATGAGTTCCAATTCACTACAGATTTCATCGGCTTCGCAGAAATTCGACTGCAGCGTGCGACATTTCTGTGATTGGTTAATTCTGTATTCCCTACACTACCACGATGCTGCTGCTTGAAGCTGGTATAATTTTAACTTCTTGCGTTTGCAGCGTCTTAAAAAGATGAAAAGTGAGGTTTTCTCCAGTACCCCATCAGAAGAATAACTCTCCATAATCTCATTTCTACAATTTATCAAATATATAACAAACCATGCAACAAATAACCACATATCTATTAACTACTAATATGGATAATGAAGACAGCTATGTGATACCGAAACAAATGAACATCGACCTCGAATTGGACGCTGCTGAATTAATGCGCTTGCGCCAGGAGATTCCTATTCAAAGACACGATTTCGTATTTTCATCTCTTTCCAGCGTGCACGAACAATTATCGAAGATATGAGGAGATTTGAGGAGAAGCATATCTCAACATAACGTCATATTCTGGTATCCGTATCTGTTTACAAAGTTTATATTTTCATTCTAGGGTTTTATTCCTAAGAAAATGACCCAGTTTTAAAAATTTCTAGATTCATGCCTGAAAGAATTTATTATCGCCGCATTACTTCGGGTATGTGTTCAGAGGCCGGTATGGAACGAGACTTACCTTTTCAAACCACCGTCACATAGGCAATCCACATATCCTCAATTATAACGATAAATGAGTTTTCATCCGATTTTGGAACTTTTGGATGGAACTTTTGTAGCAGGTAACATAGAGTTACGAATGAATCCGTGAATTGATTTTTAAATGACACGAAGTTTAACTGCTGTCTTGCATAATTCTCACTTCATTTTATCCACATTATAGAAAAATAATACTTCATTGCAAATATGGTACGGTTGAAATTGTCAAAATAAGCACAACCTTAAAAATTTATGACATTCGTCATGTTTCAGAATTCGGCATGCGCAGTAGTTTCTCAGCGCCCATGGGAGAAAAGGAAAGAGATATTTTTTTGACTTCAATTTGTTAACATGGCGTCTTATGGCGTGTTACCCATATTCGTAGTTAATAGATATATGCAAATAACAATCTGTCCAACGGTAGTCCAACCTTCACTTTGTAGCGCGCCGCAAATTATTTCCGTCTCTTTCAAAATCATCACTATGGTGGGGATGTGCCGCATGCTTCAATCGAAGTTCTGTGAAGCCGGTGTTAGAAAGAAATGCTTTGATACCTGCATTTTCATGGTTTCAGACCCTACAGAGAAGAGTATCTGAACTCCTGATGACTCTACGTTCAGTACCATTCTGTTGCTAGAAACACTCCAAGCATAAAAATCAACGGCTTATCAGTATGACCGTAAAATGGATGATTTAGGATGCAAGTTCCCATAATAGTGGGAGAGCTGGTAGACATTTTGGGTAGATATCTGAGGCACTGTTAAATCTTCTTCAATACTTTCCATCCCTGAATATAAAAATGCAGTCCTGGCTGGAGGGTAGTGGGGCTTGAGGGACTCCTTAATGTTTAAATTGATGCAATTTTTATGCAAGGAATGTTCTCGCGGCATTTTGAAATGTTAGTACTTTCAAATTCAGTATTTAAGAAGTTGAAAAAAGTGTCAAACTTACAGCCAGATAAATGAGGAGAACTTTGTGTCCTGAGGTAATAAACGAAACTACCTGTTAATTAAGTGGCCGCAGGTAGATAAGCGTGGTCATGAGTAGGCACCCTCATCGTTTGTATTCTTCTAGAATTGACCTTTTGTTAAATAATGTTTTTCCACACATTCTTAATTTCTACGCTGACTACGTTGACTGAAATCGTTGTTTGCTTGTATGTAAAGGGTTTCTTTGAATTTGCGTTCAAACCAGTTTTCTCTTTGTCGATGTCGGCATCTTTCCACAGGATGCGGTGGTGTTCTGTCCATGCGTGTTCTGCGACTCCCGACTTCGACGTCTCTCCTCGTTGAGTCCAGCGTTTGTGTTCATCTACCCTAACGTTGAGCGGTATTTTGATCTCTCCGATATAACGGCGTCCGCATTAGCAGGGTATTTGGTAAACGCAATTTTTCGCATGGATTGTCAGGCTTAGTAAAAAAAAAGAAGGCTTCTCAACGTATTCCCGGATCTGAAGCAGCTTCTGACGTTATACTTATTCCCGATCCTCCTTAGTTTCTCCGATACGCCTCTGATATATGGCAAGAGGACAACATGGCTTGGTTGTTGATACTTGTTTTTCTTGTTGCCTTGTTTTAGAACATCTTCCAGAAGTCTAATAATGAATTATGGTGGATTACGTAATCCAATCTTCCGCAAAAAAACCTTATACAATAGGTATGGTCGTCGGCAAGTATTTAACAGAAAAGTAGTGTCGCCCATCTTTCATGATGTTTCTGGCTCCATATTGAAGTCGACACGTAGTCGGAGTGCATTTTAATCTGGAACCCAGAGATGGCGCTGAATTCATACTTCAGTGTTTGTCTCAGGGATTTCCAATTAGGATGAAAGGATTCTTCGATTCAATTGGGTCGAACTAGCCTTCGCTGATGATTGGCAATGGCCATGAAACCGGTACGGAGGTGTTCCCCCAATTAAATCGAAAAATAATTTCAGCTTTGATATTTGAAATGCATTGCAAAGTGGTTCTTGTAGAAAACTTTGCCAAGTATTAAACAGATATAATTCAATGGACGTAGGGGGCAGTAGTTGTTTTCTGTTAAATACTTGCGACGACTATACCTATTGTATAGGTTTTTTTTGCGGAAGATTGGATTACGTAATCCACCATAATTCATTATTAGTTTTATGATCTTCCGTCAAGTATTGTCGCCCATCTTTCATGATATTCCAGAAGTCTGTCTGGGTACCCGTTTTGTTTCATGTCGCTCTGTATGTAGATGAGTTCTGTTTCTAGTTTCTCTTTGCTGCTGCATATGTTCCTTACCCCTTCCACGAGAGTTTTCACCATGCCTTTTTTGGTTGATGTTGAATGGTTTGAATCGAAGCCCAGGTATTGTCCGGTGTGGGATTTCTTTGTGTAGACCGATGTTTGTATGGAGCCTCCAACTCTCTCGACTTTGACATCCAGGAACGGAAGGACGCCGTTGTCCTCCATTTTCATGGTGAATTTTATGGTCTTCCTGATTTTATTGATGTCTTCTAGAAAGTTTTCGAGGTGATGGTCTGCGTGATCCCATATTATAAAGGTATCATCAATATACCTGAGCCAAAGTTTAGGTTTGTGTCTAGAAATAATAGAAATTCTACATCTAAGAATCCTATTGATACTCCAAAATTCTTACTAACAACCACTTGGCTGGTGTATACATTTTTTGTTTTTTTTTTATAATTTTGCCCACTTCTTGCTAAGTTTCAGGCCCAACTAAGTGATCTGGCTCTTTAATTTTTCAATTTCTTAAATACTAAATTTAAAGGTAGTCATATTTCAAAATGCATCGGAAATATTTTTCAAAATTAAGGGCGTGTCAGTCCCTGCTACCCTTCAGCCAGGTCTGTATTCAGGGATGGCTAAAGAAGCATTGAACAAGTTTTCAAGGTGCCTTAAATACCTACCCAAAAATGTCTACCAGCTCTCGAACTATAAAGATGTATAATTTTGCTTGAGCGAGTTTTTACGGCGAGTTCCCGCAGATCTTTTTGAGTCCATTTCACAACGCATTAAAGTAGAATCGTTCTTCCTCGATATTTCCGATTACCAGATCTGTCGGAGTTTATGGTGATATTTGCCGCGCTAAGCAATGACATATTACGGCTAGACACCGTTATAAACATTTCGATTGCGGTCACATTCTAAGCACAATGTTCATTGCAGCTTTTTTCGCGGTCAGTCAACCCAAAAGTAGGCAAATCTGAGTTTCTGCTCAATTATCTTATTAAATACAAGCTTTATATGGTTAATATCGCAACTATGTTCCGCGAAACAAACTGCAATAAGCATTGTGCTTAGAATGTGAGTCGGTTGGACCGCAACTCCAGCTCGAAAAGTAAATAACGACGTGCGCTCTCTCAGTCACCAAGATGCTGTAGAATGCTTTCGTCCACGAGCTGGACAACGTCTCCGTACTCCTCAGATCTTTACTTTCTGAAACGAATCGCTGCACATTTGTCGATTTCAAACTCCATGCCGATAGCATGTATGTCTCTTTCATCACCCTTAGGAACTGATGTAGATCATTTTCTCACGATGGATCGCAGTGGATATCTTATACATCCAGTCGCTGGGGATGCCGCAGTTGTATCCATGGGTTTTCCTATGTGCAAAGTACAATAGCAATATGGAGATGCAGAAAAGAAAAGGGCCAAGGAAGACTCCCTGAAACATCCCCTTTCAGAAGATTACTTGCTCTGTTTGGACACTGACTTGGCCATATCTTTTGGTAGAGCGATTCCTTCAGAGCAGTATCAGCTACCCAAACATCTTACTGTTTTATCGAGTACCGCAAGGCATCTGAGTTAATGCATGATAATCAGATCTCATGCGATGTTGTATCAAACTCCTGGTGGTAATCGATACAGGCCATCAAAAGGTTACGATTGTACTGCACAGAGTCTTGCGTGATACATCTGCCGAAACGTAGGTTCTCCTTGCAATTCCGGAAAGTATTTGCTTTTATAAGGTGTTTCAGTTCCTTCTGTTTCCCCTTCCAGGACAATTGTAACAACTGGCGTCTGGCATTTCACAGCTCTTTTTACTGTTTAGGAACTTTCGAACTTCACTTGATTGTCTATTCGGTACGTTCTGGAGCCTTCCGGAGCTTTTGTTCTAATTTTTTCACGGTTCTCTTGGATTTTGCAGAATTTTCATAGAAATTTTCAAAAAGTTCCACCATGACGCCCCCTCCCTGGTGATTCCTGGGGGACAGCGTCCCCAGAAGAGGTTCGTATTCCACTTACTCCCCCTGTCTCGGCACTATGTATGCAAAGTTTGGTTGAAGTAATTGCAGGGGTTCAAGGGTTATGCTGGAAAAACAGGCACTGAATCTTATTCCGCCCCCCCGGGTTCTAGGGGAGATGTGGAACACACCCACATACAATAACTTCTATGTATTTTGAGAATTCGAACTTTTTGATTTTATTTTATCAATGTTCTTTGCTTGCTTATTTTTGTATTTTTGTAGGTTTTTATCCGATATACATGTCTTTTATCACCATTTTTTGTTTAGGTTACGTAACTCCAGTTCCTCAAGTCTATTGTCCCACCGAGGGACAATCCTAAATAATGGTAGCGATGAAGATGTAAATGAATTTATATAATAAGTATTATTTTCACACTTACCACTAAACAACTGAAGCTGAAAACCTTTTGTATGTGTTCAATTTATTTATTATATTTTTTTACCTGTACAAATGATTATGTAAATTTTGAAATATATAATTTATTTTTGATTCATGTGTCATCACTTTAAATGTGTTCGGTTTAGTTTCTTTGTTTTGGAAGTTGGTAGAAGTCGAAAACTTGAACTATTTCACATTACTTTTGATATCAAGGGCCTCTTTTATAGCACTACTTCATATACATACAATAATGATAAAGGTCTTAATTATTTTCAATCAAAATTGTGTACATTTTTCATTATATTTACATTGTGTCCCACTTCGAACAGCATCACCTCCGTATTTTCTTATTCGACGACCGAACTCAAAACAAACTTTTTTCAACATGTAGTACTCAATCAGATCTACATCTATGATCAATTGAAATTTTTAAAAATCAGTTAGTAATATCAGGGATTTTTTAGCGAAAGACTAATATTACAAACACGTTGAGATCTCTCTGAAACACGTGTTCAAAATTTCACGATGGTGTAAATGTTTTTTTTTGAAAATAATTATCCCATGAACAAAAATAAAAAAAACAGTATAATATCATGAATATAAGTACAGGCTGATTCACGGTGGATGGCACATTAGACGTTTCTGGTGAACCAGACAACGGATCACTTTGAAAATTTAATGGAGGGCATATTCGGACATTCTCTAGCCAACTAAAATATTTTCGACAATGCGGTGTTGCCACTTCTATTAGAAAGCAGTCGCAACTTTAATTTTTCAAATGGAACACTCTGTATATAATATTATTTTTGGAATCTCCAACAATTGCCCGACAACTTTTCTTGATATTTCCCTATACCTATCTGTTACCGTTTTCGAAATAAAAATTAATTTCAATTTTTTTCTTCGAAAATCATGACTTCTAAAAATGCCGATATCTTTTAGTTAAGAAGTACTATGATATCGAAATTTGGTTTGGAGTTAGGTGATACTTGGACACTTCCCACACTTCAGCCTAATCTCCGTTACTTCAATACAAGGTGGTAAAAAAATACAGTTTTTTCGTTTGCTTGAAAAAGTTGCTGAAATTTGATTATTTTAAATGGAATACCCTGTATATTACAGATAGGTATAGGGAAATATCAAGAAAAGTTGTCGGGCAATTGTTGGAGATTCCAAAAATAATATTATATACAGAGTGTTCCATTTGAAAAATCAAAGTTGCGACTGCTTTCTAATAGAAGCGGCAACACCGCATTGTCGAAAATATTTTAGTTGGCTAGAGAATGTCCGAATATGCCCTCCATTAAATTTTCAAAGTGATCCGTTGTCTGGTTCACCAGAAACGTCTAATGTGCCATCCACCGTGAATCAGCCTGTATTCATATACTCCCTGAACATCTGTTCAGTATTTTTTCTGCACATATCATACACAGGGTGTTGTTTGTACTAGAAATGAATTATTTTTTAAGTTCAATTATTCAGAATCTTTAATATTTAACATTTTTTTTTTATTTTTGTTCATGGGATAATTATTTTCAATAAAAACAACCTATATACCACACCGTAGTGAAAATTTGAACACATGTGTTTCAGACAGTTCTCAACGTGTTTATAATATTAGTTATCCGCTAAAAAATCCCTGATATTACTAACTGATTTTGACTTTTCAATTGATCATAGTTGGCCGTGTTGAAGTGGAATGAGATAAATTATTAATCAGAAATGTAGATCTAATTGAGTACTAGAAAAAAGTTTGTTTTGAATTCGGTCGTCGAATATGAAAATAGAAATGAATTTTGATATTTTTTTTTTATTATGCAATTCAATCGGTGACATATTTCAATTTCAAAAGCCCTGTACGTTTGGTACTAGATAATAACGCTATGCATGTCTTTTATAGTAATTTAATATGTGGTCTGGTTTCACAAAAATAAATAATTGCATTTCAGTGTCTTTTCCTCAAGTTTAGTCTTTTAATAAGCATACTAGAATTCTGTTTTTAAAAATTTTCTCAAGAAACCAGAATTACCTACCTATCGATATGTTTATTCTCCGAGTTGGGGATAAATTTGAAAAACTATTATTTTCCTTCAAAATATTTTTATACAAATGACCTACAAATAACTTAACCTCTACCTAATAATACATTTCAGCATCCCATAATCGTGCCGTCTGGATTCGTCTTTAATTTGGGAAAACATAATTTCCTCCCCGAATTGAACACACATTGGTTGGTGAAAATACCGCAGGTGGACGACTGCGTGTAATAAACGCTAGGCGTTTTCTTTCCAGTATACAGATTCTTGGAACCCGTTTCCGATCTCGTCATGGACACGAAATTCGGCAGCGTTTTCCCGTTCTTCAGCTGGTAACTAACAGGTGAGTACGCTGGCTGGTACGTATACCCAGATCCATAACCGTATTGACCATTCCTAAGATGTGTGTTCGACGTGACTGCATAGAATGGCTTTTTGTATATTATTTTCCCGGTACCCGGTGATAAAGTAGCGCTCTGTGCTTGGGAGTGCTTTCCTATGGCATATGTATTCGGACCGTTCGCTATAGATTTGACAGTTCCTCTAAATCCGAGCGGGATCTTATATCCAGAAGTTCCTGGTATCGTTGCGCCGGGTTGGATAACCGTCCCTTCACTGGGAAAATCCCCTTTACTTTGATGTACAGTCACATCCATGTCCTCAAGAGGATCCAGTATGATGTGTTGTCTCTGATTGTAATCCCGTTGCGTTACTATACTTTTCGTTGCTGGTTTTTCCGTTTCACCATCGTAGTCTTCATCGTAGTAGTCTTCATCGTACTCCTTGGTCTCCGGTCCTTCGGTTTCCAATTGTTTGGCAGGAGGGTTATTCGAGATACTAGTGGTGTTTTCGGAAATTTTGGGAACAGGTGTGTTAGCGACAGTATTTTTCTTTGGCCTTTCTACTGGAGGAGTTTGAGATACAGGCGCAGATTCTTCGTTGAATGTAATATTCCTTGGTTTGAACGGCCCTTTAGGAGAAATTCCTTTGCTGAATGTTCTCCCAGAAGCTGCTTGAGCGGCGCCTGTGTACTTGACCCCATAGCGGAACTTTCCCTGTATTTGAGCTTGGGTCATTCCAGAGAAAGCACCTCCTTGGGCACCAGCAGTACCTCCTCCTCTGAATGGTGCGGTTCCGTTATCTGAATCATTCTCGTCGTAAGGCAGGAACCCAATCTGGGCCTGAGATGAAGTACTTCCAGGACCGTTTGCTTGAGCGTCCGACATTCCTCCTTTTTCAGACGCTTGTACTTGTGTTTGAGTGCCATGGCTGGCACCTCCACTTTGCGCGCTTGACATGGTATTTCCAGTGTCAAGAGATAACACCACTTGTGATTGAGACTGCCCTAAACCGCCCTTGCCCTGTGCTGAGCTTTGTGCGCCTTCTTTCCCACCTTCCACTTGGGTTTGTGCTCCTCTTTTACCGTCGTCTGAGCCTGCAGAAGCACTGAAAGAACCCGACCCGGAATAGGTTCCAGATACTTGTGATTGCGCAGTACCTCCACCATAGGTGCCTTGAGCCTGAGCTGAAGCCAAAGTACCATTGTCTGACTGTTGAACAGAGGTTTGAACTTGTGAATCAGAATCGTCAGGTGGAGTTCCAGGATCAACACCACCAGGATATCTACCATCGACATACTGACCAGGAACGGGAGCGACACCTGGCCAACTGCCGACTTGTCCAGGCCCACCAATTTGTCCAGGCCCACCAATTTGTCCAAGCCCGCCGATTTGTCCAGGCCCACCAATTTGTCCAGGTCCGCTGATTTGTCCAGATCCGCCGATCTGTCCAGGCCTACCAATCTGTCCAGGTCCACCAATCTGTCCAGGTCCACTGATTTGCCCGGGTCCACCGACTTGTCCGGGTCCACCGACTTGTGCGGGTCCACCGACTTGTGCGGGTCCACCGATTGGTCCGGGCCCACCGATTTGTCCAGGTCTACTAATCTGTCCGGGACCACCAATTTGACCAGGCCAACCCCCAACTTGACCTGGTCCCCCTACTTGTCCTGGTTGTCCTTGTCCTGGCCAGCTGGTTATTTGACCTGGTGCTGTAACTCCACCAGGTCCTCCGACTTGCCCAGGCCAAACTCCTGTTTGCCCAGGCACTCCTACTTGACCTGGTCCACCAACTTGTCCTGGTACACTAACTTGTCCGGGTCCTCCAACATGTCCTGGCCATCCTCCAATCTGTCCTGGCCCTCCAACTTGACCAGGCCACCCTATTTGACCTGGTCCTCCAGCTTGCCCTGGTCCCCCAACTTGTCCTGGCCCTCCAATTTGTCCATCCCACGCTGCAATCTGTCCCGGCCCTCCAGTTTGTCCTGGTCCTCCAACTTGACCAGGCCATCCTCCAATTTGGCCAGGTCCTCCAACTTGTCCAGGCCATCCTTCAATTTGGCCTGGTCCTCCAGCTTGACCAGGCCAACCTCCAATTTGTCCGGGTCTACCGGCCTGTCCCGGCCCGCCTGGTTGACTTGGTCCACCTTGACCAGGCCAACCTCCAATTTGCCCTGGACCGCCTATTTGTCCTAGACCGCCTATTTGTCCTGGTCCGCCTATTTGTCCTGGTACGCCTATTTGTCCCGGACCACTAACTGTCCCTGGCCCTCCAACTTGTCCTGGTCTTCCAAATTGACCAGGCCAACCTCCAGTTTGTCCTGGTTCTCCTACTTGTCCTGGTCCACCAATCTGCCCTGGAACACTAACTTGCCCTGGTCCTCCAATTTGACCAGGACTGCTCTCTGTTTGACCTGCGCCTCCTACTTGGCTTGGCCAGCCACCAGTTGGACCAGGCCAACCACCAACTTGTGCGGGTCCTCCAACTTGACCTGGCCAACCTCCAGTAATGCCATAACTGGGTTCGCCAGGTCGGGGTGGACCTTGGGGTCCATGTAGAACGTATTGTCCCGAAAATTTTCCAGCAAATCGACCTGCATCTCCATGAGTTCTTTGGTATTCGCCGGTTAGTTGACCTCCAAATGAACCTGTGACTTGTCCAGGTAACTTCTGACCGAGCCATCCACCAACTTGTCCTGGTCCACCTACTTGTCCAGGAATCCCGCCAACTTGCCCTGGAACGCCTCCAACGTGTTCTTGTCCAGGCCAACTAGCACCTCCTGGCCCACCTATTTGACCAGGCCAAGCTCCAATCTGTCCAGGCCTACCAATCTCTATAATCTGACCAGGAGTAACCACTTGCCCAGACCAACTACCAACTTGTCCTGGCCATCCAACCTGTCCCGGACCACCAGTTTGAATTGGCCATCCACCAACTTGGCCGGGTCTGGCAACCTGTCCTGGACCACCAACTTGCCCTGGTCTACCAACTTGTCCTGGCCCACCAATTATTTCGGGACCTCCAACTTGCCCAGGACCACCAATTACCCCAGGACCACCAACTATCCCAGGACCACTAACTTGACCTGGCCATCCACCAACTTGTCCTGGACCACTAACTTGTCCTGGAACTTGCTCTGGACCACCAATTTGCCCTGGTCCACCAACTTGCCCTGGTCTACCGATTTGGCCTGGCCATTCACCAATTTGTCCCGGCCCAACAATTTGTCCTGGTCCACCAATTTGTCCTGGTGCACCAACCTGACTTGGTCCACCAACTTGTCCTGGTCCACCAACTTTTTCAGGACCTCCCACTTGTCCTGGCCATCCACCAACCTGACCTGGCCATCCACCAACTTGACCAGGCCATCCTCCAACCTGCCCGGGACCACCAATTTGTCCTGGTCCAGTTACTTCTCCAGGTCTACCAATTTGTCCAGGACCACCAACTTGTCCGTGAATACCGATCTGTTCTGGGCCGCTTATTTGTCCTGGACTTTCCACTTGACCAGGCCATCCTCCAACTTGACCAGGCCAACCTCCAATTTGTCCAGGTCCTCCAACCTGCCCGGGGCCACCGATTTGTCCGGGACCACTAACTTGTCCAGGACCACCAACTTGTCCAGGACCACTTACTTGTCTAGGACCCCCAACTTGTCCAGGACCACCAACTTGTCCAGGACCACCAATTTGTCCAGGGCCACCAACTTGTCCAGGACTACCAAATTGTCCTGGTCCTAACACTTGTCCTGGCCATACTCCAATTTGACCTGGTCCTCCAATTTGACCAGGCCCTCCAATTTGACCAGGCCCTCCGATTTGACCAGGCCCCCCAATTTGACCAGGTCCTTGAATTTGACCAGGCCCTCCAATTTGACCAGGTCCTTGAATTTGACCAGGTCTTCCAATTTGACCAGGTTCTCTAATTTGACCAGGTCCTCCAATTTGACCAGGTCCTCCAATTTGACCAGGTCCTCCAATTTGTCCAGGTCTTGAAACTTGGCCTGGTCCCACTTTTATTTGTTCGGGATACTGCCCAGGGCGGCCTCCGATATGTAAGGTTTGTCCTTGATCATATCCTGGACCAAAACATTCGTCACAGCCAAATGGGATACTTTGACTTTGTGCTTGTCCCATGCCGTTACTACCACCTGAAATGAGAGATATTAGTTGGTGTAGAAAACTATCAAAAGTGAAATGAGGAAGGGGTACTGAGATTCTTTTTGAAAAGACAATTGAATCAATTTAATTGTACACAGGCAAATTTATGCAATGCTTCTACTGGACGTTTCTTGAGAACTACCAATTCTAATATTTGACATATTTAAAGGTGATTTTTCATTGGTGATCATCAATCTCATGAAAATATTTGTATTGCTATGACACTTTCAGTTATACACTGAGTTTACATGAAATCCTTTATTTCAAATGATGTGCTATATTTTCCATCAGTTGTTGAACTGAAAAAAATATTTATGGCTGCTCTAGATCTATGAATAACCTGAATATCAACCTTAATATCAATAGTTCTAGTCAAATATGGATAACAGATTAGAAACGAATACGGCGTGTTTTCTAAGAGCACTATTGTATATTTTTGTATAAAAAAGTGAAGTGAAATTCTGATCGTCTGCGGTCTAATAAAATGAGAAGAATAGTTATTTATACTAGTGTGTTATGTTGAAAATAAGTCACGCGAGAAAGATTTATACCTCGAAGCTTTAAAATCACCGTGAATTATGCTTGTAATAGTAATAAATAAATAGAATACTACTTTAAATATGAACGTGAGTTATAATCCATAATTCACTTGTAAGTTATAGGTTGTAACACACTATATAGTGTGTTATTTGATAGTTTACTTGTCTAAAATGATATTAATAATGACAGTCATAATGTGTTGGATACATTTTGTTATATTGTCATCAAGTTCTGAAAGGTGGAGGTTCTCACGTTGCTCTAAATTAACAAAAAATCACTTACTAACAACTGCCTTGGATCCTTCGTCTGTAGATTCTGCTTCGGCTTTCCCAGGTTCGTCTGATTTACCGAAATTAAGGTACTGCGATTGCGTCTGTCCCCTCACTCTTCCTCTGAAAAAGTGATTCGTGGACCTCCTCAATCTCTTGATGACATTGTTGTCTTCGGTTGGCAAGTTGCTGCTTTCTTCGTTTTTGACGAGATATGTCGGGAATCCTCTGCAGAATTCCGATATCCTTTCCCCCGCTAACTGCCATATCTGCGGGAAAAAAACTAAATACTGTATCTGAACATAAACAAAGTGTATATTTTCGGAAGCGGTATGAAATTTTGCGTATATAGTGCTATTTTGTAGTGAATCTGACGATTTTGTATTTTTCATGATTGGCGTTCGCAGAATTGCTCTATCATTAACAGTTCTCTAGTTGAAAAGCTCGCCCAGATACATTTGAAGGGACTTTGAACGACTGTGAATTCGATTTTTTGAGAAATGGAAAGCTTTCGGGATTTTCAGGGGTCTAACTGTCAGGACTTTTTTTGAGTTATTTTTTAGGCATGCATAGGTATATTTTGAGCAGCGTGGTACACATGCTGAAATTTTCAGGTTATTAAAAAGGGCGTTATTTCAGATTAGCTTATGGGCCTGAAAACATTCTAGGGTACCGAATTTCCAAAACGAGGTCGGACCATATGGAGTCGTCATAGCCTATCGACAAACTCTTAGACCACCATTAGAAATCATAGGTTTTCGAAAGATGGAACATCAAAACATGCACTTTTCAATAGACTGACCTCGTTCACAGACGATTCGAGCACTGACAATGGAACAACAGATTATACAGTGAAAGCCCCAGAGTCAGCTTCAGCTTCCCTCTTATACTGAATATTGCAGTATTTCAGGCTCAATTCAACAAGGTGTCTATGAAAATATAAGGGGAGAAAGTGAAAATGAGCATAGTTTCTTCTGATAGTTTTCTTTCGATTCAGATTTGTAGCTATTTTAAATCAAATTGTTTGATATTAAGTATTTGCATTTTCTCCATACAATTTATTCATGCTAAACTTTCACAAATTTTACATTTGCATTTCATTATTGTATCAAGACTTCCGAACTTCATGATGTTACTAAAATACGATGACATAAAAATGCTAGCAGATAAATATTTGTAATGTTTTTCAACTGAAACTAAAAATGATTTATAACAGTTTGCAGTGTGGATGATGTAAAAAGGGCAAATTAATTCGCCAATGAAATAACTCGAATTACTTACTTGACGTTTCGACAGTAGTTCATCGTGTAAAAAGTCTTTTGATATCTTTTTTCCACCCGACACCCATTTGTTTATGAGACTGTCGCCACCGGTGAAAACTTCTATTATGCATCGAGATTCTATGAGATCCTTGTACGCTATCGTATGCTGAAAATAAAACTTTTCATATAACTGGTACATATTCAATTGAATAGACAGTTGATATTCACGCTTTCGAATGGATTTTCTACATAAACGCGGTCAGTGGTGTCAGAAGTGGAATATTTGACACCGAAGAAGATTATAATAACACTAACGTTTCTGTATCAGAGAAGAAAACAATATTTAAAAATGACTAAAGCACAAAACAAAAATTACCCAGGAAAATTCTGTTCAAGATTGAATGCGGATAGTTATATAAATAACTGTTTAAAAAAAAATAAAAAAAATATGTAATTGAAGTTCTCATTGCAAATTAGAACCATCATTTATATGTATACATTTTTTGTAGTTTGAGCCCTTACCGTTTGGAAATCCAAGAGGGTACGCGACTTCGAAGGCGCTGCAGTCGACGAAAAACTTGAGTTTTGTTTCGAAATGATGTTCTGAAATGGTTAAAAATACTTTTTAAAGACAATAATTATGGATTTGTTATCAACTACAAAAAGTATGGAATGGACATCAGTCAGAGGGGCGTGGGTTCGATTCCCCGCATGGTCACTGGTCTCGTGCTAGGAATCGCACGTTAAAAACGGAAAAACAATTTTTTTTAAACAATAGATTCCACAAAAAAAATTGGACTTTAATAACAAATATTTGTTAAATTAGCCCCAGCAAAGTAGTTTTTTTCTGTCAGATATTTTTCATATATCGAATGGTTCGGTAGAAAGGGTGATGTTTTACGTTTACGACAGGTATTGAACTAGTTGGCAGGTAGAGTTAATGCTTCACACGTCTGAAGCGCTAAACTCTACCTTTCGGTTATTTCGGTAACCTACTGTCAATAAAATCAATTTATTGTTATTATTTAACGAAGTTCAATGCCCGTCGTGGTATGAGCCAAGGAAGTAGTTATTCTCTGCCAGATAATTGCCTTATATCGTCCTCTGTAGATTGTTTAGGACATGGGAAATTAACTGCATGTATATTTTCTGTTCACAAAAAGTATATTCTATCAAAACATGTCTGCATAACATACAAGATGTCTGGAGGTCACGGGGTTTGGCTAGACTGACCCTCCAAGTCTCCTGACGTATCCCTGCTTGGTTTGTATCTTTGGGGTACTGACTGGAAATAGTTTTCGATTCTAAAGAACTCAAAGAACCTAGCCAGCTCATCCCTCCACCATCATGCTCGAAACTTGCCGAGCGTTATTCTGTTACTGCATCGTTTTTTTCATAAAAAGGGAATACTATTATCGTTTTTGTTTTCTTTTATTTCAAAACAGTGCCGAAACAGCAATTAACAAATTTTTGACATAAACTGATGAGATCGCCCTTCAAGTATTACTTCTAGTGTAATATATTTTGGTAGAAGTCAAAATGGTTAATTTTTTATAGAGGATGAACATTTTTTAAAACTACCGCAGTTGCTCCTATAGAAATATAAAGTGAAACCACTATAAGAATTACTGAACTGGCAGGAATGGATTCACTGGATGATTCGCCACCTAGATGACCAGACCTTACACCCTTAGATTTATTTAATAGCTGCCATTTGGAACCACATTGGAATGTCAGTTCATATGTATGGAAACGTTTTGTTATGTCGGTCGGGCTTTTCAGCTTTAAAACTATGGTCAAAAATAAAACGGGGTCTATTTTAAACAGTCATTGAAATAATAAATAAGTCTCCTGGTTGTTAAGATTTTTGTCATATCATGAATAAACCTAAAAACTAAGATATTGCAAAGGGCAAATCTTTGAAACGCTCGTTCTCTTTAAAAAAATCGTTCCATTAAAAATTGCATCAGTATATACCCCCTTGAAGTTGTCTACTTGAAGACGTAAGTATTTGTATTTCCGAATATATTTTTCTGTACTGAAGTTATAGTTAGAGTATTGCTCCTATTGAAAATTGTCACCCTGTTTGTAAAAATATTGTGTCTTTATCTTTATTGACAAATATTTTTGACATTGTATGTCTCCTCATACTAATTTGGTACTTTGACACTTTTATCCTGTTTCTCCAATAGAAATACCACAAGTATTCAGTTGATGAATATCTTTTTATTTCAAGCTACTCATGACAAAAAACTACGTCTTCACGACGTTCATTTATTTTCATTTGCAATTCTCTTTGAAATAGATGAGTCATCTTCTGAAAAACCGGTCAGTAGAGAATGAAATTGGAAAGAATTTTGTGTTCATTCGCGATACGTAGCTAATAATTTATTGAAGTTTTCATGGTGACTTTTATAGTGATAGTTTTGTGAGTGTATGTGGTTTTTATCGACCTGGATTAAGTAATTGAATTCAAATATACAAACAGGTGAGTCTATTCTTCATTTTTGATTTTTTTCATGGCAATTTTATGAATTGCGCCAAATCTGCACATAAAAGAAAAATGCATATCATATTTTGAAAAGAACAAACATATGATTAAAACAAACAATAGTATGTTATTACGATATGTATGGATTCTGAAACAATGTTTATCACACGCTTGGGAGAGAAAAAGTGTGACAACGGTCTTCTGAATGTACTTTCAATTTTGTATTTATTAAAAGTGTTTAATAACAATTAATATAAGATACATTTGGTTGCTAACACTGATTGAATATTTAAAACTTGAAAGATGACAAATGCTGTCATTTCAATTAATTTTGTTTTGGTTCCTTTCATAACTCCTGAGTTCTGAACTAGTTTTGAGTAGTAGCACATTTAGGTTTAGGATGTTTACGTATACAGGGTCCTGCATATCTCCATTATGGTAAAAGATAGATGGATGATCTTTGCAAGCGAAATGATACCATATTCTGAGCACGACAAAATTAATATGATGGCACGGTAAAATTCCGTTAACTAATAGCCACAAGCATCGACACATTTTTTTTGGAACCTACGTAGTTTGGCATGCTGGACAAAAAATCCAAATAAAATGTTTGGCGATCTCAAGTAGTTTCGGAGATATGGGCGTATTTTTGAGTGATGACTGGCAATTTTTAGGATACATTTCTACCGCGGAAAAACACTCAAAATTCTTTAAACTGACAAAATGTACACATCCTAATTCGCCCGTTTTACCCAATTTTTTTATTAAAAACGGCATTGTTTATCAAAAAATTCAACCTTCTTTTAAAAACATCAAAACAACAAATGTATGTGAAATGTTTAGTGGATTTATTCATGTCAAGTTGGTAACTTTGCATATTTGCGCAGCCAACTTTTCGAGTCATTTAATTTCAATATAAACAGGAAATTATTCACTCACTTTTTTTACAGTTACCAACTTGACATAATATTCACTAACCATTTTGCCTAGATTTGTTAGTTATGTGGTCATATAAAAGAAGGATGAGTTTTTTCCTAAAAAGTATCGTGAAAAAGTGTGAAACAGGTGAAATTAGGGTGCTTACATTCTGCTAATGATAAAAAGGAAGAATTTTGAGTTTTTAAATGTTTTTTTGCGGTAGAAATGTGTGCTAGAAAATGCCAGCCACCCGTTAAAAATAGGTCCATATATCCGAAATTATTTGTGACTGTCAAAAATTTTATTTGGATTTTTTGTTCAGGAGGCCAAACAACGTTAAGTGATAGCTTGTGGCTATGAGTTACCGGAATTTCACCGATGGCACTTACACAGGATGTTCAGTTTTTTCTGGGCGGGTCCCAATTTTGTTTTTTCAAATGCAAACTGTATTTTTATCATGTTTTCGGTTTCTACATGACAAATAAAAAGTACCTTATGTAAATAATTTTTTCGAAAATATTGAAGGTTTTCGACATTTTTGGCATGACAGCTTTTTTCCCAAAATATTTTACTCATAATATTTGAATTTATGGAGTTATGCCAAGTTCCTTTTATATTTTATACAGTAATACGGTTCACGATTCCAGTGGCGTATCCTACACTCTTCAGATAATTCATATAGTAAATAATCCAGATGATTGAAATCTGGTGAAGTAGCTGGCCGTTCAATGAGTCCCTCCCAAAAAAATACTTACTGTCAGAGCATAAAGAGAGGTAGCACCATTTTTTTGATAATTTCTATTAATTTCGAGTAACCAGTACCGCTTTGATTCAATTAATTGACTGGGATCTGTCACAACGGATAATTTCTCGAAGAAAATTGAAAGAGCCACAAAATAATGCAGAACTCTAACCATGTTTGACAAAAAAAAATGTGCAGTTTTCATCATGAGAATGAAGTTGACTCAATTTGTCATTTATCAGAAATGGACCGTTTTTGAGTAAACCCGGATGCAATCTTTTCATTGAAACACCATAATATACGTAGTTGAAGAAATATTAAATCAAAGGAAATATTAAAAAAAAAATTGTCTGTGCACGGATTACAAAAAAACTATCCACTGATTTTCATGACATTGTGATTGGTTATATCTTCGGCCAACAATTAGGATAATTTTCATCCAGAAAAATAGAAGGGATATTATATGATTCTCAATAATTAAAACATGCGCCCATTACTGAATACAGTGTTAGAAAGTTACTGGTGGCGATATCTATCGTGGAGTAGCAGAACTACAAGCTTACGGAACTCTTTATGGAAGTTTGGATCATTCTCCATAATAATAATTGTGGAGTGGTCTAAAATACCTCACCGTACTTAATAACTCATTAAGGTAAGTGCTTGAATTTTAAAGTTGGCATTCGGTATTATCTTTTCCATCTACAATGGAAATGGATGTATTGGATGAAATTGTTCATGATATCTGGAAAGGAATCGGCACACAAACGGATCCTTGATTTACTCACGCTATGTTTGACATTTTTTGAGCGAAATAGTATAATTTATATACAGGATGATTAAAATTCGATCGGCACCATTGTGGTTCCGAAAACTGTATGAGGTAGATACAAAGAAGGTTAAATTGAGACAAACAATATACAGTCGAGAGAGTTTCAAAATTACGAATTTATGTGGAGGTGCGCTGACTTCATTTCAAGCAGAGTTTTGATCTTAAATATAAATTGAACAAATCCACTTTTCTCTTCTACATGATGGTATTTTCAGATTTGCCTTCTGACGTTTTGTATTAGTACAATTTCAACATTTGGGATATTTTCTATACGATTTATGAGGTCATTCGCAAATACGTTAAAAAGTAGAGGCCCCAAGACTGATCCCTGTGGAACTCCCTGTTTGATGCTGCAAGAAGGACTCTTAGTGCCATTGAGTAAAATATACTGATTTCTGTTCAAGAGATATGATTGAAAAAACATAAGAGGTATACCTCTTATTCCATATCGTTCAAGTTTAACAAGTAACATATTATTATCAACCACGTCGAAGGCCCTAGTTAAGTCTATAAACAATCCACAATCCATGTTGGCTTGATGATAAAATTGTATTTTGTGTCAAGAATGAATACAGCTGATTTTTTATGTTCATTTCAATTATTTTGGAGAAACTACAAAGTAAGCTTATAGCTCTGTAATTCGCAAGGTCATTACAATCTCCTTTTTTATAGAGAGGCATGGTCTGTCTCTCTTATTCGCAGATGTATTAAAACCAAAAATTCGAAAATAGCACCTTATCCTGTATCGTATCGTTTTAATTTACAACTATCATTCATTCAGTCCTAGTTTGTGTCCATTACAGATTGTTTAATGTTTCAAAAACGTAAATATGAGATTTCCGATTATAGTAAAGTAGAACGTGACTCTTGCAGTGAACCGACGAGAAAAGGCGAAAAAATTATGTGTTGGCATTTGATAACACACTTTTAGGTCTAAATTTGAAAATGCGGTTAAAATAATCGACGGATAAGAATACATGATGTCTTCATGCTTTTATCGAATTTCAAGGAATCGATCTAGTATTGTATCATATACAATTCAATTATTCTAGGAGGTTGAAGGGGTCATATTGTTTATAAATATCATGAAATGGCATAGTATTGTGGTGAAGTGACCTCCTGTGAGTCATCTGACAAGGGTTTTCAATTATTCATGAGTAGATGGGGAGCAACAGATTCTAAATTAGTTTATCGGAGGGCGAACCGTGATTAATATTTGTGCGATCATATCGATAATATACTTGTATTGGATAGCTGATGCTTCACAATTCTATCTGATTAGGTCAGAATCCAAACGGAGCAAGTTATCTTTAAAAGGGCGTGTTTCAGGGAGACTCCCACAGCCCTCTTCTCTTCTGCATCTCACTATTGCCATTGTCCCAAACAACGGGGAGACCGTGGAACTTTGTGCTTGGATTGTCAGTAGTAATATCCCGATAAAATGCAGAATTTTCGAAAAATACTTTCGTCTTGCTGGCACGAAAACTGTGTTGCTTAGAAACACCATGAGAGCTTGCTCGAGTGGTGTTTTGTACAGCAACACAATTTGAGTTCTCGGCAAGGTGAAAGTATTTTGGAAATTCTGCAATTTGAAGGGATATTCGATTAGAAAATTTCACTAATACATTATATTATGGACTAAATGCGTATTGCAAGAACGGTTCATCTTGTGTAATCAATGTCAGTTGAAGAATTGAACCGTCAAACTGACGTTTCTATATTTACCGTGATTGTCGCAACTTAGGCCAAGCAATAGAGATATTGTCCTTGACAAAAATACTACCTGGAAGCCGCTTGTGCCATCCCGTGCAGGACAGTCCGTAGTTTATTCCCACTATGTCCTCAACTCGAAAATGTAATTTTTTAATTTGTTATAAACAATATACAACAAAAAATCGCGTTTTTTTTAGTTTTTTTATTGTAAAATGGAAACTATTCACAGGAAGCAGTGTTAACGGTGCAAAAGGATGAACTGTAGAGAATTGAATTCCGAAGAGAATGACGGATCAAGCAATCCGATCGGATAATTAGAACCGGAGAAAAGCGGGAAAAACCGTTTTTTTTTTGTTGTTAAATTTATAACTCTGCCATTTCTTAATATTAAGAGCTGAAATTTTGCACGATAGGAGCTATTGACGTGCGCCTTATGTGTACCTGGATTCAGTCAGATTAATACTTTTCGCACAATCCTCATTTGAATTTTTTTTGGAAATATTTTCGCGGAGAGCTGGATGCGTTTGAGGTCGTCCGATTGAAATTTAAAAAATAGATTGGGAAAGTAGACGTGAGCAGTAACAAAATGTCTATTCTGATTTTTCGATAAAACGCGTTAAAGTGTGTTAAAAACTAGTGAGAACATGAGGGAAAACGACCGACCGCGCGTAAGCGATCGAGTGGTGGGGACTGTGCGAATCGAGGAGAAACGTTTATAGTCCGGTGGGAACAGTGCCGAAATCGCCTATTTTAAAGTCTGACCCATTCTTGCGGTATATCAAAATGGGATCTCGCAGGTCGATTCCTTATGTCTTTCGACATATGAAATGGATATCTACGACACGCCAGCTTGGTCGTGACAAAAATTACATAGAAAAAACGAAAAAAATTGGTATATTCCAAAAATTAATTAAAAGAAGGCGGTATAACTTCTAGTATAATAGAGTTATTTGAAAAATTCTTTCACTGTTAGAAAGGCCTATTCACGTACTTAGGAATGAGTCTCCAAAAATGTCTAAAGAAAATAAGCATTTTCCGAAAATGTGCTTTATTGTGTGCTGAGATAAAATTTTCAATAAAATGTTAATGTTTCAACACGCTGAAAGTCACTCATGATTCATCCTACTGAAATTCTTTTTTCACCGAAAACTGCGCTATTTTCCAAGTAGCGTTACATGTAAATTATATATACATATTTTCTTGATAATAAATTGGCTGCAGCCATTTGACGACGACGAAACATATCATCGGCGAAGCAATATTCGTAAACCACTGTCGCCTGGGACCGTATGGTAAGGTTTGCAAATAGAAAGTTCATTGAATTGAAGTTCCTAATTCTTGTGAAACATATTTGTACACAATTCATTATATATTTACACGGTGTTACAGAAAGTTTTCACTTTTCATTCACAAGATATGTGCAATTAATTTTAATTTTATTCGAAACAGATTACTTATATAGACTACTTGATAAAAATATTCACAGATGATATCATAAGAATATCCAATATGAAGTTGGCAATTGGGAAGACCATAAACGATATCTGGAGAATGTGCGATTGAAGGATTTGAAGGTTTTCCAGATGTACATGTGAGACACGAGATGTCCGTAGAACTGCTCATTACTAATATCCTATACAATAGGAGTATTTGGATCAAAATTCCATCAAGAAACAACTACTTTCCTGGCTAATACTGCGACCAACATCGAATTACATCTGATAAAATTTCCTTGCAGAGTTCCTCAGTTAATAGGCTAGGGGGCTTCACCGACAAAATCCCATGTATTTTCTTATGTAGGTCCGTTCTGGCAATTTTGGTTCCTTTCAAGGTCAGGCGTCACTGCTTCGCGTTCATCGTGTGACGTAGTCGAGAGAGATCCAGTTGATTGATAACATTTTGCCAATAGAGCGTCAAACCTACACCGTTTCGTTTTTTTAAAACGCTTCGTTTTCAAAATAGCACACCGTTTCGTTTTTTCAAAACGCTACGTTTTCGATCCACCTATAGACCGATTTCGGGGTGTTGCCCCTCATCAGTATAGGGTAGGTCTAGTAGTCAATAACTAATGACTGAAACGAATGATTCGATGTAAATCCCATTTCAGGGCCGCGAACGCGCCAGCACCGTGGATAAATCCAAACTGAGAGCGCCACTTTTATCACAAGTAATTCAATGTTTGTAGTGGCATTGGCCAGGAAGTAGTTATTTTTTGATAGATTTTCTACCCAAATACTGGTATTTTACAGGATATTAGCAATCTTGTGTCTCATATTATAAGCTCATTGGAACTACAGATTTTTATATTTTGTTACAAGAAAATTCTTATCTTTCTCCGAAGTGGTTTTCCATAGACTTCCGCAGAAAGTTTGGATTTGGAGTTGGATCTACAATAATTCTTCTTTTTTTAATGATTCTCAATAGCTGAACCAAGAGAGGCAAAGTCCAAACGTGGCTAGGTAACGAAAATCTGAAAGCCACTGACTGGGGGTGGACTGAACAAAATAATCGTTTAGTTCCCTTAAGAACCACTGATCCACCAATCCCTTAAACATTGCTTTTTCAGATTTCATGTTCATGCAGGAAAAAAGGATGTTTTGATGCATCATGTACTTCTAAAAAACACAGCTTGAGGTGTTCGAATCTTTGTGCACACTGCCACGAAGATACGTGTTACAATTTACTAATAAATAATAATGATACAATTATGTCTGATGATGAATGTAGATCCGAGGATGAAAGCGATGATTTCATGTCAATAGACAATATTAATTTTAATAGAGAAGTAGCAGAATGCGATGAACCTGCCAAAAAAAGAAGGATTTTGTAATTGCGTTAAAATAAAGATGTACAGTTCTTATGTAAGAAAATTGATTACTTTGTTTTGTAATAAAAATGCTGCTATCTATTCATATATTGTCTATAAATAAAGATATGTAGCAAAAAACATAGAATACCTACTTATTCTTTCATCACTCATGAAATCTGAGTCACAAATCGAATTCCTCAGGTTCAGATACCCCAAAATCAAGAAAAAGACTAATCAAATAGCTGCAGTATATGCCGAGATAAACAAATGCAAAGAATTATAAGTTGCGCGCAGCGCGCGCCTATTACTATATTTATTATATACGTTTCTCCTCGATTCGCACAGTCCCCACCACTCGATCGCTTACGCGCGGTCTGTCGTTTTCCCTCATGTTCTCACTAGTTTTTAACACACTTTAACGCGTTTTATCGAAAAATCAGAATAGACGTATTGTTACTGCTCACGTCTACTTTCCAAATCTATTTTTTAAATTTCAATCGGACGACCTCACACGCATCCAGCTCTCCGCGAAAATATTTCCAAAAAAAAATTCAAATGAGGATTGTGCGAAAACTATTAATCCGACTGAATTCAGGTTTTGCACACATAAGGCGCACGTCAATAGCTACTATCGTGCAAAGTTTCAGCTCTTACTATCAAAAAATGGCAGAGTTATGAATTAAAGAAAAAACTACACAATATTCCGGTTTTTCCCGCTTTTCTCCGGTTCTAATTATCCGATCGGATCGTTTTATCCGTCATTCTCTTCGGAATTCTCTACAGTTCTCCTTTTGCACTGTTAATACTGCTTCAATAGTTTCCATTTTACAATAAAAAAACCTAAAATAAACGTGATTTTTTGTTGTTCATTGTTTAATCCAAAGGAGTAAGGTCTGGGGATCGAGCTGGCCAGACAATTGCTCCATTGTTTCCAATCCACTTTGTTGAGAATATTGCATCTAAATGTTCCCTTACTATTGCTGCATTATGGGGAGGGGCACCGTCTTGTTGAAAATATTGTATTTCACGGCGGGTGCTTAATGGCAATTCATCTAAGTAGCCATCAAACTCATTGGTTAAAAAATTTAAATACATTTCACCATTCAAATGCTCATGTTTGTTCCCAAAATTCCCCACCAAACATTTATTCCGAACCTCTCCTGGAAATTTGTTTCTCTATGTAAATGTTCATTCGTATTATTCCACCTATAATGGATGTTTCTGTTAAACCAACCATTGTTGGTGAATTTTGATTCGTCCATCCATATTATTTTTTTACAAATATTTCGAACTTTCCTATTTCTACGTCTTAACCATTTCTCAAATCGTACTCTCCTTCCGTAATCCCTTTCATTAAGGTGATGAACTTTGCGTATTTGTTCTTTTTCAAAATATTTCTTGTAGATTTTACAGATATCCCAAGTTCGTGGACAATTTCTCGTAAAGAACAATCTTGATTAGAAATATTTTTGTAAATGACCAATCCTAGATTTAAAAAAGACGTTATTTTTCACTTTTTATTCTTTATAAGGTAATATTTGCTTACCCAAAATATTTATTTGGTTCCTTATACTTCCAGTATCAACACATTTTCTAGTTTTATTTCTGTCAAATGCACCACAGTCTCCCAAATTTCTTTCTAATCGTCTAAACATTTGAATGTTTGGAATGCGACGATTCGGGTATAGCTCACCATACATATTTCTTGCCAAAAGAGGATTTCTATTTGATTTTGCACAAGTAGATAGCATATCAGTCCTTTCGTCATTCGAATACATCTTTGATATGTAACCGAGTACTTAAATGTCTGACAGTTCTTAACAGATATCAACAACTCATTTATTTTTCCTGCCATAGAAATCAAGCAAAGCCTACGTGTTCAAATATGATAAAAGAAGTGAGATGCTATTTAATTGTACCAAATTAGACAACACTTGTATTTTGATCAAAAACTGATATTTTCATTACTTCCAGGATTGAGAATAATCCGTGTAAAAATTGATACAGAAGAAATCAGCCTTGAATCAAGGATTACTGTAATACAAAAATCCCCAAAAAGGAAAAATACGAATGATCGTTGTGTTGGGGTATCTTCCTATCGAAAGTATTGGGTAATGACTGAAGTATCCTAATAGTTGAATGAGTTTTGAAGAAATCAAAACAATTTACAAAAGAACTAACGACAGGACCGTAATTAAAAATTGTTGTCACTAATGATGCCAGTTATTTTATATGAAACGCTATAAAAATGTCAAGTGTGATATACCGCTGAATTGTGATTTCATCGCTTTATCAACATTTGTGATGAAATAGACAGGTCCGTATTTGAAAAAAATTGTTGATGGTGGACGTGTTGACACGAAACGCTTAATTAAAAATTTATCATTACGTAGTTCTAGTACATTTTGAATACAATAAAACTTTCCTTTTTCATTTTTATATATTTTCTAAAATAACCATTCTATTCGTAAAAAACCGAAAACAGCATTTTCAGTTTTCCCTGTATAAGTCGGGAAGGGCGAGAGTCCCCGTAGATTTTCTCTGGACAATGTACTACTCACCACAATAGTTACATTTTTTCCCATTTAATCGTCTTTGTATCTATTACGGTTTGGAATATATAGCAATGTTACCACATGATAAAAGAAACGGCCTGTATACTACTAAATATCCTTGTTTCAAGCTGTTTGAAACATGTCCAGAGAATCTGAATGAGCTATTCACCATCAAACCTAAATTTTCACTTCATCCTTCATAGGCGGGTTCACTACGATACTAAACTTTCTTTTTAAAAAGCTTCTCCGCTAATGGACGTCCCAGAAGCATTACAGAGGACTTTGTTGACTTCATGGAGATACGAGAAGAGATTAAACTTATTTTTATAAATACCTATTTCAGTTTATTTATTGGAAAATTCATATATAGTTGGGTGTCAGCTGCATATACGTGTATATGGCTTGAACAATTTAGGAAATGCGAAGTGTACAAAGTGAATATGAATGGACCTAAAATTGATCCTTGCGGTACTACAGTTCCTATATATACTGTTCTGATATAAGATTTATTACGGGTAACGTCTCATGATCTAAAACACAGATTGTTTTTAAATAGACTTATAGACTTGAAAAAAAATTTAAATTATGTAGTAGATTCAACATTTTGTCTAAGGCCTCTAAATAAAATAGGAGAAAGAGAATTCATGAGAGAAATCTGATTCTTACGTGAATGGTACACGTGTTCTGCTAATTGTATTATAAAGTACTCCTCACATACCTCACATACAATACTTGAACCGAAAGCTTCTGGTTTCTCATGGTTTTCAAATATCACGTTTGTATTGGTTATTTAATTCCTTATGATATTTCGAAATTGCGGACATACTCAAAAACTGCGCATCCATTCACCAAAAAACGATTTTTATACGCGGCAATCCATTCGCTGAAATTTGGCGCCACAATTACAGTTATCTCAACATAATCATTGAATTATTCAATAACTTGACGCCACTCTTGCGAAAAAAATATCAAGAGTTCATCAGTCCAACGCGAGAATAATAACAAATAATTACCTCCACGTTCTTCTGTTCGTGTACGGGAAAACTGTGAAAAACCACTAAAATCACACCGAAAAACTTGAGACTCATGAGTTGAGCCATGCCTATTCGACCGGCTGGCGGCCTATCGAGAAATGCTGAATCTATTCCTGTTTATTGGTGACCCCTGACACGGTGTCTCCTGGAAGATATCGAAGCGTTAAGATACTCGAATTGTTTTGTATACATCGATATACCCGGTGAGTTGATATGCGATGAATAGATTTTTTTTGATGTTATAGGATATGAAGCGAAATTTGATGAATTGCTGCTCTAAATTCATATTCTTGGCAGTGAAAATCCTCAGTTTTGAGCTAACTGAAAACTCGCTTCATGCGAATATCAAATCAGGCATCTTCAATCATCTTATATACTGTAAGTATATTAGGATTCTACACTAACCGAAGATTTACCTTGAACTGGAAAAAAATTAAAACAAATCCAATCTGCCTCGAAGAAAACTGTTTGTTGAAAAGTTTTCAAATATAGCAGAAACTATTTTATCAGATCACTTCCTACAAAACTTGTTTCTCCCCTGTACTGTGAATAAAAATCTCAATGTGACTGTTCGCAATCCCTAAGATAACTACGACCCTATCTGAAATGAAAATAAAAAATCTGCAAGCTTTGACGATGAGCTATCAATTGTTATAATAAAAAATAATAATTCCTACGTACCATTATTGAACCACTAATTTCCCTAATGAACAAGTTTCTAGGATACTTTCCTGATATTTCTAAAAAATCAGTTGTTATCCCTTTACATCAAAAAAAAAAATCCGAAAAGAATAGACCACAAACAAAAATATCCTTGCTCTGTTCTATGTGAAAAAGTTGTAGCCGTTAAAATTATAGATCATTTGTAGAAAAACCCTTTCAGGGTAAATTCCAGCATAGCTTTAGAAAAAACAATATATCCAAACAGCTTCCCACCACCTACTCAATCATATGTACACAGATATTGTTATAACAACAAACATGTCTATTAATTATTCTATTACCTATCAAAATCTTTTGACATAATGTGCTCTGAACTCCTAAGTGAGAAATTAACGAAGTTTGGTATCCCCTTTAATAATTTGAGGGTCACATCTTGTAATGGTTCGTTTTCTGGGTAAAGAAATGTCAAACTAGGTGTGCTCCAGGGCTCTGTTACCACAACACATTATGGATAGCCATATGTTACAATGTTTGACACTACTATCTCCCTCTTATCTCAAATTTCCATCAGGAGTGCTCTGAACCAGATCTGAATAAGAAAATATGAGAATATCTTCATCCAATTCATAGCTTTCATACCGATTTCTTCTACAGAGATCCCTCAAAGCAGCTAACGAAACGAGAGGAGACATTCGTTATTACTGTAATGAAGAGCTGATAGTACTCCTAAACTAAGGATTCCTGCTCAGTTCAATTGCACCAAAAAATATTTCAGTATCCCCTAGTTGAGTAGAGCTTGATCAAAAATGTCCATTGCATTTGCGTACAATTTATTTACGATCCATTTACTTCAAGATACTTAAATATTCTTTTCCCGCTGCCGAAACTGTAAATAGTCCATACATGCTTAGCAACAAAACAGGTAAATGGTCTATATAATTCGTTTACTAATTCATATTGACAACAGAATGTTAATAGTGTCATTTACATGTCTAGGGTAATAATGACTTTGACTTTGACAAGTAAGTATAACTTCAGCTTCATTTATATAAATTTTTAGGTTATGAGACTTTTTTGAATATTATTGTTGCTGTTTATTCGGTGATTTAGTTACGCGCACAAGAAACTCGAAATGAAATAGCGGAACGATTAATCATGAAGGAAGGGTAAGAAAACAAACTTCAATCCAGGCAAATTTTGAGAAATGTCAACAAGCAGCGGGAAAAACGTAATAAGTAACACGGAATGTATAGACTGTTAACATCCTCGGCAAGCGACAAGCCTCGGCTCCTACTCGCTCAACTCGAATTTTAAAACGTCTTCACATTCCTTGTTACTTAAATAACTATTATTGCCATCGGGCCTGAGCTCACCAAATTATAATGGCTGGTACAAAATATCTAACTAGAAATCTGGAATAGTTTCATGAACAGCTTTATACTGCTTTGTACATGAGAACTACTGTATTACAAATTCCTAGAAGAAGAACCTCTCGCAATTTGAATGATTCATTCAAAGGCCCGACCAAACAGCGTAGCCAAATATGAACACGAAAGGAACATTGATACTGTACGTGCACTGCATTGTCTGTTTTCGTGAATTAATTCCCAAACAAACCACTCTTTTGAAATTTCAAAATGGTGGTTAGGTGTTGAGACAAATATACTGAAAGGTGAGAAGTTCTAGGGTCTGGCTATAAGTGCCTCGATACATACAAAAACTTCTTCACGCACTTTAAATGAGCCCCCTGAGTAAACTGTTGAATATCTCCATTACTGTGATGACCAAGTCGTTAGCACATTCTTCTATCATGTTAAGTCCATAAGGTTTTATAATAGAGTCGAGATATTTCCTTTCCTTTCCCAGAGATTCTCCTCCAGGGGCTTCTCCACCTCACCTACCGAGAGGTTAAGTGTCGCCTCTGCTAATGTGCCTACTCTTATGGTGCATTGGCAGGAAGGGGTGGTAGCTGTGCCTCTTTGGGGATATAATAAAACGTAGTCAAAAATGGGCAGTTCACTTACTCGTTCCATTTATATATGATAAGGCATAACTAAATTTTTCCTCTTAACTTGCTCTGCCTAAGAATAGCTAAAACCTGACTCAAACAAATTTTTTCAATATACCCGGCATTCAGATGCCTTTTTTCACAAATCTGAATCATTGTACCAACAATTCATTTTCACCTATATTCTAGTTCCTAAATTGTAGATAGTGACTGATCGTACATTTTCTAGTTTTTACGGGATTTGAAAGTGTGGAGGGGATGTACGAAAGTGGCAAAGTGGCATTTTTTGACCTGCTTCATATGAATTATGAACCGTACAAACGATGAGTCACTATCTACAATTTAGGAACTTGATTATAGGTGAGGTTTAAAATGAGTGGTCTGCTCAGCCCTCCACTGCGACCAAGGGTCTATTGTAGCTCACACCAATTCATATTTCACCAAATAAATCTAGCTTTCGGGTTCGAGAAAGAGAGTGAAATTCTGCCAAACATCAACAACCTGATTCGGTCTGCGGCAGGGCACAAAGTATGTGCTCTGCTATTCCATCATCTCCAAGACAGAGACGACCTGTCGTGTCTTCCGACAGTTTTAGTCTTGTCATGTGATGATTCAAATGACAGTGGCTTCTGAGTAGGCCTGTTAGACATCGCACATCATTCCTGCTGGAGTCTAACAGTGTTTTGGTCAAAGTCTTCGAGAATTGTATGAATGTCTAGGAATGAACCATTCCTGACAGGTTTTGTCAGATGTTCAATACTTTCTTTGCTGTCCAGATGTTCAATGTATATTCAGAAAAACTTAGTGAGATTCCAATGGCAGGTTCAGGTCCAATGAACCTACTTGCGGCACCTTCTTTTGCAAGAAGGTACGCTGTTTCATTGCCCTCCATACCGGAGTGGACAGAAATCCAGACCAGAGACAGACTGTTGGGTCTTCCTATTGAGGAGATTCTTTTCTGGCAGTTTGAAACCAGCTTAGACGTTGATCGATACAAGCCAAGTGCTTTCAAAGCCGCTTGACTATCCAAGAAAATTTTTATCGATCTTTGTGTGAGGCTGGTTTCTTCCAGCCTCTCTACACATAGATCGATGGCGTGAATTTCCACCTGGAATACTGTTGCATATAATCCTAGCTAGGTTGATATTTCTGTTCTAGGTAAATGACTGTATACACCTACACCAACTGTTGATGGTGTTTTTGAATCATCTGTAAACCAACAGTAATCTGCTCTCAGTAGTTCCTCTTTCTGGAGGACACAGTCGTCCTCTCTTCGTAATTAGAACGGTACAAGGCAGATCAAAAGTCAGAGGTCATTTCCATAATGCTGTGACTATCTATCATCTTGCTTGACTCTAGCTCATTGACCAGTAACGCTACTGGTTCCATTTCCATATTGGTAAGGGTGCTGGGTTTGAGGCAAGTACCCAGTCCGTGGATTCCTGTTCAGCAGTTTTTCAACGGTATGCTACTTGGTTGGATGGTAGTACGCTTACGATCCTGTTTTTTTTTCTGAAACTCCGCAGAAAAGTTCGCAATCCTTCACTATTACTTCCCTTATGATATCGTATGGTTGGAACTCGTCTGTAATATCGTCCATTGATCAACTCTTAGCCGTTTAATCATCATTTGTCATTTGTCGTTTGCCCGGAGATGACCCCGCCAAGCTTTGCAGCTCATTGTCCAGGAAGTTTCTTCTCAAACTGACAACCTCAATAAATTCATTCATTTTCACGATGCTTAGTGAACATACAGAATTTACGAGGATGAAGATGGAACAAGATATGAAGAAACAACTCCGTCTCAGAATATAGTCTCTTTTGAATTAACTCATAGTAGTGCACCTATATAGAAAGTTTAGCATATTATGTCATATTAAGATTGATATTGATATTGATAAGGGGCTTATATGATTCTAGGTGGCTCTCCAATGTGACCTCTGCAGATCTATTCTGTGAGCCATCATGGCATGCTAGAGTTCCTTGTCTAGATGCGTTCCCATTACTAGACTCCATAGGCCTGACCTCAGGCCCTTCATGTACTGGGAAAGTTGGGTTTTTCCTCCCCAATCATCGAAAACCTTAGTCTATATAGTCAGACCTTTACAGTAGAAAACCTCAATCCGATGTTGTTCATGTGTTTTTTTGGTCTACGGTTCCATGTTTGAAGCCCAACCAGCATCCTGATTGTTCGACTCTTCTGGCTTATTAGGTACTCCGTGAGTTTTGGCGATGGGTCTTTGATGTACTCTTTGGCATGTCTCATTTGCGGTGTTTTTTTCTTCTTCTGACACGGATGGGCGGTTTCTGAAGCCTCTACATGTAGGCCTCTTAGTCTGGACCTTTTGTGTACCCACATGTTTGGCCTTAGCTGAAGGCACCTATGGAGGTTCCTCCAGCCGTAGTTTTTGGGGCGGTTTATCTGCCAACCAGTTTTTAGGGAATAACTTCGGTTCCTCTGGTTCTCTTGTTTCAGGCGCGTGCCTTCGCATCGAGGGTGGTACCGTGAAGGCACCTTTGGGTTCCTTGGGTTGGCGCCCTCGGAACGATTGACTTGGATCCTCTCAAATTCTGCTTTCCTTATTCAGAGGTCACTTGGAAGCTTCCGCTGCTAACTTGATGTTGTGTTTTCAGCATACCTTTGCTTTCTCTAATACCTTTTTCCCAGATACGATGTAAAAGTACCCTAAGGGTTCCCCAGGTCAGCGCCCTCAGAACGGTTGGCTTGGCTGCCTTCAAATGGGTTCCAGAGCCCTGCTTCGGTGACTCTTGCTGGTGTAGTTTTTTAGGCGCCTTTTGATGAAACCTGGGATCAGTTCTTTCTAGCTCCGAGTTCTGGAGCTTCGTTCCAACATTCTGGGGACTGCTTTTTCATTTTAATTTTCGCTGAACCATAGAAAGGTTCTAGATCAATAAGAGCATATCGTGCTCCTTCTGAGGCTAGTGAGTCTACCTCTTCATCGCCTTGTAACCTGTGGACATGGTGTTAAGGACAGTCTGGTGTGGCTGCCCAACTCTTTTAGGGTTTTCAAGCAATCCCAAAAAAGTTTGCAATCAATCTGCATGGAGCTAATTGCTTTTATAGCTGCTTGGCTTTCGCAGTATAAGGCGAAGGTATTTTACTTGAACTCTTGCCTTAGTAAGTCTCCTGCTGGAATATTGTCACGGATTTGTTAAAACCAATACCGATCCTTGAGGAATACCCTTGTTGGTCAAGTATTTTTAACTAACGCTATTCCAAAATTTTATTCAAATGAAAAGTATTTTTTTATAATTCAGGAAAATATCATTAACGAAAAGACGATAACGGCAAATATTATCAATTATTCTCATGGTAGCGTATACGCATTATAGAAATAAATAACATTTCTAATCGGTTAGTCTATCAGTGAATTTTATACTGGACGGATTATTTACTATGACCTGGAAGTGTTTATTAGTTCCATGACCTGTTATGCAATCGTATTATTGTTGTCTACTATGAGCTCAATGGAAGTAATAATTTGAGAGTGAAAGTGAATGATATCAATATATAATATTTTCCCAATTATTATGTAATATTGACAGTTCGAACATTCTAAACGGTGAACGAATCTTTATTTCTACCCTCATTTTCCACACCAATTCCAACCAATATATCTCGCCGTAATTTTGAAATGACCACTCGACAAATCAAAATTTGATAATAGTATCAATGATTACATTTTTGAATACAAAAAATTCATTACCTTACCTATTCAATCCTATGGTAAATACAACTGATACTGCCTAAGTTCTATTAAAATATATTAATGGATCAGTAGAATTATACAAACATCCACTCGATATTTTTTGTGACTTGAAATGCAAGTAAGAGTTGATCTTAAAAGAAATCGATTTACAACTTTCTTTCTTTTATTCGGAAATGGTAGAGTGAAGAGAGATGTTCCACAGGGAACTACCCTTGGGCCCATCGTATTCTCATATATGATATCCTGTACAACTTTTTTAATTTGACCTTTTCCCAATGTGACGATGACTTTATGAGATTCAAAAGCCACTCGATTTCTTACAAAGGACTGTGAATGGTAAATTGTAGGTACTGGTCTGTAGCGAATAAGCTATCTGTCAATCAAACTAAACCTTCCCAGCATAGTCACTGGTCTCGTGCTAGGAATCGCACGTTAAAAGGTAAGACCTCGTTAATCCTTAGCTCGCACTAGTTTCGACTTCTGAGGGCTGTCGTTCGTGGGGGGATGACAGCTGGTTAACGAAAAAAAAATAATAAAACAAATGGGGCTGAATTATGATATGTATACCCATTCTTGCATGTCAGGGGTACGATTTTGTTGCAAATCAATCTTCAGGAATCTTATAGATGAAGAAAGAAATTGTATTATTTATCAATCACGAATATGGCTGAATTTTTTGGAGATCGCCCATAGCAATAAAACACAATAGAGGGGTGTTAAGTAGAACCCTCATCTCAACAACCCACCAATTCTAGTTTTTTCCGGATGGCGAATAAGGGATTTTTCCGTCGATTTTATTAATGTAGGGCATATTTCAACTTTTTAAATTATTTTCGTACTATTGGCAAATAAATAATAAGTAATTAATTTAAATGAGAAAAATATACGAAATTTGTAAATGATAGAGTAGTTTGGGGTCGGTGCAAGTCAACGCAATCAGTGATGTAAATGTGTGAAAGGTCATAATTCAGATAATAATATTGTAACACTAGGAAATTTGACAGTAACAAACTTATACAGAGTGGGGCATCGAAATCAGTCCGTTGAAGTTCAGGTCTTCTCAGCGTGTGAATATTTCTATAAATGTGTGTATCCGTCGATTTTGATGTTTTTTGAGAACACATTTTACCACTATTTGTTTGCTGTAACTTTAAATTGTTGGGAGCGGTGACATCTACCCCGCTTTCTTTGAATGAAAAGTGCTGTGTTATATGATCCCTCATTTTGAAGGGCATTGAAGTATGTGTGAGTCTCCGCTTCATTTGTTGAATTTGAGGTAGGTATGGGTAGTGATAAAATGGCCAAACAAATTAGATGATCTAGCATATATGTTTTTTATCATTTCAATTGTTGGAACTGCAAACCGTTCCATAAAATAGTACAACTATTGAGTAGGTATTCTCTGACGGTGGAGTAATACGTAGATACTCATTAATAACACAGTTCCATGAATCTTCAAAAATATTTTTCTGTTCAAAAAGTTCACAACCTCCCATATGGCACAGTTACAGCGGCCATTTTCAAATATGTCATTTCCAAATAGATGGATTTGAATAAGAGGGACATATTTGTAGCAAGTCAGCAATAGTAGGTACTTAAAATATATAAAAATATTGACAAACACATTGGGGTAAAATTCTGTCCATAAAAAATCGATAACATAAAACATAGACAAAATAGAATAATTCCCGGGTTAGAAATAAAACAATTATCAATGAGATGGCAGAGGGCACGTAAAGGGGGTGTGTTCGGTACTCGGGTATTCTTCCACCGAGTAAAGATTATGTTCCAGAAGGTATATTTTAATGGTGTTTTTGAAGTCTCTTATAATAAAGCTTTATTATAATATTAACTTCAATGAATCACTCGAAGATCGTTCACCATGTAAACCCAGAAATTACGTGACAATAGAATTAGTTGATATAAAAAACAATTCATTTGAGGATTAATAATGAAAATTTTTTATTTCACCGAAAGTGAATGTATGCATTTATTTATGGACGCACTGTATATGTTGACAGTTTCCAAAAGAATCACTCATCAACGGAATGTTGTTCATATATGTACCCAATTCTTGAAAAAGCGTGTGCTATGATGGTCACACCAATTCAAATTGCAGACGAATTTTGAGAATACAAAAGTTAATCAGGAAATTCCACTATTCACTTGTTTTCGAATATTGGTTCGGAATATTTTGCTTATTCTTACGCAAACCTTTGTGAAGATTAAAGTATTTTAACGCTGTCTGCAACTTGTGGGTCAGATAAAAAATTCAAATAATAGATATTTTCCAAATATAAACAATTTGATTTTAATTGGTGCCAAGGTTATTTTTGGTATTCTTGTCCCACATATAGCATAAGTAAACACTCTTAAGATACTGTGGGACCTGACAAATCTGATATTGAAAGTGATGTCAATTATTCAGCACAGCACAGAAATTATTTGATTAATTTGATGAAATTGTGAAACTATTCAATCAAATAAGCAACATATTAAAAAACAATTTGCGGTTCATACAAGTTTATGACTACATTTATGAACAACAACTTGATTGTATCCGATCCACCTAATCGATATATACAGTATACGGATTGGATTAAATCAGTCAAGTCAATTCCTTGAAATGAAGGTTTGGAGCCAACCGATCGACTTGAAGAGAAGTGAAATTTCGAAATAAACGAGTTTGAAAAACACAAATGCCAGATAAAAGTTGCAAAATTCAAATTAGTTGTTGGTCTTTCTCAAAATGGAAAACATAGTAATAATCAAGAAAAGGAACGTGTGGTTCAAAGAAGAAAGCAGTTTTTTCATTCAACTGATCAAGGTAAAACATATTTTTGGACTCGTGGAGGGAAAAAGGATTCGTAATTAAATCCGCAGAAGAAATTTCACGTTACGAAATTTGACTTATCGCTGGAATATACCATTCCAGGCAGAGGTTGTTAGGATAGGGCATCAAATCTAAACAACCAGTTCAGGTAGACTTACTGTATTTATTAAATAAATTCACTTTTACACTTGTAGAAGGACAACTAATGACTGACTAAAAACAAAATTACTCATTCGTCATTCGTCATTCGAGTGCAGATGTGATTCATGTCTGTAACGTTTCCATTACATAAATATATTAGAAAATATAATAATATACAATACAGTGTCATTCCTATTTAATGTTTTATTGACAAACCCAACAGAGCTAACGGACATTTCTATTTATATTTGCACGAAAGAGATTTTGCCAGCCTATAGTAATTTTATCGGACAGTCAAGTTGCAATGAACGCGCTGTGCTCTCGAGGTCTTCAAAATTGACCAGGAAGATACACAAATCTCAACGACCTAGGCAGAGAATAGGATAAAGGTTTTTTTTACTCCTTTATATGAAAATGATAATTTTTTGAACTGGATACCCTACAGGAAAGTGATAATTATTTCCCTAGAGAAGAAAGTGAAACATATGAATATTCATCATGCCACCCGATGGGTATATACCAAAAACCATTTGATGAATTTTTGACACTAATGACAGTTAATCTCACTACTTGGTACTTGAATCAGCAAACGAACGTCACTTTGTTTGACAGTTTATAAACATTTTCGCGATTATAAGTATTTGAACTTTTCTCTTTAACTATAACATCTTTCTTAGAAAAAATAGCATTTCATGAGAATATTTTACGAAAACGAAAGGTAAAATAATGAAAACCTTAACAAGCTTGATGATATATGCAAAATGATGATATACGAATTTATCACGGACTTTCACAACTTGAACTTATGGAAGATTTAACGAAACAGTAGGGTATAACAACACGCACCCAGTTGATTTACTTGCAAAAATGTTTGCCATGAAGTATTGTTAATAAGATCATGGAGGATTTAGAAATAAAATGTAAGTTTCAAATTGGTGTAAAAGTATGTTACAGATTCTAAGTGCTACTCTCTTTCGGTACCAGATATAAATGAATTATTGTGTTCATCTTTCAGGATTTCATCTACACAAAAACGAATAATGGTCAAATTATTCATATTAATAGTCTATTTTATTGCACTAGGTACGAAATTTTTCATTCTGCCACAACTATTTTGACTCTCAAACGGTATTTAGATCAAATTTGGTCTTCCACTTCGAGTATGGACACTACATTACTTTAGAACGATATTCAAAAAGTTTATTGACATTCCGTAGAATTCAATTAACAACAATCACAATCACTATGTCCCTGGAATATTGACACGAGGACCAGGTGCCATCTTTGGATCCAATTACAGAAACAGACCGCGATTTTATTTGTTTTGTCTTCAAACATTTCTAAAAAAAATCTAATCAGTCTACACACCAGGATTTTTAGTCATTTTAATCCAGTCAGAGCGGTGGTAGCAACAACTATCATTGAATCAGAACCAGCTTATAGAAGTACGTTTGAGGATATCAAGCAATACACGAAGAAGTGGGTAGAGAACTATCATAGTCTTCCTGGGATAATGCCTGATGGAAAAATTATGATTATAGGGTAAGTCGAGACTTACTCCCTCAAGAATATAGTTGGACTCCTGACAGAACACTGTATGAGATACTTGCCAAGTTATGTGGTGAAGATGAGGAAACAGCCTCCCATATAATTCTTGAATTCGAAGATCTTGCTCGTATGAGACACTATATTGTACAGAAGATAGCATCATACAGAAATATCCAGGAGCTCATCAGATGTTCCAGAGTACTCACAAAAGGGACCTTCCAGTGGAAAGCGGAACGGTTTTACACAGTCCTGCCGAATGTTAAAAATAAGGTCACCCATCTATTTCACAGCAGTTCTTAAGGGCGGAATGGAGCTCGGGATCGACAAATGTAATTTTTTTTTTCTGTCAAATTTGTTTTTACGAATCACCCAGGTTTTCGGGGAGAAAAATCCTCAAAACCAGAGCTCATGTGAGCAAGGTAGATCCGGGACCTACAGTATAAATAAAAGTGGATTCCGAACCACTTCAGCTCAGTAGCAGGTTGTCCTGGGGATCGAATCCGGGCCGGCTGGGTGGGAGCAAATACTCTAACACCACAACCACTTTACTACGAAATAATAATAATTCGAGGAATATGGAGAGGACGTTCAGCTCATAGAGAAAATAATTTTACTTCATCTTGATACCGGAGAGACGTATAGGTACTTACCTAGGGGTGAAACAACGCTGCTGCCAAGGTTACCACAGATAAAATCTTTCTATGCAGCACGTATCAGCATAAACTCCGATTGATCTGGTCGTCGGAAGTGTCGGGAAAGAAAAGAGTTGCTGCAACTATACTATACTCCTTTGGAGTAGTAATATGGACTCATTAGGAACTTTGACAACTCGGCGTAAAAACTCGTAAAATGATGTATCTTTATAGGAGATTGAATCCCAAATCGTATGTTCCAAGGTTATACTCCCCAGACGAAGGAAAAGTCGTGGACTTTTGAGTTTGTACTGTCTCTTTATAACATGATGGTACTGAATGGAGCCTGTAAAGTTGGCAGGAACTCAATTCCCCTTCTCTGATCAGTCTGCGACAATGGAAAGGCAAGGATAGGAGCATTTCTTCTTAAGACAACAGCCTGTTCTGCCGACGAACTTGTTCTTATAGTCAACACTGAACGAGGTGACCCAAAATCTGTCACCGAGTTGGAACCCGTTCAGCAAAAAACTTACATCAAAGCTGCGGAAACAGCACTACTCCTGCAGATACATAACGATCAGCCAATGCATGTGGTCTTTTCCGAGATTATCGAAGACCGTGGCTGATCCAAAAATTTGACCTTTGATTTCCTCAGGTCTAATGGACTGAAGTTGGAGACCGAGGGATTCATTATGGCCGTTATACGTGTAGTGAGGCTGCTGAGACCATGATATATTTGCTGTCAACTCGTCGAACTTAGGCGGTCCCAGCATATATCCACAGGCATAATGCGGCGCTACGAGTATTGTAGTACCACCTGTGACATTCGTACCACCTAAGACACTCGTACCACCTACGACACTCGTACGGTATGCTATCGTTTTCAGTTCCTAGCGAAACAAACAACGCCCGAGAAGAGTAGGAAAAACAGAATAAATATTGAGGCTTACTCTTCGAACTCCACAGGCTTTATTCAAACTATTCTGTTTAAAATAGTGTTTCTGATTATAGAGGTACTGGAAACCCTTATCTCGAATCTGAAAACTATACTGGCTAACGTTATGCGGCAGAAATCTTAGCCGGAAGAATGTAGAAGTCTGTAATTATGGGTTCATTCCGACTACTCATGGTACATGAATCTCGGATCCATAAGTCACTCACCCCACGGGCATGGGGAGTATTCACTGGGATTAATGACACACCAGCACGCCCTCTGGATGTATTGGGGCTCTGGAGTCTGGGCCCGATTGGAATATTTCCAACGGGATAGAAGAAAAATCAAAATAATCCCTCTCTATCTTACGAAATGATAATGAACTGATTATTTTTTGACAATTCTTGCAACCAATTGAAACCATCAATTCAAAGCATTCATGTACGTTCAGGCCAATCACAGAATTATTATAGTGGGAATTTTCTACCTTGAAAAGTGCCGCGGGAATTTTTTGTGGTACTTTGTTTTTATTACGTGACAATTAATACTTTTGATCTGATGTCTGTCATCAGTTTGCATGAAAAGTGAAAAATGATTCGAAATCGGTTTAGTACATTATCATTCGATGAAATTTTGAGAAAATCAACGAAAATTCATGTAAGAATACTATTTTGAGTAACGTGTCAATTTGGAAACAGTTTCAATTGATAACCTAGGGACAGAGAGAAAGCAATAGCTTTCAATCCAACAAAACAAAACAATGTTACGGAATCCTCCAGCCAAGGACAAAACATCAATAATTGTATATTTCATGATGAAAACTTCAAATTCGAAACATCATTCTGTTTATAGTGATTCAAGTGAATTGTTGAAATGAAAATGTTATATGTATAGAGAATAGGTCTATGATTGGGGCATCAAAAAATAATCTATCGAATAGTACACGAGAGTTAGATAAAGTAGAAAATAATTCCCCAGATTTTTTCTCAAACTTGGTGCCACTTAACAATAGCCACTCGAACCCTTCGGGCTCTCTTGTCTATTTCCTGGCAACAAGTTTTCGAAAAATCTGTCAAATTATGATATATTTGCGAAATCAAATTAAATGAACTGAATATCTTATGAAATATTTCACAATAGAAAAATCAATACTCCTTATTGAATTTCATCAAATATAAAAACTATGTTCGAAGAATGAAAACTATGTGATGAATATGGTAGCTTCTAGGGAGAATAGAAAAATAGGCAAATTTTTCATAAATATATATATATTGTATAAAAGTACACAAATTTAGAAAATACACTTGTGCAGTTATACTCACGTACTGCAACTCGACATTGTTAGAAGAGGAATGACTAATAGACTATACAATAAATAATTCATTAATATGTAAACTAACAAAAATACAACATACTATGAATACTATGATCTAACACAATTGCACACAAAAAATAGCTTAAACGTAAATATTGCACCATTCGGCCTCTAGAAATAATCTAGATCTACGAAATCGACTCCCACAAAAATTAGTTTACTAAAAATAATGACTAGGAAATTTTTATATCATTAGCCGATACAAAAAGAGGTTCGTTCAACTTTTTGTCCAGTATTTTTGGACTTTTGATTCACTAGAATTTCCGCTTTTTTTTGTTTGCTTTCAAAACCAGTAATCTTCTGAAAACCATCTTCAAAATATGAGAAAAATATCGAAAACTCTCTTCAAAATTACAGGAAAATTTAGAAAACTATCTTCAAAATCAGAGAAAAATATAATATTTCATAGAGCAATAGAATTTCATTATGGGGTTTAGGAAACTGGAAAGCATTTTCAAAGATATTGGTGTTAACTGGTTACTGGCTACCGAAAATTGAACGAACCTCAACATAACTAACTTATACAACTAAAATCTTTGTTGGACATGTTAGTGAGAAATTAAAAAAATAAATAAATAGCCTAAATTTAAACATCAGTTGACTTAGGACGCCCCCCACTATAGCCGTTAGGTTTGTGTGGGGGGCGCTCAAACGACTAGTTACACTCCCGTCTACTGTCGAAAATACCGCAGAGGATACTTTCGACATACGTTCGATTCAGTACCCAACAGTTTTGAGACAGAAAAATAAATAAAAAATTATCGGCTAATAGTACGATATTTGCCACACCTTAACAACTAAGAAATAGACTGAGAGCTCGGTAAGTAGATCATCAACTCTTGGTAGAGATTTTCTGGGCAACAGGTGAACGAACGCCTGTCATGTCGCATAATAATAATAATAAGATTAGTACATTCACAAATGTATGCGTACATTATTGATGAGTGAATGAATATTTGAATATTTTTATATTGTTTTAATCACAACAGAAGAAGTTCTGGGGTAAAAAAATAATACATTTAATGTGAATATAATTTTCAAGAATTTCAAAATTAATAATAATAATTATAATAATTTAGTTTATTCAAAATTCATAAAAAGAAGTATGTACATCAGTTTGTAGAAAGGTTCAATTATACTCGCGAAGTTTGAAACTTGTTGCGAGAAAATTAGAGGTAAGAATTACATGTGTATGTATATATTTTACAGATTTTCAAAATTAAACAAAATTAAAATAAAAAATAAATTATCTGACATGACTAAAACAACTTCAAGAACTTTACATGTATAGATTGATGAACATCAGTACGATAACAAATGTCATTTGTGTTTTTTCAAGAAAACACTTATTGACTGAAATTCTGTTGAAGGAGATAGGTGAAGTATTGTTTTTACCTTTTTTGTAGTCAAAGTCAAAATATACTTTATGGTCGGAAGTTATAAAAAACTTATAGACAAAGCTTTTTGGTTTTGGATTAATATTAAAATTGAATTCAATTAATTAATGAAAAAAAGAATAATGGTGATACTCCCCACTATCTGCATATCATCCCAGATGAAGGAACACCACCACTATATGCGCTCCGGGGCAATATAATAACATAACATGTTGAGTATCTAATAATTTGTATAATTGTATAAATGTATAATTTAAAAAAAGGCATTTCCCATGGTTCTTTTACTGTTTTAACCATCAAATGATAAATTATACTTTTTGATTTTTACTACGCGATATTATTATTGAATATTTAGTATGCCAGACAATATGAGCATGATAAAAAAAAATTATGTTCAAAAAATCTATTCTTCTTTTTGCTCCAGTTAAAGGAATGATTGATTTCTCAATTTAATTAACATGGTATTAAAAATTTAAATTCTTATCAATCATCAGCCTAAATATTTGTGTTCCAAATTCATTTAACATTTTATTGTTTATTTTCACTTTCAATTTTATTTGGTTCATATTCTTCTGTTTGAAAATCATATACACCGTTTTTTTTTTAAATTAATAGTTAGATTAATTTCATCTATCAATTTTTCGAATGATTGAATATTTTTTTGAATATTACTTTCTAAATTTGTTGTATTTTTGTCCGAAAATAAATTACAGTGCCACCTGCAGAAGAAATAACCTATCAATTTTAATTTGGTTATACTATCAATAGAGATCAAATCGGAAAATAGAGCCAATACTGAACCTTGTAAAACTCCAATAGTGGATTGTTTTTCAATGCTTTTTATTTTTATTGATAACAACTTATTGAATACGATTTTAAAAATAATTTTGAAAACGTTTATAATAGTGACATCGCATTCGTACATTGTTTAAAATTTCTAGTAATACATGAGTATGATTCACTGGATCAAAAATGCTTTTTTATATCTTAAGTAATGGCAACGCCATATTTATTTCCATCCGCAGTAGCATTATTTTGAAAATGTATAGCCACGGTAAAGGAAAAATTAAGAATCCAAAATATTTTCGGTATTGTGACAATTCCGGTTTCTTCGGAAGTAACGTCATCTTTAATATTTATTTTAATCCTCTCATGATTCTGAATCAATCGCGTATAAAAATTGTATTGCACTCATCTGTAAATCTACAGCGTTTTGTGATTATTACATGGACATCCATGCCTTATTTAGTGCATTTTTTGTGAATTTTTTTAAAATAGTTAACTATTTTTGGTTTTTGTATGAACGTAGAAAAAAAATTATATGCAACTAGTGCAAAATTTGTTTATTGCACGCGACGTGAAATTCGATATAGGTAAAAAGCATCTGAAAGAAGTATGTGGTGATAAAAAAAGTATATATTTTTATTCGAGAACGATATTTTTTATATCAAAATGTCTGATATAACTTATTGCACATCATTTTGAGGAAACCCCCTTGAGGTCGTCAAAAAAAACGTGAGAGTACCGTTGAATCAAACATGTTTTCAAAGAAGTCTCCTTAAGTATCAACAAATGTCCCTTCAGTTGATCAGAAAACAGAAAATTCTCTGGAAAAATAAATGATTCTTCCGAATGAATATTTAAAAATGTGAGTTGCAAATTTGAATTCGTTCTTCATTGGGAAATGTGTTCAAATGATAACAGATGTATAGACAATTATTTTCAATTGTAAGTCATTGAGGGAATGATCTACTGTTGAACTCCCATAAATATATCACAAGAAAACCTTGCGATTCACAGTATCTGTACCAGCAAGTTTTCAATAACGAAAATAGAAATGAATTTCTACAATATGGTTTTGACCCGACATAGCATACAATTAACATTTGAAGTTATATAGAAATCGTGTGTTACAGTGGCGCAGTCGGTAGGATACTGCAGTTTAATATGTAAATTATTCTTTATAATATTTTAATGGAAATTGTGATGGAAAATAGGTGATTTTCAAAGTGAATTTAATTTTCACTGTTTTTGAAAATTTGCTGGTAGGTATATAAAAAACACCAAAACTCAATTCTTACCTAATGAGATATTTTCGAAGCAGACACAAATAATATATACAGTTTCTACGAGAAATAACTTAAGTACAGCTGCCACCCTGGACATTACTATCGCTAAACATCTAGCACCATCGAAGACAGCTTCATTTTATTTACATTTTCAGTGGCACTCGAGGAATTAACAGAATATGCCTGTCTAGATGCATTTGATTCGACTAAGGCACATGTTGCGAGACACCATAAATAATAATAATAATATTGCACTGAAAAATTGGCAAAATACAAGTATTGGACTACAGAGAGTTACGAAAATGAGTGGCAATACTAGAGTTTTTTCTGAATTTCATATTTTATTTCTAATTAGTATATTAGGCATGTAATGAGCAATCATTTAGCGCTTCTACTGTGCAAATTATTATAACTTGAACAAAAATATCTTTAAAAAATCCGATTGATTTAGGACGTTCTCAAGATAAATTTGTGAAACCGTAATGTTTACATTATGATATAATCTCTTGCAGTCCTTGGTTTAGAGGAAGTTGTTTAATGTTACCAGAAATTAATACAAACACTTTATTTCTCAGAAACAACCTTGAACTTTTTTTCCTAATTGTCAGGATCTATGATTTATGTCCATGCTTCAGATCCTAGAAACTGTCTTTAGTGGAATATCTGATATAGGTTTGTTTAAATGTTGCTACAACCAAAAATCAGTGGACTCTGGAATTTATGGCAATGTTTTCAACAAATTAGAAACAATCCCTTGATTACATAAATATTTTACCTCATGTATTTTTACACTTGACTCCAGTGAAAGAAACATGCTTCAGTAAAAACTCCTATACAGAATTGGAGATGCTAGAGATCCAGCAAATTATAGACCGATAGCCTTAGTAAGTATTTTCCCTAAGTTTTTTGAAAAACATTTCAAAAAACCTAAATATGGCTTTGATATCAATCAATTTTGATTCCGAGAAAATAGTGCTACACCAGTGGCAGTACCACAAGTATTATAAGCAATTCAAAAAGAACTTGAAACTATATGGTAGCTGTTTTCATTGACCTTAAGAAAGCATTTGATACAGTTGATTGAATGAAACTTTTTGTAAATTTGAAATCAATGTGAGTCAGAGGTACTGTAAATTCTTTGGGAAATAGGGCAGTCAATTCAACAACTCCGAGTTCATCATACCTACTACCAATAAATAAGGGTGTTCCACAAGGCTCTATTTTGGGACCTATTTTGATTTCATTTGATTGTACATTCAAATTATTGAAATTAAATATTGAAACGAACTGAACAAAAAAAGTATCTTGTTTGGATTGATGATAAACGGAAGTGGTGCAAACAAACATATTGAGATCTTAACGAGAAAAATATCTCCAATCATTAGTTCTTTGAGAAGTTGTCCTATAAATATTAATATATATTCTTACATTTTTTATAAACCCTTAGGGATTTTTTCCAAACATATTTTTTATCAAATAAAAAATTTGTTCAATATTATAAATGAAAAATTAAAATCATTTTTATTTTGATGATGAACTCTGAAATTTTGAGTCATCGCACTAGACGATATAACTTGTTTCTTCTCGATTCTGCTAATTTTACAGTTGGTCAAAAATGATTTACTCACGCTTCTTAAGCTGAATTTAATAAATGACCCAATAATATAAAAAAAATTAAAAAATATTTCCAAATTATTATTATACGGAATAGATAAAATTAATATTCTGCTGTTAACGAATTGATCTTTGTTCACTAATCTATGTTTTCATCATTATTGTATATTTCAATTTTTATTGATATTATTTGTTTAACTTCTTCATACCAGAACTTATTGCAACTGGAAGCCACTCTAAAAAAGACAAAAAAAAATCTTTTTCTGGTCCAGAGCATTCTTTGAATACGTGAAACTGATTGTGGTGAAATGAACGTTCAGTTTTGATTCTGATCAAAGCTGTGGTAATAATATAAAAAGATTTGTTGAACTGCTCTTTGCATAAGAGTTTAAAAATCAGAAAATTTTTTTTTTTTCTCAATTATTTCAAGAAGGCTCAAGTTATTCAAATTTTTTTCGACGTATTTAAGTACTCGAACCTTTCATTTTGAACTCACCAATAAGAGAAAATGAGTTTATTATAACTCTCTCATCCTCTAACATCCTGTATTTTGCCCAGAAATAATGGAAACACGTTATATTATAGTCAGTGAAAATTGTGGGCACGCCCATTTTCCTCAGTTTTTACAAGAATTATTGAACAAAAATTGGGTTGAAATCTGAAAAATTTTAGTGATTTTTTTGCGAATCCAAATTATTTGTTGATATGCCATTGATAGAGAAGTGGCGTTAGCAATTTTTTTTAAATGGTACTAAGTATTTGTTTTATTTTACTTGCCCTGTAACTCAATGAGGAAATTTCATACCATCGGAAAATATAGCCGGACGAATATTCTAGAGATATGACCAATCGAATCATACAGTGGCGTACGTAGTTTTTTATAAAAGCAGATTTTATATACTTAATCTACATTAGCGGTTGTTTCCTTGAGAAGTTTCACTTAAAAAACTTCTTCAAATTGACCTCAAGTATCTGAAAATGAAATTCATCCATTGATATTTGAACAAATGTTGAATATACGAACGCCACTGTCACATCGCCAAAATATCTGACTGTCAATATTTCCCGATTGAGGAAAATTTCTGGCTAATCAAGCAACAGGTAATCGAGTTACAGAGGTGGTCACAATGAAATCCTGTCAAACATGTCGCAAAAGTGTTAGTACTATTGAAATATAAACGAAAAAAAAAAAAGATTTCCAAACGCTTTTAAACACGAGATAGAGCTCCACTTGAAAAACTGTAGATGAAGTCAATCATCCATCAATAACGGCATACTAAAAAAATATTTGGATTCCCCCTTCAACTTTCATTTCAATATTTTTTCCACGACTCGCATATCGACTGAGAAAAATTAGGGGGTACGCACTTTTCACTTATTCTGTATATCCTGGTGGGTCCAGACGAATAAAAAAACTAGTATACCCGATAAAACAAAAACAGAAATGATGATGATTTTTCGCCAATAATCTCTGTAAAATCTTGCACTTATATCTATCAAGAATTTCCACAAACCCTCCATTATTTTGGAAAAATCCTCTGAACAGAACCACTCACAAATAACATTTTGGTCGACCAGTATCAAATTTATTCAATTAAAAACTACAAATACTCAAGGCCATCAAATAAACTCTCTGAATCATCCGCGTTAAACAACAATACATCGAAATTTGGCAAGCTTGGTACGAAAATCAAACCTTTCTTGGAATTATCATGGTCCCACAGAATAGGAATATTGCTCCGCAGCATCCGAAACTCTGCCACCCACTCAAACCGCTATGGCCAGTCCCAGAGAGTAGCCCCTCTGTCTGTCTCTGTTGGATTGTGAGGAGAAGTCCATGGGCTGCTCCTGCAAGCTGAGGCCACCGGAAAAACGGGCACCGCTGAGGATGACCGTGGGATGCTTGATCGTCGAGTACAAGAGTCTCTCCGGATTGGGCGATATGACTGTGGACCGATACAGCAGAGGCGATCTGATGAGATTGTCGGGACCTTGAAAAAATTATAAAAAATACAAAATTAAAAAGTGAATCAAATTTGAGTTGTAACTAGAAAATAGCAATCGAAAAGTTGATATCCAGAGCTGCATAGTGATGAGGGCATAATTTGCCTTTCCTCACATAATGAGAATGTTTTTTCTACGACCACTTTCCTCAACATTATTAAAATGCCCAGTCAATGGAGCATTGAAATAAAATTATTCAATATACTTCAACTCATTCAGGCTGTCTATAAAGCAACCCCCCACCTAAATTTTGAACGAACTGAATTTTTTTTGGACAGATGTTTATTCATTCAATTGTGTATACGATAGCGTAATTTCAAATAAAAATATTCATCCATAACAAACTAGCGGTACGTAATGATAAGTTAGTATTCTTTGGAATAAATGGCTATTATTTAGTTTATTGATCTCAAGAAAAAATCCTGTTTATAGAGGGATAAAAAAAATTGCATACACTGAATAATGACAATACTTGAAAAATAGAAGAAATCAAACAATTGAAGGAAATGAACAAGAAGTTCAACAAGGTACACATTTTGGAGTGAATAATAACTTGAGAGAATACGGCAGGAGTTTTCTGGGTCTAATGTCGTGAAGATGATGTCCGAAGTGTGAAGCAAGCAAAGGCCCCATGACAATATCGAGAGGAGAGATGAAACAATACAATGTAGGTGCTCCCTTCGAACGAATCGCCATCGATGTAGCTGGACCGCTTCCAATGACGAATGATGGCAACAAATACATTGTCGTTGCCATGGATTGCTTCACCAAATAGGTTCAAGCTTAGGCCCTGCCTAAACAAGAAGCATCCACAGTTTCAAGAGCTCTGATGTATGACATATTTTCAAGGTTTGGAGTGCCAATAGAGCTACATTACGACCAAGGAATAAATTTGAATCGAACTTATTCAAGGAAGTTTGTGAATTGATGGAAATTAGCAAGACCAGAACAAGTCCATAGTCTGATGGCATGGTTGAAAGGTTCAACAGGACCATGGAAGCACTTCTTTCCAAAGTAGTAGAGAAGCATCAAAACAACTGGGAACGACATCTTCCACTATTGTTGATGGTCTACAGGGCATCTGTGCACGAGTCTACAAAGCTCACCCCAGCTATATTTGGGAGAGATCTTTGTTTGCCGTGTGACTTGGTGTTGGGGTCACTACGAGCTAAAGGAACAAAGTTGCAGGATTATGCGAGACGAACTGCGAGATAGCTTGACTGGGAACCACGAATTTACAAAAAAATTACTGAAAATAACTAGTGATAGGATAAAGGCTCGATACGAACTTATTCCAAGATGGAGATCGAGTGTGGTTGTTCAACCCTCATCGTAAGAAAGAAGTTTCTCCCAAATTATCACCATTATGGGAAGGACCCTATACGACAGTGAAGAGATTAAAACGACCTGGTCTATAGGAATATTATTTAGAGATATCATAACAGTGGTGTCGGAAGTAGGATATTTTGGGAAGGACCATATACGATAGCGAAGAGAATAAAACGACGTGGTATATAATAGGATTCAATGCAGCCCGAGAGCGAAAATGAAAGTCGTTCACCTAGAAAGACTTAATCGTTATAATAGATACAACGTGACATTGTTTGATTGGGGATAATCAGCCCTATTCTGTATCACTTCCGTTAAAAATAACGTCACCGTTATTTGCCATTTCCCGTTATTTTGCTGTTGCTTGGTAATAGCAAAATAACGGAAATGGCGAATAACGGTGACGTTATTTTTGACGGAAGTGATACAGCATAGGACTGAATGTTACAATAAAAAAAATCCGTAAGCTCCGCCAATGTTGAGTGCCGACCATGAAACGTAACTTATTTGCATATAAACCCTCCGTTCGCTGCAAACAATTCCTCATTGTTGGAGCATTTTTTCGATGTTTTTTCTATACTGATCGTTTTGGAGAACGTGAGAACACGAAAAATCAACTGTGCTCGAATTGAGTATATAAGGCGACACGTTTCACTGGGGAAGAAGTTTTTGGAAAATTCAGCTACATGAGGTCAGTTGAGCAATTTGAAGGGATCCAAGTGTTTTATTAGTCAGTGTAGTAGTTGTATTTTTATAGTGAATATAATAAAAACAGTTCAGTGTGCTCGGAGTAATATTTTAGAAATATCGATTTTGCATAATTTTCTCTTCGATGAAGATTCTGTATCTGCATTGTTTTGAAGTTCAGTTGACGTCTGTAAAGCTCTAACCGTGACGTCAAATAAACGTCAAACATCGACCATTTCTTGTTGTCCTTGTTCCTGCGTCCGTAATCTCAAAACCTTGTATCCTAGGCGTTTATAATGAATTTTAACAAAGTAGATAATGAAAATTTCTGTAATCTTACCTTTGATCACGCTGTCGGTCAATCTCGGGACTACCGACACGATCACCGGCGTCGGCGAAGCGATGCTCTTGTCGGGCGTGGGTGTGGCTTCACGTGATCCGTGTCGGCCGTTCATGCGCATACACGAAGACTCCTCGTGCTTGTACAGGTACGATTTCAAGGCGAAAGCTTTGCCGCAGCGGCCGCATACGTGGGGCTTGGTGTTGGAGTGCGTCTGGATGTGGGCGCGCAGGTTGGACTTGTCGGCGAAGGCTTTGTTGCAGATGGTGCATTTGAAGGGTTTTTCACCTGAAAAAAACAAAGGTTTTGAGGGAGGGTATGGTTAGTGGAATATTCCAAATACATCGACATGGCTTTTCAAGTTTTCTTAGTCAAGTGGGGAAAACTATATATGGATTTGAAAATTCACTGACATTTTGGGAACCGCTGTCACCGAATCCCAGCTGATGAGACAGACCAAATACTAGGCGAATTGCATGTACGAAAACTCGTTTAAAAGTCAAGGGTGATTTGAACTATTTTTTTCCGACTTTATGTAAGGCCTTCAGCTTATTCTGCTTCGTTGTTACCTTCCTAGATCTTTTTGCATCAATAGTATTGAAATTTCGATAATTCATGGGCTTCACTATCATGATCGTCCTACAAGTCCCGTAAAGAATAACTGAGTGTGATAATGAGGAAGGATAAAGGTTTTGAGTAGCTGAATATATTTGGGTATCTGGGAATTTTCGACGAATCCGTATAGTACATCAAAATCGATTCCTTCAACCGCCGTTTTCAAACGAACACTCGCCATCTCCTCCCTGAGTTGGTACGAAACTGCCCACTGGCAGAGGTATGAACCGAGTATTATTTTCCTTCAGTGTCCCTAAAGTGTTGACCACACCTGCTGGCGGAATATACTGAACGCGCAAATTTACGAGGTCAAGAAGGTTCGAAAAGGTAGACTAGGGGGAATTGTTGACATGTAGATATGTGGAAAACAGGGGATGGCAAATAGGGTCCATGTGGGCCCTCTTGCCTGGCTGCGGTAGCGGTCTTTCCGAATAACTATTACTACTGGTAGTTCTGAATTTTGTCTGCTCTGACAGTCAGGCCGCTATCAGGACACTGAACGCAACTAGAACCAGATCAAAACTGGTTCAGGAGTGCAGAGACGTCCTAGAAAGTCTTGCGATTGAAAAGGAAATAACGCTGATGTGGGTCCTGGGCCATGTAGGGATCGAAGGCAACGAGCAGGTAGACCAGCTGGCCAAGCAAGGAGCCGGGCATCCCTACTACGGGCCCGAATCCGCACTCGAACTAACAACAGCACTAAATGAGTGGGCTATTGATACATTAGGAAAAGAGTGGAGAGGAAGCGATGGCTGCAGGCAGTCGAAGCGGATGATATCGGGGCCCGACAGGGCAAGGACGGCCAAGATACTGAAGCTAAGCCGCAAAGAACTCCGACTCTTGGTGGGAATGCTATGCACGGAATGTGGTGAGGAGGGGGACTCCTTCCACTTCCTGTGCGAATGTGGAAAATATGACAGGCTCAGACAAGATGTCTTCGGAGCTGCTACTATTGAGGAAGAAGAATTGCACTCCTTCCAATGGAAGGATATTTCGACCATCATAAGAAGGTCGAAGAGGTTTGAACAGGTATCTGCCATGGGATGAGTGAAGATGCCGGGGTTTGCGAAAAGGGCCCACTGGGGTTAATGACGCACCAGCGCGCCCTTCGGTTGCAACGGAGCTCCGGAGACAGGGCCTGACTGGGATATTCCTTATGATAATAATAATGTTTATTCATCAAAATACACAACCATGATTACTCTTGTTATTGCACGAAACTCACCCGTATGCGTTCGAATATGCCCTTGCAACAGCCACGGCCTCGAAAAACACTTCCCGCAATACTGGCACTTGCACCCTTGATTGTGGGTCCTCACGTGCATCGAGAAAGCCGGCATGCTGACGTAGATCTTGTCGCAGTGTGGGCACCTCCTGGCCTTCTTATCCGCGGGACTTCGATGGGTCTGACGATGACGGGCCAGGTTGCTGGATGTGCTGTACTTTTTGCCGCACTCGGAACATTCGTGTTCGTGGCTTTCAGCGGGGCATGTGGAGGACGGAAGGGTGGCTGTGTCCGGAGTGGTGGAGTGGGGCGAGGGAAGCTGGGGGGTCTTGAGGGCGAGGGCGAAGATCTGCTGTTTGGTGTCTTCTTCAGTCTGGAAAAGAATATTTGGCGTGAAAGCGTCGCCATCTATAGGTAAATGAAAGAGAATTGTCGTTATCCTTCAAAATCAAAATGATGCGGCTTAGTTTTTCATCGAACATCATATTACTTGGATATACCCGGTCACGATTTCACAAAATTTACCTAACGCCAGCACAAACCCTATCCAAAGTCGCACTTCATCATAAAATCCAAAAATGTACGAGGCCCCAGCACGCCGTTACTAAATATACTTGACACCAGCACATATTCATGGCTGAAAACTGTAAGTTTTTGGTACCTATAGATATGGTTATTCTGTCTACGTTAGGTTAGTCAGGTCAGGTTAGATTTGCTAATAATTGATGCATTTCCAACTCAGTTTGCATGCAGCTGCCTATTGTTAATTGAATCCAACACTCTGGTGTCGAAATACAGTAGCATCTGTAAATATGCGGGTGGCGTTGGCGCGGAAGTCAGTGAGCTTTTGTAGCGTAATGAATATGCGCTGGTGTCACGTATATTTAGTAGCGGCGTGCTGGGACCGCGTATATTTTCGGATTTTATGATGATGTGCAACTGTGAGCGGAGTTTGTGCTGGCGTTAAGTATATTTTGTAAAATCGCAACCCGGTCTGATAAAAATTGTGTTTTGACAAATGAAAGTATTTTTCATGTGACATCAATTTTGAAATAGAGCTATTTTATTCACTGAGTAAAGTGTATATAGAAAAAATTCGACCCAGTACCATACGGATATAATAAAAAGATACTTCTGCACCTCAGTATGACCATAATCAACAAATTTTGACCATTTTAAAACCTTTTTCTTCTTTTCCTGACGCGATAATGTATATTTTTGTGATCAGATGCGTGAAATTAGTTTTTGGCGTTAACGGCTGATCGATGGCTCTTAATGTCGATTGATGACGTTGCTTCTTTAAAATATCAACTGATCCAGTTGATCGATGATAGATTTCCACACATTTCGAATTCTAAAGCTCGGTTCACTGAACACATTTTTGTTGGGAATGTATGCCGATTCTTTGAGATTTGTTTCATACCGTTGTTCTTTTTAAACGATTTTATTTAACTTCACAGAGTCTGGCTGTCTGTCTTCTGATTTATTTTTGACACACCGTAAACTGATTTTAATGAAATTCTGTACAGTTATGTCGGTCCGATGACAATACAATATTACGAAAGAAATTGGTGTATAAGGGGTCATTGAGTTGTGTAAAGGGGACAAATTCATACCTTTGATCTATTGACGATACAATTTTATTATTATTATAATCAATTATTTGAGGGGGTAAATAATTCAGAAATTCAATATCAATCCAATAACAGATACGAACATGCGGTTTTCAGATTTATGATTTGATCTGGTGACCACGCAATTTTATGAAAAATAAATGGATGTAAGTGATGTAAAGGGGGTAAATGATTAAGAACTTTAATATCCAACCAATAATAGATACGAACATTACGTCTTCAGATTGACGTGTGAGGAAGGACAAGCTTATGTTGCATTGAGTCGTTTAAGATCGCTTGATGGACTCCGGATTTAGAAATTTGATTGTAAAAAATTGACAGAATAGAAACCTTGTAATGATAACGCATTGCTACAAATAGAAAGGTTGCGAAAGCAATAATTATGCATCCTGGTTTTTTTTTCTTTTTGATTAAGACTAAGAAGTAAAACATATAATATTGATTTTTTTTAAGTCGAACGATTTTATTAAAAAATTGCACTAAAAAGGTAAAAAAATATTTGGTAGATCTCTGTTTATTACAGTCTAGATTTAACAATAGCATTAATGGTACTTTATATATTTTTGAATTCGATATAAAATCGTGGCGAATCTATCAGACATCCATCAATTTTAAATTTTAAAGAAAATCGTGGCGTGATTAATAATAATAATAATAATAATAATAATACTCCCTCATAAACACTCGTTGAGTGTACCCAAAGGCATAGCCTGTGCGGGTAGAGGACGGCTATTATTATTATTTGCCGTGGCGCTCCGGGGCGACTTACTGATGTTTTAGGTGATGTATTCACTTTTCAGCTGTAGGAAAACCCGGAAAACCTACAGCACCACCTCGGGTGGTCGGTGTGCACTACAAGCTAGCACTAGACGAGATTGGCATCTAGACAACTCACAATACACTTGCTTTTCAACAAGGCATGCGGCCGTCTATCGAATCCGATATAAAGTAGTTGAGAAAAATTCTCGTATCTACATCGGATTCGAACCGACTATCGCTATGCTGGAGTTTCGAACGGCCTGTGCATTAGACCCCTGATCCACCGACCACCCATCCAATAGAAATGTACGCGCCACGATTTCATATCGAACTTGAAATTGATGGGTACTTTCAATAATTTTGCCACGATTTTATATCGAACTTGAAAATATAAAATGTGCCATTGATGCTATTGTTGAATCTAGTCTGTAGTAAACAAATTGCAATCGTTTAACTTGAAAAAAAAAAATATTTATTTTATTTTGCGAATGACTTCGGCTTCAGAACATTTGATTTTGGACTGGTTGGTCCAGACGTGATATGGTATTTCTGACGTTTATGCTTCAACTCGTCGGGTACTTTTCGTATGTTCACTCATTCTGATATATTATAATCATTGAAACATAATTTCTCAGAATGGAAAAAGTACCAGTAATTAACGCGTAAACGAAAGCTTTGAGACATTTTGGCGAAGGTTCCAGTGTAAATTTCCTCGCCCATAATATTTAACAGACTGTAGATAAATTATTAAGTACTACACATCATACACATATTTGAATTATTACAAACATAATAATTGAAACTTTCATATACATCTAAATTCACTGCAAATTATTTTTGTGATGAATGTTTACAGTCCATTCTGAGGAATAATCAAACATTGGGGGTATCCTGTGTTTCTTTCAGCCCTGGTATTGGCAGTAACAATTGAATAGTAACAAATGAATCACCTTCAACAAGCGCATGAATTTTTTTCGAAAATTATTACTTTTTGATACTTTTTGTGACGGATGAAGGGAAAATACTTGTTGAGTTTAAACGTGAAATATGTCAGGATGCAGTAGACGCACAAAAGCACTCACAACGCATCAAATCGAACATACCTATTGCTTTTGGTGATAAAACGGAAAAAAACGTTGTTCTACACCCTGTCGAACATCATTAAGTGAGCCACAGTCTTGGCAGGTCTTATTATTCGTTTATAGACCAGCATTTTGTCCTCAACTTCAACTACAGAGTTCGATAATAGGGTCAGATATGAAAATCTTTAGATCTTGTTTCAAAATTCGCTCTTACCTTTGTTAGGTGTGGTCTTGGGGTTCTGGAAGATTTATCGAAGAGCTTATGGGTGTACGTGAACGACGGTGGTTCGTCCTCGGTGGTACTGGATGGAGAATGGAGTCGCCGATTTTCCAGAATTTGTCCCGTCGCGACGGCAACTTCGGCGAGTTTTGTTAGATTGTACAATTCTTCGGGACATTCTGTACTATTGCCTGACAGCTGCGAGTCTGAAGTCGGTTCAGCTGGACTGACGTGGTGTTCAGGGCTCAGGGCTGGAACAAACAAAACCATTGAGGATAATAAAGACCAGAGGCGAATCTAGCATTTTTTTAATTTTTTTTGGGTATGAGGCACCAGAATTAGAAATTATTTATCTATTCAAGACTCGAGATTCTGATACTTCATGCGCAGTTTATCAGTTTTCTCGGAGCTGAGTTGCTGATGTTGGAGGGCGTCACAAATTGCCCCTTTCAGGAATTTGAGACTATTGCAGAAGAGCGCTGGATATTCGCAAAGCAGATGTTCTGCAGTTTCCGCGAAGTTCTTGCAGTAGCGGCAACTATCACTCTCTGACTTGCCCATCTTTTTGAGGTGATACCCCATAGGACAGTGCCCAGTGAATAGTCCCGTTCATTCTTTTTTGTCCAACTTGAGAAGCTGTTTAGCTTTCCCTGGCGATAGGCTTACTAGCCTTTTCGCTTGTCTTTGTTCTGACACTTTATTCCAGTGGGATTCCATATAGTCAAATTCCCAGCGTCGAAACTTTTCTTTTAAGTGGGCTTTGGAGAGTCCACAGAAGGATTCCGAGCCGGGAAGTGGTGTGCTTGCCCCTTCTTTGGCAACGCATTCTGCTTCCTCATTGTCTTTGATGCCCTTGTGACCTGGCACCCTTATCAGGGTTACCTGATTGTTGACTGCCAGTTGTCTCTGGTTTTGTTTTCAGCTTAGACTCACAAGGGTGTGACTTCAGAGCTTTTAGTGATACTTGGATATCTGATAGATAGTATACAGATTTCTGCCCTTCGGGTACCACTTTCAAGGCATTCCTGAGCAGAAATCTCTATGGCATGTACCCCTGCTCGAAACATGGTTCAAGGAGTTTTGAGAGCCTGAAATTTGACCCTGTAACGTCTGCTCCAACCCCTTTGTCTATCTTCGATCAATCTGTTTACCACACTGAGGCATCCACTGTCAATTGAGGACCGTTCTCTGTGTGAATCTGGTGGTTGTTTATGACCACTTCAAACTGCACTTCAAAGTCGTATCTGATCGGCATGATATATATTTGTTTAGACATGGCTTCTATGAAGATATCTTCCAAAATCATCAGATTTCCTGCTTCCAAGTTTTTTGTCTTTTTATCTGGTACTGTCTTAAGGCACTACTTGCTGCTTCTTTCATTACACATGAGTGCAATGGCGGAAGGTTTAGCATTGCCTCTAGAGCTTCAGCAGCTCACGTAAATATTGCTCCTGTGGATCCCAGACCACCATACCAGTGAGACGTAGGTGACCATAGGTTTAATAAATCATTCTTGGTTTCAGATCCAATGTCTTATCGAAGATTCTGCAGCATGTTCAGCTTGCCGCTTTAGCACTAGAAATAATGTGGTTGATTCGGCTGTTCCATATCAGTTTTTGGTCGATTATAACGCCCAGGTATTTTATTTTCATTCAGGGTTGGGGCTTTAAGTTCATACTTCCGCCTTCTGGCTTATTATTATTATTATGCTAGAATTGACTGAGTTCCTGCAGCTTCTAATTGTGTTTAGGGCATGAGGTCAGAGATAACTCCGTCCAGCCCATTTGTCGCCGTGATTTCCTTTTCGATTTTATGAGTTCTTTATTGTAAGAAAGACCGGGGAAACACTCTTAGCTATATTGAAAAATTCCTTATTCCACCAGGGCACGTCTCTAGTGGTTGCCTTTTGTTTCTCAGGACAGCTGAATTCATATGCTTTTGTTATAGCATTTTGAAGTTGTCTAGAGGCTACATCGAGTTCCTCAATTGATTCGATGGATAGTTGGTGGTTCGATTCGGGTAAACACTTCAGACATATTTTTCTGTTTCTGTTTGTGATTTATTTGTTGGTATGAATGACCTCTGACGACATCATTATATTCTATAGACGTCTATATTATTATACTGAAATATTCATACGTCGGAGATTAAATGGACCGAACCCACAGATGAACATTTTTAAAATCAAACCATATAGCTGGGGGAAAATTCGGACAACCCTATAGCAGATCTGGGAATGAACATGCAATAGATTCTGCTTTCTCCTCATACTAGATTACATTCGTAGATTGTTCTAGTCGAATTTTAGAAGAAATTGAAAAATGAAAGGCGCAGATGTTCCAAAGAAACGAAAATAATCGTTGAGGCGATGTTTACCGGATGAAGTGTTTCTTTGGAATGATGATTTATTTTCATGTTTTCGAAATACGTCAGAAAAATGACGTCAAAAACATCGCAAATAGTAGCATCCAGGCCGGAGGGAGGGGCACTGTTAGGTGTGATGGGCGGTTTGCCAAATGCCAACAAGTAGCCCCCACTCAAATAAACATTTTCTGGTCAACTATTCAGATTAGAATATGAGTAAGACTTGAATGCTTTTCAACAAGTGAGTTGGTATTTTCTGGAGTATTTGTCCTGAAAACATCCATAAAAAATGCAGTCCTTTGAACATCTGAATATAATAATAATAATAGTACGCCTTTATTCGATAAAAAGATATACAACATATCAAAAAGGTGGACACCTACTGTGGAAAGCTATTCAGCTCTACCTGACTAGCCTCAAAATAAAATAATAACCAATAAGGAATATAAAGAAAACGATGAAATTCATATACTAGACGAAAATAATTATGCAAGGGGATTTCATCATATTCCATTGTGTACAGTAGTGGTTCATCAATGTCTTGAACTGTCCTCCTCAAATTGACTTCAGTTTTTTCTTGAAATTGAGTAGTGAGTAACTTTTCAGACCATTCGGTAATGCATTTTAGAGAACAATAACATAACACTGAAAATTTCTATTAGAAATTGCCGTAGAACATTTTGGCACAACTCGTTACTAAATTATCGATATTTTCAAAACGCTCCAACATATCAATCAAGCAATGAGACTCTTTATGAATCAAAACTTTGTGTATCAGAGAGAGCAAATGTAATTTCTCAGATTGTTTAGTGTTATTTTTGTAGCATTGTTGTTGGCGTGGCTTTTGTATATGCTCAGATACAAGGTTCAGCATCAAAAATTGATAAATCGTCAATTCCCTCGGGCGGTCTAATTCAAGAAAATTTTTATTTTCCAGTTTTCAAAAAATTGCATCCGTTCCTCAAATGTATTTTATACCACAAAAATAAATGTTGATGAAGAATTTACATTTCAGATTTTTAATCGAAAACCTCATAATTCTAATTGAAAAATATAGTAGCAGATTTTGCATTTTATAGAGATTCACAGACGATTAAAGTCATGTATTGACGAAAAAAGAATTTTAAAAAAAATTTTAAAAAATTACCATGTCCCCTCAGATGTATCTCGACGAACTGATTCCAAATTATAACAAAAAAAAATTGCGAGGAATTACCCCTCTCAACTCCAGGGAAACTTTTCAACTCGTGAATGGTTGAAGAACGGTAGAACCAAAAAATTAGTTACTCATGAAGGGTAGTATTTTCTTCACTATAGCAGAAAAAGGTTAATACCGTAAAATTTTTTCATATTTTGAAATGGTTTGAAAATGTACCATTCCATACAAATGTAGTTGTTCAAGTATTATCTTCGAAAAATGCCTCGAAGGGTTGAGATAGGTAAGTTAGAATGACTTGGGGAGAGTCAGTTGATAATATGTATGCTGACTATGATGAAGTCATTAAAATCCATACCATCGGATGGTGTATCAGTCTCTGATGATTTTGGAATATAAGAAATAAAATTTCATTAATTGTGAACAGGTTGAATTAGGTGTAACATTTCAGAATCTTAATCTTGAATAGTCTCATAGCATTGCCAAATCAAATCCAAAAGCTTCGAGTGGTGTTTCTAAATTTTTTATGTACAATTTTTATCCGTTTTTATATTCGAAAACTATCGGAAGATTGTACGTGTATTGTGAGATGTCCACTGGGGAGTAACTGTCAACAACTCTTTTGAAAATGCCAACGATTGGTGTTCGCGAAACGTCGAAAATATTTCACAATACACGTTGTTTCGAAGTCTGTGACTGTAGGTACCCTCTAGAAGTCAAAAATGAAAGAGGAGCTTTTTTGTCACGTCTTTTCATTTTTTTACATTCTAGTCTACCAGTTTTTTGGTATAGTGACTGAATTTTAATTGGGAAATATAATGAAGATATTTTTGTTAAATTCCAATTTTATTTTGTAAAATTCATCTGTAGAAATTATCTGTGGACTAACCAATTTTTTCATTCCACTCTGATTACTATGAACGAAATCGGGACATGTACTTGTCGCCCCTTATCAGTTTCGTATAGTATGTTTTCATATGGAAGTATATAAATTAGTTTTGATGTAAAATCATGTTTAATGGCTTCACTCTGGGTGTATCTCACCAAAAAAACCTCACCAGTCTAAACAGTGATATTCTTCGCATATCGTAAAAGCGTTATGATTTATTGGATGTGAAATAAAACCAGGGTGAGTAACATTCATAAAAGGAAGAAATACAAGGCAATTAATAGAAGCGGTGGAAGACAGCTTTCAGAGGAGTTCATTTGTATTTGACGTCTTTATTTCACTTTCTCCGTATATCGAAATGACTATTATACTTGAAGTTTTGTAGTACATTCTATGTTGCTCATTTATAGTTATTTCTGTTATTGAAAGGGAAGATTTTTATTAATTCTAATACTTCAACTTGCTTCCATATTTTCATTTAGAAAAACCTTACAGTTCCTGAAGTGAATGAAAATTACAATCATGTTCCTTTAAATATATAAACTCGATGCTTTGAATAATCACAATACTTATTTATATAGCTACTTTGTCAACTTTAATTTTTTTACACTCAGTGATTCGTCAATTTTCCTAGGCACTGCTTTTCTTTTGAATTTCCATTTTAAATTTTTTTCAAATCAAGCTAAATATATTCAACATAATTTGGACTACTCAAGATTACTGAAAAATTTTCCGATGAGCACTGTGTATAATCTCAGTTCGCTGTCAGAAATAATCAGTTTCATTCTGTCAAATTTACATAATTAGTTGAATATTTTCAAACCAATCATCTTGAATGAATCAGTCACATACTGCTGCCTCATTCATTAATTATTTTATTTACGGCTTTCCGATTTGCGTTTTTTATAATTCAGAAAAGTTTTACGTAATGAGGACAGATGGCCAATTTGGAGACTGCCAACTCATCAATAAGAATAGAATGAACATTTTCGTAAAAATATTTTGAGGCAAAATTCTGAAAAATAATAACTACTTTTTCAGTGTCCAATTTGACTCACCCTGTACATATCTCTGGTAGAGAAATTTTATCATCATTTTTGTTTGTTAACGAGTCATTTTCTATCAGTTGGTAGGATCAAGTTTTTCACAAAAATCAGCAATTGACTAGAAATTGAACAAAACACAAAGAAAATAAATAGAATAATTTCTTTTTATTTCTTCTTAGGGAAGATGAATATTATACCTTGGACCAAAATTCTCATTTATATGTCTTCAAAGGCCATTTTTTCAAATATATCAAGCGATGTTTCTTATTTGTGATAATAAAAGTCCAAAAATTGAAAAAAGAGGGAGAAGTTAGTAAGAAAACTAGACCGACGAATATCACAGATAATTCAGTATTGAATTCAAAAAAATGGGATAGTGCAGGAGTTTCACTTACGGCCAAATTTCTCATGCACCAAATGAACATACGAAGCACTTTATATTATAAAATTGTCAATTTCATATATTAATAAGAGTGATTTGACGTTCACAAGTGTTCAAAGGCTAGATTTTGCTGAAGTAAATAAATAAGATCTATTTTCAATAACATTTTGATAAGATCGTGAACGAAAGTGTAGATGAGTAGTTCAATATGGAACCCAAGACTTTCTAAATGTATGAAGTTATAACCACTCATATTTTCAGAAGTTTCTTTCGGTCAGTCTTGTCGCCAAAATTCATATAACGATACCTTTATGGATATCTGGAAATATATACTGGATAGTTTAGTCAACTTTACCTGTTTGGTATATTTTAGGTGCACTCGTTTTGGCCGAATTTCTATACCTGAGGATTTTTCAGTTCAAATAACTTTCATCCAAAAAACCAAGCTTTAATTAGAGATATTCATCATTAGGCATAATGAGAAAAATTGAAAATTCTTCCAAAGAAATTGATGTTTGATAGCCCTCATATTTTTGGGATTTCGCTATTCTTTCTGAACTGCATTGCAGTAAAGAGCTGATAAAATCAATCAAAATGACACCAGCAATGGTTCACTGAGACATCTTAGTTCAATGTGACTTTTAATTGATGCTGTCAGCAATAGTTCTGCGTTCATTATAAGAATTATTGATCACGTTGTTCAACAGGACAAAGCTTGAGAATATTCAAAACTACGTACTACACCAGAAGCCTTGGATCCCAAGAAAATGCCTGGAACACCGTCGGTGAGGCTTGAAATTAACATCGATGTCAACAAAATCATTGTCCTTGTTTGAATCACTATTCTTACAACCGTTAAATAATGATGTTCGTCACCGTTACATAATACCAAATCAATCTAAAGCTCTCTTACCTTTATGGTCAGCGTCTTGAAAATGGTACCGCCTGTGAGTCAGAAGAAAAGCTCGCGGCATCCTTCCAATCGATCAATCGCCAAGTTTCAGCGTTTCAGCAACTGGTGCGCGCACAAACTCCTGAAAATGTCGCTGAATAAACTCGCACTTTGAAAAACTCGCTGTCCAACAGGTTGTTACCGAAATGTTTGACAAGTCGATATAATTGTTGACATTGAACAAAAGTCAGAGTGGCGCGCACACTTGATTGAGATTTTTGAGTGTTTTCGTTAGTGGTTAAGGGCTCACTGGCTCGGAAAAGCCAAGTAGCTGTTCTATATTTACGAATGTTGACGCGTGCCAAGTTTCAGGTAGTAGGGAGGGATGCTGAAAGTCTCCCGGTTTCAGGAGCGTGCTCGCTGAATTATTTGATGGTTGTTAAAGTGTGTCTGAGACACGGACGATGTAAGACCGGTTTTCACTATTTTGCATATGATAGGTACCTTGTTCCTTTTTGCCAACACAGAATGAATATGTAGAATAGAGAAATTATAATAACTTTTGTCTTATTTCCATTATTGTTACGACCTGTTTTGGTTTATTAAAACATTTATCAAGTAAATTATACTCTTACATCAGATCTTCATAAACACAACACAAGCACTTTAGTGCATAGGTGTTTTTTTAGGCTTCCTGATTGGAACAAAAAAAAGTCTATTTTTCATTATAGGGATTGTACTGAATTATTTCGTACTGACATTTGAATAAATTGAATTAAATATAGATGAAATAAAGCAATTATGTTCGCTAGGTAGGAAAAATGAAACCTTACCTAAGATAGCAAAATTTTTTTCACCTGAAATATTATAAACAATCTATATCAAAATATTTCTGAGTAGAATCAAAAATAACTAACAATAAGTAAGTAAAATACGTAGGTGTCTGTGGGATGGCTTATTATAATAATTCACAAATTCAAAAGAGGATAGCTGATAAGTTCTAGTTGGTCGTTGAGGGTTTTAAAGTAAGTGTTTTAATTCAATTTGTTATTTTCAGATTCTTCCAAGTTCATGGCCCTTCCCTTACTGCATGTATGCAGGATTTTTATGATTTCTTTATTTATTGTGTGGTTTGTTTCTAGTAGATGTTCATATACAGGTTGTCCCGAAACTATGGAGCGAAATTGAAACAGAAGATTCCCCTTGAAAAATAAATAGGACTTTCCTGATATATATTTCCTCAAAGGTCGTTCGGTGTAGAGATACAGGGTGTTGAATATGAAAAATTAAAAGTAATTTTTCTTCATAACTTCTACAGTTCTGAAAATTTTTCAAAAAAAATTTAAAGAATATTTGTGTTCAATAGGTGCTTCATTTCGATAAAGAAAACACATTTTCAGTTGTCACCAGTGGCGTACAAGAAGGGCATCATGGTCCCTTTTCTCCCCTATTTTATACGCCACTGAAATCAGAAAAATCACTAGTTTTTTGCATTTCTCCTTCCTTTTTTTTTGCAGAGGTACAGGGTGTTTTGAAACTGGAAAATTAAAAGGCATTTTACTCGTCACTTTCACAGGTACAAAACAAACAATGGCATGTATTCTGGCAAGCTTAACGTAGATGGCGCAATTGTTAGTGGAGGTCAGATTGGAGTAGCTGATAAGTGCATAACGGACATGAAAAGTCTATTCCTATCATAATCGAGTAATCTGAAAGAATAAGATTTATAGCGAGTAAATAAATTTCACCAAATAAAGACAAGTTAACCTACAAACTGACGTTTATGCACCGATTCCATCCACTCATTTTTGTATCAACTGTTCTTTACGGACGGAAGTTATTGCTTTTCTTTTTTTCAATTCATAAATGAGGCTTTTTGCACTCAAAGGGCCGTATTTCTCCGTAACAACAACTAATTGAAGTGTTATTGTCTATTATTACTTGTTATTACTGTCACTCATGACCTCCACTCACACTAGCGCTCTCTGGCGGGAGCGATATCGTCCATGTCTGCCATTAAATTTGAAAATATACCTTTCTTCAAAAGTTTATTCAAGACCCATCCTCACAATAGAGGAGTTGCGACAGAGAATTCAGGAAAACATTGAAATGATGCAGCTAAATTAAAATGTTCTAAGAAAACTCAAATTCAATTTCCTCAATAGGGTTAGAGCTTGTATCCAAAACAATTGTGGACACTTCCAATAGTTTTTGGGATAAAATGATTTTGAAGAAATTATTATTAAATAACTTCTGGAGTCTTCTATTTTTATTTTAAATAAATTGCCATGACATTTTTATGCCAGTACTGCAGCTGATTTTGTTTTTCAAAATTGATTGCTTTGAAGGGTTTCAACACCATGTACCTCTGCAAGAAGTAAAAAAATGCATGTGAAGGTGTCATTTTTTTTACCAGTAATTGGGATTGTACAATTAATTTCTACCGAACAAATTTTTCATTAGTAGTTATGTTTGTATTCATAAAAGCGCGATTATCGTGAAAACGGTTAGTTTTTCCGAATTCAAACAGGTATACATTTTTTACTGAAAATTGAATGAGGAATACGAAAAATTCATAATTTTTCTGATTTTACCAGTGGCGTAAAAAATAGGGGAGAAAAGGGACCATTATGTCCTTCTTGTACGCCACTGGTAACAACTGAAAATGTGTTTTCTCTTTCGAAATGAAGCATCTATTGAACACAAACATGCTTTCAAATTTTATTGAAAAATTTTGGAAACTGGAAGTTATGAATAAAAATTATTTTTAATTTTTATATTCAACACCCTGTATCTCTGCAACGAACGACATTTGAGGAAAGAAATATCCTATTTATTTTTCAAGGGGGATTTTCTGTTTCAATTTGGCACCATAGTTTCGGGACACCCTGTATATAGCTGTATTTTTCATCAGACAACACATGCTCGCGGTACCTTATGTTAAAATTCTTCCCTGTCTGGCCTATATAAGCTGCTGAACAATCCCCACATTCCAATCTATATATACCTGAAATATAATGTTCCCTAAACAATGTTTTCTAGTAAATGACGTTATTATATCAATATTTTTGAAGAACTTTCCTTTCTACGAACTATACTATACAGTGCGGCTTTTAATAGTCCCCCCCTTTGTTAACTTTTGAACGGTTTGACGTACGAACATAAAAAAACCGTTTGGAGCGTTTTACCGATACTACTTTTCGAAATAAACCACATTGTGATTGCTCGATAGATGGCGCAGGAGGGCACATCAACTAAAAATTTCAAATGGCATTGGGGGTCATATGTCACATCGTTGAAAAGATAATTCAATTCTCTTTAAAACCATCTAAAATGTTTAGAATTTCGTTCCATTCAAAAACAATTCACATCAAACCATTCAAAAGTTATAGTGGTCAGGTACGAAAAGGGAATTGAGTTATCTTTTTGACGATGTGATACATGACCCCCCATGCCCCCTTTCCCCATCTATCGAGCAATTAGAAAGTATTTGATTTCAAAAAGTAGTATGGGTGGAACCCTCCAGAAGAGTGATGGAGAGAGAGGGGGAAAAAGGAGAGAGAGGAAAGGAGAGAGAGGAAAGGAGAGAGAGGAAAGGAGAGAGGGAGAGAGGGAGAGAGGGAGAGAGGGAGAGAGGGAGAGAGGGAGAGAGGGAGAGAGGGAGAGAGGGAGAGAGGGAGAGAGGGAGAGAGGGAGAGAGGGAGAGAGGGAGAGAGGGAGAGAGGGAGAGAGGGAGAGAGGGAGAGAGGGAGAGAGGGAGAGAGGGAGAGAGGGAGAGAGGGAGAGAGGGAGAGAGGGAGAGAGGGAGAGAGGGAGAGAGGGAGAGAGGGAGAGAGGGAGAGAGGGAGAGAGGGAGAAAGGGAGAGAGGGAGAGAGGGAGAGAGGGAGAGAGGGAGATAGGGAGAGTCGAACAGATGGATAGATAGAAGTATAGATTCAGATATGGAACTTAAACTAATGAAAATCAAGCAATTGTAACCTAATTACCTGCTAAAGCCCGGGAAAGATAAAAAGTAACTTTGAAAAGAGAAAAAATCAATATTTACGAAACTGATATCAGTATCGTAATGTTTGACGCTACATAGTGATAGTAGGTAATAGTTATTATCCTAACAAGTACGAAAAGAGTACATTTCTCGCATGCGACTGTCGTTACCCGAACGACGTAAAGCGGAGTTCGGGAAAGCAATTGAGAGCGGCAAAGTTCCTTTCCGTATGAGTTTTGATCAAGATTTTTTTCTACAACCGCATTACAAAATCTTATGTAGCGCTCTTGAACACATTTTTACGCACGGAAAAAATTCACTTGAAATGACTTTGGCATGCGGGAACATTTTTCCTACACTAGTACGGGGAAGTGACACCTCTCAAATTGAATTGCATCCAGGTAAAGGGTGAATCTCGCACTCTTGTAGAAAATAATCATTTACGTTACAAGTTAGTTAAACAAATTTTTACAGTACGAGTTAGATGTAAGATAAGCTGATGAAATTTAGTAGAAATTGAAGTCAGCACGTACCTAGTCTGGTTCGACTGACTTTCGGTAAGCACTGTATATTCAATAACTTCTTGTAGGAATATTGTTCGAAAACACTACCAAAGGTCCCTTGCCAACCAACCATCGCTACATTGGCCCTCCCGCACCGCGATAGATTCACATGTTTGAGCAGTTGTTATTATTTTTTATGCAGTTATGGTTGTGTATTTCCACCGTCACGATGATCATGTCCCCTGAATTGGGTTTTTATGTCAGGTTTTGAGAATCAGAGCAGTTTCGAAGGATTCCAGAGTTGTTCGTAATGACTGAGTTCTGATTGAAGTTTCTTTCGATGATTCATTGGTCAAGGGTGTAATCGATTACCGTTATGGAGAACATTTTTCATTATTGAGAGCTGTTGTTGTTTATATTGATTTTTGAATCTTTCAAAGTACTCAGAACTTTCTGGATACTGGTCATCTCCAGACAAATGAAGGATATCATCCGATAAATTACAGTAAACGCACAAATATCTGTCAATTTTGTTCAATGTACGTCGTGGTATTAGCCAGGGAAGTAGTTATTTCCTGTCCGATTTTCCACTTGGTTGAAATGAATGAAAAAAAATTGTACGCTCTCAAAATTATTCGCATCACTACTTAATGATTTCTCTTCAAGATTCCTTTAGAAAAATATGCGACTACGTCGGTACAAAAATGCCACGCTATTGTGTATTTTTTGACTCTGAAAAAGCATTTGATTTAGTAAGCTAGGAGAAATTGATATGAATTTTGAAATTCATTGTATATCCAAGGCCTCATACTTTAATAGAAACGATAATCAATAAAAAATCGAGTTATTTCCAGGGAAAGGAGGTGAAGGAGGGAGAGGAGAGAGAGGAGGAGATGAGTGAGATGAGGAAGAGGAGGGGGAGATGAGTGAAATGAGTGAGAGGAGGGAGATTAGGAAGAGGAGGGAGAGTAGGGAGAGTAGGGAGAGGAGGGAGAGTAGGGAGAGTAGGGAGAGTAGGGAGAGTAGGGAGAGGAGGGAGAGTAGGGAGAGGAGGGAGAGGAGGGAGAGGAGGGAGATGAGAGAGAGGAGGGAGAGGAGAGAGAGGAGAGAGAGGAGAGAGAGGAGAGAGAGGAGAGAGAGGAGAGAGAGGAGGGAGAGGAGGGAGAGGAGGGAGAGGAGGGAGAGGAGGGAGAGGAGGGAGAGGAGGGAGAGGAGGGAGAGGAGGGAGAGGAGGGAGAGGAGGGAGAGGAGGGAGAGGAGGGAGAGGAGGGAGAGGAGGGGGATGAGGGAGAGGAGGAGGGGAGGAAGAGGAGGAGGGGGAGGAAGACGGGAGAGGGGGAGAGGAGGGGAGTGGGAGAGGGGACATTTTCATCAGCTATTCAATGAAGTATCAGAGATTTCTATTAAAAGTCTTCGAATGCAGGTGGCTGTAAATTAGGAAGATGGCTTGAAATAAGGAGGGATGATGGAGATAATTATTCCATGAGTGATTTCAGTTCAACTTTCAACAGTTATGGATAATTGGTAATAATTATATAATTTTGTTCATGAGATATGAGCATTTGTAAAAATTTAAATTTTCACCCCACATGGAAAACTATATACTGTTGGACAGACAATCATGAATCGTCATGCAGTTGAGATGACATACTTTTTCTAAAAGTCGGCTAATTAGATCCTTTTTTTTTCTAGTTTCAACGGATTGAGTATAAATTAAAACGATTATGGTATTGATGTTTATCTGTTTCTATGAACATTACCTTATCATGCTGTAATGGAACACCCCTTTTTATTCGGTTCAGGTACAACTCATTTGTGATGGGTTCATTTCTAAGAAAGTTCAATTTCGAATCAGAGCACAAAAATCAAATCGATGCATAATATCCAAAATAGCAAGAATCAAATTTTTGACAAACTAGGATCGATCTGTAAATTGGAGTACGTAATGAGGCTTCCAGGATCTACAGCACATAAATATTTTAGAAAAATTAGTATGTTATGAGATGTTTACCCGCATGTTATAATACTCTCCGCAGTTGACTCGGTATATGAACGGATATATAAGCAGAGAGAGTCAAAGAAGAGGGACGCTGTATCATGCAGTGTGGTATCAGCGTAATCTTTGTATAGCCTGGATCGATTACCACAAGGCATTAGATATAACATCTCAAGAGCTTATCATGCATTCGCTCTGATGTTTTGTGATATTCGATCAAAGAGTGAGATGAATCGGATAGCTGATGCTGCTCTGGAGGATCTAGTCAAGACAGAGTCCGAACAGTGCAGGTTATCTTTAGAAAGGGCGTGTTTTAGGAAGACTCCTTGGCCCTCTACTCTTCTGCATCTTCGTATTACCATGGACCACTCACGATTGAAAACCTGCACATAAACTTACCTGTTTGAGTGGATATCTCAAACTGTATGACTTGGGATCGAATGATCTACATCAGTCCTTAAGGGGATGCTATTGAAATGGAGTTCGGAATACGGACTTTCAGCTCGTAGATAGAAGCATCCTACATGTCGTTAATGCCTACAAAGACGTATACTTACCTAGGAGTAGTATCAGCATGAATTCTGATCTGATGATCAGAACTGTCGAAGAAGAACGAAGTTGCTGCAACTAATATGCCGCCGTTCCAATTCTACTATACTTCCATCGTAAATATCGGAATATCTTGCAATTTATGTTAGAAACAGGCCTCTCTCAAAATAATTTTAATTGACATACATATATGAAGTTCCTGTAGATGCACATTTTTGGCTTCTGTCTATCCTAAATTAATCATTATTTGCAATATACCATAAAATTATCAGATATTTCAACATTTTCAAATACACCCAATAATGATCACGTCAAGATAATCTTTGAATTAGTAGAGAAACGAGTGCCATTAAGTGGGGTACATTTATCGGATTCAGCAGAATCCATCAGCCTGGTACAAAGTTATAGAGACGGAACAAACAAATTTTTTATAACTCCTAGATTAGAAGATCGGAGAAAAAGTGAGTAATTTAAACTTTTGCTCGTACTATGCTCAATGTCCATGCATGTTTTATAGTTTTTCATACTCGAAAAATCCTGCGACGCTATTAATATCTATTTATTTTCCTGTTGTCGTAACAGTTTTCAATGTCGTTGATGACTTGCCCACCAAAAATATTCTCAGTTTTCGCCGCAATAAATGTGTCAGTTCCGAATAATTTTAGACTTTTCCTTGATTTTGGTGGTCCACATTGATCCACAGGTTTTGTGTTTTTGCCAAATTTCAACAGGTTTTCCTCGACGCTATTCCGTGGGATCTTTGAACGATTGCAAGCATGATCGGCCTCGTTTTTGCCGTCATTGATTCTAGCTCGCTACGCATACTTCGGCGTATTTTTAGAAACCTAAATTAAACCCACTTAATAGATAAATATTTTTCTCGATTCCGAATATTTCGAAAGCTCCACTTGGATTATGTTATTTCCAGGTATCGGATGGATGTTGGGAAATTATCGTTTCCTGCAGAGTGATCGATCACACGACTGAAGAAATTGGGGCGATACCTAAAAATACTATTTTTCCCAAAAATCACATTTTTACTCTGAGCTGTAAGGTCGTCTAGGGGCAAAATTGCTGATGATTGAAAAAGGGCATTTCAAACGTAAATCGTCGTATATTTGAAAATCAAATGAAAATCCAATATACAGTGTGGTCCAACGAAAACTTAACACCTCGATTTTCCGGCTTTAAAATGAAAATGTGGAAAATCGCTCGAACCCGTCAATTTCTAATACGAGGGGGATCAACTTTTCCGCTGTTTTCATCCCCGTAACTTCAACCACCGAACTGGGGTGAGCACAACCCCTTGATTTTGAATAGGGATGCGGGGTGTTGCGATACCTCATTTTGAAGATCTCATCGTGTACTATCTGACCGTAAAATTTCGCTCTAAAATATCCATCGATATCGAAAGGACAGGTAAAGTAGTGGAAGAGTACGTACTTTTGTGAATACTTTATTAAATGCTCGAAATGGGCATCATCCACTTCCATGCAGTAATATAAGTTTTGCTGAAAACGTTCACGTACATTACTCAAGATTTCTGGTGTAATTTGACGGCATTCATTAATGATCCGAGTTCGCAAATCATCCAGTGACTCAGGCTGGGTAGCGTCAATCTTGGATTTCAGGTGACCCCATAGAATAAAGTCCAGTGGAGCCAGATCAGGTGATCTGGGTGGCCACTCAATATGTCCCCTTCTTCCAATCCATGCGTGAGGAAAATTGTCATCTAAGAACTGACGCACCGGTTGAACAAAGTGAGGTGGTGCGCCATCTTGTGGGAAAATGATCGTTTGATGGTCTTCTGCATTCTCCAATACTTGCACGAGGGCTGGATAAATAGCGTTCTCCAATAGATCGAGATAAATTTGGCCTGTGAGATTACCGGGTATAAAAAAAGGGCCGATTATGTGATTTCCATATATACCCGCCCAAACATTTAATTTTTGGGGGCGCTGTGTATACACCTCACGAAATAATCGTGGATTTTCATCTGACCAATACCGACAGTTATGCCGGTTTACAATGCCGTTAAGGTAAAATGAACACTCGTCCGAAAAACAGATATCTAACTTGTAGTTTTGATTGCCGTTAATTATTTCACTGATCACTTCACAGAACTGGAGTCGGCGATCGGGATCATCCTCATTCAATTCCTGAACCAATCGTATCTTATAAGGATGGAATTTATGTTGTTTCAGGATTCTCATGATTGTTGTGCGTGAAACACCAGATACATCGGACAACTTCCTAGTACTAACGGTCGGATTTATTGCTATATGACCTAAGACAGCCACGTCCCTCGCTTCGTCTCTTTCATGCACCCTCTTTTTGTTTCCAACTGAACCAGTAGCGTCAAATTTGGCAACCAGTTGCACAACGTAAGCAGCGGATACATTTTTTCCAGGATGTCGTTCGTTAAATAAAGCCGCTGTTGTGCGCGCAGAGTCGTTATTTCGGAAAAATTTATAATTTTATCATTTCCACCCTTTCTTCTACGGAATTCACCATTTTAATTCTACTACCAATTTACAATCGCTTTGACACACTTGTACCGTTCTTAAACATTCACGATAGACTAAGGTACAAAAACAAGGTCCGTCTACTTTTTTGGACAAAAAATTAACGACTCAATACCTTTGAAATGCGTCGGATACGAATACTATTCTCGAGATAAATTCCATATTGCCTCTTTCACTATTTTCGCTATTATTTCATTATCGATGGATATTTTGAAGTGAAATTTTACGGTCAGATAGTACACGATGAGATCTTCAAAATGAGGTATCGCAACACCCCGCATCCCTATTCAAAATCAAGGGGTTGTGCTCACCCCCGTTAGGGGGTTGAAGTTACGGGGATGAAAACAGCGGAAAAGTTGTTCCCCCCCGTATTAGAAATTGACCGGTCCGAGCGATTTTCCACATTTTCATTTTAAAGCCGGAAAATCGAGGTGTTAAGTTTTCGTTGGACCACACTGTATAATATTGCACAATATTGCACGAAGAAAATCATTCTTATTCACAAAGCGTTAAAGTTCTGAACTGATATGCACAATGAGTGGGACAATCTCGAAATTAAAATCACTAAAAAAATATACTTAAAAAACTATGATATCTTAACAGTCGGTATAACTAGAAATAAATATATGTTAACATGCACAGACAAATTAAAAATTTCGTGAGTACTAGGTATCACAGTCACTATAATATAAAATAAAAGGGATCAAAAATAGAAGTGTAAGTGTAAAAAGATAAAATACATGACTTGCAAAGTCAGAATTGCTTTATTGTCGAAAAAAATTCTTCTTGACTAAGCATGATCTCAGGTATAACTAATATAAAATCAAAATTAAGATAATCTAATGATCTTTTCAATCGATGCCACTATGAACACCTAGAGAAAAATAAATAAAGATGTTTATATAAAAACATTTGCATTTGTTGATAATGGTAGTTAAACTGCCTAACCTAGTGGTGAAACAGAAAACTGTTATAATCATATATTTATTGACAAACATCACATAGGTATCACCACAATAAATATTGGAAAAAATTTATCCATATATTCTATGGAAATCATGATAATTAACAATCATAAAATTAGATGTTCTCATAAAATTCGTTTAGATTATAGCAAGCTTTCACCGTGAGGAACTTCACACAGATTTCCTGAACTTTTGCTCATTTTAATTTTTTTCAGTATAATAGCAGATAATTGAATAACTTCTTGCTTTCATATTTTATGGAATTCTTAGATAGAGTTGAAGTGGGAATAGGCAGTTTGATATTCAATGAAGAGCAGTTGGTATTTTGTCTAAACTCCTTGTACTTTTTATTTGGACGAAGCACACCGTCTCCAGAATGAAAATACATGCCAGTGGCAATATTCCATGCAACAAAAATAATGGCCTACGTGAGTCTCTCGTACCGGATTCATACAATATGTCAAAGTTCTTTCTTTAAGTATAAAAACGCTTTTATATAAACAGAAGCAAATACCACAACGCAAATCAGATTCGATAAGGAAAAAGTGAACATTTCTGGCCGCAGATACTCCTAGTTCATCGACGATGTGTTCTAGTATTTTTTTTATCTATGCTGTGCCAAAGGATTATAATGTCGTCTGTGAATATCGTAAATTGACCTGTATATCGACATGTGTGGAATCGTTTACATACAATAAGAATAACAAGGGACCCAGTACAGAGCCTTCCTGTTCTCCATGTTTGAGAGCTTATTGATTCGATTTCTCATTTTTTATGTTGACACTTTGGAAATGTTCAGTTAAATACGATTCAAACCAGAGGATAGAGAGAAAGTATTCTGTGATTCACATAGTCAAAGGCTTCTGATAGATCACTGAAGACCACTACGACTCCCTCATCGTTATTCAACCTGAGGTACAGCCGCTCAAGAAATGCAAACAGTGCATAATCAGTGCTTTTAGAGGTTTGGAAGCCATATTGATCTGTACTAAAAATAACATGTTCGCTTATAAACGGCTATCATTCTTTCTTTAATTAATAGTTCGATTACTTTACAAACGCAAGTAGCAAAGCAATTATTCTGAAGTATGAAGGAGAATCGTTTGCAATTTTCGAACAGCTAGGAAAAACACCAACTGAAATATGGTTGACTGTTTTTGCCAAAACTTGTAGAATTGTACCGAAAGTTCGTGATGGTTTCATATGTTCAGAGAACATAACTGAAGAAGATGAATATGATTTATATTTTTCCGCAAGCAGAATTAAATTTTGTAATAAGAAGTTTGGAATTCAACGGAAAAAGAAGAGGGCTCTATGAAGGTGACATCCATTTTTATGGGCCGTAATGGTCATGATGGCGCTTGTCTCTTAACCTAAGGGTCATGGGTTCGATTCCCAGCATGGTCATTGGTCTCGTGCATGGCATCACACGTTAAAAGGTAAGGGCTGCGTCTTCTCTAGCTCGGACAAGTCTTTCGAAGACTTTTGAGGGTTGTACTCTTAAGGGTGTGCAGCTGGTTGACGGAAATGGCATTTTAACATTTTTTTCTTCTTTAACAATTTGGACTCTTACTTTACCATATTTTTTGCGAAAGTGATCGAGTATCGCAAGGCATCCAAATCAGTATTCACCATGATCGCAAAGACCTTAAGATAATCAAGATCATAGCTGTCAAATTGACGTTTCCATATATAAGTGGTTGTTACGAATGCTATGAATAGATCGACTTTTCTAACGACCCGAAATTTGATGTAAACTTTCACGTGGTCGGTAATAACGAATCTGAAGTCAGAATTGAAAAAATCACATAGATGATATGCCCTACCCCCGAAAAAGGCTCCTTTTTCGATATTCCTGAAACGTTATGATCCCTTGGCCTAGGGGGTTTTCAGGGTTACCTTACATTGATAACGAATCTGGGGCCAGGGATAGTTTTTGTAGTAACTTATCACCCTGAAACCTCTTCTGATTTTTTTAGGAGTTTTTTTTTTGGGGAGGATGGCATAATGGTAACAGTGTCGTCAATCTGTCTACATATTCTTGTTCTGCGATTTCATCAAGTTTCGGTAATATCAAAAATTGTCAATTTTGGTACCGATGGCATGAATTTTCAAATTCGGACCCCAAATTCATTATGAGCAACTCTTTAAATCCCCCGGCTAATTTTGGAAGGGGGGGGAGGAATTATGGGAAAATGATCGAGCTTCAGAATATCAAATCGTTGGAATAATCGGTGTTCTTGTTACACGCCAAAGAAATCTCTGACTTTTGAAAGAGATGAAATTTTAAGATTCTTGACAGAGGTCTCGGATGGAGATTATTTGCATATGAAGGTGAGCTCTTTCATTTCGTTATACGTTAGGTTTCTTAAAAGAAGAATTTATAAAATTAGTTATTAAAGAAATGGTTGTATGAAAAGTCTGACCTTTAAAGGTCTTTGATTAAATAATAAAATATGCATTTTTTTGTAATTTTTTTTCAGATCACTTTGCGCGGCTTGCAGATGAGAAGAACTAATTAAAATGGACGTTGAAGATCTCGATAATCATGGCGATATGGTAAAAGATATCATTCTAGTTACAAAAACCAAGAAAAAAAAAATATAAAATTCCAGACAGCCCAAAACATCGCACTCCAGATTTTTAATTAATTACTCCAAAGGAAAATCATCTGTCAATATAATCAGAAAGAATACAATGTCTAAAATTCCATTTAAAATTGTAACATCTTCAAAATTAAGAAACCCCCCGAAGTTATACCGGCCATTGTTTCCAAAGAACTTCGGCTACGCTGCTCGTCAATGCAGGTGGTGACTTGGTGACACTTGAGCAGCATGGAGATTGGGAGTCTGGGAAGATTGCTAAGGGATATATCGCAGAATCATTGACAAGAAAAAGTGGAATTGCAAGTAAAATCATTACTGGTCGGGAATTTACTTCAATGCCAAGTTGTTCCAGGGATCACGTTGATAACTTTGTGCCGATAGTTCTTTCTTCATCAGAAAGCAACCATGCAAGCAGCCACAGCGAAAAATGGCTTCTCAGGAGGGGTAACTTTCAATAATTTGACACATTGTACAACTAATTTAGGTCGTTAAGTTTTTCATTTCATGTATTATATTGTTGTTCAAATTGAAAAAAGAAAATAGACGCTCATATGTATTTTTCATTCTATTTATAAAATAAAAACTTTTGCCCATGTGAAAGTATTAAAAAAAAATTGTTTTCAGGAAGGAAAAATGTTTTCCTCCCAGTGGGAGGAAAAGTACAATTTTCCTCCCTGCTTTAGGGCTCGAAAATAAAGTTTAGTAGCGAAATGGTAGAAAAAGTCAATTTTCATAACAGGTGTGAGAAAAAATTAATTTTCAAACGCCATTTTCCAAAATAATGTGTCTCCAACAGTCATATTCGTAAAGTTATTACTTTCATGCAAGCAGAATCTCACTCAGCGAGCTGAATGGATGCCAGATTCGTTACTCAAGCCGTCTAAATTCGTCCCAGGAATGCGTCGGAACGCTGACGATGGCCGGCGTCTGAGGCGTCTTGGCCGTCGGCCCAACCACCTCTTGCTGCACCGCCTAGCTTAACTTTCAGCCACTGACTCACTGGATTCGCCATTTACTTTTTGCACCGAGTTCAAGGAATTCAAGCTTATCCTGTATAAATAAATCTGGATCGTTTCGCGGAAAGTGTTGGTCTGGAATAAAGTTGGCGTTTTGAATTTGATGTGGATACTTACTTGTTTACGTTTCGGTTTTGTCTATTATCCATAGTGCCAAGGCAGAAATAATTTCATTATAAAACTGAATTGAAACTAGAGTTGAAATAATTCATCTTTGGAGTTTTATCCATACTTATGAACCGTATAAATCCTCTAGTAGAACAATGAAAAATATAATTTTGAATCAATCACATTTTACTTATTTATTAATAATAATAATAGTTATATTATTAGACATTTCGTTCGCTGTTTCATCATATTTCACTACGTTTCCATTAATAAGCTTGTATAGTCTTCGGTTTCAGAACGCCTGTCGAAGTTTTCGACAAATCTCTAGAATCAATGCATGTCTCTGCTTGTAAGGAACGATTAATATCAGGAGAAACTTGTTTTTTTTTGCTATATCAAACTCATTAGATATAGAATCCTCGATATAACTTTCTGCTATAGTTTAGTGACTTATCGGTTGTACGGTTCATAATTCATAACTTTGGCACTTTCGTACATCCCTCCGTACTTTCAAATCCCGTAAAAACCAGGAAATGTACAGTGAGTCACTATCTACAATTTAGGAACTAGACTATACCTACAGATGTCTACCTTTATTAGCCAGTAAGCTCGTTGAAGTGCGCCTCATATTATTTGGCAGTATCGCGTGAAATTAAATTATCACCTCTACCATATTTGACGGCTTTCCAAAATCAATAACTACTAAAAAAATAACATCGAGTAACTCGATTTTCTTCGACATTCTGCCCTTCAGTATTGACACTTTGGTCATCAACACGAATATCAAGACGATGAATCTTTCTTGCTGGTATCTTGGAATGTTCGTATGTCAACCCTCACGATATTATCATATCCTGCAAAATATTGCGAGATCCTCCATTGCTTCCTGAGTAGAAGATCGTTCGCAGAAAAAAGTCCTGGTATGGTGATATTTGCTGATTTTCCGATAGAAATATCACTGGGGGTGATGCTTGTTGGATCGTTCGGGTTATCAGATTCCGGAGTAAGAGGGCGGCTGTTGACGATGTACTCAGCTTCGTTGAACACTGTCTGGAGAACTTCTTCTGTTGGATATTGTTCTCTTAGGACGGCCATGAGTGCTCTCTCGATACATCAAATTAATATCTCCCAACTTACACCCCTAAATGGTGAAAGAGTGGTGAATTGAACTTACATGAAATACTCACAGTGAGACAAGTGAATAACACCCCGTATATTTTTTCTGTTCGTCTTTCCAGTTTGATAGTGAAAGTTCCGAAAAAGTTTATACCGGTTGCAAAAAAGGTTTTTTTTACGTACAACTGTCAAAAAATTTGACATTTCTGCATCTCTACTGATGCGTAAATGTTTACTTTTTTCACTGCCAAAATAATTCCCCAAATAAACATAAAATATAACTATTTGAAGAATTTATTTTCAACATAGTCAATTATTAATTTATTATTCATTATAAAACAATTTCATTTATTGAAATAATAATTGATTGGTAGTAGAAGTTTGAACAATGACTTCCAACATGAATTTCCGAATATTTTCCATGTTGAGGCTGATCAGAAACTTTAGATATTTCTTGATGAGTTGATTCCACAATTTTATCAGATATTTTAATTGGTTTTGTTCTAAATCTCAATTTTTTTATTAAAACTATCTTCTATATATGCTTCTGCTACGGAGGCAGATTTCCAGCCACCGTGACGTTTCATGGATGTAACGTTGCACCCTGCATTGGCCAGGAGAGTTACAGAGCTTCTTCTGAAACTGACCTGTGTAGCTCTTATACATGTCTTCAAATCCATTTTGCAATCAATCTGGGCATTTCTCCTATTTTATTCATCCTCACATGTTGGTTAATACATTTTCCTATCGAATATTTCAAAAATAATCTGTTACTTTTTGTATGAGGTGGCCGTAGTGCTCTATACTTGCGGTATATCTTAATTAAATCAGAATTTGAAACAGTAAACGTTCTTGTGCAATATGTCTTCGTATCAGGTACAATCAATATAGATCTAGCATCTTCAATGGCTTCAATAATTGTATGTAATAATTCTTCCAAGCGACAAGCAATGCTGATAACCAAAATTAGGACAACTTACAAATAAAAAATATTGAAATTGTAGATTTCTTTCCTCGGTATCCGACGCTTTTGTTCTTAATGAACGAGACCAATTTTAAAAACTTCCTACTATCAATTCATTCAATGTACTTTTCAACAATGAGTAGACACGTTATGGAGGTTTTATAATTTTTGATGTTTTCTCAAAATAGCATAGAAGCACATTTTCAGAAACCTTCTTTACTTGTTTCTTGTCGCACCATTCACGAAATTGTTCATATGTTTTCTCATATACTAACTTGGATTTGGTCGGTAACATTAGATACTATTGCATTTGCTTTCTCAGATACATATATCTGATGAGGTATCACTACCTCTATCAAAATAATTTGAAATTGAAGCAACTACGAGCAAACACAGTCATTCAGTAAAACACGCGGCGTGCCAACAGACCGTTTCTAAAGTAACGACACAGAAAGACCACTAGATGCTGTAAAATTATATTGGAAGTATTGATAACATTGAGGATAACAAAGTGAAGAATTATTTAGTTATTTTAGACTTATTTTTTCCAGACAGGAAAACATTTTTGAATACATACGATTTTACTAAAAAGATTGAATAATATTTTCAAGACAACAGTCGTTTAAAAGCGATAACTTATCGAGACAAAAAAACACATCATGATATATTGGAAGTAATAATTTTTTTGTAATATATTTCAGACGATGTAAATTCACATTCAGTTGTACAAAAACTGTTGTTTGTATTTCGTGTATAAAATTCGTGTTTTCATGGCATATTCGAGAGAATTTTTGGCCTCGACCTGTGGTATTAAAATACCATAAAGTAGTCTGGATTGAACTCAAACATAACAAAACAACAATAATATTCGTCTTTTCAAGTCGTTTCTCCAAACTCTAATTTGATAACTCTTGCCATTCAGATTTTTCATGAAATTTACACAATGAGTGGTGGATAATAGGATAGTATCAAAATCTATCTCTGAAAATTTAACACAGTTCGATTGTTCCATTAATTTGATATGATAGAGGTTTCATGTGTATGCAAAAAATAGAAAAGTATTCAACATTTTCAGAAATAACAGAAGGGTTCAAATTATCATCGCCCCATAAAACATTAAGTGTTGAATGTGAATGAGAATGAGACGCTTTCTGTTTTCGAAGTCAAAAAAACCAGTCAACACTATTATACGAACATCAGTCATTAGTAGAACTGGAGATGAATTCAAAACATTACAGATGAGAGGACATATGACATGGAGCACGTGTAAGCCAGAAGTCAGGTTAAGGGTGACTCCCGCCCTTACTCATCACCTACCTCTCTTCCGGTTTTTCTAAAACAAAAATATAATTGCATGTCACTCTCATAACATAAATAAAATTCTTTTATCTTGATCTTAAGGGGAACGGGACCGCTTTCTTCAGGGGTTTCGTTCATTGAATTGATCTTTTTGATCTAAAATAGAATTCGGTTACCATTTTTTACGTGTCCAAAGAAGTTTGTGAGTTCGTGGGTGAGGCATTAACTTGACAATTTGTGTGAATATTCTGATGACTCAGTACTGCTGCAAAATATCACGATGATTCTAACTTCGACTGAAAATATTGGTGTGTAAAAGAAGGTATTGTATCTGACCCTCCTGGTCTGTGAAAAGATAATAACAATATATAATTATTAACGGAATGAATCATGTGTTCAATAAACCCATCTTTCAGTTAATTTTCTCTGCACATGTCAACTGACCTTCAACTCTTTCCAGATGAGTAGGTTTTTCTTCTTCTTTTTTCTCCAAATGACATTAAAAGCGGCCTTTTAATGACACTTGGCAGGCTTAGAAGTTGTACTTTTAATGCCTAGACAGAAAAAGTCCACTTTTACTGCCTAGGCAGAAAAAGTTCGTTGCTAGGCAACCTTCCAAGTAATAATTTAAATCAAACTGGTTATTAAAATAAACAATGACAAAGTAAACAGTAAACAAACAAATTCAACAAACGTCATCAGCGGTAAACATAGTAACGCAGGGCCCAGTTACCTTTGATGAAATGATTTAGTTATTTGGATATCGATAATGAAACGCAATTTAAATATGAAAAAGTCGATTTTGCGTGGAATTGGAACAAATTTGAAGAAAAAATTATATGTTTCACACGGCAGAAAAGCAGATTTAATGCAGATTTAATTTTTGACACTAATGACAGTTAAAAAGTTGAAAAATTTCTTCTTAGAGTATTTTCTACATTTGGAGTCGCTCACTTCAATTTACGAAATAAACTAGGAGTGCAGAAAGCGGGAAAATTAGTATTTATTTATAACCGCTATAATAAAAATTAATGTTGTATTTTTTTGAAAATATCCATTATTTTTTCAATATGCTTAGAAACGGCATCAACAAAGTTGTCCTATCTGATGTTGAAATCAGCTTTGACTTGGTTGAATACCCTGAAAGCCATGGATATTTCTAGATTAGCAAAGGTATGTTACTCTCGGTTCTGGCGGATTTATCGGATTCATAATGCACAATTTGATATGCATATGCATAACTTCAAAATACAATTTATAACATTTCAATACTCAGATTCATATGAAACCATTCACCCGTTTCATAATTTATAATTCCTAAATGGTTTCATATGAATCTTGAGTACTGAAATGTTATAAATTATACTTTAAAATTATGCATATGCATTAAATTGTGCATTATGAATAAGATAAATCCGCCTTATTTAGTCTCCCTTTCTAATAGTGATATCCGTTTAAATTGGCTACTTCAAGTCAAAGAATTTTTTATTTATGCAGGATGCGAGAATATGTGGCCGAACTTTCTTGCCTATAGTTTCAGACCAATATGATATTGGATAAATATAAGCAAAAACTTTCAGAGGAAGATAATATGCAACTGATAAACTCATCATATCCTCTTATATATCGCCATTTCACTAATTTTGGTATTGAAAATAGCTACCTGAGTTCACTTGCACCAATATGTTTCACTCGAACCTTAGCACAAGTCAGAATGTGTAGTAGTAAGCATCTTACATTATTTTTTGGTGGTTCGACATACAAAATAGACATGTCGGAAATCTGTTCCATTTGCAATATGCTCGTTATTGAGGCCCTTCAGCATATGCTATTTGACTACCCTCTTTATGAAAGCTTGTTTTTTTTTTCTCTTGTGATAATTGTTTTAAATTTAGACACTATTTTTACAGATTTTCGCAAAGCGTTTGATCAGGTAAACCACGATATACTGCTACATAAATTGAGTAAATACGGACTGGCACGCAATATTTTGGAATTGGTGAAAAACTATATGGAGAATAGATTTTTTTTATTAAATACAACGGTGACGCATCAGGTAAGTTCAGAGCTAATTCTGGGGTACCGCAAGGTTCTAATTTGGGACCGTTGCTATTTACATTATTTATCAATGACCTACCAAAGGCTCTAATGAATTTGGATTGCCTACTTTTTGCAGATGACCTAAAAATTTTCAAAAAACTACAAACAGTGAAAGACTGTGTTGCTCTACAAAGAGATATGGAAAACATACATGAATGGAGTACTGAAAACAAACAATTTTTTAACATAACTAAATGTGCTGTCCTGACCGTATCTCGGCTGAAAAATCCAGTGATTTTTAGGTATGAAATAAACGGGGAAATTCTTGAACGAAAAACGGAGACACGCGACTTTGGAGTTACCTATAATAATGTTTTTTCTCTCTCTGATCATTTGGAAAATATTGTATAATCTGCAAACCGTACTTTGGGATTTATCATGAGGCAAACCTCCGGATTCAGTAATATACATACCATAAAAACGTTATATTATACTTTAGTTAGACCGAAGATAGAATTCGCATCGGTACTCTGGATGGGTGAAACCAAAACTGCTTTAAAAAGAATCGTAAAAGTACAAAATAAATTGCTTATTATAAGGAATATCATGATTGGCCTGACTATTGGACCGTTAAGACAACTGATCTTAGATCACATTTCAAAATACTTTCTCTATATCAGAGACGTAACCTAACGAGTATGGAGTTCTTGTATAAAATTGTTAATAATAAAATAGATTGCCAAGATTTATTATCACTAATACATTTTAGAGTAAATAAATAAATAAATAAATAAATAAATAAATAAATAAATAAATGAATGAATAAATGAATGAATTAATGAATGAATAAATGAATGAATGAATGAATGAATGAATGAATGAATGAATGAATGAATGAATGAATGAATGAATGAATGAATGAATGAATGAATGAATGAATGAATGAATGAATGAATGAATGAATGAATGAATGAATGAATGAATGAATGAATGAATGAATGAATGAATGAATGAATGAATGAATGAATGAATGAATGAATGAATGAATGAATGAATGAATGAATGAATGAATGAATGAATGAATGAATGAATGAATGAATGAATGAATGAATGAATGAATGAATGAATGAATGAATGAATGAATGAATGAATGAATGAATGAATGAATGAATGAATGAATGAATGAATGAATGAATGAATGAATGAATGAATGAATGAATGAATGAATGAATGAATGAATGAATGAATGAATGAATGAATGAATGAATGAATGAATGAATGAATGAATCATATAATATTCTTCATGTATGGAACCAAACTCTTTGTGATAAGAATGTTTTTCTTGGACACAATAAACTTCAATCTATCTATCTATCATCTATTTTTTCAATATTAAGGATATAGTATTAGTTGCAGTTTGTATCAGTTTAATTTGTATTTTGACTATATTTTGTAGAATAAATAAATGATATTTCTAATTTTACATTTTTTATTTTATTCACCAAATAAAATAAAAAAATCATTCATGTAAATCGTGATTTACTGGTGATGTGGGTGTCAGTGCTGTCTTAGTAACTTGAAGTATTGATGATATTGTTGAAAAAATGCCTACATTTCATTAATTGCATTTCGTTTCCAGGTTTGTTTTGTTTTCCAATTCAATTGTCAAATTCTGAGAGTGCCAGTGTGCTAGTTCGATCATGTTATTTCAAGTATGTTTGAGACAGTCTACTCGTAAGTAGCCAGTTGTTGAGATTTTATGATAAAACGCTAGTTACGATTCTGATCAACCAGTATTCCAAGGTGAATGATAAGGGAGTGATTTTTTTCACTTATAATTTCATACGCATCATACGAAGAGTCCATATCCTCTTAATAATATTCAGGGACTCCAACTGCACTTTGTTTATGGGCATGTCTGGAAGTGTGTCTAGGGCAACCCCTGACTTCCTTGGCCTGACCCTTTTGAACTCCGACCCTCTACTCTTGCGAATTGCGGAATCCCGTCTGCATATTTCACTAATTGGTATTTAAGACGTCTAGATCATTTGTGGACTTCATCTAACCTTTCACCTGGCCTCAGAACATGTGAGGAATAGGTAGGTTGATGTTAGATAGGGTATTTTTGAAATGGTCGCCTTGAAGTCTGCATCAGGGAATGTTTCTTTCTTCACTCATTTATGTATATTTGACACTTTTTCATTGCCAGAATAAATAAGAGAAAAAATAAGAATTGTCTAGAAATATTTGCCACTTTCTTTGAAGATAGCGACTACGAGAAGGCGGATTACAGGATTATTCCCAAGAGAAAAAGCATGGCGGAATTTGAATATGAAAACATATAAATAAGTAAAATGAAAATTTTTATAAAAAAAAAATCGAAGGGACGATTGATTAGTTTGGATTTTTTGTGGATTGAAACTGTTTTTTTGTTCACTATAAGCAGCTCGTTTTATCAATTTTGAACTTTTGCAGAAAGTTCTGGGACAAGCCATATTTTCTAAAATAATACCTCCTTTATTTTCTTGCATTTTCCAGTTTCTTGAGAAAAATTAATCTGAGATATTCAACATTTTCTGAAAATTGAACGTCATAAAAGACATTCAATACCATGTAAATTAGCCAGGGCTACAACATTTTCAGTGGTCATTACGCAAATCCTTTCTGCTGGAGCGCACGATATACAGGGTGGGGCAATAGTGCGTCAGAGTCTGATTGCTTGAGTTCTAAGATAGTTAGGACGATAATTCAAAAACCAAATATAACTAGAGAACTGTGTCTATATCTAGAAATTATTGTCGGATATACAGGGTGAATCAAGGAAAATCGACAGGGTCAATTGCATATTTTTCAAATGAAATACTATGTACTTCAATCCATTTTTTCAAGCACTTTAGTGGTCTTCATCCACACCTCCAATATCCTTTACTGTCTCTCAACCACTTGGGAGATATAATTTTTTTTGTAAAAATACTGCTATCTGCAGATGCATGCCAAAAAAACCACCGTTCTCAAGATTATGGAATGCAGGAGGTCACGATTATAATCCTATTCGTCAGACATATGAGTGATATTTCTGAATCATTATCATTCCCAAAAATTATACAGGATGACTGAAAATGATTTTTCAATTCGGAAGTTTTTGAATGAGGTTTTGTCGAGTTCTTCAAATGGAACACTCCGTATATTTTACTCCCAAGTGGTTGGGAGATAGTAAAGGATATTGGAGGTGTGGATGGAGACCACTAAAATGCTTGAAAAAATGTATTGAAGTACATTTGAAAAAAATGCAATTGACCCTGTAGATTTTTCTTGGTTCACCCTGTATATCCGACAACAATTTCTAGATATAGACACAGTTCTCTAGTTATATTTGGTTTTTGAATTATCGTCCTAACTATCTTAGAACTCAAGCGATCGGACTCTGACGCACTATTGCCCCACCCTGTATAATAGGGTGTTTTTTTTCTTATAATCAGGTATATTCATTGTACATTTGAACTTCAATAACTCTGCCATTTCTCCATTAAAAAAATAAAAACCCTACGAACGACAGCCGTCAGAAGTCGAAATTTGTGCGAGCCGAGGATTAACGAGGTCTTACCTTTTAACGTGCGATTCCTCGCACTTTCTCAGGCCTTCAGAAAAATAAATTGAAATCGCTGGGATTGAACCGACTCACAAATAAACTTCTTGATATTGGTTCACCTGCTATTTTCAGAAATACTATTTAAAAAAAATAATAATATAGAAAGATTAAAGTTTTGGGAAAAAGAATAAATTTTTTTTTACTTCATCAACATCTACTTCAGTACAGTATGATTTTTTCGAATGAGCTTTAGACATTTTCAACATATTTCATTCAAGCATCTAGTTGGAAACTATTTCTTATCCTCGCTTTCATATCAGTAGTGAAATATTCCCTAATCTTCAGTGTAATGAATACATTGAATGCAGGTTTGTATAGTGATGGCTACTCGAAGATTTGGCGATAATTTTCTATTTTGTGCTATACATTTTGATAGTGGATTACCGAAATAACCAAAATCAGCACGAATATGAGTGAAATATGTTTTCCAAATATTTTTGAGAAATTATCAGATTTATAAGAGGAAAATTAGTTACCAATTGGGTATTTTACCAACAGAGAAAATTAAAATAAAGATTTGGCATATGGTTTTATAATTGAATTACTATTTTGATCATTCCTTAAACAAAGACTGCTACATTATTAGACATTCTTTCACATGTACCCCGTTATAGAGATAGTGTTTCAATCCATAAATCATGAATTCGCGTAAGAAAGTTTTCCTCGATGAGTAACTGTCTCCGAATAGATCACTGAAACTCAACACCTCCTATCATTTATTTTGGTAGGCATATCGAGCAAAAACTCCGCGGATGAGTAAGTCAGGATGTCGCATGTGGCGAAACAATTTCATTAATAAAGAATTGCAGATTTTGGTGCGGTTAACCGAGCTGTCAAGACGAATGGTTATGGTTATAAAAAGCCGTGCGGTGAAAAGCCCAACTTTCGTATAGCGGAAGCGAACAAAACAAAACAGCAGCACGTGTTGCGCTCCTGAGATATCGGTAATGTAGCAGGAACACAGGGCAGGATGTATATGTATACGTCTTGCTCCAATACCAAATAAAAGAGTTTTTGCTTTCGCATGTGTTGCCTAAATTCTGGTTCGTAGTTCATCGAGTGTTCTTCGAAATACGGATTTCTACGTTTTTGGCTTTGACATGGAGGAGGTAAATATTTTCGTTTGCCTCGACTGTAGAGTAGGTATTCACTTTTCTGGGAAAACATTATCTTCAACTGTTGAGAAACACAACATAATTTTTCATTATTTATGCATCTGAATGTGAATACAATATTTTTTTATTGCTTTTGCTCTTCTTTTCCACTCACGAAACCCAATCGAAAATGAAAATAAACCATGGGCTGAAAAAAAGCAGTTTTTCCGAACAATCCATCATTTTCCCCTTTTTAAAGATGACGACATACAATTCATAGTCACCTATCGAGGACTTAGCGTAACAGAAGCGTAACTACAGATTATTAATTTCGAGAAAAACAGAAATAAATGAATTGTATATACTAATTCATCTATAACAACCATAATGTTCGGAATAGGACAATATATTTCCAGATGAATAACTACTTGATATTCAGGGACCTCGTCGAATATTTGAAAAACTTGATAATGATGAAAAATATCTCAAAATTAACGTTGTTTCCAAAAAAAGGTAGTTACGCCTTTGTGACACTAAGGCCTCGCTATGGTCCTATATCAGTACGATAATCATTTCAGAAAACCAACAAGGCTTCCAGAAGGGTATTTCTACAGAAGATCTTTAATTAAGCTCAAGAGCATTCAATACCACTAATTAGAGCCTAGTGAAAACTCTGGAGAATATAGGAGAAAGAGAAAATGCTTTAGACTTGTTCACGAGCCATCCCTCTTATAGGACGCAATCTGTTGTTGAACAGGTTGTAGAATACCTCTGGGAACGGTATTGGGTCCTGTTTATTCCAATATTTTTGGGAATGGAGTATCCTTAATGAAGAAGAGTGGTGAAATCAAAGCATATGCAGATGATGCTGCAGTATCCCAGTTAACACAAAATGCTCTCAGAGACAGCAGAGTGCTTCACATTCAAGTTTCAAGTCACATGCGTGAAGTGCATTGTTAGGTTAGGTTAGGTTTGAACGTGATTGGGCCCATATCAGGCCCTCCATTGCGGCCAATGGCCTATTGTGGCTCACCCGATGGTTATATTTCTCCCAGTATATCCAATCTCTTAACGAAATTGAGGAGTACGTTGGGAGAACAATTTACCAGGTTCTCTGGCCTTACTGTTGTATTGCCAAATGTTGAAAATCTGGTTCTGGCCGCTGCGGGGCATGTACATAAAATGTGCTTAGCCGTTTAATCCTCCTCCATGCATAGGCGGCACTCTGCATCTTGTGCAAGTCCGATTTTATGCATGTGGTGTTTGAGTTTGCAGTGGCCAGTGAGCAAACCTACTATAACTCTGAGATGTGCTCTACTGAGTTCTAGCAGCTTGTCAGACTCCTGTTTATTCCTTGTGCAAGCAATAAATGCTTTGGAATGGGCTAGGCCCGGTAGACTACGCCAGTACTCGAGTCTTTTGTTGTCAGCCCAGGATGTTATGACATTCTTGGCAGTGCTATGTGCTATACCGATTACCGGTTCTGGCCCAGTGAACGTTGTTTCGGCCCCCCCTTTAGCTAGGGCGTCCGCTATTTCGTTTCCTTCTAGGCCCGTGTGACCTGGTATCTAGACTAGGTTAACGTTGTTGCGTGGTGCCAGTCGGTTTAAAGTTTCTCTGCAGTTCCATACTGCTCTGGATTTAAAGCAATTGGATTCAAGCGCTTTCAGTGCCGCTTGACTGTCTGAAAATATTTTTATTGTTTTTCGTGTGTGGCGTCGATTTTTCAGCTCCCTTGCACACACTTCAATGGCATATACCTCTACCTGGAATACCGTAGCTAATTTATCCATACTAAATGAGCGTTTCACTACTGGGTTTATCCCGTATATTCCGGCTCCGACACCTTCCAAAGTTTTGGAACCATCGGTAAACCAACGTTCATTTGCCCTACATAGGTCAGTTTCATTCCGAACCCAGTCTTCTCTTTCGGGGAAGACCACAGTGTAGGACGTGTGAAGGTTGATAGTTTTAGGCATGATGTCTGAGGGCATTCCCAGAATGTTGTGAGCTGTTATGCCCTCCAGCATGCTGCTGCTTCTCATGACTACTGCCTGCGGTAGACTAATGGCCGCTTGGTAGAGTCTGTATGTTGCCCATCTTGCCTCTCTCTCCAAACCTATGTGAAGAGGAGGTAATCCGAGAAGTGCATTGTTATTCACATTTCAATCTCATTAACTTCTATTTGGGGCCCTCTTGACCGACAAACGTATCACATTGTGATTCCAAATGTCACTCACAATGATGTGAATGTGATATACTATTAAATTTTCGAATAAGGAAGTACATTTTTGTGCCTCAGATCGACATCAATCTGAAGATAACCGAGATCTCCAGTTGCATTGGTCACAGTAGTCACAGTTAGTATCCTCACTTGGTAACAGTGATGTACAAATGTACCTCACTTTCTAACCGATTCATGAACAAGAAAGCGATATCGCAGAGATGTTTGTGTTTACTGGGATGATACACTGACAATGATTGGAAATTCCTCAAAAACAAAGTCGAAAAGGACCCCTAATAGAACACGGCTTCTAACCATAGGCGAAAGTGGAACGTTTTATCTCTCCACTTTCGCTAATACACTGAACAAACTAATATTCTCAAACGTGGATATTAACACAACATTCACAATCATATCCACACCAAATGTCAAGTAATCACGTCCAATTTCGGATAGCAACTTGGAGTGGGAAAGTCACATGACTAAATAAAAAATGTAATTTTTGATATATAAATTCAAGACCTCAAAGATATTCTTAGCATAGAACAACTGATAAAATCTACCGGGCGTTTGTTGAACCTCATTTGATCTATGGTACAATGGCAATAGAGTGATGTGGCAAAGAATACATAACCTGAATATTCCTAATAGAATCATATACCCTAAGCAGGGGGAGTGAACCAAGGATGACGGCCTTCTGCATTCGCCCGGCTTCGATTTTTGCCATATTACGGCAAGCCGGTATGGTTTTAAAGTTTTAGGGCAAAGTGTCCATCCTTCCACCAAGAACCCCTATTATCAGAACCACTATTTCAGGTAAAGCCTGCGGATTTTGAAAAGTATATATTTAGTCCGTTTTTCCTCATCTTCAAGTTCGATGTTCGTTTTGCCAGGAGCTGAAATGACGAAAATCGTCCTACTTTGATGGTCGAGGGGTCTACATCAGGATTATTGGCTTATATTTGCCTGAGGGTGGGGAATGAGTAGTTCCAATAGGTTCGGCACTTTTTATTCTCCACAACGGACTCAATTTTCCCGGAGCATACACCATCCTGGCAGGCCATTATGGATCCCTCGGTTTCCGACTTCAGCCCACTTGACCTGAGAAATGCAAAGGTCAGGTATCTGGATAAGGTCTTCAATGTTCTTGGAGAAGACCTCGTGTATTGGCATATCCTTATGTAGCTGCAGAAGGTTCTCACTCTCCGCAGCTTTGACGTGGGCTTCTTGATGATCAGGTTCCAACTCGGTGACGAATACGAGACCGAGTTCATCGGCTGCACGGGTTGCTGCTTTGAAGAGAAATGCTCCAATCCCTGCTTTTTCATGGTCGCAAACTAAGCAGAGAAGGGGATCTGAACTCCCGATGACTTTACAGGCTCCATCCAGTACCATTCTGTTATGCAGTCACTCCAAGCTCAAGAGACTACGGCCTCCCTGTTGTCTGGGGAAGTATAACCGTGGAACGGACGATTCAGGATGCAAATTCCTTTGAACATGCATCATTTTGAGAGTTTTTACGTCGAGTTGTCGCAGCTCTTCCTGAGTCCATTTCATTACTCCAAAGAAGTGAAGTAGAATCGGAAGGGCAAGCATATTAGTTGCAGCAACTTTTTTTATTAAAAGTATTTACCTCTTGGGTGTGGCATTGTTCCACCCCAAGTAGGTATACGTCTCTCCGGCATCCAGATGATGTAGGATGCTTCCGTCTACGAGTTGGACGTCCTCTTCATATTCCTCTCATCGTCCTCTTTTATTATTATTATAGACGAGACACCTGTGTTGCCTATGCTCCGGGTGATATTGAATCTATTATAGAGAATGAGAAATGCCGAATCTATTGAAACTACTCCTTCACCAGCCTCAGGCAAATACAAACCAATAAGTCAGATTCCTCCACCATTTAAGTAGAACAAATTTCGTAATGCACTTTTTTGATTCCGGAGAAACAAGTTCCGTCTGAAAAAAGTTGAAAAATCGAACTAAATATCGAGATATACTCTTTGAACTTTCCAGGCTTTACCCAAATAATTATGTTAAAATTGTAGTTCTGATTGTAGGGTCCTTATTTGTGAAATGATGGACAGATAATACCATGTCGTATTTGATGCAAATTAGTTCAAGTTCTGGAACTTTGAATCCTTGCCAAATCAATGAATCTAAGTTTTTGCTGATATACTTTTGTATTGAGATGAAAATCATCGCATAAAAGTTTGCTATGTAAATATTTTTTTGGCATATTTGTATTTTTTTAATATCCGATTACAAACATTTCTGAATTCAAGAAACATGACATTTTGAATATTTGATTTGCCCTCGTTATCAAAACGCTACTTGTATCATAATTGGAGATGCGAAACGTCAATGATTTTCGAAAAAGAAAGTAATCATACAGGGTGTTTCATAATTGAATGCAGATATTGAAGAGCGATAGCCCTTGGATGATTTCAAGAGAAATTCTTGATATGAATGAAGGTTCACAACGGCTATATTTTTCAGATACAGGATGATGAAATTTAACAAAAAAAAATAAGTTTTTCTATAATATTTCTAAAACCGCTTTTGTATTTTCTCTTCAATTTTGATATATTCAAAGTATGAATTGAAATACTTTTTTTTCAGTAGTTCTTAATTTGCATCAGTGGAGTTTCTGTTGCTATGCCCAGCAACGTTTTTAATCAAAATATTGATACGATACTGTTTTTTTGTAAAATAAATATTATTTTCATAATTGTCGTCTATTTTCCTATAAACGAGACGAAAGAAGGGACCATTTTATGAGATGATAGAAGACAAGATAAAATCATCCGAGGATTATCGCCCTTTAGGATCTACATTCAATTGTGAATCCTCTGTATATCTATTTTGAATGAATTTTTTCAGTAAGGCAAACCCTATAGATTTCCATTATAACTTCCTGTTACCCATTCTACAGAAGAAAACGGGTAACATTGTGTTGTCAGCATAGAAATGTACTTCACAATAATTCGAACTTGATATAAAATTATTCGTATATGTACGAAAAGCAATGACCCGAGGATGGATCCTTGAGGAACACCAAAAGTAATTTTTTTTTCTAGACTAGCCAATCTATGTTTTTGACATTTTTTCATTATAAGGCTGCACAGAAGAGTACAATAACAAAAAAACATGTCAATGAACGAATTATTTTTCAAGTAAAAGTTTCAAAAATGAATAAACATCAGTAATATCAAAGATGAGGGGTTGTGAGGTAAATGAAATTTTGCCAACAATCATGAATTCCAGTGGGTGGATATCATTTTGAACTGTTCAATAAGCCTCAGTGTGGTAAACTATGATCGCCATGCTATTTTCGTTAGAAAATAGAAGAGAATCAACAAAACAATAATACTGGAACAAAGGAAATCGTAAAATGGCAGTCATGTTCAATGTTAGGGTACCGAAATAGACTGAAAGCCGCAAGCTTCCAGCTCTTGCAGCGGATGTGGAGGAGGTGACTGGAATAAACTAAAATTTACTGCCACTTTTCTTTATACACGTATACCGGCTATGGTTCAGCTTTACATTTTTATTGGATGAGAGCTGACTTACGAGCGTCATCAACCTGCAACATAATCATAATAGAATTTAGAAAAAACAGTTATAAATAATGTGTCAACCCTGAAAAATATAAAGGATGAACACGATAATGGCATGACATGTTCGATTGTCAATTCAAGAATGTTAGAATAAGAAAATTAAGGAATTTTGAGGAACAAAAAATGTACCTTGGCTCAGAGTAAGAACTAATTTAACAAATTTCTTATATTTCGTATAATTAATTCCAAATTGGGACCACCTGATAAGGAAAAATACTACACAAGTAGACTCCTGTGTTGTCCCTTAATGGTAGCAAATGTTAGGTATGTTAATAAGAAAAAATGTTTGAGGAAAAATATTTTTTCCAAAACCTGCTTTGAAAACTGATTTACTCCATAGGTTGAAAGTGGCACTTTTCCAATCGGGATGGAAAAGTGACACTTTTCCAACTGCTCCTGTTGTTGTTACAATTTCTGAAATATTTGGTAACGGCTGAGTAGGAGTACCTTGATTTTCGATTTGACTTTTTTGACAGTTTTAGAAAGTACGCCAAAACTACCTCTTCACAAAATTTTTTCACTCCACTTCAATTCAGTGGAATATACTCTTTTTCATAAGAGCTGAATTGGAAATGCATATCGTAGCCACAATATTTTCAGTTAATTGACGATCTAGTAGCTCTAGTATAGAGTCCTATCAGGTGTTGGTGGAAGAGGATAAAGATTTCAGAACACTCGAATACAACCAAAACACGAGTTTTACTACTATCCCACTACAGCACAGAGCAATGTGGTCGTGGTTTTCTAATAAGCAGCATTGAACCCGCAAGTGTCTTGTTTATCTTCTTTCATCCACCGCCCTCGTAAAGGGAAGATATTTCTGGAACGAAGGGGGTTCATCACGGAAATAGTTTTCTAAATTTGTAGAATCCTAAGATGCAAACGTGTTTCTGGAAAAACAAATAAATGCGATATCGGAGAATTTCTATAGGATTTACTGAAGGTTTAGGCAAAGATAATTATTGTGTAGATTGATTCATGAAATCAACTTACAGATGCTCTAGAAATTCTGGTCTTAAAGTCGGTACGAAATCACTAAGAGGTGTCATTGTGGCCTGACGTACTTCGCTCATAGTGAGCGTAGTTCGTAGTTGAATGGATTTAAACGTTAGGTACTTCACTTGGTTTTGTGAAAAATAATTACATTATCTTATTTTATTTTATATTCAAAGCACATCGCAGGATAATGGGTAGAAAAATTAGATATACCAGCAGAAATAACGTAGTGAAGATGGACCTAACTATAATCCACTAATTCAGTTGAAACTTGCAACATAGCACCTAATGCATTTCAATCAACTTTAGTACCTTATGTCATTGCCGCTAAGCCAACTCTGTCTGTTTGCAAACTCTGATTGAAATTACTCACTGTAAATTGCCATCTCTGGTCTAGATTCCTGTATTTATTCCTGCCATAGGCTTATCTTGAATCATTCCAGAAACGCTGAGAGAGGTCGCCGTCATTCAGTACAGTTCGAAACACAGGATCGTTACATTGCCTCCTTCTTAACATTTCACCCTGAAATGTCGTACTTGGAGTATGTCGATATCTGTTTAGTTGTGGGAAATGGTTACAGCACACCAAAATCTTGACGCCAACCTATCGAAATGGACAACTCTAGTGTTTTCTCGAGGTGGCTATAGGATTCGGTACACGAATTCATTTATCCTCTTCATAATCTTGAATGGACCTTCTTGCGAGTTCTGCAGAATTGGTGATGATCCACGACGATATTTGACACAAAACAAATGTTTTTTTTTTTTGCAGAATCTCAATCGCCATGTCAAAATTCATTAACTCGTAAATGGACCAACCAACATTTTTCTTTCCGTCACTAGGTAACAGCACTGACCTTGTTTTGGATTTTCATAACAGGTGTGAATTCCTAGAAGCAAAGTGGACTAAGCTCAGATAGTCCACTGTGCTTCTAATATTGGGGTTAGTCCGTTATTGCGCTCATAGCCTCATTTGGTGGTTGTACAGCCAATCTAGGTCACCAACCTGAAATCTTCCAGCATTGGCCTCAATGTCATAGGTCTCCTTCAGTCTGTCACCGGCCCTCTAAATGTTCAAATGGACTCGTTCGTGGATATCGTCCATTCTCTGTCGAAGTTTGCCGATAATATTTTCTCCCGCAGTGTCTTTTCCTGGTGGCGTCCCAAACTTCAGGTTATAGGAAAGTCGCAGCTCTCGGCCCATGATAATACTAGTAGAGGTCATCAGGAACAAATGAAAGTATTGGACCCAACCTTTCTGGTGGTCAGAGACTACCTTGGAAAGATGACAGTTTATCTTTTTTCTCTGCTCCACCTTTCCGTCGGACTGTAGGTAAAGGGCGGTAGTTCTCATCTTTCGAATCTTCAGCATACTACACATTTCTTGGAACAGGTTTAACTCGAAATTTCTGTCTTCGTCTGAATGCAGCTTCAATGGAACACCGAATCGACATATCCTCTCCTCTACCAAGTCTTTGGCGACGGTGATGGCTTCTTGGTTGGGCAGGGCGTAGGCTTCGGCCCACTTCCTGAAGTAGTCCATTGCCACAAACATATACATATTTTTTTTAGTCCAATTGTGGAAACTGGCCAGTGATGTCTATGGCGATTCTTTCAAATAAATAGGCTGCCTATGTTGTACTGACGCATCGGGTCCTTAGGTCGTAATCGAGGTCCATTGCTGGCAGCGAATACAGCACACTTCCTGCACCAATCCTTGTCGTCAGTTTGGTATTTGGTCCAGTGAAATCGTTACGTCAGTTTCTGGAGGGTCTTCGTCACTCTCAGATGTCTTCGTCATGAATTTCTCGAAGCATTTCTTGTCTTCTAGCCTGCCAGCTTTCTTCCCAGCCATCCTCGGACTCCACCCTTCAGGACCCCTTTGTCCGTGGTGAGGGAGTTCTATCGACCCCAGTAAGATTTAACGGTTGGCTAATTATTTGTTATATCCTGCCATGTTGGTCGTCGATCACTCTTCTTCCAGCCGATGACTGAACCAACTCTGGATCTTTCTCTTGGTAGTTCATCTGCTCATCGGCAATGTGAGCGGTAATCTGGTCATAGCCTCCGCGACAGGGTAGCTTCATTCTTATGGTTGAACCACGCTTGGTGTTCAATCTCGAAGTCAAATTCTTGTAGTCTCTCAATCCAGCGTGCTACCTGGTCCTCGGGATTTTCGAATAAAAGTAGCTATTTGAAGGCTGTATGATCGGTTGTCAATAGGAATCTTCTTCTTTACACTTATTTGTAGAAGTCATCTACTTCTTCAACAACTGCCAACATCTCCCACCCAGTGACACAATGACAATGCTTCAATTTACTTGCCGAAGACTTTTTCCTGTTCCTCTTGGATCTGAGACAGGACAGCTCCAAGTCCCACGTTGCTGGTTTCAGTTCATAATTGCTGCGTTGATCAAGGCCATTTTCAGTATAATAAACTAACCTTGTATTCCTCGACCACTTAAACTGTGTTTGCCCTTCCGTAAGTGGCTAGCGATGTTAGCAAACGCCAGCACCTATCGGTGATAGTAGGTGCACAAACCAAGAAAACTTCGAAGCTGATGCAGATGTTTTGGAATTAGCCATTCCTTTACAGCTTTGATCTTCTGCTCATCTACTGCTACTCCATTCTCAGAATCAATGTAGCCAAGATATCGTACTTTTCAACAAGCAGTCAGGTCCGGCTTCAAGATGAATACAATAAAAAAAAATGTGAGATCAAGTGGTGTTTGTCGGTATAGTCGTCATGCTTCTGGGCTGTATGAGTACCCGATGCTAATGCGCTGATCCTTCATTATTTTTGATTCCAGACTTGGAATTTTCGGAAATGTATTCATGTTAACTCAATAGCATTTTTTGTATGGGTCTTTCAAGACGAGCCAAATCCAACGAAAGTTGTTCGCGCATGAAGCACTTCAAAACAAATTGTCGTCTGTTTTTTTGGAATAATTAGAACGGTCTGAATAGTACACCAGCATTTGTTTTCTTGAAGTGTGCGGTAAAATCAGGGAAATCAATTGCAGAAGACGAATCATTCTCCACCACGACAATGCAAGCTGTCCCACATCAGCTCAAACAAAAACGTATAAAGACGCGATTGATGCGTTGAAATCACATTTTTTTGAGGTACCTCTATCGGAATGAAAAAAGTGATCCGAAAATTGATTCAAACGCATGCAAAGTTTTATTGATTTTAATGTAGAGTATCTTGAAGAACAATAAAGCCAATTTCGTTATAAATATTTGATTTCATTCGTCTATTTCAAAACTAGAGTCAATCAAGCCTCGTAGTACTCCTAGATGAACTGTTACAAATTTGTCAACCATGAAACCATGTATATTCTTTCATTGTTACAAATATTGTTATTATTTATCTTCCGTAAAGTATGGTTTTAGGCTCTTCCATCCTCAACTCAATGATGAAAATCAATGAGCAGTTACCTCAAAAAACATTTGAAAGCAGTCAATATTAATTGGACATAAAGCGACAAATTTGTTTATTTAACAAAATAAGCTCGTTAAATAAAATCGCTAACGAAATCATTAATGGCGACATTAATTTGAGTTGCTGCTTTGGTGCAACGAGTTCTGTTTGTTTGTGTCAATTTCGTTTTGTAATTGACGACGTTTGGCGTCAAAAGGTTACCGGCTTCTTTTTATAGGTGCGCTACATCACGAGCAATACTTCACCTGCTCTTATAGGTATCGGAAACCGTGAAAACTACAGGGAGGTCCATCGGTCCATGAAATACTGCGTTTTTATAATTACCTGGACAAGTGTCTACTAGTCTGCTACGACGGTTTATAACATATCTGGTCAAAGTCTATATTCTCTAATCAATGCTCCCAATCTACCAATCTGAATGCCACAACGATCCAGGTGTAATGGCTTGCTCCAATTTTTCCTAGAGAATTGAGACCATGATCTATGTGTCGAATGCCCCCTGGCTGATACCACGACGGATATTGAAATACTTTTGACATATATCTATGCAACGTTTCTCTGAAGAAACAGACCGAGGCTGTTTGATTGCCTCTCACCTGAGTCTACAGAGGATAGCCGCAGCTTCATTTGTTAAAATTGTTGTTGTTGTTAAAATTGTTATTTTCGTCAACCAGCTGCGCACCCTTTGAAATATGTCTGCAGTTCGTCTTTCCCAACCAGATTAAGGAAAATATCTCCTGTAGGATTACATAAAACATTTGCGATTGTGTTCTCTTCAGAGGAACGTTGCACAAATATTTGTCGGGAGCATTTTTGGAAGAAAAGAGTACTTTCGACATGGTATAGATACATTTTTCAATTTCACTTTGATATGATATAATATGTTTGAAGGTTGTAGACCACAATGTAACTTGAGAATGTTCATTTCGTTGAAAAGCAGTTGAAATGTTGAAATTGTAAATCGATAGTCCGAAATAAATGTACCTTCTCAACTCTAACATATAATCGATATTCAGGATTGACCTGAACAAGACAGAGGGGTCGAAACTTGAAGATTAAGGTGTATTTATGATATTTCGACAAATAAAATACCAAATTCGTTTTGTCGACTAGCAATACATATCAAATTGTTGGTTGTAATCCACAACACAAGAGAGAAATAATTAAATGATTGTCATCACTGCAGAATTTTTGTCAGAGGGGTCCAAACTTGAAGAGTGAGGGGTGGGATTCTGTGTACCTTAGTGAGATGAAGTTGTTGAAAAAAAATTGTTATTTCCGTCAACCAGCTGCACACCCTTGAAAGTACAACCCTCAAAAGTTTTCGAAAGACTTGCCCTAGCTAGTAAAGATGCAGCTCTTGCCATTTAACGTGTGATACCATGCACGAGACCGATGACCATGCTGGGAATCGAACCCATGACCCTTGAACGTTCTGTAGACTTGCACTATAAACCCAATTGTTGGTATTGATCTGGAAACCTGTAAGACTCCAAATCTTCTAGTTACATGCGCAGATGACACAAATTTTTGTGTCAATTGAAAATCCCAGGACTTTGTCTCTAAAGCAAATTCGAGTGAAGAAGAATTTCATCAGTATTGTCTGAGCAATGGCCTTATATTCAATAAAAGTAAGACTGACTGTCTTCATGTCTTTCTTCACAAAAAACTCATGCCAAAATTATAATAATTCAGTGAGATTGAATGGACAATCAATAGAAGAAGTTTATGCCACAAAATTCTTGCGAATTACTCTTATCAGCCAATTAAAAAACAGTGTCTCAATAAATGTTTTGAAGATTGCATATTTTGGTCTGGTCTAGTCGATACTTTCCTATGGCCTCGTATTTTGGAGGGGCATCAGCCAGAAAAAGATTTTACAATGCATAAATGGTGTGTGTCCTCGCGAGTCTTGTAAGAAATTATTTATTGATTTGGAAATCATGACATTGTCATCACTTTATATATATCTACTTATCCTATCTAACAATAATGATAACATAATGAGAAAAAGTAATTTTCATAATCATGACACACGCACCAGCAAACAGCTTCATCAGACATATTCCAGACTCACGATTGGTCAAGACTCTTATACCAACAAATAAAATTTTATAACAAATTTGTAAATCTTGTCGGTAATGTAGAAAGTAAAAATAAATAAAATCCTTAGAGAGTATTTTCTGAGCAACGCATTTTATTCTACAGACGAATTTTTAAAAATGTGACTTGACGTAGTTATATTATAATGTTATTATTTTTTATATATCTTTTGTTTTTTTTTTGTATTGTCTATTATACACCATTTTCTGATTTTGACTAGTCCGGATAAGCTTTTGTATATAATGTATGTTTATATTCTGTACAAGAGTTTCAGTGATGAATAATAAATTTGTATTGTATTGTATTGTAATGAGCAATCTCTGACGAGATGATTGTCACCCCCTCAGTTTTGTTGTTAGAAGTGGCGAAAATGAAAGAGTCTGGTGCATTCATGATATTTCGATAAACAAAGTACTATAAAAACTGTACCGTACGTTCTGCAGACTTCACGTCGTGTCACTAGCCACACCGACTCTCCAGACCGGAATCACAATATCGGCTCCATATGAGAGCATGGTGATTTCGCGTGCGTTTCAACGCCACGCGCCTCGTATAACACGTGTGTTACATTCGCAGACACAACACAGCTTGCATCTCGTAGCCGCAAATAGAGCTCCAACCCTTATGAGCATTTGAGTCACCTACGATCAAAACCGGCAATGTGCCACTTTTATAGTTTTGAGAGATTAGCAAAAGAGTGCTGTGACTTCATTATATCTAGGTACTAAAGCAAAACTGAGTTTGATCTAATCTGAAAAAAATATTTATATGAACAAGAAATGATGAATAAATATGTAGATTGCCGTTTCTGTTTCTAATAAGATGAATATTCTTCAACTGCAATGTATTAACCAGCCTAAGAAATCCAGAAAAGACATATGGTTAAGGTTTGTTTTGGTTCCTGTCATAACCGGTTCGGAACCACTTTTCAGCAGAGGCATATTTAAGTTCAAGATGATATTAACTTACCCATAATTTGTCAGAACTTAACTGAGCCACTCCAGTTTGAAACCAAAATATGCCTATAGTAACTACCAAATCAAAACTGTATTCAAAACATCTTACATAATTCCAATGATGAATGTAAAAATCCTGGGAGAATTCGCAGGTAGGTCAGTGCAAAAAAAGAATTTCTGCGTTTCCTGAGTTTCGGTATTCAAATTAAACATATCAAAGTCCAAGTTTGGAGGTCTCAATTGGTCAGCATCTCTAGTCGAGTAACTAAGATACTAATTAATTCTTTTGTGTATCTCTAGTAAACTTTGATACAAATAAACGGGGGGAAGACACATCATCCTAATTTTTTTTTAATTTTCCTGACTCTAATAGAGTTCCATGAATTTCCCCTTCAAATTAGTCCATAACTTAAATGAGAGTGAAATAGAGCATGGTATGAATAAACTAGGAAATTTCACCGAACTTCTGAGACGTCGCTGCAGAAACAGCTGGGTGAATATTTTTTAGGCACGACTTAAGTAACCTACTTTCACTGCGTGGAGCAGTTGCTTCTGAATCCAAATTTGTTCAAGTAATCTTATTTTTCAAAGAGATTCAAGAGTGTGTTTTTGCTATTACTTCTATTAATTTTCCAAATATCCTTATCCTTATCTCCCTCATTTTTGAAGATTGCTATTATTTCATTAGTTTGAAAGCATCCAGAAAGACCCCTTCTGAGAAACACAAGTTGATAATAAGTGTTGTGAGAGACTCTATTAGTGCCTTTTTTTATTTTGCTGTTGAGATCTTACATATCACAGCACATCGAGTTTTTGAGTTTTTTTGTGGCAGCTGACACTTCCATCTCTGTCACTGGTAGAAAAAAGACCAAGTTACTGACATGAATCCTAAAATAAACTCATTTTTGTAGAAGATAACAATAACAATTTTCAAATAGATAACACTTATAATATCACATCAGTTAATACTATGAATGAATCCAATAATTTCGTATTAAAGTGTATATTGTAAAATTTATAGCATAGCACTTTCGACTTTCGTCATCTTCAGTGCTTATCTGGAATTAAATACTCTTGTTGAAATATAGTTTGAATTTGAAATTTTGAAGTTAAGAAATCGAAAATTGAAAATTGTTGAGTACTCACTTGTCAGACAACAGGAAGTATAAAATTATGTAAAATATTGTACATTGAGGCAATTTCCCAACATGTTTTTCCTTGGATATTAGGCTAATTGATGTGTTAATTTTTAAATTGAGGCAATTTCTCAACATGTTTTTTGTTGGATATTAGGCTAATTAATGTGTTAATTTTTAAAATGTACAATATTTTACATAATTTGATACTTCCTGTTGCCTAACAAGTGAGTACTCAACAATTTTTAATTTTCGATTTCTTAACCTCAAAATTTCAAATTGAAACTATATTTCAACAAGAATATTTACTTCCAGGTAAGTACTGAAGATGACGAAAGTCGAAAGCGCTATGCTATAAATTTTACAATATACACTTTAATACGAAATTATTGGATTCATTCATTACAACAAGTGTATTCAGATTCCCAAATTCATTTAAGTAATATTATGTTTCTTAGAAAACCTCGTAGACTCAAAATTATCTTCAGTAAAAAAAGCAACGAGAAATACTTTACAATTTTTTCTCTGAAAGCTTACTTTGAACAACACCACTCATTGAATGTATACTATAAATTGGGATATTGAGCATTTAGTTGAAACATAATATATTGTGGAACAGCAACATGTGGACGTGAATTTTTGTCTTACAAAAAAGATTGATACGACTCATCATTGGCTTCAAATACCAAGAATCTTGTATGGACACTTTCAAGAAATATAGGATCCTAACTGTAACAGGAATTTAGCGACATAAGATTCTCATTCATATTCATAAAAACATCGACATCTCAAAGTATTACTTCAAGCCCTTGAAACATATACAAAAAAAAATAACCATATGTCATATCACCAAACTCTGCTGATACACATTTATATAAAAATATTATTTTAGAAATGAAGGGGCAAGTGGAAGAAGGAGTTATGTTACAAATATGTGTTTGTGAGTTTTTTTTTTATTTTTTTGACCTTTCTGATTTTTGAAAATTGACCTCGACTTTGACCTTGAATCGGCCTTGTCAAGTCAAGGAAATTGTGAAAATACATATGCCAACGAAATTTGTCAATAACATCGGCGAACGACAATCGCCGGCGACAATCGCCGACGACAACAGCCATCGACATTCGCTGGCGACAATGGCCGGCGACAATTGCCGGCGACATTCGCCAACGGCAGTCGCCGACGATTGCTGAAAATTTTGGGATGGAACGAGATTTTGAAAATTGACTTTGACTATGACCTTGACTTGACCTTGACCTTGACTTCGACTTTTTTTTCATCAGAACTTTTCATTTATTTTTTGTTCGAAATGAAGAATAGTGAAAATATTTTCCCGACAAAAATTTTTTTTTTATTGTTTCCCGCAAAATTTTTGTTTCTTTATTCTTGTCAATCGATTAAAAATATATATTTTAAATATTTTTGAAAATTGACCTTGACTATGACTTGACTTGACCTTGACCTTGACCTTGATCTTGACCTTGACCTTGACCTTGACTTTGAATTTGAACTTTTTTTTTCATCAAAATATTTTATTTATTTTTTGTTTGAAATAAAGAATTGTGAAAATATTTTTCCCTCCAAAATAATTTTTTATTTTTTTTCGCCCTTTTTTATCTCTTTCAATTTGAAAATGAGTTGAGTAAATATTTTTCCCGACAATATTTTCATCTATTTTTTTAATTGTTTGATAAAAAATGGGAAATAATTTTTCGCGCCAAATTTTTTAATTTTTTTCCTTCTGAAAGAAAATTGTGAATATATTTTTCCCGACAATTTTATATTTAATTTTTTTGACCAAAAATTGTGAAAATATTTTCCCTTCAATTTCTTTTTCAATCTCCTACAACAATCGCCAGCGACAAACGCCGACGACAATAACTTTTTCTATGGTGGAATTTGGTATAGAGTTGTGATTGCGTTATTATCAAATACATTTTTACCAGCAAGTTGATTCAGACATCATCCCAGTTAACACCCAGTATATTACTCATCCAACTGGATCTGCGTCTGATGTCTTCTCCATTCAACTGTTTATGCATTCTGTAAACTGGAATCACCACTGAAACATCTGCCACATCTCTAAATAAACCTCAATTTTCCTGTGATTCGACTTCATCGAACAAAATTTCCTCTTTGTTTCAGGATTCTTAATCGTAATTCCACGAAAATTTGAAATTGGTTATTCCTGCTTGCCCTGAAAAACAATAGAAACGATTTGGGTGAAAAAAACAGAAATCGTTGGATGGGACTGGAGTTTTACTATTCATACGACTGTTCATATTTTCTGATATATTCGTGAGAAATTTCACTTAATTATTTTTCGCACGCTTGCGGATATAAGTTTCTCTGTACATTAGTAGTGGTTGTAGAAAGAAACTGCTCGCACTCTGTTCAAAAATAGCCTATACTCTTGACATTTGAAAGTCTTCAAAAATGATATATTTCAGATATAAGTATTGGTAAAAATATTCTTTACTTTTCAAATTTTGTTGTTGTTATTTTGAATATAAATAGAATATAACGATATGAAATATGCTTGGTTAAATTTTCGAAGCCCATGAATGCAACCAATTTACTTTTCGTAACACGATTACTTTCTACCCTCAGAACGATATACGTCTTTATTGATTGTGAGAATCATTGGTATTATCAATGAGAAGCTACAAAAATGCCGTTTATAAGATTATGCACTCAGTATAGCTTTTGTCAACTAACGGTAAAGTGCAAATGTAGAAAACTCACCACATTGTGAAAAATAGTCAAAGGATGACATATCCTAACAATTTTTGGCATTAGTGACAGAATCAATGAAATAAACAGATAATGGAAACCTTTCTTCGCTGTTACTTTGATTATTTCAATTCTCTCCCAAGAAGTACTTTGCACGATAGAAGAAAGAGAAAGCATATGGTGGATTATATCAGCACTCTGATTGAGGGGTGTTCTACAGGTAGTTTTATAAAATTTTTTCCTACAACTCTTGGCTCATAAAATGACGTATTGTAAGACAGAAAGTAAACTTTGGAAGTTTTTGGTGTTGGTATTACAAGATAAGTTGTTGCACAGACTTTAGTTGAGCTATCAGATTTCTGATCTTTCTATTCGTCGAAGTAAATAGAAGATGATAACAATTGACTCGTAGAATGTAGCCCTGACACTGCGTTATTTTAGAAGAAGAAAACGTGGAAGAAACAGCCATAGTAACAATAAAAACCATTCTTCAGTACCACGACGAAATGAAGGATAATAACGGAAAAGTTTGCAAGATGGGAAAGTACCACAACATACTATACGTTGCAATGAAACTCTGTTATGATTGGCAAGTAAAGGAAAGTGGAACGGTAAATTAACCAGCATATTATTATGTTGTATCACCGGGACAAATGTTGGTATTAATGTCACTTCACGATTTAAGGGACTGAAGTTCCACATTGTTTCTGAGGGATTGAAAGAATTAGACTGACTGGAACAACCTGATTCCTGTACAAACAAAAATAACTTCACATATACCACAGAAATAAATTTCTCGTGATTCTTCAGAATATTTTTGCTATGGCTAAAGCTAAGTTTTCATGCATCCGAATTTTCGGTTTTTCGTAGGAAATTTGAAAGAAATGTCACTTTTTCGTACGAATGATATTTTGGGCGGTTTTCATTTGTGCGAAATGCCTTCACGGATTAAATGAAATATTCAACGTCAACCCCCTAATTAACCGTCCATTTTCTGTAGTAAATTCCTCTGCTTGTTAATTAAGCTGTGGTAATTGCCATGTAATTTTCGTAGTTTGAAAATAAGTCTCGCCCAAAAACGTTTGGGAGCCCTTTTTCTTTTTTTCTTCAATTCAAAATTCCAATACGTCAACAAAATCAGTAGAATATAAAATATTACGGCTTTTCTTATCCTTATATTATCAATCATGATATTGCTGTCCATATTTAACATTAAAATTTTTAATATGCCTGGAATCAAACAACCGCACTTATCATTGTTTCATTTTGAAATTTCGGACAAGTTGACTTTATTTCAACTTCTTCAATTTATTCGTACCATCAGTTAAAATTTGCCGCCACGAAATATATTTGAACAGCTTTTGACAGATTTCGTACGAAAAACGAATAATTCGTGTACATGAAAACTTAACTCTCAGATAATAAACTTCATCCTTGGGTTCGAATGATGTACTTCAGTCTGGTATACAGGGTGTTAGGTGAACATGCGGCAAAATTTCAAGGGGTTATTCCAAGACCTAGAATATTTGGTCCCATGATGCAGGGCGAACGACATTAACATTTTATTATCAAAAAGTACATGTAAAGTTGCTTCATCTACAATACATTTTCAAAATAACTCCCTCCAGCCTGAATACAAGCAGTTATGGACTGTCGAACTCTTTCAGACACACCAGGGACGTTTCTAATTGAGTTAAACCCAGCAATTATCCGATTTCGCAAATTATCCAAATTTGTCAATGAAGCAGCGTAAATGAATGACTTCAGATATCCTCAGAACAAAGGAGTTTTTCAAAAATCATAACAGATCAAAATATTCTTAGAATAGATCAGGGAATAACCCCTTGAATTTTTGCCGCATGTTTACCTAACACCCTGTGTAATACACTATTCTATTTTCAAATTCTAGATGTCAAAACGCTATGAGAAATGTATGCGATAACTTTCAATACTACCTACGCATTTTAGACTATTTTCGAAGCTCTCACGAGGTTTGTCGAGTTCAATTACAAAAATAGTTGAATGTTTACAAGATAAATGCAGCGCTTTCTAAACGAGAGGAGAATATGCAAATTTTTTTGGTGATCCCTATTACACCAGAAATAAGCCTTTAAAAACTCTTTTGTCTTTTTGTTTCACACGCTCAGTTGGTAATTTCAGAACTTGCTACACGAGAGAAGGGTAAAGCAATTTATTTTTCGTGGGTCTATTATCAGGAAAACCAAGTTGCATAAATTAAAAAATTGTTTAAAAACAAATAAATTTTAAGGGCAAGGACCCCGCACTTTTCTTATCTAAAGTGGCTACAGGTCAAATTTTCTTGACCTAGTAACTCATAGTGTCCATTGGCTCAACTAAATCCTATGATTAGTATCCCAGATACGGAGTGTTGAAACAGAAAATTTCCCAGATTTTCGTTTCTTTTTTCGTTAATTTACGAGCTAGACTGAATATCTGTTGCATCCACACGTTTACTACATGTTTTGGTAATACAATTGTGAATACGTATGACTTAAACTATTCATATTTACGACTCACAAATGACTGACAGTAGTTTTTTGCTCAATCTCACTTTTTCGACTGTGACCTTAGGAGAGCACATTTTCACATGTTTTATACAGAACCACAATATCGAATAATTTTTTTTGTGGATTGATTCAAAACCCTGTACTTGATTTGAGGGAAAATCAGTACTACTAATATATGGGTGTCTCTAAGCTCCAAGGTTCATTTGTCGAAAGATATTCTTTCTTGAGATAAGTACAAAAACCATGAACACCCAGTATTTTTAAATTTTCCCGGTCAAATGTAACCATCTTCTCAGTATACAATTATCCCTATACCGTCTTGGAAGATATGTTTTCTAGATCCGATCATTCCGATCCTATGACCAGTTTTCTAGATAAAGGGCGTTTCAAAGTGGAGAAATGCTGATTTCATCAGTTTCATTACCTCAAATTGAAAAATTAAAACTGCATTGACTTAAAGTACTTATATTAGTTCAATAAAGTTTCGGTCAGATGCATATTAAAAGGAATAGCTGAAAATATTTACTGCTACATGGTGATTCACGAATAATTCACAAAACGTTTTTCAAACACTCAATAATTCAACATTTGCGCAAAAGATATCTCATTTCTTGAAGTAAGTTTATACCTACACGTTAACAATTTCAAGGCTGAAAGATCATTACTTTTATATGTATAACAATACATCAATAGATCAATGATTCTATTTCAACTTTTATCACTATCGTCAACAAATCCTGTCTCTTTATTTCAGGTATGCACCCTCTTGAAACAAATATACGCGTGCGAAAGGACTTTCGAACGAATTTTCATAGGAGCCATTTTTGGACACAAGGCTCCACACTATATTGCTGGTTGGAAAAGTGATTTCGTCAGCCAGGAAGAGAATTTGAGAGCGGTGGTTTATTTTTTAGATAAGGCCAATAATGGTCGTTTGGAACTCAATTTTGGTTCTGGTGAAACCGGTGACGATTTTAGATTTATTGATTTACCGATTGAAAGCTGTGGAAGTTCGTCTCCATTAATGGTGTGTATAATGTTCATTGCAGTTTCAAGTTACCCTTGAACAATTAATTTTAGTTTGCTGTCAATATAATTTCCCGAAAATTTCACACTAGTTTGTGGGTTTAAGTAATTTTCGATAATTCCCAAAGTGAATACCATGTATTTTTTTCTTCTCACTATGTGGTAGATCCTCAATAGAAAAAATTATGAATGATAGAGGTCCTGAAATGGATCTTTGCGGAACACCAACTATCATTTCGTTTCTTTTGTTGATGTTCTTCCAGTTTGAAAAGGATTTACTGAACGAAAGTTATCCAAATTCACACTGTTGTCAGAGAAATTGTATTCTTCTAATTTCTTCATGCGAATTCTATGTTATACACAGTCAAATGCTCTACTCACATCGAAAAATGTCATTTCTGTGTCTTACTCTAGCTTTTCAAAGGTTTTTGTCATTTTGTTACTGAAGTCTTATACTGCCATTTCGATCTTTTTTCCTTTTCGAAATCCATACTGGAGGTGAACAATTCTTTGAGCCAAACATTTTTCGAGTATTTTTGTTATTATTGAGAGTGAAGATATCGGTCTGTAGTATGTTGGATCATTGTGGATCAAGATTATGGCTTCTTTCAGCATATTTTATATAGGAGAAATGCAGCCTTCAAAACATTGGTTCAACCGTTTTGTCAGTGGGATTAAAATTATATTTTTCATGCTTTCGATAACTTCAACATTGAAAGCATTTATATCTCGACTAGGTTCAGTTTATTACCTTTCTTACTTCATTTTGAGCAACATCAGCCACAGAAATTTTTTTTTCACCCAAAAAGTGGAGTTTATGTAAAGAGTCTAAGCTTGAGAACTCTATTTCCTAAATTAAATTCCTTGTATCATTTATGAATTAGTTATTGAGTTATTGGTTAAATTTCCTTGATCAGGAGCAATTTTGGCAATATCCTTTGAGTAAAATTACTAATGAAATGAATTCATACAATGGAAGAAAATTTCGAATTTGAGTGTTTTTTGTCAAGTTAAATCGACGACAATACAGAAATGTAAACAATAATAAGCATTCTCATAGAAACGATGATTTGAAAAAGTAGTTAATAAAACCGCAATTATCGTAATGATTTTTGAGATTAGTTCAGACCAAACTTCCCCAAAATGACTCATATTGTATTAACGATTGACAAAATTATTGCGTTGAAAAACGAATTTTTTCGACAAAGAACAAGCTCTTGTGTTTTTACATTGACAGCTTTTGCTGGAATGGAAGTATCATCGGCGACAAGAGATAATTACGTTGTGTCTATATGTTGTGGTAGGTCATTAATATAAATCAAAAAGAGTGAAGGTCCCAAAACAGCGCCCTGTGAAACACCATCATCCGTATTGATAGGTCTGAGTCCGTATTATCCAATTTCACATAAATTCTCCTGAAATTCATGTAGAATGCATACAAGGAATATCCCTCGAACACCTACTGATATATGATTCATCAGCAAGTATATCAACATTTATAGAATCGAAGGCCTTGGATAAAATGAATTTCTGTATGTTGCTTCCACGTTCATAATTTTGTAGATCGCTGTTCAGCTTGGATTACCCGACAAACTGTTGACTTTCCTCCGGTTTGGAGCAAAAGTGTCAACAGGAAAGAAAGAAACCACCGTTTTGGAACAAATTTTGAACCGCCTTCAAGTATTCAACCACGTTTATCCTTATAATTTGGTGTCTTGTTTGCAACTACTGTTGAGAGTCGTCCCTTCCATTAATATAATTAAACAGGGAAGAGTGCCAGAGGACAGCTACAAACTGGTACGTCAGAAAATGTCTGAAGAATATTCTGATCTGATAGAAGATGGTCTGCTTCCTCCGACAAGGTGCGGCTTTCTTCCCCCGGAGTTGAAACATTTGTGCAGATGTGCCGTGAGGAGGAGACTTTGGGAAAATCATCAACTTCCCGATGGTATTAGAACTTTGCCCGTTCCAGAAAGGTTATGGAGGTATTTGGACATTTTGGAAGATTGAATTATGCGATATTCTTATTTGAGTTGATAAAATTTTTCAATATTTTATTTGTTTCATTCATTCTGCTGTTTGCAATCGCCTAGACAATATATGAGACTTCATCACATACAATGTGTTACAAATACATGCAAGAAAATTCGGAATGGAATTCATTGTGTTAAATAATAGGAGGTATGTCGTATAAAAACGTGTTTGCACTCCAACCCCTGAAAATAAGTCAGTTTTAAATTTTTTCCCTAAATCCGAGATGGGCATATTTCACTATTATCTGCATGTTTTGCCGGAGTGAACTAAACAATCCGCAATTATAAACTACTCAACAGTAATTTCGTCGCACAACAAAATTTTGGCCTTGTTAAAATCTTTTTTTACTTTTAACAATTTGAATTCTGTTCACACTGTGCGCTAGCCCAGTCCTTTAGCTATAATATCGTATTTCTTCAAAACATAAAATCGCTACAGGGTGTTACCTGAATCTGTACAAAATTTCTGAACTTTCAAAAAGTTCCCGATTAGAGAGAGAAATACTTATTTTTTTTTATTTGACAGCAGAGGTATGCAGATGATCTCATTGAAAAGTACAGTTGAAAAATCAGTGTACGATAAACAAAGAAAAGGTCAATTTTTGAGACGAAAGTATAAGGTAGAAGAATAAAAAAATTTTCGAGCGCGTCTGATTTTTTGTGTAGAGTGAACCTAAAAAAAAGCCCCCATGCAATAATCTGACGATGTCGATGTGCGCGACCTAGCGGCCATTATTATAATATGAAAAAAAAAATCGACATTTTGAAATACTCAAGCGCGTCAGATTGAGATATATATGGTTCATCTTTATGTCCTAGATGTGCCGTCTCCTAAGCTGACGATTATGTAGAGGGATTTGCCTAATCTGACAAAAAAAAAATAGGAAAATTGTTGACCCTAAAGGCCATCCCTGCAACTTCCCGCTAACTCCATACCTAAGCTCTCAACATTTCATTCATTTTATTTTTGTGTCATTATGAGCTCTCCGAGCTCAAAAGTCTGATAGAAGTTTATACAATTTTTTGAATTTTCAAACCGCAACGATTTTTGAATAAATGAACCGATTTTCACGCGGCATTCGACGCAGTTTTTCAAGTTCCATGAAGAATCTATAAGTTTAAATCGATCGGACTAGAAATTTCCGAAAAAACACTTTTTTCGGGTTTCTTTCGACATCGATAACTCACGAACGAATCAACCTATTCTGACCGGACTGGCGGCGATCGACGTGGTATTTTGATAGTAAAAACTGATTAGTTTTTGAAATCGACCGAAAAAGCCGTTTGAAAGTTATTCCATAAAACACATTCCAAAAAAAAAATCGTAGTTTTTTTGAGATTTCTCAAAATCTACCGGTACGAATCGGTTCAAATTATATTCAAAATCTAAGTTTGGCCAAGCCAAATAGATAGAGAAAGAGTGAGAAAGAAATAGTAACGCGGAGAGGAAAATATAGGCATTACGCCGCTGCACGCTTTAGACTTTATCGACAAATTTTCGTTATTTCGGCTTGTGGAAATCGTCAGATTATATATTTTTCATTATCCTTGAATTATTTCCTTCAAAATGAAAAAAACTTAGCCACGGTTGAGAATGTCGAGATGACGTTTTTTTTACAACTTTGTAGCCCTCCCCTTTCTTTACGTCACTCTCAAATTGTCAGATCAGTAGAATAAACACGTTTTAGCATGTGATTAACACAGCCTACCTTAATCTGACGCGCTCGATAATTTCTGATGATCAATTTTTTCCTTACTAATCTGATCCTTTATCCTGGACGCGCGCCCTTATTTATGAGGTTCATATTTGGTGGAGTTCCTTGACCGGGTACAAGGTATCCCCCTATATATTAATCTGCCGCGCTTCAGTAAATCCCGAAATCCCCGCTTGGGCTCCCCTGCTATTGCACTGTTTCAATTTGTCTGGCAACACTGTATAGTTTCGATGGACTCGAATTTTATGCCATAATTTTCCATCATAAATAATAATGCATAATTCATTGTAGGTAGGTCTTTGACTAATTCATGACAATTATTCAAATAATTACTTTGGGACCCAAATTTTTCTATTAGGAGCTTGTTGCATTTCTGGGATCGAGCCAGTCGAGCGTGGACATATACCTCAAATAATCCAACACACTTCCTCTCTTCTATTTCGGGAGTAAACAAACAGTTCAACAGCTCGGCCGAAGAAAAAACTCCGTTCTGTAAATACCGAGAACCAATATAAACCAGATTTCCGACGAATCGTACCAACCTGCTTTATCAATGCGGTAATTTTCAAAATATATTGAAATTATTCGGTAAAGGGTGCTTTTCCATGATTTACTTTCAAGCATTTGCGCAGGTGTTTTATAGGAATGGTCAAAATGATTAGTCAGAACCATTGGTGGATCTGACCGATAGGTGAAACTTGCTGGAAAATAGTGAAGAAACTTGAATCACGAAATATTTGAAAACCGTATTGATTATTACTGAATTAACAATAAGTATGAAAGAATACGGGTATCCTTCTCTCTCAGCGTTTCCACCAAGTAGAAAATAAAAGTCAAACATCTGTCAGAAAACAACTACTTCCCCGGCTAATACCACGACGGACATTGAACTACATCTGATAGATATTTGTGCAACTTTCTTCCAAGAAGACCCAATTGCAAGTGCTTGTCTTGTAATTAAACATTTGGCTGGGAATGACCACCAGCAGACATGCATGTTTCGAGGTTTATTGCCTCTCATCAGTGACCGGGTAGGTCGGACAACATTATAATTGTCCTGAATTAATATTCTATATTAAATTCATACTATATTCATATTGTCCTGTCCCTGCCAAATGAATAATAATCAACTCTTTAACTAATATTTCCCCACGGATGATACTACGAACTGCAACAAAGTTGATCGCAGCGCCATTCGCACGGAACAAGACAAAACGCTCCCAAGTAGCACAGGCTCCGGGAAGAGAAAACTTTAAAAATTCGAATGAGTTCGAATATATCGTGCCAGAGAGGTATCAACAATGTGAAAGAATACCCTTCTCTCTCAGCGTTTCCACCAAGTGGATAATAATTAACAGTTGATTATTATTCATTTGGCAGGGACAGGGCAATTATAATGTTGTCCGATCTACCCTGTCATTGATGAGAGGCAATAAACCTCGAAACATGCATGTCTGCAGGTGGTCATTCCCAGCCAAATGAAGGATAATCATCTGTTTAATCACAAGACAAGCACTAGCAATTGGGTCTTCTTGGAAGAACGTTGCATAAATATCTGTCAGATGTAGTTCAATGTCCGTCGTGGTATTAGCCAGGGAAGTAGTTGTTTTCTTACAGATGTTTTCCTTTTATTTTCCACTTGGTAGAAACGCTGAGAGAGAAGGATACCCCGTATTCTTTCACATTGTTGATACCTCGCTGGCACGATACATTCGAACTCGTTCGAATTTTTACGACTGAATAAAAACTCACATCACCCACCAATCATCTCGAATTCATTTAACTCTTGTTTCGAATGATGGGTACAAATTTTTCAAGAACTTCAGTCAATTGATTCATGTTGAAAAACATAGTTTGGTAACTTATTAATTTTTCCACCCCATCTTGTCAAATGTATGACTTTTATCCAACTACAATCCATATTTGGTATTGGATTTGTTTAGGCCATGAAAAAATAGTTTTAGATGTCAAGATAATAATTTGAAATTTCTCAGAAATCTAATAATAGGTACATTTATAAAATAAAGAAATAAAAGTTGAAAATAGACACAATCAAATTAAAAGAATTCAATATTGAATTTTTCACTCCATTGTTGATTTGTTAATACCTATCGGATGAAAATTTACTTAGTTTATTAGCTGAGATATTGATAAGAGAAAAATAATTTGAAATTGAACTTTTATGATTTGTTTCGTATGTACCTACGCGAAAATGAATAAATCTGACCATTAACAACATTTTATCAGCTAATTATGTTGATAGCGTGGAGTATGTATAATATGGAGTAAAGACAATATTGTTTATTGAGATTCGAATTGTCACATCTTTATAATATCTGTTTGGCTTGAAAAATATTTGAGACAACTCAACTGAGTTACAGGGATAGTGTATTTCTGGAATGAGTAAAAATTAGTCTTACTGAAATAATAAAAACTAATACTAAACATGACATATAGTGTTTCACTAGAAGTTATTCCAAGTGAAATACTCTGCACGCCAGCAGCGATGAAATCGCCAACGTATACGAAAAACAATAGCAGAAGGCAAAATAGGTCGAAACTGTATTCAAATTCGTAATCATCACATCTTTTGAAAAAAATTATCATGTCTCCGCACGTAAGTAACTTAGGAGTTCGTTAATATATATGTTGAAGATAATATAGGCCCTAAAATTGTTCCTTGTCGAACTCCATAGTTTGCATTTTTTGGTTGGTCCAATTTTTCATTCACTTCAATGTATTGATCTCTGATCTGTTATTTGCATTGCATTTATTGAAGCACCTTTTCCCCATGCTAATTTCTTCAAGTGTGACAAGATCAACAAATATTCAAATTGCAAGATATTCTTCGTCTATAGCTTAACATGTTTTTGCGGTTAGATATGCAATCTCATCTTGCATTGATATGCCTTCTCTAAACCTTAACAGTCTAAAAATGTTCTTATTTTTGTTTTAATTATTTTCTCAAAGATTTTAGACAAAATAGATAACTTTGATATAGGTCTAATTTGTCTCCAGATTCACATACCGTTTTTTTGACGGCATCTTTCAATTGGGAAGTATCAAATTTCTATGCAGATGTTTATAATATAGCATAGGGGAGTTGTGATAAAATTAACGGTCTCGTCCAGTATTTTTGGTGTCAATTCCAGATTGTTTATAATATTTTGACTTTTTAACTCCTCACTTTTTTGGCTGAAATTGACTCCTAGGTTATTTTCCAATTTTTCTTCGATATTTTTATCAATTGGTATTTTAAAAATCACTTCATGGCGTCATTTGTTTTTCTTCTGTATTTCCTAATTTTTATCTGTAAGTATTTTATATTTTCAGTTTAAAAAAACAGCTATGGTTTGATGAGCTAGTTGGAGAGAAGAATTGATCGTTCAACGTCTCTTCTTATTTATCTAACAAACTAACTTACAGTACAGATGTTCATAATTTGAATATCTGACAAAAAACACTTCTCCGTGTGCCGGGGCATGAGAGAATGATTTTTGAACGATCATTCTACTAAAAAAATTACACAAAAATTGTTCTTTTCAGTTCAATATTATCATGGTTTTCAAGTAAAATCCTGAGTGTAACTGTAATATGAATATTTCATCTCACGAGAATTAATGAACCACATAAGAGATTGCATCGATGCTTCATCTGAGCCAGATAATTCCATCAATCATAATTTTATCTACCCCGGAACTGAAAATACGCTACTGAAGTCTTACTCCGTTCAGCACGTGGTTAAAGCCTGTCTGAAAATCCTGAAACGACGAGGCACAGCCACGTGTCGATCGCGCGCTTACAGGAAGAGGTTCTTCCATTTCCCCCTGATTTCGGCGTCCATGCAGACAATCCAGATTCCCAACGCCCACTATATACACGGGCTCATGTGTCGGAGAAAAGGAAGTACAACAGCTTTGTATATTGTTCCATAACATCCACTAGAGCTTCTGACACCGATTTGTGATGTAAACATTAACACCAGTTTCAGGTCAAATGCTATAAAAAACCGGCGTGATTCCGGAATCCAGGAAATAACACTTCATGGAAGCAGGTGTAGGCGAAAGTGCATTCTGATTGTATGGAGTGGCACATTGAAAACAAATGAGTCTTTTGGTGTGTATCATAAATTTTTTAAGGACTGATAAATGCCTATTGTAACAACCAATGAGCTCAAAAATTATCAGACAGTAAGTGGTTAGGGCCTAACCACGATAATCTTTTTTTCCGAACAACAAATCTCAGGACCAGACTCTTCAACTTGCGGAGTCCCTCAAGGAACGATTTTGGCCCCTATACTATTTTCCATATATAATTTCTAACTACGAAACTCTTTACTATGCTAATGACAGGTAACTCTATTTATCTTCCATTCGAGAAAACCCAGATTGAGCATACGAGCTTATATCAGGTTTTCCAAAATTTAGTCTTATAATGACGACTGTTTACCACGGTTCTCTCATTCGTTTCAAAAACGAATCAATCCAAAGAAATTGAAAAATATAAAATTGAAATGAATCAAGAAGCACGGGTTTCAACTTTTCCTGCTCGAAAACTTCTGACAGAAACCTGAAGTAATAAAACCAGTCTTAACTCTTCATAACCAGACTCTGAAATGCGTTGACGAGCACAAATTCTTAGGTATGGTGTTCGACAGCAAGCTCCGAATATATAGAACCCTTATTCGATGCAAAATTGACTACGGCTCATTCATATACGAAACTGCCAGGAACTCACTACTAAAACCGTTGAATACGATCCACAACACAGCCCTAAGATTCGCGCTCGGAGCCTACTATACAAGCCCAGTAGAAAGCCTCTATGTGGAAGCTAACGAGCCCCCTCTCTCCATCCGGAGGCAGTACCTGAGTCTGTCCTATGCAGTAAAAATATCCGCCAACCAATCGAACCCAATATATGAAAATACCTTTTCGAATCGCCTCGAAGACCTTTTTGCAGGGAATCCAAACAAAACATTACCATACTTCCGTCGACTCAGAAAACATAGAATGAATTTCTCTAATGTCATCCCCCTCCAGCCTCCTCAACCGCCACCATGGACCACAAACCCCCCCCCTCCCTGCAACTTACTACTCACAAAATATCCAAAATCCTTAACTTCTGCTACTGTATACAAACAACTATTCCTTGAACTCCAGGCTGAGTACATAGATTACAATGAAATATTTACTGACGCCTCAAAAACCAGCGGTAGTGAATATGTTGGAGCTGCTGTCATCACCAACGCGGACAAGTACACTTTTAGTCTACCATCCACCTGCACAATATACACAGGTGAATTATATGCCATAGCGGAAGCCATAACACATGCAACCAGCGAAAAAACGGTTATATTCACTGATTCCCTCAGTGCAATACATGGCATCTCCCAATTATACCCAAAGCACCCGATTCTACAACGATCAAATCACAAATAGACGCATTGAAAAGCCAAAATAGAATACTGGATATTGCCTGGATACCCTCACACATCGGCATTATTGGAAACGAAATAGCAGATACCGCTGCTAGAGAAGTATCTACTGAACCTAGCTCGGAGAAAATACAAGACATACCTTACTGCGATTTCAAGGACCATATCAAGAGTTATACAAGACAGCTATGGTGTACCAGGTGGCAAACCACCAGCAATAAACTAAGAAAACTCATCCCTGACATTATACCTTACAGCTTCAATGGAATAAATAGAAGAAATCAGGTCATTCTTTCTAGACTACGCATTGGCCACACCAAACTCACGCACCAACGTCTTCTTACCAAAAAGGAAACCGAGAAATGCGAAATTTGTCAGGTCAACGTCACAGTAAAGCATATCATCTCGGAATGTCCCAGGTTCTCCCATGAACGACAACTCAACGGCCTAACGAACAACCTCCAGCAGAACCTCGACAAACGCAACTTGCAGATCCTCATGAAGTTTCTGAAGATGGTCAGAATTGACAACCACATCTGACCTCCACTGGACCAATCTAGACCCTTTCAACACTTGAAGCATGTACAATTGTTTTATTTACATTAAGTGAAATTGTTATTATTACCACTGTACCTCCGCTAATAACCTGAAATGGTTGATGCGGTCTTCTTTTTAATAAAAAAAAATTAATGGCTAGAGATAGTAAAGAATGCCAAAATGTAGTATGAGGACATAGGAGTTAAATTATTTGAATGGTTGAAAATAATCTTCACAATTTACACAATGCTAACATTTATAGAAGTTATAAGTAGGTATTTGGAAAATTATTATAAATATTATTAATAATTGATGAATTATACAGTATTTTTATTAGCCAGATGTTTTTTGATTTTTAAAGATTCCAATATATTCAATTTAAGACTTTTGGTTGAATGTGTAGTTCCGGATTTTGTGTGAAATTGTGAATATTTTCAATGAGGTGATTGGCATAGTTTGAATCCTGTTTATTTAATCTGTCACTTCTCAAATGCTCATCAAATCTCTGGTTGAAACTGCGGCCTGTTTGGCCTATATATAAGGCATTGCAGTCATCGCACTTGAGCTTGTAGACCCCAGGTTTTTTGAATTTGTCTCGTGATGACTTTGAATTATTTATGGAGGAGTTGAATTTTATTATCCGAATCCTTAGTCTTATTTCAACTCAAATTTACTAATGGCCCGTATGTGATAACAAATGGAATTTCTCGTGTCAGATTGACAAACGGATTGAGGCATTGTTTCCATATCTCTAGGAAATTCAAAAAACTTGATTGGCTGAGTATGGAAGATGGGAGATTTCTTCATTCTAATTATGTCAGATTTTTGCAAAGCTTTCGACTGAAACATGCAATTAAAAAAAAATAGTATACATGAAAGGGTATTGACATTTTTTTTTTCTAAGAATAATGATTAATTACCCATGCAAGCCACAACCTGTAATTATTTTTTTATTTTTTTTTTGTAAAATTTTAGTATCAATTCAAATAGCACGAATTAGAAAAGTTTTTGGAAATTTCACGTTACCAACATTTTCACAACATTTTTCCGGTAGGTATCAACTTTTGAATAGTATGCCCTGTATAGTCTGAGCAAAAGCATAGACGAAAAATCCTTGCAGTTTCAAAATAGAATTTTCCATTCTTGCGTCTGTCTTGAAAACTTTTCTGCTTTCATGTTTCGGTATCAGTGGTCGATGAGAGAAAAAATATTTTGTGAAATGTGAATGTGATTCAACGTAAGACGCGTACGGAAACGGATGTTAATTAAACACACATGGCACCTTTTAATTAACTCTTTAGGGAGCTGCACTTACCAGATCTGAAGCAGCGGAAGTGGTAGAAAAATAAACTCCAAACAGGTATGTGTGCTTTTACGTATTTGATATTATCTATACAGGTGGTCTGCATTTTTTTCGTCCCCACTTCATCTGACATATCAGGCAATATGGTTTTCGAAAGAATAATTCAACGTACAATGCAATCGCCAAACCAATAGGATTGATAAATGATGCAAATGACAAAAAACATCTATTTGCGACACTGTTTTAACCATACAAAAAGATTGTCAGTGCTCTCAAATATTGGCATTCGAATTTGCCTGTAAACTAATTGAAAGTTATTTATGGAACTATGAGCATTCATGGAATGATAGAATATGGAGTTCCTCAAGGTACTGTTTTGGGGCCACTTCTTAGAAATTTTCATAAAAGTAAACGTTTTTTTTAACAACAAACTTCTGGGGACAATACTGCATTTTTTTACAAAGGAACAAAATTAATGTTGCTTCTGTTTTGTTATATCCGTCAACCGGCATCACCCCTTTTGAGCAATCCTCAGAAGTTTTCGAGATACTAGTGCAAGCTAGGGAAGACGAAAGCCCTTACCTTTTATCGTGTGATGCCATGCACGGAGCTGGCTGGACAACTCTCAAAAACCCCACTGAAGTCAAATTCCAAAATCTTATATTATTATTAATTTTTCTTCAATGATAGAATTCTGGACAAAAAAAAACATTTTTCTACTCCCGTATGTGAATTACTAACGTCACACATAGATAAAAATGTGCAAAGCTTCATTTCACGAATCGGTGTGTGAAGTGCCATGCTTTTCTTATGGGATTTATTTCACGCACCGGTGGCGAGAGAAATTGACAAATATGACAGTCCCCGCAGAGTGAAGTTCAGAGTTACATCAGTTAATAGACCGTAAATGGTAATTAATTACCCTCTGAATTAATATATAGTATGACGAAATTTTGATTTAAACCGATTAGCCGTGTATTTCACGCAAATTCCTGATGGACAGCATTGAAGTACTCCCAACAACTCCTCCAAATATAACGTTAGCAGCCAGTGAAGCAAGTTCATCGTTATTGCTACAAAAATCGTTGAGAATTTACGAAAACACTCTGGAAAAGTTTATGCAATGGCGCAATACAAACAACGTCCAATCATTCTCCGAAAGGGTAATATTAGCCTACCTATCTGAATTATCAACAAAGGTTAAATCTTCTACCTTATGGAGTCACTACAACTACAACGTACAAATTGGTGAATATCCGAAAGTTCGCGCTTTCTTGAAACGGAAAAACGAGGGATACATTCCTAAAAAATCACGCGTTTTGGAAAAGGAACACGTATTAAAATTTCTCAAAGAGGCACCCGATGAAAAATATTTATTAACCAAAGTAAGTCCATTTGTATAAATATCGATAAATAGGTACTAATCTTTAAATTTTTAGCTTATTTTGTTGCTTGGGGTAGCTGGAGCCCTGCGCAGAGATGAGCTCTATAAATTAAAAATGGATGACATCCAAAATTTGGGAACAGTTCTTATTGTGTCCGTTAATGATACGAAGACTAAGGTTTCTAGAAAATTTACTGTTACTGAATACTTGGACATATATCACAAATACGTGGCTCTTCGTCCCAAGGATTATGCCGAAAATAAATTCTTTATTAATTATCAACGAGGGAAATGTACTCGGCAAGTGATTGGTATAAATAAGATAGGAAAAGTCCTTTCAGAAGTTGCCACATTTTTTAAACTCCCCAATCCCAACGAATTTACCGGGCACAGCCTACGGCGTTCATCTGCGTCGAAGGTGGAGGAGATCTCCTAACGCTAAAAAAACACGGCGGCTGGAAATCATCCTCAGTGGCAGAAGCCTACGTGGAAAAATCCCTAACTAAAAATATAGATGTCTGCAATAAAATCTTAACAACTGAGAATAATCGTAGTTATGTTGTCAATACCAACAGTACAAGCAGCACTAATTTTGTAGAGAAAGAGAAAGTAAATGTACATTTTGACAATTTACAAAATTGCAATATAACTGTTCAAAATAATTATTATTGTAATAAAGAAAATTAGTCAAATTTTCCTTTAATTCAATCTCTAAGTAAAAGGTCGTAGAAAAAGTATAGTGTGCACCACGTGCGTGAAGACTTTTTTACGATCGTGCGGATTTTGAAACTCGCCTGCGGCTCGTTCCACAAACTTCCACACTCGCGTAAAAAAGTATACTTCACGCAATGGATACACAATAAATATACTATTTTTCTACTCTACACCAATCACATCTTAATGTTCACTTATAATTGCACGAGTGTATCGGCAGGACAATTTAATGAATGAGAAATTCGGAAAAATATCAATGCAAACTTTATAAAACATTGAAAATAAACACATTTTTATTTGAATTCATAATTATTACAAACGCAGTTGTTGAAATTCGTACGATTTGACTGATTTCGGCGTTTGTATAGACTCACCGAATCGACCCGTTGTTAGTGCTTAGAAATTCAATAAGTTGTTGATGAACTTGTCAAATTAGTTATTTTGGCAACCAACACCATTAATGAGTGAAGGAACCACTAGTGCATTTGATGCTGTAAAAGTTGCAGCGAACTTTTGCCGCTGTCAAAGTGACAGTTGCACTGTGACATATGCGATTTCTTAAACATGAGTTGAATTGTCAATGAAAATTTATATTTTTTTATCAAATTAGGTCTAATCAAATAATAGGACTTTTAACTCTGTAAATTTCAAGCGAATCTGTTGTATGAGAAGTCCTAAAATTTGGTTAGATAGGTGAGTTAGTTTTATCCATTCAATAATGAGTTTGGCATAATTTTAGGACACAAACATTGATTAAAATAGATGTCTATTCAAAATTCTCAACGAAACATCAACTTTGTATCAAACCAACGAAATTAGAAACGATTTTTTATGTATGATGAAGCTTTTAGTAAAAAAGTTTTGACGAAGTTACAGTTATTTCAATACATCAGAAATTTCGTAAATATAAAAAAATCAAAAGACAGTTGTGTACAATCAGAATTCAAAAAAATTGTTAAAATAGAAACAATATTTTTTAAATTTTCTTTTCAATTTGATGAGGTAAGTTCAGCTCGAGTAATTATTTTGAAAGACATAATCTTTTGACACATACTTAGTGAAAGTCACGTGCCCCTGTTCATATAGAGTTCCATTTGACGTGACTCCGTCAATTCCTGGAAACTTTTCTTCTTAAGTTTTGATATCACACTTTTCACTTCATCCTCAGTAGTCGAACCAACATTTATAGCAGTTTTCGTTGGAAAATCTCGATTTGGGACTTTAATCATCATCATCACATCTTATTTTAGTTAATTTTTTGTTTGTCTTTTGTTTTCCAACTTCTTTTAGTATTTCCCATAATTTTTTTGGGTTATTCTGATCATTCTCTATTTTCTGTTTATGATAATTTTGTTTAGCCATGTCAATTAAGAATTCTTAATGATTATCAAAGATCTTAAATTCATATTTCTTCTCTACATTATATGGTTCACGATACATTTTTTATATAATTTATTGATTTTATTTATAGAACTATAATATGAGTACGTTCTTCATGTAAGGTTACATGAGGTTGATAATCATAAAAAAACATTGGTATCATCACAAGGTCTGTAACGTACCTACCAAAATTACAAAAGAATTATGTTAAATACCATGTTTTGGGCGAGTACAGTATTGTTCGTTTCTTGATAAAATGTGACTATTCGATATTTTCAGTTCAGTGAAAATATTTTAAGTATATCATTTATGAATATTAATCAATCATACATTGATTCGTAATGTATCTTTAAGCAGTAACTTACTATCCAAATGATTTGATTTGATTTTTTCTGGCCTAATCTATTAACAAAAATGTGAAGAAAATCAAATGATCCCATCCCACCTAGTTGAATAGAAACACAAATATCTTAGAAGCCGTTGGTAAAACATACACATGTTAGAAAACAAACCACCACATGCCATGATGTTCTTTCTGTTCGCTACTGTTACAGTTTTTTGTAGACCACTTGTCACATCTCCGCTTACACGTGTTATGATTTCGGAATATTCCATATTTTATGAAATACGCGTTGTCAAGAACCAACTGCCTGTTAGTTTTATGGTGTTCATGCCCCCTGCTTTTACTAATGTCGACTTTTTTTGTGCACTAACTTTTTTTGGGCGTTAACGAAACTTCAAGTGGGTGATAATGTCTCGAACCACTGACATCCGAGATGAGATCAATAATTCATCCTAGTCTTTTGTATAAAATGTTATTTGTGTAGAGTAAAGTTGATTTTCGCTGATTGAGAGATAAAGATATGAATCTCTCGAGTTTGTCAATAACCCTTTCATAAAAGATATTTATATAAAATATGTTAAAATCAAATCTATGTTTATAAGCCCCCATCAAAGTTTAGTTTATTCATCACACAACTATATCTCAGAAGCGCTGTATAGATTTTTGCGTAGATTTGGGGCCAATTCTGATTTTGACTTTTTTAATGACCAACGTGATGATTTGATATGTTAGATATTATGATCTCTGCTATTGTGGATAATATAAATGACTGCTTACATATGCAGGAGCGAATGGATTTCATTCAAAATTGATACAAAATAAATATACAGGGTGTTTCAAATTAAGTCATCATAATCATAGGTAAAATGGTGGCATTTTACTTGCCTTCTCGATGCTAAAGTCAGAAAGAAATTACAGGCCCGTTTATTTCTTTCACTAATACTTTTTTTTCTGTTTTGTCGAATAAAACCGTATAACAGTCCGAACACCCAATTTTTGTAATTATATGACAATATTTTGTTACTAACTGCAAAATGAGACAGTTTAAAAAAAACATTGCGCTAGGATTTGAACCCGTGATCACCACTTCAGTACCGCTCACTCAATACCACTGAACTATTTGATATTAATTCGCAAAACAATCATTTTTGTCTCAAAGCTATTCCACGATTGACAACTTTGAAGTCGTTTTTGTACAGAACAGAAATCACTGTAGCGTCATATTAGTACGGTTGGAAAAATATGTTCGATTCGATAAAATAGAAATATTATGAGCAATCAAGTTGTCCTAAAACTTGGTTGGAATACTTTGTTAAATGTTCTCAAGAAGGAATATCATGTCAAAAATTATTGAACTGTTGACTGTTCGATTATTTTTCGAAATTCCGTTCCGGTGGTTCATCATAATTGCAGGCAGGATCCAAACTTCTAAAGAAATATTATATGGAAATGTTTTCTATTAATGAAAATGACTTTACCTTCAGTAAAAAAGGCTTTTTCTTGAGAATGTGATTATGAATCGAAATGTATGATAAAAAATAGGGTGCTCCATTTGAAAATAATATATATCATTTCATGAAATATTGTTAAAACGCAACTGTCAATTTTAATTCATTACAATTACAAGCTTTTATTTAACTTGCAATGTATGTTTGTAACTATGTAAATATATATAAATTTAAAGTTATTTTTTTTAAAAAAAGCTTTTCTTCAAATGCTCTAAAAATAACAAAATAAACTTTTTCTCTAAAAGTTTCACTTTAGTATTAAAAATGCCTCTAGTTTCCCCATTTAACCGAATTCCTAGCATCAATATATAATATCGAAGTTGGCAATGGTATCAACAATCGAAAATGGTACCAGAAAAATTATAATAATATTGCATTCTCATAATGTCAAAAAAACTGCATTGAAAGTCCAAAAATAGATAAAAACAAGATTTTATAAGGAAAAATTCTAATAACTCTACCATCATCAACGCATTGAAAGTACTGTATATTCATAACGTACGAGCAAAATTAGAATACTTCGACAGAAATGAAACAATAAGTAGATGAGAAACTTAAATCTCAAAACAAATGGTACTCATCATGAAAGAATAAGTAAATCAGGATTTATTCATAAAGGTCAATATTGACGGCTTAAAGAACTAAAAGAATTGGGTCTTTCTGGTTTTTGTATAGAGTTCTGAATAGCCATATTTCTCTCAGTCTACGCAACTAGATTAATTTAAATTTTTCCTCATAGTTTTCCAGGCGTTGATATTTTCTCAATTATCATTTTTTTCCACCAATCGGAAACTGTTTAAGAATCTCATTACCAATATCATTTTCCTTCAGGAATGTTCCATTCAGACCAGGTCCTATCTCCAAGCTCTAACACACTCAGACGACGAGCTGAAATATACGGCAAAATGGGTGTCTCGTCTATCCCGTACAAGTGTCAGATGATAGTATAACACTCGTATAACTGCTTAGTGACTATAAATATGAATGGTAACAGTACCGTTCATCAGGAAATTTACAGCGAGTGATTTATTTTGTACCAAGTTTCAAAGCTTCATCATTCATCATTCACAAAAAGTGTTTATATTTTATGGTCCCGCCCCACAGGCACTTCAAGTTGCATTACAATCTGTGAAACTAAATCAAAATTTGTTCCCAAACAAACAACAGTGACGTCACCAGGTATAAAAATTTGTGAGCAGAATAGGAACTTGGTCCCTTGTCTTTCATCCTACCTCGTCGGAAAAATTGTTGATTATGCCCCATAATGAACAAATTAGCACAACCGAGAGCAACACTTCGCTTGTAACAACTGCATAAAATACTCAGTCTGGAATAAAATAAACATAGTAAAACACATTTTACAATAGTGTTGATTTGAACATTCACAGCTTTTGTGTTTATAGTAATACTCTGAAATGTAAAAGTCTCGAAATCACTTAGGCTAATTAGTTTTGAAATCCATGAATGTCACTCTGCTCCGGTGTCTACCAATAAATCACTCTCCGATTAAGGAAAGCCCCTATAGGAAGTGCTGTTATGGTTAGATCTGAGGGGAATATTTATAGAGAGATATTTCAGTTTCGGAAGGGAGTTAGATGCCAGGTGAGATGGTATGAAATCAAAGACACGAGCTAACAAACACAGTGTCTGTCGGAAACTTTTGGCCAAACTTCTGGGTGTGCTACAAAAAAGAATGTTGATGAGAGAAAATAAAGGCGAACTGGTGTTAGAATAATAAGCTATGAGATGCTCACAAAAAATATTGTACTTACTCATCCATCTGAAAATATATTTATAATTTGTATAAGCAAAAAAAACGTGTTTTTCACGATTACTGAAGTAAACTCATCTTTGCAGAAGAGGAAATGTTGAAAATTAGATTCAGATATAAAAAAACCGTTGAGAAACGAACTGTCCAAACACTAAAAAGAATACTCAAGACTATTACAGAAATTTTGCAAATACACTGAAGAAAGATCTCTTTTTTGTACCCAATCAATAGAAATCGTATTCTAGAACACTCATCGATTTAATATTAAGTACTGGTACTGAAGTATAGGGTATACAGTGGTGCATTAATATGCGGTGGCCAAAATCTAGAACATAGAGAAGCAGATCATAGTTTCAGGATCATTCTTATATATGTATGTATATAAACCATAGCTGAGAAGACTTTCATAGACTAGCGTCCTCAAAATCCTCGCACTCTGTAATTTAAACCGTCCAAACATCGATATCTAATCTATATTATTCACGAGATCATCCAAGATAAATGTCTTCTTGACTGAAGCAATTGAAGTTAGCAAATTCCTTTTTTATACAAGTTTTCAATATCTTGAGATAATTTTTTGCAGATTTATCACTTGAGTCATTTCAACATTAACAATAGTACGAATTAGCATTAGAGGTTTGTGTGTCCTTGGAATACCATCCATATGAGTGTTCATGATGAAGGTTCTTCTTGTCGAGGAAGAAAACAAAAACTATGATTCATTTTTAGAAAAAATTTGGTTGTTATTTTGAGTGCTGATCAATCTACTATCTCGAATAGCACATTATCACACTCATTTCTGCTAATTCTGTGGCTGATAAAATCACTTTTATAGATATAAACTTTATCAGTGGCAGCAATAGGCTTTTTTCTGAGGAACAAAACCTGTAATTTTTGTTTTTCATGGATATTGAATCTTAAAAAAAAACTTCAGCGTGATTCATGCTTGAACGAACACTTTTGTCACGGAGGTCACAACGAAATCAAAGATAATTGTTGAAAAATTGTTGTTATTGTTTAAATTTGTTATTTCCGTCAACCAGCTGCACACCCTTAAGAGTACAACCCTCAAAAGTCTTCGAAAGACTTGTCCGAGCTAGGGAAGATGTAATGAATATGGATCGTGTAAGTAAATTTAATGAAAATAATCACAAAACTTGAACATCGGGCAGTAAATTGATGAAAATAAACTCATAGGAAAATAATTACGAAAATCCTCAATAGTGGAACCTAATTCTTTCCTGTATTCCAATAACTTGTATAACTTTTACATAGTACAGAACAAAATACATTCGACTGGATGCAACGCGGAAGCTTGCTTGCATCGACAACCTCTCAAGGGATAGAGACTTACTTGCCTATAACAGCAGACTTGAAAGTGTTAAAGGGAGCCATTCATGAATCAATGGACATTATCAATAGACGACGTGAACAACTTGACTTGAATGATTTACATCTTTCTGTTTACTTTATCATCTTTGAGTGAATATATGTATAGCTGCAATTGTTCAACCACAACTGAACCAACGAGAAGCTTAAAAGAAATCCGGTGTCTTATCAATGTTGGCATCAACAGACAGTCCTCAGGAATATATGCAACCATAGACACGTGCTTTTGGCTCATTGGTCCTCGTCAGTATTGTGTAGCCATGTGTATGAGCATCATTTTGTTGCAAATCAACGCAACCATAGACACGTGCTTCTGGCTCATTGGTCCTCGTCAGTATTGTGTAGCCATGTGTATGAGCATCATTTTGTTGCAAATCAACAACAGACCCCAATCACAAATTGGTGGTTTCAGTAATCAAGAATCAATGCCATGAATAGAGAAAGCTATTAGCTTCCTACGTGATCTCAGTCCAGCATTAAAGATAATTGAATGAATATCAATTCGAGGGACCTTTATCAAAAAAAAGAAACCCATCAGAACGATACAACCAAGTGTGAGGATATGGAGGACTTGGAGGCCACTGCAGTACCAAAGTACCAAATACAAAAAATTTGAATTACTATGGCGGCTTAGAAAGTCTTGACCAGTTTGGGAGTATGAGTCTGCTTTCTCAAGCAGCCCTTGCGATGTTTTGCAGACGACCATTGCTTGTTATTGATCACATCTTGTAATTTCAAATACTTTTGTCTCCTCGTTGTTTAAAAGGGGTTCTTGTTCTATTTTTGATGTAGGCATGGGACGATTAAGATTATATGAGCTGAGATTTTCGTCTGCAGGTTCCGGAAGAACAGTGAAAAAAATACAGGATCAAGCTCTGCCAGTCGTCTGCTGTATTTTTCCTGGAAAATATCCAGGGCTCGGTAAATGCGCTCCCCTTATTTGCTAGACTCATTATGATATGCTCTTATGTCGATTATATATCTCGTCAGATGAAGAAACCGTGGAACTCTGAGGCTTGTATCTTCATGTGTTAAAATATTGGCCAGCTCACGTAGTGTTTGTAATGGTACGAAGAACTCTGTATTCTAGCCTCAACATTTGAGTATTTGAGGAACTGCAGAATACTGGGTAGTCATAGGTTATCGCTGATAACAGGACTTGTCTGTAGAAAAGATTCCAGCTAGGAGTTTTTCTCATTTGGACGGTATATGTATTATGAGAGCCGCCTGTTCAGCATTCTTAGGTAATACCTCACGGATTCTGAGTTCCTCAAGGATCTTTACGTACTGGATCTGTCAGTTTATTTGGGTTCATCACTTGTCCAGCCGTGTTTAGTGTATCTTAACTTGTCTGACTGGTATCTCGCTTTTAAACCCCTCTATAAATATTACAGTATCGTCAGCTAGATGGTCATGTTGTCTTTCCGGAATATTCGAATGTTTTGCGAATGTGCAGTCCAGCTTGAGCCCTGCGGCATCCCTGCGTCAGCCAGATACATACCTGAGCTGGTGTTATCAACCCCAATCCTTGCATGACATCCTGTTGACGGGGTTAAAGTCTGATGAAACCACACTGCAGCACCGGTACAGATTTTTTTAATTATTTTATGTACGCACATGATTGATAGATTGACTTCAAGTATATATAACTGATTTCGATGAAAATTGGTTAGTAACAAGGTGTTTTGAGAGTTCTATAGTACGAAATAAAAGTATTCAAAATGAAATTTGTGATTGGAATGGTTTTGTTAATGACAACTGTCATTATTGCTCTACCTACAGATGATGGTATGAATTTTTATTATATCAGTGAATTGATTTATCTTAAGCTTCTTCAACTCTAACTTCAATGAATAGTTCATACCAATCACCTATTTCTGTATATCGTCCTTATCAACACAGTTCAATTGTCAATGAGAAACGTTGCACTAATATTTTTTGATGTAGTTAAATGTACACCATGGTATCAATGTATTTGATATTCGCCGGAAAAAATGTCTTGCAATTACTCATCTTGCTAGAGGCTTTGTTTCCCAGGAAGTGCTTTCTGCTTTTGCTCACGAGTGAAGCAGAGACTGACTAGTTGTAAGTCGCGGCTTCATTTGTGAGGAAATATGGAACTGGAAAATATCATTCATTTGAGCTGGGACAGTAGAACTCTAATGTTGTTAGACCTTTCCTCATACAGATAAGGACAAGACTTTCGAAACCTGTCTGCAGGTGGTCATCTCTAGCATAATGTAGGATAAACTTTACTGTTCCTCCTGAAGGAACTTATGTAGTTAAATGCCTGTCGAGGTATAAGCCCGGAAAGTTGGATTATCAAAAAAAAAATCTTCCGAAACATTCCAATTTCAAAACCTGAACAGCGGTAATGGTAATGGTAAGTGTGGATGGTGACTGATGCACTGCGGCCTAATTAGATATGTTGTGCCCCATCTTCTTCTGCTATTTCAAGGTATTCTCGTTTACAGCAGCCCCTCAAGCCACAATTCCTTGAGGAATTTAAGGATTTTGAGGGGGTCTATTCGTGGTTTTTCTCCCACAGTCAGCTGGTGTGATCCCAGTATATTCAATCTTTTGTGATATACAGCATAACACTCCATCAATATGTATATGGTGTGGTGTTTCTGGATGTCTCCCACAGAATCTGCAGGTGCTGTCCTCCTCAAGGCATAGCTTCCTCAAGTGTTCTTTGAGTCTGCATTGCCCCATCAGTAATCCCGTGATTGTCTTTGGACTAGTTTTGCTGAGGTTAATCAGTGTTTTCGATCTTGCTCGGTTGAAGTTACCGAGGAGATGTTTGGCCTGTCTTAGCCCTGGAAGTCATTGCTTCTTCAGTTTTATTGAGTTCTTGGAAAAAAAATAAAAAATTCCAAGTCCACAGAATGGTTCTCGCCCGATCAGTGGCGTTGATGCCCCTTTTCGTGCCAGGGAATCTGCTTGTTCATTGCCCTCCACTCCGACGTGCCCCGGCACCCAGAGGAGGATCACCTTGTTCCTGCCTAGATCATTAGGTAAGTTTGTCTAGGCATTCCTAGACCATCTTTGAGTTGATGTTATATGAGCTCAACGCTTTGATCGCTGCTTGACTATCGGAGTCGATTGCGATTTCCTTGTTCCGGTATTTTCTGTCGAGGTTGAATTGCACCTTTCTATGGCGTGAATTTCCGCTTGAAAAATACTGGGGAACTGGCCCATGGGTGCGAGGCCCAAAGACTCCTGCTTCAGTTCCGTAGGGAGTTTTGGTCCCGTCCGTGTACCATGTTATGGTATTTTTTCCAGTGCTCGAATGGATTCTATGCTACATCCACTCTTGGTATTCAATTCCGTTCGAAAACATTTCTCGAAACTAAATTTCCTGGTAATTTCGTCAGTTGGGAGATCGGCAAGATGTGCACTTTTGATAGGGGTTGAGCCCCTTACGTTATGTGCTGTCCCTTTGAGTCCGACTTTAGCCAACCTGAGGTTTGTTTCCCAAGCAGTTCTCCTCACCATGATATGGAGAGGAGTGAGGTCCAGAATTACCTCTATTGCTGCTGTTAGAGTCGACCTCATTGCTCCTGTTATACAAAGACATGATAGTCTTTGCACTTTCTCCAGACTTTTCTTATAGCGAGTTCGGTTCTGCCGTGCCACACTACTGCTCCGTAGGTGATCGTAGGTCTCACTATCAGCGGTAACAGATGAGTCGGGCACTGTATATATCTGAAGCCAAGCAACGATGACTGTCTGACAATCTTAAGAGGTTTGAATTGTAGTCCGTGCATGACATCGCACGTTAAATGGTAAGGGCATCGTCTTCTCTAGCTCGCACAAGTCTCTCGAAGACTTCTGAGGGTTTCTTGTAAGAGTGCAGCTGGTTGACTGATAGAAAAAGGAAAAGAGATGATTGAAATGCCTCTAGATATTTCAGGGTGATTTCTGTCATCTAATGTATTGCCAAAGACAGCTGGGCAGATGGAACAAAGAACAGATTCTGCGAAGAAGCGACTGAAGCAGCGAAGAAATTTTTTGTATAATTCACTTTATTCAAATATTACGGCAGAGAAAGAAAAGGGTATCGTTATCGAACGGAGTGGATTATTTTAAATTATCTCATTTTATTGTCTATCCATTTTATCAGTATTTGAATTCTTGATTATGAAAATGAATAGAGATCAAGATGAGGAGCTGTATGTGAGTAGATGATCATCAAACTTTTGATTCCATGGCTCGGTTTCAATTAAGTTTTAAGTACTGACTTTTCATTCATAAAGAGGAATTTGATGTTTGTGGACTATGATCATTAGTCCAATCGTGTATTGTAAAGAGTGTAACAAAAAATTAATCAAGATAGCTTGGCACAAAACTTGTAAGAAAAACTGAATTTGACCTCAGAGACGTTTGACTTATCTGATAACTATGTTCTGGAACTGTTAAAGAGAAACTGATTCAGCTTAAATTTTGTTATTGAGATCATCTACAGTATCTCATCCCACTGATGAAATGTATGATGAGTGGGTGGGTATTGTGGAAAAAAATGCATTGAGCGTCAATCTAATAAGTGACGTGTCCATTTAATTGAGATTTGAAAATGTCACCACATCTGCTCCTATTTCTAACAAAGAAAAAAACAAAATGAAAAGAGAAATAGAGAAACATATTGTTACTCAAAACATTTCGTCAAAACCAGCTTCCTCAAAAGAAACAGTTTATTGCAATCTGTTCAGAAAATTCTTGAATATTGCACCATTTAAAATCACCCACTGAATGAGCCATTTTCTGAGTGGACATTCGATGATTTCGCATAAAAAAAAACTTGAAATAGCCTTAAGGGACGTTAAACAAATTTATGTCGGACGTAGTTCAATGTCCATCGTTGTTGGAGCCAGGAAAGCAGTTGTTTTCTGTTAGATGTTCAACTCATATACTCCACTTCGTCGGAATGTATGGAGATAAATATATATCGAAGCCGTCAACATTTTAGGCACCATTCACTTGTGTTTTCTTTTCCTGTAACAGTTTGGACTTTCTGGAACAATGTCTACCATACTTTCTGAAGTTTCAATACAGGTACACAAAGGATATACACGTTTGATAGAAAATACCAATTCAAATTGGTGGAGAAAAAAACTGAAAATAAGAACCTATATTATATAAAATCAGTGAACGTCAGGTATCTCGAATGTTTACTGTCTATCAGGAATTGAACCAGGTCATGTTAGGATTCCCTATGGCAAGCAAGCAATTCCTGAGAAAGTCGTAGAACATGTTTTTTTCGTTTTCAGGTTGTGGCGAAAACAAACAGTTTTACTATTGCAAACCCTGTACTTCAGTACCGTGTGGCGTCGTCCCTCCAGAGTACTGTATCGAGTGGTGTGTTCCTCCTCAAGGATGTTACTGTAAACTGGGATACTTTGAAAAAGATGGAGAATGTGTAGCAAAAGAAGATTGCTGAAAACTTCAAATGAATGCATGGAGGATGAAAAATTAATAAATTTCATTTGGCGCTGGTGACATTTGTTTTTTTTAATGAACCTCCCCAGTGAAAAACTGCAAAATATTAAATATTATAGAATTCGAGGGTTATCAATGTTGCTCTCAAGTTAATAGCTCTGAAAGTACCCCTTTCACAATATCACTTGTCACTTCTCAATGTCAACTTGTACTACACAAACTGTGTGGTTACCAGGAACATCGACTTTTTTCATATTTTGGTTTACACGTAAAGAAAATTTCTAGTAAGTGTTGAAATCATGGGAACAAATGAAAAAAGGTATAAAGGACCCCGCAAACCCTAATGGAAATTGGGGCTCGTCGGATTTTTCTAAATTTCTGTCATGTTATATTCCATGTAGATCACAACAAATGTTGCAATAGCGCCTATTTATTTTAAAAAGCTGAAAAAATATTATTACTTGACTAGTGCAAGTATTACAGTCCTGGCGCACTAGTACAAAAATCGTCAGAAGATGGCGCTGTTGGCGTGTTTCAAGCGTTTGTGCATTATAATGTGCTGATTCAAAAAAATTGTCACTCCTTCCTTCTTCCCCCCATTTCCTATTTCAAAACGCCAAAAAATATTTCTTTAGTACATTTTAGTGCATCGTCGGATGTTTAGGACGTTGCTGAGGAATTTCAAAATCATTCAGACGCTTTGCTTAAAAAAGTTTGTGTTGAAATATAAGAACTAACTTGGTTATAAAATGTGTTTTTTAAACTTTTGAAATAGTCAAGTTCATATGTGGTAAACTGTTAACAAAGGATTTCTACTCATTAACTATGATAGAATAAATTCAATGTTATACCAGAACTTAAATATAAATAAATGTTAAATGTAAGAAAATTCCAGTGTAATTTCAAGGAGGTAAATTTCCGATATTTTTTTATTTGCTATGGCAAAAATACAAAACACGGGCTTTCAATTAGTCGAAAGTACTGGGTGTGAAATTTTCTCTTATAATCTCCCTAGAGCATGAATTATTTCCGGAAATTTTCTCGAAGTGCGAATTTTCTGAGGAAAATTTCCGGAATATTAATTCATGCTCGCGGGAGATTCGGTAAGAAAATTATATACCAAAACTTTTTTTAAATAGAAATTAAATTGGTGACATACTCAGGTGACATGTTATTACCCATGTAACGGACATCATAGTAGGCTGTTAAGGCTTTGTCTCATAACAGCGAATTGCGAATATTTTTTTTGCGGATTTGATATCAAATATTTCAATTTCCCTATGCTCTAGTGAAATGTGGTTTAAATAATTAAATATAGAAGCAAATATTCAACCAAAATTACATAATTTTATAGTACTAGAGGAAAGGGTCTACTTCTATCGGACGCTAATGAATTACATCGGCGGCACCTTCATTTATTAATCTCGGATTTGTTGTCAAATTTTGTAATATCCCTATGTTCTATTAAAATGTTGTTTAAATAATTAAATAACAGATGATAACATGTACCTATAATTAAGTTATAAATAAATATCTATCACAAATATTTTACGCCTCTGTGTTTATGACAGCTGTCAAGCCCGAGGGATATTTCCACTTATTAATTTCCCTCTACGCAGGGAAATTTCCGAAGAAATTAGGTTATTGTCATAGCAACATGTCAAAATGCAGGCATCTGATTGGCTAAAATTAACTGGTATAAAATTTTACCTCGAATTTCACTCTGGCCACGCCACTGGGGTACACACGAATTATTGATAGTGACAATACCATGTCAACCTACCCGGTGCTTCTATTTTTTCCTTTAACAGCTGCACGAGCCGCAGTGGTGAATACCACTGCGATGGCAAGTGGTGAAGCAACACATGCAGCACACATGAATCAGTGTAATGGACCATCCACATAGATTCACGACGAATCATCATTGAGGTGTTTTATAAAAATAAAACGGAAATGCTTGGACTGGAGTGGACACAATAATTTCAGTGGCGATAAAAAGTAGGTGGATGGATGGTTTGTGGGACAATTTTGTATTCGTTAAGAATATTTTTTTTTTTCAAATTTTTGCAACAATTCATTATTTATTAGATACTTTTGATGTCGACATGTCGAAAAAATTGAAAAATAAAATATACAAATTTGTTTTATTAATATTTATACAGTGTCACACATATAGTTCGCGACATATGGAAGTTTCTTTATTAAGAGATATAAAGAAAATTTGACTTCGCAGTTAGTTTGTGCTTGAAAAATGAGTAAAATACAGCAGCTTTCCTTTTTTCATGTGCTACTCTAAACCTGTCAAATTTGACATTTTTTTTCGAAAATCCCCAAAAAATCAGTTTTGACAAAGAAAAAAGTTGCTCAGTTTCCAATGAAATACATTTGCTCCAAATTTGGACTCTCTACTGTCACTTCGACTTTTTCCCATTTTTTTTAATTTTTCGAATCTTTCGCTCTATCGATTCGAACGAAACATTATTCAAATTTCATAATTTTGATGAATATGAGACTTCATTGTCATATCTTGCCCAGAAAATACCTACATTGGCCTGTTACCAGAAAATAAAAAAAATGCAACTAGGGTTTTCATTTCATTGTTAAACTGATGTGAATTTTCAATATATGGACGTTAATGTCATTAATCTCTTCATTCTTATTACACTCGTATTTCTTTTTTTAATAGATTTTTATTCAGTTAGATTATTCTTCTGACCAATAATTCAGTTACAAACAAACCCGAAATATTATACTTTTCTGTAAACTAAACAATGACCTACAGTTTCATAACTATTCAAAAGACTTTCGTTCTAGCGATTTGTACTAGACATGATATAAAATTTCGAGATTTTAAACAATACAAGACTAATGCACATCTCGAGAAGAAAAAAGTATGTACTGATCAAATCGAAATAAAATTTTCACTTAGTTGGCTTTTGAAACAAATTTAAAGTTTTGGTTAATGTCAAATTATTGCGTTTAATAAATCTAGTTGTTTTGTGTACATTTTCTTATTCACAAAAAGTTTCTGTAGATTGTTATCCATACAAGACAAAGTGGAAATCGTTCTTTTATGTGGTGAGAATGTCGAGATGTTGCTTTTATTTTCAATCACCGGCGTCCAGAAAGAAATATTCACTTTAGTACCGTGGGAAGGATATTGAAAACATTCAAAGAAACTGGCTCTGTGGAAAATCGTTTCAAGAAACCACATAATCCAATAAAGTATAATGAAGAAAAACGACTCAATGTTTGTTTGAGTGTTGTTGAAAACGAAAAAACTAATATTAGCAGTATTAGTGAATATACAGGCGTTGGCAGAGAAGCTGTGAGAAGAATTTTGCACAAAAATAATTTCCATCCCTATAAGCCAAACTTCATTCACATTCTCAAAGAAAGAGATTTTGATATTCGAGTAGGATTTTCATTTTGGTTCCAAAGTGAGAAATAAAATGATATCGCATTTCCCTACAGGATTTTATGGACTGACGAGACAACTTTCACGTCGAACGGAATAGTTAGTTCCCAAAATTGTCGCTGGTGGTCCAACAATAATCCAAATTTTGTAATAGAAAGCCGAGAGCAATATCATTCATTCAAGACAAAATGTGTGGTGTGGTTTATTACATAACCAAATAATTGGAGCATATTTTTTTAAGAAAACTTGAACGCAGACATGCACAAAAATTTCATTATGAATCAGTTCTCTGAAGTTTTGGATAATCTGCCTCTAAGTGTTAGACGAAATTTGTGGTATCAGCTTAACGGGGCACCAATCCACCAAACGGTAGCAGTGAAACAGTGTCTCGGTCAGATGTTTAGGGGCAAAGTGATAGGACGAGATCACCGGACTTATCTCCAATGGACTTTTTTCTATGGGGTTATCTGAAACAAAAAAGGTATAAATACAGACTATTTGCAACATAAATCCTCTATTTATTAAAAATGCCACAAAGTCTGTGAATAAAAGGACTATAATTTGTATAGAACGGGATGGGCGGCATACAGAATAAGATTATCGAGATGAATCAATGAACGTTAGGATGTTTTGTTGTAAGTTTGGTTATAGTTATTTTAGTTTAATGTTTTTTACACATCTAATGGTGGAAATATTTATGAAATTAATTCAAAATACGAAAAATTATTCATGTTTAGTACAAATCGCTAGAACGAAAGTCTTTTGAATAGTTATGAAACTGTTTAGTTTACAGAAAAGTATAATATTTCAGGTTTGTTTGTGACTGAATTATTGCTCAAAAGAATAATCTAACTGGATAAAAATCTATTAAAAAAAGAAATACGAGTGTAATAAGAATGGAGAGAAATTCGTTTATTCGATTACTGACATATTAACGTCCATACATTGAAAATCCACATCAGTTTAACAATGAAATGAAAAAACTAGATTAACTTTGCAACAACAAAGACGAACTTCTGGAGATGCATTTTTTTATTTTGTGGTAACAGGCCAATATGGGTATTTTCTGGGCAAGATATGACATTGAAGTCTCATATTCATCAAAATTATGAAATTTGAATAATGTTTCGTTCGAATCGATAGAGCGAAAGATTCGAAAATTAAAAAAAATTGAAAGAAGTCGAAAAGACAGTAGAGAGTTTAAATTTGGAGCAAATGTATAAAATTGGCATTTTTCGAAATTTCCAAAAGAAAACTGATTTTTTGAGGATTCTCGAAAATTATGTCAAATTTGACAGGTTTAGAGAAGCACATGAAAAAAGGAAAGATGCTCTATTTTAATCATTTTTAAAGCATAAACTCACTGCGAAGTTAAATTTTCTTTATATCTTTTAATAAAAAAACTTCCATATGTCGCGAACTTTATGTGTAACACTGTATACACAGGGTCCTGCAACAAGGTACGAAAATGAATTTTAATGGGCACAACTTTATAATTTCAAATATTATGAGTGAGATAAGTATTTTGGAAAATGTTGAAAATCTGGAAAACCGTCAAAATTTTCGAAAAAAAATTGACATTAAAAAAAATACAGGTTGCCATTTAAAAAAAAAAACAAAGTTGTGACCCGCCCAGGAAAATCTTAACACCCTGTGTAAGTGCCATCATTTTCATAAAACCATTCATCTGTCTATTACCATAATTGGGATATGGAAGTTCACGCCCATGTTGCATGACCCTGTAAATTGTAGTCAAATGCTGAAAATTCTTCCATACTATAAAAAGCGTATTCCAAATAAATATTTTTTATATTACGATTCCAAACGTGACAAATACACAACTTGTAGCTGAACATCGTCCAATTATTACACTACCGTCAAAAAAGATCAACTTCTTGAAATCATTCATAATAAAATACTAATTCAACAACAATCAGGCTTCAAAAAATCTCACATATGTGAAACAGCTCTGCAGTTTTTGATATCGAAGTGGAAAGTAGATATTCACGACAAGAAAATCATAGGGGTAGTTTTCTTGGACCAACAAAGGGCGTTTGAAACTTTAAATATCGACCTACTCATAAAAAAAAAGTTTTAGATTGGTTCCAGAGCTACTTACAAAATCGAGAACAACACGTCAAACATAATATCGAATAGCGAATTCGAATATAAAAAATGTTAAGTATAGAGTCCCTAAAGGTTCGGTATTGGGACCAATATTATTTATTTTAATCGTAAATGCTATAGTACATCACGTTACTATAAGTAAGGTGAAACTTTTTGCTGACGATACTCTGCTTTTCTTCTGCGGTGAAAAAGAGGACGTAGAACAATTCTTTGCTGGATATGTGATAATGGTCTCGAAATAAATGTAAAAAAACCAAAATGCATGATTATATCTTCGAATAAATGGAGAAAGTATCGAATAAAAAAAAATAGATTTCATGTATAGGCTGAAGACAAAGTGTCTCATTTCACAAAATTCACAATCTACAAGATGAACGTTAATCATAGAATTTCAAATAATACATTGATTTTTATTTTCTTTTCTTTGCAATCTCCGAAAGTACTTCGTCATAAGAGATATGGGTCATTGAAAGTAAATTAAATGAACAAAGTTTAAGTGTGTATACTGTAGAGTCCAATTCAATGAAACGGATATTTCGTAAAACCGAAAAGTACCTACCTGTCTCTCCACACAATTCCACAAAATGGATATCAAGGCCAATATCTGACAGAAAATAAGTACCTCTCCCTAAGAACATTGAATTATCGAATTAAAAATAAATGATAAGCGGTGACAACGGTTTAAATAGATGAAATGTCCACTAAAATTCTCATAACGTAAATTCTTTTTGTCATTTTTTTACAATTGAAATCGACATGTTTTTTCCAAGATATATAGTTTTTGATCCATTTGAAACCTAAGAAAGATCGATTCATTTTGATCCATAGGCAGTTATTTATGTGTGAAAAAGTAAAATTGCGTTTTAGTTGTATTCAGTTTTAATTTGTTATTAGTCAACCATTTATCAACATTCGATTCTGCTTCTTAAATTCCATTGATTGGTGCCTAGCAGTTTTCATTTTGGAGTGATAAGGATGTATCATTAGCAAATTGCGTAATCTCAGAGTCATTAGTCTTGAAATCAATCATGTAAATCGAGTATAAAATTAGCCCCAAAACCGATTCTTGGTATACACCGTTTTTATGTATTTGACATCATATGCCTTATCATTCAGAAAAACGAACTGTTTGTGTTCTGATAAATATCTAAATCTAATGAGAGTGATCGAGTTTTCTTCAAATTTGAACAAATGTTATTTTATCAGCAGAGTTTCATTTGACACCTACTCGTTTCTGGAAGCTTCGGACAATCTCATCCACTAGCCTAGTTACCAACCTACCAGCTTGAAACATGTTTATGAATTTTCACCTTATTTCCATCAGAAACAGTATCAACGACACGGTTTGTGCTCGTTTCATTTCAGAAGGCGGCGTTTTTTCAGTCGTTTCAAACAACAGCATATCTAAACCAAGAACATGTAATTTTTACAGTCTACTACACAGAGGTAGGTATATAGCATTTCAGGCGCGTGTCCTTATTGCCGTGGCTGGGCTCTGTCTACAGCGACATTAAAATAAATATGCCCTTGTACCTACCAGGGTTTCATATTTTTATAACTCAAACAACAACAAATGGCCCAGGTGCTGCTCTTATGGCGAATTGCGGCGATTTCAATTACTTCATGTCGGTAATAATTTCGAAAGGCAAGTGCAACACGTTTCGTACAACCTATTTTAGAGTTCGTATGAAAAGTAGTAAAATTCTTCAGTTGATAGTATCTTCTTTGAGCTCTCGCTACGAAGAGAAAAATCGAGGGATACTTGCAGGACTCTTTTAAAAAAAACTTGGCGGTTTCCTCTATATTAATTCATCAGTCACTATTGCATAGAAATTAATAGCCATAAAAACGAATATCTGACAAATTTGAAGAATAAGGATATTAATACTAGACAATGTAAATAAATTTTTATAATGTATTGACACTCACTGCTGAATACCTCTCCATATGTAAGTTCTTTCAAGAAGTTCACCAAAGTTCTAATGACAAATAATTGCATTTACAGTGTGAACGAATATCTGGCCACTACTTATTCATTTTTTTTCTTCTGTAAAATGTATGTTTGTTTCCTCTATTTTTCATTTGATTTTCTCGTTTAAGTAAAAACGTATATAGTACCATTAATTCATATATTTTTTTTAGTTTGGAAGGTTTAATACTCATTTATATTTAAGTATGGAGACTATGCGAATTCAATGGAAGTTGATCTTTTAGGTTCTTCAAATTTTGTTGTAGTTTATCTTCCGAATACACTCAAATTTCTAAGCTTTTCCTCTAGACTCTTTGAGTTTTGTTGAAGTTCACCCTCTAGAGATTTGGTAGTTTCTTTAAGTTTGTTCATTATCGAACTCAAATCGATTCCAGAAGCTTCACCTTCTGAAAGTCTTTTCTGGAGTACGACGTTCTTAGGTTTGATTGGTTAGGTTTGACTGTAAGTGGGCCCATATCAGGCCCTCCACTGCGGCCAATGGCCTATTGTGGCTCACCCAGTATATCCAATCTTTTAACGAAATTAAGGAGTACATTGAAAGAAAAATTTACCAGGTTCTCTGGCGTTATTGCCAAATGTAAATCTGGTTCTGGCCACTGCGGGGTATGTACATAAAATGTGTTTAGCCGTCTCATCCTCCTCCATGCATAGACGGCAGGCACTCTGCATCAATTAGCTATTGCAAGTGTACTTGCTGTGTTGTATAATTAACTACCAGCCACTTGACTTGAACTTACCCAAAAAACAATCTGTGGATGACTCTACCGTATCCAATAATTACCTATTAAATCAATATGTTGCTGAGCATGTAACAAAAACTATCTCTACGTGTCAAATAAGTTGTACTGAAGATATTTGAACCAAAAAATGACATTATATGGGCTCAATGACTAATAAATCAAGACACAATCTGTTTTTCATTCTCAATCTTTACTTGACATGTATTCATTAAAAGGGGAGTTCTTCGAAGCACATAAACACACGTTCATGATACCTACAAATAATCTTATGAATCTAATCTTGTTCTTAGAGGAGAAACACATATAAATTGCTATATTTACTTCTTTATAGATATCAAGTTATACTTTCATTATTCAAAATTCAAAATCAATAAATGCTTCGGAAAGTTTATCTTATCGCCATCTATGAGCCACTTACAGAACCAAAGCTATGTCGAAAGAAGAAATCTGACAATTGGGAACACTCTGTTTCAGTCAGTTGTATATAGAGGTCAGGGCATCCTATCGCGCCCAAAAGCAGGCAACACGCTTGGCATTACGTATTATTTCGTCGTTTTCTTACGTTATTTATCACAATCATTGTCTTGTAAACAAAGTGGGAGATTAGAGAAAAATACCCACTGCAGCATTTTCGTTATGAATTTGCAAAGTGAATGTTCATTCAGATTTTCCTGTTGAAACGCAGAATTTTGAAGTCAATCAAGTCTTTTTTTTCCTATTTTGTAGAACAAATTTTTTTCTTTCATATTAATTCTTCATTTTTCCGAAAAACCATTTTATTTTATTTATTTTTCTCAGGTTGCTTTTTCGGAGTCTACTCCCAAACTTTTCAAACATATTCCACACTTTTTTTTTCGATTTTTTTTTTACTTCTTACCCGATTTGAAAGTGACCTTTCACCCGGACTTTTACCCAGACTTTCTACTCGGACTTCTAATCCAGATTCCTTTCACGATCTTTTCACCCGGACTTCTTATCCGGACTTCTTACGTGGACTTTTTACCCGGACTATTTACCCGGACTTCTGACCCGGAATTTTTGCCCGGACTTCTCACCCGGACCTTTGGCTCAAAGACTTTTGAATGGAATTTTTGAAAAAAATAATTTCAGACGAAATAATTTTTTACAAATAATTTTTTTAAGTGATGTCATCACTCAAATCTTTTGAAAAATAAGTTTTTTTTTTTTATTTTCTTTTATTTTGTGACATTATTTTAACAGAACAATTATAGTGTTGTCCGACCTACCCTGATACTGATGAGAGGCAATAAACCTCGAAACATGCATGTCTGCTGGTGGTCATTCCCAGCCAAATGCTTGATTACAAGACAAGCACTTGCAATTGGGTCTTCTTGGAAGAACGTTGCACAAATATCTGTCAGATGTAGTTCAATGTCTGTCGTGATTAGCCAGGGAAGTGGTTGTTTTCTGACAGATGTTTGCATTTAATTTTCCACTTGGTGGAAACGCTTAGAGAGAAGGGTACCCTGTATTCTTTCACAAATCATTATGAATCGAATTACAAAAATGTTTCTCACTTCATACCTGGACTTTACAGCCGGACTTTTTACCCGAACTTTTTACACGGACTTTTTACCCGGAGTTTCTACCCGGACTTTTTACTCGGTCTTATAACCTGGACTCTTTGGTACAAAGAATTTTGAAAGGAATTTTTGAGAAAACATTTTTTTAGAGAAAATAATTTTTTGCGAATTAATTTTTTAGTAATGTCATGACTAAAATCTTTGGAAAAAATGTTTTTTCCATTTTATTGGAATCATTTTGAATCGATTAGGAACATTTTTTTCAACACTTTATACCCGGACTTTTTATCTGGACTTTTTACCCGGAGTTTTTACCCGAACTAACTACCCGGAGTTCTGACCTGGACTTTTTACTTGGACTTCTACCCGGACTCTGTGGTTGAAAGAATTTTGATTGGAAAAAAAATTGTGATTTTATAACAAATCTTTTGAAAAAAGTTTTTTCTACAATTTTTTATTCAATTAAATCATTCTGATTCGGTTAAAAATTCCTTTTTTTCACTTCTCACCCAGACTTTATACCCGGACTTTTCACCCGGAGTTTTTACCCGGACTTCTGACCTGAACTTTTTACTCAGACTTCTTTCCCACACGGACTCTTTCCTTCAAATAATTTTGGATGAAATTTTCGAAAAAGAAAATGTGTCAGAGGAAATTATATTTTGAGAATATTTTTTTTAGTAGTCATGACTAAAATATTTTGGAAAAAACTCTTTTATTGAATCATTTTGAATCGATTAACATTTTTTTTCGCTTCGTACGCGGACTTCTTACCCGGACTTTTTACCCGGACTTTTTACCCCGACATTTTACCCGGACTTTTTATCAGTACTTCTTACCAGGACTTTTCACTCGGACAATTTAGAAAGAAATTTTCGAAAAAAAAAAAAATTCAGAGGAAATAACTCTGCAAATTTTTTTTTGTGAAGTCATGAAAGAAATCTTGGAAAAAATGTTTGCTGTGTAAATTTTTTTATTCTTTCTAAATCATTTCAAATCGATGGAAAAATCTTTTTTTTTCACTTTTTACCTGGATTTTATACCTTTTTACCCAGACATTTTACCCGAAGTTTTTACCCGAATTTCTGACCCGGACTTTTTACTCGGACTTTTTTCGAAACAAAAATTTTTCAGAGGAAATAATTTTTTACGAATAATTTTCTTCTTACCCGGAATTTTTACCCGGACTTTGTACCCGGACATTTTACCCGGATTTTTACCCGGACTTTATACTCGGACACCATGACTCATTCATTCAGAAAATTTTGAATGGAATTAAAAAAAAAAATGTTTTAGAGGTAATAATTTTTTACGAATTATTATTTTAAGTGATGTCATAACAAAAATATTCTGGGAAAAAAAAATTTTGTACTATTTTTTATTCAATGAAATTTTGAATCGATTGAAAATTATTTTTTTCACTTCTTACCCGGACTTTTTACCCGGACTTTGTACCAGGAGTTTTCACCCGGACTTTTTACCCGGATTTTGTACCCGGACTTTTTACCCGGACTTTTTACCCGTAATTTTTACCCGGACTTTTCATCCGGACTTTTTACTCGGACTTCACCATGACTCTTTCATTCAGAAAATTTTGAATGGAGTTTTCAAAACAAAAATTTTTCAGATGAAATAATTTTTTACAAATAATTTTTTTTAGTGATGGCATTACAAATATTTTGGAAATAAAATTTTTGTAAAATTTTTCATGCAATAAAATCATTTCGAATGGATTGTAGTTTTTTTTTTTTTCACTTTTTACCAGCGCTTCATACCCAGACTTTTTACCCAGAGTTTTTACCCTGACTTCTGACCCGGACTTTTTACAAGGACTTGTCATCAGGACTCTTTGATTCAAAGAATTTTTGTCACTTCGGACCCGGATTTTTAACGCGGAGTTTGTACTCAGATTTTGTACCCGGAGTTTTTACCCGGAGTTTTTACCCGGACTTTTTACCCGGACTTTTTACCCGCTGTTTTTACCCGGACTTTGTACCCGGACTTTTTACCCGGACTTTTTACCCGGACTTTTTATACAGATTTTTCAACAGGAATTGTTTCCCGTACTTTCTACCCTGATTTTTTACTCGTACTTCCTCACCATGACTCTCATTCAGAAAATTTTGAATGGAATTTTCGAAAAAAAATTTTTTAGAGGAAATAATTTTTTACGAATAATTTTCTTCTTACCCGGAATTTTCACCCGGACTTTGTACCCGGACATTTTACCCAGACTTTTACCCGGACTTTTTACTCTGACTCCTCACCATGACTCATTCATTCAGAAAATTTTGAATGGAATTAAAAAAAAATGTTTTAGAGGTAATAATTTTTTACGAATTATTATTTTAAGTGATGTCATAACAAAAATATTCTGGGAAAAAAATTTTTTGTACTATTTTTTATTCAATGAAATTTTGAATCGATTGAAAATTATTTTTTTCACTTCTTACCCGGACTTTTTACCCAGACTTTGTACCAGGAGTTTTCACCCGGACTTTTTACCCGGATTTTGTACCCGGACTTTTTACCCGGACTTTTTACCCGTAATTTTTACCCGGACTTTTCATCCGGACTTTTTACTCGGACTTCACCATGACTCTTTCATTCAGAAAATTTTGAATGGAGTTTTCAAAACAAAAATTTTTCAGATGAAATAATTTTTTACAAATAATTTTTTTTAGTGATGGCATTACAAATATTTTGGAAATAAAATTTTTGTAAAATTTTTCATGCAATAAAATCATTTCGAATGGATTGTAGTTTTTTTTTTTCACTTTTTACCAGCGCTTCATACCCAGACTTTTTACCCAGAGTTTTTACCCTGACTTCTGACCCGGACTTTTTACTAGGACTTGTCATCAGGACTCTTTGATTCAAAGAATTTTTGTCACTTCGGACCCGGATTTTTAACGCGGAGTTTGTACTCAGATTTTGTACCCGGAGTTTTTACCCGGAGTTTTTACCCGGAGTTTTTACCCGGACTTTTTACCCGGACTTTTTACCTAGACTTTTTACCCGTAATTTTTACCCGTAATTTTTACCCGGACTTTTTACTCGGACTTCTCACCATGACTCTTTCATTCAGAAAATTTTAAATGGAGTTTTCGAAACAAAAATTTTTTAGATGAAATAATTTTTTACAAATAAATTTCTTTTGATGGCATTACAAATATTTTGTAAATAAAATTTTTGTACAAATTTTCATTCAATAAAATCATTTCGAATGGATTGTAATTTTTTTTTTTCACTTTTTACCCGCGCTTCATACCCAGACTTTTTACCCAGACTTTTTATTCAGAGTTTTTACCAGGACTTCTGACTCGGACTTTTTACTAGGACTTGTCACCAGGACTCTTTGATTCAAAGAATTTTTTTCACTTCTGACCCGGATTTTTAACGCGGAGTTTGTACTCAGATTTTGTACCCGGACTTTTTACCCGAACTTTTCACCCGTACTTTGTATTTGGACATTTCACCCGGAGGTTTTACCCGGACTTTTTACTCGGACTTCTCAAGATGACTCTCATTCAGAAAATGTTGAATGGAATTTTCAGAAAAAAAAATTCAGAGGAATAACTTTTTGCAAATCATTTTTATTAGTGGTCATGACAGAAATATTTTAAAAACAATTTTTTTTTTTATTTTTCTTATTCAATAGAGATCCTTTTGAATCGATTCAAAAAAATTTTTTCTCTTCTTACCCGGAATTTTTACCCGGACTTTGTTCCCGGACATTTTACCCGGACTTTTACCCTGACTTTTTTCTCGGACTCCTCAGCATGACTCATTCATTCAGAAAATTTTGAATGGAATTTTCAAACAAAAATGTTTCAGAGGAAATAATTTTTTACGAATTATTATTTTTAGTGATGTCGTAACAAAAATATTTGGGGAAAAAAAATTTTTGTACTATTTTTTATTCAATGAAATTTTGAATCGATTGAAAATAATTTTTTTCACTTCTTACCCGGACTTTTTAGCTGGACTTTGTACCCTGAATATTTGTACTATTTTTTATTCAATGAAATTTTGAATCGATTGAAAATTATTTTTTTCACTTCTTACCCGGACTTTTTACCTGGACTTTGTACCCGGAGTTTTCATCCGGACTTTTTACCCGGAGTCTTTACCCGGATTTTGTACCCGGACTTTTTACCCGGACTTTTTACCCGGACATTTTACCTAGACTTTTTACCCGGAATTTTTACTCGGACTTTTCACCATGACTCTTTCATTCAGAAAATTTTGAATGGAAGTTTAAAAAAAAATGTTTCAGAGGAAATAATGTTTAACTTATTATTATTTTTAGTGATGACATAAAAAAATATTTTTGGATAAAAAAAATTTGTACTATTTTTTATTCATTGAAATTTTGAATCGATTGAAAATTATTTTTTTCACTTCTTATCCGAACTTTGTACCCGGAGTTTTTACCCGTAGTTTTTACCCGGAGGTATTTACCCGGACTTTGTACTCGGACTTTTTACCCAGATTTTTTACCCGGACTTTTTACTCGGACTTCTCACCCTGACTTTTTCAATCAGAAAATTTTGAATGGAATTTTCGAAACAAAAATTTTTCAGAGGAAATAATTTTTTACGAATAATTTTTTGTAGTAATGGCATAACAAATATTTTTGAAAAAAAATTATTTGTACAAATTTCTATTCAATGAAATTTTGAATCGATTGAAAATTACTTTTTTCACTTCTTACTCGGACTTTGTACCCGGAGTTTTTACTCGGACTCCTCACCATGACTAATTCATTCAGAATACTTTGAATGGAATTTTCAAAAAAAAATGTTTCAGAGGAAATAATATTTTACGAATTATTTTTAGTGATGTCATAACAAAAATATATGGGGAAAAAAAAAATTTGTACCATTTTTTATTCATTGAAATTTTGAATCGATTGAAAATTACTTTTTTCACTTCTTACCCGGACTTTGTACCCGGAGGTTTTACCCGGAGTTTTTACCCGGACTTTTTACCCGGACTTTTTTCCCGGACTTTTCACTCGGACTTCATTCACACCATGACTCTTCCATTCAGAAAATGTTGAATGGAATTTTCGAAAAAAAAAATTTTGATTGAATCGATTGAACATTCTTTTATTTCACTTCTCACCCAGAATTTAAACCCGAACTTTTTACCCGGACTTCTTGCCCGGACTTTTCACCCGGACTTTTCACTTGATTGAACACGACACTGATTTCAACTTCAATCTTTTTTTTACTTGTAAGGAAGGTACGCACGAATAAGCTACGCGTTGGGTAGATACACAACAGTTTTTCAAGCTGAGGTTTTCGCTATCCTAAACCTAGGTAAGAGACAAGAGGTGGAAGAAGGGCCCGGGCAGAGAATTTATAAATGTTCTGTCAGGCAGCATTCAGAGCTATATGTCATCCCAAACCAAGCTCAGCATTTGTACAGGAATGAGATGCTCTCTAGAAACTAGCTGAAACGAAGGAAGTTCAGCTGGTATGGGTTCCGGGTCACAGGGGGGTGCGCGGAAATGAGGTGGCAGACGAACTTGCCAGAACCGGTTCCGCGACGCCGTTCTGTGGGCCGGAGCCTGTACTAGGCAGACACATAACTAATTGTTGTTCTAAATTTTTTTTCCGTTAACCAGCTGTTGTCCCCTTACGAACGACAGCCCTCAGAAGTCGAAACTTATCCGAGCCCAGGATTAACGAGGTCTTACCTTTTGACGTGCGATTCCTAGCACTTGGTATAGAAGACAGCCCCACTTGCCATAAATGTGAAAATGATGAAACTCCATATCACTTTCGCAGGGAGTACGAAATCTTTGGAGTTGAGAATCTTCAACAAGAGGAATTAGTATAATCCCGATTTCACAACTCAAAATTAGTATAAATCCGACTTCACAATTCGAAATTAGCGTAATTCCAATTTCACAACTCGGAATTAGTATGAATCCGACTTTACAACTCGGAATTAGTATAAATCCGACTTCACAACTCGGAATTAGTATAATTTCTACTTGAAAACTTGGGATTAGTATAATTCCGACTTCGCAACTCGAAATTAGTGTAATTCCGATTTCACAACTCGGAATTAGTATAAATCCGACTTCACAACTCGGAATTAGTATAACTCCGACTTCACATCTCGGAATTAGTATAATTCCGACTTGAAAACTTGGTATCAGTATAATTCCGACTTCACAACTCGAAATTAGTATAATTCCCACTTCCACAACTCGAAATTAGCGTAATTCCGACTTCACAACTCGGAATTAGAATAAATCCAACTTAACAACTCGGAATTAGTATAACTCTGACTTTACAACTCGAAATTAGTGTAATTCCGACTTTACAACTCGAAATTAGCGTAATTCCGACTTCACAACTCGGAATTAGTATAACTCCGACTTTACAACTCGAAATTAGTGTAATTCCGACTTTACAACTCGAAATTAGCGTAATTCCGACTTTACAACTCGGAATTTGTATGAATCCGACTTCACAACTCGGAATTAGTATAACTTCGACTTGAAAACTTATAATAGCAGGTGACTAACGAAGAAGTCGAGTGGACAAAAACGAAAATGCAGTGCACGTAAATCTAGTATAATATCGATATTTTCGCAGATAAATAATGGCTTGCAAACTTGGAGTTATACTAATTAGTATATTTCCGAGTTGCTAAGTCAGAATTGGGCCAATTTCAAGTTGCGAAGTCAGAATTAGGCTTATTCCGAGATGCTAGTCGAAATTCTACTAATTCCGAATTGCAAAGTCAAAATTAGGCTAATTCCGAATTGTGACGTCGAAATTATAATTTTTAATTATTTGTGGCCCATCTAGGCCTTCGTAGGTCTCGAACATCAAAGGAATTTGAGATTATTCTCTGAACAAAGCCCAAAGGAACTTCCTACTCGGGTGAACCTGCACTAATAAATGAACAAATACTTCAGACACTTTATTGAAATAACAAAACCAAACCAATAACATCATAATTACATTAAATTACAAATAAATTAGCTTAAAAGAATGTGATGATTACAACCTCCATGTTGAGTGATCCGAATTGGTCGCATTCATACATACAAGAATAATTTTTCAGAGTTTTCAGTACACTTCGAATAATCTCAACAAATTGTGTTGAAATATAATATAACTGACAAGTAAAAACTACAAAATACAATCAAAGAAATCAGTGCTGTCCTTTGGGAGGAATCAACAAATTTTAAAAGTTCCATAAACATGGCAAAAATAATATTTATACCAATAATTTTCACATTTTTACAATTACACATGCTATAGAATAATGTACCAAGAGAAATACATTTGGGATGTGTGTTCATAATTTATATAGAAAAAGTATATATATATAATAGTTTAAACATCCTGAAATTTGAAAAATTTATCCTATACCTACATAACATTTTCAGCAGTACAAGTGGACCAAAATTAATTTTCATTTCGCATCGTTTTCTATGATTATCCATAGCAACGAAAAATTAAAAAAAGTCACCTGAAGAATTACAATTGAAATTTGTTATTCGATACCCAAAATCACATAAAAACGGATAATAGACTAATATAAAAGATGAAACAGGCACAATAATGACATAATCATGATAAAACTTTTACAACTCAAAATCGAATCAATCAGAAATCACATTTTCACATATTTGTAGTAGGTACAGAACTAAAATAAAAATCCGGCTTCCTCAACGGATTCTCATGCTCAATTCTTCCAATTAGAATCAAACCCCGCTGCAGTATCCGAATCAGAATCATTGCAGGGTAACGAATTGAAGGTCCTGGTGGGAGTCTGTGGCGTACTGGGAGTGCTGCTTCTTCCAGATTCATAGGTCCTCCTGTTCTTCTTCTTGGAAGCATAACCTTTCGGGACCCCATTGGTGTTTTCCTAAAAACGTAATAGTGCATTAAGTATCGAGCCAAGATTCGACCAATTTATAGGATACATAATCAGTGATTCCCAAAGACTCTAGTAGCAAACCCACTGCGCCATTACATAGTTATATTCTGTGATGGTTTTGACTAGAAACTGTCATTAATCGATTTATTTCAAAAGGGACGTGTTCACTCGTTCAGTTGAGGAAGAATCTGAAAAATTCACAACACCAACAGGGTTCAGATCATGAGGACCGTAGAGGAATGGTGCAAAAGAGGACTGAGGGAAAACCCCAGCAAAACCACACTCATTCTCTTGACACGCAAAATAATTCTGGGGGCATGAAAGTACCCAAATTCATTGGCAAAACACTACAAGTAGCTGATCATGTCAAATACCTATCTTATCTACTATTGACTGCATATTTGCACTTAGTAACCAATACTAGAGAGCCATATTAAGGATATAAACTTCACACTATGTATGAAAATGTAGCATTTGTTCATTCCTCAACTTAACCTAAAATTACATCGCACACCACGCAGGCGCAACTGAAATAGAGTTTTGATTTCTTCATGCGGATTGCCTATTGGGAAGTGTTGCGAAAAGGAATTCTTGCAACGACAGAATAATACAATAGAACGCAGCAGGTCTCAGTATTAAGGGACCCTTTCACGGGTAAACCCTGCATCTGGCCCGTCAGCTTCAAACCAACCAATCACAGAGCTTACAAGTAGAAGCAGATAACAAATGAAGTGATATTATAGTTTTTAACGGATTAGTGCAACTTGGAGTTCCTTGGGCTATTTTTACACGAGTCGGTCAGTAGAGTACTGAAGTTGCTTAAGGCGAAACCATACCCCTGCGAATTTCGCGATTTTTCTGCGACTAAAATGGCTGTCAGACTTGCCGCAAGAAAGTTCAAATATTTTAACTTTTTGCGAATTCACGCAAATCACGGAACAGAATAAATATCAAATTATACCATGCCTTCGTTGCCTTCGCCATATTGATTCAACTAACTTGAAAGATCTTTGGATGTTGAATATTCTATTTTGATTGCAAAAACATTTCATTTGCATATTTCACAATCAATGATGAAAGATCTGTAGTGCTTGTCAAATATTCCATGCTAGAAAAGTTCAGCAAGATTCAGGGAGATGGGGATGTATAATTTCAATAAATATTTTATTTACTTTCGGGTGACGAACTGTTGTCCAACAGTGGGGACAAAACTGAAGAGAACAGGGTGTCTTCAGGTTTGGAACCATTGGATTCTGCAAGAAATGCTATGGTTGTGATCAATATATGTAATATATAGAATTTACATAATACTTGTATTACTCTCCCATTCAACATTAACGCCATTTTGAAAAATCAAACACTAGGAAAGCATTATTTGACCTGTTCTTTGTGGTGACTGAACAATAACCACAACATGTACATTTCAACGTAGATTTGAGTTGAGGAACAAAATGCATTCATAAAGTCAGGTGCAGTTCACTTCAGGTTCAGTTCAGGGTTAGATAGCAAGATCTATTGGGTGCTACTGTAGACCACTATTCTATAGCATTTTCAAATATTTTTCTTGAAATCAAATCTCTGCAATGATCTGATAACATCGTAATGCCGACTACCTAATGATGTATCTTAAGAACTCCTGAGCTGGGGATCTGACTTTTCAAGGACACTGTATTAAACACTCAATCTGCTGAATCCTTCGACCACAGATCCTTGATTTTATCATGTTATACTGTAATTGCATTGTTGTTGAAGATACTTTTGGCTTCGGATACGGGCCGTGATGATCATGATGGCAGAGCGCTTGTCTCTTAACCTAATGGTCATGGGTTCGATTCCCAGCATGGCCATCGGTCTCGTGCATGGCATCACACGTTTAAAGGTAAGGGCTGCGTCTTCCCTAGCTCGGACAAGTCTTTCGAAGACTTTTGAGAGTTGTACTCGTAAGGGTGTGCAGCTGGTTGACGGAAATAACAATTTTAACAAAAAACAATTAACATTTTTTCTGGAGATAACAACAACATGATATCGATGTCATTTGCATGCCGAATTGAAAAATACTCCGTATTATGAATTATATTCGAATCATGTAGGTAATGTTATTTGGGAAACATTGAACTTCTTCCATGTTCAACTGTTATTTAAGTTATTTCAGAAAAAGGAAAAAACCAACAAATCCTAACCCCAAATACCGAATCGCACAAAATCTGCGAATATTCGCGAGGGTATGAACTAGCCTTGAGTCACATACATATGAAATACGTATGAATACCTGAGTTTTGTGAATCCTTGACAAATTTTCTGTGTGTTCCAAAATAAGAACCTAATTTGAGTTAAATATTTGTAAGTACATTTTTTATCTATTCCACTAACAACGAATCGAATTAAGAATATTATGATTAATGTAGGAATGTAGGCTTTCACGGCTGGCGTCAATGTTTTGGTTGGTTTCCGGGTTTTGCCGTTTCAGTTGATACGTCTAGAAGAGTACTTCGACCACGCCACTGAAGATGACTGCCGCAGTTGCAATCGAAACGTTTGGAGATTTAAACCAAAGAAGACCACGACAAAACCCGGAAACCAACCAAAACAATATTATGATTTCTACGAACTCACCTTGTTGACGTTGTCTGCAGATCCCCATCCTTTGTGAACTTTCTCGTGCATCGTATCCAGGGGACTGATAGTTCCGCCGCCGACGCCCAGGAAGTTACTGAAAGCTTCCGTGGTCTTTTTCACGCGAACGTTAAGTGATCCTATCCTCAGAAACCCCAAATCTTTATCTGGGAACAATATGAGAAATGTTCAGGGTAGTTTATAAGCAAAAGTACTGATAATCCAAAAACACAAAAGTATTATTTTTATTCATGAGGCGGAATAAAGTTTAAAACCAATAATAGAGATCTAGTAGGCTTTATTGTCCGTTTAGTGATATTTCAGAAATGAGTCATTTCCGAACAATTGTTGTAGAGAAACCTGAGAGTTCAACAAGTCGGCTAGCGAGATATCTTTTGCAACTGAACATTTATGATGAAAAATGCGAAAATAACCAAATCCTATTAATTTCAATAAAACAGGCCAGATTTTCCAAAATTGAAAAAAAAAAAAAAAATTAGATTACGGCTCGTATAAAGAACTTTTGGTGTGAATACAATCCAAGAATCATAAATAACACAAACAACAAAACCTCACCAATTTCACTCAACGCACGTTTCGCCAAATATAATTAGCATGTTCAGAGCTGAATCTTTCTTTGTATTCTACAAAGTATACGGGAACGATTCGATCTCCTGAAAAATTATTTTAAATATCAGGACAAGTTTCGCTAACAACAAAACAAAGTAGATATAACATCAAAGAATATGATTTAATCCTGATTATTATTATTATTCCCAGAAAATAAAGCTGGTCGTTATGTAATCCGTATGAATTTTCAAGCATTCCATATGATTGAATTATTGTCTTTCATTTTCTAGATGTAAAGTTTTTGGATTCTTCATCTAAACAATGTTTTTTTTTTTGGAAAGATTATGTTGATTTAATTTTCTTGTAAATAAGATGTTCTTGAGTGCGATTTCTGAATGTTCTTCCAGTTTGACCGATATATATCTTAGGACAAGTTCCCAAATGTAGTTGATATACTCCTGATTTCTCGAATTTTGAAGTTGTATCAATATGTTTTGATGAACTTTCGCAACGTATCATGTTTTCAATAAGCGATTCTTATATCTCGTCCACTTAAAAATGCAGCCATTTTGTTTGTTGATTTTCTAGTGTTTGTCAAAGATCAAGGAAGTATTGCGAATAGTTTTTGCATACAGTTTTTTCGATAGTATTTTTATTTATTAATTTTGGCTTCTACCTGTTGATCACTGCAATTTGTTTCATTATGTTTAGATCTTCATTGAAATTGCTTACTGAGAGGTGCATATATATTAACTCATCTATGAGCAGCTTCATGTTTAAAACGATGGGATGAATAGAAATATTCCTATGGGGAGGTTTTTTTAATTAACCACAACCTCTCTCATAATTTTGGGGTTTTTTCATGACTGAAAAATTGTGATATTAAGTACAACCATAACCTGAAAAGAATGAAATACATTACTTTCATACCCACTTCGGTGAACCTAGACTTTTTTTTGGGGGTTCAAACGTGTAATAAGTGAAACGTGTATTGTTACAAATGTTAATAAAGACAAATTACTTGGAAAAAATATATCTCTCACACATTGTCTTGGGGCAAATCTCGAAGCCAATCCACACATAAGATAGGGTGTTACGATATTCCCTACAACTGTTGTGAGCCGGTTCCTATAACGCAATATTAACACCAGTAACGGCCGCCGTGATTTTCGATATCATAACGGGTCCAAGCATCTCGATGTAGCGGATAGAGTCCAGTATCGAAACTGAGCAACTGAATTATTGGACGCGATTATAATGCTGTGAATACGATTAACAATTAGTCCAGTATTTCTTCAGTCACGAACCCAATATCTTTGCAGTCGGTGTCAGAAGTGGGACTATTGACTGTAGGCTCTTTCCAAGAAATTTTTGGTTAGATTCAAGGAGATTTGTAAAAATTGGTATCGGCGTAGTGGTTACTGGATACTGGCAGTTCCATGACATTTTTGGAATGTCTCAAGAAGATTCATTACAATTTTTATGAAAATCATTTGTTAGTTGAGATTCTCGAGAACATTTATGGTGAGAGTATAATGTGTTGCTGATATTGTAAATTGATGGACACAATAGAAAAATTATAAGATATACAATACCTCTCAACAGTAACTCACCAGATTGTTTCTTTCTTCCCTTAATCTCTGGAACAAATAAAATGCATTTGTTTTATTGACAATTTTATTTCGAACAAAAACGATAACATGCAAAATATAATATAATTAATGTAGAATTGTTCCTAATTGTAGAATAAAAGCTTCATCTAAATTTAAAATCATGGAAGAAAGGATGCAGATATGAATTCACACATGACAGATTTAAAAGAAACTGGTACATATAGAGCACCACTTAAAAAGAATATTGTTCAATAGCAATTGTCAATAATATTCCTTAAATATGATTACACCTCTGCTCTCTTTCTTCCAGCAATACAATGGAATAATAGTGTAAGGTACTGTGAAAGCAACTAAAAATACAAAAAAGTGATTTGTGCCAATCTACATACCATATAGCAGTGTAAAATACGAAACCAACAACCTTAGAATAGACCAAATTAATTACCTACAATAAAAGTACCAACACCATGTGAATTAAAACTTACGGAAAATGCATAAAATGGAGAATGCTTGAATAGCTCAGGTACATGCAATGACTGAAAAGGAGCATTTCAATATATAGGGTGATAGTTTGAAACTGAACGCAACCTTCAGGGGGTATATTTTTTCAAATGCAATATGGAATTCGATTAAAAAAAAACATCAATGGCATTTTTATATGAAACTGCCATTTGAACAATTAAAAGACTAAATAAAAAAGACATTGGTTCCACCCAAAATCAACCTGTTTTCCATCACTTTTGCTTTGACTAGTTGTTGTAATTCTGTCATTGTTAGGTGGATTTTTTTTTTGTCCTTAAGACTGGTCAAAGGCATGTTTTTTTTTTAAATATCCGTTAGGATAATATACTCCCGAAAGGTTGACATTTTGAAAAACTGTAGATATCTGAATTAAATACCGTGTTTATCAATTAACAGAATACTTCATAGAATGACTTGAGCTTTTGACTAGCACCTGATTAAATAAATACTGACTATAAATAATACTTCGGATCCTGAATTCGATGTAACTACTGGTGGATTAAGATATGTTTGAAATGGGTGACACCCAGTAAAAGCAAGAGGAGAAAACATCTTTTATTCATGCTGAGGTCATACTATATGTAACATCATGAAACTACATCTAAACAGATCATTCTGACATTTGGGAATGAATGTGCACTTTGAATTTCCATCGTGAATTCTTATCGGACAACTCACACTAAATAATCGTCCTCGACCGGTTTTCAAAGACCATGTTTCAAATTACAATTTGCCGAAAATTATGGTCGATCAGAGTGAGCTTGAAAGATTGAATGAACCTTTACATTTACAAAAATTAATTGTAAAACTCGTTTCAATCGATTGTTAATAGTCTAAAATGTCTATTTATCAACGAGTGCCTCTTATTTAGGAAAAATATCTTATTTCAAAGTGTGCCTCTGACGTCACGTTCATCTGAAACATCCCCCACTATAATCCACGTTCCAAAATAGAGAATATCGTTCTCCCATAAAATGTAGCTACTGGCTGATTATAAGCCATCGAGAAATAATTGAAACTTGGCACTGCATCAACACATCAAAAAATTTTACGTAAAAGCAGTTTTTTATATTATTTGTAACTTTCAAATTTTTTGAACGAACTCTACGAGATGAATCAGAGTTCTGAGATACAGGGTGTGTCGAAATAATGATACGTCAACGTGTTTTTAAAAATATATTTAAAGTTTTTGTTCATCTCGTAAACATGGCAATGTTACTTGTTTCCTCCGGAAACGGTTTCAGTTCAAAAAAAAATTTATGTGTTAATTGAGACTATGCGACAAAATTGCATAGGGAATCGAATCATTGCATTTTATTTCCTTAATCGAAAAGTATTCGCCAGACGAAAAAAAGTTCAGACACCATTTTTATGAGAAGAGAACGGTAATTCAAGAAAATATATTCTTCTGATGAATTAGTAGGTACCCACACCTGTTTTTATTATCGACAGACATGTTACTGATGATAATTATTGTGATAACAATGTTATACACTGCAGTTAAATGTGTGATACTTTTCATGGACCTATTTATACCAAAATTGGTGACGATATAAGTTGTGTCTCACGTAAATTTTAGAAACAATTTCAAACAATTTTGTAAACTTAAAATGTTCGCTACCAGGTCATTTTGTACTCTTTTGGTGCATCTATCGATTCTCTAAATTTCAAAATTCAACGGTACAAATTACGGAAGCTGTTAGGATGACTTCTTAAGAAGATAGACACACTGTATAACAGCGTTATCGATCGGTCATGGTAAACCATTAAAAATCACCATACTATTTAATTCTGATTCGTTCTGGAGTTCTAAAATCGCTCATTACTAAAAAATAAACTATCGGGACATTCTTCCGAACTAGTCGAAACACCTTCGAAAGAACATCGTTCTGTTTTCTCAACAAGAACTACATAGCTGAATAAATATACTACTCAGTGGTAAACATACAAGTGATGATGCGAATCTACTTAGCGACAGAATACTGACCGCCGGTCTTTTTGTTAGTATCGAATAAAAAACTAGAATTAACAGCAACCGTGGTGGGTGATGAAATGATTCTGTTGCGAAAGCTTTTGCTCCTCGATTTGGCATGCCGTAGCTTGTTGTCTCGGCCATACTCACTGCGCAATGTGATGCCGGATCCTTCTTTCTGCTCCTTCACCAGGAGGTAGTACTCTGCCGTGCGGCCGCTGTAGTCCATTATGTTCGGGTCGGCTTCTGGAATCGACAAGATAATTCAATTCTGGGGCTTGCAAATTGAGTCATGTTGATCGTTCTAACCTCAAAAACAATGAGATATATATATAAGATATTTCAAAATTCAGTATCAAGATGATAGGAGCGTATTTTTCAAGTCAAAAATAGGACTTTTTTTCCTGTAAATATGTGTCCTCAGGTTTGGAAAAAAAAATGTTTGGACGCCTCCAGAATCTTTATATTGAATTTTCAAACACCCGGTAATATAACAACGGAAATATTGAAAATAAACAAACAGATTCCCAGAAGATCCAACAAGTCTTGTATGGGATATAGGGCAAAAAATTAAACAACAATATTCGATTAGTATAACAAAAAATATACAAAAATATTAATATACATTCACGTTGAATAATTGAATACAAATAATTACTAATAAAAAAGTATCTCGTCACCCACTAAGCTAAAATAAATATTTTTTTCTGTTTCAGATCCAGCTGTCTGAAAGTATATCGAATGAATCGGATTGGTTATGAACAATAAATATGCGACTTCCATCAGATATGGATATCCAAGATAATAGTGTATAAAAGAAAAGTAACTTGTGACATTTAGAGTCACTAGTGAAACCCAATTTGATACCAGCCATGGAATTCAAAGTTAGACGATTGTCTTCTGTAGCCAACATTTCGTTGTTCTGACGAACCCAAGACCCAATCAAGTTTTTCGTGCGTTTAGAGGAACGGAAACAGAATCTAAAATAAATGTTATGAATGTGTTATCGATTCAATTCTGAAAGCTCATCATCCATGGATAGCTGTTTTGTAGTTACCTACTCATCAGCACGGCTTTATGAGGTCTCTCGAAATTGAAATGAATGTATTCTGAATTAATACCATACAATATAAATGAAAAGTAACTTGTGACATCTACAGTCACTAGTTAAAACTCAATTTGAACTCATTTAGGCAGCAGACACACTGAGCAACCATGACCGACCGTCCAACTACGACCAAAATTTCCATCACGTGTATTCTTATCGGATAACTCACACTGAATGATCGTCGGTTTTTAAAGATCATATTTGAACTTCAATCTGCTGAAAATTTTGGTCAATCTGTGTTTGAAAGTTTTCATTGATCTCTTTTAATTTTTGGTCGTTGCTGGACGGTCACGGACGGTCGATCCTGGTCGGTCAGTGTGATTTCTAGCTTATACTGTCTTTTTCTCAGTGTACTATTTCACAGTACATTCGTTTCAATTTCGAGAGACCTCATAAAGTCGTGCTGATGAGTAGGTGACTACGAAACAGCTGTCTACGAATGATGAGCATTCGGAATTGAATCAAAAACACTTCATTTCACTTCAGATTCTGTTTGCGTTCCTCTTAAGGTATAAGAAACTTGATTGAGTCTTGAGTTGGCCAGACCAACGAAATGTTGGCTACCTGTCAATGAGAAGACAATCGTCTAACTTTTAATTCCACGGCTCGTTTCAAATTGAGTTTCAACTAGTGACTGCAGATGTAACAAGTTAGTTTTCATTCATGCTGTCTCTGGCTGTGGGTATTGCTTTGGAATACATCCCTTTCGATTTCAAGAGACCTCATGAAGCCGTGCTGATGAGTAGGAAACTACGAAACAGCTATCTACGGATGATGTTCTGTCGGAGTTAAATCGAAAACAGTCCGTTTCATTGAGGAAATTGAGTGATTTTGTATTGTAGGTGTTTGGATTAGGTAAGCAAAGATTGATGTGCTGTTGGAAAATGATAAGAAATAAGTCTTATTGAAACTGATGAAGAGTACTCTGGAGTCAAACTAGTTTTTCATCACATCCAAATCCTACTGTAATTTTGTTGAGACAAGTCACTCTGTATGTTATTGCCGTGTCACTTTCGATCAAAAATTGTCCATTGATGAATAATATAAACAGTATGGATCCAAATACTGTGCCTTGAGGCACACCATATTCTATTCTCCTATATTCACTCGTCGTGTCCGTCAATTTGACACATTGCAATCATTGAAACAGAATTGAAAGAGTTTCAAACATTCAACACATATGGATCAATAACCTTTATGTATGTAAAGCATTGATTTTTTTCGATTTGTATGAATGATTGGTAGTAAGTCTTGCAATTTGTACAAAGTGGTGCTCATTACATTTTATACACACACCATAACAAAGAATGAGTTCTCTCGAAATAATATTTGTTTGTTTGTAAAATTTGTTTTTAAGAATCACCCAGGTTTTCGGGGAAAACCTCTCAAAAGCAGAGCTTGTGCGAGCAAGGGAGATCCGGGACCTACAGTTTAAATAAAAGTGGAATCCGAACCACTTTAGCTCAGTGGCAGGCTGTCCCGGGGATCAAACCCGGGACGTCTGGGTGGGAGCAAATACTCTAGCACCGCGACCAACTTCACTTTTACGTAATAGTCCAAATTGAAACGTAGAACGGTATCTTCCAAATAAACTGAAGTGGAGATAAATCTGGGGAACGAGTCGGCCACCGAATCGGACCCTTATTAGCAATTCATCTGTTATCTGTTCTATCCTGATATTCAGTGACAGCTTGAAAGATATTAGGAGTTGACAACTTTGTAATGCACTAAACTTGTATGAGTATACCGAAAGTAGACCACAAAGAAATTTGTTTGGGATTTGGAATGATGTTGGAAAGGACAATAGGAATAATTTTCGTTAGTTTCAAAAGGTGTCATCAAAAATTCGAATGCAATATGGTAATTTAAAAAAACGGCGTTTTTACAGATTGAACCATTATTGAGTTTTTCTTCAGTTTTTTTGGCATACTCTAGAGAATAGTGAAAACTGAAACTAAATCGAATGGGTTTAGAAACATACAAATCAAAACGAAAGTAATAAATAGTCCATATTCGAATGGAAGACCAAGTTTTCTTGGAAAAATAACACAAAGTCGTTGCAACAAATAGTTTAATTCATCAAAAATCTTATACTTAGATATCGCAATCTGAAAACATATATGTTAATCGTCAGTTTAAAGTACAAATTTTGAGGGGAAATAACAAGGGACGAGAAAGACAATGAGATTACACTAATCAATGATAGTCACTAATGAAAATATTAGCCCTGTTTGATTTTGGAAATACTCACTATATACTTCTATTAGCAGCTTGAACAAGTCCTTGTGACCAAATTGGGCGGAAATGTGCAGTGGTGTGTATCCCTATAAAATGTAACAATATTGTGAAATAATTTCAACAATGACTTCTAACAATGTTCTAATTACTAACAGAAATATACCCTCTAAGGAATTTACAGGACGAAAATAAAAATCGTCAGAACCTCAAAGTGCTTGTGCATGTACTGATATACAACTGAAATCCAAATATTTAAATTATTGAAATTTGATGTGAAATGAACAAATGAAAAACTTCTTTCCCAGTGTAAATGGTGACGTAATCATTGTGACCTATATATAAAGGTATTGCAACCTTTAAAATGATTTTAAAATTAGAAATTGTTTTGCTATCAATTGTTAGAATAGAATAGAATATTGCTTTATTTCCTTAAGCAGTATGGAGAAAGAAGAAAAACGGATTAAGAAGGTCCAACCAGTGAAATACAAGCAGTTCGTTTGAATACATACATTATAAAAATATAAAAATTTCAGGTGAAAACAATTTAATTCAGTAGAAAAGAATACATTCCTTCATAAATGACGATTTAAAGATTCATCTATAATATAAATGCGATTCTGAACGAGAAACTCTTTCAATTTCTTCTTGATAATATATATCGAACTACTTTAGTTAATTTCAAAAACGGAATCGAGTTGACGATTTTTGAGCTATTCAAAGTTTGGTAAATGGTACCTATCTTTCAATTTTATCATGAAGAATATTTAAATATTTCTCATGCGGAACTGGGAATACTAAACGAAAGGCAATCGATTCCAAAATGAAATTTGATTATAAAATCAAATCAAATCAAATAACATTTATTCAGGAATAAACAAGAAACACATTGGATAAAATAAATAATATCGATGAATAAATGTGTGTATCTACTCAATAAGTGATTTAACACTTGTTTTGAGAATATACTTGCTGAAAAACTTTGCTAGGCATTGGGTAGATGTGTTTTGGCAATCGTATGGGAGGACTGTTGAATTATTTCTGTTTGACGTTTACCAACAATCCTGTAGTATAAGAAAATATGCGAAAGGCTGGAGTATTTTTATGATCAAATTTTATTTTGGAAAATGAACTATGGTTCCAGTATTGTACTTGCTAGCATTATGAGGGAATATATCCTTTTTCTTCAACAAGCACACACAGACAGTTCTCAAATATGAAGAGACCAAACATTAGTACACTAATGTTCCGATTAGTGAAATCCTAACAACTTCCATTTAACATATATCTACCACCATCGTTGATTTTCATGTGAAAATGTCACCAAAACACTGGATGTAATATAAATCGTACAATAAACTAGGTACTGTCGTTCAAAAACAACCATACCTTGACAAAGTAACATCTTAATTTCACAAAAACAAATTGATATAAATTAAATTTATCATAATTTAGGTGGTTGGCGAAATAAATTACGAAAGATCAGTGAAACTCGAGCAGGTGCATCAGTGCCAATTATAAACTCGCATATCAGATCGTGGCCAACTTTAAAAAATTACACTTTAGTCTGTTGTGGTTTCCTCATGTCAAAATCTGCGATAAGATTTATAGGGTGCTCTTCATTTCACATCCCGGAAATTGTCTTACGTGTCTTATTATAAATTACATGGAAATTGATATGGGTTTTTTATACCGTTCCTGTTAGTTGAGCTTTGTTAATTTACTATAACTGAAGTTTAGCCGGTAAAAGTCAATTAATAAAAATTATTTATTGAATCCTAATTTACCTAAGTGATATAAGACACGTCAAGACATACATTCGGACAGTTTATAATGAATACTTAGATGAAATTGAGATGACACAAGTTTAAAAATTCCGAGACGCTATAGATACTAATCGTTTTTCCAAAGTTTTTGAATTGCAACATATGGCAAGTTGGGAAATCACTTTTTACTCAATGAATTAATGAAAATAAGATCTAACAATGCACACTTTGAAGATAATTATTCAACGAATGTTGATTTCGAATTTTCCCCAAACTAAATAATAGGAAGAAGGTTGAAAAATGCAACTCCTGTGCATGGAGGTCTATCTTTGGAAAATGAAAAGTTGTGAGTAGGAATTCTGAAAAGATCTTCATTTCTTGGGTGGAATAATTGTGTACTGCGATACTGTGTCATACATACAGGGTGGCCAACCTCGTCAACATTTTAGTAAAATGCTCAGATCGTCGAATTTTGATAAAACATTTAATATATATACGAGAAAAAGTTGAAATGCTGAATTTCCTAAAACACTGTTTGCAGGAATATCTGATTTTCAAATTGAAAATTTGTGTAACCAGTCTTTTTTGTAACACTAATATTCTGTTGCAATGCAATTTCTGCAAAGGTTGATATTACAAGATATATGAGAATGGATTGAAGCATTATAAATATTTATTAGTTGGGTTGTGTTGATGATACTTTTCGTCTGAAGAATAGTATGGAATCCAGAACTACGTTAAACGTATTGAAAGAATCCAAATAAAATATATTAACTATCTGAACTACCGTTTCAGTTACATTTCCGAACTTATGAATTTTGCCTTAACCACTACAACCTACTTAAATTAAGCGCCAGGCGGGAGGTTTCCTATATTATTTTTCTTCTCAAACTTGTCAATAATATTACAAACTGTGATTATCTTCCCAAAAAATTATGTTTTAGTGTAGGGAAATATGTCACACGAAATGATTGTCTTTTCTACGTTCCTACTTATCATTCCAATATCACTAGCCATTCTCCGATAACCATGTTACAAAAAAATTATAATAATATTTTTCAACATATAGATATATTCTGTTCCTCCCTGTATGATGTAGGATATCTGCTCTGAGAGTCTTATCTTAGTTTGTTAAATCAATCAATTTAGAATCGTCTCTGCCCTCTCACTATTTTTTCACTATTTTTTCTTTCTTATTTTTAGTTTTAAGTACTCACAATTGTAATCTATTACGTTATATCTATTATACCGCGTGCTTCCCTGTTATTGGTGATGTGTTATACATCCTGTCGGAAAGCCTTACAAATAATAAATAAATAAATATTGGTTTCACAACTCATATCACTGTCAACAAAAGTCCTAAGGAATTTAGTGCTTTAAGACGGACCCACTTTAGCTTGATTTTTGATTCTGCTATGAAATTTCATGCACGTGGTTTTTCAGATACTTCTCGAAACTGGTATTAAATTATTTTGCTGAAATATTCGATTTCTTTTGTAGTTCCTCAGGGCTCTCAGTTTCAGCTACTAACGTTGTTTTATCAGCATAGAATCATACAGTTTGAACTGGAGATGATTTATGAATAATAAAGATAACAATGGACCTGACATGAATCCCTGAGGAACTCCTAAGTCCATCGTATGAAAGACTGATCGATAGTCCTAGACATTTCTCTGAAATTAATTTATGATGATATCCTCGATAAGAAGTTTCTGCGGAATCCATATTAATACAATTTGCTGCCTTCAATTTTGGGGTCAATTATATCGATTGCTTTCGATGAATCGAAAAAACAGTGAATTATGTACATATTGACAGAACATATACAGGGTGGGCCATTAAAACGAAACAGCGGCTCTGTAGGACAGCAGAACCGAATTATTTAAAAACGCTCGAACACGTCAACTACATTTCCGAGGGAAAAATCGTTTCCTCTAAATTTTTGAAAAGCAATATATGGCAAGTTGAGAAATCACTTTTTATTCACTCAATCAATGATAATAAGATCTAAGAATGCAACAGTTTAAAGATAAATATAATTGTCGATGAATTAAATGAACGGTTTACCAACAACTAACATGCATTTCTGTTTAAAATTTTTATTTCATCCTCATTTACTCGATGGAATTTTTTTTATGGCTTGTAGGAATCGATAAAAAAACATATTCTCGAATTCGACTCAAATGCGAGTACAACAAAAACATGTATGATATAATTTTTTTCGTCAAACCGCAATTGAAGGGGCAAGCGATATTTTCATAAAATGTTACTTGACCCCTTCTTCCACTTGCCCCTTGAATTGTGGACGTCTATCAGTTTCAAACTGACCTTTCACTGAACGACATTAGAGTGAATTACTTGACTGAAGCTGTTGAATATATTTCCTCAATAATGGTGTATACGATCGCGGAAAGAAATAATATTTTTTTTAGGAATGATGAGTGCGGTAACCGTATAGCTGATGTGTTCAATGTAACGCATCCATATGAACTTGTTGCTAGAAAATACGTTCTAGAATTAGTGCAAAAATTTCGTCAAACTGGATCAGTAGCCAACAAGAAACGAGACCCGAAACGTGAATTTCCGTTGAGAAATGAACCTGTTGAAGTTGCAAACCTTGGGACAAGTACATGCAGACCCAACATTGAGCACAAGAAAATTGTGTTACCAATATCAGTAGAACCAGTATCCGCCGAATCCTGAAACATCATAAATTCCACCCCTACATAATACATTCGGTACACTAATTAAATGAAGACGATTTTGAGAGGTGACAGAAATTTTGTTAAATTATGATAACGAGAATAGATGCTGATGGGAATTTCCTTTTCTGATGAGACTACATTATTCTTGAATTCGACTGTGAATCGTCATAATTGTCGTTATTGGTCAGATGTTACTCCATGACATTGGAGGGATTTTCAACAACAATTTTACAGTAATATCATGTAAAGTAATTATCGGAAGAAACGTAACAAGTTCAGAAGAACCGGTAGAAAGACTCATTCATTTAACGAAAGGCAATTCCACTATATTTTTCCTAGATCTTCAATGCAAATTAGAAATAATATTTTTTTGTATGAACACGGGGATGAAAATAATAATAATACAGCTTCTTTTGAACTGTACATTATGCTCTAAGGTGGGAACAAGGTGGGGCGATAAAAAGAAATATTTTAGTGATCTAATTCAAAGATCATGTTGTTAATCAATCAGACATCTACGGATCAGCCGCCACTCAAACCATACTTCGGACTCTTATAGCCCACGATGAAAATGGATCTAATCACGAATCCGATAAATCTGATATCCCCCGAAATAGTTGGCATACACGCCGTCATTTTCGGTCATTTCTAAATTCAGATCTCGTCCGGTAAGTCCGGTAGCCCGTGTGACTGTCATAAGGGCCGTCTGGAGACATTGCGAGGACGCATGCCGAGCATTCTTCATGTCCTGAGATGTCACATCGGAGATTATGGTTTAATACAATAGATAACGGGTTGTTTATGACATTTTACATTTGTGTATAGCGGTGCGGCCGACTTATTAAAGTCCGCTTTAGGATCAGAGGCGTTCCCAAAAATTGTATCTGAATCATAAAAAATAATTAGTTTGCGGAAAATCTGGTAGCGAAATGACAATTGAATTCGGGATTCGAACCTGGAACCCTCGATATTCAGTCGAGTGCGTTTAACTTCTACGCTATAGCGATACTTGAGTTTGAGAAACGGACGGCTCACATTTTCGAATCTTGCGACAATATTGCAAGAGGTGTTAGTCCAGATTTCAATTAGCAACATCATATTTGGAATCTAAGATATGCATGCGAACTGGATATATAAACCAACCTAGGATTCGAACCTGAGACCTCCCAAAATCAGAGGGTCTATATTGACAACAATTTACAAATCATTTTCGTTAATCACTTCAACGTTTGTTTGAGGTAGTGGCTATTAGGACTCAATAAGAAGTCTATAAATTACTGAATGCCGCCGTTTCGACGTTCAATTGAAATTTATTTCAAGTCTTTCCAATTGTGAGCACTTTTCAGTCGAAAAAGGATCAAAATCATTGAAAATACACATCATGAGTCATGATATGGCGGTTAGGGTATTGACAATAGAATTTCTGGACCTCAGTCCTTGTAATATTGGGAGTACTACATTTCAATAATTGACAGCCATATCGGCGTATGCGTTGCCATGCAAAGCGACACCTAAGCTCCCATTTAGAAGGATCTGGTGGAAGGGTGGTTATTCTTTCTAGATATTATGGAGGTACTTGTTAGAATGTTTGCCTTTTGCTCCGTTAAAAGTTTCTGAGGAAAAAGCTATGTGCACAAAGTTGTCGTGAGGTACTGAAGCTCTTCAGTAACCCTGTTTCCATTGCATACGCTAACAAGGTTGACTCTCAAATAAAAAGTTCTTCCAACCAGGCCAACCATGTACGGGTTGATTAGCTTCACCATATCCGAAGGCATGCCTGCTCTCAACATTTTGGCAATCATGTCCTATACGATAATGACTGCATTGAGACCTTGATGAAAGGCTTCTGATATTCCTTGTATAGGCCTGGAAGCCGAATGTATGTTTCAGGAATATCTTTTTCCCTACGCCCAGGAGCGAAATGGTAGAAAAACTCTCTAGTTTGTGGCCATCTTTGCCAGGTTTCAGGACTGGAACCACTACAGCCTTTTTCAGGGAACCTGGGTATATCTGCCATGTGAGACGGGATTGATCAGGTGTATTGGATGAACTAGGGTCTTTTTCGGCATTTTCTTGGGGATAATTGCCCCAACCCATCTGGCTTAGGTGTTTTATTCATCGGAAGAATTTTTGTGACTTCGATCTGCAACTCATATGAGATCCAATAGGGAGTGCAGAGTTCTCGAAAGTTCTCTATTTTTCTTGGGGATAATTGCGCCAACCCATCTGGCTTAGGTGTTTTATTCATCGGAAGACTTTTTGTGACTTCGATCTGCAACTCATATGAGAGCCAATAGGGAGTGCAGAGTTTCTCGAAAGTTCTCTATTTATCATAAACTTTGATAAAAAAAAAACTCCCGCAGCATCTTCTGAGGGGCCATTAATGCTCATTCGTAATCCCTTCCCAATGCGGGCTCTGCGTCCAACCGTTTTGTCCTGAATATCTAGCATCCATTTTTTCAGACAACATTGTTGTTGTCATTACTAAATTCCACCCAGTAGGAGCTGGACCTCCTCATTAACTAAGTTACGCGTGGCTTGCTTTCTCTTCCTAGTAGCGTTCTTTAAATTATGGTAGAATACTCTGGTTCCTCCTGACCTCAATTTTTGAAAACCTTCCGATCTTGGACCAGTCAGTGTTTCTATAATTGTACCAAAACGTATGGTGTTTATCATCACGCCTGTCCAATTGTTCAATTGGAACAAGACCGGGTCGACATGGTCTGCAGTTCAATTAAATTCGCAACATTCTTATTGACAACTTGATATTTTCTTACGTCTATGCTAAAGTTTGAAAATCGGAAGTTCTATCAAAGAGTTTATATTTTCTGTAATCAGAGTATTCAGGAAAGTAATCACTCACATAAGTCTCAGATATTCTTCAAACTCTGGGACGAAAAGTCATCACCTACAGGAAAATAGAATGGTCTATAGCAACATTTGGTCCATTCAAAACAGCAGGGCCAGACGAAATCCAACCTGTACCACTGCAGCAAGGAGCAGACTCTCTGATTCTATTTCTAATCAGGTTGTTTAGAGAAAGCCTAGCAAACAGGTACGTACCTAGCATCTGGCGAAGGTCTCGGCGTTTTTCGACGTAAAAGGGGCATTTCATAACACATCATATGTGTTTATCACATCAGCTCTCAGTGAAAAAAATGTTGCTATAGCCCTGATCCACTGGATATCTGCTATGCTTAGTTGCATGGTAATACAGGCCCCCTATTCGAAAATAAAATTGTGAATAGAGACACGAGAGGCTGTCCTAAGAAGGGAATAGGATCTCCACTATTGTGGAACCTCGTGGTAGACAGCCTTTTTACAAGCCTAAACCAGGGAGGTGATGTACGCCCAAGGCTATGCTGACGATATCGTTATAATGGTTATCGGAAAGTTTATCAACTCTCACAGACGTGGTTCATGAGGGAGAAGCTTGAGGTCAATCCCAAAGAAACACGTTAGTTCCTTTCACCAGAAAAAGAAATCTAGAGACCAACAGAGTTCGACGTATCTTTGATGAGCTTCCAGATGTCAGAAGGGACGAAATACCTGGGGATAAACCTGGACTCAAAGTTCACCTGGAAAAAAAGGGAAAAAGTGCTGACAAAAGCAAGGACACCATTGATAATGGCCAGGAGTTCCTTTCATGGGATCTTGGATCCAAAAAAATACCTTTCACTTTACTAAGTGATAGTTACGCTCAGAGGGAGGCTGGTTAATTCACGAAAAATAGTACGGTTGCTATGTCCAGCAAGTCAAAAATTAACCTAGAGCATTGTTTTGGTAACAAATTGGACACCGTCCAAGAATAATCCGAAATTTGCGAAAGAGACTTTGACATTTTGAACTAAAAATACTTTTTTGTCGAGGCTGAGACACAATAGAAGTTTTATGCTTTGTAATTTTAGATCTCCTCTTAACACGAAACTGTCATTGCCATTATTATTCTGATCAAGCTTTATTTTTTAATTATGTTTTGCACTATGTTTTATTTCTAAAACTAATGAGCTAAATCGCAAAACTTAAAACTTATCACATAAATATTCAATTGTGTTTAAGGCTTTACAGTTACAGTTTTCGTGAAACCAAAATATATAGAAGGCAGTAATATAAAAAGGTGAAGAATATAAAAACTAACATTGTTGAAATCATGAACTATTTCGGCTTTTTCGGTATATTAAATATTCTAAAATTTTGTACCCCTCACGAGGACTGCCAATGTCTTACAACCAGCAACAATTCTAGAAGGTCTTTTTTGAATAACGTCTTCGGGTCATTTGATTTATCAGATCGACCCTTATCGCTCTTGTCCTATCTGCGGTCGTGAATGATGAAGACAAATTTTATATCTAATTTTTGTGCGCCGGCAGGCTGTTGGCATTCTCTCCGGTGGAAAAAACTGAAGGAAACGAATTCGGCGTTTTCCCAGAAAAATAGCGGCGCTACAGTCCTTGTGATGATGGGTACCCAACAGGTGACTCTTTTCGGTGGCATAATAAAAATTCCAAACCTGTCTGAGTGTAGCAGATGACTGAATTCCTTGAAAGGAACTTTTCAGATTCAATGGTCGTACGAGAAACTTCTCATTTATTTATTACTATATTTTTGAAGAAAAAATAAAAACTTTAGGCGTGCTAATTGAGACCCCACTAGTTTGATTCTCGTTTTTGACAAATTCAAGAAAATAATACCAAGAAATACCGATAATATACTCACCCCATTCTAGAAGAAGATCCACGGACACACATGAAAATAAAAGGAATATAAGTAATCGATTTAAACTTGTTGGCATATAGAAAAAACTGACCGATTATTTTTCCGATATTCATCATATGAACTTGAGTAAAAAAATACAGAGTTTTATTGTCTAGTGGAAGTTAAAATTGACCCTGTATATCGTTTCCAAAAATGCTCAAAAAATACACCGTTGCACTGGCCAACTTTGATACTACGGTGTAGATCAAATAGGTAATTACTGACAAATAAAGTTCAAGATCAATAATGATACGAATATGACATTTTACAACTTTATCACTCTGTATCGCGTGAACTACACATAGAATTTTTTTGTGCTCAAGGAAACTTTTGTTCAGTAGGCCAAGTTCAATCAACATTTTAGACGATTTGACCGATAACTTTTTGCATAAGAAATGTGCATGGCATTTCTCATTTTTATAATGGTTTTATTTAACTTTGGAATCTTTGTGTAATAGACATTCCTGTGCTAGTAGTAAAACTAACCTGTTGATATTTGGGATTGCAAAGTGTGTTTGAGGAAGAATGGGTTACAGGCATTTGTGCGAATTTTTAGTTACGAGTAATGAAAGAATGAAGAATGAAGAGTGAAACATTTTAGGAATAAAACATATCACACCTTATTTGTCAAAGTAATAACAAGAGAATCTAGAAAACAGAAAATTAAATTATAGTTCATCTCAAGCAGGAACTTCTTGAGTACGATAGAAAAAACATGTTGGGGAAGAGCCTATTACCTACAGTGCATACGTATCAAAAAACAACAGGATCAGGGGATTCTAGGTATGGCCATATTGAAACATCTATGGTTTTCTGTATATGAATGTACTCCTATTCTGACAGCTAAACAAATTCTTTAAATTTCTTAGAATCGGCCAATTAACTGTAATTTTGAGTGATAAAAAGCTACCTAGCACTCCCAAAAACTGATAAATATATACTTCAAGTATGTGATCAATCATGGCGTGCATGATAAGGTCGAAATTTCTGTCTTCAGAACTGTAACAGTACGATTTTTGGATGAAATCAAATGTTCTACTCTAAATGGAATTGTCTGTATTAATCTCACGGAAAAATAATAATAAACAAGCTCTCGTGTTTATTTTATACCCTGGAGCTTGTATGCCATGATAACAATATTTTCATTAATTCAATATGAATTTATTGATGAAAAAATATATTAACTGCCATGAAAAGTTTCACACTCGGAAATTAAGCTACTGAAATGATTGCAAACATCATCATCGTTCTTTCTGTTTATTTAATTATAATAATAATATGACCACGATAATGAGAAGTGTGCAAAATTTGACATGAAAAATAACAGAAAAAAAAATGGTTCACAATTATTCATTCAAGTATTCAAGAAAAAGTGACAAAAATAATAACTTTCTGTTGGTATTTCGTGTATAGAATATATGTACACAAATTCTTTATCGTATCAAAATCTTGAAAGAAATCTCCCTAGCAGCTAACATAGTTTGTATGTTATTAATAAATATGCTACCTTGTTTTCAAATAGCTCATTGAAATAAGATGTAACAAGGTCCCTAAAGGATTATAGATAAACCTTCATCATATATTGCAATTTCTCCTAGGGCCGGTTTTTCAATGTACTTTTAACTTCGAGCTAAATTTAACTCATGGTTAGAATATGAGTCAATTCCTTCATTTAGCAAATGTCATATTCATTCTAACCACGAGTCAAAATTAACCGGGAGTCAAAGTACGCTAACACAACATTGATAAACTGGCCCTTAGTTTCATTTGACACATTCCTTCGTGTAAAAACTCAAAAAATTCCTATAAGAAAGTAGTTATTTGTACTCACTATTCAAAGATCAACATCATAATGGCCAATGAGTTGTCATGATGAAAAATAAGAGTTACTGCATGAACAACTTTGAACTTACCGTTTTTCCGTTAACATCAACCTTGTATTTTCCAGCGAAAATTTTAATGATGTCTGCGTTACCATATTTGGCACCCCAATGGAGAACTGTCTGGAAAAGTCATGAAATTAATGAAAATCTTCAATATTATTCGATAACTACTTGTTGCAAAATCCATTCCAATTTAATAAATATGTTCTCAATCAGGTACGTATTTCAAAAACATGAGCAAATCGTTTGAAAAATTCATTACTTACATACTAATTATCCCATCCAGATGAAGTCGTCGAGAGAAGCCATGAAACAAAATAAGGAAATCATATTAGAATGCGGATTTAAATAAGGAAAATAAGATACATATTGATACTATTGTGGCTCGCCGTTCATATTCCTCTATACCTAATCTCCTAACAAAAGATGGGTGAGCAAGGTTTTCACTGAACTGATATAGCATCTATTCCCTCATCCATTATTGAATCAAATATGTAATCGATCATAAAATCAATGATATTGTTCCCATATAATGCAAATTTCGTTTAAATATAGATTTTCGAGAATTTGTACAAATGAATAGACTAACACTGATCTTGATTCCCTGTGAACTTTAAATATTAACTCGTATCATCTCCTTTAATCCAACATTTTTTTGCTCGCTGTGTAGATACCTTGCAAAATGAATCAAGTACCGTTCGTTGGCTTCAACTACACAATATGATTCAGGAAAATCGACGAAAAGTCCACACTCGGGCTAGTTCGATCCCAATTGAATCGAAAAAGTTCGCTGATGATTGGCAAATACCATGAAACCAGTACAGAGTTGTTCCCCCAATTAAATCAAAAAATAATTTCAGCTTTAATATTTAAAATGCATTGCAAAGTGTGTTCTTTCATCAGAAAACATTGCCAAAAGTATTAAACAGATATAATTCAACGGTAGTAGGGACAGTAGTTGTTTTCTGCCGACGACAAAGCCTATTGTATAGGATCTTTAGCGGAAGATTCGGATTACGTAATCCACCATTTTTCTTGATCAATACTAAACCTCATTACGTAATAGAAAACTTCAGCTAGATTTGAGTTTTGTATTCAGATTGTTGAATTGAATAATGAACTTTCCAGAACTATTCGAAATCATGTATTCATTTCAACGTTCCTAATAGGCTGCTTACATTTCCTCAAACATTTAAAATATCATTTCATGCCAAAAATTGTTATAAATAATTTGTGATATAGATGTCTTAGGTTGCTCATTCAACAGAATTGAGAATTCTCTGCGTGATTTTGAGTGATATGAATAAACTTTGAGTGAATGCTTTGGCTCAGAATTCTTGAGATAGACGTATTCATTTTGTTGGGTTAGCGAGACAGACCTATAGTATGAGCATTTGCTAGGTGTTATTCATATAACCCAATGAATTTCAATTTCTAATATTGTGGATTGCCTCTGCTGTCCTATGTGATATTATATATAATATAATAACAATACTCCCTCATAAACACTCGTTGAGTGTACCCAAAGGCATAGCCTGTGCGGGTAGAGGACGACTATTATTATTATTTGCCGTGGCACTCAGAGGCGACTTACTGATTTTTGGTGGCGTATTCACTTTTCAGCTGTAGAGAAACCCGGAAAACCTACAGCACCACTTTGGGTGGTCGATGTGCACTCCAAGCTAGCACTAGACGAGATTGGCATCTAGACAATTCACAATACACTTGCTTTTCATCAAGGCATGCGGTCGCCTATCGATCCGATATGAAGTATTTGAGAAAAAATCTCCCGTATCTACATCGGGCTCGAACCGACTACCGCTATGCTGGAGTTTCGAACGGCCTGTGCATCAGACCGCTGAGGTACCGGCCACCCATATTTATGTATTTATATCTAATCGATAAGCATTAAGGTAGATTATTGAGTTTTCATAATTTTACTAGGTATCATACCATGTGATTGGGGTTTCCTGTGTATGAATAAATTAATAAAAAAATAAACTGATCGATTTTGATAGACACCATCCTAAAAGATACCAGGAATATATCTAGACACTGTGCGAACCAGGTTGTTGACTTTTTCATCGTGACAGGGATAACGATTGAGAAATTGTGTGCACATAAACCTAGTTAGATAAAAAAAAGTTGAGTGGAAAAGCGCTGCTTCTTTGATTTACACTTAAAGAAGTACGAACTCCACCTTTTTTAATGTAGGTAATTATTGATTGATAGGAAGGTGTTATATATTATTTTGATCGTTGTAATAAAAGCGTTAATTTCTTTTTCGTTAGGAATTTCCCAGCCAGGCCCTGTATCCGATGCTTAGACACTTCCAGAAGGGGCGCTGGATCATTTGCCCCAATAACCACTCCCCACGTCGTGGGGGAAGTGACTATTGTGTCCGAGAATCATGTGCCCTGAGCTGAAGGATGAAGTCCTTTTACATTCGTTTGGCTAAGATTTCTGCCATATTACGGCAAGTCGGTAAAAATTTTAAGTTTGACAGCTGTGTGTCCATCATTCCACCAAGAACCCCTATTATCAGAACCACCATTTAAACAGAATGGTTTGGGTAAAGCCTGTAGAGTTCAGACAGTAGATCTCGATATTCAGTCCATTTTTCTTCCTCTTTTTGGATGATGTTCGTTTCGCCAGGAGCTGAACTCGTCCTACTTTGATGGTCGAGGAGGCCTACATCTGGCTTATTGGCTTGTATTTGCCTGGGGGTGGGGAATGAGTGGTTCCAATGGATTCGGCACTTTTCATTCTCCATAACGGACTCAATATCCCCCGAAGCATAAAGCGCCGTGTTATGCCTGTGGATATATGCATGATGGTCTCTGCTGCCCCACGACACGCTCTAAATCTAGTGTCAGGGACCTATATACCCATCACGCGACTACGGTAGGAGAGGGCGTTGGAGACACCATTTCCTGGCAGGTTTTTATGAATCCCTTGTTTTCCGACTTCAACCCACTTGACCTGAGAAATGCAAAGGTGAGGTTTGGATGAGCCAGATCTTGAATGTTTTTGAAGAAAACCCCATGCATTGGCTTATCTTTATGTAAGTGTAGGAGACACTCACTCTCCGCAGCTTTGATGTGGAAGTTTTGCTGAACGGGTTCCAACTCGGTGACAGAGTTTGGGTTCGTCCGTTCAGTGTCGAATAAGAGGCCGAAGTCATCGGCTGCACGGGTTGCTGCCTTGAAAAGAAATGCTCCAATCCCTGCTTTTTCATGGTCGCCGACTGAACAGAAAAGGGGATCTGAACTCCTGATAAATTTACAGGTTCAATCCAGAGCCATTCTGTTAGGTAGACACTCCGAACTCATAAATCCACGGACTCCTTGTTGTCTGAGAAACTATAAACGTGGAACAGACGATACAGGATGCTCCTATGAAGATGCATCATTTTGAGAGTTTTTACGTCGAGTTGTTGCAGCTCTTCCTGAGTCCATTTTATCACTCCAAAGGAGTGAAGTAGAATCGAAATGGCAAGCACATTAGTTGCAGCAACTTTGTTCTTTCCTGACAGTGCTGATGACCAGATCTGTTGGAGCTTATGCTGATACTTGCTGCGGAGAGAGTTATCGCCACGCCTAAAAGGTAACTTTTGGGTGTGGCGTTGTTCCAACCCTAGATCTCTCTGGGCATCCAGTCGATCCCAAACTGAATTCCGATAGCATGCGTGTACTCTTGCACCACCCTTAAGGACTGATGAAGATCCTTCTTTCCTGAGGCATATATTTTGAGGACTTTATGCCTCCAGTATGTAATCCATTCATTAATATTATCATGATTGTTATAACTGTATTCGAGAGTTTGTTTTGAAGTTGATCGGTTTTCATTGAGCTCACATGTCTTGTTAAGCTTTTCAGGCTTACTTTTTGGATTTTTTACGCATACCTTTACATGAACACAAGAGAACTTGAATAAATAAAATAAAAAATTTATGCCAATGCCTCCTCTTCTGTGTAATTCAATTTCAATCTCAAATACATGGAATTTGCCAATTATCTTTCTCAATACCCGATGCACCATCAACTTCGCCAAATAATGCAAATGCAAATGAAAAATTAAACACCGACCGATGGTCACAAGCCCCTCGAAAACGACCATCATTACGCCGCCCAAATTACCACCGGCGGGGCGGCCGATTCCGGAGCGTATCTAAGCCGAGGGTGCCTGAAGGCCGCTACCGCGTACACCGCGCCGCGGACGGGTGCTCCAGGTGTCGTTTGCATAATGACGACGATGATGATGATAACGATGATAACGTTCCGAGTGTCTCAGCTGCGCCGCCACCGGCAATTAGTATCGCGCGTCTCGGCCGACGGATCGTCATCAGATAGCAGATGACGAGACCAGGGAAGGAATTTGAGAATGACGGATAGTACGGTCAAAGATGATCGACGAGACGGCCGAAGAATAGGGAGAGAAAGTAGCGGGGAAGAATGGGAAAAACAAAAATTGGAAACCGTTCTAGGTTACCAATAGAATCGAATGATTTGGTCTGCATGAAAAAAATCAGTAGCGGCCAAACTCTACCATACAAATGTTTCCTTCTTTTGGTGTGTTCAAAGATAAAGTAACTAGAATTTCAGTTTCTTTTCGAATATGATGATAATCGTCAATTGATAGTAAGATGTATTGGACAACTGATTCCGCTTTGGAGGACTAGCTTAACCATAAGATTTAGTCAAATCAGTGTCCAAAAAGGGGGGTTTGAAGGAAACTTCCTCAGCTCTCTTTCCTTCTGCATCTTCTCATTGCCATTGTTCGTTGCACTGAGGAAAATCAATGGCCACAACTACGGTACCCCCAGAAACGAGAGGCATAAAGTTAACCATAGATGACCTCAAATTATATGCCACGGTTGATCCCTTCCGAACTCAAAAATGTCAATGACATCATTCGTCATTTCAACTCCACTCCCATTGCCCAAAAATCTTTAAACCAGTTGGCATTGCTAGAACGATACCATGAACATAATCTATTCGATAGTTTCAATTCAATGCGATCAATGAAGAATCTGTAAGGAAATCTATACGTCAGATAAAGAGTACCGCGGTCGGTAACGATAATATTTCGCTAAGATTGCTTTTCTTGATTGAAAATCAGTTGATCAAACATTTAACTTTTATCTTCCCCTTCCTAAATGTGATCAGCCCAGAACTCTGTCGGATCGAATAAGTATTCTCCCAACTCTATCTAAGGCATTTGAAATAATTCTCAAAGACCAATTAAATGAATACGTATATAAACACGATATTATCTCAATCTGGGTTCCGCAGTCATCACAGCACAACCACTGATTTGTTGTCAATTACTGACGATATCTTCAAGGCCACGGATTTAGGAAAAATCACATGCCTGACTCTCCTGGATTATAGCAAAGCTTTCGACACATTAGATCACCATACTCTTTGTGAAAAACTAAAATATTTTGGATTTTCCCGAAATGCAGTCTTGCTTATATCGAACTACCTTAGCAATCGCAGTCATAAAGTAATTTTGGAAGACCAGGCATCATATGATATGCATGTAATCCAAGAAGTGCCAAAGGGTTCCATCTTAGAGCCACTTATTTTTTGCTTATGTATACCTATCTGATTTCCATACTTTCGTGAAAATGTACTATTCATCATTATGCCGACGACACTCAATTGCACCTTTCTTCCGATGTCGAATTATTGGATTCCTTTGAAAATTTCGTTAACGAAGATCTTGACGCTGTTTTCAACATTTCCACAGCTTACAATCTCAAACTAAATGCCGGCAAATCGACAGTGATGCTATTCGGACCAAATAAAGTGAAAAAAACCATTATAAAAATGAAGGAGACAGGTTGGTTAAGCTTTGAAAAATTCCGTTTACTACATTTAGTGACCCTCGTACATAAGGTCTGCACAATAAAATGATAACTTTCTCAGACATTAACAATCATTCATCTACACGAAATAGATAAACCTTAGTAATACCGAAACATAAGACCACATTCAAGGCAAGCAATGAGTATAATCCGATCACTGTCGAAAATAGATCCTATACGATAATGAATTTTAAAAACGATTAAAAATGTCACTACTCAATTCGACATGATCAATAATATCATAAGACAGGAAAAGAAATAGGCAAATGATTTTTCTGGATTCAATGAAATAACTTACTCAGAAGTTTACATTTTTTTTTCTTGTTACTCATTGGTGTGTATTTATTTGTGATCAGTTCTCTGTTGTCTTTTGGTTGAAAGTTGAAAAACAGCTTTAGCTGCATTTCGCCTGTTCATCAAAGTTCATTCCTTTCTTTAAACGTATCTCTGTAAAGTTTTATGATTATGATGAATAAATACATTTTTTTTTTTATCCGTTAGGAATTACCCAGACAGGCCCTGTCTCCGGAGCCCACAGACACTTCCGGAGGGCGCGCTGTTGTATCATTAACCCCAGTAAACACTTCCCACTTCCGTGGGGTTAGTGATTACTGGGTCCGAGAGTCATGTGCCCTGAGAAGGCGGAGTGAACCAAGCTAAGTTTTCTGTAGCATCAAGGCAAGCCGGTATGATTTTCAAGTTTGAGAGCAATGTGCCCATCATTCCACTAAGGACCCCTATTATCAGAACCACCATCTTGACAGAATGGTTTGGGTAAAGCCTGAGTAGTTCAAAGAGTAGATCTCGATATTTAGTCCGTTATTCCTCCTCTTCCTACTTTGATGGTCGAGGATTAGGCTTATTAGCTTGTATTTTCCTGAGGGTGGGGAATGAGTAGTTCCAATATATTCGGCACTTCTCATTCTCCACAAAGGACTCAATATCTCCAGGAGCATAAGGCAACACCGGTGTCTGGTCTACACCGTACGAGTGTCGTAGGTGGTAGTACAACACTCGTAGGGCCGCGTTATGCCTGTGGATATAGGCTGAGACCGCATGAGCTGGACAAGCTGACAGCAAATACATTATGGTCTCAGCTGCCCCACGACACGCTCAACATCTAGTGTCAGGGACCTCTATACCCATCACGCGACTGCGGTAGACGAGGGTGTTGAAGACACCATCCTGGCAGGCCATTCTGAATCCCCCGGTTTCCGACTTCAGCCCACTTGACCTAAGAAAAGCGAAGGTCAGGTTTCTGGATAAGCCAAAGTATTCAATGTTCTTGAAGAAAACCCCATGCATTGGCTTATCCCTATGTAGCTGTAGGAGCCATTTATTATTATTATTATTATTATTATTATTACTTTTGAGGAATAATTGCACCAGTTCTGGATGGTGTTGAAATCACAACTGCACAAGAGGCACAATACTTAGGAATCATTTTTGACCATAAGTTGACATGGAACCAACATCCTCAGAAAATATCGTTCAACTTGTCTAGAAGAATGTGCAAAAAAAATTCAATGCTCCTTGTAAACAACAAGAATTTTTATGCGACTGCACTCACATATAGATACGAAGGACAAGCAAAATCTTGAAGTTATTTTCATTTTCTAATGTAGAATATATAATATTAATTCACAAAAAATACATGAAAAACGTGAAGAGTTTTATTTACTCGAAAGAATTCCCAATGTTTGCTACTTGTAAAAAAGTACCAATTCGTTCACTTGATAGTTACATAAATAACTACTTTCACCACGGAATAAAATCAATGAACGATAATGCAAACAAAAAATATCGAATATATTCAGACAATATTGAACAGAATGAGCTGCAAATGAATAATAACTTAATAAAAAATAGAACCTTTGTAGTAATTAGAGTCAAATTATGAAGAGGAGAAATGGCATTCATTCAATTTTCACGCCTTACTAAAGTTTGTCTTATTGACAGAAAGCACACAAAATTATCGAAATGACACTCTCGGAACTTGGAAGATACATTAATGGAAACTGTGACTAGTGTCGCTCCGCTTAAACCTCCAGTCGCAATAAACATTAACAGAGATCCCGCTCAGCATCATATACCCAATTAGATGGCAGTAAAAATACTTTACAAGCTTGCTCGTACGACAGCAAATTCACTACTCTGTATTGCAAGTCATTGTTTCCGCATATAGACTCTCACATATGAAATTTCCACTTTGTAGTATTTTGTGGAATTGTCAAAGACTGGATTTTACTAAAATACTTGTGTTTTTTAAAAAAATTTGTTAGTTGAGAAATGTATTTCGGTACTTACACTTCAGTTGTTCAGTCAACTCATTTCAGTAGTTACAGACGTTGCAAAATTAAAAGTTTAAAAATTTACTATGGCCATAAAATTCTAAATTCCAGTCAACTTGGTTGAGAATACCCAAGGAAAAAATAAACCATCCTGAATTATCGACGCTGAATAGGAGAATCTGATGGAAATGTAATTTAGGAAAACATTGTTCAATAATGAAATTTTGGCGAACGCGCCAATGCATGTGGTAAAACATTTCTATAGTTCGGTATTTCTAATTGTTATTTATCCATCCAGCCTGAGGGCCTCTGGCTGGATGGAAGAGCAAGGTCTGATCATGGTAATACCATGGTCATGCATTGAATCCTGCCATTTGATAGGATTTCCCATTTTCATTGCTGTACTTTGATTTTAATTGTTATATAGCTGTTTCTGTCAATAAAATTAATTATTATTATTAATATTAATAATTGGCTGAGGTTATTAAGGCTCAGTTATTCCCGTGGTACATAGATAATTTCATTTCTGACCAATTTCAATAAAGTTTTGTTGATTTTTAAAACGGAATGAATGTATCAATTCATTATCTTCCCGCTATACATATTTGTATTAGGTACCGTTGATTATTGCAGTTTTGTTGTAGCTGGTTTGTTGCTATGTTACTTGTTTATAAACAAAACTTTGTTATCAAGCTGTGTTTGCGTTAAAAACGTGTTTTCTACCCCAAATATAATAGAGGCTATTTTGAAAAAAGCTGAAAAAGCAAGAGAATCATTAATTCCATTGAAAATTGAAGCCGTATACCAAAAAAGAATACAAGATATATATGGAGTGACAAAATGTTATGCCAAAAGATGCCACTGAAACTGTATTTCATATGGCATATTTTTAAGAACTGGTGAGGTATTTTGGTATTTTCTATGTTTTTTCGTAGATTTAGTAGTAATTGTGATTTTTCGTTGCAGTCAGAAACGTAAAGTCTGGACTAAATGGTCAATGCTAAAATCGATGGTGACTATACATGAGAAACGAGTATCACCAAGTTCAATGAACTAGAGGCTTTTTTGAAACGGAAGAGTGAGAGTTATAAGCAGAAAAAGTCTGCCTTTTTATATCCTAAATATGTCATCAGATTTCTAAAGAACTCTCCTGATGAAATTTATTGCTTGAGGTATTTTTTTCTTATTTTCCTTTTTGTGTGTATTAATCCCCTATTTTTTGTTATAGGTTGTTTTGATAATGGGCAATTTTGAAGGATGCAGAAGTCAGGAACTTTTGAATATGAAGATATCGGATATAGGCCGGGATTTCGTTATGGTAGTGAACGTACCGAAAAGTAAAACTGGTGTATCGAAGACATTTACAGTTGTGAAGGAAAAGAGTTCTCCGCTTTGCCTTTAATAAGACTATACAGGGTGTTCCAAATTAAGCCAGCACCATTGCCAACTCCGTTATTATTGATGCTACGAATTCGTTCAAATTGGCAAACTAGTAGCATTTTCAATGGCCTTCTCGATGCCGAAAACAAAAAAAAATGACAGTCGCGTTTTCAGAATATTTCATAAATCTATTTTTCTTTCAATGGAACACCCTATATTTTTTCATGCATTTCGATTCGTAATAACATTCTCAACAACAAAGCTCATATCACCTTTCCTCCTAAAGTGGAAAATGAGCGACTTATGTGGAAATATTTATTTCTTTCACTAGTACAAAAAAATTCTTTGTTTTGGCGAGTAAAACCTCATGATTGTCCAAACACCCAATTTTGGTACTTATACGAATGACAATATTTTGTTACTAATAGCAAAATGAGACAGTAAAAAGAAAAATTGCGCTGGGATGTGAACTCGTGAAAACCGTGATCATCATGTCGCACCACTCAATTGACACCACTGAGCTATTTGGTATTAATGTACAAAACGATAATTTCCATCTTGAAGCCATTCTGCTAGCCCCATTTATTTTGTGAATCAAAATATGTCTTCTGTAATGATAACTTTCAAGCCGATTTTGTACAGAACAGAAAATTCTGGAGGGTTATATGAATGTGGTTGGAAAAAATGTGTTTGATTCGATAAAACAAATTTATTATGAGCAATCAAGTTGCCTTGAAACTTTGTTGAAATACTATTTATCAAATATTCTCAAGTATATCATGACAATGTCATAAATTATTGTAACTGTCAACTACTGTTCGAATATTTTTCAAAATGCCGTCTTCCCATCAAGAAAAATGTGAATGTTAGAATTCTACTTGGTTTGCCAGAAAAATTGCGTAAGAGCACTCCAACACTACAGCAATTCGTTCCCCGATCGTGAATCACATAATCGGCGTTTTTTGCTGTGCTTCATGGTCAATTCAGAAACAATGAAAAAGTTTTAGAGAAGAGGAGAACTAGAAAACGATTTGTAATATCTGAATATACAGAAATTGACGTTTTATCCTACTTTGAGGTTTATCCAAATAATTCCATCAGAGATTTATCTAGAGAAATAGCTGTTCCATTGTCTGGTATTCAACAAATTCTGAAGAAACATAAGATTTCTCCTTATAAGTTGAGACCAGTGCAAACATTAGAACCTGGTAATCCTGAGAGACGATTGGGGTTTTGTTGGTGGTTTATGAATAAATGCAGACACGATCTAAACTTCTATAGAAATACTATATGGAGCGATGAGGCAAATTTTTCAAATCGTGGGATGTATAATGAAAAGAATATTCATTATTGGAGTAGACATAATCCATTTCTAGTCGATCCCCACAATCCGCAAAGTCGATTTAGTATTAATGTTTGGTGTGGTCTATTTAGAGGCAGAATTATCGGTCCATTTTTCTACCATGGTTCTTTGAACGGACCCCGTTACATTAATTTATTAACATGAGTGTTGTAAGAGTTTTTCGATGATCTTGATCTGGAGGCTCGTCAGATGATCTATTTTCAGTAAGAAAGAGCACCAGCACATAATGTCAGTGGAGTTAAAAAAATGCTGCAAGGCTGTTTGGAAACAGATGGATTGCTAGAAATGGTCCTGTTAAGTGGCCCCTCGTTCACCAGACATTACACTTCTAGATTTTTATTTTTGGGGACAAAATGAAACATTGTAATGTAGATGAACTGAAAAATTATATTGAAACTATAATTAATAGAGTTTATGGCCGAACTGTGCTGAATGCCATACGTAGTATCAATAGAAGGGCCCAAATGTGTGTTCAACAAGAAGGCGGTGTTTTTGAACATTTACTCGATATTTTATAGCGCTATGTTTCCTATTGATAAAACTGTCTTATTTTCACCTTTACGAAAAAAGGTCAAATGAGATTTGTTGTTGAGAATGTTATTCCGAATCGAAATGCATTAAAAATGCTACTAGTTTGCCCATTTAACCGAATTCGTAGCATCAATAATAACGGACTTGGCAATTGTGCCGACTTAATTTGGAACACCCTGTATATATTTTTGCGTCCTGAAGGTATTGAACGATTTTTTTTGAGCTTTCGACAAAATGAATGTACATCCCAATCAATTAGAAAAAACATCTTGGGAAAATCTTCAGCAAAATCGCAATGTATTTAGGATTGCCAAACCCATCTTCCTTTACGGGAAATTGCCTTCGTCGCACTTCTGCTACTGCTCTAGCTGATGCAGGAGCAACTATGACTAACTTTAAAAGACACGCAGGTTGAAAAAGTTCCACGGTTGGGGAGGGGTATTTAGATTGGAAATCAATTACATATTGTGGCCGAGTTTGAACTGATGAGCGAGTTGAATCGCGAAACTAGTCTGCAGATGTCACATGTTTTCGATTGCCAGTTGGTGGTTGTTTCAGGAAGTATTGCAAAGTATATTCTTGTAGAAAAACTCTGCCAGGCGTTGGGTAAATGTGATTCGTCAATATCATTTTGGGTTTGGAAATTGTGCTACATGCTTCGTCTCGATCATCTGCCGAGTCTACAAAGTCAACATGGTGATTTTTCTTGATTGCGTAGATGATACGTTCATCTTTTTCAGATTTCTTCTAGCACGTTACTTGTGAATGCAAATTGTATTTGCCTAAATCTCACCTGGACTGATACAAGGGGCTGTAATATTTAGTGGTGTAAAGTGTCAAGCAAGATAATTGTACAACGACTTATGAAATGACAACTTGAAGTGTTGCTGGCTGTTCCTCTGTTACTTTGACTTGACTAACACCGACCCGACAAGCGATCGCGACGATACTTCTGGGCCGTTTTGTTTAATTTTGTGGTCCGTGTATATGAATCGCGACCGGACCTCTGTCACTCAAGATCACCTGGACCCCAACGAAACGCAACACCGGCTACAACGTGGGGCACCTGCCCCTCGGACACGAAGGTATCGATACGAAATTACTGAATACGTAATGAGATTTGCCGAAGAATTCCAGTCGAAACGTCTCGAAAAGATGATGTACGTGATTAACGAGGTGTGAAGGATCACAGGCAGGAATGGGCTGGGAATTATAATTCGGCCGTGAAAAAGTATAAAGTTATTTGTGAAACGCGCAAAAAACGCCGTGAAATTTGAGTCCAAGCAGGTGATTTCTTTCATGCGGTAGTTTTTCTGATGGATAAAAATACTCAGGTTGACCTTAAGTTTTCTTACTTCATCTCTCTACATCAACTTTCTGCAGGAGCTATTCCATTGATTTTATATAACAATTTTATAATTTTATTTAACTTTTTTCATTACAATGTTACATTTTGATTGTCATAAATACAGAATAAAAAGGCATTCTGAAATTTGAATAATAATTCTCACTAGAGCTTGGCGGAAATATTTTTTTTCTTCAAATCATCCTGATGGTTTTTGTGGTCATACAAATAGAGTGAAATGTCAAATTTTCACCAAAACACTAGTAGAAATTCAAACCATTTTCCACAAACGTCGATATTCCGGTGAAAATATTGAATTGAACCATATTTTACATTTAAATATCATTGTATTAATACGAGAAAGGAGCATAAGGTGTTTATGAGACGCTCTTACTCTTTATGAGGAAGGAACGAAAGAAAAAAACGTAAAAAAGTGTGTTGCGTAGGTGGCATTAATTTAAAATTTTCATATTGTTTCTGATTCTTAACAACTCATTTGAATAACCTTGATTGATAATATCTTAACAACGGGAAGTCTTTCGTTTCACTCCGTAAATCTTTTGGGAAATTTAGGATTTTTATAGGACAGAATTTTTTTTTTTTATTTTCCCTGTATATCAAGCTAAAGACACGAAACTTGGTAAACATTATCTGTCAATAAGAGTACACTTTTTGAAATTTTTTCAACCCTGAAGTATGCTTAGAAGGGGTTGATTATTTCAACCCCTAAGATATTTTTCTTACAACTTTTTTTTCGATGAAAATTTTTTCTTTAAAAAAGTATGACTGAAAAGCCCAATTCATTGACTAACTTTTTTAACTCTACAAGTTTTTTCTAAAACTTGAGCATGAACGAGAAAAAATCTAATGCAATGCATTTTCAAAAAGATGAGCTAACGCGAGTGTATTTTGCGTCAAGTCTAGTGGCCTGTGCTTTGCATAAAAACATTAATACTGACACTAGGATTGTGTAGTGTCATTTTCTGTCACCCATCTTATTGTTTCACAAGTTTTATGATTGTGTATTGTAGGAAATATTAGTTGATTGAAAATATGAATGCATATTCGAATTTGGAAATGGCAGATATGCATTTTACATACGGTCGTGCTAACGGTAATTCATTGGAAGCGCAAAGACTTTATGCTGAACAGTACCCACAACGTAGACTACCCCATCATACTACGTTCACAACTATTCACCGACGCTTGCGGGAACGTGATAATTTTGAAAAAAGAAGTTATGATTCTGGTCGTACTAGAGAAGTTAGAACTGCAGCTGTAGAAGAAGCCGTACTTAATTCAATTGAAGAATTCCCAGAAACAAGTACCAGGAGAATAGCTCGTGTCCTACATGTAAGCCATTCCGTTGTTTTTATAATTTTAAAAGAACAAATGTTGTATCCCTATCATCTTCAACTGATTTTTTGTCAGTGGCTTATTAATATGATTGGCCAAGCACCACAGTTGTTAGGTAATATTTTATTTACTGACGAGGCGAGTTTCTCAAGAGACTGTATTAGAAATTTTCATAACAATCACCTTTGGGCTGACGAAAATCCTCATGGCTTTTTTGAAGGAAATCATCAGTATCAATTTTCATTAAACCTGTGGCTCGGAATTATTGATAATCATTTAATTGGTCCCCATTTGGTGAAGCATATTGTCATCTTCTTGAAGAATTACCTGTTCTTCTTGATGAGGTTCCCATTCAAATTAGGCAACATTCATGGTTTATGCAGGATGGTGCACCAGCTCATTTTAGTATACGTGCAAGAACTCACCTGGATGAGGTGTATGCCAATCAATGGATAGGTCGAGGAGGACCTGTAAACTGGCCAGCCCGCTCCCCTGACCTTAATCCTTTGGATTTTTGCATATGGGGATATCTGAAATCTTTGATATACACAAACCCAGTTGAAAATATCGACGATCTGCGAAACCGCATTGTAGCAGGGTGTGAAACTATAAGAAATTCTCCAGGAATATTTCATCATATATGCCATTCTATGAGGAAAAGGGTATATGCTTGTATTGAAGCTGAAGGCGGTCATTTTCAACATTTATTATAATTGTATTGTCGGTATTGTTTTTGTTCATTGTTTGTTCACTTTTGTTTTTAGTTGTATAAGTCTCATAATAATAATCATAATTTGGTTGGCTGTTGTTTAATAAAATGCTATTTTACATGAGCTTATTTATTTTTTTCTCATAAATGCTCAAGTTTTCGAAAAAAACTTGTAGAGTTAAAAAAGTTAGTCAATGAATTGGGCTTTTCAGTCATACTTTTTTAAAGAAAAAATTTTCATCTAAAAAAAAGTTGTAAGAAAAATATCTTAGGGGTTGAAATAATCAACCCCTTCTAAGCATACTTCAGGGTTGAAAAAATTTCAAAAAGTGTACTCTTATTGACAGATAATGTTTAGCAAGTTTCGTGTCGTTAGCTTGAGATACACCCTGTATATGAGTCATAATGAATGTTATACGTAAATCAAAAATAAATAGAAGTACTTACAATGAACTAATTAATTTTGGAGGTCTCCAATGGTTAATACTACTCTACTCATTTAATTCAAAACTAACTTGAAAATTTACTTGAGAAATATTTGAATATATAGGGTATCCAGAAGCCAAATTAAAACGGAAGATTCTAATCCAAAAATACATAGGACTTCGCTTATTTTTTTTAATTACATTCGTTTTAGAGGTAGGTACAGAGTGTTAAATATGAAAAGAAAAAAGTATTTTCTAATCCAAACTTCCGCAGTTTTGAAAAGTTTACAAACATGCACATCATGGCTTTCCTTTAAAACAATGTGTTTTAATGGAACTCGAAAATGTCTCCATCCTGAAAAAAAGTTTGTAAAACTAGCCCCATAACCATTCTCAACATAAAACTTGTCACCACTAATACCCAGTCCGACGCAAACTGAATGCATATTCAACGAACGACCGAGAATGAAAAAAAATCCGAATGAAGTAAGTGCCCAGTAGGAAATCCTTTACCGAGAGTCATAACGGTGGGACACGCTGTTTGTTTTAGGACCCCCCGCCGGCGGCAGCAGCCCCCCGTCGTGCCACAGCCCCCCTAAAAGCTACTCCTTATCAGATCTCCGCATGATGACAATTCCTATTCGGACGGACGAAAACTAGCCCACATTCGTGGTCGCTATCGGTCGTCTCTTACTAACGCTCACGAAATGAGGCTGAGGGAGAAAGACGTGCGTGAGGTAGATGATTTCGGGTGGCAGGGACGGAGCTGGTGATTTGTAGCCCCGCGTCCCTGAAAGTCGACCATTTCGATATTCGAATTGATTTGTAGCCCCGAATCTCTGAAAGTCGTCCATTTCGATATTCGGGATTCGGTACCATTTCGTCTAAAAGAATCCTCGATAAATTTTCCTGTGCCAAGTGCCATCGACAAAAATATGATGGGAACAGGAAACCGTATAGAAACTTGAAATCTACACAGTTCGTTTCTTTTCAGAATTAAGAATGTATGCATATAAACTTTTATCGTTCACATTTGGAAAAAAATTTAAATGGTCAGAGCTTACATCAAGCTAAGTACAATCATGCCAACCAAGAAATCACCTGTATTTGCTGCTTCCTTCATCTACAATAAATTACCTCATTGTTTGAAAAATCACGGATCACTGCAAAGTTTCCAAACAGGCTTTAAGCGATATTTGGTTGAAAACATTTGTCCAGCAGCTAATATTTTGGATTTCTCTTGAATATTTTATTTATATCAATTATAAATATATGTTTTTGTAATGATACCGTAATTTTCTGTTCGCCGTTTAATTGAATAACACTGATTTTATTTGTTTATTTACTGACATACCATATTCATTTTTATATAGCAAACAATGGTCAATAAAGATTATTATTATTACTATACAGAGAATAAATTTTCTTCGTTTTCTAGACAATGGAAGTCCAGAAGAATTTTACTCAGGTTGATTAGTTAAGGATTTTCTGGAGCCAGTGTTTGACCTAGCCACATTAATTCAGTTGTTGATACTTATAAATTGAAACGAAATAATCAAAAATGTGATCAAACATACATGTAACTCATTTAAAATTACTTACCCCACATATTAGATATAGCATCATAAAGTAATATATAAAAAAACCGGTATAAGTCATTTAGTCTTTGACCACTTTGATTACATTAGTTCGCCGAAATTTTCTAGTCGTGTTCAAACGTTTATTTAGAAATAATAGTTGGTTTATTATTTTTCCATATCATTTTGTTTGAAATCAAATGTTTCATTTGTAATTTTCGAGAGTTTCAAGTTGATTTAAGAGAAAGTTATGTTTCAAACAATAAAGAAAAACCATTTTGAAACCGTTTTTACTTTCTAAAAAATGCTATCTACAAAAAAAATAAGACAAAATCTCTTTAGTTAAAACTTTTTTGGCTAAAAATGCAATAAAAATAAAATAAAAAATAAAATTATTTAAAAAATATTTTGGGATACCAAATAAACAAAAAATCAAAGACAAACAGCTTAACTGATGTGAATTATGGCTAGAAAATGTTTCCTTAATTATTATCACATTTCAATATTCATCAAAGAATCCAGATATCCTGAATTTTCCACATTCAATAATTTTATAGCGATTATTCTTACTTGAATGCGGTCAATTACTTTTATCGTTCTAAAGGATGTTTAATAAAATAATAAAAAACAAACTATTTATTTCAGGCCGAAATGTTTATAAAATTTGAAATCTCAGTGTTTGACCTGTTTGTGTCCCGTAAATGTCCAAAAAAAACAACAATTATTGACCGTGTATTTAAACTGGTTGTATCTTATTTGTGAAGCTGGAAAGTTTTATTCAAATACTAAACCATTCAAAGGGAACAATTTATTTTGTTTGTTTTATCCTATTCTTAAACCCATTTCCATTAATAGTGAGATTATAAATGTCAACATTCCATTAGTATTTAACCGATTGGTCCAGCACAAATTTTTATTCAAATTCAGAGCTATCAGTCTTTGACCGGCTGTATTTTGGTAGTATTTTCGATATAAACAATAGAAAATATTTATAAGAACAATGAAAAACAAACAAATATACAAAATATGCAAAAATAGCAAAATAATATTACCTCTTTGGGCGAACTTCTTAACACAATAAAATATTAAAAAAACTAGAAAACACGCTTTTATAGCACATCGAACTGAAAAGAAAAAATAAGAGTTTATATATGCAGAAAATAATAATTAGTGAAAAATATTCGTATTACTGTGAAAAAAAGTGTGGGGGCTTTGTTTCATACTTTCGTATATCGACCCACGCTTCTTTCACATTGATACTAATATTTTTTTTTCAATATTTTCATATTTTCCATTTATTATTATTTTCAGCCTATACTTACAGGCCGTTTCTTTTATCATGTGGTAACATTGCTATATTCTGAACCGTTATAGATACAAAGACGATTAAATGGGAAAAAATCATTCCTCTTTCATTTTTTCATATTTTCTGAAATAACCATTCTATTCGTAAAAAACCGAAAACAGCATTTTTAGTTTTCCCTGTATAAGTCGGGAAGGGCGAGAGTCCCCGTAGATTTTCTCTGATCAATGTACTGCTTACCACAATAGTTACATTTTTTCCCATTTAATCGTCTTTGTATCTATTACGGTTTAGAATTTAGCAATGTTACCACATGATAAAAGAAACGGCCTGTATAAACAATTATTCTTTAATTTTTGTTCAATGTGTTATAAAAGCGTGTTTTTTAGTTTTTAAAACTATATTTTATTTTTCAGTTTTCAATTCTCAATTTATTACATTTTTTTGGCTCCGGATAGGAGCCCAAGGAAGGCAGCAGACGCATTTCATCCAGGACGCGGATTTTCAAAATTCTGACGAAGGCTCTCACACTGTTAAATTAGAAGCAAATTATTTAATTCTGGCAATCCCGATCAGGATCAAATTATCGTATGGATAATGATTATTGAAAAGGAGCCAAGCGCCAAATTGCAAAACCTGAGATAAAGGGTCCAAACAACAGTTTGAAATTCATTTGGTATATTTAAAACTATTGGGCGCCTACTAGAATTCTGGAGACATTTTTTTACTAATGATCTGAGCAACTTTGAAGGAAAAAGCAGTTTCCCATTTTAGAAAATGATCCAACATTACGATACCGTTCATAGAATTTGGTCCAAGTCGCATGATTCCTTTTCAATAATCATCATCCATATTTTCACCGGTTCTTGATACGTGTACAAAGTTTCGATTGAATAAAAGCGTGTAATAAAAACAAAAACGCGGGAACGGTATTACGAGGGGGCGGTTTTGCGTAGTGGGTGGTGGAAAAAAGACTTGAAGCTATTTATGGATAGTTTTATAGTTCTCAAGATGTTCCTTAGCATGTTTTTACGAAAAAGGTCAAACACCAACTGACAGTCAATTAGGTACTGGAGTTTTACCCTACAACATTCCAAGCGATCAGTTCTTTCACATGCGAGTCCGTCTCTGTTTCACACCACATAATTTAATTTCCAGAACGCTAATGTGGAGTCCGATGTTTGGCGCCTTTGTAATAATTTTACTACAAGCTATAATACGTTTTTCGTATCGTAGTTGTCATGACAATGTCCGGGACGCAAGTATGCGCGATAAAGAATAAAAATGAAATATTTAAACGTTTTACTTTGTGGAGACGACGGCATTTTTATGCAGGCACCGACATTAAAAAGGACTAATGTCAAAATGGTTTATTGTTTCGACTTTTTTCTTTCTCCGACGACATTTATTATGTTGTCCCGCTTGAAAGGGCGCAATATCAGGGTTGTAACGAAAGCGAAATTTTACTATTATGAAAGGATCACGGATCACGTTCATTTGCAATACTGAAAACGTCGTGACTTACCTAAAAAGAGAGACAGATTGTTTATGCTAATGCTCCCACAAATACATTAAAAACACATTCTATAAAATACATCCATTTCAGTGTAATTATTAATATTGAATATTAATAAAAATATATTCATAGGTAGCCTTTTTATTGGTAAAAATTGCCATGACTTTGATTTTTCGGCAATGTCAAGAGAAAAAAAAATTCAAAAAGAGGTTATGAAAGTTGTAGGGGCCTGAATTGCACAGCATATCTAGAAGCGTTCTGACACTGTGCTACGAATTTTTCAATAAATCCTCGTTGGAAAATATTATTTATCTTAATGTTTGACAGAAATTGTATGAACCACATCCCTTTTATTATGGAACACTGCATATATCATGATTGGAACGCATCTTGCTTAAATATTTGATTTTTAGTTTTCAGTTGCCGCATTGCCATATAATTGACATTTATTTTATAGAGAAGTCATAGAAAAGCAAGGATTCCAAAGAGGTTTGAAAAATTATTGTATTATAGATTGGATTGCTACATTTTGAAATGTTGGACTCAGAAATTATTCCATAAATGTACAGGGTATTGAGTTTAACAAATTTTGGGCAATAAATTTATTTTATTTTTTGCAAAAGTATTTCCACTTCAACTCCCTATATCTCCGAAATGTAACATTTGCAGACACATGTCACATGACACGTGTTCACATAAACTTTCTACCTTACAACTGGACAAATATTTACCCTTTGAGGTTTGTACAAGTACCTAATAAACACCCTGTATAACATAATAAATGAAGAACCCCTCAGTTCAGAAACCAATTGTATAAAGAAGTACTTACGGCCTTGGATTTCCAAATATGTTGCCGAATATGATTCCAGATGTTGAAGAAACATGAAAAAAGAAAAATACAATCAAATGAAAATTAAAAGCATTATAAATAGAAAACAAATTTTTTTAAACTATTCAAAAAGGTGACGAAGAATTTCAGTGATGAAAACACTTCGTAGTGAATCGATTTCTGCAAATTTTCAACTCGTATCAATGAAAAGGATCGAAATCAATAGTATCAGTATTATCCACATTCACTAGGAAATAATTTCAAGAATGAAATGGGTCTCAATACAGTGGTCTGGAATACACCAATACACACTTTGATCTACTTAAGTAATTATATATTTGGACGTAGACGTAGTGTTACCCATCACCAAGTTGAAATACCATGGAAATATTTTCGTAATTATCTGATATAGCTTACCCACAATTGAACATTATGATTGTTTGAAAATAAACAAATGAAAATTCAAGTTTCACAATCTGTGAATGAAATAATTTAGCAAAAAACTCAACAACCCAATTAGTACCTAAAGAACCCAGGCGAAACCTCATCTGCTTACATTCCACCACCTGGATTCCTAATCCGCATCAAATAGCCATCATAACGGAAAATTATCGTCGAAACGGCCCCTTTCGAAAAACAAACAAACGATAGAACACTATCAACCAGTGTCATCTGACATAAATAATATCCATTTTCTAATGGTCCGAGTCACAAAAACAGTTCTATTAATGATAAATGTCATTAGGAGGGACCACATACAATCAATTCAGAAATAAAATGTTATTTTTAACGTCCATGTGACGCGCTAACAAGACACGATGATGGATGAGTTTCTTTACGAGCCCACCTTTCGTTCGCCTTTAAATTGGCAACGATTTAATTTTAAAGAAGGAAAAGGGACATCCTTCAGGATTGGACATGATTACTGCATCGTATTTTATTGTATTCTAAGATTACTTCTCGCTTGTTCTATTCTTGACTACGACGGAAATGTCACACGATTTAAGGAGCCATAATAGGTTTATACAGAGAATAAATCATTTCATAAAAATTGAACGGATGATATAAGTAAGTCAGGATAGTTTGGCCTTCGAGTTGTGATGCATCGAAAGAAGGAAGTTCGAAAGAAGAAAGCTTGAAGAAAGTAGCTTGAAGGAAGAAAGTTGAAGAAAGGAAGCTTGGAGGAAGAAAGCTTGGAGAAAGAAAGCGTGAAGGAAGTAAGCTTGAGGGAAGTAAGCGTGAAGGAAGTCAGCTTAAGGAAGTAAGCTTGAAGGATGTAAGCTTGAAGGAAGGAAGCTCGAAAGAAGGAAGCTTAGAAGGAGGTAGCTTGAATGAGGAAAGCTTGAAGGAAAGAAGTTGAATGAAAGGAGCTTGGAGGAAGGAAGCTTGAAGGAAGTTAGCTTGAAAGAAGAAAGATTGGAAGAATAAAAACTTGAAGGAAGGAAGCTTGAAAAATTAAAGCTTGAAGAAAGGGGATTGAAGGAAGGAATCTCGAAAGAAGGAAGCTAGAAGGAAGGAAGCAAACTAGAAGGAAGGAAGCAAGCTAGAAGGAAGTAAGCTTGAAGAATGTAAGCTCGATGGAAAGAAGCTTGAAGGGAGGAAGCTTGAAAAAAGTTAGTTTGAAGAAAAGATGCTTCAAGGAAGGAAGCTTGATAAAAGAAAGTTTGAAGGAAATGAGCTCGAAAGAAAGAAGCTGGAAGAAAGGAAGCTTGAAGAAGCTTGAGAAATCTCTAAAGGAAAGGAATCTTGAAGAGAGGAAGGAAGCTTCAAAGGATGAAAGATGCTTGAAGGAAGGAAGCTAGAGAAAGGAAGCTTGAAGGAAGGAAGCTTGTAGGAAGTAAGCTTGAAGGAAGTGAGCTCAGCATGAAGAAAGTAGGTTCGAAGAAAGTGAGCTTGAAGGAAGTGAGCTCAAAGGAAGAAAGCTTGAAGGAAGTGAGGTTGAAAAATGTAAGCTTGAAGAAAGCTTGGAGGGAGGAAGCTTGGTAGCTTCGGAAAAGCATGAAGGAAGTGAGCTTGAAGTAGGTGAGCCTGAAAGAAGCAAACTCAAAGGAAGTGAGCTTGAAGGAAGAATGCTAGAAGGGAGGAAGCTTGACGGAAGTAAGTTTAAAAGAAGTGAACTTGAAGAATGAAAGTTTGAAGGAAGCTTCAATGGGGGAAACATAAAAGCTTGAAAAAGAAAGCATGAAGAAAGGAAGCTTGAAGAAAGTATGCTTGAAGGAAGTGAGCTTGAAGAAAGTTAGCTTGAAGGAAGGAAGCTTTAAGGAAGCGTGAAGGAAGGAAGCTTTAAGGAAGCGTGAAGGAAGGAAGCTTGAAAGAAGAAATTTTGAAGGAAGTAAGCTTGAAGGAAGTAAGCTCGATGGAAGGAAGATGGAAGAAAGGAAGATTGTAGGAAGGAGACTAGAAGAAATGAAGCAAGAAAGAAAGAAGGAAGTTTGGAGAAAGAAAGCGTGTAGGAGAAGATAAGAGGAAGTTCTAAGGAAGGAGGCTTGACGGAAGAAAGCTTGAAGGGACGAAGGAAGATTGAAAAAAAGGTTGCTTGAAGGAAGGAAGCTTGAGAAAATAAGCTTTGGAGAAAGGAAGTTCAAAGAAGGAAGCTTGAAGGAAAGAAGATAAAAAAAATTAAGCTTGAAGGAAGGATTCTTGAAGAAAGAAATCTAGAAGGAAGAAAGTTTGAAGGGAAGAATGAAGTTTGGAGGAAGGAAACTTGAAGAAAGGAAGCCTGTAGGAAGTGAGATCAAATAAAGTTAGAAGTAAGTAAGCTTGAAGAAAGTAACCACGAAAGAAGTAAATTCGAAGGAAGTAAAATTGAAGGAAATTAATTTGAAAAAAATCTCAAAAAAAAATCTTGAAGGAAGAAAGCTTAAAAGAAGTGACCTTAAAGGAAAGAATGTTCAAGGAAGAATTCGTGGAGAAAAGAAGTTTGAAGGAAGTGAGTTCGAAGGAAGAAAGCTCGAAGGAAGAAAGTTCTAAAGAAGTAAGCTGAATGAGACTTGAAGGAACGATACTTGAAAGAAGTGAGCTTGAAGTAAGTTAACTTGAAGAAAGTGAGCTTAAAGGAAGGACGCTTAAGAAAGGAAGCTTGGGGAAGGAAGCCTCATATCAATAATATAATGATACTCCCTCATTAAACACCAAGAGTTCATCTTTTCCACCTAGGCTTATAGCATCAGAAATAAATTAATCATATTCGATAGGAATCCAGGAAACTTCAATTGATAATAACCCTTACCTCAAATTTGATTTAATGGGTTTATGAAATTTAGAAGAAAACTTTGTAAATCTGAGGAAAGTCATCTTATTACAGACCAACATAGACCAATTTATGTTACAATTGAACTGTCAATTTTTACCTAGTTTGTTCACATTTAAAACTGAATACGAAAAACAGGTGCCATTCACAAATGACAAATGAGAAGACGGACCCTTATTTAAGTGGGGGAAATTATGAGGTTTACATGAAAACAATTGAAACGCGCTAGCCGCTCATTTCGGAAGTTCGTAATTATCATAGTTACACTCCAGTGAAAGTATTTGCACAGGTGTATTCTTAGATGGAACAAATCCAATTTACATTACTTACTCCACATGATTTATTACACGCAGATATTTATTACGGACAATTTATACATTAAAACAATCACCGATATGAATAAAAAAACGATAATAATTAAAATACGACAATCTCGTTGTTATTAATGATATAATAAACAACATCTTTTGCACCACTTATTTATTCATTTCCGTTTTTTTCCGATTCCGCTCGCCTATAATAACACAACTGTCCGCATACCTCCAAATGAGAGAATGAAAAATTCACCTCTTCATTATCCTACCCAAAATAACAATTAAAGAGGCATTTTGTATAATTGATGTTCTTATTGTTTCGTTTGTAACAGGTGTGGTCGTTCACCAGAGGTTGGTAAACTAAAGACGTCAATCGAAAAGGAATATATTTAATGTATCAAATTCATTGATGATCGAAAAGTGCACACTTTCTGGTATATTTGTTTCGATTTTATCAAAATAACACTCAACTATATGAATAATGAGTTATTTTCAAGAAAAAAAGTAGTAAAATAGTATATAAAAGTATGTACAGGGTGAACTACGTCTACTCGTCAGGACGATTAGGATTCTCGACGTGCAAGGACAAATAAAAAAAAACTGTACGGTGACCCTCACTGATCCTCTTCTATCCTAATAATAATATTTTATTTCCATATGACAATAAAATTGAATTGGAATAGTCAATAAATGAATATATACATATGAACAGAACAGAAAATCACATGATAACATGAATGTATATGAGACACAACAGAAACATTTAACAGTTTACTGCCTAATTAGTACTAAATTATTCTTTTGTGGAATAAAAACATTTTACAATTAGAAATTCCTTGAGTGACAGGCAGTGAAGAACACTCCTTGAGTTCCTGCGGTAGCTTGTTGAAAGCTCGCAGGCCATTTTTATCTGGAGAATTAAATTCAATACTATTTTTACTGAATGGTACATAGAATAGTTCTCGATTACGAGTGTTTATTTGATGCACATCAGAGTATTTAATAAATGTTAATTTATTTCTAAATATATGAAGGCAAAGTTCAAATAGATATAAGGAGGGAAGCGTTAGTATTTTGTGACTAATAAATAGGTTTTTACAGCTGGTAGTACTAGACACATTAGCAATGCACCTTATTATTTTCTTTTGTATTATAAACACATCATCATTCATAATGGACGAACCCCAGAAACAGATACCATATCGGAGACGACTTTCCACTTGTGCATAATACACCATCTGCAATTGATTGTATGTGAGAACTGTTCGTAAATTTTTCAATAAATAACATTGTGAGTGAAGATTGGAAATTAGGTTTGTACAATGAATTTTTCAGTTTAGATGTTCATCAATGTTCATTCCCAAAATTTTTGACGTGTGTAGCTGTGCCTGATATGGGCACATCATTAACAACAAGATTAGGTTTGTAGCAAACTCGTTGTCTATTGTGAAACCTCAGATACTGTGTCTTTTCAACATTGAAGAAAAGGGAGTTCTCAAACGACCAAGACGCCAAGGACTAGATCAACTCATTGCATTTTCTTTCAAGAATCTCATCGGATTTATCCACAACAAGGATAGAGACATCGTCTGCATACATAGTGACGTGGATATTTTCACATAGTTTATCAATGATATTCACATATAACAAAAATAGAACTGGTCCAAGAATGGAACCTTGTGGAACACCTATATCAATATCCACTAGGGGGGATTTTGTGACAGTTACTTCATCATTTCGTTTGCTTCTGAGGCATACATACTGTTTGCTGTTGAGATCACAGAATATCCCAACAGGGCACTCGCCAGAGTCAATCAGAGATGTAATTTCACTATAAAAACAGTGAATTGCTGACGTCGTCGACATTCCATGTCTGAACCCATGTTGATTTTTAGAAATAATCCCATTTGTAACAACGAAATTCATTAGGCAGTGTAGAAATGAGTATTCAAATATTTTTGAGAAAGTAGACGGTATCGTAATAGGTCTATAATTGGAGATTATTTCTCGATTGCCTTTTTTATGGATAGGAACGACTTTGCCTATCTTTATTATATTCGTATATTTAGTATTATTATCTGATTTAGGTATTTTGTTGATAACATCATACGGGACCTGCTTGAAAAAATTGTTGAATGAGTTCAGAAATGATTTCCCCATTAGGGGTGGATAGTGAGATATTACTTTGAAGATTAACCTTATTAGATAGTTCATTCACTATCCACCAACAAGTTTAGTTTAAGTTATCAGATTTAGAGACTCTGTTTTGATAATATAGTTTTTTCTTGTTTCCGATAAAGATTCTATGTTTTTGTTTTTCATTTTTTATACATCATTCAGTTCTGGGTATTTACGTGAGAGAATGTACAGATCTTTCAAATTCGAGGATGAATCTTCAACTTCTGAATCAACCCAGCCTTTTTTGTCAGAATGCACTTTAATTTTGCGCGTTGGAAAATTAGTTTCGAAATGAAATTGGAATGTATTGAAAAAACAGGTGAAAGCCGTATCAATACTACGAATATTATATAAGTCCGACCAATTTTCTCGGGCCAGTCCATTTATGAAATTGCCCATTTGCCAATCCTTGTAAGTTCTTCCATGAACTAGGGTATTATTTTCTTTCACGGCTCTAGATTAAGTTCAGCAAACACGGTCCTGTGGTCTGAGATGACATTATGAAATACACAGGAATCACCTTGTGGAAAAAAATTTACGAATACGTGGTCGATTGTCACTCGGGTTGGCCATTTGACTAGATCAAAGAGCCCAAATGAGGTGCAGATATTTACCAACTTAAAGTAGTTTATATCGTGACTATGGGAGTCAAGGTTGAAGTCCCCACTGAATACAAATAATATGTTGGGTTTATATAAACTTTCTAAAGCCTTTTCTAAGGCAGCAAAAAATACCGACAAATCCCCAGATGGTGACCTGTACAAGCTCAAAACATACAATACAATATTTTTTGGAAGTGTTATAGATACACCACAAATATCAAAATCTTTTTCAGCACAAAAATTGTAAAGATTCAGTTTTTTTGATGCAATGTTCTTTTTTAACCAAATACAGGTACCCCCACCTCGAAGGGTTGGGCGATTGGGCACTTGGCGATCATAACATGTGACAATACTCCAGGAGCGCATGAGTGTGACAATTACACTGTGGCATATGCGATTTTTTATACATGAGCTGAATTGTCACTGATATAAAGTTTTTATTCCATATTTTTTCACAATAATATTTTTCATATGTTGTTTTTCACTTATACGAGGAATCTGTGCTGCGTTTTCTTTGTTTCGAATATTTTCACGGTTTCTGCCAATAAACTATTGTATTCTATTCATTCTATTCGATTTTATGCCTTTTTGCACGACGCCCATGCTACATACGACCAAGTAGGCGGTGGAAGTATCATTTCCTATTTCGAAAACAGGAATCGTGTTTTCGTGATGGTATGAGAGCCTTAATTGCCGTTATTTGATTTGCTAATCGGCGAGTGTTTCTTCACGCGCCAACGAATCCTCATTGTTGTTTCAAAATGGCCGCAAATCGTTCCGAAACGAATGTTTTGTGTAACGCAACCGTTTATTTACATAAAGAATTTCGTGGTAAAACATCAAGTCGTCCGGTTAATGAGGTATATAATTTATATTTCCGATTGTCGATTGTTCTCACGCTCTTTCGTTTTATATTCGTGTATTATTATCACATCATTATTTTTTGAAAGGTGATCGAGGAAGTTGTTTGCGAAAGCAATGCCGAGGGGAAATCAAGAAATTCTTGGACTCAGTTGAGCAAAATCCATTGTCACACTACAGGATTTCTATTTGTTAGGTCGTATTCTTATAATTGTTAATAACATACTGGTTTCAATGTCTCTATAAGCAATCGAATATATTTTTTATCATGTGTATGAATCTAAACATATTTTTCAAATAATTTTTAAACAATCGGAACATTCAATCTACTTCAGTTGCCTTGTATATTTGATTATACTTACAGTACATTTCACCAATAAAAATGTTTATTTTTTTTTCATACAAACAAAATGCCTAGTAAACTAGGAATTAAATGGGGAGTACCTCAGGGGTTAGTCCTGGGTTCAACACTTTTTTAAATTTATATAAATGATCTAACCTCAATTAATATTTCCGGAGAGTTCACCAAATTCGCAGATGACACCACAAAACTTTGGCGTGATAAAAATGACTCAAAACTGCATCAAATGGTTGAGAATAACATTAGTAAATTGAAAGATTGGTGATTTGCTGATAACTAATCTTTTAATCAGTTATAGGTCAGAAACAGAATATCTGGATTTACATATTGATGATGAATTGAAATATGATGACCAAATTGAAAAACTCAGAAGAAAACTATAACAAGAACTCAGAAGAAAACTATCATCAGGATGTATTGTCGTAAGAACCTCTTCATGGGAACTTGGTGATGATATGGCAATCACCGTGTATTATGCTTTAGCCGAGTCATATCTACGATATGGAATTTGTTTTTGGGGATCCTGTAGTCGATATTATAGGTATATGTGCAGGGCAAAATTCTAAGATTTTTGTAAGCCACTCTTCATTAAACACAAAATTGTATCCAATTGTACGCAATTCAACTTTGTGATCCTTTCCAGTTATTTAGGATACAATTTTAATAATATGTTTTATTGAATTGTACTAGTATCTATTTTTTATATTTATAATACATGATTGTTGTTAACCGAGACGGTGAATATGTTGTATCAATTTTCGACTCGAACGTCAATTATGATCAATTTTTATTTATTATTTATATTGTACCTGATTTTTTATAATGTCTAAAGGTACCTACTTTGTGAATAAGAATTATGTACTTTCTGTAAAATTACAAATCGTATCAGCTCAACAGAATAATTAACACTGTCAAATTGATACTATATGTAATTATGAAAAATATCTTTGTCCGACAATAATAAAATGAAAGTAAGTTTCAAATTGTGTTTGTGTTACATGTACTTTACACGTATATTTTTGATTAATGTGTGATGTGTGTACTTTTGCACAGTAAATTTTTTTCCGAAGTTACTTTTGACGATTTTGATACATTGTATGGTCATGTTCCAAAAAGGTTCTAATTTATATTTATTAGCGTGTCAGAATAATTCCAAGATTTTTGAAAAAAAAGGTGAAGATATCTCAGCCACATCAGGAACCGTAATTTTTTTCCAATCGTGCACGAATGTTGTAGTTCGAAAAGTGAAATAATTATTACATTACCTATTTATGCAGATTCAACTTTTGAGTCAGATAGTTCTTCAACTCACCGTGAATGGATCCTGTAACAAAAAAATAACCAGTATCAGTTTATATTCTACTACATTTTTATTTGAATTATGTCAGAATGGTGAAATGAATGAATGAATGTAGGTGCGCAACCGCTTCATTTCTGTGATACAGGGTATTGAAATTTGACAAAAAAATCAGTTTTTTCTCAATATTTTCAAAACAACTTTGTACTTTTTTTCAATTTTGGTATAAGCAAAGGGCGCATTGAATGAAATTTTTCACATGATAAAAACATTTTACATGATGAAACAGCAACGATTTCAATTAGAGTGTAGATACGGTAATGTTTTTTTGTGGCATGAATATCATCTTTATATCTTTTGTTCAATCTGACTGACGATTTTGATTTGAAAAATAAAATGCCTTCATTTGCTTATAATTATACGATTGCCGGACGAACAAAAGTTAAAATACCATTTCAGTGATATGTTAGGGGACAATTAAAAAAATAATATTTATTTGATAAACAAAGCACAGTGGCCGTATCTTGATTATTTTTGTTGGAATTCAACACCTTTCATCTCAGAAATAAAACGGTCGCGGATTTATGTTTATATCAAAATTCATTCTTGAAATCTTCCATGGATCATCGCCCTTTAGAATCAGCATTCAACTGTGAAACACCCTGTATATATTGTGATTTGTTCCAATGAGGTAATATAAGGTGGGTATATAAAGTTTTAAGTATTATGCATTTGTACAAAGAAACCTGAAAAAGGTCGATTATACTATTTCTAATTTGACAATTTATATTATGAAAATATTACTCCCTTCTTGCACTCCCTCTGAATTTTGAACACCCACTCAAAAATTTCAAATGAGAAAGAAGTTCGTGTGACACCTTGTTCGAAATGAATATACCCTCTTCAGCAATACTAAATTTTTTTAATTTAGTGCAATCATGACTGAGAAACTTTCACTTTTTATCGTTTTCATAGTGATTAAATAATAACTTCTGTAGAAATAAACCATTTGTATACAGTGCGGCTTTTATTCATAATATTTTTTGTTATAGTTGATAATAATATAATAATAATAATAATTTATTTGCCATATTAAAAATGTGTTACACAACAAAAGTGCAATAATAACTGAGAAACTTTCACCTTTTCATCGCTTCCAAAGTGATTAAATAATAACTCCTTAGAAATAAACCATTTGTATATGAGTTAATTCATCAGCAAAAAACACAAGACAATATTTTCATCGAAAAAGTTTTGTAATAACGTAATCATTTCGTCCATTAGTAATTTTACGAGGAATACTGATATGGAAAAATTTATTGACTACTGTAATTGTTTCGAGTGAAATTGTGGAATTTTGAGCTGAGAGAAAAAAGTTCAATAATCATTGCCGACAAGAGAGAACTTGAAGTGACTCGGGCATCTTTATAAAATGCATTTCTTTCTACAGAACTTGATTTATCAAAAATAAAACAACTCATTTCCTCAAACAGTGTTTATTATAATACATGAACGAGGAGTGTAATAAGGACGAAAGCTGAAATTTGAAACAAGTACAGAAAAGTTGAATGAAACTGTTTCATATATTATGTTCATGTAGCATAGATTTTTATTCATATATCGATTCACATTTGAATAATTCATCTGAATAATCGAGAAACATTTCAGAACTGACGCTACAAGATCGTCGAATCTCTTCCATCATACCATCATCGAGTAGTCGACTTCCGAGATGGAGGATCACGAATACTATTAGCGACCCTTTGATTTTCGGTCGAATATTCCATTAAATCTCGCAGATCGAATTACGGAAGCATATCATTACCCGCAGAAGATCGTTTCACAACAAAGAACACTCAAATTACCCATAATGCACGAGAATATGGCCAAAAGGTAGATTAATTCGCACGATGTAGCAATTGCCGACGCGCACGGTGTATTCACCCGGAAAAACTGAAGATCGTGCAGCCGAGAAGACTTTCCGTCATACTACAGGTCGATTACATCAATTTTTTATCAACGTGAAATAATAATATGTATGTAAAGTCTGCATCAAAAATTGATAAAATGTTAAATCCCGAAACTATAAAATCGTTTATTATGCCAAAATGTAAAATACAACTACTGAAGCAACCAAAAAATTGTTTTTTATTGTTCCTTTAGAACCTAAAAGTCAAAAAAAATTAATGCAAATCATGAAGAGGGCTGATCTACCCGGAGCCAGAGTGAGTGTTTTAAAAGAGTAAGTTTCTTTTTAGGTACTCGGGTTTAATAATGGAAGTTTTACCGATTTTTATAATATATGTTTTTGTTTCAGATTGAAAGTGACATGGAAAACCACGTAAAGTGTGGATTAGTTGGTTTCATAAACGGAACCAAATTGAGTTTTTTGAAAAATTCATACACGAAGATAATCCTTCAATATCAGTTATACCAGATAAAGTATTTGTTGCTTGTTATCAAGAGGATGATATAATAGAAAATATATTACATCATAAGAATAATCGAAGCATGAAATGTCTTTAAATCACAAAGCTGTACAAGTAAAATTGAAAAATAAAGTTGGCCATGACTGAAGAAAAATATTTCAAGAAGAAAAAGAACAATTCAGTCAAAAAATCAACGACGTAGTCAGTTTGCTGAGGTAGAATACCGTCCCGTTCACCAAATACTGATTTCAGATCTAGGCCTAGGTATTATTTATTTCAAAATAATAAAAAATGAATATCAATCAGTTTCGTATATCGGTTTCGTTTGAACAGATCAATTGAACATTTCTTTATCAAAGACAAAATATCCGTTCGCGAAATTCATAACATACAAAGAATATTTCGATGTGGCCGCGGTTACAGAATACCGCGGTGGTGTGCGGGTTGAGTAATCGCCTCATAAGCCAGAGAGCGTGAGTTCGAATCTCAGTATTGCCACCGGTCTCGTGCATGGCATCACACGTATTAAAAGGTAAGGGTCGCACAAGTCTCTGACTTTTGAGGGTTGCACGTAGGGGGTGCAACCGGTTGACGGATATAACAATTTTTTTTTTTAAATATATTATTATTGAATCACAAGTGCTTGAGCATTCACAGTATATCTGATAGGGGCTAAGTAGGTTTCGAGAATAGCCTATGTTGACAACAACAGAACCAGATTCTTTCCAATCATTGCGCGCTTTTTGAATGTCACTGTATGTACCAATTTCATTGTCATCGAGAATCCGCATCGTCCGAACCCACTCGCATCATAAACCTCCGACCCACGAGCGCCCGATCCGACCGACATTCATTAGAGGCCTGTGGGCCGTCCGTTCATTATGGGCCGATAGTCCGAGGATCGCGCGGCGGTGGCGACGGCGGCCGCAGCTTCCGCCGCTCTGCCTTCTAATCAACACAAATTGAAGCATTATTGGCAATCAATGATCCGATAATAAACGGCCCCGATGTTGCGTTTCGTCGCTCTCTATGATGCACTTTATCGGAACGCTCGCAATTAACTTAATCAAAGTATCGATCGCCTCGATAAACATGGCATTCGCAATTTCTGGCTTTTGAATTCGTCATGAGGGGATAGTATCAGCGGAAGTGTGTAGGTGGAATTCTCATTATTATTCTATTGTTTGAATATAGTTCAGTCCTCTACAAATACTTGGCCATACTTCGAAAACATGTAGTTGAAAGCGAAACTTTCCAATTTAAAATAATCAAAGAATCATCCATTCAAAAACATAACAAAAGAGAGCTACAAAATAAGAAATGAAAATGTCATACAACAACAGATTGAATACTACTTAGAAAAGTTATTTTAAATGGATCTCAGTATTGTTTTCGTAATAATAAATCGACATAGCTGAGCCTTATGAATTTGTACATGTCTCACAAATAATAAAAAATTGAACATTGCCATGTACTTTGATCTGACAAGAGCATTCGACTCAATCAACCATCAGTTACTCCCAGAAAAATTAAATCGAATAGGAGTAAGAGGCTTAGCAAAGTTCATACCTTGTGAACCGTGAACAAAATCGCAATTTCTCTATTCATGGTTGATAATTCACTGGATATTTTTATGCAATAATTCAATAATTCAATTTTGAGTAATACAAGGTATTCCAAATTAAGTCGACACCATTGCCAACTCCGTTATTATCGATGATACGAAATGGGCAAACTAGTAGCATTTTTAGTGGCATTCTCGATGACGAAACCCAAAAAAAATTGACAGTCGCGTTTTCAGAATGTTTCATAAAATGATATTTCGTTCAATGGAACACCCTATATTTTTTCATGCATTTCGATTCGTAATAACATTCTCAACAACAAATCTCATTTGACTTTTTTTCGTAAAGGTGAAATAAAACAGTTTTATCGATAGGAATCATTTATAACAAACGGATTTGATAAAGCACTATAAAATATCGAGTAAATGTTCAAAAACACCGCTTTCTTGTTGACCAATATTTGGGCTCTTCTATTGACACTACGTTCGGCCATCAATTCTATTAATTATGGTTTCGAAATAAGTTTTCAGTTTATCTACATTATCATGTCTGGTCAACGAGGATGCCACTTAACAGGACCATTTGTAGCAATCCATCTGTTTCCAAAACAGGCTCGCAGCATTCTTTTTACGCCACTGACATTATGTGCTGGTGCTCCTTCCTGAAAATAGATCATCTGACGAGCTTCCAGATCAAGATCATCGAAAAACTCTTCGAACACTCTTGTTGATGAATTAATGTAACGGGGTCCGTTCAAAGAACCATGGTAGAAAAATGGACCAATAATTCTGCCTCTAAATAGACCACACCAAACATTAACACTAAATGGGGACGGACTAGAAATGGATTCTGTCTACTCCAATAATGAAAATTCTTTCTATTATATATCCCACGATTTGAAAAATTAGCCTCATTCCTCCATATAATATTTCTATAGAAGTTTGAATTTTGTCTGCATTTATTCATAAACCACCGACAAAACCACAATCGTCTCTCAGGATCACCAGGTTCTAGTGTTTGCACTGATCTTACTTATAAGCAGAAATCTTATGTTTTTTCAGAATTCGTTGAATACTAGACAGTGGAACAGCTATTTCTATAGATGAATCTCTGGTGGAATTATTTGAATAAACCTCAAAGTAGGATAAAACGTCAATATCTGTATATTCAGATATTACAAATCGTTTTCTAGTTCTCCTCTTCTCTAAAACTTTTTCATTGTTTCTGAATTGACCATGAAGCACAGCAAAAAACGCCGATTATGTGATTCACGATCGGGGAACGAATTGCTGTAGTGTTGGAGTGCTCTTACGCAATTTTTCTGGCAAACCAAGTAGGATTCTAACATATCACATTTTTCTTGATGGGAAAACGGCATTTCGAAAAATATTCGAACAGTAGTTGACAGTAACAATAATTTATGACATTGTTGAATGGAAAACTGAAATTATGATGAAATAATCTCTACAGGATTTTGAGAACAGCCGATGCTCTTAATGACATGTTTTTTTCATAATTCATTAATTTTTCTCTTTTCCAATTTGGTTTCCCTTTCTCGATAGTTACGACACTGGTAGCTTCAAATGATTGTTCTGTCAAATATCAAATGCAGCGTTGTCGTACTGACAAGACTATATCGACAACGAAGAATCTCCGTTCGGCGATGGAAATACTATCGTTTTTACATGCTCCCAACAAGCTGCAATGAACGTTTTATTGCCTTCTTAGTGCCATATATTTCATTCAAGACAGTAATTTTGGGTTTTCGTTGCCATGAATATATCCGACAGATATCAAAATCTAGCTGACGTGCTTATTGTATCCTTAAAAAATTGCGACATGGCAATAATGTCATGATTTGAGGGATAACATTATGAAAAGATGTTACCTTCAGTTCTATTTGAGTATTACTCATCTAGGTTGTGTTACTTGATCGAAGGCTCATAATAATTATGTTTTATCGAATCAAACACATTTTTTTTTTACCACATTCATATGACCCTCCAGTATTTTCTGTCCTGTACAAAAACGGCTTCAAAGTTATCATTACAGCAGACATATTGTGATTCACAAAATAAATGCGGCTAGCGGAATGGCTTCAAGATGGAAATTATCGTTTTGTACATTAATACCAAATAACTTACTCAGTTGTGTCAATTGAGTGGTGCGACATGATGATCACGGGTTTCACGACGAAAATTGGGTGAGGTTTCATTCGCCGAAACAAAGAAATTTTTTGTACTAGTGAAAGGAATAAATATTTCCTCATAAGTCGCTCATTTTCCACTTTAGGAAGAAAGGTAATATTCTTGTTGAGAATATTATTACGAATCGAAATGCATGAAAAAATATAGGGTGTTCCATTGAAAGAAATATCATTTTATGAAATATTCTGAAAATGCGACTGTCAATTTTTGTTTTGTTTTCGGCGTTGAGAAGGTCATTAAAAATGATACTAGTTTGCCCATTTAACCGAATTCGTAGCATCAATAATAACGGAGTTGGCAATGGTGCTGACCTAATTTGGAACGTCCTATATACCAAGAATGTGTTAACATCTTATGATGCTCCTATTATATGACTGATAAAACCGGCTTAGAGAACAAAATTATGATGTATTTAAACATTGGCTCTTTCGCCAAATTAACAAAACCGGCTCCTCCACCAAATTGTTGGATACCGAATCCTTTGCCAAATTTTGAGAATAATTCACCTAGTTATAAACTGAAAGTAATGAATTCACCATATCAATACAACTTGATGTTTATCAATTGTCTCATTTTTAATGAAGCGATGAAAATTAATATAAGGTTTATTGAATTGGGTAATCACAAATCAAATGAATGAAACGAATAATTTCGACGATGTCGGAATATCTTTCTCTGAGATTCAGTACCAAAAAGTAGAAAATATTGAGCAAATATCAGTCAGAAAACAATTGCTATCCCTTACGGAGATTGAATTACATCTGACATCTATTCGTGCAAGGTCTCTCATAAAGGACACTATTGAAAGTGCTTATTGTAATCAAGGTGAATATTATCTCTTTTCTGTTCTTTCTCTCTGTCGTTTATCCTCTTCAATTTTCTTATTTCTAGCTTCCCTTTTTCTTTGGACGTTTTTTTTAATCTAGCATTTTCCTTAAATTTTTCTTTGACAACGTTTCTCCTCCAACCATTTGTTTCACTCTCTAGGCTCTTTCTCTTTTCTTTTTTTTTTCTCTTCTTGCATTTTTCTTTTTGCCAACATTCTTCCCAGCTTGTTTCTTGATGATTTTATCTGTTTTTCATTGAAACATCTGTGAACGCGTTCAGAGTTTTTCCTGCCTGGGAAAAATCTTTTCGGAAAAATTTCGACGTATTTGACGACATAACATATTATATAAAGACCTTCAATAAGTGAATAGCAAATAATCCATAAATTCACTTGCTCTCCTTTTTTGACTCAATCCTTTCCTTCTGTCATTGATTTTTCTATGAACGCATTAGGAAATGGTCGATTCTCCGAAGACGACAAAATATAACCAATTTCAATAGAATTAGTGAATAGTTAGAAACATGATAATTTTTTTCTGTTACTACTTGTCTCACCTAGGAAAAATCATCGATTTTCTGTTGAAAATAAAAAGGCTCACATTTGAATAGTAATACTGAATAGTTGAAGAAATTATTAGTTCTGTCAGAAGAAACACATAATTTGTCTAATCAGTTAGTTGTATTTGGTGAATATTGGCGTACTGTGATTTAGTGACTGACTTGAAAATGAGAGAAATGAATGATGAAACTGATTAATTATAAAAATATCTTTCTCAAAAACAATGTTCAGTAATGGAACAACTGCAGTCTCCCTTCATCAAAAACACTTTACGTGAACATTACTGAATATCCAATCAAAGTATGTACAAAAAAGTAATTACCATAGGGGTAGTCCGAATCTGGTTACACTGGTGGAATAGAAAAGTTGTGCATGAAAAGCTCTTTCATTGCCTCTGCAGGAACTCAAAAAAGCAAAAATCTGATACTAACTAGTCGACTGTCTATAATGGGTTTAGTTGTCTTCTGTAGAAGACGTGGAGAGAAATTTCGTTTCCAACTATTTAGGAAGTTTAGTTCATTGCATTCAAATTTGAATAATACAGATACAAGTATTGATATAGGACTGATTTTGGGCAAACATGGTCGAATTTCAACTGAGTTGGTCTTCCATCATTTGAATAATGTAACAATATGACAATGTAACAACGTCGATTCTGAGAGTCGATTTATAATTATCATCATTCGTGAATTGAGTTCGATATCCAGTTACATACAATATCTTACGTTCCTAAGATTTGATGCCACAATATAAATTCTTTGATCTTTCTTGTTTCAATGTTCGAAGTTCCGCTTGTATTCTTACTTTTTGCCTATAGTTATTACAATTCAATTTTTGAAAATTGTCTGCTTACTAATGTAGGTCACTCGTCTCTGAAACGGATTCAATATCTGATACATAAGTTCTTAGTTAGACCTTTGAAGAACATTATGATTTTCCAAGGTGACCGAAACATACTGTGTACGATTAAAAATTATGATTTGAACCAATCAATATAACCTATAACTTTATTATGATCTTGCTGCGGAACCTCCAAAAATTTGTAGCCTACTATAGAAATAATATTTACTCTTTTCAACTCAAAACATTTATATCAACAAAGCCCGAAGACCTTCCAAAAATACTTCACCTGGCTCTAGATTCTATAACCTCTTCGCTGGAAAAAAATTAACGAATTTCAAAATTTTATTCCAGTTGAGAAAAGAAAAGATATGATAGGTCGATGGAGCCCAAACTGGTGAATCAGGGAGGTGATCGAGTAATTCGAACCCCAAATTACAAATTGGTTCCATGGTAACATGCCATTTTTGTGCAGAGGCATTGCCCTGCAAAAATAAAACAACTTTCCACGTCTTCTCTCCTTGATATTTTCTCGTAGAGTGGTCAGTAACGTCGAATAGTAATAATATACAAGTTATTGTTCTAACCAATCATAGTTAAATCCAAGGCAATCCGAAAAAACTGAAGCAGAAACTTTTCCAGCAGATTTTTGAACAAGAAACTTCGTAGAACCAGAATGTGTCTCCATTCCATCGATTACTGCTTCGTTTCTGGATCGTAGAATCGTTTTCTTGGAGTTGGATAGATCGAACGCGAAATTCCTAGCCTTACACGCTTCTTTTAATGCATTTTTCTCATGTCCTGTATGTTGGACGTGTTTATGAGAAATATTAACTGTATGAGATATTCGTCTCAGCCTAATTTCACGATATTTTAAAATCATGTCATGAACTGCATCGATATTTTCGAGGACGGACACAGAAACTGGTCTTGCTGATCGCTCTTCATCTTCAATGGAAAGTTTACCTACTCTAAAGCTTGCAATCTTATTTTTCACACTTGCATATGAAGGATATTGATCGCCAAGGGTACTGAGGATATCTCCGCAAATCTGACTACTTCTCACCCCCTTCAAATACAGATAGATGATTTCGGTCGACGTGCCTTTTATCAAATTTTATTACGCAAAACTGGTTCTATATTTTGGAGTGAAACTTCACACTGACACTTTAAATAATGTATTGATCATTGCTATGGTAAAGTAATATTTTTAAATCCATGAAAAAGGTCTAAGCTAACTAGAAATGTATACGGCTGAGCTCCAATCATGGAGGCCCTATACACGGATCTATCTCAGCTCATCTCAACACCTAGGAAGCCTGCGGATATGACAGAAATCCGTCGATTCGATTGTCTTCAAGAAATATGCTTCGAAACGCTTCCTCAATTCCGTGACATCGGAGAGCCGGTATCATTAAGCAGCCAGAGAGGCATCGCAGCTGCTCCGCTTTATTTCAGTTCGCCACTTTGTCAATGACAGCAGTTGAGGAGATAGCGCGCCGTTTTTCGATAGCACCGGGATTTATTCGAACACGCATCTGAAAATAAGGTGTCGACTTGTAGCTTACACATGTTTGTTTACGTGGGTATTTAGGAAGATAAGGTCGACGCCGTGATTGATTCATCGCCGCCTAAGCGGCGGATCTCATCTTTCCGAATTATAAGTTACGCGACAGTTGCCACTTGGAGGTGACGACTTTTGGGCCGGCGACGGTGATGGCGCGAGGTTATTTCCGAGTCGATGTGTGATAGTTTACGATTCGACGACGGCTGAGCGAGTAATTATCTGGCGAAGGAGTTTTCCCGTCTGGATTTCATATTCAAGTGGAATTCCTGCTACTGGAGAATTCAGCTCGTTTTAGGGAATTTATTCAGTTTCTAAAGTTCTTATTTTCATTTCTCCAAAATCAAATTTTCACGAGAAAAAAATCAGATAACATTTTGGAGACTAAGAGAAACAAAGAAATATCAGGCAAAGAAAATACACTACTTGAAAAAATCCAAATTCGCTCAATTTCAACGCTACACAATCTACCTTGTGGCTGCATTACCATGGTATAATTTGGAATCAATACTGCACCTTTAAAATTCATCAAGTTTCAGTTGAAAAAACAATGAAATTATGAAATCATTATGAAAAATGGGTAATTTTTCAACAATATTTCATTTATTATTTCAGAGGTACTTAAAACCTTGTATTCCGTGGTAATTTCCATGCAAAACCTACCGGGAATGGGGTCTCCTCTATTTGTAATGATTAAAACATTTTTTTTTGCATAATATTCCCAGATGCGTCAATGCACTATAGTTGTGTAATCACCACCATGCTTGTAAACTCATGTGAAAGAGAAAATATAAACAAAACCACATTTATCCCAAGAGCCCTGCTTTGGAATAAGAAATATACGGGGTATCAAGTTGAAAACTCCCCATTCTCAATATCTTCCTTTCAGTAACTAATATGACAAATCGGAAATACGAGTCGATTCTATTTTCAAGGGGAAAACTTTATTTGTAGGTTCCATCCCCTGATGGGGAGGGTAGATGTTACCCTCGGAATGTTAAACGGTAAGGGGGGCATACTAGAACACCATTTAAACAAATGCTACCGGAATGTAATCTGCTAGTAAATTGTTGAGTTAAGTTATAGTTTTACATGTTGGATTGTTTAGTGATGACTCCAATAAGTGTGAAAAAGTGCATTAATGGTTTATATTCTTCTTTAAAAAAAAATGAAATGATTTTAGAAGTTGGAAAGTGCGCACGATGGGCGGCCTTTCCTGTCAATGAAAGGAATCCAAATTGTACTGTAAGACATCGGTATGTGCTTGATTTGATGACAGAGTTTCACGAAACAAGTTCGTTGGAAAATAAAAAAAAAATAACCCCAGAAATAAGGGCGCCGCCATTCAAGGGCAAGAAGGGCAGCCGCCCCCTTGGATTGTAGACTTTTTAGTATAGATGCGATAAACTTCTTCGATGGCAGATTCACCAAATAAAAATCAAAATATGATAATTAAAAAATATATACAGTGTGACCCACTTAAGACCGGAGCACCCCTATAAAACCTACATTTTTCAACCGATTCGAATGATTTTTTTTTCATTAGGTAGACATTCTAAAAGTCTACTAGGACACCAAATTTCATGAATAAATCTCCATTTCCAGGGCCAACTAATCTCATTTTTCAAGGTCAAAAATCTAAAAAAATTACTATCGAATTTTTTAGAAAAATTCTAACTACACCACTGGATTCGCGACATTTTCAAATGGTTCTTATGCAAATAACGTTGAAATGCGTTAATCAATAAAAAAGTTATGAGGGAATTAATTTTGAAAAATATGCCGTTTAATCAACCCACCAATTCAATTTCAAAACTTTTATCAGAAATTTGACTACACCACTGGATTCAGGAAGTCTCGAAATATCACCAACTGTAATTTCATCGAAATCTGTTGACAAATAAAAAAAAATTAGGAGATAAAATTGACATTTTCCTGAAATTCCATTAACATATAACATTATCAATTTTGATAACATGCCATTATTTTTGAATATTTCAGACAAATTCTGAGAATCGGCAATACTGTCAACACAAACGTAGAAGATCATTGAGGATTCTGATAGAAATTCGCTTTCATAACACAAATTGTTCTCGAGTTATAACATCTAGAATGGTATTTTTGGAAAAAAATTGAAATCCATAACGTCGAGAAACCGGCTCCTCGAGATATCGATTATTGTACAATCAACCAAGAACTTTCGAATGAACTGAAAACTTTATTTTGATTTAATTTCCAAATTGTACGATGGCTAACAAATGACATCGATAATACAACATTGAGTAATTTCCTGGTCCTGGTCCTAATCAATAAATTTCAAATTTTTGTTGCTTCCACCAAACCACCATTCAATTCAATACATTTTTCGTATCTCTTTCGAATATGTTTTACAGTATTTTTGAGTCCTTTTGGTGTTATTTCTCTACAAGCTTGACGTATTCTTTCACGCAACTCCTGTCTAGTTCTTGGGCGGGATTTGTAGACTTTTTGTACAAGAAGACTCCACAAGAAGAAGTCAAGTGGGGTCAAATCGGGGGACCTTGGTGGCCATCCAATCAATTCACTTCCTCGACAAAACCAGTGACGAGGAAACTGTTGATTCAGCCATTGTTTAATAATTCCAGCATTATGCACAGAGCATCCGTCTAATTGGAAATGTAAGTTTATTCGCTCAACAATAGGAAGATCATGAATAGCATTCCATAGTTCAGTTCTAACAAATTCCAGTAATTTGATGGCATTTATATTTCCTTCGAAAAAAAATGGGCCAATAATTCGTTCTTTTAATATTCCGCACCATGCATTAACTTTTTCCGAATATTGTCTTTTGCAGTTTATAACCAAATTAGGGTTTTCGGTTGCCCAAAATCTTGTGTTTTGAGATGAAACAACACCGTTAGTCGTGAAAGTGGCTTCATCGCTGAATAATATACATTCTAAAAATCGTCTGTTACTCAGGTATTCTCCTAGTGCCCACAAACAAAATTCAAGTCGTTTTTCTTGATCTCCGTCTTCCAGGGTATGCAAAAATTTGGGTTTGAATGGTTTCATTTTGTTTTTTCGTAGGCATCTCCGTATATTTTCCCTTGGTAAATTCAAATCTAGGCTTGCCACTCTCAAACTGGCATTGGCATTATTCCTAAAGTGATCTAATACAACCTGTTCGTGTCCAATCTTTCTTCTCACATTATTCCTCAAAATATTCTTCGATACAGCGCCTGTTTCATTGAAACTTTTATTTATTCTGTGCACTGTACTATTACTGATAGGGGGTCGATCTGGATGTCGATCATTGAATATTGTGCACACTTCTCTTTCACTCCTATCATTGTATCCAGTAAGACGCACAATTTCAATTTTTTCTGGCAAAGACAATTGTAAAGCCATAACGAAATTTAGTCCTATTGCAATTGAATATTGATCAATACCTTTCTCACATTCGAATTGAGTCTCAATCTGTCATTGTCAGGGCTTACTTTTGTTTTATTCAAATAACTATTAAAAATAATAACGTCATCACAGCCTACCTTTCTCGAGTTCGATACATTTTAAAATTTTCAATTAAGTAATTGTATTTTGACACTAGCGAACGAAGAGGGAAACAAAATAACTTTGTGGACGAAATCGGATAGCCTGTATGAGTAAATAATACCAGAACCCAAAAACTCTGACAGTATCTTTCAAAAATTGTTTTAAATAATTTTTTATGATAAGCTGTATTTTCGACTTCATTACTTTATTCCGAATGTGTACTCGTCTTCGTTCCTAGATGTTATAACTCGGGAACAATTTGTGTTATGAAAGCGAATTTCTATCAGAAACCTCAATGATCTTCAACGTTTGTGTTGACAGTATTGCCGATTCTCAGAATTTGTCTGAAATATTCAAAAATAATGGAATGTTATCAAAATTAATTATGATATAGCTTTGCTGCCAATGAATATTTTCAAATGATATTTTAGAATTCACCTAAATGAAGAATGCTTAATCCAGTGGCTGAGTCGAAATTTCACGAAAAAGTCGCTAATGAAATTTAGCAATTAGAACATAAAAAAAATCGTAGTATACCCTGAAATTTGGAATATTTTGCAAATGTTTTGTTCAAACGTAGACTTTTTGTTACTCTTCCTGCTAAAAAAAATTGAGTCGGTTGGAAATTGTAAAAATATGTTAATGGAATTTCAGGAAAATGTCAATTTTATCTGCTAATTTTTTTTTTTTTTGTCAACAGATTTCGATGAAATTACAGTCAGTGATATTTCGAGACTGCCTGAATCCAGTGGTGTAGTCAAAGTTCTGATAAAAGTTTTGAAATTGAATTGGTGGGTTGATTAAACGGCATATTTTTCAAAATTAATTCCCTCATAACTTTTTTATTGATTGACGCGTTTCAACGTTATTTACATAAGAACCATTTGAAAATGTCGCGAATCCAGTGGTGTAGTTAGAATTTTTCTAAAAAAATCGCTAGTAATTTTTTTAAGATTTTTGACCTTGAAAAATGAGATTAGTTGGCCCTGGAAATGGATTCATGAAATTTGGTGTCCTACTAGACTTTTAGAATGTCTACCTAATGAAAATCATTCGAATCGGTTGAAAAATGTAGATTTTATAGGGGTGCTCCGGTCTTAAGTGGGTCACACTGTATACAAAAATGTACGAAAAAAAAAACAGATAGTCATCAGTAACCTTAATTCCGTTCAAGTCATCCTAAATTATGTAGACATCATTAATGAAACAATTTGTTTAGAGATAATCCAAGAAGGCGGGCAATGATTTCTATAGCTTGCCGTTGTTTTGCCAGACCAGGGGGACAGCAAAATATAAATCGAAAAATGTAATTTTGTCTCAACTGCGTTGAAGGATATGTCAACAGACGAAAATTTTAATGCCAAAACAAAGTCAAAAGCTCAACCACTGTTATGCTCAGTATCCTAATCCCAGCCCACTATTTCTCTTAATATTATTGACGAGTATTCATCGTTAATGGAACAAGTGGTAGATATAAATTGTAGGGTTTTCTATTGATTTGCTTTCTGTCAAATATCATGTTGATACATTAATCATCATGGTTTAAAACGACAAAACAAATGCAAATTCGGGCTTCTCAAATATATTCAAAGAATCTACCAAATTTGCCAACGACCTGATAATAATAATAATACTCCCTCATGAACACACATGGAGAATACACAAAGGCATAGTCTGTGCGGGTAGAGGACGGCTATTATTATTATTTGCCGTGGTAGATGTAGACATTGATATTCCCCGAACCGTTGCACGTCAAAAAAAATTTCAGGGCAAATCACCAGATGAATATTTTAAAATGTCTATATTCATTCCTTATTTAGATTCAATGGTAAGTTCTCTTAAAACTCCATCAACCTGTTCTTTATCGCGATTTCATCCAGCTATCGTTGAAGACTGAATTATTCTTAGTGAGATCTCAAAGAATAATAGAGATGTCAAAGAAATTTGGTGTTGAAACTTTAATAGCAGAATATTCCACATATGGCAGTAAGTGTGTTAAGAAAGCTTTCTTAAAGGAGAAAACTTGTTTGGAACTTTTTATAATTATGCCCTCTACAGCATGTTCAATTGAACGGCCGTTCTGAAGAGATTCAAGATTTAGATCAACAATGAGCGAAAACCACCTTTCTGGACTAGCTCTAATATGTGAACTCGTAGGAAATACGTTGAAAATAATAAACCTGATATAAGTAATAAGAAAGTGTTCATATAATAAAGATATATACCTACATACACAAGGATATTTAAGTTTTGATTTAAGTGATTTGCATTCAGTAAATAAGTATATTTTTGATGTGTTGTTATACTCATCAACTAACGTACCTTACCTTCTTCATATCGTGGATATCAAATTTGACGATTTGAATAAAATAATCATTCAAAGAACCGCGGAAAATTTAACGGACAAAAAAATAGGGTGGATTCAAAAAAACCTGCATTTGGGCATGTCATTGTGTTGATTTTGCCAAATTAATATTCAGATTGAGAATTGGTCCATATAATATCGTATTAATTTCTAAATATATATGATGACTCGAAAATACTGAACAATTTATGGTTATCATACGGGGTGAGTATGAGTTTGTAAGTTATACATTATTTTTGATTAAGGTGTGTTCAGCATATTTTTGTTCGAAGCTTACCGTATAGATAATTTAAAAAAATAGGTTTTATTCAAGCTTCTGAATATTATTAGTTATAATATGATTAAATACCGTCTGAAAAAAAAATTATTGAATCTTCTAATTGCCTAAAAAATAATGAGATACCACTTTCAACTTGGACATCTCATATCTCGAGAACTAGTCATAGGTGTTCGGCCAATTGACACTTATGAAAAGGGGATCGAATACTACAACATACTGAAAACAGATCCAACTGAAGGCCATTTCCTATAACAGAAGTGTGGGGCCTTCGCCTATCTTCAAAAAAGAAGTCCAAAATTATTTTGAATCGACTCATTGCATGAAACAAGTAAAATCGACAATGTCGAAGTACCCTTAAGTACATTGTCGATTTCATTCTTTTCATTTGATTGAAACTCTCCGAAAAAAAAATTGTTCGAATTCATTTACTAATTGTCATTCATTTTTTATTTTTACAGATTCTCAACCTACGTCTCAGTAGCAATAAACTCCACATTTGATTATTCGTTTACTGATAATATGGAATCGGTGAAAATTTCCCACCATAGGACACCACTTCAAGTGCATCTTTTCTTTCCACCACTCGACAAATGTAACACATAAGGATTTCCGTTCAACAACCGACTATTATTATTTATGGCCTACTCTGAAGATGAAATACGACAATATCTGTTCAGAGTGTAGCACTCCAAATGACCACTTTAACAACCCACACGGTCAGAAGGGCGTTCCACGCAGCACATTTGTCCGTGCGATCTAGATATCGTTGTCCAGGAATCTGTAAATTATCTCGAAGATGAGTTATTCACCTCGGTACTTCTGGCGCCATCGGTGACATATTTTGTGGGGACAAGTGCTTGTGCCGTTTTTCGATACATATCGATGACAGATTGATGGATGAGTCCGGTGCAGAAGTCCCGAATGCATCAGGCAAAGAATTATGGGAATTCAGGAAGTCCAGCTCAGATAACACGTGTTTATTGGAGAAAAATTATGACAAATGGACGGGAATGCAGATTGAGCGATACAGAGGGTTGGTATGAGAAAGGGATGACGGTTAAAGTTGCTGTTTTGTTTGGGTAGAAGAGAATGTTCTGTGTTAGCGCAGAACTGGATTTAGATTATCTGCAATCAAAGTTGAGATGGAAATATCTGGAACTTCGGATTATTGCTATCGACTGATTTATCTATGAATACTCATATATAACCACCAAAGCATCTGATGTTCAGAGTTGACATCTATTTATTTTTTACCCGAACAGAATAAAGCAGCAGAAGAATTTTAATGCGTTGAAAAATAAAAAAAAATATGTTTTCACCAACATATCAACAATATAAATATAATTATAAATTATGAATTATAAACCAGAATTGCAGGAGATTTACTTCTTTCCAAAATATATTTGCTAGAATATCAAAAAACCCGTCAAAGAGCTATATTTAGTATCATTAGTTTATTTGAATTATCACGAAATTTGTGCCAATACCGTCTGATCTACGACGACCTTTCAAGGAAAAGCGAATGAATTGATTCTTTGAAAATCAATTCAGTTGGCAGGTGACAATATTTGCTTGCCAGTATGTATAAGAATTGAAATATTTAGTAAATGTCAGTATGAGGATTGAAATCTTTATTGAAAGTTGCTGTATCGAGAAGTTTCGATACAATAATTTAATTAAAATGTTGATATCAAAAACTGATTTGTTTGATATAATTGTCATATTGAATGAGACAGGAATTGTTCATTGGCAAGTATATAGAATGAATTCTCGACAGTAAAAGTCGTTCATTGAGATAATATCGAAGAAAATAAAAAAATTGAAATTTTTCGAAACAATAAAAAAATCTTCGTAAGAAAAACTATTTATTTCAACCATAGGGAATACTTTAATGAAATTTTTAGAGACTTTGTTGGCGATTCTTACAAATCGATAATATATAAGATGTCCCATTTGAAATAGGGAAGATTTTGCAAATTTTTATTTTCAAAATATAGCAAGCTGTTTTTCGCCGTGTATATCACAGGTCAATTTTATACAGTGTGTTTCACTTCTCATGGAAACACCCTCGTATCTTCTGTAATTTTTGACGAAATATCATGAAATTCTCAGGATCGACAGAGACACTAGAGATGAACTTTCTGCACGAAAGGGGTAATCCTACGTGATATACACTGCTCGCCAGCAGCGATGAAACCACCCATTTTTCCGGAAAGTAATATTAGGGAGTAAAATTGGCCCAAAATTACTTCGGATTCGTGTTCAGGATCCCCAATTTACTACTAATTCACTTGTCTCCTGAAAAAATTTCAGTTCAGTATGAAAAATTAAATTTTTTTACAAATACTTCACAGATGATGACCTCTTGCAGAGAGGTCATCTCTAGTGTATCTATCGATCCTGGAAATTTCATGGTTCTACGTCAAAAATTACGGAAGATACGGGGGCGTTTCCATGAGAAGTGTAACAAGTTTGAAATTTTCAAGACTGAAAATTTTTCAAGAGTTAGGTATAGTAGCAGTAATTCGGGGATCCTAAGCACGAATCCCAAAGAATTTTTGGCCAATTTTGCCCCCTAATATAAGTTTCTGGAAAAATGGGTGGTTCCATCGCTGTTTTTGTGCAGTGTTTATCTCGTAGGATAACAACTTTTTTTGCAGTGAGTTCATTTCTAGTGAATCTATCGATCCTGAAAATTTCATTTCTCTACATTGAAAATTACGGAAGATACGAGGGTGTTTCCATAAGAAGTGAAACACACTGTATATCGTTTGAGGGAGTCACCTATGTTTGACCAAAAATTCATTTCGATGGGACTTGCTACCTACAACTTTATAACTTCGAATATTATGAGTGACAAATTTTTATATAAAAACTGTCATGCTTAAAACATCGAAAACCATTAATGTTTTCGAAAAAAGATCAATTTTTCATGCTGAAAAAAAAAGATACAGGTTGCCACTTGAAAAATCGAAGTTAGGACACGCCCAGAAAAAACTGAACACTGGGTGTAAGTGCGCCATCATTTTGTAGAGGTCAGAAAGAAGTATAATTTCGCTGATAAAATCATTGATCTATCTATTACCATAATGAAGTTATGGAAGACCGCGTCCTCGTTGCAGGATTGCGTCATTCATACTATACTCCTGTCATCTCTGGAAAACTATGATGTTAGAGGAGTATCTTTAAATTGGATTTCTTCTTTTTTAAAAGATCGTGAACAATATGGTTCCTTGCAATACTGAGTCTGTTTTTACCAATATGGGAGTCCCACAAGGATCCATTTTGGGACCAATTTTATTTAAACTATACGTCAACCAAATTGAAACTGCTCTCTAGAAAACACACTTCACTGCGTACGCAGATGACTTTTCGCTGATTGTGTCTGCTCCTGATCAGGTTTCTATGGTTCAAAAATGAAGCAATTCAATTTCACTTGCATCCGATTATTTCAATATCAATGATCTATTCTTCAATATTGATAACACCCAAATTCTTCAAATTCATCATCGCCAAAATAATATTACACGACTACATTTCGTTATAATAATCATATTTTACAGAGCAGCCTTGGCCAGATCAAATTTTTGGGTATTCATTTTGATGAGTTTTTGGACTGGAGAGCTCACTGCAAACAATTAGTTTCGAAATTGAATTCTTTGACGTATGTGTTTGTGAATTTAGGTTTTGTGTTGGAAATAAATAAATTGCTGAGTTGTATCATGCTCAGGTAGACTCAAGACTGAGGTATTATGTATGTCTCAGGGGCGACTCTCCAATTACCAAAAACGTATTCATTGCACAGAAACGTATTGCTCGATGTATAGCAAGGATATCCAAGAAGTTCTCATGCAGAATAATATTTGTGTTCAAAATTAGGTTAAGAAATTTTTTATATGAGAAATGCTTTTATAGTTCAGGAAAGTTCTTTTCTTGATTTCACCCTCAATTTGACTATTTCTATAAAATTTTGTAAATTATCTGATAGAAAATAAATGAATATTATTATTATCACTATTATCATTATAGGACTCTGTATTATTGCAATTAGTTTGGAGTTGCATTTGTATATACCCTGTATCCATGGGACTGTGTCACTCTAATGAGACGTATAAGGGTTTAGCGCCAGACCCAGGCCGGTCTTAGCTATCACTCGATTGTCCGATTGTCTGTCTTTATCTCAGCCGGATCAGATGTCAGCATCCCGGGGTGTTAACATTAGCCGTTAAGAACGATTATGGGCCTGAGAAAGGCCATTAAACAAAAATAAAAGAAATCCAACACCTCCGCACAATGTGATTATGATTTGATTGAGCTTTATTGAAGCTCAATGTGACTCTTGAAGTTTCATTGAACTGGAACAAGGATTGACGCGATTTTAGGTAAGAGTTCGGCTGTTTTGACCATATTTACGCCCAGAACATATGTTCGAAAATTCTTGCGAAGATAATCGTTTTGTAGCGGCATTTTTGCTGATATCTAATTTTTTTTTATTTCTTCAAGCTAAAATGCGTTCATACGTAAAACTGCATAGCACAGTAAAAGTATACTATATTTTTTGATATCTTTCACACATATGTTCAATATGAAACAATAGAATGTTCCCAGGAGAATGAAATGGAGCTTTCCTCACACAACATACAAAAAACATAATTAAATAACAAAATAAATGCAAGAAATTCTTCACAAATAAAAAAAAATTAAAGTCTGTTTTCATTATACCTCATTTGAAAGATATTTTCCTTCTTAATATCAAGCAAAAATAAATCAATTATATCAATTTGTTTTCGACATATAGGAACTTGAAGTTGGGAAATCACTTTTCATTCACTCAATCAATAAAAATAAGATCTAACAATGCAACTGTTTAAAGATAATTATCATTGTCAAAGAATCTGACTGTTTAACTAACATGCAATTCCGTTTTGAATTTTTATTTCATCTTCATTTACTTGATCGTAAATATTTTAAGGTTGTTAAGAATCGACAAAAAGCATTTTTCTCGAATTCGAGTGATGTCATTATAACAAAAACATGTATGAGATTATTTTTTCACCAAATCGCTATTGTGGAAGTCTGTCAATGTCAAACTGACCTTTGGTTGAATGACATTAGAGTGAATTACTTGATGAGTTTTAATAATAACATATTTTTTTAAATGATGAGTGCGGTTACCGTACAACTAATTTGTTTAACGAAACGCATCCAGACAAACTTGTTAATAGGAAAAACGTTCTGGAATTAGTGCAGAAATTTCGTCAAACTGGATCAGTAGCCAACAAGGAACAAGACCCACATATCGCATGAATTTCCGTTGAGAATTGAACCTGTTGATGTTGCAGTTTTAGGACGAATTCACGTAAAACCAACATTGAGCACAAGGCAATTGGCTAGTGTTACCACTATCAACCTAAACAGTATCCGCCGAATCCTGAAACATCATAAATTCCACCCCTACAAAATACGTTTGGTACACCAATTGAATGAAGATGATTTTGATAGGCGACAGGAATTTTGTAAAATTATGACTACGATAGATGCTGGTGAGAATTTTCTTTTCAACATCTGCTTTTCTGACGAGTCTATATTCTTTTTGAATTCGACTGCGAATAGTCATAATTGTCGATACAACGTCAAATAGACATCATTGAAAATGACGATCGTTATCATAGAGACCACTTGATATTTCAACAAACGGGGCACGTCCACATTATGCACATCCTGTTAGGGCGTTTTTGGATAGAATGTGTCCAGGAAGTTGAATTAAAATAAGAGGCTCTATGAGTGGCCAGTCAGATCTCCAGATTTAACCCCACTCGACTTTTTCCTGTGGGGTCAATTAAAAACAAAATATATACAACCAAACTAGAATTTCTGGAAGATTTACGAAGTGAAATTATTGAAGAATGCAGTCGAATAACGCCGGAAATGCTACGAAATGTAAGGTCTCATTTTGAATAGAACTCGTAGAACTTCTACTAGTAGTATGGAAATGTTTGGTAGACAGTTCAAACAGTCAGATCATTGATAATAATGATCATTGCTACCTATAAAAAAGAGATCCTCAAAGATTGGAGTGAGGCAAATGCTAGAAAAGAGGGTGGGCCAAAGAATAGCAGAATTTCTTTCATATTAACAATAAATGAAAAAACCGTTAATACGTAAAACCAATAAATTGGAGAATTGATCATTTATCAGAATAACTTTTTATGACTTAAATATAGCAGAATGAAATGTATAGAACTGATTCATAATCCGAAAAGAAATTCATCTAATGCGTTTGTATGAGAACCCATAAAGCATTATATGTGAAAACGGTGAGAATTATTTTTCATAGATCTGAATTAGTTAAGAAACGAAAGTGATTTAAATGATAAAACCAAGTAATCGCAAAGCTCAATAACCTAAGCTATTCATATTATAAAACCGTCAAACTCAAAAACTAACGAAACCTAATTTCATCAAAAAATAATATTATCTAAAATCGTAAAACCAAAAAATTATCCGAAAAAAAAAATGTAGTATCGTGAAATTTATGGAAACGTAATGTGTAAGATCTAAAATGATCAGAATCGAAATCCAGCAGAAATTTTGGCGAATGATATACCAGTCTGGTAGAAACATGCTCTATTAGCTTTTAGATGGCGTTAACTTCTAGTTGAAAAATCGAATCGTCTGGTTCGAACTCATATTGATCATTCATTCGTTTGTTCCTTCCTTGATTTATTCGAGAATTCAATTGCTGGGAGGTGATTTTCAGGAATATCGAAGAAAACAGTCAATGTTATTCATTGAATTTCATTGAACAATAATACATAAATATAGGTCTTACTGCGATTTGAACTCGTTATCCCATCATGCTACGATCAACGTTAGCAATAGGTCACATCTCAATTATTACTCATATATCGGCAAAATACTATTTATACTTACCATAAGGAAGCTTTCGGAGGATGTAGCGTGTCAATCCACAAAACATTTGGGACGAAATCATATTATTTTCGTGATACCTTATACAGGCGGTGAGACAGAAATGAGAAGGAATTTAATGGGGACATGAGAATTTATTTTAGTACGTTAACCGCACGCTACGCCATCTCTGAGAGAATAGATCAACCGGCGTTTCACTACTCTATAACCTCTCCAATTTCTGAAAATTTTTGGTTCTTTACTTTTCGGTATTAGCATTTATTCGTCAGATGATTTTCGATATGCCAATTTTAGGTCTTGTGGTATACTGATTCGACGATTTCAATTCCTTTGACTTTCGAACATTACGCTTTGCAGACTTACAATATTCTGTTATTATATTTTATCATTTTTATTAGATATTGTTTCTGTAATTTGACGGATTGATCGAATATCTGTCTTTACAGTTGTATTCACTCTTATTTTATGATATTACAGATATACCGTCTCGTGATTTTTCATTTCATCAAACTTGGTTCTTCAAAAGTCTGTTGTGATCATTTCTGAATCTGGGATAATTCGTTTTTGATAGAAATTGGTTATCGTAATGTTTTGGTTTTACAAAGTTATTTTTCAATTCTTTTCCATTTCTGTAAAATTCGATTCTCCATAAAATCGTTACTGAACTTTGTTGGTTCGATACTTATAAATCATAGACTATATTTTACAGTTTTTGTGAATTAGATGTAATCGAAAAGAGTTACGTATACAACACTGACATCAACAAATGCGATTCCTACATACTAGTGTGATTTTTTTACACTTTGTCATACAACTTCTACACTAATTATATCTTTAATTATCTAATGCGACGACTTTCATGATTGTATAGTCTAAAGGCATGAAGAGAAATTTGTATTTGTATTACTTGAAACTAAAACCATTAGCGGCCATTTTTACATCAGACCTGCTATCGGGAAATTCGTTATTTTCAACATCAAAGACTGCTCTTTGGAATGTTACTCAAACCGAATCAGATTTTTCGGTTGATAAGCGGATTCGTTCGTATTCTTTTTATTGCCCTCGTCCTCTCATTGTCCTCACGGCCATAGATCTGTCACACGAGATTCGTTCCGTAAATCGACAATAAAATCACTTCGGTATACATTTCACCCGGTCGATGTCGTTCGTTATTTATGTGCGGAGTATTTCGAAAAAAATATCGATTACGACTCCGAACCACATGACTGGTACTAACTACGACGAGGGTGTGACGAGGTCTTGTACTATGGCGCCATCGGAGGCCCTACCAGACGGTACCCAATTAGCTTTGCGCACCCTGATTTACGACACCCTCTCTGTCCGGTTTCCGTTTCACACTCTGTGGTTGCATCATTTTCATGCAGCGACATTGTAGTGTCAAGATTCATTATCATTAGTTGCAATTTTTGAGAATCCTGTTTATGAATAATTTTTTTTCCACTGTCTTTGAAACCTGACTTACACGATCAGTGTAAAAGTAATTTTTCTACGCCCATGTCTATAAACGTCAAAAATCGCACTGTCAACATTCCTTGTAAATGACATTTAACAATAACATGCACGTAATGAGATCTCATAACATACACGTGCGTTTTGAGAAGAAAACTTAAACTTCTTGGTTTAATTAAATTACAATCAAATTTTTATTTACGTAAGACTTTATTTGGTCTATTCACACATATTTAGTCAATTGAGAAACATCAAATCTTTTAGCATTAGTGAAATATATTTAAGATTGAAAGAGTGATGCCCCTAAATGTAGCTCGCAGCTCTTAGAAAAAAAAATTATCAACACTTCATCCAAATAGGCACATAACATTACTTATGAGAAAATCACTCAATAGCAATCCGAAATGTATAAGCTATCTAAATGTCCAATAATTCAAATAACTAATAACAAGAAAAAAGTAAAACAACGTTCTTAAAAAAAAAGTTGCTGAACGCGGAACATTCGAATTACAAGCGGAACCACCGCAGATTTTCAGATGGTCATGAATGTATTGTCTATAATTTCCATCATGCAAGAATAGGTCTATTTGCAAACAAAGTCACCAAATGACATTTCAATGGAAACGTCAACTTTGCGTTGAGATCTGAAAGCATCAAAGGCTACTTTGGTAAAATTCTTACAATTATTTAAGACTCATTTGGCTATTTAAAACTCTTTGCCGAATGAATCTTAAATAATCGTAAGAACTTTAAGCGGTTGTAGAAAAAGGATATTTTGGTAAGCGGCTGTAGCAAAATAAAAATTTCAACTTCAGGAGTCTTAGATGAAAAGCATAGTATGCTGTGGCTCACTGACAGTAAACACGTCGATTGACTTTTAAGGTGCAAAGCGCAACGTTCATTAAACTTAATTGAATTTTTGAAAAATGGAGAGCGATTCAAGTGATTTTGAATTTCCAAATACACCATCTAATATTAGGGATCAAGCCAACGTAGCGTCATTAACCTTACTACCACAAAAATCTGAAGATAGGTATGAAAAACAATGCAATGGGCTGAAGACAACAAGATACATAAATATTCAGAGAATGTTTTACTGGCATATTTTTCACTTCAAGGAAAATAATTAAAAGCTTCAACACTTAGGTCTAAATATTCAGTGCTACGCACAATGATACAAATCCTATAAAGGACAATGTCGATATTGAATATCCAAAGTTGATTACATTTCTAAAACGTCAAAATGCCGGATACAAACCAAATAAAGCTAAAAACTTCACAAGAGAAGAAATAAATACATTCTTAATGGAAGCCCCCGATGATGTTTTTGTATTTATGAAGGTAAGAAATGAAATCCCATGCAATTAATTTAATTTTTGACATGAAATATTCATAGGTAGTCCTTGTTATTGAAATTTCTGGAGCATGTCGGTGTGATGAGCTTATTAAAATGACTATGGAGGATATTGAAGATGAAGGCAATTTTTCAGTAATAAATATCCCCACTTCAAAAACTTATAAACAACGAACTTTCGTAATCAATACTACTACAGGTAACGGCCCAAATTTTGTTCAAATCGTTAAAAAGTATACCTGTCTACGTCTAAAACCGAACATAAACGATTGTTCCTATGCTTTAAAGCAGGCAAATGTAAAAATAAAGTGATTGTCAAGAATTCTATATCCAAAGTACCACAAAAAATTGCAGAATATCTTAAGCTTCCAAATGCCGAACATTAAACAGGGCACAGTTTCAGAAGAACTTCAGCAACCCTGTTAGTAAACGCTGGTGGAGATATTTTAGCTCTAAATCAAACAATATCGCAGAAGGTTATGTAGAACAATCTTACACAAAAAAAAGAAAAATTTCTAATCAAATTATGGGAAATAATGTAGAACCTGAACTTGATCACAATCAGCCAAGCACTTCTAGAAGTTACCACCATTACAATGTGCTAAGCGAAAATATTTCAAATATTGAAGCTCCTGTTCAAACCATATCTTCTTCAAATGGTGTTCATGTAAGTGCTGCTCAAAACTGAACATTCAATTTTAACATAAATAATTCTAAAATACAGGTAAACAATACTATGTGTACTTAATGGTAAATTCGTTTAATAAACAATTCTTGTGTACTTAATTATATCGCATAAATTTTCAAAAAAAGGTTTATTGAGTGGGTAGGAGGAAAAATGATATGTATTACATGGGAGTAAAGTGCATTTTCCTCCCTTGGATGTTTACTGCCCTCCGCTTCGCGTCGTGCAGTAAACTACATCCTGCGGGACGAAAAGTGGCACTTTCCTCCCTAGTAATACAAATACTGTATCGTAAAACACACCTTTACATACTTGTTTCACCAAACTCTAACGTACAAATACAAGCGATTGAATCGTGCCAAAGAAAATTCATGAAATACCTGATCTTCAAATTAGATGGTATTTGCCCTCAGCAAGGCTCTTGCAACAAATCCCTTTTCAATAGGTTCTCTTTCCCATCTTTAGAAAATAGAAGAATATATTTTTAATATTTGTTTTTTCCAGTTTTCATATATGCCGATTCATTCGAACTTACGCTTGTTTCGCTGTCATAATTTTTTAAATTTTTTATTTTTCACTTGCTTTATAATACCGTGGCAACGGTTGCTATTAATAGACCCATAACGCCCTAGGCGTCATGGAGGGCATTATGAATCATAACGTCCGCTTAATATTTTTTTCTGTAGTTCAATAAAATAATTACTCAGAAAAAAAGTATTTATAACTGTACATAAACAAGGGACTAATTATTTTCTCTCAAATAGAAATTACAATTTTCAAATGTTCCTGAGTTCTGTGAGTTGACCGATGATGAATTCCTCAATGTGCATTCGGTTTCGTTCGAAAGGTAAACATTTTCTTTTTCGGAAACGGAATGGGTTATTATTGTAGCAATTTTGTTCTTCGAGGAGATGCTTTCTTCAATATAGCTCTCCGCTACCGAACTACTCTTCCATTTTCCATGTAATTTTAGTGTTTCAAAGGAAGCACCACCTTGAACAAGAAGCCTTGACGACGTCCGACGTCGACAATGTCCGCTGTAACCTGTCGGGCTTTCCAAATTAGGCTATTTCGCTTTGATAGAAGGAACACTTCCCATAGTATTTTTACCTACAGGTAACTCAATGCATTTATTATTTCTGTAGGTTTAAAAAACTACGTTGTTTACATCCTTTTGGTCGTAGTGCAATGTAAACTTTTTGAGGTGCAGGTCTAGGTTTCTGTTACCTCGATCAGTAAAACGGCTCCTCTGTCTTCAATGTCATCAATTGTCAACTTGACCATTTCATCAAGTCTTGAGCCTCCAAATACACCCTTTACCAGAACAACTTTATGCAGCAGAAAAGTATCATCTGGAGCTTTTCTTATAAAAAGTAATACTTGTCCACCTTCTAACACCTTTGATTTTTTAGGAGAATTCACTTTCAGAAAGGTCATCAGTTGACTAAATGCTGATATATTAATGTTTTCTTTAACAATCAATGTTGATTTCAGCTGTGAGTATTTGGTCCATAGACTATTTGCACTATATTTTTCAGACTGAAATAATGTAAAATAAATAAAAAATATTAATATTTTCACGAGATAAACTCACCAGTTCCTGGAAGTATGCCAATAAGACAGTTTCATTTACGGTATTCACTCTGTTTTCATCTTTCCATTTCAAAAAATACTCATACTCCTTCTCGTTTAAGTATTTGGATTACACAGGCAGTAAATTTCCTAACGCTTTTTCAGCTTTCAGCGTCACATTCTGTGGGATTTGCATAATTATTTTGTTCACAACCGTTTTTAGTTTCCTCCTCTAACAAGCTTGTCAATTCTTACAAAAATGCATTTTATTAAATAATAGTCATGTCATGTCATTTTATTAAATAAACAACCCTTGGCAACCTCTTTTCAATGTTTCCATGGCAAGTGCAGAGAAGCTCACTTGTACTCAGTTGCCGACCAGTAAATACTATGGAAAGAATTTTATTAGGCAAACAACGTCGTTTAAGATTGTTACCCTCCGGGCGTTAGGATCTATATAACGCACTTGGTACATAAATAGCTCATATAATAAAATGTTTAACTTTTCAATGGCAACATCTATATACTAGAAACATATGAAATCGTGTCGTCAGCAAATAGGTGAATTTTGTAGTCACCTAACCCAATCATAACAAATATCATTTATGAACGTTATGAAGAGCAGAAGCTCCAATACACTTCCTTGAGGTAGTCTACGGCCCAGCTCAATTTCAAATGAATATTCTCTACCGATTTTTGTCATTTGGTTTCTATTTTTCAAATACCAATGAAATCTCCCGTTGATTCATCAAATTTAGTAATGTTTCAATTTCAACAGTAAAATGTTTTTATCAACGACTTCGAAGGCTCTTCTCAACTCTTCAACGTTGACAAGATCTTGATCCATTGAATATTTCAATTCATTGATCATTTTTTTAAGAGATGTTTCACATGAACGTCCTCCTCTGAAACCAAACTGATTCACATCTTTCTACCTCAAATTTTCATTTCCATGTCTACAATATTTCTGACCAGTATGAAACGCTATTGCTTTTGTTCCGGAAGCATTTGCAATGGACCAATTTTGCAGCCTTTCAGATCACGAAGGATTTTTTATTTGAATGATAAGAAAGAATCAACAGCATACAGAAAAGTGTATGATTTTGGCACAACAGATGGCAACTCATCAATATAAAGAATAAAGATAAGCGGCCTCGAAACTGGTTCTTGGGGAACACCTATGTCATTAATCAACCCATCAGAATGAAAAGTGTTATTCGTTCAAATATTGTATTTTGACAATATTTTTAATATTATATTTTAAATATATTATATAAACTATTAATACTTCTAACAAGTTACTCAATTGGTCAAGATTTCCGTATTGTGATATTGAGAAGACCCCGTTTCTGTTGATAGTTTTTAAAATTTGCACTGAACTCGCTCCTCCGCCATAATAAAAAATCAACCGCAATACAATCAAGTTCAATCAATATCTTCACGTTCAAATTCCTAAAAATAAGATTATTATTTCTATATCAACAAACAAACGATGCGATTTCAACATCAACAGGAAAATAGAGCAGGCGATTAAGACCACAAAACCAGATGAACACGTCGGATAGGCTGTGAAAAACAACCAACAACAACAGTAATCATAAAATTAAATGCTTTATACATAAGCTGGCTCGATTTATACCATAGGAAAATCGGTAGAGAGATAGTAGAGAGCGATTAAGCTCGAAGTAAAAAAAAAATTGGCTGCTAGCACGAGAGAAAAATAACAAACAACCGTGAATATTTTATGGCGCTTTGGACATAACTTTCCGAAATTAATGATCTTAATTACAATATAATCACAAAACTACGTCTACGACAATCAACGAATGGTTTTGATAGCACGAACGGAGGCAGCTTTCATTTAGGTCGGTTATTATGGAAAAAAGCTAACATACTTGGGAATTTTTTTCAATTTGTGCCCTAAATGGTTCCTTATCTTGTTTGTTTTGACAGAATCAGCTTCAGCTTTACTTCTTTCATCTTCAATTTTGGGAAAAGACATCAAGCTCTTTCTTATAGAGTCATTGTGGTGTAATAGATGGGTTGGTATCGTGATGGTTGAAGAAAAAACCGAGCAAACTTTAGGTGAATCACATAGATCAGGGACAGCAAAGGGCCCAACACTGAGCCTTCCGGCACACCTACGTTGGTGTGGTATCTATCATATTATATAATGTCATGGATATTCAACGATGTCAAATTGGACATGTGACGTCATTCTGAAGTATTGGTTAGTGCTGGCCTTACATAATTTATGAGCAATCTATCAAACTCACGGGAAGCTCATTTCATTGGAATATGTGAGTTACAAAAAAAGATCACAAATTTAAAAAGTTCCCAATGCTATTCCACAGGTTTTCATATTAACTTCTGATGCTCTCAATATAATCTGTGTCATCTTCCATGAATTCCTTGATTCATAGTAAATACACTTTTATTTTTCGATTTGTTGGCGAATGATATCTTGAACTTTGACACAACTTGTTCAATCGATCAGATACTGATGAGCTTTAAGCTCCTGAGAATGCTAACTTTGTTGGTGAAACGCACGTCTTGTGAAATTGACGTTGTTTTTGTGTTTTAGGTAGATTCCATTTATTGAATTATCTTTTCATTCTGCGCAAAGTTATTGAAACTTTTGGCACTTTTCCATAGCAATTTTTTGTAGACTAACCAAATATATAAATAAAAAAGATCAACGAAGTATCGTACAAATTGGTCTACCCTCAAATTATTATTTTTAAAACAGGACTTATATTTTTCATTACATTTCAACACCAATTGCAACTTTTCATATTGACTCATTATTATTAAAATTTCATAGTGTTTTGGAAATATTGAACTATTACTAGTAGAATTAAAATTTTTCTTCAACAGCTTCAAGTGAAAAATGTCAACCGTTATATAATTGAAAAATATTTTAAATTTCATTGTTTGTACTCAATATATCCGAAACACTCTGTGATTTAGATGAAAATACTACACCAATATGAAACATAACTCTTAGCATTTGAAAAATGCAACAAAAAAATACAGGTGTGTATTTTGAAATAAAAAGATGAGGGTAGTCCAATTCGTATAAAATTTTTTACGTTCTTGGGTAGTTTACAAAAAATTGCTATGGTAAAGTGCCAAAAGTTTTGAAAAACCTTCACAGAGTTGAAAGATATTTTTTAAAGGAAAAATTTCGAATTTTTTTTTTCCAGTATAACTCAGAACTGAAGATTAATTTTTATCCAGTATGGGTGGAAAAACAAAATTATATTCATAAAATTGGTGGAATATTGAAACAAGTTTGGATGAATAGTCTTTACCAATATTTATAAAACATAATTGTCAATATTTTGATTTCGATAAAACAAGATTTTTTGCAAACTGTTTCTAACGTCAAAAATAAATATTGAAATTCCAATATTCCTTTCATATCGATACTAGGGATGAAAAACAATAAGTTTTGTATATTTAAACTTTGACAAGACATTGATTGAATATTATATCGCTAAATGTTTGAGGCCAAAGTTGCTTCAAGAATATTTTAACAATATAATTTTTAAAATGTCCAAGCATTATTGGACCAATACTGCGAAATGTTCACATATCTTTTCTCGACAATATTATGTATGAATATTATGCTAATATTTTCGTAATACCATTGGGACAATATATTTTTCCAATATAAGTGTGCTATGTGGTTATCTATACCCATTTTGATGTCTTGATGAATTAAGGTTTTAAAATTAATGTTTTAAACACTGCGAAAAGTAAAAAAATATTCTCAGACAATCATTAACAGGGTTGAATCGATAGCACGAAGCTTAGAATAAGAATAATAATAATAAGTATACTTCATTGTCATTAAGAGTTAATTTAAAGTTGGCGTTTAATAAATATGCATGTAAATATTAAAGTTTGAAAATATAAAAACAGTTAGTACTTGTAAAATGAAGTAGAGAACAGTTAAAATAGTCACAAGTTCGAATAATATAGATTCACACATAATATCATGTAACTTCATCATTATAATACTCTTGTAAATTTTAATAGGGCTCATCAGCTAAAAATGTTTCAACTGTGTTTCTGAACATTTTGTTGATCAATTTTGCTTCTAAGTGATTAAACATCTTGACCCTATTATAACAAATAGAATCCCTGACCATATTTGTTGAGGGATTTGTCAATTTCAAGGCGTTAAAACGAGTGTTAACGATTGGACTCAGTCTCACTGATTCTAAACTACTACCAAACTACTGATGAGTTGCATATTCCCGAAAACGGTATTCCATAACGCAAATGGAACTCTAGAAGGGCGTAATACAACGTTCTGGCAGTTTTAATTCCCAAATTCATTGAAAATACTCTCATGTATAACAACCAGAAGAGATCTTCAAGATGCTTGATATGGTCGTCAAATTTGAGTCTATTGTCTATGTATACCTAGAAATTTTGGTTTAGACTTGGTCTCGATCATTACGTTGTCGCCAAATGCTAGGTCATTTAGAGAACATATCAATAAAATAATCAGCCCTATACTGTATCACTTCTGTTAAAAATAACCAAGCAATAGCAAAATAACGGAAATGGCGAATAACGGTGACGTTATTTTTAACGGAAGTGATACAGCATAGGGCTAAATATTTGTTTTTGAGGCTTGAAGGTTATTAAATTCGTATTGCACCATTTTGTGATTTCATTCATATTTGTAGATATAGCGTTGAGTTTTTGCTGTTTCGCAATATCGTCGTGTCACCCGCAAATAGAGTGAATTCTTCAGAAATGCTCAAATTGGCCATTAACATATTATAAAAATAAAATGGGCCCTAAAACTAATCCTTGTGGTACTCCAGATATAATATCCATTTTTTCAAACAGTTCTGTAGTTCTTACGATTTGATTCTTTCCTGAAAAGTATGACTTAAACCATTTATATGTAATTCCTCTGCAACCATAATGTTGAATTTTTCTCAGTAATAGTTTATGATCAACACAATCGAACGCATTTGATAGATCACAAAAGACCGCAGCAGCTATATTACCAACTTTCAATTATATATAAATGAAATAATTGTAATTTTATTGCTTTGAAAATCAAACTGATTTCCACTTGAAATATTTTGGCATCTTAGGAAATCGGTCAGACGAATTTTCATCAGTTTCTCCATTAATTTTGCTACAGTTGGAATAATGAAGATCGGGCGAAGATTCGACGGATCATCTGAATTTCCACCTCTATACAATGGAATGACAAATATGCTTTTAGGAAAAAATGAGGTGTTGATCAGTGATACAAATGTATTAATTGGCAGATTTTGGATGATTTTTATTGAAATTCCATCATAACTAGACGCATTTTTGTTTTTAATATTTCTCAAAATTTCTATCAACTCATTATACAAAGTTAGGTTCTCCTCAATTCTGACATCTCCAAGGTTTTGTATAGCAATAATAATCATTGATTTTATCAGGACTGATTGATATACCATGTTTTTTCAGATGATTCATTTTATTTTTCAATTTTCCGATCTGATTCACTTAGTTGATTTCCTTTGCTCTCTTGTTAGTGGATCTATATATTCTGCGATAGTTATTGAAGTACTCATAAAAACTTTGATTATCAGTAAACTTTCGTATGTTATGCAGTGGCCGTGAATTTTTCAAAAAAATGTTTAATCCTGTTTTAATTCAGGGTTGTTTTTGTTTTTTGCATGGGGAATGATTCATCAAATACCTTCAATAACAGTCTAATAGCTGATGAGAGCCATAGAAGATTAACATTTCGTTAGAACTAATAATTATACAACAAAAATCTGTATTACAATGCTGTAAAATATATGAATAAAACAGTATAAGTTTAAATGCACAATTTCCTTAATTGTTATAGAAAAAATCATGATTATATTGATATCTCTGAACTCTGACTGTACTAAAATATCAAAGAGGGTCCGGTGGCATTTTCGTGCAGACCAAAAATATGAGAGTACGATTTCGTCGACGCAGGACAACATGCCACATTAACATAAATGTTCAATTTGAATTTTATCACCTAGATTCGGGAATTTAAAATAATCGTTACACAAAAACCAGTCTTGTTTACATCGGAACCGTGTCAATAACCCGTATTCAACGAAGATGGTGAGACAAACTTCATTACGCTCAACATAAATATATGTAAATGCTGCGGTCGATTTAATAAAAGTATTAACAAGAGCATTTAATTGCGATATAATATGTGCGTACACGGTTTCTTGATAATTTAAACGGACAAGATTTTCCGCTCCTGCTGCTTGTTCGCACTTGTTCGCCAACAGACATTTCAGCATCATTTTGTTCAGGGAGCAAAACAAAAGATATAAGAAAGTCAGTGGATTTCATAAATCTGACTTTTGATAATTCACGATATTGTCATTTCAACAAAAGGGTGACGCTTTCGCCTCGCGTTCGCCTAGGTTTTCTGCCGTATACCGGAAAATCCGTATTATCTTGAGGTCCGAGAGAAAAGTGACGGCATCATTCCAGAGAGAACTCTAATTGTATCAAACATCTTCAGTACGGAATAATCTTGATGAGATCTGAGGCATACTCTAATAGCAGGCCATGTATATTTCTTCAGAAATTTCAATTGAGTACCCATTTCTACGCTTCGAAAGTTTTGAATACACATGTGAAAAACGAGCGTTTGATTCCATCTGTTGAGTTCTTGACTAAACTTTCACAAAATAGTTATTTATGATACAAGTTCGTAAAGTAAAGATTGAAGACTTACTCTTTGAACTTCGCAGGCTTTACCTAACCTAACCTAACCTAACCATTCTGTTAAAATGTTGGTTCTAATTATAGCGGTACTAGGTAGAATGATGGACATACAAATATGAAAATAATATTGAATTGAAAGGTAAATTTAACTTGTATCAAATGAACTCAATGAACCCTCAGCCAGAATTCTGTATTTTTTCTCGACCGAGACACTTCTGGAATAACCTCCGAAACAGAAGAGCTGTAAATGGTCCGTAAAAGTGTAAAAAGTTTTCTGGTGAGTTTTCGTGATGGAAAATATGGTAGGTATAAGAATCTAGATTATCGAAAAAAGGAAAAATGTTACCGGTGACATATTCTCAAAATTCTACTTTGAAATAAACAAAGTGTGACATAGAAATGAAGCAAATGCAAAATGTTACTCAAAATCAGAGAGGTAAGTAAACAGAAAATGACAGATCTGAGGTTTGCGAAAAAAGTGATACGAGACCACTTCAGTTAGACAAAAATAAGGAGTTTATGTAAATAAGAAATGTCTAGTGATGCATAGTAGTGGATCCATGGAGATTAAAATCCAGCTATTACTGAAGAAGCCATGCTACATGGGAGCTTGCTCCCTTGCCAGTTAAAGGTGTGATTGCAAATCAACGTGTGTGCTCAAGAAGAAAGAGAATTCCGATGGAAGCATTTGTGGATAGATGAACCAGACGCTTACATGGTCTCAAACAGTCGAGGTATCTCTCAGATTCTTAGTTGGAAAATGATATCAATTGCTTATTAACCCTTGTTTGTTCATTGGAAGACTCCCGAAAGAATCACTTGTTGCTGTTTTTGATGACGATGGAATCACTGTTAGAGAAGACGAAGTTACAATGAAGGCCTTCAAGTTGAAATTGGAAACGATATTAATTGCCTTGGTATACATATAGAAAGACAAAAAAGTGGAAACATTTCATCGAGCTCCATATACGAGACGTCTACTGGAAACATTCGGATTGTCTGAAGCAGTGTCTTTTTCTTTAGTGGTAGGACCTCTATCGAGCAGAAGCAACCAGACTAAATATTGATCTTGCAGAGAATGTAGTGAACCAAGCAATGTAATATCCAAGAAGTGACTGATGGAATACTGTGAATATGATCATGACACATTTGATTGGAATGAATGATTATGGAATATACGATGAAAAATACGAACTATCACCAGGGGAATTTAGTGAGGTTGATCATGTAGGACAACTTATTCTGAATTACAAACTCAATGCCTTAAATCTCAAAAAATATAAATAAAAGACTCTCAGTTGGTGTAATGAAGAGTATTATTATCCAACTAGAGTACCAACTACTTCCTCAATACCGGGGATTATTGAAATATCTCGTAAAATGAATTAAAAATTCAGTTTCTATTGTGCAATTAAATATTTAAAGTTGTCAAGCTCGATTACCGATCACAAAAAATCATTCACACGTATTTCGAACGCGTTAATTGATCGATGGCTCCCCGTAACGGATGTTTGGTCCTAAATGTCTCGTAAGATACCGGCACCTGCTGGCGTCAAGACCGAAACGGAGAATGACAGATTTTTTCACTTTTTACTGTGAAATTGATCTCGATGTAGACGAAGATCTTATGCCTAATTAACTACACATGTTCTGGATTTTGTTTCAAGCCATTTATATTTCATTAACTATATTCGAGGACCTACTCTCGGGAAAATGGACATTTTAGCGAAAATGTCTATTCATGAGATGTGAGTGTCATTTTCTCATTCGATCAAAGAATCAAAGTATTCTACAAAAAATAACAACAAATTCAAAACTACTTCTATATAATAACAATTCATGTCTCAGTGTGCCTTCCTTTTCATTCTATACATAAAATAGTTCAATGATAGATTATTTTTGCAACATTCGACAGAAAAATTTTGAAAAATTCCTGCTGCAAACTAAGTGATCAATATTTTGAAAAGGTCTGAACTATAACACCGTATTTTTCAAATCAGCCTACTAAAAAAAGTAACATGGGGTCAGGTGAACGTGGTGGCCAAGGAATTGCTGAATACCTGCCTATCCACTTTTCAGAAAAAGCTGTATCGATGTACATGCCCAAAATATGTTTCCATAACTCCAATAATAAACTTATTTTCTATCTGTTGAAAGCTTCAAAGCGGACACTGTATATCGAGTGAAATTGTCAAATAAACCAGACTTATTCTATTAAGAGAATTATATCACAGTGAATATGATAATACTTTGAATTTTGTTAATAAAAATGCATAATGAACATCTTTTTGGTCTTGAAACCCACTACACTACAGATACTATAAACATCAGGATACTATAGGCAATTCTGTGAATAGAATATTATCATCAAATCTTAATTGCATTACTACAAAAATTTTGATTGTTTACTCATCATCTTCATATGAAAATTTCCAAAATTTTCGACGTTTTTGCCTAAATTCACTGGAGTAATGGAGCAACAATTTTCACATAAGTATACAGGTGTATCATTTTTCTTGGAGATGGTTTATTGTAACATTCATTTTTTGTAACAATGTTGTTATGTATGAACAAAACATTCACATATTTTTTGAAGCGACGGGGGCAATCCATCATTGAGTTGACAATCGAATCAGTGAAATGCACACACGTAGTTTGACATGCTGATTACATCTGTTTCTTCTGGGCCAGTTTTACCCAAAATTTTCAGAAGTTTCATTCTGCTACCTGGCAACTATAACTATAGGTAACTTTCACTTATTTCCATGAGAAGATTGTATTTTAACGGGTAATTTTGGGTTGTTTGCCTAGCCTAGCAATTAAACGAGAAAAACTTTTGAGTAATAAAAACGCGACACCGAAGGTGAAGCATTTTTAGGTTGAAAGATTTTCGAGTTAAATTACCAAAGGAAATTGTTTGAACAACACAAATTCTGAGTAAATTTGAGTTTTTATTTTCATAGGTAAGCTGCCAGTGTCGCAACTATCGAAGAAGGGAAACCGAATTGGAAAGGAGTAAAATGAATGAATTATGAAAAAACATGTCAATTAGAGTATCGGCTGTTTTCAAAATCATGTGGAGATCCTTCCATTATTATTTCAGGTTTCCATTCCACATTGGGTTTCCATTATTTCTATTGTATTGAACCTCAATATTTCTGTTAACAACGCACGACACTGCCGTTGGGGGAAGATGTTCCTTACACACAAATTTTAATGCGTGTGCGGCGTGTTACTCATCTAGGTTGTGTTATTTGATCGGAGGTAAGCAATTCAGAAACATAGCAATGCAAACTTATGAAATAAACACATTTTTGTTTAAGTGTACAATTATTAAAAACGCAGTTATTGAAATTCATACTAGGAACGGTAATGTCGCTGCAGGTGTCACAGCTAATCGTTTCTGTGGTAGATGTTGAAGTTTCTTCTTTGTCCAATCGGATCGATTGAATAAATCTCGAGTGATACTCTTTGTCAACTTGTAAGTATGGTTTTATTGATGATGAGCTGCTGTGTCCTGTTATTTTTATTCCGCTTGATTGATTTGTAATTTTGACACGTTTGACATCCATACCATAGAAAATGTAATTCCAATCGGCACAACTAACCATTAGAATTTTTTTTCTACCAAAAGGGATTATTAAAGGGAACGTATTGGGCGAATATCTTCCTTTGAAATAGTAGGCGTAATTCATTTGCTGTCACATATTTTATAGTTACCGCCTTGTATCGTTTTCAAAAAAAAAATAGTGGATTATATTCGATACGTCCAGTTTCTTTTCCAATATTTTCAATTTCAGATACGAAATAAGTGCAGTAAGCTGCTTCTGCTCCGCGTCAAACTAATCCAAACGCCGAAATATGATATAATCTCTTTTGAAGTCTTTCCGGTTCATTTTCGCCATAAAATCTGTCCATTGAAAATACTTCAGAATTATCAAGAACCGAGGCACTAGATTTTTTTTTTTCGGGATGTGTTTGTAGGATTTCACGTTCAACATTACGTGCAGCTCGTGATGTATCAAACTAAACCTCGGTGAAAGGGTTTAATAAAATATTGAATTAATTATGATATTCAATTTGTAGCATTTTAGCTGTGGTATTCCAAATTGTTTTAACTACAACTTTTTTGTAGTCTTCTCTGCTATTTTTCGGATATTAAATGCTCAATCTTGCAATATTACATTCAATTTCTCGATGGAAGTATCTGGCACAAATTTATATCTTTCTGCATCGCAAAACGAGGAAAATTGTCGCTAGATTGTTGATTGCGTCGCAACTGCGTCAGTAAGCACACAGGTACGTAGACTCACAGAATCGACTCATTATTAGTGTTTAGAAATTCAACAAGTTGTTGACAAACATGTCGAACTCAACCAACCAACACCGCGGTAATTGATAAACAAATGAATAAGTGAAAAAGCCACTAGTGCATTTGTCACTGAAAAAGTTGCAGCTAACTTGTGCCGCTGTCAAAGTGGCAATTATTGCACTGTGGCATATGCGACTTTTTAAACATGAGTTGAGTTGATGAACCACTAACTCCAAAAATTTTTTCAACACAAGGTAATGTTTCAATAGGCCTAAGCTCTTCAAGTAACTTCACCTTTCCAACTTTTGGTATAGATACTGTTAGGAGATTGATAAAAATTCTCCTATCGACGCCGCTGAGAGATCCATAAAAAACGAATCGCATACAAATATGTTGACGAAGCGCCGCAGGTATTTAGGTAATCGAGCAGTTCTAAGAAGTGAATATTTGGACGGCCTTCTGTCCCGAGTATTCTAGGAAATTTCGCGAAAGATCCAGTCGGCACAAATGTACCTATATAAGCGAGAGATATCACTGGGATGAGGATGAAGAAGATTAGGAAGAAGTGATAATAAGCAGTTTTTGAAGAAGTATAGAAGTGCTTGAAATATTTAGCTAGGTATTGTTGTATGGATCTTAGTGTTTTATTAGTCAGTGATGTGTTGTATGTTTGTTTATAGTGAAGTTTGAAAATAAACAATTTAGTAGTGTGCTCGGCTCATTATTTAGCAAAAAACGTAACAGTGCTATCAAAGATCCTCTATAAAATGTTAATATTTTAGGGCAAATATAACTTCAACTTGGTTTGACAGTTCTATATTCTCGGGCCGAATTGGAGCAACGTTAAAAATTCGCTAACGAAGTAAATGATTCATATTTTGAATAACTCACTCCATTTAGACCCCTTCTTATAGAACTCTCCGGTTACCGCTCGTGGCCAGGTGAAGGAAATTGTGGCACATCGCACTGACGCATCTTAATTGAATTTTATAATTGCCTTTACAAAATTATAATTTGTACTACATATTCGGAACATAATTTATTAATTAGAATATCCTCCGTATCAAAAGTGCTTATCGAAATTAGATTGCACGCAACAGCGTTCGCCTGACAGAATGATGCGTTCGTTTCGAGCAATGAATCAAGTACGCATCTCTGACGGTTTAAAAAATGTATCATAAATTACTTCAACAGCGTTTGAATAAGTTCTATCGTGAACTTTGTGGGATTATGCAAGATTGTCTTGAACTCACTCACATGGAATTATTCTAAGGTATTGCCTGGATGAATTCACAAATTTCCATGACTCATTATACAAACCGATTTAACATAAAAAAATCAAAATGATCATTCCATTACAATACTGCATTCATACAGTTGTTCAAGTCATTTTCAGATTTGTGAACCATATTTTTTCGTATCTACTAAACGCATTTCTGGAAATTGTTGAGTGAATCTCAACAATTGCTGACCTTTCTAACTTTTTTCAAATACTAAATTATTGGCTGAATCATATACATCTCAATTTATCACTGACTTCAATTTGAACCCACCACGATTGTTATATCATCACACATTGAAAAAGTCAAGTGAAACGAGTTCAATTGCTAGGGATTAGTCAATAACATTTCTAGTTCCTTAGCAACTGAACTCTGTTCAATTGAACTCTAAGTGAACTTGGCTTGTTCAACTCCCTCTAAGAGCGAGTTGTACAACTCAAGTTCACCCAGAGTTCAAATGAACCGAGTTCAATTGCTAAGGAACTTGGAATTTAATAGGCAAATTCCTAGCAACTGAACTCGGTTCACTTGAACTTTTGGTAACTTGTCAGCAGAGCTGCTAGAAAATATCAGAATGAAATTAAAGATAAAAGGCTGCTAAAGATAGAGAAGATCAAGATCCTGAAGCTAAGAACTGGAACAAATGCTATCGTCGTTTGGAGAAAATAATAACATGGATTCATTTCCAGCATTGCAGAAAACATGGTCATCATAAGCAGAGCTCCTAAAAAATATCAGAATTTCGAAATCTAACAAAAGAGAAAGCAACATGTACTTGGGCTGAAGGAATAAACGATACAGTTTCCGAAACAACGAATTGGAAATTATCTGCAAGTCGAAGAGGAGAATAAGTTACTTGTACGTAATGATGATCAAGATCCTGAAGTTGAGAATTGGAGCAAGTGGTACTTTCGAATAAGGAAAATAAAAAATAAAGAAGGAATGCCAAATGAAAAAAAGCAGGATATACAAAGTTTTTTGACAGTAGATTTTGAACAATAGTCTTCAATTTCATCAGGAAGTTCAAAAACATCATTTTCCTTAGATACCTAAGTCACTTGCTAATTTTTTCTGTAACTATGACGATCCTAAAGTTATGAGTTGTTATTTTGATAGCAGACTGTTCAAAACCATGATTTTCACACCATATGGTGCATCTATGGACGTATTCATATCAAACTGAAGTCATGAGTTGTTATTTTGATAGCAGACTGTTCAAAACCATGATTTGCACACGATATGGTGCATCTATGGACGTATTCATATCAAACTGAAGTTCGGAGTTGTTATTTTGATAGCAGACTGTTCAAAACCATGATTTTCACACGATATGGTGCATCTATGGACGTATTCATATCAAACTGAAGTTCTGAGTTGTTATTTTGATAGCAGACTGTTCCAAACCATGATTTTCACACGATATGGTGCATCTATGGAGGTATTCATATCCAAGGTTCGCAGGTTGAAGATATCTTTTGATAGGAGTTTTATAAATAATCTAATAATACGATAAAAATTGTGATACTCCCTCATGATCACTCGTAAAGTGTACCCAAAGACATAGCCCGGTGCGGGTGAAGCACGGGTCTTATTGTTATTTACTGTGGTGCTTCACTTATTTTTTATGGTCTATTCACTTTTGAGCAGCAGGTAAATCTGGAAGAGTTACCGCACCACTGGTGCGTACTCATAGCGAACATAATATGTCAGGATTAGTCGCTAGACAACCAAGAACATCTGAGAAACATTTTCACCTGTACCAGCCTTCAATAAGAGGTGAAACTGAACTGGCAGACACCTAAACCGCTAGGCTATTTAAGGATAGCAATAGCATTGGGAGACATGGTTGACTATTTCTGATTTTAGAATAGTCCTCGGATATGACTTCTAGTAAAAAGCTCTTACGCAACGTTCGTAGAGCCAATGAGCAGTTGATTTTGAAGCGAATGCAGCATGAGGTTGACTGCGTTATTGAAGGTTGGTCATTCGATTACTGTCATCAGGATGTTGTGTCGTTACGTCATACCTTAGAATGTGTCTTGCGGAACAACCTGATATTTAAAAGGAAGTAGTGAATCATTTTCTCATCCTCTCATATAAACTCGGATGGATTAGCTTGAACCAAACGACGAAAAGGATTCAAATATTTCATTTTTAAACTTCAAATTCGGATTCTGCACCCCTGAAACATACTGAACTAAACAGGTGTGGAGTTGGCGCATCCACAGGTACTTATACTATTTTTTTTATAGGAAGGAAATAACGAAAAAAAAATCTAATCAAGCAAATCAACCACGATAATATCATCTCACACTTTATTATATCCCTTTGACCAATTGTCAGGACTTCAGTGGGTGGTAGAAGGGGTAGTTTATAAATAATAATTCGGTAATTCCCAAATGAAACAGTACCGCATTCTGCTTTCAGTATAAATGTTTCATGAAGGAAAAATAAATCGGTTGACATCACCAATATAGTTTGGCAGGCCTCAAGAGGGTGGTGGAAGTGGCAGTTTCTAGGAATATATTTCAATAACTTCCCGAAATGAAACAGTACCGCATTCTGCTTTTGGTGTGCGTTTCATAAAAAGAAAATGAATCGAATGACATCCCTCCTCTAGTTTGGTAGGCCTTCAGAGGGTGGTTGAGGGGGTAGTTTGCAGAAATGATTCAATAACTCTCCCAGATGGAATAGTACCGCATTTCGCTTTCATGATGTATTTTATGAACGGAAAATAAATCGAACGACATCTCTCGAACAGTTTGTCAGGCTTTCACAAGCTGGTAGAGGGGATAGTTTTTAGGAAAAAATGCCATAAATTTCCCAAACAAAATTGAACCGCATTCTGCTTTAGGTATGTGTTTTATGAAGGGAAAAAGAATAGAACGGCATCCCTCAAATACATTGTCTGGACTCCAAATGCTTCAATAACTTTCCCAGGAGTACCAGTACAGTATTCTGCTTTTAGTATGTGTTTCATGAAGAAAAATTCAAATGATATTCCCTACATAATTTGTTCGAGGATGGTAGAGGGAGTAATTTCTAGACCTCTTTACCCCAGAAATAATAAAGTCCACACTATAAAAAATAATCTGTTTCAAACTCGACTTGGACAGCAGCTGAAAGATCGAGTAGTCTCCAAATTCGTATAGGCGACTCAAGATGTAGGTTGACCAGGGACCCCAATTGAAGATATCATGTCGACATCTTCGTTTTCATCGGCTTTGAAAGCACCATCACGCATAAAACACGATAATCTCCGTAACGGTAATCGTCACCGCGGTGTATTAATACATCTTGATGAATATCCACGACTAATGCAATCAATTTCGAGAAGCACCACGGTTGTGTATATCATATATTTCCCGGGAGTTATTTGTGAACGACGCGTCAACCCGAACACACTCTCCTTTCAATCACGCACTTAATTCCTACGCAACTCGCAGACAAATTGCTCGGGCGTCCTTTCTCGCTTGAGGAATGCGACTCTTGAAACTTTTCTATCGTTTATTTTCTTCTCTCGAAAATTATAAAGTACCGATAATTTCTCCAGCCATTAACATTTATATTTCCGATGTAGGATTTGATGTTAGTTAGCAGCTGCACTGGGTCTTCTCTGACCCTGTCGAATAAAGTATATATTTTCTAATAGATGGCAGCACGAATCTCAAATCTCCTTCAGTTGGACCCCGTTTTGCAATAAAGAACCAACCGACAAAAACATAATTCAGAGTTAAATTAGAAAAAAGTAGTCTCCTGATTATTGAAAATGATATTGTATTTAAAGAAGGACATTTTTAATTGTTCAATGTTTTTTCAATCGAATTATAACCTTAAGAAACAAGCTGCAGAACCTTAAGAACGATATTTGATTTCTAAAACACGGCATATCTCATTTTGCCTAAAAGTAGTTGGTCCTTTTTGCATAACGGGTTCCAGTTGTATACTTGAAAAAAAGTGCTGAAGCTAATCTCCAGGGATACTACATACGTGGTGACATTATATCAAATAAAGTTGAGTAACACGTCTGGATAAGCATATTTTTTGGACTAACTGGCAAGACTTCCTAGCCAGGAATGGAGGCTATCGTTTTCACTCACAATAACGATATATTGACTCCAAGTTGTTCAGATCAAATAATTTTTCAAGGATAACGTATGGACAAATTTTTTATCTGATTTTGAAGTTAGATTCAACTGACTTTCAATTCAGAAAATTGCTCTACACTATATGGATCAACTGATTTAGCTCAACCTAGCAAGTTGAGAGTGTACTACGATATCCAGTTGGTTGTTGGGGTTATTCACCATAGCGAAAGGTTTTTTTGTAACACGAAAAAACTTTTGGACTATTAATTAATTTTAAAGCTGGCGAAAGGTAGATTTGTTGAAAAGATGATACTGATACTGAAGTTGAGGTTCTTGAGAAATATAGAAAACACTTTTCTTACGGAAATATGATTGCTTCATTCATTAAGAGGAGTAAGGATAGTGCTAATGTACAAAAATTACGTCAAATCTTCAAATTCACAATTCACAAATTTTGAAACAAGTCAACTCAAAGAATTTCAATAGACTCTATTTTCTTGAAGATCTACAAATTGACAGGATCACAGAGTAATAAACCTATGTTTAAACACACAAGTCCAATTAAACAGATCATATATTCCTCTACATAGAAGATTAAAATAGTATTTCATTTCAATGTATTTTCTAAATGTATTGTTCTTTGAAAACTATGTAAACTATCACATTCTGTAGTCACTAAACATTGTCATATGTCATAAGTTCTCTCTTAACTCTCATTGGACATGGACTTTATGTCAATGTCACCACATTTCATCTGTCAGTTTTCAATTCCACTTGTCAAATTTCAAAAAAATATTATTCTTTCCAGTTTCACCTCGTGGTTGATAGTACAACACGAGCAAGGTTAACCATGCTTTTGTTGACTTTTTATATTGCTCCTGTATAAATACTTGACGAGTAAGTAATTCAAAATTTCTTAACTTTCCTATTTTTCCATAATTACTTACTTTCATTGAATTATTATTTTCAACAAGTTTGTGTGTTTTTCGACTTGTTTCTTCTTGAATGTATGGAATTTTTTCAACTCTACCCATTTTTCTTTAGAGTTTATGAAATATGAATTGATTTGAGTAAAGTTTGAGTCGAAAAGTTAATGAGTGAAGTACGCAGATTATTGCAGCAGAAGGTAATTAGAGTTTTATAATATACCGAGTCGTAAGATAGTAAAATATAATGCCATATATAAGATACACCGAAGTTTCATCCCAATACCAAACTACTATATTATCAAACCTCGTCATGTGGTTCAATCATTGAGTGACGATCTTTTGGGGGAGGATTACATTTAATTTTATATATTGTAATTCTACTCGAATCTTTAATCCAAGGTTTCTCATTTATCGCCTTTTCGAGTATCACAGATGAATATCATACATGATTTTGAGATCAAAGGGGATTATTGAATACTTCAGTTTTTATTATAAGACACCATAACAATGGATAACAAGAAAATGAGAATACCAAATTCCAACTAGTGATAAAACTAGGACATCCTCAGTAAGCGGCAATCAATGAAAAGTTGAAAAATTAGTGGCCCTGAAGTGGAACCCTAAGGAACCCTCAAAACAGGCCAGACGTTAAAAACCAACGACCATCTAAACCATCTAAGCCAGATTACCCGGTATCCATCATGGATAAATCATCCAAAATAGCCAGGCAGTTCTGCTGGACTCACTCCTCAATCGATGCCGTTTTGTCGAAGCGTTCCCATGATAGCAAAAGTGTCGCAGAGACAACCGGAGGTTCATTAGCGACCAACATATAACAGAACGGGCCCGATAAATGCCAGTTTGTCCTGCCATGATTTATGCGACCATGTGTACGGCAATTATGCACTGTTCGAAGATTTAATAAAGTGAGAAATCGACCGGAGATTTATAGGTGGTTGGCAAAGAGAAAAAATACGAGAGAATGCGTTAGCAGTTTCACCGGGACTTTTATTTCTGATGTGTATAAATTAGTTGGTATTCATAGGCGGGGACGGTCGTTGAACAAGACGCCCAATGAACGGCTGGAATTCGTGATTGGAATTCGGAATCTTGCAGGTTTGGTATGGCGAATTCTTGGCTGTGACGAATATAGGTGAAAAAAAAAAAGATTCTTGGCAGCAAAGCCCGCCGTTCCCAACAAAGGAATTTTAATTTTCGATGTTGCTTATATATTCGTGAACAACAACATCATCTTGAAAAGAAACACGTGTCAAGGAATGTTTCCTTCTTGAGATGCTGGGTGCTATTTCTTGACCTGCCATACGATTCAGCAAATGGTCGCAGTCAATCATTCCCTAAAGGGAGGACTGGAAGCAGATCCGGTACCGTCTGATCATCACCACTGAAACATCTAGTACATAGATGGCTTTAATTTTGGTGAATCAGCAGACGATGAGGTATGAGGAAGAAAGTTTGCCACTGTATTTCAGTCAGAAGAGGCTGCCAGACTTGCCCGAATAAGAAAAGATCTCAAGAGGCCCAAGGCCTGCAAATCACGGTATGCACATCATACATCATAAGTTCGTTGCTGATGGTGTCTAAATACATCGATGATCTACGAAGGCTATTCACCGGAAATTAAGTGAAGCTGCTTTGGATCATCGGAGTGCTCGGAAAAAAACTGGACGATTATTTGACCAGGCAACGTGTGAAAAACTCAATGATTGGGTCAAAACAATTCCGAGAGTATCTGAATCAGAAAGCATCTCAACCATGACGGAAATCGTGGAATTAGAAGTAGAGAATGAGACAATCGAAATTCCACATCGAAGGCCTTACCTTCAAAGTATCAATTCCGGACAGCGTTGGATGAGAAGCATACATGGTTATGGTTCCATCCGACTACAAATCTTATTCTGTGGCATATTGGCAAATCAATATAGATTTGTTTTCTTTATCTATTATGATTGATCGGCGGGGCTAGTCAAAATCCAGGTGATTATGTATGTCCCTGTGATAGGGTACAAAGACAAGATTCACCCCGTTCTGTGTTTTCAGGTTTTTATGTGTCTCCCAAATTGATTTGGAAGAAATCCTACATGATCGCAGGTCTTTTATTGCCGCCTGACTGTCGGGTTAGTTTCTAGGACCGATCCTCAGATTCTCTGACGTAACGAAAATAGCCTCGGCTTGGAATATGAAGGCTTGAGTACCGAAGTCCTACCTTGGTCTCTACCTCATTGCCTGTTTTAGGGCCATCGATATATTATATTTGCATTTCGATAGCGTTAGTAATGCCTTCGATGTGGATTTCCCATATTGTATGGTGGTGGTGTATGTCGAAGGGATTTTGTCTGATGGCATCTAAGATGTGCCAATTCCTATGACCTCCATAATGTGGTGTTGTAGCTTAGGTTTTGCCCCTGCATTGGCTCAGGCACCTTTTTCTGGAGGCCTCCGCTACAATATTCAAATGCTGAGAAGGCCGGTTGAGAATTAACTTCAAGCTGATCGTCGATGTGAGCATAGTCAGTCTATGGCCAGTCTACATCTGGTTGTCACTCACACCTTTGGCCAACTCCAACGAATGAATCGCCCGCGGCCATTACACCGCCCGATTGAGAATCAGCCCTACCAGGACGATTGAAGGAACTCGCTTCCTTGACAAGAACCTACACACCCATAGTCTTTGCGGAGAGCAGGTGGAATCCAAAGGTAGGCAGAACACCATGCATGGCAGCCTCCCCATAAATAATACTACTACTATTATCTTTGGCCACTGCAGCAATGTTCCATATGATATAGAGGGCCTCACTACCGCAGGACTGAAAATTTTTCAGGAGACAGGTGAATTTTTAGTAATTTGGGAGTGCTGATCACGAATCTGAAAGAATTTTGGGCGAATTTTGCCTCCTAGTATGTTTTACCGTAAAAATGGGTGGTTCCATCGCTGCTGGCGTGCAGTGTATATCACGTAGGTTGAACCTTTTTGTGCAGTGAGTTCAGTTCTATTGTATCTATCGATCCAGAAAATTTCATGATTCTGCGTCAAAAATTACGGAAGATACGAGGGTGTTTCCATGAGAAGTGTAACACGCTGTATAGCCAGTAGGATTATTTTGGTCCAAAACTCCATGTTGGCACTACAGGAAAATTGGATACTTTCTAGCATTATTTAGGATATTCCTATCCTAACTTCATTGGTCTGAGTGCCTTAGCCTAGGCGTAGGATAGTTTTCCTAACTCACATATATGAAGACCACCTGACTAACTATGGAATCAGTAGGACTGTTTCTTGCTGATTCAAATGAACTAAATGTTGCTTCTATAGCCCATTCTACCTTCGTGTAAACTTTCACCTCTTTCGCTACGTCCAGGTTTCCCTCGTGGGCCTAGCCTCGACTATTTGTGCTATTTGGGACGCGACTGGGTCATTTGTTTCATTTGAGTCAGGAAGGTGAGTAACGAGCCTGAGCTGGTGAATGAATCGTCGGCTGGCATTAGCGTAGCGACAGGATTCATCGGATCTTCTGAAAATATCTTATTCAGTTGTTTATAGGACTTCGCGAGACCAAGACCCTAGTCTTCGTCTTGTCTTGGTCTTAATACAAGACCAACACCAAGACTAAGACTTAATAAATCTTCTCAAGACCAAGACTTGACTTTCGAGATCAAGACCAAAACTCTTTTTCAAGAGTTATTTATTTTTCATACGGTAGGTTTTGCAATTTTCTCCGATTCCACCCCATTGCCGCAACCGCATTTTACTGCTCATCACATTATAATCTATTGTAAAATAGTCAATAAAAATCTAATTAACATTCCGACCCTTCTGAACCTTTTTTCTGGCCTATCAGGCGCCAGCCTGTGTGCTGTGTGGATCTAATTTAATCTTTAATTTCTTAAAAATTATATTCTTTTGGTGAAATGAGAAACGTATTTTGCTTACTTTACCCGTACAAACTGACTATTGTTAAAGACTGAGAAATACGAAATACCTATTATATGCATATATACTGTTGGACAATTTCAAACTTCTAGACGCATTTTGATCCAAGACCAAGACTATCGAAACCATGACCAAGACTATCAAGACCAAGTCCAAGACTGAGCTAGTCCTGTCTTGGTCTTGAAACATCAAGACCATTCCCAAGACCAAGATTACATTTATGTTTCGAGACCAAGACTAATCAGTCTTGGTCTTGGCCTCGCGAAGCCCCAAGTTGTGAGGATTTGGCTGTAATTTTGACTGACTTCTTCGGAGGAAATTTTCCAAGTCCTCCTTTTCTCTCGTTGTATGGCATTCTTATAGTTGCTTTGTTCTGAAGGCCTTGTTGAAGAAAGATGTAGCCTCTTTTCTCAGGGTTGACAGCTCTCATCCAGAATTGGAAGGTATTGTTCTGCCTCCTCGTGAATAGAGGTCAGCTTCTTTGGAATGAGGCTGTCGCCTCCTAGAGAGAAATTGCTGCCTCCTCAATTCACAAAGGAATATCTGGCCATAATTTCACAGAATCAAGGTTGGTTATTGAGAAAATCAAAGCTCAGTAAGCCTTAGCCCCTGAAGATTCTCACTTTGTTGGCGAAAAAGGAGTGAATTGAAATTTTCAATTTTTTTTGGAGTTTATATTTCGTGAACATATATGTCGGTGTAGTAAAAAATTACAGTATGCAGTATTATGAGTTTGGTACTATTAGAAATTATCATTTATCAACTTCAAATGTTGAAAAGTCATCGATGTAAATTTTTTATTTAGGCTTGTTAGGATTAGAATTACGACCTATTTAAATCTCTTGGTTACGCCATTGCCCACACGGCAACACACGCTGGAATTTAATGCGGAGGATGAATAACTAGCAAACCATGCTGCTAAGATATACTACGTGTATTCTTCAATGAATTTCTGGAGCGCAAGGAATATTCAAAATATTGTTACATCTTCAGGAAATATGGGCGACTGCGGAGGGAGAATGAATGGATTTCTAAATCCAGTTTGTTTTGAAGAACGCACTTTCAGCTTGTTTTTGAAAGGGAACATTTACAAATTGGATATTTACGTTCAGCTCGATTCCGTGAGATACTTATCATGTAGGCAGTGGAGCAAAATTACTTATATTGAGTTCATGTCTTTGTTGTAGTCGCCTGAAATCGAACCTGAGTTAAGGTTGCTGGACATTATAAAAGTATGGATAGATGAGATGAGTGTTTCTCAAAAAAAGAAAGATAGTTCTACTTCTGGGAGTCCCATCCACTCAAAACGGGTATTTAAGACATGTGTAAACAAATGAATATTCATAAAAGAAAATATAGGTCGTATAAGTATCGATTGACGGCGTCTCTCATTTATTATCGTTCCAGAGAAATATCTGTTGAATTAAAAGTCCATCGGTCGGATTTGGGAGTTCGTCAGAGATCCAAACAAGGTCCATTGAAATATTCATTATTCATGAATGATCGACCTATTCATATAAATACAAACTGTGTGATTCTCTATGCTGATGACACGACGTTAACAGCTGGAGAAAAGTGAATATTTTAGCAAAAGATTTTACTTCCTGGTGTGACAGAAATTCTCTGATTGTAAATTCCAAAAAACCACGTGCATGCAATTTTATTGAAGATATATATCCAAGTGAACATCGAACATGATGAAATAGGACCCTCTGAAAGTACTTAATTCCTTGGGACTTTTGTAGACAGTGACCTGAATTTGAAAACAGATATGAATGCTGTTTGCACGCCATTTTCCCGCTGAAAAGTATTTTCAACACGACTAATAAATATTAAAACAGGAAATATTCTCAAAGGAAAATTGTATTTTTCAAATGGAAACAACCTATGAGGAAAAGAAAATTTTTGTTTTAACATCTAACAGAAAATAAATACTAAAGCCATGCTGGACACTGAACTATATCTGATAGATATTGTGAAAAGACTCCAAGTAGAAAAAGAAAATCTGAGACGAAAAATTTGCATTGTCAATCAGATAGTTCATTTTTCAACTATTAAGTTTTCATTGAAAATTCACAAAGACAAATCAGAATGTTATTCCACTCACAGAAATCGTTCAACACAAATGATGATCAAAAATTAACTGACGAAAAAAAGGATATTTTCAACTCGGAATTGCAGATGTTCTGAAATCTTCAATTGACCTGGAATTGACTTCCAATTTTCAGGAAAGGTTTATTATTTGGAAAATTAATAGAAAAGTTATAAAATAGACCTTCTCAACTCCAGATGAATTTTTTAAATCGAGAACGATTGAAGATAGAGCAATTCTGCGAACGGTAGTCGATTAAGAAGAAATTTGGTACGTATATTTAGAAAAGTTTCAATTTCTTGGAAATTAATAGAAAAATTATGAAAAAAAGTTTTAGGCTGAAATGAACCCTCTCAACTACAAATTAATTTTTTCAACTCGAGAACGATTAAAGATAGAGCAATTCTGCGAACGGCAGACGATTTAGAATGATGAAATTAGTAAAGTCCGCGAGCTTCAAGTTGATCGAAGAACAAGAGAAATTACTCGAAAAAAGACCTAAGGGGTAGACCCCTAAAAATCTTGAAAAGTACAAAATCATCAAATCCACTTGAAATTTGCATTATATATGCACAATTTCATGCTGATACCGAAAATATATAATTCTCATAGGCCCAGATACAAGGTGTACCATAAAAAATTAACTAACGAAAAAAAGGATATTTTCAACTCAGAATTGCAGATGTTCCGAAAAAAGCATACCAAATCTTCAATTTACCTGGAATTGATTTCAAATTTTGTGTGCATATTCAAAAAAAAGTTCATTAAGAAAAAAATTATGGAAAGAAAGTTTTGGGGGGAAATAGACACTCCAAACTTCAGATGAATTTTTCAATTCGAGAGCGATTAAAGATAAAGCAAGAAATTCACTTCATAAAGTCAAAATTTCATGATTGTTCCGAAAATATATGATTTTCATATGCCCAGATAAAAGGTTTCGCATAAAAAATTAACTTACGAAGAAAATGATATTTTCAACTCGAAATTGCAGATGTTCCGTAAAAAGTCTACGTATAGTTCAATCGACTTGTAATTGACTTCAGATTTGGTGAGCATGTCCAAAAAAGGATAAGTTTTTGGAAAATTGATGAAAATAATACGAAAAAAAATGGGAGGAAATGAAACCCTCTTAACTCCAAATGAATTTTTTAACTTTAGAACGATTTAAAATAGAACAATTATTTCAGTGAAAACCCCCTATTTTTCTCCTTGATTTAGGCAGATATCTGTCAGAAAACAACTACTCCCCTGGTTAATAACCACGCCGGACGTTGATTTCAATCTGACAGATATCTGTGCAGCGTTCTCCCTAGAATCCAGGAGACACAGCCTGTATCAAGTAACAGAATCCTGCCCGACATGATCAAGGACTTGACCACTTACATAATAGTTTCGAGGTGTATTGCCTCTCTTCAGTGCAAGGCAGGTCCGACAACTTTTTCAGTCGTCGACGTCCTTGGTCATGCCACGCAATTAACTGATACTTGAAATGATTCTCTGAGGTGGATGCGGCGTCTCGTGAGAAGACAATCGCAGCGCCACCTCTAGAAAACCTCAGGAAGCACTCCAAAGCAACTCGGGACAGAGTTCATTTGGGAATATCAGACAAAGTCTGTTGGCTTCAGGAGAGAGACAGAATTTCAGTGAAAACCCCTTATCCTCTCCTTACTTGCTACTTGCTACTTGATACAGAAAGCATTTGTGGCTGTGTTTCAAAATTCAATTCAAAATCCGGCGTGGTATTAGCCAGGGAAGTAGTTGTTTTCTGTCAGATATCTGCCTAAATTAAGAAGAGAATAAGGGGTTTTCACTGAAATTCTGTCTCTCTCCTGAAGCCATCAGACTTTGTCTGATATTTTAAGAACAATTATTCCGAGAAAGGTCGAATGATGAAATTAGCATACTCTCTGAAAGGTTCAAGTCGACCTCAGAACAAAAGTATTCACTCGAAAAGAGACCTAAAAATCATTAAAAATACAAAATCATCAGATCCTCTTGAAATTCGCACTATATATACAGGGCTATTCAAATTCGAGTAATATAACAAACTTTGAGTAGAATATTGAAATAGATTCATTATCACATTTCTTATGATTTTTTGAGCTGCCTTCCCGAAGAGAGTTTGGTTCATCCCCGAAATAATTTAAAAAAATGTTCGAAAACACGTCATTTCGTCCTACGAGAAATACCACTGAGGAACTCCATATAATGGGTTAAATGAAGAAAAACATCAATAAGTTTGTGATTGTTTTCGGTATCAATAGATTGATAAATTATTGCATTTCATTCAGACCAAGACTTTTGTCTAATTCGAGTGTATGGGTTTTTTTCTGGAATACAAGAGCATTTTAGACTGAATCGATGTCTCTTAAGTTATGATGCTGAATGCTGCTCGCAAGGGAAAAAAGAGATCGATCGATATGAATCAGGAGCAGAAAACTGAGTTGAAAATAAAGCGGATGCCATTGAAAAAGTTACTCAGAAGAATGCAAATGACTGTATTTAGTGAAGAACTAACCGAACGATTTTCTAGTGATCACGTGACTAGCAGCGACTAGAACCATAAACTGCATTATACTTACCACATGAACGAATACCTTCAAATCGCTTCTGGGGTACAAAGACTTAATGATCTACATCTGGCCGATTCTAGCGCTACTCAAATCCGGATGCGTGAATATTGAAAGGTAATTACCATAATTCGAAAATAGTCTTCCGATATAAATCGAAACTGAGAGGCGGTATCCCATCAAATTTACATACAATCTCGGTTGTACGCTATACAAAAATTTCTTATCTCAATTGGCATTAACATCATGATAGTATTCATTCCTTAATGAGTGGCGCTGAAAAATACTGCGGATCGGTTGTTTCTCTAGAAAGTTCCTCCATAGATGCAAATCGGTACCTGGCAGTGGCGTAGTGACAGGAGTAATACAGATTAATCATAAAAAGTTTCATTAGGAGTTTTCCATATTAACAATACGGCTTCTATTTTGTAGGCGGTTGTAATTTGTTACGTAAATGAAAAAAGGGGCAGTAAGTATATTTTGCTAAATGAAATAGTTTTTGGTAAAAATAGTCACACCATCTCCTATTTCAAGATCTAATATATATAGTTCAGTCAGTTTTATTAATAGAAGTAACTGATTTTCTTTGGCTATTTGGTTTTTCTTCCATTTTTTGTGTAGTAATAACCAGTTTTCAATTCTTTATCCAACACATGACAGTTATGACTGTCATTATTAATGTTATATTAGACAAGTGTGTTATAATCCATAACTCACTAGTGAGTTATGGATTATAACTCTCGTTCATATCTGAAGTAGTATTCTATTTATTTATTACTATTGCAAGCAGAATTCATATTGATATTGAAATTAGAGAAAAACACTAACGGTTCATTCGAATTTGAAGTCACTGTAAAATTCGTTGGTTCATTGGAACCAAATGCTTCATATCGGTACAGCTGCTGATAGTGCTGGAAGACGCCGATACATTAGAACCGCAATTGTGAGCGAAACGTCCGTAGAAACCGCCTCCACGGAGGTGAACCGACTACGACCCCAAAGCCCGGAAACCATACTCCTTGATTAAGTCCTTGGCGGTTTCTGAATTACAAGTGATGGTTTCTGAATTACAACTGACGCTTTCTGAATAACAATTCACTAATCTGAAATTGAAGTTACACTTTCTGTAATACAATTTACTAATCTGAATTACATGTGACGGTTTCTGAAATCCAATTAACAATTCTGAATTACATGTCATATTTTCTGAATTACATTTTACCAATCTGAATTTCAAGTTACACTTTCTGAATTACATTTGAAAAAGGTGTAGATGAATGATAATATAATAATAATAAGACTCTCTCATAAACATTCATAGAGTGTATCTAAAGGTATAGCCTGTGCGGGTAGAGGACAGCTATTATTATTATTTGCCGTGGCGCTCCGGGGCGACTTATTGACTTTTGGTGGTATATTCACTCTTCAGCTGTAGAAAAACCCGAAAAACCTATAGCACCATCCCGAATAGAACGAAATATTCGTTACAAGACAAAAGATGAACAGAAACAGACCCAATTTCAGATGACACAAAAAATACTCCTTTTTTCGTTCAACAAAAACTGTTTATACTCTTCTTGCAGTAACGCCACCGCTGGTAGACTTATTTCTGCTTTGGAGACCGCAATCAACTCTTCCATCACCGACAAAAGAGTTCGACGGATCCTTCAAACAATGGCATGCTGATTTCCCAGTCAGATCGCATTTATTAGCATTAATGATAAATAAATCTCGGTTCGATTATATTCTTGGGGTCTATTATGCCGTTTCTTCAGAAACCAGTTGCATTTTTTATGCAACCGTTTGAGAAATGATGGATTTTGCGAAGATATCGATGGTAGAAGACATCTCGAGTGTAAATGAATTATGGATGGTAACCATTCATCCGGCAACTTCCTGAATGATGAGGATGTATTTCATTAGATATTTTGTTAGCAATTTTATACTGACAGGTGAGTGGTTTCTGTAGAAAAAACAAAATTACCATTGGTTGCTTTCACTACACCTTTTTCAAATGTTATTCAGAAAGTGTAACTTGAAATTCAGATTAGTAAAATGTAATTCAGAAAATATGACATGTAATTCAGAATTGTTAACTGGATTTCAGAAACCATAAAATGTAATTCAGATTAGTAAATTGTATTTCAGAAAGTGTAACTTCAATTTCAGATTAGTGAATTGTTATTCAGAAAGCGTCAGTTGTAATTCAGAAACCATCACATGTAATTCAGAAACCGTCAAGGACTTAATCAAGGAGTATCGTTTCCGGGATTTGCTTCACCTCCGTGGAGGCGGTTTCTATGGACGTTTCGCTCACAACTGCGGTCTTCTCGAAGAACGACGTAATACTCATCAGTATACGACAAAATCTACTCTGAAGATGCTCACCGCAGTTGTGAGCGAAACGTCCATAGAAACCGCCTCCACGAAGGTGAACCAAGCCCGGAAACTATACTCCTTGATTATACTTCCGGCCGTGAAAGCCCTTTTTCTATGCTCGTCAAGGACTTGATAAAGGAAATGGGAGAACAATAAATTACAGCTGGTATTCTCTGATTAACAACTCACGCATTCTGAATTACAAGTTACACTTTCTGATTATCAACTCACTAATCTGAATTACAAATTACACATTCTGAAATACAATTCACTAATCTGAATTACATGTTACAGTTTCTGAATTTCATTTCACCAATATGATTTTCATTTAATGTTTTCTGAATTACAATTTTTAATTCTGAATTACAAATTATACTTTCTGAAATACAGATACTACTTTCTGAATTACAACTGAAAAAGGTGTAGATTCTCATTTTCATGTTTACACGAGATGCGGAGTCCTGAAAACTATATGGTTTATGAAATCTTTGTGATCGCAGTATCCCTTGGCAATTGCTCCAAACTTGGTTACTTCCTGCCACCTAGGTCTGAGTCCATTTCTCAACCAGCTTTGGATTAACTTCGAATTGGTACCATTCTTATGACTATTCATTTCTTCTATAGAGTCCGTCAATCAGGTTTTTCAGAACCAACTCTCAGGCTGGTATCGTTTCATAAAGTTATTTTTCAACCTAAATAATACTTCTTTCAAATCCATTACCTTGGCAAGTAGTTCGTGTCAGGCCTCTAAGCTGTGGTACCAAATACCTCTTTCCTTTAATTCCTTGGCTAAAACATGGTATCTTACAGATATTTGTGAAATGTTCCTCAAGAAGGACACTTTTCAAGTACTTCCTGAAATTAAACACCAGAGCTTATGCTTTATTTTGCCAGGGAAAACATATCAGAGGTCAGACATCTCGGTGAGTTCTCGGTTCAATCTAATCCAGCTAGATAGATGATGTACCAAACAAACACTGTAATTTATTATCTATAATTTTTAAAATTCTCAAAGGATCGTCAATTGTAGCAACCACTCATCACGTACTAATCGTTCAAGTTGTCCTTGCCATTTCGAGTTGATCAAAGCCACCCGCTTTTGTGTAGCTGCGAAAGAGAATGCCAAGATTTTTAGAATGGATACGCAACTGATTGCTGCTTGACAAACTCGAGACATGTCGTTGTAACTAGTCCTGGGATAGTCGACGCGGAACGTAATCGAAATGTATGCAGGTGTTTGAGGAAAAATACTTTGACTGTAGTCTGTGAGTTGAGAGTCATGTAATTGAATAAATTTTTTTTCCAGAAAAATGCTCCAAAATGTGAACATGTGCTGTATCTTATCTTGTAAGTATTTATCTGGTTAACTGATCCTGAATTTGCTACTCTGGAGGTTTGGTTGAGATGTGGATCGATAAAATCGCATAGAAACTATTGTTTTCATTACCAACTACTTATATTCAATTCTTCCTAAGGGCTCAATAATAATTTTTTGCAATATGCGAGGCGAGAGTTATTTTTTTTTCTTCCAATTACTGCTGATTCATTTAAATTTTTCAAAATGATTTATTTAAAAAACATGTACATTATTTGGTCAACTACTGGGTTTTTTTCTTCACGAATCGCTGGTTTACCAGCAGGGGACCAATTCAGAAATGTATCAGAAAAAGTATTATCCATTCGAGTTTAACAACCATAAATCACCCACTTCATACGGTTGCTAACTTGATCGAACGAGGGTGAAGTTAGTACACTGTCATTTCCCGAGATGAAAAATTGCTTTTATAATTTAATTACCTCAGTATACGACCTTATCATCGAAATCTGCACGTCTATGCAATTTGCAATTCATGAACTAAATATCCAGCACACGAAATGACACTACATAGTTTCAATTTGAATAATACGTGTTGCATTTAAGTCCCAATTACAAACATGTTAACGATGTATTATTGAAAAGAACTCTGTATGAATTTTTCATGAGTAGTTTGTGTATATTGTACGTTCAAATTTTTGAAGGGCAGTAGTTGACATGGTGTAATACATAGAATTTCGGCTATGTGCACGGTGGTACCAAAAGTAAACCATGTTGTTATGTTCTGTCTACCATTTTTGTTATCTAACAGATTGTCTGAGCAACGTGTCTACTGGAATATTTGGTTCAACTTCTCTTAAACAAAAGGCAAAACATATGACTGTTTCATAATAAACGACTGTGTTGTCAAGTTTTGGGGGTTAGTTCTAGTGGAAAGTGAATGTTCAGAATAACTTTTTCTATTCTTCGCTATAAGTTTTAATGGCGAATTAATAAAATAACGAAAATTATCACAAATAAAAGTAAAACATTTATTTTTGAATTTTTGAAGGAATACGGCACCTCTCAACTCCAAATGAACTTTTTAACTCGAGAACGGTTAACCATAGATGAATGCTGCGGACACCAATCAATTCAAAAAAATGAAATTAGTTCTGTATATGAATTTTAAGTCGATAAAAATCATGAAAAATGATCAGATACATTTGAAATTTGCACTATAGCAAAATTTCATACTTATTCCGAAAATTCAGATACAAGGTTTAGCGTAAAAAAGGAATGAAACGTAAAAAATTCCGTTGCACGATAAAAATTTTGAAAATGTATATTTTCCATTTTTCAAGAATTCGCTTCCCTCAAATAATGTATACCACAAAAATAAAATTTCAAAACGAAGTGACAAAATTTCAGAAGTTTTCTTTGTCGCAAAAATGCACCAATCCTCAAATCGACAGTTTTTAAGTTAAATGGCAATCTAATCAAAAAATACGAGCTGATTTCACATTTTCAAAAGATTCACAAACGTTTCAAGTCCCCTCAAATGTTTCTCAACGAGCTGCATTTGGGCGTTCCTCAGGGCTCAATTGTGGGACCACTCAGATTCCTTCGATAAAATGATGATATTCCAAATTACCTTGGCACCAATAATACAATTTCATACGCTGACCAAAATACTCTTGCGGCAGATGCTGATAGCCCGGGGGAATTCCAAAATGAACTCGAAAATTGATCATCCGATTTTAGACAAACAAAAATATTTTCCAGATATAACTTTTGTGCAATTTTATGATATTGGCAAACTAACATTATATTAATGTCATCTTGACGTTTCCAATACAGTGTTTTCAACTATATGTTTATGTAACATCAAAATAATGTAACCAATAATATTCATTAGATATTACGTATATAATGTTGATTATATGTTGTCCAGATATGTCTTAGACAGAGTAGTTATGTTATTTGTTCGATATTTTTGTCTAACCTCAAAACATTACTGACATGTGTACAGGGAGCCTTGAAATTAATATTATCTTTAAGGTTTCTTAAATGTAATTTTTGGGAAATGACCACGTCATGACGTCATTCATATGACATATGACATTTCAACATAACCTAAAACCTAACCTCCTAACCATATAACAACATATATCATAAATGTCGACAAAAACTCAAAATCTACGTAACTTAAAAAAATTATATCCACGTTCAAACAATATTACCCAGTAAATATGAAATAAATATATCACTGACGCCATAGTTCATTTTATCCTAATAATCATGGCAGTCATGAAAGGAGTTTTGAGTTCATAGAATTAAAATATAATTCATACTTATTAAAAGTGATTGGAATTAATAGGATTGCAAAACTCATAATTTTCATGGTAAGATTATGATTTTCCACTACTCCATCCACTAATTGTTATTTTATCATTTAGGTTATGTAGTGAATGTAGTGATATCTACTATTGATTAGAGAGTATCTACATATGATGCTATGAATAGTAGAAAAGCTATCAGTTGTGGTTCCTGCTAATCAGATATTGGACAGTATGGAAATGGTTGCTGACATCTGGAGCTGTGTCAAATCATTTTGAACCGATTGATCAAGGAATTTTTGGAACTGAAACCAATGAATTTAGCTTGCTAAAACAACAATATTGGAGCTGCTTAATTTATAAGTGAACTCAAAATTATATATTTTATACAGAGTGTTCTGATCTTTCTTAATTTCATTAATCTATGATAATATTAACGTTTCTTGAGATAGTAGAGAAATCGCTTGAACTGTTTAATACAAATTATCAATAAACTAACTGCATTTTCTCTTTCTTTTCAGTTTGGTAGTGTCCTTTAACATTCCTCTATCAGTTTTGATGTACAAACTGGTACTTACTGAATGATCAGATTACAAAAACAGCAGTTGTTGTTTCCGAATTAATCGAAGATGAGCCCTTCTGGACTGGGCAAAGAAAAAAATCCAAAAGTTTTGAATTGATAATTATGGACATACTGAAACGTAAGTAATTATTTTTCTTTTACCTCTAGGGGCAACACAGAATTATTAATAATTATTGGATGGTCGTTTTCTTATATCATAAAGATTAATATGAGTTTTCAGTGACTGTAATGATTCTATTTTCAGAATATGTAAAAGATGTTTGCAGTTCAATCACAGATGAACTGTTGAAGAGTTTGACTCATAGTGATGGATTGGATGACATTAGCAGAGCAGAAACTTAAAAGAAAGGGGAAGTGACCGAGACAACAACCATATAATTATTGATTCAGTGATATCTGTTTTTATTTTTCAAAAGAAGTAGGTTTTCATTCAATATTATTCTTTTAATAACACTAACTTTGGTAGATCTATCAATAAATTTCTCATCTGAATCAGGTGGTAAGTCATATTATTAGGTACTTTGGTCTGTTCATAGTGAGTCAAGATTATATTTTTTATACTGTTAATTGTTAATGATGTAACTGTCTTGTTTTATAACGCTTTATCCACGAGATTTTAATCATTGACAATAAAGTTTTTTGATTGATTGGTATGTTTTACATCATTACCCCCTTATATACATATTTTATTCCTTAGTATACAGGGAGGAGCTTATACCCATTGTTTACCAACACTTATTTTTCTACATTTGAAGTTGTATTTCTGGAATTTCAATCGCCACTCTTTGGTAGATGAATAACTTTGTTAATTGTTATTGTTGTCATTCATCTACTGAAAAGTGACTACTGAAATTCCAGAAATATACCTATAAATATAGAAAAAAGAGTTAAGTAATTAACATTACATTGTAATATTTAAAAGAGACACAAAGGCATATGGACGCAACGTATCTGTAACATCAAGCATATCTCTGAATAACATCACCAAGTCACAATGTGATATAACAGTTATGTTTAAGTAATGTTTTTATGTTTACTGGGTCACTGATCGTTAATCCAAAAAAAAAAAAAACGATTCTCATGCAAGTTTGCCTAAGAAAAAGAAGAAAACTAGATCAACTTCGGGTTAAAGTGATTATATCAAATCGTAAAATGGGTACGTCAAAATTTCTTGGAACATCTATTAACAGTAACTTGACGTAGAAATCATGTATAAAATCCGTCATTAAATGAATTTTGATCTTATACACATGAAAACATACCCAGTTTGAATAGGCTGCGTTATCTTCATTTGTTGCCACTTACCTGAAAGTAAAAAAAAAATCTCATAAAAATTAAAATAACAAATATTATAGTAGAAATATTGATGAAATTTCAAAAAAATCAATGAAATTCGACCATATTATATGTAGGGCTATTCAAATTCGAGTCTATACATTGGAATCTCGGTAACTGTAAGATATCTAAGGGTGGTTAAATGGGGAAAAAGTAGCGTATTTTAAAGGTTAATAACATGAATCAAACAAACCTTATCGTTCTTTTTTAATTCTGGAGTTATACAGGAACTATCAAAAATTTCGAATTTTTTCTTGACTATATCTTTTCATTTTCCAAATACTTTTAAACATTTAATTATTTAAAATTAAATACAAGATAAGTAAAAATTTTGTATTTGAAGATACGGACCTGTCTTTTTTCACACGGTAATGGTAATAGTAAATATGGATGGTGACTGATGCGCTGCGACCTAATTAGATCAGTTGTGCCCCATCTTCTTCTGCTATTTCAAGGTATTCTCGTTTACAACAGCCCCTCAAGCCCCAATTCCTTGAGTAATTTATGGATTTTGAGGGGGTCTATTCATGGTATTTCTCCCACAGTCAGCTGGTGTGATCCCAGTATATTCAATCTTTTGTGATGTACAGCATAACACTCCATTAATATATGGTGTGGTGTTTCTGGATGTTCCCCACAGAATGAATCACATAGTGAAAGAAAAATTTTCAGATGGCCTTAGTATTTCACAAGGAAAATTTGAGTTTAAATCATGATCACGTTGAATATACTTTTTCAATGAAATCGATTAGAATAAAATTTGATTTTCATGCAATATCATTCAATTAAGGCGATGTAGTTGAAATTTCGTATTATGAACAGAAAATATGTCATTTGATGCTCATTTTGAAATTTACTAATTTCAGTGTAGATAGATGCATGGGTTGATCGATTGTCAGTGGCCCAAACTTGTTATTTGTATACATAAGTATTAACTCATACAAGTTCACATAAAGATGAATAGATACATAGAGTTCATTAATTCTTTCTGCTATTGCTCATATACATGGATGAGTCATACATACAGATATAAATAAAACGAAATTAAATATACGAGGTTGTATTTATCGACAGATAATCATCATGACCTAATGTCTAGATGAAAATATAAAAATCTATTAACACAAATATAAAAAACATACATAAATACAAAAATAACGAAGGAGCACGCTACTGAAACAAGACCATTTTAGTTTCAGAATAAACACTCTTTTCTAATAAAAAAGTTTTTTTTTAATATTAGTAGGCAGGTTTGTTATATCAGTTGACAACAGATTGTACCGGCAATTAGCAACTTTAGAAGATTTTACATTTTTTATTTTTACTCCTTATATTATAATTTATGCTCTTACCTCTTAACCTTTATTCTCATGAATATGGATTCAAATTTTCAAGACTGACAAACTGGGAAATGTCATTATTTGATTTTGTCGAAAAGTGTCTTCATAGAAAGTTCTATATTCTTCATTAAATATTGATCTAATGAGTGCCTACAGAGCAATAATTTAATACATAATCTAGTTGAACATAGACTTATATCATATAGATTTACTAGCACTGATATTAAGACCAACTGGTATGGCCTTCTGATGTTGAAACATCTTTGTGGCAACCATGAGGAAAAAGATGAATAGAAAAGCCAAGTTCTCGCCTTCTGTTCCTCAGTGCTCTCATATTATTATCACTATTATCTTTACTGCGACCCACCAGTATTCGTCGAATTTCCAAAGGAAAACTCATCGAGAGCTCCACAACGAAATACCGCAGGAATTTCCGACCAATTAGTGTTCCGTAATGGAGTCGTTAGGCACGATATCCTGCGACAGCAGCAAAACGAACAAGAGTTCGCGCCCGGAGCGTACACATCCCAACAATACTCATCCCGACCGCCCAAAACAATGAAATAATGACAAACCAAAGGAGCAACAATGCCGCCAACTTTCCTTTGAGTTCTTTTGTGGCCGTACGGACTGGAGATGTCGCCCCGGAGCGCTTGAACTATTTTTTTTTGTTCAGAACGGCGGAAAATCGCTGTGGTTATGAACTTAAATCTCTGATCGGAAACAAATCGAATATTAGGGAGAAGATAGTTGAAATCGGGGAAAAAGGAACGCATTGAAACATTGTCAGCCTACTGTGAAAGGAATTGATATATGAAACTGATGATCTTTGGAGCTTCCCGATGTGAAGTGATCGTTGTCAATCATAAGATGAAAAAATGTCCAAATTTTGAGTCAATTTTTTTTTCCACTCTGTATAATATTGCATTAAAAATTTCATGTAGTAGTTAACTTTAACCTTTGAGCTAAGCAGTACATTTAATCACGAGTAGCTCGTTACACATTACAGGGTGAAAACAATTTTCAACTTATGGTCTGTATTTTTGAATTTTTCAAAATTTCTCAGAAACGGTCAGTTTTAAGCATGGAAAATATAATAGTAACTCACCTTTATTTAGTCTATAGTATCTAAAAATATAAAAAAATATAGGGTGTTCCATAAGAAAAAATATAACTTTGGTATGTAATTTTGTGATCACCCTATATATTCCAAAATAATTTTGGAATATGCTCCTCATGGACCCACATATAACTGTGCTAAAAGTTTTTCCTTAACTCTCTTCATTTCTCTTAGAAATACCGAGGCGAATGTGGTGGGCCACCCTGTAGATTGGTCTCACTTTCAGGACACTGATAGGCACAGATAACAATATTATCTGAATATTTTTCAAAGACCAACAGTTCCCTGGTTCAGAACGCAAATAATAACAACCCTCCAGTATGTTTCTCAAATGACAATCTCCGTAGGATCATATATTAAATCCCTGAGAGACACCTCTTGAGAACCTGCAGATACTAGGACGTACAAAGAATATAAAAAAAGTTATCTATCAGAGATTACAGCTACAAAAAAAACTGCCAACGATAATCTTTTCACTAACTTCAGCAATAAATCACGAGATAGTTGGAGACTGATCAATTCTGAAAGGAACAAAAACAAAGTAGGTACATGAAAAGCATGATTCAATATCTCCTGAATAATTCAACGATTCTGTTTGTAACATTGCCGAAAATATTCTGAATTCTTAACTAGCAATAGATAAAAACAAAACAAATTTCATGAAAAATTTTCTGAAACCCAAAGAATCTTTTTTCTTCTTGCCTGTGTCAGAAATGGAGGTTTCAGACGCCATAAAGAACCTCAAGAATACAAAGTGCTGTGATGTTTACGATCTGAACAGTAATACTATTAAACAAACTATTATTGCACTGATCAATCTATGTTTTTCCGAAGGCTCGTTTCCCGACGTTTTAAAATTCACAAAAATAATACCTATCTTTGAAAAAAAAAAGGAAATAAGGATGATGTCGACAATTACCGCCCAATTTCTATAATTCCCATATTTGGAAAAATACTCGAAATAATAATAAAAGAGAGGCTAATGAGCTTCTTCAAAAAACAAAATTTTCTCAATAAAAACCGATTTGTATTCAGAAGAAATTGTTCTACTGTAAATGCTGTCTAAGGTTATGCATAAGGCATTGTCTATAACAATGTGTGACCTAAGCAAGGCCTTCGACTGTGTCTCCTATAACTTACTCTTAGAAAAACTGAGCTTTCATAGGATAAGAGGTGTGGCACTTGATTTATTAAGTTCTTACCTCAATAACAGGACGCAGTCAGTGCACATCAACGATGTGTCTTCAAGGTATCAAAATATAAACCATGGTGTACCGCAGGGCTCCGTGCTGGGTCCGCTATTTTTATTATATATAAGAATGATATTTTCCATACTATATCTCCAGGATTTTATGTATGCCATGCTGTCGATGCTACGTTCATTCAATCCCACAAAAATGTAAAGCGGAATTCTGGTTCAGAGCAAACAATCTGAATCTCAACAAGAGAAAATCTCAAAAGATGATTTGCTCGTCGAACAGAAAGTTATGTGGGTCGGAATCTGTCAAGCTGCTTGGTTTGACTCTTGATGATGGTTTGAGTTGGCAAACCCACATTGATATATTATGCTAAAAAAGGCTCTCTCTCACTCAGCTTTTTCTTTTGAGACTTCTTGAAAATTCAATAAACCCTTCCAACATTCTTTCTTCATATTATGCACTTTTCCATTCCCATTTGAATTACGGAATTCTTTCATGGGGAAACTCGACTCACTCTGTTAGAGCTTTCCGAAAAACGTGCTGTACGTCTGATGACTGATGCCCACTATACAATGCCTTATGCCGAGAACTCTTCAAGAACTCAGGATACTTTGTCTCCCTTGTATTTATATTTATCAAAGTATTCTTGAAATTCATACGAGAAAAACAGAAATCGATGGAAATAATGATTTCTATAATTATTCAACTCCGGAAGCTGAACATATGAGGCCTCCGAGATATAAACTTACAATCTCACAACGCAATTTCCTGAACTTGCATCTCTACAACAAACTACCATGTAAATAAAGAAATCTTGATCCTATTCCTTTTAGAAGGAAGATGAAACATTTCCTCGAAAATTGCAATTTCTATTAAGTAGAACAATACTTAGGGTACAAGATTTCTAATTTCTTATAATTGCGGTGTATAGCCAGTTCATGACTTTCCGTTTCAGTCCCCATATTTTCCAAAAGCTCTTCTCCCTGATTCCCTATCCCCGATTGTTTGAAAATTCCAGCTCGCCAACTACCATTTTCCACAGCAGGGGTGGTGAAATCCCGCCCTATGGAGCTCCCCTGGTAATTTCTAACTGCGCGGAGTCTTCGAACATTTTAATCTGGGCCTTTTTAATGCCTGTGGATATATCCTGTGACAGCATTTTCAAAACCTTCGATACGAAGGTGGTATACAAAACCTCGTACAAGACTACAGATCCTGGGATCCAAAGGTGAGACAGAACAAGAAGAAAAATCGAGTTTTTATTAAATTAGCAGCAAGGTCTGAGAGAAGTATTTAGGTCAGACCAGAAGGGCAATGAAAATACGGTTCGAAGAGCATATTACTCATATCCGTTTCCCAAAAACAGAAAAATTAAGTATGGGCCAACATGCTTCTGATCATGACCACCGATTTGATGAGATAGATTTGACAGGTTCATGACAATAGACTTCTTGATGCATCCGAGAGTCTGTTTGGGTAGTTTTTATTTCTTGAATCATCCACGTTCACCTTGACAGTATTTGTGGCTTCAGGGATTTGATAATCGATTGTTTTGGTTTAGGTAACGTAATTGTAAAGTTGAAATAATTGAAGACAAAATAGTTCAGCTATTATGTTTCGCTCACTATATTTAATTTCCACATCTGTTCGGCCTTAGTTACACTTTCAACCGCAGGAACGGGTTAATCCTCGAGGTGTTAGTTCTTAAACGATATCAAACAACCGGCACATACAGGAGGTACTACACGTGTATATCGTATAAATACCGTCGCCATATTTCACATATAAGTTAGATCGTGTCAGGCAGCATCGGGACATATTTTTTAGGCGACAGGGAAGCTCCGGATGATTAAAATACTCCGCTGAAGCAGCCCGACAAGAGATTAATCTGCTGCTAAATATATAAATTGCTCTGGAATTCGACTATTTACAAACACCGGTACCTCCGATTTCAACATTAATAACTTCGGTTGTCGCCCATGAGCGGGAAAGCATGTGTTTTCACTAACCAGACATTGGAATATTTTTGTGTGTATCGTGTTATACAGTGACAAATCGATGCTTTTTACAAGATACATACTAGCCAGTTTCTAATTGGCAAAAGCTAACACCGATTTTACATTTAACACGAATGTGTCCCAATTAGTTTGAGATCCGGGTACACACTGAAAGGTCCATGTGTTAGCTACAGATGCCTGCTATACATAGCGAAATATATTTCATCTCAGCTATCTAATCCTTTTAAGCAATTGGCTTTCAAAGTTCCAGAGTCCGGAGGTACAAAAATTGTGTTACTGAGCAAAGCTCATGATTTTGAGCAAACGTGAAAGTCGTAGTTCACTGAACATTTTTCAACAACCATTAATATTTTGTCATTCTGTGTCGATTTTCCCCAATAATGCAATATTATACTGACAATTACATGTGGTGCAATTAAAAATAACTAGAATACACGATTGAGTTTGCTAACTCCATTCCAAATTAATTTCAAAATTTCACGTTTTAGCAATGCGAATGATTGGGCGGTCAATATGAGAACGAAAGACGGGACCGAATTTAAAGAAGCAACGGTAGAGACAATGTGGAACGTTTCTTGCAAACTTTTGCAAGAAGAGTACTATGACTGTTATATTATGAGTGACCCGTTCAACAATATAGTATTTAAACCAACCCGAGATGCCCGCGATGCCATCAGGAAGAAACTACAAGCAGATTCATGTTTCGTTAAATTTGTCTGAAGTTAACAAAATAAAATAGCTAAGGGATGAAAATAATCCTGAAGGTCACAGATGTTAATTTTACCATAATAATGCAGCTGTAGAATTAGTGTGGTGTGGAGTAGAGGCAGTTGCTTGTCTGATAGATATTTTTCAAATCGAGAAAAATAACGATGAATCGCCAAAAAATCGCATTGAATACAATCCGGTGTTCAGTAAAACGTGCCAAGATGGTTCTAAAAGCTGTACGAGCAGTAAATTAATGGTTGGTTTCCAATAGTGGAAGACAAAGCTGTCCTGTACTTTTTTTTCATAAACTGATATCAATACGAGGCGACCATATTACATCACCACGACTGTTCTTGAAACCAAATCAACACTGAAAAATTGAAACTGACGAATGGTACGATAATTTATATGTTAGAAGAAATACAATAAATGGACAGACTAAATCTGCTGCTGAGGCAATTGGTTTGGATGTAGAGGACAAAAAAATTAAAAATCACTCGGATAGATCAACTGTGGCGTAGAAGAACTACAATTGGGGAAAATTACTGGTCATACAATCAAAATTCTATAAAACCATACTCAAATCTTGATCAAGAACACCACAACAAGATCATGAATAGTATGCGTGGTAATAGATCTTCTATTGTAGAAATCAGCAACGAATCTAATGTTAAGTTAAATTTTAATAACTGTACTTTCACTAATTGTACTTTTAATAAAAAAATAAATGTTTCATTATGTTGAGTTATAAATTTTTGTAATTTTCCGCAGCATACCCCTCGGACATTGAAAATAGCCTCATAATTTTATGACAAATTTATCAAGCTCGTTGCTTGGTAAAAGCTTTCGATTGTCATAAAATTATCTCGTGTCTTATTGATGTCCTAGGGATATTACTACTGATAATCAACCTAATCGATCTCCTTGCTCCAAACCAGAAATAAACAAAAAACGCCTCGGATGATCATGAACCCCAAACTCCTAATGCGCCTTCGGTATAGGACTCTCGACAAATCCAAAATCTGTTCACAAAAAAGCCTACTCGGAATAATTCAGCCTAAGGAAAAAAAATGAGAGAACTCTTAGACTTGAACTTTTATAAAAAAAATCAACTCTATACCAAGGCATAGAACTAGTAGAAATTATCAACCGACAATGTAGCCCTAGATGATGATCAAGTGAACTTTTTCTCAAGTAATCACCTAACGATCAATCTAGCGTCAACTTCAATGGATCTAACGATAAAGAAGTAACCAAAAATATTCTACTGATGAAATGTGATGCCATTTGCCCAGATAGCCCCAGTGTTGATTGTGAAAATACTTTTCCATTCTAAATTGAATGTCTTTTCGCCATCTTGGAAAAAGTCTCATGTAATACCTTTGGCTAAATCTAGCAAACCCCAAATCTACAATCCCTATCAGTATTTTATGTGTCATCCTCAAAGTTTTTGAAAAGTTAATCTACCAGACCTGCAGATGTGATCACTTCTGTATAACGAACAACTCTATTCAACATTGCAGATGATATATTGATTTCGATGGATATAACCGTATTGATAGATTACTCCAAAGCATTTGATAAAATAAACTATCAATTACTGCTGAACGTAATCGAATATTTGTTCATTTTATATCGTAACATGCCAATATCTTAATAAACATTGTGGCGTGCTGCAAGGCTCCATAATCGGCCTACTCCTATTCATGATATATACACCTCAATTTTCCAAAAGTTCCAAATACACTTACATTCAGACTTATGCCTATGATACCCAAATTCCTAAAAATAATTCCTGGCAACACTTTAGATGTTATGAGCAAATTGACAATGGCCTGACCAGTCTCGAGAAAGTACTATTCTATGAGGAAATGTGAGATTCAGATGCATGAATAATACTGGTTGAATTCAGATTAAGAAGTTACCACTAACTAATTTGACATCTGTAAGAATTCCGCCTTGAGATTCTTATCGTACCTATATTCCTCTCATTTCAAAACGGTGTTTTAGTAATCTATCTGATATCAATTTGCTCTAATCGGAAACTTCTGAATCCAAAACTCAGGCAAAATCCTTGTGAATCACTACTTTTTTATGCTTACTATGCCGGCTTCGTATACGATCCAAATTTATAACAACTAGATAAAAAAAGACTGACAACATTACAGAAAGACTCATCGTCGAAATAAGAAGGCATCAACATGTGTCGCATCGTTTGATGGAATGGAGACAAAAACTGAGAACAAAAATAGAACTGATGATAAAAATATAATAGTGTTGAATTTGTCAATAATCAAGAGAGAGAAAAAGAAAATGGACTGACGAAAATGTGTTCGACATTATTCACCGAGAAAAAATCTGAAATAAGTTTTTTCTGTTTCATTTTATATATTGAGACCTTCATTGTTTGCAGGCATTTCATCCATTTTATTGCAAATTCATAAGAGAGGAGAATTTTCTCTAGCATTTGATTTGTTTTCTGAACTTTATTATAAGACTAGTCATTATTTTCGTGATATTATCAATTCAAAATGTTCGATTACGTGTAAGGTACCTACTTGTATTTCTGTACCAAATCTATTTATTTCCCTTCAACTCTAACTTTAAATCTTTAATTTTAATATTCTGTATTCTTCAAATTTTCATATTTTTATGTGTTTTCTACATTTTTGTATTAACGTTTTTATCAATATTATGATATCCCATCTTATACTATAACTTATTTACATTGTTTCAACTTCTAGTCTTCATGTAAGAATTGATTCATTTGTATTATTTTGCTTTTATTAACATTAAGAGAACTCAAATATCGATTAACCAGAGCAGCTGTTTACTTCTCACTTAACATGGACGAATTTCATGTATATGAATAACATTTCACACTCTATCACGCACGAGCTGTATTCAATACAGCTTAAGTGATCATCCTGTTTATCCATTAAGAAAAAATACATATGTCACACAGTTGATAATTCATTGATAAAGATTATTATTATTATTATCATTTTTTTATTATTATTTTCAAATCGTGGGAATCTGCATAACGTTTTTTCTGACTTGTTCATAATCCTGTCCGTGAAGTTCACAAGCAGAAGGACATCAAGGAGTTTGAAATTCATGAAGTTCTAGGATATTCAACAATATCTTGCTTTGAATTCCACGCTCAATTCAATACACATACATAATGATTTTTCACTGAATCTGACAATGCCGCCCGATATCAATGCCGATGGCGACCGACATCGTGTGTGGTACTGGATTATAATAATCTGAATTGGATTTTAATTCCGTCTTGATGAGACGACATGTGTATTCATAAGGTGAAAACCTTGCCTACCATAAACAATCAAAATAATTAAAACTACTTACCCACAAAAAATTATTCCCGTCGGAGATCGACGGAATTCGTTTTTATGCTTATTGTTATTGATGGTGTCAACCAAGCTATTATAATACTGTATAATGAAGAATAATGGGATACTGAAATGGGATAAATTGAATTGGAGCCACTGACGATTTGAAAATGACAGTGAACGTAACCTCAACCGATAGAATACCACATCGCAACTTCGAATGAGTAATCAACAACAAAAAGTGACTCAACAAAATCTTTCATTGTACTACATTATTCAGACCGTCCTGCTTTACATTAACAGGGGCGATAAGTACGATTATGTCGCTTCGTTTTGCCCATCCAAGTTCCTTTTTCACCTTTACCCTTCTTTCTCATTCGTATTTTCTTGTTTATCAGAATTCTCAATGCTAGGTCCGTTCGATCTAGTTCAATTGCATCTCATATACACTGTGCCTCGTAATTGCTCTATGTGCTCACCTCTTGAGACTGTTCATCTGTTTTTGGTCTATTATCTGTCTTGCGACTGCATTATTGGTGATAATTGTGTTTTTGTTCTGCCTTTCTTTTGTTTTGTCTTCAACATCCTCTCATTCCAGCTATTTAATGTCTCATGCTACCTGTTTCTATTCTATTACCTCTGCAGAGTCTACCCTGTATCCTTCACCTTAAACTCCAAGTTTTCCTTTCCATTTCTACTTATCACCTTTGGTGTCACTCATCTGTAATTCATTGTCTCATCTGAACTGTTTATCATAAGTCTGATTTATCTACACATCGTATGCCATATTTATGTTGATTATCCTGTTCGATATTACTTTCTATTTTCGTTTTCTTCCACTGTTTTGAACGAAAAAGAAACCTACATTTTTTTCTTTCATCTGTGGTAGTTCTGAATTTTTTGATTGGTCTCTCCTTTGTTTACTATTTTATCTGTATTGTCTTCAGTCCATTTTCTGTTCAGCCTTTCTTATGTTCCATTTTACTTGTTTCTTCATTTCCAATAATGTCTAATTCATTCGTCCCACCTGCCCTTTGGCTGCCAGTCCTTCCCTCAATCTATCTAAAAACTAACCTAACTGGTTATAGTGTTTTAGCCATTCTTGATCAGTGTCTAGAGCAGATTCTCCAGTCTCATAGCTTTTAGAATGTTCAGGGTATTGGATAGCTTTAGGTTGGGTAAATTCCACTCTCATATGATGTGTTGTTGGCTTTTACAGGGCGACCCATTCTAACAAAATGTAGATAGAGGTTTCGCCCTCCTCTTCGCAAAATCTGCACTCTTCCTTCTCTTTTAAACCGAGCTTACAAGGTGCCAACTCAACCGTCAGCGCGTCCTGTTAGAATCCCCCGTCATGGATCCCTTCTCGTTATAGTTATTCCATTGCAGCCTATCGTGACATTATTGGCTTCTTCCTTCTTGTGCTTGTTCCAGTTATAATTTGTTTTGGCATGGATTCAATGTTGGGTTCTTTCCATTGCGATGACAATTAGGGCGATCTTCTGCTATTTCAAGGTGTTCTCGTTTACAGCAGCCTTTCAAGCCCCAATTCCTTGAGGAATTTAAGGATTTTGAGGAGGTCTATTCGAGGTATTTCTCCCACGGTCAGCTGGTGTGATCCCAGTATATTCAATCTTTTGTGATGAACAGCATCACACTTCACCAGTATATGGTGTGGTGTTTCTAGATGTTCCCCACAAATTCTGCAGGTGCTGTCCTCCTCTAAGTCTAGCGTCCTCAGGTGTTCTTTGAGTCTGCAGGGCCCCATCAGAAATCCCTAGTTTTGCTGAGGTTAATCAGTGTCTTCGATCTTGCTCGGTTGAAGTTGCAGAGGAGATCTTTGGCCTGCCTTAGCCCTGGCAATCTTTGCCAGTATGTTGCTCTCATTGCTTCTTCAGTTCTATTGAGTTCTTCTTGGAAGTAAGATTCTCCAAATCCGCAGTATGGTTCTGGCCCGATCAGTGGCGTTGATGCCCCTTTTCGTGCCAGGGTGTCTGCTTGTTCATTGCCCTCCACTCTGACGTGCTCCATTACCCAGAGGAGGATCACCTTGTTGTTCCTGGCTAGATCATTAAGTTTGTTTAGGCATTCCCAGACCATCTTTGAAATAATGTTATATGAGCTCAACGCTTTGATGGCTGCTTGCCTATCAGAAAGGATTGCATTTTCCTTGTTCCGGTATTTCCTGTAGAGGTTGAATTGAATGCACCTTTCTATGGCGTGAATTTCCACGTGAAAAATACTGGGGAACTGGCCCATGGGTTCGGAGTATTTGGTGCGAGGCCCAAAGACTCCTGCTCCAGTTCCGTCGGGAGTTTTGAACCCGTTTGTGTACCATGTTATGGTATTCTTTCCCAGTGCTCGAATGGATTCTATGGTCCATCCACTCTTGGTATTTAATTCCGTTCGGAAAAATTTCTCGAATTGTTGAGCCCCTTACGTTGTGTGCTGTCTCTTTGAGTCCGACTTATGCCAATCTGAGGTTTGATCCCCAAGCAGGGCGATCTTAATTTTGGACTGAAACCATTATTTAATGCCACCAAGACCTCTTTGACGAAGAGAACACTCTCGAACTTTCCTGCGTATTTATAGTTCTGAAACAATATACCATTCTCGGTCAAACCGCGCAGTAGTCGATCAACTGTTTGGCTAGGCTTTAACTCAGAGAAAGCTCCTTCTAAGACACAACTGATGGAAAGACTGCTTACTTTATGCAGACGAGCACCAAATATTCAAAAATTCGAAGTCTGCATATAAAATAAGGTATCAGGGGTTACATGGAAAATCCCATTGGCGCTCCAGCGACGCCCGGAAAAAACACCGACTATCGCTCGCGCCGTCAACGTGCGTGTGTCCCGCGCAATAAACATCGCGCACGTCGCTTGTTTGTTTGCAGCATCGAAGTAGGCCGGTCCGAAACCAACGACCGCCGATCGCAGATAAATCCGAAATAAATCACGATCGCCCCGCGACCCGAGACGTTTAATTACAATACTGAAAACCAATTATGAAATAGTAAATTTATGACGGAAGGCGATGCTGCAGCGACGAACCAAGGAACCGTCAATAACCCACGAAAATTAAAGCAATTTGATGAAAACCTCGCATACCTTTTCAATCATCTCTTTTTGAGTAATTTTCACCCCCGCCTCCTACCTACTTTAACCCTACATTGTCTTTCTTTCGTTGACTTGATTTCCCCTTGACTTCCTCTGATTGTCAATCTGCCCTTTCACGTTTGTGTCTCTACCTGAACATCTACCTCCATCACCATTCACCGTTTCTTTCTTGCGCCATCATTCATCATGCTTCCATAGCCGCCTCATTTTCTCCATGTATTTTCTTTTTACACTTTCCGTTTTCTGTTCTCACGTCTCCTGGGATTCGACCTACTGACGAGGTATTCTTTTATCTGTTTCTTTCTTGCGCCATCATTCATCATGCTTCCATAGCCGCCTCATTTTCTCCATGTAATTTCTCCCTACACTATCCTTTTTCTGTTCTTACGTCTTCTGAAATTTGACCTACTGACGAGGTATTCGTTTATCTGTTGCTCTTGAATAGTAATGCAAGGATCTATCTTTTTTTTTTTAGATTTTGTGAAGGGACTTCTTGGGCTTAGAAGCCTCTACATCGCGACCTATAGAGATCTCTCAAGAGTTCTTCAACTAATCCTGTTCTTGCCACTAGACTCCAGATAATGGACTTTAGCTCTCTCATGTACTTGCGCAGCTGTACTTTTTCCTATCCATATTGAACCTTAGCCTTGTCAAACCTTCACACTGACACAATATGTGGCCAGCGGTTTCAGTTCGTTCCGATGAGTTTTACAGTTGGTACAATGGCAACAATTCATCACAAGATTGAAACCACAAGAATTTGCCTTAGGGTAAACGAGTTATTTGCACCAGAACTCGTACAAATCCCAAGGAATGGTCGCAGGACAACTAACCACAAACATGGCAGTATATGCATTTGATTATTTCCGATGAATTCGCATTCACCGTAATCGCGGACCAATGAAGTGGTCCGCTCAATCTCCAGACCTGATTCCCTTGGATTTCTTCCTGTGGGGACATTTAATGACTATTCTGTTGATTCCAGAAAATATTGAGGAATGGAAATCTGACATTAGTCAAGAATGTGAGAACATACTAACACAAACGTTTTAAAAAGCAAGAGAGGAAGGAGTTTGAAAAGTTACTATACTATTGTATAGATACTGCCGGTCGCCACGATTACCAGTTTTCGATAATTCCGTTGGTAATTTTCGCTGACCATAATTATAATTTTTCAAAAGATAGTCTAATTTTGCCGGACTAATAAATCCGTGGCTTCTGTTTGCTCGGAGCGAGAAGATCACGGAGATCGTAAATTAGCGCAGGAGATGGTTTTTATCAATGGGAATCGAGAGGCGGTGCTTGTGCTATTATTTACTGAAAGCAAACATGATTAAGTGGTAGTGATTCAAACTACCTGATAGGATTCCGATTGTGATGTATATAGAGGCCCAGCAATAGGGTGGAAAACTTTTGGATAGATCGAGAGGTGACTACTGAAAATTTCCAACACAAGAATTCTACTTAGGAAAATGTTTGTATCCCTACCAAGGATTTACCATGAATAACGATTCGAACAGATAAGAACTTTCACAAACACTTGTATTTCCTGTCATCGTCATTGTAAATTTATCATCGACTCAGAGTTCCTGATCATGCCAACTTTTTGACGAAACGAGTAGGTACTTTTGATTTGAACTGAGCTCGAACAATACCTGAAATTATCAAATGGTATTCGGTAATACCCACGGTATATAAGTGGTAAGAATAACTATAATCTGAAATAACACTATGATCCCTAATTTCATCTGTCCAGTCTCCACCTACAGAACACTGTGGTATATGAATACTGAGTAGAAAGTCATGATCTCATTTTGATAGAGGTATGAATTGCAGGTTTCAGTTGGTTTTAAGTTGAAAATTAGTTTCATGGATCTTTTGTGAGATATGAAAATTCGATTTGCATTTGTGGCGCAACCCCATGGTATAATGTATGAAATATGGGAGTATGATTAACATTCAATAACTATTAGAACATCTTCCAGTTGAAGTAGTGCATAGAGGCCAATGTTAATTTTTGTACATACATGATCAATTTGTAGTGACCCAAACACTTTGTAGAATCAGACATTTCAATAAAATTTCCTCTGACGTTTATATACATTAGGAGAGAATTTTTCAGCTTTGAGAAGAACTGCTTAAAAATAGTTTTAATGGAATTAACAATTAATAAATTTGATTGTGAATTCTTGCGATATTGAATTCAGTTTTTCTTTCAATTTATCATAGTTTTCTGCATTTACGGTAAGATAACAATCATCGGCATATATATCAGTGCATTTTTTAATACTTGAAGAATTTCTAATCTCAACAGGAAGATACGAAGATGTTCACTCAATTTACTTCGACAAAAACGCTGATTATTTATTGTTCCACCCAGTATCCACGAAATGCAAATTAATCAGCCACCCATTCGATACGGAGAGGCGCGATGTAATCTATACGAACGAAAATCGGATCGTATCTTTCAGTTATCTAATGGGAATGTAATGAGCTCCGAACGCAAGATGCTCACCCGTTAATTATGGCTCGGATTCGTTTGCGATATAATTAATGCCGTTAATCAGGCGAACGGTCGGTCTCCAATACGAACTCTTGGAGGGAATTATCGAAGAAAACGTTTTCTGCTACGAGAACGGAGATGTTCATTGAGGATTTTTCAGATGGATAAATTAATAGAGAAACTATCGAAATGGTTAAAAACAGAGTAATATTCAATGTCATAAGTTTATATGAACATTTTATAATTTGTCTGTGTTTCCCATGCAAAAAACCCTGATGTATTCAAAGAGTTTTGTGAGAACCAAAAAAGAGAATTACAATGGACAAAACTTTGGAATTTGCAAATCTTAAAAATAGCCTTTATAAGAAATTTTTTTCAGGATGCTCTGCTGATGAATTGGGTAAAAAAAATGCATACTTTGCTCTAATTGGTTCCCATCTGCGATATGATATCTGCTGTTGGCGAATATCTTGCCAATATTTACTCGATAGGGTATTTGTACTTATGTGAAGCCGGATTCAGGGCCTCTTGCAGGCCCGACAGGCCCTTATTCATAAAATACAACATCTTGTTGACCTTGCCTTGCATTTTTATTTTGGTAATGGTGTATTTCTTGTAAAAAAATACAAAACTAAACTAAAAAACTGATATACAAAACTGAAAGTATATCTCGACGTAATACAAGGAAAACTTTAAAGATGTTTATCAATTCCAGTACTTATAAAAATTAAGAGATCTCTCATATATGCAACAAATATTGATTACTTGGCAAAGGAAATTAAAGGTGAAACATGCACCACTAGATTTGGAAAATTTTAATATCAAAGGCCTATTGATTAGACGAATTGTGTTTAGATAGAAATATCGGAAGTGGAATTTGACTTCAACTCTAGCCTCTATAAGTACCTATTTAGTACAATTTTAATTTTATATGCATTAAAATATATTGTTTTTATAATTTTTACATACTATTTTTATAGTTTTTATGATTTTATTGGCTTCAACACATCAACATCTCTTCTCTTGAATTCTTTTAGACTAGCCGTATAATAAATACTAAGCTCATATATTAGTGTAAGATCTCGGTATAAAACGACATTCACCGAGCTGGTTAATGCATGAAAAGTACTTTGAATCAAATTAAATATGTCAATGAATATATTGCAAATGGGTTGACTGAAAAATTTCAGTCCAAAATATGATTTACTAAGAATTAAATTTTTTTTTTAACCTTTCACTGGTTTGGTTAATAGACAAATTCCATACCAATCGAAAGTATGAAGCCTATGGAATATGCAAACGTTATGTTAACTATTTTTTCCCGTCAAAACTCTTGAGTAAGCAGGTATAAACAGGTAAATCGATACTAGTAACTTGCACTGGTCTGGCTAATGAATCAAAGTTAAGTTAGAATGAAGATTATCACAACTAACACGGTGGTATAGGGTTGTCTGCGAAAAATCAGTCCTGAATTCCGGTTGTCGAGTTTATACGAGCGACAGAAAGGTCCAAGCGAACCATTCCATGCGACAGAAGAGGACACAGCATTGCAGCTGTGTGTGATTTGTCCGTGAAATTGAAAAGAATAACGACAGACTTGTATATGCTGTGTGTAATTTATTTTAAAGGTGAGACTTTTAAAAACTGTTCCTTAAAGTTAGCTCTTTGTAATATAAAAAACTTTGAATACCAACAATGTTGTTGAATAATGTTCTGAAAGTTGGAGATCACAATTTCATGTCCAATGACTCAGATGTTGAATATTTTGTATTTTGCAAGATGGAAAAGGAGTTAACAATAGAAATACAACGGTACTTTTGTGACGTAACGTGGATGAATCGTGAAATAGTTATTTGCTTTACTAGGCATAAAAGCACAAGATTCAATACCGCGGCTGGTGTGACCAGCCAAGCCATTGAATCTGCTTTCCTGCCGTGTGAAACATAATTTTTTCCTCAAATTTGTTACAGTTCCACGCAAAATCGACCTTTTTATAATTAATAATTGCGTTTCATTATCAATATCCAAATAATTGAATTATTTTATCAAAGGTAACTGGGCTCTTCGTTACTACGTTTACCGCTTAATGTCATTGTCAATTTTGAAAATTTGTCAAGTGACTCTTAGAACTGGATGTAATTCAAAGTGAGGATGAGTTAACACCAACAACACCACCTGAGATAAGAGACCAGGCGTGAAATGTGGATTTGAACCTATACAACAGATTCATGGAATATAGACAGAAGAAAAATACAACTTTCAATCCTGTCAAGTGTTACTAAAAAGCTGCTTTCAATGTCATTTGGAGAAAAACAGTTTCTCACAACAGCTGAGTTTCAGATATTCGACAATGTAAACTCATGTAGGTTATGAATATGAGGCGCAACTGATAGACTAGTTTCATTCATCATCAGCGTTCCTTCTCGCCCTTATCTCGATTACCATCGACTACGCCAAACTTTGCCACCTGCGATCTATAATAGGATTCCAGATTTTGCGCGAAAACCCAAACGGTTTCGACCTCCTTTTAGAGAGTACACGCAGGAATTTCTTATGTGCCCTCACACATAGATAATCATATAATAATTACATTAATTCCATTCATGAATAATGCAGCAAAGACAGCCTTGGGATGAGATTACTTCGATACTTAATAATAATTATTGCAACAGAGAGAGTTTTTTGTTGCAATTATAATAAACATGTGTCAATTGGTTATTTGCTTGTGCAGCGGCTAATCTGGTTTGTGGGCCGCAGCTGTCAAAGTTAATTTTCACTCAACATTTTACTTCTCTGACATCAGTTTGAATGAAGAAATACGAACATAATATGGACTGTTTCTAGGCTAACTACTGAATAGTTTTATGTGCATTCGACACGAAGATAGTCAGTATACTGTTACTGTCGAAAACATTCGAAAAATTTCTAGAATAGTTTAATATGCATTCGACATAAAGATACTCGTAGTTAATACTGTTACCGTCGAATACAATGGAAAAACTTCTAAGAACTACACAGAAACATCTAGTATTACTCATTTTTGTTTTAGTTCTTGATCTTGAATATTTTTACTGTAGTCCAGAATACTTTGGACGTTTCAGAACTTATATTTCACTATACAAGCGATTTGATTTAGATGTTCGACAGAAAAATGGACATTAGTGAATAGCCAAAGTTAGTTTAAAACAATTGAAGATTATAATATTGTTGGTAGTACGTATTGAAATGCTTTCTGAATTGAAGTACAGTGTTGTAACAAAATTTTTCGATTGAGTTTACCAAGTACAACTGTACAACTCAATGAGAACTCTAAAACGTATTATTTGGTGACAGCGGGGAAACAAGCGGCCCTGAAAAAAGAAGAGTGAATAATATTTGAAGAGGTTGTATATTGTAGTTTGCCTCACAAGCACTTCGACCTATGAAGAGTCCACAGAAAGGTTCTGTGCCGGGAAGTGGTGTATTTTGCCCCTTCTTTGGCAAGGCAGTCTGCTTTCTCATTGCCTTCGATGTCCTTGTGACCTGGCACCCACATCAGGGTTGCCTGATTATTTGCTGCCAGTTGTCCCAGGATTTGTTATGTCCCAAATCATCTCAGACTCACAAGCGTGTGACTTCGGGGCTTTCAGTGCTGCCTGACTATCTGATAGTAACCTGTGGTAGAAGTCCATTGTGTCTCGAAGTGGAGTGGTATAGATTCACGATGAAGAAAAACTCAACACAACTCTCCACAAATTTAATATAACCACCAAATGTTAGTGATGTTAGAACGACAAAAGACTATCGGTCAGTTCAATGGTTTCATAGTAGTACATGTTTCGAACATATCATCATCAGCTAAGTTTAAAATTATGGAGAGAAAATTATGTAGAAACTTTCAATGAAATAAAATGAGTGTCACCACATGTTCCCACTAGGGGGTTATGTGGGCACTAACAATGTTAAGTGTTCAATAATTTTTTTATAAAAAGTGGTAATAAGGGAGGCTTGGAGCCTGAATCCCGGTTTTCACAGTTTTTCTTCATCGTGTATCTGATAGTATATAGATTTCTGCCCTCCCGGCACATTTATCTATAGCATACACTTCTGCTTGGAAGATGGTTGGGATCCTAACCCTATAACGCCTACTCTAACCCCTTTGTCCATCTTGGATCTATTTTTGTACCACACTGAGGTATCCATTGCCAATTGAGGACCATTCCCTGTGTGAATCTTGTTGTTGTTTATGATCACTTCAAACTACACTTTGAAGTCGTACCTGATCGGCATGATATTATGATTTGATATGGCTTCTAGAGAGATGTGATCTTCAGATGATCGATCAGATTTCCTGCTTAAAGTTTTTTGTCTGGTACAGTCTGAACGCACTATTTGCTGCTTCTTTCATTGCACATAGGTGCAATGGCGGAAGGTCTCTAGAGCTGCAGTAGGGCACGTAAATAATGCTTCTGTGATTTCCAGGCAATCTAGCCGCTACACTTTTTGTAGCTTGACTTGAACGAAGACACCGCGGCATGTTGCCGCTATAGCTCTGGAAAGAATGTTTCATGTTAGTTTTTGGTCGATCATAACGCCCAGGTATTCATTCAGGGTTGGAGCTTCAAATTCAAACTTTCGCCTCCTGGTGAACGGGACCAGCACTGATTTGCTAGGATTGACATTGAGTTTCTTTTTTGCGCACCAGCTTCTGATTGTGTCTAGGGCTACTTGCAAGCGGTCGAAGATTACTCCGTCATGTCTGCCCCTAATGGTGACGACCAGGCTATTGGCGTAACCTTGAGTCGTGAACCCAGATTCTTGTAGCTTTACTAGCAGGTCATCGACAACCAGTGTCCCCCAAAACATAAATTTTCACAATGTTTTTTGCAACTTTCGTCATGCCAATTCACCTACTATTGATTAATTATACAAATGACGTATTTTTCTAATGGCATGCAGTTTGGAATCACGTAAAACCTGTATTAAATTTTAACAGAGTTTTCCCGCAATTTTCCACAGTTGGTCAGACGAGGGGCGCATGCCAATTTTTCCAGAGTGTTTTTATTACTGAAACTTCAATTCTTCACATCGGCATGCAATTTGAAAACACGGAAGTTCTCTATAGTTCTTTCAGTTTTTCGTAATCCTTTGAGCCCTTTCGGCGGATTGCATGCCATTAATTATTCGCGATTCAATTTGTTTGAACTTCCGGCAGGCAGTATAATATCGCGAAAAAAATACGAAAATTTTCTACAACAAAAAAAGCGCTTTTCATTATAGAGTGCACACGTGCGGCGGCCAGGAACCCGTCTATTTTTCATAATTTAGGGTTGAGTATCAAGCCTTAAAAAGGCATGCAGTGTAAAATGGGAGAACGTCACCAGCTCCTGGTCTAATATGTGGATTTGACTGCAACATGGACTGAAATTAAGACACTCTAAACAGGATCATTGATATTATGGAAGAATGACCTGTCGTGCTGTGAAATCCAAATTTAATTTTTTCTTTGAACAGATGTCTCTCTGTTAACATTTTCACATTCTCCGGGACTTGATTGAAGAGCTTGGGCGCCAGGTGAGTGAATGTTCTTTTGCCAAGAGATTTATTGACTCTAGACAGTATCATTTGGATATCACTGTTCGATCTTGTTTGGTGGACGTGCTCATTTTTTTTACATTTTTCGTTCTGGAAAGTAAATGTTAATATAGTTTTGGCATAAATATGTCTAATATCAAATATCTTCAACGCAGTGAATAACGTACTGGAAGGATATCGTGTGGGTTTGAAAGTAATAATTTTCAGAATCCTCTTTTGGATTATTTATAATGGTTTCAAAATTGCTCGTATCCATCTGATGAATGAGGCATTGATAAACCTTGCCTCTAGTATTCTGGTTATGGAGGAATGTGAGGTCGTCGATGAAGGCACAAAGAGCCATTTCTTTTGCTACGAATGTCTTTTCAATGTTTTCAATCAGGCATTTTTGAGCATTTATTGTGGATTTACCTGCTTGGTAGGCAAACTGTTTTTTGTGGAGCTGTCTTAACTCAAGGACTTCACTTCTGCTGTAACAGTCTATCATTGTCTCCATTGCTTTCAGGAGAAAGGAAGTGAGATTGATGGGGCGATAAAGCTTTGGTTTATCCATTGGGTGTCTTTGGTATGAACGCTACCACTGCCTCTCTCCAGATCTACGGTATACAGCCGAAGATAAGGGGTAAGGCTGCCCTTGAATAGCCTTTTCAGGAAGGGTATTGTCTTTACAATATTCACAAATCTGGAAAGTCGGTACGACCAATCGTCTCGTCGATAGGTTTCCCGTATACAAAATAGCAAAGTGAGTCACAAAAGAGAATGAAAATCTTCAAGTGGCACAACCAGGCTTGAGCGTAAAGATACTCACAAGAATGTATCGATAAGATTAGAAACATAAAACTAGAAAAAGGGCATATATTAATCTCATTTATGTGAGTTCATAGTTACCAAGTGTACCAATGTCGGAAAACTTGGAATATTTTAAGAGAGACGGTTTCAGTAACGAAGTAGTCAGAGATTATCCAAGACTCGTCATATTTTGCATGAGGCTTTCAGTTCAACTACTTTTAAGTACGATCAATTCAAAGGTACAGCCATGGAAAACCCCCCCTGTCTCAATTTCAGCCAATTTGTTCATGCGTAGGTTTGAGATGGAAGCAAGAAAGAACTTTGGAGGTTTTCTCTCATTTTCTCCATGAATGCTGGCAATATGGTGTTTTTTCGTCATTCAAGAAAGTATGGTGTATCTACATTAAACTTGTTATTCATTTTCCTACTTCGCACTGTATCTAAAACTACCTGTTCTGAAATAATCCAGCTGTGTGACTTCATCGAATTAATAGAAAAATGAATGTGCAGATTTTTTTCGTAAATGCCCCGTGCCATCATAAGGGCACTAATGATAGCGCTATTTCATGTTACTTCTTTTAAACGATACTGCTATACAAACAGACAACAAGCAGGTGCATGCCATGAGCGGCCGGTAAAAACGCATATTAAGATATAATTTCTCAAACTTCTTACCACATGCAGAGTTGACAGTTTCTCTCGTTTTTGAAATGCTTCGAGTGAATTCCTCGAATTGATACTTTTTACGTGGAACTCATGGTGGTAGAATCGACTCGACTTCTCAACGTGTGGCATGTGCTCGTTGTCTCCGTACTTTCAATCAGTACCAGCATGATCATTACGGAATAATTATTAGAATTACTCATTATCTTGATCGGTTTAATGGCTGCGGTAATTTTGAAAAAGCGGTTGTGCCTGATCTCTCATTTCCATGATATTGATAGCACGTTGCAGTGCAAGCTTCAGGGTTGAATTTGTGAGATCGGATAACAAACAATGTTTGTTCTACTGTATCTGACACGGCAAATAACATTACCGAAGAATCATAAAAAAAATAGAAAAATGTGATTCAAAAAGTCTAAATTTACTAATTTTTGAAATAATACTTCACTTTCTAGGTAAATTGAAATACAGGACAATAAATAGAGAATTTTTTTGTAACAAAAATACTAGTAGGAAACCCACTATGACATCATATGAAAGACAGTCTGTAGTTATATTCTGTTTTGTTTTGGATTCGAATTTCATGGTTCTACGTCATAAATTACGGAAGATACGGGGGCGTTTCCATGAGAAGTGAAACAAATTTGAATTTTTCAGGACTGAAAATTTTTCAAGAAACAGGTGTATTATTAGTAATTTTGACCCCTAATATAAGTTTCTGGAAAAATGGGTGGTTCCATCGCTATTTTCGTATGTCTGAATTGGTTTTATTTTGAACAGTATGAAAAGATACTGCTTTCGTTTTAGATTAATTCAAATACAAAGAGTTGTCACTAAACCAGTTTTGTAATCTGTCAAGATCAGAGTGGATATTATACTGCAATTTAGTAAAATCTTTTGATTTAAATAATAGGGAAGAGTCATCAGCATACAGACAAATAAATGATTTTGAAATCCTTCGCACCTAATGAACATCAAGCCATTAACGAACCGAAGATTTGCTAGAAAGGAAGAACAGTTCACCCCAGTATATGCCTAATAAACCCATCAAAAGAGGCTACAAAGTCTGGATACGTAGTGATGAGACAGGTTATGTCTCACAACTTCAAAAATACTGGCAAAGTTGGCAGTCGTACTGAAAAATCGCTAGGAGAACGAGTCGTCAAAGACCTTTCCAGAGAGTTTTTTGGTAAATTTCACAAACTTTACTATGATAACTTCTTCAATTCTATACCGCTCCAAAGGTACCTTCTATCTGACAAGATATGTTCTTGCGGAACTACACGAAAAAACGGACGAAGATGACAAGTTGCCGAGACGTGTTGACTCGGATTAAAGAGTTTCTACAGACTGATGTGTCTGGCCTAATTGATGCTAATTTCGGAAAATCAAAGCGGGGTTGAAAAAGTGAAAAAAAGCGAATAAACTCGAAACCATGATGTCACAGAAATTGAGATTTGATAAAAAGATGTGCACATTGTAGCACTTGAAAATAATAATAGCAATTGTTTTTATATCTTCATTCAGAAGTAGGTGTTTTTTCTGAAAACTCATGCCTTATTAGGAGTTGAGCGCAATGGTATATTGCGACGATTTCCGTTCGAAATATCGTCTCGTATATTATTGAGCTATTCGTGTAAACAGCCAGTTCTGCGTTGATGGGAGGTCCCTCCTTCTACGCATTAAAAAGTTTTGTCAAAGCTATATCTGGGAAGTATGCCCTCTGATGGCATTCTTATAACAGGAATTTCTATTCTGTTCAGTACATGTGACCTAAGTACTTTTTTTCGTGTAAATATAAGTATTGTGGTTTTATGAGAGGTTACTGTCAGCTCCTCCTCTTTACACCACCTGTCGATTATATTCAGGACTGCTTGTGTAAGCTCAGAGACTGTCCTTGCGAATTTGCCCTTGCAATGATCGTAAGGTCTTCGGCATATCCCACCGATCATCAAATAACATAACCTAGATGAGTAACTCGCCGCACACGCATTAAGATTTGTGTGTAAGGGACATCTTTCCCCAACGGCAGTCGTGCGTTGTTAACAGAAATATTGAGGCTTAATAAAATAGAAATAATGGAAACCCAATATGGAATGGAAACCAAAAATTATGATGAAATATTCTCCACAGGATTTTGAGAACAGCCAATGCTCTTATTGACAGGTTTTTTCATAATTCATTCATTTTTCTCTTTTTCAATTTGCGTTTCCTTTCACGATAGTTACGACATTGGTAGCTTACAAGACTATATCGACAACGAAGAATCTGCGTTCGGCGATGGAAATACTATGGTGGATGCATTGTTCAGAGCATCTCCGATGTCTACAAATGTTTTTATTCCTACCTCTTTGTCTTTCAAGGACTTTGTAAGTAGCCTGTTAAGATCGTTCAGTTTTAAGTCTGTTGACTTGCCTGGCTAATACGCATACTGGCGTTCGTTGAGCGTGCTTGTTTGTAGTAATTCATTTTTTATGTATCTATCAGTCTTTCCAACGTTTTGAGTGAAAATGATATCAGACTTTTGGGAGATAAATGATTTTCGCCTCTTGCCACATCGTAAGTCCATGTCCTAATGCTATGTAAGCCTTGAATATACGGCACAGGTATGGAATTAGTAGTTATTGCCCTTTTTGAAGACAGATGGTGTATATAACATCTATTCTAGAGGATTTGTGTGGTTTAAATTTACTGATAGCCCACCTGATTCTGTTTGGTCCTGATATTTACGTACTCAGCCTCAATTCAAAAGCTGTTGGCTGATACTATCTACTGTTATCGGGCCGTTAGGAATTACCGAGGCTGAAAGTGTGCTTCTGTGAGCATCTTCAGGATTCCCCCAAATGTTGTATAGGTGATTTTGATTTTATTCTTTTCAAGAAACCTACTTGGTTTACAGTACCTTCTTTGACTGATACCTTATAGATCCTCGTATCTGTTACCTTTTCGCAGGATTTCTTCCATGATTGTCTTCTGGCCTTTCTTATTTCTTTGTTGTACTGCTTCAGTTTGACTTTGTATGTGGTCCAATCTTGGTTGGATTTAGCTTCATTGAAAATCTTTGGCACCACCATTCCAGGTGCTCATTAAACGAGATTGTTTTTTCATTTTGTTGCATTGTTTTTCTCAGGACAGCTTTCTACTGTTACAATGTAGGTATTTGGTCTGGAACGGAAAGCTGATGATGTCTCTGTTTCGACTGATTTCAATGGATGTGTTGGTAAAAATAAGCCCCTCTCCAAAACCAACAGGTGAAATCATTCGCATTCATACAACTTTCATATTTAGAAAAAAAAATAAAAAAATATTTTGTATGCCACACATATACTAAGCGTTTAAATACAATTTTTATCATTAACTCCAGTCAATAAATCATCCTCCTGCTCACTGAAACTAAGAGAGGTATTAAAAAATTGTAATACTGTTGATGTGTTTTTCTTCGTTATAATTCAAGAAGAAGTACTGAATATTATTGAATGTGGTGATATCCAAAAAAATCCCTAAAAACTTATTAGAATGACTAAATTTATTGGCATTTCTTTCTCAGCCCATTATAACGAAATATGCGAAATGAAAAACCATCGGAGAGACCATTAGCACATTTAATATAAATTAATAATAAGTTAGCAGAAAGGGCAGGTGTATGGAGCACGTGTGACCCGCATTCACGGTTTTAAAATACTTTGACCGCAAGCGACTCTGTGGGAAAGGTTATTTCGTTATTATTAAATTTCAACTCGATAACCTGCCCGTGGAAATTCTTCAGTGTATGCATAGAGAATGGCTTTCTTAGAAACTTACCAGAAATTAATTTATAACATGTTTAATAATCGGTATTATCTGCAGCTTGTTCATTAATTGGCATCTGCTGGGTAATTCTAGTCAGCGGGTCGTTAGATTCTCTTGAATCGAAATATAAGTTTTGTCAGAAAGGCTACCTACCAATAGAGATATTTGCCTAACAAGTCCAATTCCAATTCCAATGAAAAAAAAATTGCGAAAACAAGAAAAATAATCTGGGATAAATTAAATATCATAACCGACATTAGTTTGAAACGTAATATATAATACCGTTGAATTGACATATTTTACTTTCTCACACTAGTGCGGGAAAACGACTGAAATGCGTGTGGGAAAGTGCCTATCATCTTAAAATTCAGGGAATATGCTGATTTCATCATTCTGAAACGATTGGAGTTCGCGGAATAGCTCTATTTCCAACCGTTATCTAGTTGGAAATTTCATGAAATGCAATTTTTTTTGAACTGGCACACCAAACTTCAAGCGATTCCGAATTAATTAAAATTTCATAGTCTTTTTTACGGCACCTCCGCAATTCCGAACTTGCAAAGGAATCTTTGACGTTTATCCCATTTTTCCGCTAAACCTTGTATCTCAGCATATGGAAGTCATATATTTTCGGAATCTGCATGAAATTTTGCGTATATAGTGTTGATTTCAAAAGGATCTGATTATTTTTAATTTTTTCTGATTTTTAGGGGTCTTTGGACTTTTTTAGGAAAACTTTTTTTTCCACACATCAATTAAAAATTCATGGGTTATACTTATTTCGTCATTCTAAATCGATTGGCGTTCCCAGAATTGCTCTAAATTCAACCGTTCTCGAGTTGAAAGGTTGATCTAGAGTTGAAAGGGAGGATTTTCCCTCAAAACTATTATTTTCATTTTTTTATACATCCATTCATGAAAAGCAATCTTTTTCGAATATGCACACCGAATATGAAGTAGAATCCAAGTCAAACAAAACTAAGCGTTATGGCATCCCCGCAATTTCCAATTTCTGATTTTTAGGGGTCTACCTCTTTGGACTTTTTTGGGTAAACAAATTTTTTTTAAATTTTTTTACATCTATTCATGAAAAGCAATCTTTTTCGAATATGCACACCGACTATGAAGTAGATTCCAAGTCAAACAAAACTAAGCGCTATGGCATTTCCGCAATTTCGATATTGCAAGGGAATTTTCGACGTTTTATTCCTTTTTTCCGCTAAACCTTGTATCTCAGCATAAACAAATCATATATTTTCGGAATCTGCATGAAATTTCGCGTATGTAGTGTTGATTTCAAATAGATCTGATTATTTTTAATTTTTTCTGATTTTTAGGGGTCTACCTCTTTGGACTTTTTTGGGTAAACTATTATTTTTATTATTTTTTTACATCTATTCATGAAAAGCAATCTTTTTCGAATATGCACACCGAATATGAAGTAGATTCCAAGTCAAACAAAACTAAGCGTTATGGCATTTCCGCAATTTCGATCTTGCAAGGGAATTTTCGACGTTTTATTCCTTTTTTCCGCTAAACCTTGTATCTCAGCATATACAAATCATATATTTTCGGAATCTGCATGAAATTTTGCGTATAAAGTGTTGATTTCAAATGGATCATTTTCCTTCAAAACTATTATTATCATTTTTTCTATTCTATTTTTTGTAGATTTCAAGTCAATCAAAAATTTCATAGGATTTTTACGGCACCTCTGCAATTTCGATCTTGCAAGGGAATTATCGACGATTTATTTCTTTTTTCTGTCATGTATGCTGATGACACTTCTGTGATTATTGAGGCCATACGAATATAAAATATGCATTCAAGAAGTTGTGCAAGAAGTCGTGTTCTATCGTACGTATTTTTATATACTTTCTGGTGTCTCCGATAAAATACATACTGCAGTTTCTACAATGTATTTTGTAATCGACATTAGACTCTGGATCAACACAAGTTTTTTGTTTTTGAACGACAGGAAAAATATGTTAATGATATTGTCGTTAATGAAGGCAACCGCAGTTCTGCTTGTTACTGATATACTAGTAAACTTTTTGAAACATTCTTTAAAAGACGTCATTTTGCAGCCTGTTGTAATATCATCTGTTGACTGAGTCATATTGTGAATTAGAGAAATCATTCTGTCTATTACACCTGAGTCTTGCTACTTTGTAAATATTTCTCGAGTTTCAGCAAATTTTCTTTTATACATTCCTTTGATTCTAATCTTTAGATCACTTATATTTAATTTTTATTTAATCTCTTATCCTGATTGAAACTTGAGAAATATTTCTGAGAAACTTGGCTCAAGTGATCTATTTATGGAAGTTTGAGACAGCGAAGTATTATATTATAGATTAGAAGTACAATAGAAGACTGACTCTTTTATCATTAGAAAACATCCAATATACTGCACATTACAGAAAAAAATTATGATGGCGGTCAAGAGACAAAACGTCGGGAGGTTAATATGATATTACCATCGTATATCGGAGCAATATGAATGTGACGTGTATGGCAACATATTTCAGCAAATACCGATGAAAAATAGAAAAGGTTATTCAAAATCCTTGTGGGAATATGTGTTTGCTTTGTTGAATCTTTGCTTTCATATAATAGATACTCTCTGGCACACTTTTCGATTTAATAATTGGAAATGAAATCAATTTGTGGTCAATTCATTATTTATTTCCTGTCAAGTCTGTCCCAATCAAAGCTCCATCTCCATCATTTTCATATTCGTTATCGTCTCGTCCGATTTAATTGGCGATTATATTCGACTCACTATTTCTCCACTCGATTCACCTTCCAATTACAGGAACATTCAGATGTCTACATCTTGCAAATTGCAGCGGTTTAACAACTAATAATACATATCACAACGTTGTAATTTCTGACAAGACAACAGTTTGTTTGCTGTTTCGTTTAATTCCAATCTAGTGTTCCCGCATATTTGAATACATTCAGTAAGATTCTGTCCCAACACAAACTATTTCGTGTCTACAACAAATAAAACACAACCACGAACTTATTTCATGTAGGTACTGATTGGCGCTTATTTCGTTTTAATACCATCCAGTTCGTTAGAGCTGAATCGATTATTTATATATTTAGTTTTCATTCATATAAAATGTTTACTTGGTACTTGAATCAGTCAATAAATATTTAATCCGCTTGATGAAGATTAATATTATATACTTACCTAAAACAAACATGAAAGTGGAGTAAACAGTATCAAAGACGATGTTAAATATGATTTACATTAATCTGTAACTAAAATTGAATTCTGAATAAAAATTCATCCACAACTCTGCTTATAGTTTCCTGCGAGATAAGTTCATTGTGTTGTCCTATTTCACGTTTCAATTCTTGAAGACTTTGTGGCCTATTAGGAACAATTGAAATGGGTCAAATCTGGAGACCTTGCTGGTTATTCAATAACTCTTTCTTATACTATTGTGTATTTTCTCTCCTTACAAAACATCGTGAATTGAATGAACAGTATTCCGCGGCACATTATTGCGGATCTCTCTTTCAGTTTCTTCTTTTCATAACACACTGAAAATTCTTGCGAAAAAGTTGTTAACGATTTGTTTATCATGCAGTGTCGGCAGTATACCGGAAAATTTTCCGGTAGGCCCTCACGCAAGAGGCCTTCAAAGTTGTTACCAATTTTATTTATATCCTCTGGAAGACGAGACTAATGTCTCATTTTCATACCAATTTTTTATCGTGTTTCTCTATTCTTTTCAATAGTGCTCAAAGCACCTTCTGTCAAAAGAACGAAATGTGGGAAATTCCACAGATAGGAGATGAAAAATTACCATTTTCAACTCCAGATGAACGTTTCAACTCGAGAACTGTTAAATATAAAGCAATTCTGTGGACGTCAATTGATTCAGATTGATGAAATTAGAAACACTCATTTGAGTCATTAGACGTGAAACAAAACTGTTGAAAAAATCGAAAAAAAAAGTCCCTAAAAATCATGAAAACTACAAAATAGGCAGATTCACTTGCAATACGCATTATATACGAAAAATTCCATGCAGATTCCGATAATATATGATTTATTCATAATCCTATTCAAGGTTTGACGCATATAAAGCGAATACAACATCAAAAATTTCACGAATGAAATTAGAAAAAAAAATATGGAAGGAAATGACTCAGACAATTGTTTCATGTACCTTTTCATTCAACAGTCGCGAGAAATCCTCTCACAATCATGCTTCGCACAGCCAACAACATCAACTCTTTAATCACATCAGATTGAAATTTAACACTCAATAAATCTGAAAAAGTGATACTAGATCATATCAATAATTTATCTGTGTGAAAGATTTTGAGTGTTCTGCAGGTTATTGATATATGGAATAATTAGTTTGTTCACATGTGTATGCTATATATTTATATGAAGCGTTATTATCCATGTTATTATTACGCTGATAGGCCTGTATGGATATTATTCAATAAATAAATTAATAAATGACTCCTTTACCCTTCAAATGAACTTATTAACTCGGAAACGGTTCAAAATAGAACGCCAATCAATTCAGAAAGATGAAATTAGTTTAATCCGTGAATTTTGAGTCAATCGATGTGATTCAAAATGAATAAAAAAATATCCCAAAATTTTATGCAGTTTTCGAAAATATATGATTTATTCATGCTCAGATTGAACGTTTGGCATATTAAAGGACATCGTCGAAAATGTCACGAATAGAAGTAAAATCAAAAAGGAGGGAAATGACCCCTTTCCCGTTCCAAATAAACTTTTTAATTATGGAATGATTCAAGATAGAGCAATTCTGCGAACGCCAGTCAATTCAGAAAGATCAAATTAGTTTAATCTGTGAATTTCGAGTCGAACGACTTGCAACAAAATTATTCGAAAAATCGACAAAAGTCCAAAGGGGTAGACCCCTAAACATCGTGAAAAATACAAAATCGGCAGATTCACCTGCAATCCGTACTAATTACGCAAAATTTCATGCATATTCCGAAAATATAATATTTCTTCATGCTCAGGTTCAAAAATTTAAAGAAAGTCCAAAACTTAAAATCGTGAAAAATACAAAATCGGCACATTCACTCACAATCACCACTATATAGGCAAAATTTCATGAAGATTCTGGAAACATAAATGATTTCTTCATGCTCAGATTCATTTTTTGGCATATAAAAGGACAACGTCAAAAGTTTTATTAGATTTCATTGTCAGTTATGCCATTTCAGAGATACATATTTCAGGCGCGTCCTTTATACGAACAGCACCACTCTATTCACGCGCAAAGTAGAGAAAGAACACACCAAATTCTCAGTAAAATTCACGTAACCACATTAAAATTGCCTCTGTATGCTCGTTTCTGACAGATTCAACGAAACGTTCAGAGGAAGTGTGCTACTCCAAATCTGCGAATCAACAATAAATCTCCAAAGTGACCCCAAATGTCCTTACACGTTCACATGTGCTCGGTACCACTCTATAAGCAACCCGACATGGTTTTTCATTCAAAACATCAAACAGTTCTGTCACTTTTTGGAAAACGTGCAGGGCACCGGAAACATCCGAAAGGTCAAATAGTAAATATTATCAGGATGTGGCCAATTGAAAACGACAAACCAGTTTATGTTCCTCGGGGAATAAAGTGTCAGCAGATATGTTCGACAACGAACTTACACGCAAACTTCTAAGAGCGCATAAAGCTGGGAGCTGATATACTCTAATGGAATTAACCGTAATAATGTCGAAATTTGTTCGGCTTCGTACTCAACTGAGTAGGCGAACATTGGTTTTCGGTTTTCCAGGAATATTGAAGTGGATTTTTGAATGTCGTGTTAACTGATGGACGGTCAATCTGGGAATGGTAAATCAGTCGGTAGTCTGTTCACGGGCCTTTTTGGTCAGCTTTTTTCAACATTCTCGGAAAAATATGAACCAGGTATCCATTCGATTAGGAATAGCATATAGAGGGGTTTGAAAAGAATTAAGTTTCTCTTGCCAAAATTGCAAAAGTTATAAACAGTAAACGCAAAAAGGGGGTTTAGTTTTCGCGAATATCTCGAAAACGAATTGAGATTTTTTAAATAAAAAAAATCAAAAATAGGAGAAAATTTCCTAGAATAAGTCTGGATTTCTGGAAATGTAGGACCAATATTTATAATTTTCCCAGAGGGATGAAAATACGGCCGGAAACGGGTGCTTTAGCTTGTGCAGGCCACGCCTACTTCTGGCACTTCATTAATAACAATTACCTATTTGAAAATATCAAATATAAAATTTAAGAAATGGAAAAATTCAGGGGCTCACTGGATAGATAAATAAACAATAATCCGCCGAAAAAATGTGTTTATCGCAATTTTTCGAATAGTTATGTAATAATAACTTTAAAATTTTTGCTTCTTGTATATGAACATTGCAAGTGTGATAATTGTTAAATCTAAGATTTTTCCCTTGCAGCTTTTTTTGAAAAGCTTCACAATAGATCCTCGTTGGAAAAATAAAGAAAAATCTATTTTCAGATTTTTATTCATAATTTACGTAGTTGCAAAAATAAAAACCTAAAATTAATCATCTTGAATCATTTTTTTAATATTATTAATGATTTTTATACATCCTATTGCTTGAAAAATTGTTATTCATGTTGAACAAATTCAGCCCAAAAGTAAAGCTGTTACTAATTCATTTATCAAATTTTGCAATATTTTATGAAAAATACTTGGAGGAACCATTTTTTTATTGTTCAAATATCCTACCTACCAACTATTGAAATTATGACTACTTTACTCAAGTAAATTTTGTATTGTTCATCATTAAAACATTTTAAATTTGAAATCAATTTCATTGTGGGCCGCATTGGTCATGATGGTAGAGCGATAGTCTTTCAATCCGAGGGACGTGGGTTCGATTCCCCGCATGGTCACTGGTCTCGTGCTAGGAATCGCACGTTAAAAGGAAAGACCTCGTTAATCCTTAGCTCACACAAGTTTCGACTTCTGAGGGCAGTCGTTCGTAGGGGGATGACAAATGGTAAACGAAAAAAACAATTTTAAAACAACAATTTTAAAACAATTATACTTTGAATTCTGAATAATACTACAAAACTTTTAAAAAAATCTCAAAGTTCATTAGTCTAAGCGTATTATAAGGGAAACATTATCTTGACTCATACATTCGAGTCAGTTATTTTATTTTATTACATAACCTCTATTCTTTCAAACGTTCCTTGTGAGTTTGGTTAATGGTTCCGTCATTATAGCAAAATTATATATCAAGCGTCAATAATAATCTAACAGACCGAGAATTACCTTTCATCTGTTTGGTGGTTTTTGGGACAGGGACATTTGTGGATTTAGCTTAACAACTTCAGGGGTTACAACCTTAGATTATAGAAAGAGGAAATGTAACATAGACCAGTGCGCACACTAACCATTTTCCCCTTTATCCCCACCCATCACGTCCACCAATAAATTCAACAATTTGCTTGAGTCTCCCTCCAACCGCTCTGAAATGGCTTGGCGACGACATTTTCGGCGTTTTTCGGCTCGGTTCGGGCTATTTCTGAATTCCCCTGTTGAATTAGAGAGAAGATGACAGGACCGAAATCTGTAACTTTCGAAAATGCTATCTAATGAAATGATGCAATTTTAGGATGTTAGGTTTTAAAATCAATTTACTGTTGTGAATTGTTGAAATGAGTTCTTTATAGGTACATATAGTTTTCCCAAAACTGAGAAAGACAGATAGCAGTATTAGCAGTTGGGGGTTGCGCAGATTGTCCAATGAAATAAGACGTGTTCAGAGCATGTTTCAGATCGGTTTGGGTTTTGTGTCTTTTTTGAGTGTCTCTGTTGGAAAAGGTTAGAAACTATTTGGATTTGGACTATTGTGTGTGAAAAGTGACACGGTAATAATGCCACGGTGTGTCGTAAAAGACTGTATGTATTATAGTAGTGCAGTTTATATGCCCGTTAGAAATGCAGTTCACTTATTCTGGTAGATTTTCAAGATTGTACGATGTGTTTATGGTGCAGCCCTGTTAGTTCCAATGAAATAAGGTAATTTATACTTCAGTTTTCCACGGAATAAAAGAAGGCGAGAGCAGTGGAGAATGGCATTAAATCTTGAGAAGGAAAACGTTTTTACAAACTCTCGTGTTTGTAATTTACACTTTAGTAAAGATGCATATGATTTCGAAAAATCACCTTTCATGTTACATTTGAAGAATGATGCCACACCAAGTAAGGTGAGAATGTTTTTTCATTAATATTGTTTATTTTTCATGGTATGTATAACTAAGACGGATGGAAAGATGTTTCGTTTAGTTATGGTGAAATTGTAGATATTAAATGATCATTTAAATTCACGATTTTTATCTTTATAGAATGTTACTCCAGACAATGCCAGACCTTCAACCAGTACTGATGTATATGAAGGAATCAATGAAAACATTTGTGTGGACCTGACACCAACGTTACTTCCGAACATGGGAAATTATAAAATAAATACTCCTTCAAATTCACCTACTTTAAGGAATGAACAAGTAAGATTCGATATTTTGAGATAACTTCAACAGACGTATAGTTTTCGTTTCAAAACTAGGTATTATAAATTTCAAAAACCAGTTTATATGTTGTTAAAACTTTTTCCAAATGTTTTTGACAGCAACAGCATTCAGTATTTTTTTCCAGTTAGAAGTTCCGCTGTTGCCATAGACAGGGTTTCCCAAAAGAACCGGAACGGCCTAATATTTCAGCAACGGCTTCACATAAAGGTATAAAATTTAGTATACGGGAGTTATCAGCAGCGACGAATCTAAAAATAATATTTGGCACGCTGCCAGATTTATAAGTTTTCCTATGGAGCCCTCAACTTTAGTTTTTTGAATAATGTAGTGCTATGTTTATTTTTAACGCATTCAATTTGTAGTGTTTGAGTTACTATGACCCTATGATATCAAATTTCAATTCCCCTAATTTTTGTTAATATGGGAAACATTTCGTTAATACATTTCCCTAAATTTCAATATTTCGAGAAATCGTGGCGATATGACAATGAAAGTTAATTTAATTAATTTCTGTCATTTATTAGATACAGAATTTTCTGTTTTTTGTAGTTTTCTATGTACTCAACTAATTTTGTGAAATATTTGCAAGGTTATACACCTACAAAACAAAAATTAAAAAAGCATTTAACGAAAGCTAGAAAAACAATTAAAAGGCTCAGAGTGAGTCTTCACCACTATAAGAAAAAAGTTGCTACCCTACAAGCAATCATCCAGTCATTAAAAGGAAACGTTTCAGATGAAACTTTGGAAATGTTAAACCAAATAGGACCAAATGAAGAATTTCTTCACAGGCAGCTTCATAATAAACAGAAATATGGCAGTGACCTTAAAACATTTGCTCTTACTCTGCATTATAATTCAGCAAAAGCATACAGTTTCATAAGAAGAACTTTTAATTCTGCACTTCCACACCCCAAGACACTTTCGAGATGGTATAAAAATTTTAACGGAGAGGCAGGTTTCACATCTAAAGTGTTCAATTTACTAAAAATAAAAGTTCAAAACACAAACCATAAGAAGTAGTAATATATGTCAGGGTATGTTGTGTATAAAATCATGAAAAATCTAAAATGTGAAGAATGCATTGATGATCTTGTTGGTGATAAAGATTATTTGATATCGTTTATCAACCAAAAAGATAGACCGAATTCTCTAACGTATCCCTCAGAGGATGTAATCGTGATATGCAGGACTACAGAAAAACTTTTACAGCATAACATAAGCAAAAAAGAATACATTAACATAGAAAAGTTACTCATACAAGTATTACATCAATTTTTACATAAAAATCTGTTTGAAAAATTGACACCATTTTGAGGAACAAACTGTTTTGGATTTCCATCTCACGAATTTAATAAAATTAGTTGCTTCCAATTATATTAATTTCAGAATTCACCATTATTACTTTATTCACTTTATTAGATAAAAGCAATAGCAAAAGGACGGTTTATAACAAACTTACGATATTCTCTGGTTTCTAGTATATAGTCAGTGTTTATATATTTGAAAATATGTGTGGGTTCATAGGTATAAATTCATAGTTTTTTGTGAATGAATATTTGTTATTATTAAAATGAACTATTTCAGTTATTTTGGTATATTTATTTCCCGCAAGTTTATTTCGAATTATAAGTATAAGAAAATTGCTGCAAAATACGTATATTGTGAAACATTCACATTAATGAATAGGTAAAGAATGGCGTTTCTTATCCTAAATCCAAATCCGCCCCTGTCTAGTCCCCCTCTCATCAAACCCAACGAACCGAAAGTGGCAGCCGATGCGCATCTTTTCATCGATACATCTTCTATCTCCTCTTTCTATAATCTAAGGTTACAACATAGGCTATTTCCTTTCGTAGAAATTCTGACCTATCCAGCTGGTAAATCAAACAATTTTCATTCTGGATACCACAAACAATATTATCTAATACGTGCTGGAATGTTGCTGATCCGTTCTTCAACCCGAATGGCATTCTCATATACTCGAAATGCCTGTTCTGTATCGAAATCTGTTTTTTCAATATTGTCTTCTTCCATCTCAATTTGATGGAATCCACTTGTCAAGTGAGCCATAAAACACTGGCAATTTTCCAGTTGGTCTAGCAGAGCAGTGATGTTGGGCAAAGGGTATTTGTCCAACATCATCGTCTTTTCATTGAACATGCTAAACATCAACTTCCTTGGGCACCACACGAATAGGTGATGACCAAGGCCAGATATTTTACTTGATATTTATTCAATATTTCTTCTCCATAACGTTATTTTACGCATGTTTTTTCACTTCGTCGATCATCACTTCATCTTCATGAAGCCTGATGTAGTCCTCCTTGACCATTAAAGAAGGACGATTTTCATAAAGTTTTCACCTTCTAGTGAAACGAACATCGCCTGAAAAGTGGAGGAAAACGGACTGCATTTAGAAACTAACCCTTTGAGCTCTGCAGGATTTACCCAAATCATTCTGTAGAAATGGTGGCTCTGATCATAGGAGTTCTTGGTGGAATAACAGATACGCTGCTCTCGAATGTTGAAATAATAGCGGCTTGCCGTGATCCGGCAGAAATTTCAGTCCGGAATAATAATAATTCTTTCTCACCAAAATCACTAATTAACATTGGATTTCGTCAAAGACAGTCATCAATGATATGCATATGAAATAAGTCGAGACGTTTAAGTCAAAATAACGTGCAAATGTAGAATGCAGTGGCTAGTATCCCGATAAAATTACAACGTATAGGTAACAAGATATGATAATGAATTATTAAATTAACATTTTTAAATTCATGGAAACGGCGAACCACCAGACAATGAGAGTTTTTTTTCAGTTCCAACAGAATACCGTGTGACACACACACTCATGGGAACACCCCTCCTCCTTTTCTCCTTTCCCTTTTTCCTTTATTTTCCAAATATGTAAAAAGCGCCGTCCAGTGAGCATATTCAATGTTCCAAATTTCAAAAATATTGCTGGAGAAACAAAAGCGAAAAGGAACAAAACGTCCCCATGAGTGTCCCCTTACGAACGGCAGCCCTCAGTAGTCGAAACTTGTACGAGCCAAAGATTAACGAGGTCTTACCTTTTAACGTGCGATTCCTAGCACACGGTGTATTCCAATTATTATGAATCCAGTGATACCAGGTTTCATAGGATAATGAAATATGGAGGCAGAGATATGTTCATGAAATTTCTTCATTTGCCCAGTGAGTTTACTATAGTCTAGGTCCTAAATTGTAGATAGTGTCTCATCGGTTTTACGGTTCATAATTCATATAAAGCAGGTCAAAAAATAGAACAGAAATAAGCTAGGTACTTTGGCTTCAAATCTAGTTTTACTTTGCCACTTTCGTACATCCTCTCCGCTCTTTCAAATCCCGTAAAAACCAGAAAATGTACGATGAGTCACTATCTTCAATTTGGGAACTAGACTATAGAAACTTTTGACCTCCCTACTGTATTCTAATTTCAGTCACACTCATATAAGGAAGTTGTTTTATCCATACCTCCGCAGCCGTTTGACACAAATCCATCAAATCCTAATTTTATCCACATTAATGCAATTTCTGTAGATGTAACAGTTAACGAAAAAAAAAATTCAGAAAACTAGGTTAGAGTGCAATATTTCCATAACCTTTGCATACTTTGATATCAAAAAATGAGTTTCCATTCAAACATGACTAAAACTCAGAAAAGGAATCTTCCAGACTTAGGTATTCAAACTTTTTCAAATACCAATTCGTGCATGGATGCAAGGACACACTGTACACTGAGAAAAATGTGAAGAACATATTGGTTTATTCAAGAAATTATGATAAAAATTACAATATTTTTTGGTAACCCTAATAACTTAGATAGTAAGTGATTAAATACCAATAAATTGTTGAAATAATTTATAGTTAACGTTAGTATAAATTATTGCTGTCACATATAGTACCAGAAATTATTTTAAATATCACTATACACTTTTCTCCGTGTATAATGATAAATAAATGAATATCTGAGAAGTGAAAATACACCAGTTGAAATATATTTGGTAATGAAATACTCAACACATGATTAACAAAAAATGTATTCATACATTTATTTATGTATTGCGAGCATGTAGAACTATGTCCAGTTATGAAAGGAAAAACAAAATTAATATATTTAATCACTTTCAGATTCAGAACTGTCACCAATGTTTATACTAGGTTTGTTTTGGTTCTGAAAATTATCAGTCCTGGGACGTCAGGATCATGCGCAGTTGACGAGAAGTGTGCTCTTAAGGTTCATAGTCGCTCACTTTTTCTCAACTGCGCATAATCCTGACGTCCCAGGACTAATAATTTTCAGAACCAGAACAAAGCTAATAATGGGTTTAATACCCACATCACAAAGGAGCTTTTCTTGTTCATACCATTTTTCACAATGATTCAGTGTGTGTTGATGCGGAATGGGTTTATTTTCGTTTATTTTAATGTACACCGATTTTCGATATATTTTAAGTGCATCTGCAAATCTCTAAAATACAGCAAAGAAAAGTTATGACACTTCTTTAAGTTGTTACCTCTTGAACAGATGAAAGTGGTAAATAAGGTCCACCATTCGGTCTTTCCCTTTCAATACAAATTATTGTGCTTGTGAATTAGTTACAGGCATAATCTAAAAAAAGAGTTCAAATATATTATGAATGTTTTTACTTGTATTTATAGATTTAGGTAATGTTTTTTTCTCTCATTAGGATTTTCACACTATGAATAACTCTTGTGTGAATATCCCGGCAGTACGGGATTACAGTCACAAATGTCAATTGTGAGGTAAGAAGTTTTAAAGAGTATTCGTGAATAAAACACATTGGGTAGTATGAATAAAAGCTAGCAAATGCTTCTACTATAGGTTTGCCCTTCTCTTAACTAAACACAATAAATAGGTCTGTTTCAAGAAATCGGAGTAGAAGCATTTGCTCAAAGATTATTCATACCACCCAATGTATTGTAATTACTTTGGAAGTATCAGTAATTTCAATAATATATTCGACTGCAAAACAAAGTAAAACTGGCGATGAACAATACCCCAATGACAGAAAACAATGACGCAATTGATTTGGTTGATTGCAAGTTTAGTTGAAATGTAAAACTCTGTCGGTTTTATGGCTATCTCTTTACACTGTTTTTAGTTTTAATCGATCATCACAATACCATAATTCTTAGCTTAGAGGACAAATGTTAACGAATTTTGATTCGCTCATAGCGGTTGATAGAAAGAGATGTTCGATAGAGGGTGTGTGATTTCTTCGATCATTGATGACGCATGGGTAAAGATAAAATAATCGAACTGTACAAAGTGACACGTTCAAATGTACGTAAAAATTGAGAATGTGTACACTAACATAATTGCATATACACTTATCAAGACATAATAAGTTCAAGCTGGCCATTATTTGTTAATGCTGGGTTACCGTTGGTAACTATTTATTGCATGGATTCTGCAAGATTACAAGAATACTCTTCTACTAATAAGTATTACTTCAATGCCTTTCTGCGAGTTTATTGAAAACCTGCATAGTTTAGTGATTAAATTACTCAGGCTGCATTTGTTGAGATGTAGTTTTCTCGCATTTCTAGTTTCATAATTATGCAAGTTGATATTCTCAAGGAAGTTATTTTCATTCATATACATATTATAATATGATATTTAGAAGAAGTTCATTCTCGTTGAAGAGTGTATTTTGTTTTTTCTCAGAACTGTTCTACATGAATTTTTATCATATTGAAGATTTTTCTCAGTCCTATTTCTTGTATTGTGAATGCTCTAGAAACTTCAGTTGATTGACCCTCTACGACTATGTTGTAGCTCATTACCTAATAGACTAAGAAGTAAAAAGCTACAACAGGATTTTTTGTTAAAAATAGGAAAGGTTACTCTGGCAAATTTGGCAATGACTGTCTATTTCTAGTGTGATTATAAAGTTTTTGTCCACAATACTTTCTAGAAATTTTTTGCTTTTATCCATTTCAATTCTGTTCATTGTGGGGTATACATTTCTGAAAAGTGATAGTGATTTTGATTTATTTACCATAGATGAATTCTATTGACACAATATTCAAATTGTTTTTTGTTTTTTTTTCAAATTTGAGATATAATTCTGGTTGATGCCTTAACTATCAGAAGTGTGTAGCGTACATTAAAATATGCCTTTCTGTAAGGTCATTCACAAATATTAAAAATAAAAGTGCTCCCAATACAGAACTCTGGGGAACACCAATATCAACGAATTCTCCGGTTGTCGATATGATGGTACTACGTTTATCTTTTTAGTCGCCTTTTAGGATAGTCCACATTTACAATAGGACTGTTCTCAGTCCGACCCCATACGGATAAGATGAGATTTGATAGACTGATTTGGTCCTGTCGTAGAACGGATAAATTGAACTGATCTATAATATATCAATAACTGTTATTCTCGATTTGAGTCGACGTACTTGGCCTGGAAATTGCCGGCCGAATATGTTTACTTATCAGTCAGACGTGCGTTATTCACTCAATGTTTTATTAATCAATTTGTCTCCGTATAGTTTATGTCGTATCTGCGCTGGCTGTCCAGTTAAGTGGGTACCTTCTTGTGGGAATTGCAGTACCACGGTGCGACCAGGTCTTATCTGGAGATTACCGATGGTTACATGCCATACGGGTGTGTCTGTCTTTAACCAGCTGATATTGATTATTTATTAGCGTGTTTTCGTATCGAGACTTTGTTCGACGATATTGATACAGAAATGTTAATAATTTTTATTATTATTGCGATTAATATACTGAATCGAATAAATAAATATTTTGAACCGTTGGTGTGAACAAAACTCGAGCAACAAAAACTACTCAAAAAAGAGAAAAATGCACTTTTTGTTGACCTATCTGGGCAAAAACTATGCTGAAACTTAGAAATTATGTCAAATTGATCTAGGAACGCTAGCATTTTCACATAAACGGATCTATCGATTATTTCACATAATACTGTGGAAACTGTTACAAGCCGATAATAATTTTCGATAAACGTTGAGTCACCTTTTTTCAAAATCAGTGTTACTGTTTTCAGTTTGTCTGGGAACTCTCCAGTTTGAATTGAAAGATTCATTAAAAATGCTAATGGTTCACAAATTGAATTTCTGATGTTCTTTATCATTTTTATTGAAATGCAATGTACTCCAACAAAGTTTGTGATCTTGAGGTTAGAAATTATTTCTCATGTCACTAACATGCATCAAAGTGGTGTAGTCAGGAGTAATACCACGACTGATTGAAATTTCGCAATAAGTCTGTCGATTTATTTCTGAACGAAACTGAATTGCTTCGTGAAAACACCACGAGTCCGCAACACGAGTGGTGTTTTCTCAAAACAATTCAGTTGAGATCAGAAATAAAAGACAGACTTATGAGATGAATTCAATCACGCGAGTTGAATTATATTAGACTATTTCACGAATAAGGTTTCTACATTAATATAAATACGAACAATGTATATAGCCATAAACAAATTATTAAAATCGTCAATATTATAATGTTTCGTTTCATAATTTCATTTGAATTGGCAGTGAAGCGACTCATTTTGACACAATCAGGTACAATTATTATTGATAGAACTGCCAAACTTTGTGTTGCCATGGTTACGTCGTTGAAAATACCGAAGCTGATCCTCCAATCAGAATTGAAAGACATCTGGTGTTATCGCGATAACACGAGTTGTCTTTGGTTTGCGATTGGTCAGATTATGTGAGAATTTTAAGATGAGTGAAATAGTCATTGAACGATGTCTATTCAAAGTGTGCGCTGATTGTGTTCCTCGCCATGGTAGAAAAATATGAACCAGAGGCGTTGACAATTTCATTTTGAACATTTATAATTTTGTTATCTAGCAATAGTTCTCGATTTATATACGTTTTTCCTTTTCCAGCTTTATTTTTTTACTATGTTCTATTTCTTTAAATAAGTTTCATGAAATCAATGGAGTCACCAGCAGCCTAAATTCCTTTCTTTTGTCGTTCACTTCGAAGTTTGACAAACGCCCGTATACCAGGACTTTTTCTTTCAACGAATAGCACAGTTTTAAAAATAAAGAATGATGATATTTTCAAAGCTTGAAATATTCGATAAGAAAACAAATCTAGTTGAGGTAATTTTTGTTATCGCAAGGAGTGCAGGTAAAATTTATATGGAATCCCGACAGGAGATTCACTTCACATTCAGCAATTCGATTCCCTCTCCATCTTATTAGGGTCGCCTACGTGTTCCAAAGAAGAAACGGGACATCTACTTAAACTTTTTTCAACTCTATTCGATTATAATCCCCAATTTTATATTCGCTGTTTGCAATCTTGTTCTTCGTCGTTATCTAATTTACATAATTTAAATTTATCCGTGTAATTTGATGGTGCCTATTCCTGATTTTACACGCATTATTATGTTAATACATCATTGAGCCGTTGATTGACACACGAATGGTTTCGAGCTTCAGCTGAAATTGGTGCCAATAGATAGAAACAACATTAAATATTTCAGTTATTCTCAAAAAATTACCACTATTTCTAAATGAACTCCAAAAAATCATTTAATACTTAGTCGAAAAGAAAAACAAGTGATTTTCTTTACTTTTCCTTCTTTTCAGGAAGTTTCATGTCGTCTGCTCAATCCTGGCCTTCTAAGCAGTCTCTTAGTTGAAACGGGTTGCTGCCTTGAAGAAAAATGCTTCTTTAATGGTAACAGACCATGCTGAGAAGGGGATCTGAACTCCTGATGACTTTACATGCTCCGTCTACTCCAAGCTCAAAAGCCTCCCCGTTGTCTAAGGGAGTATAGAAAGGACGATTTAGGTTGCAGCTTCATCAATCCAAAGGAGTGAACTAGAGTCGGAACGGCAAGCATATTAGTTGCAGCAACGTTTTTTCCCCGACAGTTTTTATGACCAGATGTGTAGGAGTTTATGCTGATACTTGCCGCGGAGAGAGTTTTACCAGTGGTTACCTATTGGAAATGGCGTTGTTCCACCCCTAGGTAAGTATACGTCCCTATCAAGATGCATGGCATCACACGTTAAAAGCTCGGACAAGTCTTTCGAAGACTTTTGAGGGTTGTACTCTTGAGGGTGTGCAGCTGGTTGATGGAAATAACGAACGAACGAACGAACGATCAAGATGATTTAGGATGCTCCCATCTACGAGCTGAACGTCCTCTCCGTATTCCTCACATCGTTCATCGATTATTATTATTATTATTATTATCATTATCAAGAGGTTGAGCTTCCAGAGCTAGTGAGCAAACAATAATAATGTTAATAACATCATATGGCGGCATTTCAGTTATAGTATTCACACATTTCACCAACCAACTGCCTATCCTATCGTTTCTATCCTTAAATTTTATACATAGTTTTATATTAACTAGTACATTTTACTTTTTAATGGCGTAGTTCATCGAAGTTCTCGGAGAAATGGACTGGGTTATAATCGCATTCCGAAATAAAATCTACAAATTAATGCACAAAACGGCAGTCGTATCAAATCGCTTGCCGATACACAACCGATATAGGAGAAATCGAGACCGATATTAAGGAAACAAACAGCCTAATTCGGCTTGAAAACGGCGGACAGACGATGGCAGATTAAGATCGCATCTCTCGGATATTTAACATAAATTTAGCGGCATCTTTTGCTCTTTGATTTGTATGCAATTAGTAGCCGGAGATATACAGCGGCCTCGGTAGACGGGGACTGTATTAACTTGTAGTCAGAGGGCCAGCTCTTTGATAAAAGATAGTGTAGTTATCGCGGGTGGAACTAGATTTGATGAAGCTGACTCCAGTACAAAATCCAAGCTAGTTTTGGGTCATCAGCTACATTTAATTGAAAAAACCTTAGATGAAACAATTGTATACATAAAAATCATTGCAATGGAGAAATCGAGACCGATATTAAGGAAACAAACAGCCTAATTCGGCTTGAAAACGGCGGACAGACGATGGCAGATTAAGATCGCATCTCTCGGATATTTAACATAAATTTAGCGGCATCTTTTGCTCTTTGATTTGTATGCAATTAGTAGCCGGAGATATACAGCGGCCTCGGTAGACGGGGACTGTATTAACTTGTAGTCAGAGGGCCAGCCAGCTCTTTGATAAAAGATAGTGTAGTTATCGCGGGTGGAACTAGATTTGATGAAGCTGACTCCAGTACAAAATCCAAGCTAGTTTTGGGTCATCAGCTACATTTAATTGAAAAAACCTTAGATGAAACAATTGTATACATAAAAATCATTGCAATGGAGAAATCGAGACCGATATTAAGGAAACAAACAGCCTAATTCGGCTTGAAAACGGCGGACAGACGATGGCAGATTAAGATCGCATCTCTCGGATATTTAACATAAATTTAGCGGCATCTTTTGCTCTTTGATTTGTATGCAATTAGTAGCCGGAGATATACAGCGGCCTCGGTAGACGGGGACTGTATTAACTTGTAGTCAGAGGGCCAGCCAGCTCTTTGATAAAAGATAGTGTAGTTATCGCGGGTGGAACTAGATTTGATGAAGCTGACTCCAGTACAAAATCCAAGCTAGTTTTGGGTCATCAGCTACATTTAATTGAAAAAACCTTAGATGAAACAATTGTATACATAAAAATCATTGCAATATGGTTAATCTATCCCTCACCCAGAGAAGTATATCTAAAAAATAACAATTTTTTTAAGGGAATAATCCGTCAAGGTACTATGAAGGATGGCAGAAACATTTCATGAGGAGTAGGTGTTCAAGAATCATATTTCGAAAAAATCAGATAGGTACTTTTGGTGTTTTCATCAGTATACAAAGCTGTCAACTAGAGGCTGGTGTTGGAAATGTTTAGTGGAATCACTAGGGACATTTCCTTGATCGAAATCGTATCCACCTTTTCAGTAACAGGGGCAAACTCTGAAAAACGGGCTCCCATCCTGTATAATATCTGCATATCTGTATCGGTAACCAACTGATAACAATGATATTGTAACTTGCTGCTCAGCCGGAAATAGCAGGATGATAAAAAACTGGAGGACCACGGATGAGAACGTATTTACACACCACATCCACACACTACGAAATCTAACTAGCACCAAATACGTACAAAACAAATAGAAAACAAAGAGCCATGTACGATATGCAAAGCTTCGTACAAAAACTAACAAGAGGAGATACAAGACAAAGACGCTAAGAGCCTGGTGCAGGAGTTAAAGAACCCCATATTGGTGGAATTATACGACCTTAAAAGAGGATGTTTGAGGCTGAGAAGGAAGATAAAGAGAAAATAAGGAACAGCCACAGAGGAGCACCTGAGAGCAAAAAACCAGGAACTGAAAGAGCATCGAAACAAATTCAAAAAGGCAATGAACACAGCTGCAAAACCTATGTGAGGAACTGAAAATAGGTATAGCCTACTTTTGAAAGAAATGTGTTCATTACTCCCATTTGAGAAAAGCCCTGAACAAAAGATAAAAGCGGCAAAGGCACTGATCCTAGAGAAACAAGACAGGAGAAGTTAGAAGAGATGCCAAACTGGTACCAGAAATTACTGAAAAGAAGTACAGGAGGCTGATGGCAAGCTAAAAAGGAAGAAAGTTCCAGGTCCAGATGGAATAACAACCGAAGCTTTGAAAAGGGCGGTGGAGAAAATTCCGGAAAAAATTCTCAAGGTGATGAACGGGCTCAATAAGGACCAAATTCCCTGATATATACAGCGAGACTGGTATTAGTTCGGAAGCAACTTCCCTTGCTCCGGAGGATCTGAAGGCATACAGGTCAATATGTCTAGTAGACATACCCCCAAAAATGTATGAAGCAGTGATCAAAAACAGAGGATGGAAGTATGGGTATACCATAGTCGCAAATAGCAGCAATGAAGCACCTGTCAACCTCAAACTAAGAGCGAACAGGGCTGACTGGGAGGTGGCAAAGCGAATTTACCCTAAATAAATATGGAAAATAAACTTTTTCAAACCATATAAATCGGGTGGACCTGATGGAATATTTCCTGTTCCACTGCAGCAGGAGAGAGAATGCTAGACGGACCTTCTTTTCCTGCTGCAGAACTATGCAGACTGTGCAGGATGAGCCTCGTATTTGGCTGGCTACCACAAACCTGGAAATCTGTGAACGTGGTCTTTATTCCGAAACCTCACCTGAATTCATACGCACAGGCCAAGGACTATAGACCGATAAGCTTATCATCCTTTCTCCTGAAAGAACAGAAAAAACTGATAGACAGAGAAATACGGGAGGCAGCTCTGATAGACCAGCCTTTACATATAAACGAACTAACCAACTAACAGGAAAATCGTGCGAGACAGCTTTTCAGCAATTGGTGTCGAGTGGGACGAATGGGACTCGGGAGTAAAATCACTATCACCTGGAAACATAATCTGGTACACTGATGGTTCAAAAACAGAGGTAGGATCTGGAGCAGAAATACATGGAGTGAAGCCAAAAAGGAACGTTGTACTTCTGAATTCAGTACAGATTGACTCAAAGCAGGTTTGGGAATGTCTTTAGAGCCTCAATGAACTGGAAAAACACAACAAGGTAATGATAATGATAATGATAGAAGGTGATGAAAAAGTAAACCAGTGTTTGGAATTCGCAAAACCCAATGCGAAAACCAAATAAGTGGATGGAAGAAAACAAAACACCTTGGATTGGGACCAAATCGAAGGGCATCGACAGAGCTCAGTCATGGTGAGGCACTTAAGCCAAACACTGACGACTGACACTCTCAACTAAAACAGATCTAAGACTAAGATCGCGGCCTAAGGAAATACCTGTACACTATGGGAATATACAGAGAAACCGTGAAATGCAGACTTTGTGGTGACGTGGAGGACACATGCGACGAGCTGCACTACAGGCGCTATAGAATATTCGGACAGACAGACCAACCTAGAAATAGGCATGCATCCAAAACATCAAGTGAATGGATCAATCCTGGTCAAAACAAGGAACCACTGATGACAGAATAATACAATAGACCTCAGTAGGTATCAGTGTTGTGACATATCCATGTCCTTCGGTGACCCCATTACGGATTTCTTGAAGCTCTTTCTGTCTTCCGGTCCTGGATAACACTGTCTGGTGTATTTTTCCCCACCATCCACAGAGTCCAGACTCCAACACGAGTAAGGAAATTTCATCGGGCCAGTAGAATTTTACCGCTGGCGAATAATGAGTGATTTTCTGCCATGATGGTCTCTGATAACTCTTTTTCCAGACGATGTCTGAACAAATATCTGGAATTCTGTTGGTCTTTCACGATCTTGTTCTTCCGGTTATCATCAACTGCTGTGGTTCGACAACTAGGTGTGCTGAAAGGCTTTCTTGATAAGCAACTCCTGCGGAAAATTATGGAAAATATTTTTGGCTCTGGATCCGTGCTGAGACGGCATCCACTTGGCAGACGGAGCGGTCTTCTCCTAGTCTCCGGACCCTAGCGAATGGCTCGCCGACTAACCCGCCACCGAGAGATATACGGCGGCCTCGTCACAGACGGTCCCGCGTATTAACATATCCTCCAGATCGCGGCCGCGCCGCTGAAGACGACGGCAACTGTCGCTGGCATCCTCTTTTCTTGTGACACGTCCCCGGGGAACCGGGCGGTGTGCAATCCCGTCTCCACGTTCCATATTAATTAGTGGGTGCACGTCGCTCGCTAATTGTGACTTTAATTAAAGACCTACCGAGCCCTTATCAGATACGGCTCGAGAAGAATGTGTCGGGCAGAGCGGACGGTTTTTTCAATGGGAAACGCTTTGATAAACACGTTCCTGTCTTGTATTGTCTCTGATGGCGGAGCCGCACACGAAGAGTGCTTTTTTTTCCGTGGTTCTTTCGGAAACTCGTAATGTTGGAAGCGGCGTAATAGATCGTCTCTGAGAGCATCGAGAGAATTGCGAGCATGTGATTATATAATTCTAGAGAATTTGGTAGATGGTGGTCTTAGTGGAGGGAGTTTCTGTTGCCAAGGCTGGTTCAGAACACGCTGACAATACAAGGAGAAGTTATTCGTCTATGGTCCATGTCTTGACAACGCCAATATCAAGAGGATCAAGATTTAAAACACTTATTTGAGGCTCATACATACAACGAAAGCCTCCAACGCATCTCTCCCACATCAAAGTAAGTTTTGTTCTTTGATTTGAACAACCTTTTCATATCAGTTCCATTAAGAGAAACTATACCATTACCCAAGGATTATTACCCTTCAGAATCAGCACTAAGTTATGAAATACCCTGTTTATTAATGTTCATTGATACAATCACTTCAACTTATTTGAGGACTTACTCGAATCACTCGAACGTATTCTTTGACTCGGCGAGAGATTGGATAGTATTTTCGAAAGTAAACAGTTTCATATCATTTCATGAAAATTTCAATATCAATAAAATTATAATTTTTTTTCAATCAGGAATTGACCAGTCAGGCACTGTCTGCGGAGCCCCGATAAATCCGGAGGGCGTGCTGGTGTGTCATCAACCCCAGTAATCACTCCCCATGTCCGTAGGGTGAGTAGTTACTGGGTTCGAGAATCATTTACACTGAGTAGGCGAAGTGAACCAAAAATTACGGAATTCTGCATTCGTCCGGCTGAGATTTCTGCCACATTACAGCAAGCCGGTATGACTTTCAAGTTTGCAAGCAGTGTGACCATCATTCCATCAAGGACCCCTACTATCAGATCTAACATTTTAATAGAATGGTTTGGGTAAATTCAGCGGAGTTCAAAGAGTAAGGCAAAAATCGTCCTACTTTAATGATCGAGAAAGACTACATCGGGCTTATTTACTTGTATTCGCCTGTATATAGCAATATAGTTTGAGTGTCGTGAATGATGGTATAACACTCGTAGCGCCGTGTTCTGCATGTGGATATAGGCTGAGACCGCATATGCTGGACAGATCGACAGCAAATTCATTATGGTCTCAACTTTGCATCTAGTGTCAGGGACTTCTAAACCTATCATTCGACTTCAGAAGACGAGGGTGTTGTAGACACAATCTTGGCAGGCCATTATGAATCACTCGGTTTTCCCCCGCAGCCCACTTGACCTGAGAAAAGCGAAGGTCAGGTTTCTGGATAAGCCAAGTTCTCCAATGTTCTTGAAGAAGACACCATGCGTTGGCTTATACTTATGTAGCTGTAAGAGACTGTCACTCTTCGTAGCAATGACGTGGGGTTTTTGCTGAACGGGTCTCAACTTGGTGAAAAAATTTGGGTTAGTACGTTCAAAAGTCCACGGCCTACCCGTTGTTTGGGGAAGAATAACTGTGAAAGAGACGATTTAGGATGCAAGCTCCTATGAAGATACACCATTTTGCGAGTGTTCACGTCGAACTATCGCAGCTTTTCCCATTTCATCACTCCAAAGGAGTAATGTAAAATCAGAAGCCTATAGTTTGAGATGGGTGACCTTATGCCTCCGGTTGCTGGAGGTGCCGCAGTTGTATCTGCGGGATTTCCGTAGTGCAACAGACAATGGCAATAGGGAGATGCAGAAGAGAAGAAGGCAGAGGGGGTTTTCCTGAAACAAGCCCCTTCTAAAGACCTGCTGTGTTTGGACTCTGACTTGCCCAGATGTTATGGTGAAGCGACTCCTCCAGAGCTGTTCTCACTATTTGATCGGATACCGCAAGGCATCTGAGCAAATGTATTATGAACGCATGCGATGTTGTATCAAATGCCTTGAGATAATGGATCCAGGCCATTGAAAGGTGAGGTTTATACTGCACTGAGTTTTGCGTGATAATCTATCGGTCGGCAGGTTCTCCTTGCAGCCAGCGACCCCCTTCTTTGACCCTCTTAGCTCATATATCCGTTCATACACCGACTCAACTGCGGAGAGTATTCGCATGTATAAGACGTTCGAGGAGGACTACATCAGGACTGTTAATGCTATTATTATGACTATCATTATCATTACAACCAAACCTGAAATGTTATATTTTTAATGGCGAGGGTGCTCATGTGCCTTAGCTGCTATCTTAATTAAAAAAAATGTTGATTTTTCTGAATTCCATAGTACTGGAATACTGCGAAAGGTTAGATTATTAAAATCAATTCTCATTTGATGAAGCGATGGCTTTTTGCCAAGTATGCCTAATTTCACAAGTAGTATATTGATTCATTCCACATGCTGAATTAAAAAACAACTTTTTTAATTTTATAACCATGCAATTATAATTTCACTTATTCATCTTTTGATTAAGTGGTGAAAATCAAGTGTCTCAAAATGAACGATGGTAAACAAGCAACTAAATGCCTTAAGCTTAGTTTTCATGCATCCGAATTTTCGGTTTTTCGTAAAAAATTTGAAAGAAATGTCACTTTTTCGTACGAATGATATTTTGAGTAGTTTTCATTTGTGCGAAATGCCTTTTCTGAAGTTAATTCCCCAGCTAGGTAATTTAGCTGTGGTAATCGCCATGTAATTTTCGTAGTTTGAAAATAGGTCTCACCCAAAAACTTTTGGGAGCCCTTTTTCTTCGTTTCTTCAATTAAAAGTTCCAATACGTTAACAAAATAGTAGAATATAAAATATTACGGCTGTTCATATACCATATTTAACATTAAAATTTTCAATATGCCTGTTTCCCTTTAAAATTTCAGACAAGATGACTTTATTTCAACTTCTTGAATTTATTCGTACCATCAGTTGAAATTTGCCGCCACGAAATATATTTGAATAGCTTCTGACAGATTTCGTACGAAAAACGAATAATTCTTGTACATGAAAACTAAGCTTTACTTCCTCTGTTTATAATTTTCGTAGCCCATGACTTCCAACGCTTCCCTACAGTCCCAGCCAAAAATATAAAATGGGCAGAGCTTTATGCCTTCCAGATTTGTTTTTAATGATTCCTCGGGCGTTAGTGAGATTTTGTTTTACGATAATGGCCAACTAAATAATTTAGTGTGGTCTAAATTATTCCTTCGTTTACGAAGTGTAGTCTTTGATGTGTTCAAACATATCAAACAAACATCTGGAAACAACTAGGCAATTACTTGGGGGAAATACCGTGGTGAAATTTATTTTATAAGGTCGTTCGGCTGACGATTACGGTGACTTACGGTTTGCTTGTGGTTTACGAACGATTTCGAAGGCAATCTCCGGTTTGAATTGGTTTAGTGTTTGTTTTTACGGTTAGTTATGAAGTCTCGTATGCAGTTGGTTAATCTAATATGAAAATGGATACGATTCGTCTAATGAGTGTGGGTTGGAAAAACTCTTCAAATACAGTTTTTCTCAAATATTTTTCATTTAACAATACTTTTTTATAATCAACTCCTACAGGATATATGATCGTTTTTCAATGTTTCTAGTCTGAGAATTTCGTTTTTATGTTTTTTCACAATATGCATTTGACATATAACAAGGTTTTACCTGACCACGATAACTTTTGAATGGTTTGATGTGAGATGACAAGACAGAAATTTTTTTGAATGAAACGAAATTCGAAAAAATTTAGACGGTTGGAAAGAGAATTGAACAATTTTTTCAACGATGTGACGCATGACCCCCATGCCATTTAAATTTTCTTACTTGATGTGTCCCCCGCGCCATCTATCGAGCAATCGCAATGTGTTTTATTTGAAAAAGTACTATCGGTGATACTCTACAAACGGTTATTTTTATGTGTGCACGTCAAACCGTTCAAAAGTTAACAGGAGGGGAGGGCTATTGAAAGCAGCACTGTATATTTCTCCCGGTCGGTAATACCAAGAGAATATAATATTACCAATTACGAGTAGTTTTTTCGCTTCAGGAAATCTCAACGTTCCACGACAAATTTGTTTTGGTCATTCGTCAATTGATGAGTTGATTTTCAGGCGCAGAAAAAATCAACCAACCATGTTAAGTGGTCGGTGGATCAGCGGTCTAATGCGGAAACTCCAGCATAGCGATAGTCGGTTTGAGCCAGATGTAGGTACAAGAGAATTTTTCTCATCTACTTGTCTAGATGCCAATCTCGTCTGGTGCTAGCTTGGAGTGCACACCGACTACCCAAAGTGGTGCTGTAGGTTTTCCGGGTATTCCTACAGCTGAAAAGTGAATACGCCACCAAAAATCAGTAAGTCGCCCTGGAGCGCCACGGCAAATGGAAATAATAGGCGTCCTCTACCCGCACAGGCTATGCCTACGAGTGTTTATGATGGAGTATGATGTGTGAGTGATACTGAGAGAATTGTATATCTTCATAATTCAGCATTTCAAAATGGTTTTCCGGCTATTCAAAAATGGGACTTTTCACAACAAATATGTTTTCGTCATTCGAAAATTGTTCCATGAATTTTCGACTAAAAAAAATATATTTATTAACCTGCGTTCGTAGGTAATACCAACATACTGGAAATAATATAATTTCACCAATTACAGGTGGTTTTTCGCTTCAGGAAATTCCCACATTTCAGGACAAAGTTGTTGACAAATTGACGAGTTGATTTTCAGGCACACAAAAAGTTAACCAACCAAATTATTTAGGTGTTTCATAAAAAAAAATCCATTTTGATGTAATTTTGTCCAATTAATCGATTAATTTTGTTTTCTGTTTGTTGGGCACCTATACTGATAGCTAAATCATTGTTTTAGAGGATTGGGCCAATGAGAACATTTGATCAGAAACTCAATACCAATAACGGAAATTGTTAAAAAATTGTTTCGTTCGAGCATTTAATACATTAACTTTGAACAAATTAAGCAATATGCAAGTGAATGACAGAGGCGGACAAATAAATACCAAATACACTGTACCTATCGAGATAGTTGAATAAATATTGGTACTGCTGAAATGCGAAAAAAATTAGATTTCTATTCATACCAAACATGACGTCACTTCTCTACCAAGGGCACATCTAAAAAATATTTGAAATCCTAGAAAAGTGCAGAGCAAATACCTTTCAACTTTCATTCGAACGTTTTTTCGATTATTCTCATATCTCATATCCTTTATGGATACCGCACAAAATTGTTGGCGTTCTTTCCAAAGCACTCTTCGCAAAAACGATTTTTTCCTAATTTTGATCAGCATGTAAGATTCGATCATATTGTGTGATACATCGTTGTAATCAGAAAAAAAAAACTTTTTAAAAAGGCAAAAATCCAATATGGCGCTTATAAGAAAAACCAAAGTTGATTGTTATAACTCTGGCATCAAGAACGCTTTGGAAAATACGATGATAGATTTAAATTCCTTGTAAAAAAGTGCATCAAGAACGTTCTAGTTAAAAACGTCTTGTTCTTTTGGTTTTCGCTTGAAAAAATAAAAACGAAAATTAACAAATTTCCGTTTTCTTCCAATGATTTAAAAACTAAAAATGACACATCAAATATTCTTTCAGATAATTGTTCAGCATGAAATCGCCCAACTTTGCCATAATTTAACCGACCTCGTATCTCTTATAGTAACTGAGATCCCCATGGTGGAGCTCGAAATACTGGCACCCGGTATAGTTTATGTAAACAATTGACTTTTTCTATACGGTTTGTAACTGTCTTGAGGAAATACATATTATTATTATTAGGTGTTCAAAATATGCCCAAATCGAATAGGCAATCCATTTTTCGAGAAAAATGCTTAACGGTCCTTCTCGAAATTTCGACCCATTCAGTAGGTCTTGGAAATATGAATAATTCATATCTGTGAAAATCTTTAAATAGAGCTCGTCGAGTACTAAATTTGAACATTTCATTTTTCAAAATAGGTCCATGGTTTCCAAAATGTTGCGGTTTCAAATCGCAAAGACTATACATTTCAGTCATAAGATACATTTACAGTTTTTTATATACCAGACTTCGCTTGACTAGCCTCCATGACAGACCATTAAAACACTCAATTCATCAACCTCTTTCTAAAAAGTCTTTTTTCGTTTGATTCACCTACGAAGACACGGGACGCATCCTCTCAAGGCGTTCATCGTTGGCTGCACTGTCGAAACGTCGAAAGTGAATCGACGTCGACGTCGCGCGCGTGTGTCCCGACGCAGATGTGTGTTTCCTGCATAAGTGCATTCTTGCCGGGTGTCGGCCGCCTCGCCGCCCTTCCCCCCCGACGCCGTAAGTGCATTAACGTGTCGAATATATGCGAAAAAATATACGGTGCTCGAACATAATACGACAACGATGAGAATCGATCACGATGTTCCGCTGTCAGGACGAACCATTTAGCCGGTCGCCTTTTCAATTTTATGTGTATGTGTGTGTGTATTCATGATGCTCGGGTCGAAGGATCAATTTGTTGGACCATTTTTTATATTCGAGTGGAATAATTAGTCATTCCGGCATGAGTGCATTATTTTACTTTATGAGGAGATGCCGTGGAAAAAATCAATGAAATTTTTTATCGTGTCTTTGAAAATTAAGTTCTCAAGTTAAATCTTCATTAAAAATTATCAACATCATAACACCACAACAACACATAATACATTAGTTACACAATATAATACGTTAGTTACTTCATAATACTCTGGATACCAATTTTTTATTCATTTATGAAAATTAACATGAATATTTTGACAGCTTTCAGAATTGATAGATACACCTGCACCATTCTTGTCCAAAATAATAGGCATGCCCGCTGCATGAACACTGACCGGCAACATTTTCATTCAGTTCGATGGTCTCTCTCGTATATGTCTCGTACAAGTCTACAACTTGAATATTTTGCGCAATGGAAATCTTACACAAGTTATTTTCTGAATACCCTATTGCAACATTGCTCGATTCCCAACCACCAAGTTATTGTAAATCTAATTTGCCTCCACCCTTCAACAAGATAAGTTGCTAAAGATCTTCTAATACAATGACCCGTATACATAGTTGGATTTTCTAGTTTGAGATATGTAGCAATTTTCTTATGTACTTTTGAAAAGAAAAGAATACCTCAAGCTGAACGATGCATTTTCCGTTTCTGTATGATACGAACAATCTTCTATGTGGAGTATAAGCTGGATGTTCAGCTATATAATTTTTAAATAATGTCTTATTATAAAAGCTACTTTCAACATCAAAAATGTTTCGTCTCGGGCAGTACGAACAAATTCACTAACCTGCTCTTTCGTGAACACTTTCTATTTTTTCGCTTTATATCCCACATTTTTTTCTTAATATATCGTATCAAAGCGCCATACTTGTCGATTTCTACTCTTTCTTTCAACTCCAAACAAGCTCGTTACTCATCATATCTAATTTATAAAATCCCCGAAAAAGGATCTAGCAGATCTTTTGATACACCTTATAGGTATTGGTACAATTTTATAAAGACGAGGTCCAAGGTATATAAGATGCGTTACGTTGACCTATAGATTTTTCACAACAGGGTTGCACTATATTATTTTCCTGTTTCCAAAATCATGGTCATGGCATGGTTCGTAGACTGCAAATTCAAAGTACTCAAACAAAAAATTTCTTTAAATATTATATTTAAATATGTTCTTTAAATAAGTCATCGCTAGGATGAGTAAGAACTTTCCGATACATTATTTTGAAAACATATTTTTGTATTACATTCAAATTCTCTATATAAGTATTAGTCACTCCCCACCCTAATATACCTTATTGCAATTGACACTTGACTAATACATAGGATAAAGTTGTCAAATTGACAATATCAAGCTTCAGATACTTCAATTTAAATAATAATCCCCTTACCTTTCCTAATACATTTTTCATTCAAAGATAACCATCAATCACGATTCACGATCCCAAGATATTTCACAGATTTATCTTCTGGGGTTTTGTAAAGGAAAACGGTAAATACTTTGTTTTATTAAAATTCAAAATCAGCTAATTGAGACTGAACCATTTTTCTATTTTCAGGAAATCATTTTTTATCAGCGCTTTCAGTTATTGCCATGATTCAGATTCATAGAGGATGGCTATGTCGTCAGCAAAACTCAAGATGATCCCTTCGGTTTGTATTATAAGTAGCACGTTTATATAAATTGCGAATAGCAGTGGTCTCAGTACTGTTCCTTGTGGAACTCCATGGGATACAGTCCTGTTTTCACCTATTATTGCATCAACACTCACTAGACGTTAAGGTGAGTATGACATTTTCTGGATTTCCTTTTCCTGGAACCATATTGTCTGTTCGAAATGACGCTAAATTTATTTAAGAATTTCACTTCATGTTTTTTTATTTTTTCTATGATTTTCGCTACATTCGAGACCAATAAAAGTGGTCGGTAATTTACCATTTCTGTTGTGTACCCGCATTTATATAATGGTTCAATGAACCCTGTTTTGAGAATTTTCGGAAAACACCCTGTATCCATGCATTGATTTATTAGATAGGTTAATGGAGTTAAGATTTAATCAATAACTTGTTTGAGTGTTTCGGAGCGGATATCGTCATCATACGGTGATTTTCCTGCCTTCAGTTCCATTATGGTTTGTTCCACTTCACCAGTAGGGTATAAACAAAGAGTGTGAATTTGAAAACTCCCCCCCTTAAAATCTTCCATAGAGTAAATGATATGAGGAATCCAAAAAACAGGTCAATTTAATTCTCAAGGTGGACAGTTTCATGGAATATTTGTAGCCCTCGTGATTCAACCCCTTAGGAGGGGTAGAGGTTACCCTTAACATCTTAAATGGGAAGGGGGTTCAAGTGACACATCATTTTGATTGGCGTTCAATACTTTTTCCAATGATACCCTTACTTTCTATTTTTTGATGAGCAGTTTCCGAAAAAAGGCGTTCTATAAACTTACACATGCATTGACTCCTTTTAATAAAAATGTTTAGGAGAGTAGGTGGCACCCTTCCAACTCTTGAATGACAGGAATAAATTCAATGTGGGATGTTTTACTTGTTGGTTAGTTTCCTTTTACAAAGTAAATTTAATTTGCGAGAAAGGCATTGCAAACATAAAATGTACTTACGCTTATTTTATAAACTGTTCGAAATGTCGTCCATTTTGTTTTAAACAATAATAAAGTCTGTCATGGAACTCCCCTCTAACATTACGGAAAACTTCCCCAGGAATTGACTGGCATGATCCTGTAATTCGTCCTTTGAGTTCTTCAATGTCAGAAGGTTGTGTTATATAAACAATGGATTCAAGATGCCCCCAAAGAAAAAATTTGGAGCATCGTTCTGCTGGAAATATAACAGATCCTCTGCATCAATTCGAGTTTATAGCTCGTGAGTTGTAAGAGGATCGATAGATTCTTTAAGCATTTCTAGGTACAGATTGCCAGTCAAGTTTTCTCCGGACATAATGGACCAATAATGGCATTTCCAAGAATACCAGCCCAAACATTAACTATTGTTGTGTATGCCCTTCCCGAAAACTATGTGGGTTTTCGTTATTCCCATAGCGACAATTTTGTCTACTAACACTGCCATTCAGAAAAAATTAAGGGAAGATCAGGGATGGTATTGACTCGATGAGACATGGTTTTACAACACTATATTCTTCCATCATAATGATGATAATTATGATGATGAGAATTAAAAATTCAGCATTTAATAAACACAACTTTACTACCATCTACGATTCACTATTAGACTACTTTTTGATGTGAATTTTTCGGAGCTAATGGCTAATGTTATCCTTAATAAAGGGTTGGAATGGTACCATCTAATATTCTAACTAGTTCTGGCCAAACCAAAGGAAAAATAATTGAACGCCTCAAAATGATGTATCACTTGACTCCCCTCCCCATTTAAAATTCTAAGGGGTAACATCTACCCCTCCTAGGGGGTTGAACCACAAGGGCTACAAATATTCCTTGAGAGTGTCCCCTTTGAAAATAAAATTTACCTGTATTTTAAATCCCTCATATTGTTTACTGGAAGGAAGGTATTGAGGGTGGGAAGTTTTGAAATTGACACCCCGTATATTGATCTAATTTTTGGAATAATGAACTGTGCAGCTTCTATGGTAGTCATCAAAATACATCTGAGCTACTACTTCAAAGTACTCCATTCTTTTTTCGTAGAAGTAACCGTCGAATCCAAGAATCACCAATGATTCAACTGACGCCACGTTAAAAAAAAAAACAACAAAAAATCGAACGGACAAATCAACCCTACCCACGCAGAGTCGTTCCTCGTCCGAGTACGAAATAAATTATCGGCAAATTTTAACAAATGTTTGTTATTTTATATGCGGACGCCTACTCCGTTTCAGTATAACTCGAAATTTATGGCGCAGTCGTTTTGCATTGCAAATATGTTGGTTCTTGTTTTTTTTTCGTCCGGCTAGAATTAGAACAGTTCGGCATCGCGAATAAAAATTCGACAGTCGATCAGAATGCCTGGAAACGAAAACGCTGTAATATTGGGAGTGATAAAGGTGTGCTGGGTTATTTTGCAACGGTATCAATGACGTAAACGGGGATAAAAACGAATCGATCGGGTCTGAATGAGGAAAACAATGTACGCCGATAGACATGTATATCAAGAAAGGGCATTTCGGGCGATAAATTATCGTGATTTGCATATTCAGTCACTTTGGCGGGACCACTAAATATCAATTTATTCAACATGTAAACTGTATTACCTGTATAAATCAACGTAGCTTTTGTAAAAAAACTATGTTATATGGCAATAATTTCGTAATTTTTATATTATCCATTCCAGAAAACACGAATATACATAATATAAAACTATAACGTTTGAATACGTTAATATTGAAAGGGAAACTATTTTGGTTGAAAATTTTTAAAATATTATTCGTTTATTAAACTTATTGAAGTTGTGGATCAAGGGCGCCTTCACCAATTTATCTGATGAGGAGTGAGTCCACATGCCATAACTTGACTTACAGTTCGATTATTTTATCTTTACCCGTGCGTCATCAATGTTATGCATATGAAATAAGTCGAGACGTTTGTCAAAATAACGTCTAAATGTAGAATGCCGTGGCTAATATCCCGATAAAATTACAACGTGTAGGTAATAAGATGGATAATGAATTACTAAATTATCATTTTCAAATTCATGGAAATGGCGAACCACCAGACAATGAGAGTTTTTTTCAGTTCCAACAGAATACCGTGTGACACACACTCATGGGTACACCCCCATTTTCTCCTTTCCTTTTTTCCTTTATTTTCCAAACGTCAAGAAGTGCCGTACAATGAGCATATTCAATGTTCCAAATTTCAAAAATATTGCTGGAGAAACAAAAGCGAAAAGGAATGAATATGTTTTAAATTGTTTTTTCCATTAACCAGCTGTCGTCCCCTTACGAGCAATGGATTAACGAGGTCTTACCGTTTAACGTGCGATTCCTAGCACACGGTTTATTCCAATTATTATGAATCCAGTGATACCAGGTTTGATAGGATAATGAAACATGGAGGTAGAGATATGTTCATGGAATTTCCTCATTTGCCCAGTGAGTTTACTAGAAACTTTTGTCCTCCATACTGTATTCTAATTTCAGTCACTCTTATATAAGGAAGTTGTTTTATCCATACCTCCGCAGCCGTTTGACACAAATCCATCAAATCTTAATTTTGTCCAAATTAATACAATTTCTGTAGATGTAACAGTTAACAAAAAAAGTTGTTCAAAAAACTAGGTTGGAGTGTAATATTTCCAAAACCTTTGTATACTTTGATATCAAAAAACTAGTTTCCATTCAAACATGACCAAAACTCAGAAAAGGAATCTTCCAGACTATTCAAACTTTTTCAATTACCTATTCATGCATGGATACAAGGACATACTGTATAATGATAAATAAATGAATATCTAAGAAGTAAAAATACACCAGTTGAAATTTATTTGGTGATGAAATACTCAACACATGATTAACAAAAAATATATTCATATATTTATTTATGTATTGCGAGCATGTAGAAGTATGTCCTATGAAAGGAAAAATAAAATTAATATATTTAATCACTTTCAGATTCAGAACTGTCACCAATGTTTATAATAATGGGTTTAATAACCATACCACAAAAGAGCTTGTCTTGTTCATACCATTTTTCAATGAGTGATTCAGTGTGTGTTGATGGAATGGGTTGATTTTCGTTTACTTTGATGCACACCGTTTTTCGAGATATTTTAAGTGCATCTGCAAATCTCTAAAATACAGTAAAGAAAAGTTATGACACTTCTTTTGTGGTTTAAACTGGTACCTCTTGAACAGATGAAATGGTAGAAAAAGGTCCACCATTCGCTCTTTCCCCTTCAATACAAATTGTTGTGCTTGTGAATTAGTTACAAGGATAATCTAAAAAAGAGTTCAAATATATTGTGAATGTTTTTACCTGTATTTATAGATTTAGGTAATGTTTTTTCTCTCATTAGGATTTTCACACTATAAATTACTCTTGTGTGAATATCCCGGCAGTACGGGATTAAAGTCACAAATGTCAATTGTGAGGTTAAAATTTTTAAAGAGTATTTGTGAATAAAACACATTGTATTGTACTTACTTTGGAAGTAATGATTCCAAGAGACGTTTAGCTTTGAAAAAAAACAGGTTTTAAAATAAATTAGACTGCAAAACAAAGTAAAACTGGCGAAAGACAATAATAACCCAATGACAGAAAACAATGACGCAATTGATGGTTGGCATGTTTAGTTGAAATGTGAAACACTGTCGGTTTTATGGCTTTCTCTTTTCATTGTTTTGAGTTTTAATCGATCTTCACAATACCATAATTCTTAGCTTAGAAGACAAATGTTAATGAATTTTGATCCGCTCATAGCGGTTGATAGAAAGAGATGTTCGATAGAGGGTGTGTGATTTCTTTGATCATAAATTGATGACGCATGGGTAAAGATAAAATAATAGAACTGTATATCAGGTTGAATTTAGCTAATTGACTTGCATTTCAATACGAAACTGATAACAATACAAGATCATAAAAAATTATACAGTGGCATTATTATAATAAAAAATGAGGTAAGTTCTACTATAGCTGCCTTCTTGTTTGTGGTGTTTTGTTATTTTCAAGTATTAATGACACCTAATGAAGCAAATTTCAAATTTTTTGCATATTTGAATAGAAGATAACAAATCCTTTCAGATGAGCTATCACTCACCACCTCAAGCTATTCAACTTTTTCGAAAGGATTGCTCCCCTCCAGTAAGGGATGGAATTAGGGTTGAACTATTCATACAAAAATGAACATTGTAGAAATCAAAAGTAGAACATTTTCCCAAAAAGGGCCTAAAAACGAGTTAGATAGGAGAGGGGGTATCACTTACGATGCTCACTGCATAAATCACATATTGAATGTGTGAATTCATAATAATGTATTTTCTTCAGTATTGAAAAAATCTTACGTTACGGATATTCTTAGCAAAAATTATTGATCCTCGAAACTTTGTCTTATCAGTCTATTCCGAAAGTTGTGAAAATTAATGAAGGCAAGTTGCTGATATTGCTGATAATGGACTTTCTACGTACCAAACAATGCTACTAACAAACTGAAGCATGAAAAATCCTCAGGGGCAAATGACATGCTAATATACTAATTGAAATCTCCCTATTATTATCAAACCATTAACAGATCTAGATAATATGTTATTTATGAAAGGTATTTTACCAGCACTTGAAAACTGGAGTATATTCGATTCTCAAAAAGAAATCACCAACATTGATGGAAAATTATCGTCCAGTAACTGTACCATATGAACTTTCGAAAGTTTTGAGTAAGCGTTTTTGGTCCATCTTAATTAATTTTATAATCAACAACATTTTTAACGCATACGCAGCATAGATTTCGTAAAAGTAAATCCACAAATACTGCCATGTTTTCTCTAAACAATGATATCATAAAATGTATTGAAGCAGGTGAATGTCCAGCGGCAATTTTTTTGATCTGAGTCGTGCATTTGACTGTGTCAATCACCACAAGCTCTTAGCGAAGTTAGAGATGTATGGCCCAAGAGGTATCTCGCTCAGCTGGATATCCTCATTTTTCGAAAATCAGAGTCTATATGTGTCTCTTCAGAAACCCGTAAATAATGAATGTGGGAGAAATGATTCAGAGCCTTTGAAAATAGGGATGGGTGTACCGCAAGGCTCCATTTCGGGCCCCATTCTGTTTATTTTGTATTAACATTGATTCTGTAATTGTTGGGTGACATTTAACTGCCTATGCCGATGATTAATCTTCGATTATTTCTGTGTCAGATGCCAAAATTTTGGAAAATATATGTATCAGTGCGGTTAGTCAGATAACAATTTTTTTTCGGTATTCATGATTTATTTTACAATTCAGATTTTCTTTTTATATTCTGAAAATGTCTATACAATTTATAATACTGTCTTAGTGGAAATAAAGTATTAGTATAATTATTATTGAGATTTTGGTAATTTTAAAAATTGCTAAGTAGATTTCTTGTTGAATGAAAAATTGAGTGTATATAAATGAAGCAGCTAGTTTGCGAATGTTATGAATGACCTTTGCAACAGATCAATCTGAATTTTCGTCCAGGTAAGAGAGTAGCTTTTCCAAAAAACACTCGATTATTTAATCAGACTCCACGACACATGATCTTATCTCCCAGCAAAGGCCATTGAATGGCGCTCTAAAACCTTGTTCCACTTGCCGTTTGCGACGTATCACTTTACAACGAAACACGATTAGCAAATCTGGCTGCTAGAAGGGGCGTTAGCGTGGCATTAAAGTGTCGAATCTTCGAGTGGTTTGATGATCGCCTGATCGATCATCGAGGGTCGATAGGGGATACGTTGAGGGTTGCTCGTTGCTCGTTAAAAAATCGGTGATGCGACCAGTCTGTTAGACATTTCACAGATAACAAAATATGATGATCATGAGAGGCAATATTGCTGTAATTTGGATGACCCATTTCGATAGCGAAAGGTTGAATAGAGCACACCTCTGACGACCCGGCAATGACCTTTGATGATGATAAATTATTATTTGGGCAAGAATGAATGTATTCTGACCCACCACAAACCGCGCCAATTCGAACCGCATTTTTGAGATCACTTCAAAATATTCAAAATCCGACAGCACACCTCTGACGACCCGGCAATGACCTTTGATGATGATAAATTATTATTTGGGCAAGAATGAATGTATTCTGACCCACCACAAACCGCGCCAATTCGAACCGCATTTTTGAGATCACTTCAAAATATTTAAAATCCGACCGCACTCCTCTGACGATCCGGTAATGACCTTTAATGATGATAAATTGTTATTTGTGCAGGAATTAATGTATTCTGACCCACCACAAACCGCGCCAACTCGAACCTCATTTTTGAGATCACTTCAAAATATTCAAAATCCGACAGCACACCTCTGACGACCCGGCAATGACCTTTGATGATGATAAATTATTATTTGGGCAAGAATGAATGTATTCTGACCCACCACAAACCGCGCCAATTCGAACCGCATTTTTGAGATCACTTCAAAATATTCAAAATCCGACAGCACACCTCTGACGACCCGGCAATGACCTTTGATGATGATAAATTATTATTTGGGCAAGAATGAATGTATTCTGACCCACCACAAACCGCGCCAATTCGAACCGCATTTTTGAGATCACTTCAAAATATTTAAAATCCGACCGCACTCCTCTGACGATCCGGTAATGACCTTTAATGATGATAAATTGTTATTTGTGCAGGAATTAATGTATTCTGACCCACCACAAACCGCGACAACTCGAACCGCATTTTTGAGATCACTTCAAAATATTCAAAATCCGACAGCACACCTCTGACGACCCGGCAATGACCTTTGAAGATGATAAATTATTATTTGGGCAAGAATGAATGTATTCTGACCCACCACAAACCGCGCCAACTCGAACCTCATTTTTGAGATCACTTCAAAATATTCAAAATCCGACAGCACACCTCTGACGACCCGGCAATGACCTTTGATGATGATAAATTATTATTTGGGCAAGAATGAATGTATTCTGACCCACCACAAACCGCGCCAATTCGAACCGCATTTTTGAGATCACTTCAAAATATTTAAAATCCGACAGCACACCTCTGACGACCCGGCAATGACCTTTGATGATGATAAATTATTATTTGGGCAGGAATGAATGTATTCTGACCCACCACAAACCGCGCCAACTCGAACCTCATTTTTGAGATCACTTCAAAATATTCAAAATCCGACAGCACACCTCTGACGACCCGGCAATGACCTTTGATGATGATAAATTATTATTTGGGCAAGAATGAATGTATTCTGACCCACCACAAACCGCGCCAATTCGAACCGCATTTTTGAGATCACTTCAAAATATTCAAAATCCGACAGCACACCTCTGACGACCCGGCAATGACCTTTGATGATGATAAATTATTATTTGGGCAAGAATGAATGTATTCTGACCCACCACAAACCGCGCCAATTCGAACCGCATTTTTGAGATCACTTCAAAATATTCAAAATCCGACAGCACACCTCTGACGACCCGGCAATGACCTTTGATGATGATAAATTATTATTTGGGCAAGAATGAATGTATTCTGACCCACCACAAACCGCGCCAATTCGAACCGCATTTTTGAGATCACTTCAAAATATTCAAAATCCGACAGCACACCTCTGACGACCCGGCAATGACCTTTGATGATGATAAATTATTATTTGGGCAAGAATGAATGTATTCTGACCCACCACAAACCGCGCCAATTCGAACCGCATTTTTGAGATCACTTCAAAATATTCAAAATCCGACAGCACACCTCTGACGACCCGGCAATGACCTTTGATGATGATAAATTATTATTTGGGCAAGAATGAATGTATTCTGACCCACCACAAACCGCGCCAACTCGAACCTCATTTTTGAGATCACTTCAAAATATTCAAAATCCGACCGCACACCTCTGACGACCCGGCAATGACCTTTGATGATGATAAATTGTTATTTGGGCAAGAATGAATGTATTCTGACCCACCACAAACCGCGTCAACTCGAATCCTTTTTTTGGAGATCACTTCAAAATATTTAAAATCCGACCGCACTCCTGTAACGACCCGATAATGACTTTTGATGATGGAAAGTTATTATATGTACAGGAATGAATGTATTCTGACCCACCACGAACCGCGCCAACAAGAATCATATTTTTAAGATCACTTCAAATAATTTTAAATCCGACCGCACTCCACTGACGACCCAGCAATGACCTTTGATGTTGAATAAGTGCTATTGGGATACAAATGAATGTATTCTGACCCAGCAAAAACAGCGCCAAGTCGATTCCAATTTTTAAGATCACTTCAAAATCCGACCGCACTCCACTGACGACCCGGCAATGACCTTTGATGATGATAAATTGTTATTTGAGCAGGAATGAATGTATTGTGACCCACCACAAACCGCGCCAATTCGAACCGCATTTTTGAGATCACTTCAAAATATTTAAAATCCGACCGCACTCCTCTGACGACCCGGTAATGACCTTTGATGATGATAAATTGTTATTTGGACAGGAAAGAATGTATTGTGACCCACCACAAACCGCGCCAATTCGAACCGCATTTTTGAGATCACTTCAAAATATTTAAAATCCGACCGCACTCCTCTGACGACCCTGCAATGACCTTTGATGATGATAAATTGTTATTTGTACAGAAATTAATGTATTCTGACCCACCACAAACCGCGCCAACTTGAACCTCATTTTTGAGATCACTTCAAAATATTTAAAATCCGACCGCACTCCTCCGACGACCCGGCAATGACCTTTGATGATGATAAATTATTATTTGGGCAGGAATGAATGTATTCTGACCCACCACAAACCGCGCCAACTCGAACCTCATTTTTGAGATCACTTCAAAATATTCAAAATCCGACAGCACACCTCTGACGACCCGGCAATGACCTTTGAAGATGATAAATTATTATTTGGGCAAGAATGAATGTATTCTGACCCACCACAAACCGCGTCAACTCGAATCCTATTTTTGAGATCACTTCAAAATATTTAAAATCCGACCGCACTCCTCTGACGACCCGGTAATGACCTTTGATGATGATAAATTGTTATTTGTGCAGGAATTGATGTATTCTGACCCACCACAAACCGCGTCAACTCGAATCCTATTTTTGAGATCACTTCAAAATATTTAAAATCCGACCGCACTCCTCTGACGACCCGGCAATGACCTTTGAAGATGATAAATTATTATTTGGGCAAGAATGAATGTATTCTGACCCACCACAAACCGCGCCAACTCGAACCTCATTTTTGAGATCACTTCAAAATATTCAAAATCCGACAGCACACCTCTGACGACCCGGCAATGACCTTTGATGATGATAAATTATTATTTGGGCAAGAATGAATGTATTCTGACCCACCACAAACCGCGCCAATTCGAACCGCATTTTTGAGATCACTTCAAAATATTTAAAATCCGACAGCACACCTCTGACGACCCGGCAATGACCTTTGATGATGATAAATTATTATTTGGGCAGGAATGAATGTATTCTGACCCACCACAAACCGCGCCAACTCGAACCTCATTTTTGAGATCACTTCAAAATATTCAAAATCCGACAGCACACCTCTGACGACCCGGCAATGACCTTTGATGATGATAAATTATTATTTGGGCAAGAATGAATGTATTCTGACCCACCACAAACCGCGCCAATTCGAACCGCATTTTTGAGATCACTTCAAAATATTCAAAATCCGACAGCACACCTCTGACGACCCGGCAATGACCTTTGATGATGATAAATTATTATTTGGGCAAGAATGAATGTATTCTGACCCACCACAAACCGCGCCAATTCGAACCGCATTTTTGAGATCACTTCAAAATATTCAAAATCCGACAGCACACCTCTGACGACCCGGCAATGACCTTTGATGATGATAAATTATTATTTGGGCAAGAATGAATGTATTCTGACCCACCACAAACCGCGCCAATTCGAACCGCATTTTTGAGATCACTTCAAAATATTCAAAATCCGACAGCACACCTCTGACGACCCGGCAATGACCTTTGATGATGATAAATTATTATTTGGGCAAGAATGAATGTATTCTGACCCACCACAAACCGCGCCAATTCGAACCGCATTTTTGAGATCACTTCAAAATATTCAAAATCCGACAGCACACCTCTGACGACCCGGCAATGACCATTGATGATGATAAATTATTATTTGGGCAAGAATGAATGTATTCTGACCCACCACAAACCGCGCCAATTCGAACCGCATTTTTGAGATCACTTCAAAATATTCAAAATCCGACAGCACACCTCTGACGACCCGGCAATGACCTTTGATGATGATAAATTATTATTTGGGCAAGAATGAATGTATTCTGACCCACCACAAACCGCGCCAATTCGAACCGCATTTTTGAGATCACTTCAAAATATTTAAAATCCGACCGCACTCCTCTGACGATCCGGTAATGACCTTTAATGATGATAAATTGTTATTTGTGCAGGAATTAATGTATTCTGACCCACCACAAACCGCGCCAACTCGAACCTCATTTTTGAGATCACTTCAAAATATTTAAAATCCGACCGCACTCCTCCGACGACCCGGCAATGACCTTTGATGATGATAAATTATTATTTGGGCAGGAATGAATGTATTCTGACCCACCACAAACCGCGCCAATTCGAACCGCATTTTTGAGATCACTTCAAAATATTTAAAATCCGACCGCACTCCTCCGACGACCCGGCAATGACCTTTGATGATGATAAATTATTATTTGGGCAGGAATGAATGTATTCTGACCCACCACAAACCGCGCCAACTCGAACCTCATTTTTGAGATCACTTCAAAATATTCAAAATCCGACAGCACACCTCTGACGACCCGGCAATGACCTTTGATGATGATAAATTATTATTTGGGCAAGAATGAATGTATTCTGACCCACCACAAACCGCGCCAATTCGAACCGCATTTTTGAGATCACTTCAAAATATTCAAAATCCGACAGCACACCTCTGACGACCCGGCAATGACCTTTGATGATGATAAATTATTATTTGGGCAAGAATGAATGTATTCTGACCCACCACAAACCGCGCCAATTCGAACCGCATTTTTGAGATCACTTCAAAATATTTAAAATCCGACCGCACTCCTCTGACGATCCGGTAATGACCTTTAATGATGATAAATTGTTATTTGTGCAGGAATTAATGTATTCTGACCCACCACAAACCGCGACAACTCGAACCTCATTTTTGAGATCACTTCAAAATATTTAAAATCCGACCGCACTCCTCTGACGATCCGGAAATGACCTTTAATGATGATAAATTGTTATTTGTGCAGGAATTAATGTATTCTGACCCACCACAAACCGCGCCAACTTGAACCTCATTTTTGAGATCACTTCAAAATATTTAAAATCCGACCGCACTCCTCCGACGACCCGGCAATGACCTTTGATGATGATAAATTATTATTTGGGCAAGAATGAATGTATTCTGACCCACCACAAACCGCGCCAATTCGAACCGCATTTTTGAGATCACTTCAAAATATTCAAAATCCGACAGCACACCTCTGACGACCCGGCAATGACCTTTGATGATGATAAATTATTATTTGGGCAAGAATGAATGTATTCTGACCCACCACAAACCGCGCCAATTCGAACCGCATTTTTGAGATCACTTCAAAATATTCAAAATCCGACAGCACACCTCTGACGACCCGGCAATGACCTTTGATGATGATAAATTATTATTTGGGCAAGAATGAATGTATTCTGACCCACCACAAACCGCGCCAATTCGAACCGCATTTTTGAGATCACTTCAAAATATTTAAAATCCGACCGCACTCCTCTGACGATCCGGTAATGACCTTTGAAGATGATAAATTGTTATTTGTGCAGGAATTAATGTATTCTGACCCACCACAAACCGCGCCAACTCGAACCTCATTTTTGAGATCACTTCAAAATATTCAAAATCCGACAGCACACCTCTGACGACCCGGCAATGACCTTTGATGATGATAAATTATTATTTGGGCAAGAATGAATGTATTCTGACCCACCACAAACCGCGCCAATTCGAACCGCATTTTTGAGATCACTTCAAAATATTCAAAATCCGACAGCACACCTCTGACGACCCGGCAATGACCTTTGATGATGATAAATTATTATTTGGGCAAGAATGAATGTATTCTGACCCACCACAAACCGCGCCAATTCGAACCGCATTTTTGAGATCACTTCAAAATATTTAAAATCCGACCGCACTCCTCTGACGATCCGGTAATGACCTTTGAAGATGATAAATTGTTATTTGTGCAGGAATTAATGTATTCTGACCCACCACAAACCGCGCCAACTCGAACCTCATTTTTGAGATCACTTCAAAATATTCAAAATCCGACAGCACACCTCTGACGACCCGGCAATGACCTTTGATGATGATAAATTATTATTTGGGCAAGAATGAATGTATTCTGACCCACCACAAACCGCGCCAATTCGAACCGCATTTTTGAGATCACTTCAAAATATTCAAAATCCGACAGCACACCTCTGACGACCCGGCAATGACCTTTGATGATGATAAATTATTATTTGGGCAAGAATGAATGTATTCTGACCCACCACAAACCGCGCCAATTCGAACCGCATTTTTGAGATCACTTCAAAATATTTAAAATCCGACCGCACTCCTCTGACGATCCGGTAATGACCTTTAATGATGATAAATTGTTATTTGTGCAGGAATTAATGTATTCTGACCCACCACAAACCGCGCCAACTCGAACCTCATTTTTGAGATCACTTCAAAATATTCAAAATCCGACAGCACACCTCTGACGACCCGGCAATGACCTTTGATGATGATAAATTATTATTTGGGCAAGAATGAATGTATTCTGACCCACCACAAACCGCGCCAATTCGAACCGCATTTTTGAGATCACTTCAAAATATTCAAAATCCGACAGCACACCTCTGACGACCCGGCAATGACCTTTGATGATGATAAATTATTATTTGGGCAAGAATGAATGTATTCTGACCCACCACAAACCGCGCCAATTCGAACCGCATTTTTGAGATCACTTCAAAATATTTAAAATCCGACCGCACTCCTCTGACGATCCGGTAATGACCTTTAATGATGATAAATTGTTATTTGTGCAGGAATTAATGTATTCTGACCCACCACAAACCGCGACAACTCGAACCGCATTTTTGAGATCACTTCAAAATATTCAAAATCCGACAGCACACCTCTGACGACCCGGCAATGACCTTTGAAGATGATAAATTATTATTTGGGCAAGAATGAATGTATTCTGACCCACCACAAACCGCGCCAACTCGAACCTCATTTTTGAGATCACTTCAAAATATTCAAAATCCGACAGCACACCTCTGACGACCCGGCAATGACCTTTGATGATGATAAATTATTATTTGGGCAAGAATGAATGTATTCTGACCCACCACAAACCGCGCCAATTCGAACCGCATTTTTGAGATCACTTCAAAATATTTAAAATCCGACAGCACACCTCTGACGACCCGGCAATGACCTTTGATGATGATAAATTATTATTTGGGCAGGAATGAATGTATTCTGACCCACCACAAACCGCGCCAACTCGAACCTCATTTTTGAGATCACTTCAAAATATTCAAAATCCGACAGCACACCTCTGACGACCCGGCAATGACCTTTGATGATGATAAATTATTATTTGGGCAAGAATGAATGTATTCTGACCCACCACAAACCGCGCCAATTCGAACCGCATTTTTGAGATCACTTCAAAATATTCAAAATCCGACAGCACACCTCTGACGACCCGGCAATGACCTTTGATGATGATAAATTATTATTTGGGCAAGAATGAATGTATTCTGACCCACCACAAACCGCGCCAATTCGAACCGCATTTTTGAGATCACTTCAAAATATTCAAAATCCGACAGCACACCTCTGACGACCCGGCAATGACCTTTGATGATGATAAATTATTATTTGGGCAAGAATGAATGTATTCTGACCCACCACAAACCGCGCCAATTCGAACCGCATTTTTGAGATCACTTCAAAATATTCAAAATCCGACAGCACACCTCTGACGACCCGGCAATGACCTTTGATGATGATAAATTATTATTTGGGCAAGAATGAATGTATTCTGACCCACCACAAACCGCGCCAATTCGAACCGCATTTTTGAGATCACTTCAAAATATTCAAAATCCGACAGCACACCTCTGACGACCCGGCAATGACCTTTGATGATGATAAATTATTATTTGGGCAAGAATGAATGTATTCTGACCCACCACAAACCGCGCCAATTCGAACCGCATTTTTGAGATCACTTCAAAATATTCAAAATCCGACAGCACACCTCTGACGACCCGGCAATGACCATTGATGATGATAAATTATTATTTGGGCAAGAATGAATGTATTCTGACCCACCACAAACCGCGCCAATTCGAACCGCATTTTTGAGATCACTTCAAAATATTCAAAATCCGACAGCACACCTCTGACGACCCGGCAATGACCTTTGATGATGATAAATTATTATTTGGGCAAGAATGAATGTATTCTGACCCACCACAAACCGCGCCAATTCGAACCGCATTTTTGAGATCACTTCAAAATATTTAAAATCCGACCGCACTCCTCTGACGATCCGGTAATGACCTTTAATGATGATAAATTGTTATTTGTGCAGGAATTAATGTATTCTGACCCACCACAAACCGCGCCAACTCGAACCTCATTTTTGAGATCACTTCAAAATATTTAAAATCCGACCGCACTCCTCCGACGACCCGGCAATGACCTTTGATGATGATAAATTATTATTTGGGCAGGAATGAATGTATTCTGACCCACCACAAACCGCGCCAATTCGAACCGCATTTTTGAGATCACTTCAAAATATTTAAAATCCGACCGCACTCCTCCGACGACCCGGCAATGACCTTTGATGATGATAAATTATTATTTGGGCAGGAATGAATGTATTCTGACCCACCACAAACCGCGCCAACTCGAACCTCATTTTTGAGATCACTTCAAAATATTCAAAATCCGACAGCACACCTCTGACGACCCGGCAATGACCTTTGATGATGATAAATTATTATTTGGGCAAGAATGAATGTATTCTGACCCACCACAAACCGCGCCAATTCGAACCGCATTTTTGAGATCACTTCAAAATATTCAAAATCCGACAGCACACCTCTGACGACCCGGCAATGACCTTTGATGATGATAAATTATTATTTGGGCAAGAATGAATGTATTCTGACCCACCACAAACCGCGCCAATTCGAACCGCATTTTTGAGATCACTTCAAAATATTTAAAATCCGACCGCACTCCTCTGACGATCCGGTAATGACCTTTAATGATGATAAATTGTTATTTGTGCAGGAATTAATGTATTCTGACCCACCACAAACCGCGACAACTCGAACCTCATTTTTGAGATCACTTCAAAATATTTAAAATCCGACCGCACTCCTCTGACGATCCGGTAATGACCTTTAATGATGATAAATTGTTATTTGTGCAGGAATTAATGTATTCTGACCCACCACAAACCGCGCCAACTTGAACCTCATTTTTGAGATCACTTCAAAATATTTAAAATCCGACCGCACTCCTCCGACGACCCGGCAATGACCTTTGATGATGATAAATTATTATTTGGGCAAGAATGAATGTATTCTGACCCACCACAAACCGCGCCAATTCGAACCGCATTTTTGAGATCACTTCAAAATATTCAAAATCCGACAGCACACCTCTGACGACCCGGCAATGACCTTTGATGATGATAAATTATTATTTGGCAAAAATGAATGTATTCTGACCCACCACAAACCGCGCCAATTCGAACCGCATTTTTGAGATCACTTCAAAATATTCAAAATCCGACAGCACACCTCTGACGACCCGGCAATGACCTTTGATGATGATAAATTATTATTTGGGCAAGAATGAATGTATTCTGACCCACCACAAACCGCGCCAATTCGAACCGCATTTTTGAGATCACTTCAAAATATTCAAAATCCGACAGCACACCTCTGACGACCCGGCAATGACCTTTGATGATGATAAATTATTATTTGGGCAAGAATGAATGTATTCTGACCCACCACAAACCGCGCCAATTCGAACCGCATTTTTGAGATCACTTCAAAATATTTAAAATCCGACCGCACTCCTCTGACGATCCGGTAATGACCTTTGAAGATGATAAATTGTTATTTGTGCAGGAATTAATGTATTCTGACCCACCACAAACCGCGCCAACTCGAACCTCATTTTTGAGATCACTTCAAAATATTCAAAATCCGACAGCACACCTCTGACGACCCGGCAATGACCTTTGATGATGATAAATTATTATTTGGGCAAGAATGAATGTATTCTGACCCACCACAAACCGCGCCAATTCGAACCGCATTTTTGAGATCACTTCAAAATATTCAAAATCCGACAGCACACCTCTGACGACCCGGCAATGACCTTTGATGATGATAAATTATTATTTGGGCAAGAATGAATGTATTCTGACCCACCACAAACCGCGCCAATTCGAACCGCATTTTTGAGATCACTTCAAAATATTTAAAATCCGACCGCACTCCTCTGACGATCCGGTAATGACCTTTGAAGATGATAAATTGTTATTTGTGCAGGAATTAATGTATTCTGACCCACCACAAACCGCGCCAACTCGAACCTCATTTTTGAGATCACTTCAAAATATTCAAAATCCGACAGCACACCTCTGACGACCCGGCAATGACCTTTGATGATGATAAATTATTATTTGGGCAAGAATGAATGTATTCTGACCCACCACAAACCGCGCCAATTCGAACCGCATTTTTGAGATCACTTCAAAATATTCAAAATCCGACAGCACACCTCTGACGACCCGGCAATGACCTTTGATGATGATAAATTATTATTTGGGCAAGAATGAATGTATTCTGACCCACCACAAACCGCGCCAATTCGAACCGCATTTTTGAGATCACTTCAAAATATTTAAAATCCGACCGCACTCCTCTGACGATCCGGTAATGACCTTTAATGATGATAAATTGTTATTTGTGCAGGAATTAATGTATTCTGACCCACCACAAACCGCGCCAACTCGAACCTCATTTTTGAGATCACTTCAAAATATTCAAAATCCGACAGCACACCTCTGACGACCCGGCAATGACCTTTGATGATGATAAATTATTATTTGGGCAAGAATGAATGTATTCTGACCCACCACAAACCGCGCCAATTCGAACCGCATTTTTGAGATCACTTCAAAATATTCAAAATCCGACAGCACACCTCTGACGACCCGGCAATGACCTTTGATGATGATAAATTATTATTTGGGCAAGAATGAATGTATTCTGACCCACCACAAACCGCGCCAATTCGAACCGCATTTTTGAGATCACTTCAAAATATTTAAAATCCGACCGCACTCCTCTGACGATCCGGTAATGACCTTTAATGATGATAAATTGTTATTTGTGCAGGAATTAATGTATTCTGACCCACCACAAACCGCGACAACTCGAACCTCATTTTTGAGATCACTTCAAAATATTTAAAATCCGACCGCACTCCTCTGACGATCCGGTAATGACCTTTAATGATGATAAATTGTTATTTGTGCAGGAATTAATGTATTCTGACCCACCACAAACCGCGCCAACTTGAACCTCATTTTTGAGATCACTTCAAAATATTTAAAATCCGACCGCACTCCTCTGACGACCCGGCAATGACCTTTGAAGATGATAAATTATTATTTGGGCAAGAATGAATGTATTCTGACCCACCACAAACCGCGCCAACTCGAACCTCATTTTTGAGATCACTTCAAAATATTCAAAATCCGACAGCACACCTCTGACGACCCGGCAATGACCTTTGATGATGATAAATTATTATTTGGGCAAGAATGAATGTATTCTGACCCACCACAAACCGCGCCAATTCGAACCGCATTTTTGAGATCACTTCAAAATATTCAAAATCCGACAGCACACCTCTGACGACCCGGCAATGACCTTTGATGATGATAAATTATTATTTGGGCGGGAATGAATGTATTCTGACCCACCACAAACCGCGCCAACTCGAACCTCATTTTTGAGATCACTTCAAAATATTCAAAATCCGACAGCACACCTCTGACGACCCGGCAATGACCTTTGATGATGATAAATTATTATTTGGGCAAGAATGAATGTATTCTGACCCACCACAAACCGCGCCAATTCGAACCGCATTTTTGAGATCACTTCAAAATATTCAAAATCCGACAGCACACCTCTGACGACCCGGCAATGACCTTTGATGATGATAAATTATTATTTGGGCAAGAATGAATGTATTCTGACCCACCACAAACCGCGCCAATTCGAACCGCATTTTTGAGATCACTTCAAAATATTCAAAATCCGACAGCACACCTCTGACGACCCGGCAATGACCTTTGATGATGATAAATTATTATTTGGGCAAGAATGAATGTATTCTGACCCACCACAAACCGCGCCAATTCGAACCGCATTTTTGAGATCACTTCAAAATATTCAAAATCCGACAGCACACCTCTGACGACCCGGCAATGACCTTTGATGATGATAAATTATTATTTGGGCAAGAATGAATGTATTCTGACCCACCACAAACCGCGCCAATTCGAACCGCATTTTTGAGATCACTTCAAAATATTCAAAATCCGACAGCACACCTCTGACGACCCGGCAATGACCATTGATGATGATAAATTATTATTTGGGCAAGAATGAATGTATTCTGACCCACCACAAACCGCGCCAATTCGAACCGCATTTTTGAGATCACTTCAAAATATTCAAAATCCGACAGCACACCTCTGACGACCCGGCAATGACCTTTGATGATGATAAATTATTATTTGGGCAAGAATGAATGTATTCTGACCCACCACAAACCGCGCCAATTCGAACCGCATTTTTGAGATCACTTCAAAATATTTAAAATCCGACCGCACTCCTCTGACGATCCGGTAATGACCTTTAATGATGATAAATTGTTATTTGTGCAGGAATTAATGTATTCTGACCCACCACAAACCGCGCCAACTCGAACCTCATTTTTGAGATCACTTCAAAATATTTAAAATCCGACCGCACTCCTCCGACGACCCGGCAATGACCTTTGATGATGATAAATTATTATTTGGGCAGGAATGAATGTATTCTGACCCACCACAAACCGCGCCAATTCGAACCGCATTTTTGAGATCACTTCAAAATATTTAAAATCCGACCGCACTCCTCCGACGACCCGGCAATGACCTTTGATGATGATAAATTATTATTTGGGCAGGAATGAATGTATTCTGACCCACCACAAACCGCGCCAACTCGAACCTCATTTTTGAGATCACTTCAAAATATTCAAAATCCGACAGCACACCTCTGACGACCCGGCAATGACCTTTGATGATGATAAATTATTATTTGGGCAAGAATGAATGTATTCTGACCCACCACAAACCGCGCCAATTCGAACCGCATTTTTGAGATCACTTCAAAATATTCAAAATCCGACAGCACACCTCTGACGACCCGGCAATGACCTTTGATGATGATAAATTATTATTTGGGCAAGAATGAATGTATTCTGACCCACCACAAACCGCGCCAATTCGAACCGCATTTTTGAGATCACTTCAAAATATTTAAAATCCGACCGCACTCCTCTGACGATCCGGTAATGACCTTTAATGATGATAAATTGTTATTTGTGCAGGAATTAATGTATTCTGACCCACCACAAACCGCGACAACTCGAACCTCATTTTTGAGATCACTTCAAAATATTTAAAATCCGACCGCACTCCTCTGACGATCCGGTAATGACCTTTAATGATGATAAATTGTTATTTGTGCAGGAATTAATGTATTCTGACCCACCACAAACCGCGCCAACTTGAACCTCATTTTTGAGATCACTTCAAAATATTTAAAATCCGACCGCACTCCTCCGACGACCCGGCAATGACCTTTGATGATGATAAATTATTATTTGGGCAAGAATGAATGTATTCTGACCCACCACAAACCGCGCCAATTCGAACCGCATTTTTGAGATCACTTCAAAATATTCAAAATCCGACAGCACACCTCTGACGACCCGGCAATGACCTTTGATGATGATAAATTATTATTTGGGCAAGAATGAATGTATTCTGACCCACCACAAACCGCGCCAATTCGAACCGCATTTTTGAGATCACTTCAAAATATTCAAAATCCGACAGCACACCTCTGACGACCCGGCAATGACCTTTGATGATGATAAATTATTATTTGGGCAAGAATGAATGTATTCTGACCCACCACAAACCGCGCCAATTCGAACCGCATTTTTGAGATCACTTCAAAATATTTAAAATCCGACCGCACTCCTCTGACGATCCGGTAATGACCTTTGAAGATGATAAATTGTTATTTGTGCAGGAATTAATGTATTCTGACCCACCACAAACCGCGCCAACTCGAACCTCATTTTTGAGATCACTTCAAAATATTCAAAATCCGACAGCACACCTCTGACGACCCGGCAATGACCTTTGATGATGATAAATTATTATTTGGGCAAGAATGAATGTATTCTGACCCACCACAAACCGCGCCAATTCGAACCGCATTTTTGAGATCACTTCAAAATATTCAAAATCCGACAGCACACCTCTGACGACCCGGCAATGACCTTTGATGATGATAAATTATTATTTGGGCAAGAATGAATGTATTCTGACCCACCACAAACCGCGCCAATTCGAACCGCATTTTTGAGATCACTTCAAAATATTTAAAATCCGACCGCACTCCTCTGACGATCCGGTAATGACCTTTGAAGATGATAAATTGTTATTTGTGCAGGAATTAATGTATTCTGACCCACCACAAACCGCGCCAACTCGAACCTCATTTTTGAGATCACTTCAAAATATTCAAAATCCGACAGCACACCTCTGACGACCCGGCAATGACCTTTGATGATGATAAATTATTATTTGGGCAAGAATGAATGTATTCTGACCCACCACAAACCGCGCCAATTCGAACCGCATTTTTGAGATCACTTCAAAATATTCAAAATCCGACAGCACACCTCTGACGACCCGGCAATGACCTTTGATGATGATAAATTATTATTTGGGCAAGAATGAATGTATTCTGACCCACCACAAACCGCGCCAATTCGAACCGCATTTTTGAGATCACTTCAAAATATTTAAAATCCGACCGCACTCCTCTGACGATCCGGTAATGACCTTTAATGATGATAAATTGTTATTTGTGCAGGAATTAATGTATTCTGACCCACCACAAACCGCGCCAACTCGAACCTCATTTTTGAGATCACTTCAAAATATTCAAAATCCGACAGCACACCTCTGACGACCCGGCAATGACCTTTGATGATGATAAATTATTATTTGGGCAAGAATGAATGTATTCTGACCCACCACAAACCGCGCCAACTCGAACCTCATTTTTGAGATCACTTCAAAATATTCAAAATCCGACAGCACACCTCTGACGACCCGGCAATGACCTTTGATGATGATAAATTATTATTTGGGCAAGAATGAATGTATTCTGACCCACCACAAACCGCGCCAATTCGAACCGCATTTTTGAGATCACTTCAAAATATTCAAAATCCGACAGCACACCTCTGACGACCCGGCAATGACCTTTGATGATGATAAATTATTATTTGGGCAAGAATGAATGTATTCTGACCCACCACAAACCGCGCCAATTCGAACCGCATTTTTGAGATCACTTCAAAATATTTAAAATCCGACCGCACTCCTCTGACGATCCGGTAATGACCTTTAATGATGATAAATTGTTATTTGTGCAGGAATTAATGTATTCTGACCCACCACAAACCGCGCCAACTCGAACCTCATTTTTGAGATCACTTCAAAATATTTAAAATCCGACCGCACTCCTCTGACGATCCGGTAATGACCTTTAATGATGATAAATTGTTATTTGTGCAGGAATTAATATATTCTGACCCACCACAAACCGCGACAACTCGAACCGCATTTTTGAGATCACTTCAAAATATTCAAAATCCGACAGCACACCTCTGACGACCCGGCAATGACCTTTGAAGATGATAAATTATTATTTGGGCAAGAATGAATGTATTCTGACCCACCACAAACCGCGCCAACTCGAACCTCATTTTTGAGATCACTTCAAAATATTCAAAATCCGACAGCACACCTCTGACGACCCGGCAATGACCTTTGATGATGATAAATTATTATTTGGGCAAGAATGAATGTATTCTGACCCACCACAAACCGCGCCAATTCGAACCGCATTTTTGAGATCACTTCAAAATATTTAAAATCCGACAGCACACCTCTGACGACCCGGCAATGACCTTTGATGATGATAAATTATTATTTGGGCAGGAATGAATGTATTCTGACCCACCACAAACCGCGCCAACTCGAACCTCATTTTTGAGATCACTTCAAAATATTCAAAATCCGACAGCACACCTCTGACGACCCGGCAATGACCTTTGATGATGATAAATTATTATTTGGGCAAGAATGAATGTATTCTGACCCACCACAAACCGCGCCAATTCGAACCGCATTTTTGAGATCACTTCAAAATATTCAAAATCCGACAGCACACCTCTGACGACCCGGCAATGACCTTTGATGATGATAAATTATTATTTGGGCAAGAATGAATGTATTCTGACCCACCACAAACCGCGCCAATTCGAACCGCATTTTTGAGATCACTTCAAAATATTCGAAATCCGACAGCACACCTCTGACGACCCGGCAATGACCTTTGATGATGATAAATTATTATTTGGGCAAGAATGAATGTATTCTGACCCACCACAAACCGCGCCAATTCGAACCGCATTTTTGAGATCACTTCAAAATATTCAAAATCCGACAGCACACCTCTGACGACCCGGCAATGACCTTTGATGATGATAAATTATTATTTGGGCAAGAATGAATGTATTCTGACCCACCACAAACCGCGCCAATTCGAACCGCATTTTTGAGATCACTTCAAAATATTCAAAATCCGACAGCACACCTCTGACGACCCGGCAATGACCTTTGATGATGATAAATTATTATTTGGGCAAGAATGAATGTATTCTGACCCACCACAAACCGCGCCAATTCGAACCGCATTTTTGAGATCACTTCAAAATATTCAAAATCCGACAGCACACCTCTGACGACCCGGCAATGACCATTGATGATGATAAATTATTATTTGGGCAAGAATGAATGTATTCTGACCCACCACAAACCGCGCCAATTCGAACCGCATTTTTGAGATCACTTCAAAATATTCAAAATCCGACAGCACACCTCTGACGACCCGGCAATGACCTTTGATGATGATAAATTATTATTTGGGCAAGAATGAATGTATTCTGACCCACCACAAACCGCGCCAATTCGAACCGCATTTTTGAGATCACTTCAAAATATTTAAAATCCGACCGCACTCCTCTGACGATCCGGTAATGACCTTTAATGATGATAAATTGTTATTTGTGCAGGAATTAATGTATTCTGACCCACCACAAACCGCGCCAACTCGAACCTCATTTTTGAGATCACTTCAAAATATTTAAAATCCGACCGCACTCCTCCGACGACCCGGCAATGACCTTTGATGATGATAAATTATTATTTGGGCAGGAATGAATGTATTCTGACCCACCACAAACCGCGCCAATTCGAACCGCATTTTTGAGATCACTTCAAAATATTTAAAATCCAACCGCACTCCTCCGACGACCCGGCAATGACCTTTGATGATGATAAATTATTATTTGGGCAGGAATGAATGTATTCTGACCCACCACAAACCGCGCCAACTCGAACCTCATTTTTGAGATCACTTCAAAATATTCAAAATCCGACAGCACACCTCTGACGACCCGGCAATGACCTTTGATGATGATAAATTATTATTTGGGCAAGAATGAATGTATTCTGACCCACCACAAACCGCGCCAATTCGAACCGCATTTTTGAGATCACTTCAAAATATTCAAAATCCGACAGCACACCTCTGACGACCCGGCAATGACCTTTGATGATGATAAATTATTATTTGGGCAAGAATGAATGTATTCTGACCCACCACAAACCGCGCCAATTCGAACCGCATTTTTGAGATCACTTCAAAATATTTAAAATCCGACCGCACTCCTCTGACGATCCGGTAATGACCTTTAATGATGATAAATTGTTATTTGTGCAGGAATTAATGTATTCTGACCCACCACAAACCGCGACAACTCGAACCTCATTTTTGAGATCACTTCAAAATATTTAAAATCCGACCGCACTCCTCTGACGATCCGGTAATGACCTTTAATGATGATAAATTGTTATTTGTGCAGGAATTAATGTATTCTGACCCACCACAAACCGCGCCAACTTGAACCTCATTTTTGAGATCACTTCAAAATATTTAAAATCCGACCGCACTCCTCCGACGACCCGGCAATGACCTTTGATGATGATAAATTATTATTTGGGCAAGAATGAATGTATTCTGACCCACCACAAACCGCGCCAATTCGAACCGCATTTTTGAGATCACTTCAAAATATTCAAAATCCGACAGCACACCTCTGACGACCCGGCAATGACCTTTGATGATGATAAATTATTATTTGGGCAAGAATGAATGTATTCTGACCCACCACAAACCGCGCCAATTCGAACCGCATTTTTGAGATCACTTCAAAATATTCAAAATCCGACAGCACACCTCTGACGACCCGGCAATGACCTTTGATGATGATAAATTATTATTTGGGCAAGAATGAATGTATTCTGACCCACCACAAACCGCGCCAATTCGAACCGCATTTTTGAGATCACTTCAAAATATTCAAAATCCGACAGCACACCTCTGACGACCCGGCAATGACCTTTGATGATGATAAATTATTATTTGGGCAAGAATGAATGTATTCTGACCCACCACAAACCGCGCCAATTCGAACCGCATTTTTGAGATCACTTCAAAATATTTAAAATCCGACCGCACTCCTCTGACGATCCGGTAATGACCTTTGAAGATGATAAATTGTTATTTGTGCAGGAATTAATGTATTCTGACCCACCACAAACCGCGCCAACTCGAACCTCATTTTTGAGATCACTTCAAAATATTCAAAATCCGACAGCACACCTCTGACGACCCGGCAATGACCTTTGATGATGATAAATTATTATTTGGGCAAGAATGAATGTATTCTGACCCACCACAAACCGCGCCAATTCGAACCGCATTTTTGAGATCACTTCAAAATATTCAAAATCCGACAGCACACCTCTGACGACCCGGCAATGACCTTTGATGATGATAAATTATTATTTGGGCAAGAATGAATGTATTCTGACCCACCACAAACCGCGCCAATTCGAACCGCATTTTTGAGATCACTTCAAAATATTTAAAATCCGACCGCACTCCTCTGACGATCCGGTAATGACCTTTGAAGATGATAAATTGTTATTTGTGCAGGAATTAATGTATTCTGACCCACCACAAACCGCGCCAACTCGAACCTCATTTTTGAGATCACTTCAAAATATTCAAAATCCGACAGCACACCTCTGACGACCCGGCAATGACCTTTGATGATGATAAATTATTATTTGGGCAAGAATGAATGTATTCTGACCCACCACAAACCGCGCCAATTCGAACCGCATTTTTGAGATCACTTCAAAATATTCAAAATCCGACAGCACACCTCTGACGACCCGGCAATGACCTTTGATGATGATAAATTATTATTTGGGCAAGAATGAATGTATTCTGACCCACCACAAACCGCGCCAATTCGAACCGCATTTTTGAGATCACTTCAAAATATTTAAAATCCGACCGCACTCCTCTGACGATCCGGTAATGACCTTTAATGATGATAAATTGTTATTTGTGCAGGAATTAATGTATTCTGACCCACCACAAACCGCGCCAACTCGAACCTCATTTTTGAGATCACTTCAAAATATTCAAAATCCGACAGCACACCTCTGACGACCCGGCAATGACCTTTGATGATGATAAATTATTATTTGGGCAAGAATGAATGTATTCTGACCCACCACAAACCGCGCCAATTCGAACAGCATTTTTGAGATCACTTCAAAATATTCAAAATCCGACAGCACACCTCTGACGACCCGGCAATGACCTTTGATGATGATAAATTATTATTTGGGCAAGAATGAATGTATTCTGACCCACCACAAACCGCGCCAATTCGAACCGCATTTTTGAGATCACTTCAAAATATTTAAAATCCGACCGCACTCCTCTGACGATCCGGTAATGACCTTTAATGATGATAAATTGTTATTTGTGCAGGAATTAATGTATTCTGACCCACCACAAACCGCGACAACTCGAACCTCATTTTTGAGATCACTTCAAAATATTTAAAATCCGACCGCACTCCTCTGACGATCCGGTAATGACCTTTAATGATGATAAATTGTTATTTGTGCAGGAATTAATGTATTCTGACCCACCACAAACCGCGCCAACTTGAACCTCATTTTTGAGATCACTTCAAAATATTTAAAATCCGACCGCACTCCTCCGACGACCCGGCAATGACCTTTGATGATGATAAATTATTATTTGGGCAGGAATGAATGTATTCTGACCCACCACAAACCGCGCCAACTCGAACCTCATTTTTGAGATCACTTCAAAATATTCAAAATCCGACAGCACACCTCTGACGACCCGGCAATGACCTTTGATGATGATAAATTATTATTTGGGCAAGAATGAATGTATTCTGACCCACCACAAACCGCGACAACTCGAACCTCATTTTTGAGATCACTTCAAAATATTTAAAATCCGACCGCACTCCTCCGACGACCCGGCAATGACCTTTGATGATGATAAATTATTATTTGGGCAGGAATGAATGTATTCTGACCCACCACAAACCGCGCCAACTCGAACCTCATTTTTGAGATCACTTCAAAATATTCAAAATCCGACAGCACACCTCTGACGACCCGGCAATGACCTTTGATGATGATAAATTATTATTTGGGCAAGAATGAATGTATTCTGACCCACCACAAACCGCGCCAATTCGAACCGCATTTTTGAGATCACTTCAAAATATTCAAAATCCGACAGCACACCTCTGACGACCCGGCAATGACCTTTGATGATGATAAATTATTATTTGGGCAAGAATGAATGTATTCTGACCCACCACAAACCGCGCCAATTCGAACCTCATTTTTGAGATCACTTCAAAATATTCAAAATCCGACAGCACACCTCTGACGACCCGGCAATGACCTTTGATGATGATAAATTATTATTTGGGCAAGAATGAATGTATTCTGACCCACCACAAACCGCGCCAATTCGAACCGCATTTTTGAGATCACTTCAAATTATTCAAAATCCGACAGCACACCTCTGACGACCCGGCAATGACCTTTGATGATGATAAATTATTATTTGGGCAAGAATGAATGTATTCTGACCCACCACAAACCGCGCCAATTCGAACCGCATTTTTGAGATCACTTCAAAATATTCAAAATCCGACAGCACACCTCTGACGACCCGGCAATGACCTTTGATGATGATAAATTATTATTTGGGCAAGAATGAATGTATTCTGACCCACCACAAACCGCGCCAATTCGAACCGCATTTTTGAGATCACTTCAAAATATTTAAAATCCGACCGCACTCCTCTGACGATCCGGTAATGACCTTTGAAGATGATAAATTGTTATTTGTGCAGGAATTAATGTATTCTGACCCACCACAAACCGCGCCAACTCGAACCTCATTTTTGAGATCACTTCAAAATATTCAAAATCCGACAGCACACCTCTGACGACCCGGCAATGACCTTTGATGATGATAAATTATTATTTGGGCAAGAATGAATGTATTCTGACCCACCACAAACCGCGCCAATTCGAACCGGATTTTTGAGATCACTTCAAAATATTCAAAATCCGACAGCACACCTCTGACGACCCGGCAATGACCTTTGATGATGATAAATTATTATTTGGGCAAGAATGAATGTATTCTGACCCACCACAAACCGCGCCAATTCGAACCGCATTTTTGAGATCACTTCAAAATATTTAAAATCCGACCGCACTCCTCTGACGATCCGGTAATGACCTTTAATGATGATAAATTGTTATTTGTGCAGGAATTAATGTATTCTGACCCACCACAAACCGCGACAACTCGAACCTCATTTTTGAGATCACTTCAAAATATTTAAAATCCGACCGCACTCCTCCGACGACCCGGCAATGACCTTTGATGATGATAAATTATTATTTGGGCAGGAATGAATGTATTCTGACCCACCACAAACCGCGCCAACTCGAACCTCATTTTTGAGATCACTTCAAAATATTCAAAATCCGACAGCACACCTCTGACGACCCGGCAATGACCTTTGATGATGATAAATTATTATTTGGGCAAGAATGAATGTATTCTGACCCACCACAAACCGCGCCAATTCGAACCGCATTTTTGAGATCACTTCAAAATATTCAAAATCCGACAGCACACCTCTGACGACCCGGCAATGACCTTTGATGATGATAAATTATTATTTGGGCAAGAATGAATGTATTCTGACCCACCACAAACCGCGCCAATTCGAACCTCATTTTTGAGATCACTTCAAAATATTCAAAATCCGACAGCACACCTCTGACGACCCGGCAATGACCTTTGATGATGATAAATTATTATTTGGGCAAGAATGAATGTATTCTGACCCACCACAAACCGCGCCAATTCGAACCGCATTTTTGAGATCACTTCAAAATATTCAAAATCCGACAGCACACCTCTGACGACCCGGCAATGACCTTTGATGATGATAAATTATTATTTGGGCAAGAATGAATGTATTCTGACCCACCACAAACCGCGCCAATTCGAACCGCATTTTTGAGATCACTTCAAAATATTCAAAATCCGACAGCACACCTCTGACGACCCGGCAATGACCTTTGATGATGATAAATTATTATTTGGGCAAGAATGAATGTATTCTGACCCACCACAAACCGCGCCAATTCGAACCGCATTTTTGAGATCACTTCAAAATATTTAAGATCCGACCGCACTCCTCTGACGATCCGGTAATGACCTTTGAAGATGATAAATTGTTATTTGTGCAGGAATTAATGTATTCTGACCCACCACAAACCGCGCCAACTCGAACCTCATTTTTGAGATCACTTCAAAATATTCAAAATCCGACAGCACACCTCTGACGACCCGGCAATGACCTTTGATGATGATAAATTATTATTTGGGCAAGAATGAATGTATTCTGACCCACCACAAACCGCGCCAATTCGAACCGCATTTTTGAGATCACTTCAAAATATTCAAAATCCGACAGCACACCTCTGACGACCCGGCAATGACCTTTGATGATGATAAATTATTATTTGGGCAAGAATGAATGTATTCTGACCCACCACAAACCGCGCCAATTCGAACCGCATTTTTGAGATCACTTCAAAATATTCAAAATCCGACAGCACACCTCTGACGACCCGGCAATGACCTTTGATGATGATAAATTATTATTTGGGCAAGAATGAATGTATTCTGACCCACCACAAACCGCGCCAATTCGAACCGCATTTTTGAGATCACTTCAAAATATTCAAAATCCGACAGCACACCTCTGACGACCCGGCAATGACCTTTGATGATGATAAATTATTATTTGGGCAAGAATGAATGTATTCTGACCCACCACAAACCGCGCCAATTCGAACCGCATTTTTGAGATCACTTCAAAATATTTAAAATCCGACCGCACTCCTCTGACGATCCGGTAATGACCTTTAATGATGATAAATTGTTATTTGTGCAGGAATTCATGTATTCTGACCCACCACAAACCGCGCCAACTCGAACCTCATTTTTGAGATCACTTCAAAATATTCAAAATCCGACAGCACACCTCTGACGACCCGGCAATGACCTTTGATGATGATAAATTATTATTTGGGCAAGAATGAATGTATTCTGACCCACCACAAACCGCGCCAATTCGAACCGCATTTTTGAGATCACTTCAAAATATTTAAAATCCGACCGCACTCCTCTGACGATCCGGTAATGACCTTTAATGATGATAAATTATTATTTGGGCAAGAATGAATGTATTCTGACCCACCACAAACCGCGCCAATTCGAACCGCATTTTTGAGATCACTTCAAAATATTCAAAATCCGACAGCACACCTCTGACGACCCGGCAATGACCTTTGATGATGATAAATTATTATTTGGGCAAGAATGAATGTATTCTGACCCACCACAAACCGCGCCAATTCGAACCGCATTTTTGAGATCACTTCAAAATATTTAAAATCCGACCGCACTCCTCTGACGATCCGGTAATGACCTTTAATGATGATAAATTATTATTTGGGCAAGAATGAATGTATTCTGACCCACCACAAACCGCGCCAATTCGAACCGCATTTTTGAGATCACTTCAAAATATTCAAAATCCGACAGCACACCTCTGACGACCCGGCAATGACCTTTGATGATGATAAATTATTATTTGGGCAAGAATGAATGTATTCTGACCCACCACAAACCGCGCCAATTCGAACCGCATTTTTGAGATCACTTCAAAATATTTAAAATCCGACCGCACTCCTCTGACGATCCGGTAATGACCTTTAATGATGATAAATTATTATTTGGGCAAGAATGAATGTATTCTGACCCACCACAAACCGCGCCAATTCGAACCGCATTTTTGAGATCACTTCAAAATATTCAAAATCCGACAGCACACCTCTGACGACCCGGCAATGACCTTTGATGATGATAAATTATTATTTGGGCAAGAATGAATGTATTCTGACCCACCACAAACCGCGCCAATTCGAACCGCATTTTTGAGATCACTTCAAAATATTTAAAATCCGACCGCACTCCTCTGACGATCCGGTAATGACCTTTAATGATGATAAATTGTTATTTGTGCAGGAATTAATGTATTCTGACCCACCACAAACCGCGCCAACTCGAACCTCATTTTTGAGATCACTTCAAAATATTCAAAATCCGACAGCACACCTCTGACGACCCGGCAATGACCTTTGATGATGATAAATTATTATTTGGGCAGGAATGAATGTATTCTGACCCACCACAAACCGCGCCAACTCGAACCTCATTTTTGAGATCACTTCAAAATATTCAAAATCCGACAGCACACCTCTGACGACCCGGTAATGACCTTTAATGATGATAAATTGTTATTTGTGCAGGAATTAATGTATTCTGACCCACCACAAACCGCGCCAACTCGAACCTCATTTTTGAGATCACTTCAAAATATTTAAAATCCGACCGCACTCCTCCGACGACCCGGCAATGACCTTTGATGATGATAAATTATTATTTGGGCAAGAATGAATGTATTCTGACCCACCACAAACCGCGCCAATTCGAACCGCATTTTTGAGATCACTTCAAAATATTTAAAATCCGACCGCACTCCTCTGACGATCCGGTAATGACCTTTAATGATGATAAATTGTTATTTGTGCAGGAATTAATGTATTCTGACCCACCACAAACCGCGCCAACTCGAACCTCATTTTTGAGATCACTTCAAAATATTTAAAATCCGACCGCACTCCTCCGACGACCCGGCAATGACCTTTGATGATGATAAATCATTATTTGGGCAGGAATGAATGTATTCTGACCCACCACAAACCGCGCCAATTCGAACCGCATTTTTGAGATCACTTCAAAATATTCAAAATCCGACAGCACACCTCTGACGACCCGGCTATGACCTTTGATGATGATAAATTATTATTCGGGCAAGAATGAATGTATTCTGACCCACCACAAACCGCGCCAATTCGAACCGCATTTTTGAGATCACTTCAAAATATTTAAAATCCGACCGCACTCCTCTGACGATCCGGTAATGACCTTTAATGATGATAAATTGTTATTTGTGCAGGAATTAATGTATTCTGACCCACCACAAACCGCGCCAACTCGAACCTCATTTTTGAGATCACTTCAAAATATTCAAAATCCGACAGCACACCTCTGACGACCCGGCAATGACCTTTGATGATGATAAATTATTATTTGGGCAAGAATGAATGTATTCTGACCCACCACAAACCGCGCCAATTCGAACCGCATTTTTGAGATCACTTCAAAATATTTAAAATCCGACCGCACTCCTCTGACGATCCAGTAATGACCTTTAATGATGATAAATTATTATTTGGGCAAGAATGAATGTATTCTGACCCACCACAAACCGCGCCAATTCGAACCGCATTTTTGAGATCACTTCAAAATATTCAAAATCCGACAGCACACCTCTGACGACCCGGCAATGACCTTTGATGATGATAAATTATTATTTGGGCAAGAATGAATGTATTCTGACCCACCACAAACCGCGCCAATTCGAACCGCATTTTTGAGATCACTTCAAAATATTTAAAATCCGACCGCACTCCTCTGACGATCCGGTAATGACCTTTAATGATGATAAATTATTATTTGGGCAAGAATGAATGTATTCTGACCCACCACAAACCGCGCCAATTCGAACCGCATTTTTGAGATCACTTCAAAATATTCAAAATCCGACAGCACACCTCTGACGACCCGGCAATGACCTTTGATGATGATAAATTATTATTTGGGCAAGAATGAATGTATTCTGACCCACCACAAACCGCGCCAATTCGAACCGCATTTTTGAGATCACTTCAAAATATTTAAAATCCGACCGCACTCCTCTGACGATCCGGTAATGACCTTTAATGATGATAAATTGTTATTTGTGCAGGAATTAATGTATTCTGACCCACCACAAACCGCGCCAACTCGAACCTCATTTTTGAGATCACTTCAAAATATTCAAAATCCGACAGCACACCTCTGACGACCCGGCAATGACCTTTGATGATGATAAATTATTATTTGGGCAGGAATGAATGTATTCTGACCCACCACAAACCGCGCCAACTCGAACCGCATTTTTGAGATCACTTCAAAATATTCAAAATCCGACAGCACACCTCTGACGACCCGGCAATGACCTTTGATGATGATAAATTATTATTTGGGCAGGAATGAATGTATTCTGACCCACCACAAACCGCGCCAACTCGAACCTCATTTTTGAGATCACTTCAAAATATTTAAAATCCGACCGCACTCCTCCGACGACCCGGCAATGACCTTTGATGATGATAAATTATTATTTGGGCAGGAATGAATGTATTCTGACCCACCACAAACCGCGCCAACTCGAACCTCATTTTTGAGATCACTTCAAAATATTCAAAATCCGACAGCACACCTCTGACGACCCGGCAATGACCTTTGATGATGATAAATTATTATTTGGGCAAGAATGAATGTATTCTGACCCACCACAAACCGCGCCAATTCGAACCGCATTTTTGAGATCACTTCAAAATATTCAAAATCCGACAGCACACCTCTGACGACCCGGCAATGACCTTTGATGATGATAAATTATTATTTGGGCAAGAATGAATGTATTCTGACCCACCACAAACCGCGCCAATTCGAACCGCATTTTTGAGATCACTTCAAAATATTTAAAATCCGACCGCACTCCTCTGACGATCCGGTAATGACCTTTAATGATGATAAATTGTTATTTGTGCAGGAATTAATGTATTCTGACCCACCACAAACCGCGACAACTCGAACCTCATTTTTGAGATCACTTCAAAATATTTAAAATCCGACCGCACTCCTCTGACGATCCGGTAATGACCTTCAATGATGATAAATTGTTATTTGTGCAGGAATTAATGTATTCTGACCCACCACAAACCGCGCCAACTTGAACCTCATTTTTGAGATCACTTCAAAATATTTAAAATCCGACCGCACTCCTCCGACGACCCGGCAATGACCTTTGATGATGATAAATTATTATTTGGGCAGGAATGAATGTATTCTGACCCACCACAAACCGCGCCAACTCGAACCTCATTTTTGAGATCACTTCAAAATATTCAAAATCCGACAGCACACCTCTGACGACCCGGCAATGACCTTTGATGATGATAAATTATTATTTGGGCAAGAATGAATGTATTCTGACCCACCACAAACCGCGCCAATTCGAACCGCATTTTTGAGATCACTTCAAAATATTCAAAATCCGACAGCACACCTCTGACGACCCGGCAATGACCTTTGATGATGATAAATTATTATTTGGGCAAGAATGAATGTATTCTGACCCACCACAAACCGCGCCAATTCGAACCGCATTTTTGAGATCACTTCAAAATATTTAAAATCCGACCGCACTCCTCTGACGATCCGGTAATGACCTTTAATGATGATAAATTGTTATTTGTGCAGGAATTAATGTATTCTGACCCACCACAAACCGCGACAACTCGAACCTCATTTTTGAGATCACTTCAAAATATTTAAAATCCGACCGCACTCCTCCGACGACCCGGCAATGACCTTTGATGATGATAAATTATTATTTGGGCAGGAATGAATGTATTCTGACCCACCACAAACCGCGCCAACTCGAACCTCATTTTTGAGATCACTTCAAAATATTTAAAATCCGACCGCACTCCTCCGACGACCCGGCAATGACCTTTGATGATGATAAATTATTATTTGGGCAAGAATGAATGTATTCTGACCCACCACAAACCGCGCCAATTCGAACCGCATTTTTGAGATCACTTCAAAATATTTAAAATCCGACCGCACTCCTCTGACGATCCGGTAATGACCTTTAATGATGATAAATTGTTATTTGTGCAGGAATTAATGTATTCTGACCCACCACAAACCGCGCCAACTCGAACCTCATTTTTGAGATCACTTCAAAATATTTAAAATCCGACCGCACTCCTCCGACGACCCGGCAATGACCTTTGATGATGATAAATCATTATTTGGGCAGGAATGAATGTATTCTGACCCACCACAAACCGCGCCAATTCGAACCGCATTTTTGAGATCACTTCAAAATATTCAAAATCCGACAGCACACCTCTGACGACCCGGCTATGACCTTTGATGATGATAAATTATTATTCGGGCAAGAATGAATGTATTCTGACCCACCACAAACCGCGCCAATTCGAACCGCATTTTTGAGATCACTTCAAAATATTTAAAATCCGACCGCACTCCTCTGACGATCCGGTAATGACCTTTAATGATGATAAATTGTTATTTGTGCAGGAATTAATGTATTCTGACCCACCACAAACCGCGCCAACTCGAACCTCATTTTTGAGATCACTTCAAAATATTCAAAATCCGACAGCACACCTCTGACGACCCGGCAATGACCTTTGATGATGATAAATTATTATTTGGGCAAGAATGAATGTATTCTGACCCACCACAAACCGCGCCAATTCGAACCGCATTTTTGAGATCACTTCAAAATATTTAAAATCCGACCGCACTCCTCTGACGATCCAGTAATGACCTTTAATGATGATAAATTATTATTTGGGCAAGAATGAATGTATTCTGACCCACCACAAACCGCGCCAATTCGAACCGCATTTTTGAGATCACTTCAAAATATTCAAAATCCGACAGCACACCTCTGACGACCCGGCAATGACCTTTGATGATGATAAATTATTATTTGGGCAAGAATGAATGTATTCTGACCCACCACAAACCGCGCCAATTCGAACCGCATTTTTGAGATCACTTCAAAATATTTAAAATCCGACCGCACTCCTCTGACGATCCGGTAATGACCTTTAATGATGATAAATTATTATTTGGGCAAGAATGAATGTATTCTGACCCACCACAAACCGCGCCAATTCGAACCGCATTTTTGAGATCACTTCAAAATATTCAAAATCCGACAGCACACCTCTGACGACCCGGCAATGACCTTTGATGATGATAAATTATTATTTGGGCAAGAATGAATGTATTCTGACCCACCACAAACCGCGCCAATTCGAACCGCATTTTTGAGATCACTTCAAAATATTTAAAATCCGACCGCACTCCTCTGACGATCCGGTAATGACCTTTAATGATGATAAATTGTTATTTGTGCAGGAATTAATGTATTCTGACCCACCACAAACCGCGCCAACTCGAACCTCATTTTTGAGATCACTTCAAAATATTCAAAATCCGACAGCACACCTCTGACGACCCGGCAATGACCTTTGATGATGATAAATTATTATTTGGGCAGGAATGAATGTATTCTGACCCACCACAAACCGCGCCAACTCGAACCGCATTTTTGAGATCACTTCAAAATATTCAAAATCCGACAGCACACCTCTGACGACCCGGCAATGACCTTTGATGATGATAAATTATTATTTGGGCAGGAATGAATGTATTCTGACCCACCACAAACCGCGCCAACTCGAACCTCATTTTTGAGATCACTTCAAAATATTTAAAATCCGACCGCACTCCTCCGACGACCCGGCAATGACCTTTGATGATGATAAATTATTATTTGGGCAGGAATGAATGTATTCTGACCCACCACAAACCGCGCCAACTCGAACCTCATTTTTGAGATCACTTCAAAATATTCAAAATCCGACAGCACACCTCTGACGACCCGGCAATGACCTTTGATGATGATAAATTATTATTTGGGCAAGAATGAATGTATTCTGACCCACCACAAACCGCGCCAATTCGAACCGCATTTTTGAGATCACTTCAAAATATTCAAAATCCGACAGCACACCTCTGACGACCCGGCAATGACCTTTGATGATGATAAATTATTATTTGGGCAAGAATGAATGTATTCTGACCCACCACAAACCGCGCCAATTCGAACCGCATTTTTGAGATCACTTCAAAATATTTAAAATCCGACCGCACTCCTCTGACGATCCGGTAATGACCTTTAATGATGATAAATTGTTATTTGTGCAGGAATTAATGTATTCTGACCCACCACAAACCGCGACAACTCGAACCTCATTTTTGAGATCACTTCAAAATATTTAAAATCCGACCGCACTCCTCTGACGATCCGGTAATGACCTTCAATGATGATAAATTGTTATTTGTGCAGGAATTAATGTATTCTGACCCACCACAAACCGCGCCAACTTGAACCTCATTTTTGAGATCACTTCAAAATATTTAAAATCCGACCGCACTCCTCCGACGACCCGGCAATGACCTTTGATGATGATAAATTATTATTTGGGCAGGAATGAATGTATTCTGACCCACCACAAACCGCGCCAACTCGAACCTCATTTTTGAGATCACTTCAAAATATTCAAAATCCGACAGCACACCTCTGACGACCCGGCAATGACCTTTGATGATGATAAATTATTATTTGGGCAAGAATGAATGTATTCTGACCCACCACAAACCGCGCCAATTCGAACCGCATTTTTGAGATCACTTCAAAATATTCAAAATCCGACAGCACACCTCTGACGACCCGGCAATGACCTTTGATGATGATAAATTATTATTTGGGCAAGAATGAATGTATTCTGACCCACCACAAACCGCGCCAATTCGAACCGCATTTTTGAGATCACTTCAAAATATTTAAAATCCGACCGCACTCCTCTGACGATCCGGTAATGACCTTTAATGATGATAAATTGTTATTTGTGCAGGAATTAATGTATTCTGACCCACCACAAACCGCGACAACTCGAACCTCATTTTTGAGATCACTTCAAAATATTTAAAATCCGACCGCACTCCTCCGACGACCCGGCAATGACCTTTGATGATGATAAATTATTATTTGGGCAGGAATGAATGTATTCTGACCCACCACAAACCGCGCCAACTCGAACCTCATTTTTGAGATCACTTCAAAATATTCAAAATCCGACAGCACACCTCTGACGACCCGGCAATGACCTTTGATGATGATAAATTATTATTTGGGCAAGAATGAATGTATTCTGACCCACCACAAACCGCGCCAATTCGAACCGCATTTTTGAGATCACTTCAAAATATTCAAAATCCGACAGCACACCTCTGACGACCCGGCAATGACCTTTGATGATGATAAATTATTATTTGGGCAAGAATTAATGTATTCTGACCCACCACAAACCGCGCCAATTCGAACCGCATTTTTGAGATCAATTCAAAATATTCAAAATCCGACAGCACACCTCTGACGACCCGGCAATGACCTTTGATGATGATAAATTATTATTTGGGCAAGAATGAATGTATTCTGACCCACCACAAACCGCGCCAATTCGAACCGCATTTTTGAGATCACTTCAAAATATTTAAAATCCGACCGCACTCCTCTGACGATCCGGTAATGACCTTTAATGATGATAAATTGTTATTTGTGCAGGAATTAATGTATTCTGACCCACCACAAACCGCGACAACTCGAACCTCATTTTTGAGATCACTTCAAAATATTTAAAATCCGACCGCACTCCTCTGACGAGCCGGCAATGACCTTTGATGATGATAAATTGTTATTTGGACAGGAAAGAATGTATTGTGACCCACCACAAACCGCGCCAATTCGAACCGCATTTTTGAGATCACTTCAAAATATTTAAAATCCGACCGCACTCCTCTGACGACCCGGTAATGACCTTTGATGATGATAAATTGTTATTTGGACAGGAAAGAATGTATTGTGACTCACCACAAACCGCGCCAATTCGAACCTCATTTTTGAGATCACTACAAAATATTTAAAATCCGACCGCACTCCTCTGACGACCCGGCAGTGACCTTGGATGATAATAAATTGTTATTTGGGCAGGAATGAATGTATTCGGACCCACCACAAACCGCGCCAACTTGAACCTCATTTTTGAGATCACTTCAAAATATTTAAAATCCGACCGCACTCCTCTGACGACCCGGCAATGACCTTTGATGATGATAAATTGTTATTTGGACAGGAATGAATGTATTTTGACCCACCACAAACCGCGCCAACTCGAATCTCATTGTTGAGATCACTTCAAAATATTTAAAATCCGACCGCACTCCTCTGACGACCCGGCAATGACCTTTGATGATGATAAATTGTTATTTGGACAGGAATTTATGTATTCTGACCCAATACAAACCGCGCCAATTCGAACCGCATTTTTGAGATCACTTCAAAATATTTAAAATCCGACCGCACTCCTCTGACGACCCTGCAATGACCTTTGATGATGATAAATTGTTATTTGTGCAGGAATTTATGTATTCTGACCCACCACAAACCGCGCCAACTTGAACCTCATTTTTGAGATCACTTCAAAATATTTAAAATCCGACCGCACTCCTCTGACGACCCGGCAATGACCTTTGATGATGATAAATTATTATTTGGGCAGGAATGAATGTATTCTGACCCACCACAAACCGCGCCAACTCGAACCTCATTTTTGAGATCACTTCAAAATATTCAAAATCCGACAGCACACCTCTGACGACCCGGCAATGACCTTTGAAGATGATAAATTATTATTTGGGCAAGAATGAATGTATTCTGACCCACCACAAACCGCGTCAACTCGAATCCTATTTTTGAGATCACTTCAAAATATTTAAAATCCGACCGCACTCCTCTGACGACCCGGCAATGACCTTTAATGATGATAAATTGTTATTTGTGCAGGAATTAATGTATTCTGACCCACCACAAACCGCGACAACTCGAACCTCATTTTTGAGATCACTTCAAAATATTCAAAATCCGACAGCACACCTCTGACGACCCGGCAATGACCTTTAATGATGATAAATTGTTATTTGTGCAGGAATTAATGTATTCTGACCCACCACAAACCGCGACAACTCGAACCTCATTTTTGAGATCACTTCAAAATATTTAAAATCCGACCGCACTCCTCTGACGATCCGGTAATGACCTTTAATGATGATAAATTGTTATTTGTGCAGGAATTAATGTATTCTGACCCACCACAAACCGCGCCAACTTGAACCTCATTTTTGAGATCACTTCAAAATATTTAAAATCCGACCGCACTCCTCCGACGACCCGGCAATGACCTTTGATGATGATATATTATTATTTGGGCAGGAATGAATGTATTCTGACCCACCACAAACCGCGCCAACTCGAACCTCATTTTTGAGATCACTTCAAAATATTCAAAATCCGACAGCACACCTCTGACGACCCGGCAATGACCTTTGATGATGATAAATTATTATTTGGGCAAGAATGAATGTATTCTGACCCACCACAAACCGCGCCAATTCGAACCGCATTTTTGAGATCACTTCAAAATATTCAAAATCCGACAGCACACCTCTGACGACCCGGCAATGACCTTTGATGATGATAAATTATTATTTGGGCAAGAATGAATGTATTCTGACCCACCACAAACCGCGCCAATTCGAACCGCATTTTTGAGATCACTTCAAAATATTTAAAATCCGACCGCACTCCTCTGACGATCCGGTAATGACCTTTAATGATGATAAATTGTTATTTGTGCAGGAATTAATGTATTCTGACCCACCACAAACCGCGACAACTCGAACCTCATTTTTGAGATCACTTCAAAATATTTATAATCCGACCGCACTCCTCTGACGACCCGGCAATGACCTTTGATGATGATAAATTGTTATTTGGACAGGAAAGAATGTATTGTGACTCACCACAAACCGCGCCAATTCGAACCTCATTTTTGAGATCACTACAAAATATTTAAAATCCGACCGCACTCCTCTGACGACCCGGCAGTGACCTTGGATGATAATAAATTGTTATTTGGGCAGGAATGAATGTATTCGGACCCACCACAAACCGCGCCAACTTGAACCTCATTTTTGAGATCACTTCAAAATATTTAAAATCCGACCGCACTCCTCTGACGACCCGGCAATGACCTTTGATGATGATAAATTGTTATTTAGACAGGAATTAATGTATTTTGACCCACCACAAACCGCGCCAACTCGAATCTCATTGTTGAGATCACTTCAAAATATTTAAAATCCGACCGCACTCCTCTGACGACCCGGCAATGACCTTTGATGATGATAAATTGTTATTTGGACAGGAATTTATGTATTCTGACCCACCACAAACCGCGCCAACTTGAACCTCATTTTTGAGATCACTTCAAAATATTTAAAATCCGACCGCACTCCTCTGACGACCCGGCAATGACCTTTGATGATGATAAATTATTATTTGGGCAGGAATGAATGTATTCTGACCCACCACAAACCGCGCCAACTCGAACCTCATTTTTGAGATCACTTCAAAATATTCAAAATCCGACAGCACACCTCTGACGACCCGGCAATGACCTTTGAAGATGATAAATTATTATTTGGGCAAGAATGAATGTATTCTGACCCACCACAAACCGCGTCAACTCGAATCCTATTTTTGAGATCACTTCAAAATATTTAAAATCCGACCGCACTCCTCTGACGACCCTGCAATGACCTTTGATGATGATAAATTGTTATTTGTGCAGGAATTTATGTATTCTGACCCACCACAAACCGCGCCAACTTGAACCTCATATTTGAGATCACTTCAAAATATTTAAAATCCGACCGCACTCCTCTGACGACCCGGCAATGACCTTTGATGATGATAAATTATTATTTGGGCAGGAATGAATGTATTCTGACCCACCACAAACCGCGCCAATTCGAACCGCATTTTTGAGATCACTTCAAAATATTTAAAATCCGACCGCACTCCTCTGACGACCCTGCAATGACCTTTGATGATGATAAATTGTTATTTGTGCAGGAATTTATGTATTCTGACCCACCACAAACCGCGCCAACTTGAACCTCATTTTTGAGATCACTTCAAAATATTTAAAATCCTACCGCACTCCTCTGACGACCCGGCAATGACCTTTGATGATGATAAATTATTATTTGGGCAGGAATGAATGTATTCTGACCCACCACAAACCGCGCCAACTCGAACCTCATTTTTGAGATCACTTCAAAATATTCAAAATCCGACAGCACACCTCTGACGACCCGGCAATGACCTTTGAAGATGATAAATTATTATTTGGGCAAGAATGAATGTATTCTGACCCACCACAAACCGCGTCAACTCGAATCCTATTTTTGAGATCACTTCAAAATATTTAAAATCCGACCGCACTCCTCTGACGACCCTGCAATGACCTTTGATGATGATAAATTGTTATTTGTGCAGGAATTTATGTATTCTGACCCACCACAAACCGCGCCAACTTGAACCTCATTTTTGAGATCACTTCAAAATATTTAAAATCCGACCGCACTCCTCTGACGACCCGGCAATGACCTTTGATGATGATAAATTTATATTTGGGCAGGAATTTATGTATTCTGACCCACCACAAACCGCGCCAATTCGAACCGCATTTTTGAGATCACTTCAAAATATTTAAAATCCGACCGCACTCCTCTGACGACCCTGCAATGACCTTTGATGATGATAAATTGTTATTTGTGCAGGAATTTATGTATTCTGACCCACCACAAACCGCGCCAACTTGAACCTCATTTTTGAGATCACTTCAAAATATTTAAAATCCGACCGCACTCCTCTGACGACCCGGCAATGACCTTTGATGATGATAAATTATTATTTGGGCAGGAATGAATGTATTCTGACCCACCACAAACCGCGCCAACTCGAACCTCATTTTTGAGATCACTTCAAAATATTCAAAATCCGACAGCACACCTCTGACGACCCGGCAATGACCTTTGAAGATGATAAATTATTATTTGGGCAAGAATGAATGTATTCTGACCCACCACAAACCGCGTCAACTCGAATCCTATTTTTGAGATCACTTCAAAATATTTAAAATCCGACCGCACTCCTCTGACGACCCGGCAATGACCTTTGAAGATGATAAATTATTATTTGGGCAAGAATGAATGTATTCTGACCCACCACAAACCGCGCCAACTCGAACCTCATTTTTGAGATCACTTCAAAATATTTAAAATCCGACCGCACTCCTCTGACGACCCGGCAATGACCTTTGATGATGATAAATTGTTATTTGGACAGAAATGAATGTATTCTGACCCACCACAAACCGCGCCAACTCGAATCTCATTTTTGAGATCACTTCAAAATATTTAAAATCCGACCGCACTCCTCTGACGACCCGGCAATGACCTTTGATGATGATAAATTGTTATTTGGACAGAAATGAATGTATTCTGACCCACCACAAACCGCGCCAACTCGAATCTCATTTTTGAGATCACTTCAAAATATTTAAAATCCGACCGCACTCCTCTGACGACCCGGCAATGACCTTTAATAATGATAAATTGTTATTTGGGTAGGAATAAATGTATTCTGACCCACCACAAACCGCGTCAACTCGAATCCTATTTTTGAGATCACTTCAAAATATTTAAAATCCGACCGCCAAACTATCGTCTGATTGCACTTATCCCCACTTTTGCCAAATTGACTGAAAAATTAGTGAGGCTGAGAATGATCGTTTTTTCTTCTAAATACAATATTATTAGTGATGATCAATTTTTATTTCAAAGAAACAACAATACATCGGAAGCCATTTTTAAACTACTATACGAACAAATTACAACCAGTGTTCAACAGAGGCGAATGTCCCATCAATGGATTCAATTATAAGTTGCAAAATAGTAAGCAAATTGTGAAAAACCCTGAGTATTCAATAGGAGATATTAGCTATGGGGTTCCCCAGGGTTCCGGTCTTGGTCCAGTACTTTTCTTACTGTACATGAACGATTTATCAAAGCCTGATTATGAATCAATCTTTATCTCTAAGAATGATCAAACATTACTTAAGGTTTTAGCGTTGTTCGAAACCAAAGTAACAGGAAGTCCAAATCTGCCGAAAACTTCACTCAATTTATCAATACAGGTGTGGAATTGGTCTACTGCATTGAAACTTTCATAACTGATAATTTTAGCCAGTCAGATGCTTTTACTTTGACATGCTGCTATGAAAACAATCTAATAAGCACTTGCCAATAAGATTTAAAAGAGGCAATCTCCCTGGATTGGCAGGTGGTACTTCTTGTGCGAGATTCAGGCCAGAGTCGTTCACCAAATACGTTGATTAACAATTTCATTAGAAACTTGAATACGCTTAGGTTATGTAGGTACAAAAGTATCAAAAAACATTGTTCCAATTGGATTTTATTATGAAATATTGAATTAACTCTGTACGGCGATTAACTACAAGCTACTGGTCACACCACAGCCAAAGTTATCTGTGACTATATGTAATTGGCACAACTTCTTCATTATGCCAACTGAAAAACTATATCGATTCAAAAAATAAAATGTGTACTTTCCTGCCACAATAATTCTAACTCTAGGATCACATGAGAAAAAACTGAGAGTCCCGTTTTAATGAATGACATACGGTTTTCTTCGGCGATTAGGTATGAGAAAGAAAGCTATTTAATGTGAAACGTATACTGTTACAAATATTTTAAAGTGACCACAATGAAAATATCTCAGAAAATTATTCTGTGACGTTTCGAAAAACTTCATATTTGGGAGCGATTTTCTGAATTTTATAGGTATAACAGCAGATGCTCGAAAAATGTTCGAGAATTGTCGCATCGTCTCTAACCAAACGTAGAAACATTAATGAACAAATTCGACGGAAAGATACAGAAAGTAAGTAGTTTATCGAAACCTCCCATCACATCACAACTCAAAGACACGCGCATGCAAATGATATCAAGATCGCAGATAGCCACGAAACTATACCTCTCGCAAAAAACGAACGAAGCGATATCACTTTTCGAAAACATATGTCAAATTATAAATCCAGCTGATTTACATTGGCATTCGAAGACAGCAATTTGGCAAATTCTAGAGCTGACGTTATAGCTATATCACTCAACTCTAATTAGGACAGGTGCTCGAATGAATCGGAATCCCAAAGCTGGTACTTGTGATAATGATTATGTTGATTTCTTTGTGGACACTTTTTATTGATGCAAGGATCGCGACTAATCCAATAGCTTTCGAATTTAATTGGGTCTTTAATATGAGTGGATCTACATAAGCGTCCAGCTGAAAGCAATAAGACTAACCGAAAAACGGGAGTTTCAGGAGCGAAGGACTTAAGAGAAACAGGAAGAGAAAGCATGGCGATAAAAAAATTAAGAACGAAGGATCCCAAAAAAACAAGAAGGGACAAAGAGAAAAACAAGACAAACCAGAACCATAAACGATACTTACTGAACCATTTACGAAATAAAATCATGATTATGAGGACAAGAAGAACAGGGTCAGTTGCCAAAAAACTTCGCAGGAACAGACCTGTCATTGTCGTTATTTGTCCTGGTTTATTCTTCTAGTCAAGTCTAGCCACACCATAATATCATCATTCATCGTTCACATTTTCAAATACTCAATCGAAAACAAAATATTTTCAACCCAGTGAAAGATAGCTTTGGTGGTTTCTATCCCCAAAAGCAAAAACCCCACAGAACTGAAGAACTCAAGACACGTTAGTGTACCACTATTTCTGTAAAAAGTTTATGCAAATATACTCTACGGGCTGATATAATAACACCAAGACAATATTTACATTGTTCAAATAAATAAGTCAAGATTGCTAATATTGGTTGATGATATTCTTGCAGCAACTGATACAAATCAATTGACATTATTTATTTGGTAAACTACAGTAAAGTTTTCGGCAGAATTGATCATGGCTTCAGAAACATTGCCTTTACTTTTCAAAACTCATATTCCAGGAAATTTTGTAGCACGATGTGATGATTTCAACAGGTGTTTGGAACCATATTAACAAACCACATTCATCTCAGTCCAACTTCTAACGGATTTCAAGATATTTAAACTTTTTTTTATGAATCGATTGGCGTTCGCAGAATTGCTCTATCTTCAACTGTCCAGCTGAAAACTTCATTTAGTGTTGAGATGAATCATTTTCCTTCTAATACATTGTTTTATTTATTTTTTCAACTCTGATTCATGAAATGCAATCTTTTATGTATATGCAAATTTCAAGTCTATTGCTGAATAATTGAAAACTTCATAGACTTCATACGACACCTCCACAATTTCGATCTTGCAAAGACACTATCGAGGTTTAATTCGTTTTTTCTGCTAAACCTATTTCCTGAGTATACACAAAAAACATGTTTTTGGAATCTGCATGAAATTTTGCGTACAAAGAGTGAATTTCAAGAGGATCTAATGATTTTGTACTTTTCATGATTTTTAGGACTTTTTTGGAGTAATCTTTTATTTCTGCCAATCAAATTGGAATTCATTAAGTATACTAATTACATCATTTTGAATCAATTGGCGTTCGCAGAATTGCTCTATCTTCAACTGTTCTCGAGTTGAAAACTTTATCTAGTGTTGAGATGAGTAATTTTCCTTAAAATACATTATTTTTTTTTTTCTTCTCATATTCGTGAAATGCAATATTTTTTGAATATGCGCACCGAGTTTCAAGCCGATTCCGGATCAATTAAAGATTTCATAAACTTCTTTAGGCACCTCTGCAATTTCGAGCATTCTAAGGCATTTTCGACGTTTAACTTCCTTTTTCTGCTAAACCTATTTTCTGAGCATACATAAATAATATATTATTTGGAATCTCCATGAAATTCTGCGTATAAATTGTGAATTTTAAGAGGATCTAATGATTATGCACTTTTCGTGATTTTTAAGGGTCTACCCCATAGACTTTTTTAGAGAAATCTTTCATTTCTACCAATCAAATTATCTTCTCATATTCGTGAAATGCAATATTTTTTGAAAATGCACACCGAGTTTCACACAAATCATAGATTTTTAGAAACTGCATGAAATTTTGCTCATAACTTGTTGTTTTGGAGTACTTTTTTATTTCTGTCAATCAAATTGAAATTCATGAAGTATAAACTAATTTCATCATGCTGAATCGATTGAACTTTGCAGAAATTCTCTATCATGACGTCCAGAAGTCTATCTTGTATTTTTTTTCCTGTTTTCTAGTACTGAAGTTACGTGACGTACACAAATCACATGTTTTTGGAATCTGCATGAAATTTTGCGTATAAAGAGTGAATTTCAAGTAAATCTAATGATTTTGCACTTTTCATGATTTTTAGGGGTCTACCTCTTAGGACTTCTTAGGAATAATTTTTCATTTCTGTCAATTAAATTGAAATTCATGAGATATACTAATTTCATTATTGCGAATCGATTAACGTTCGCAAAATGCCTCTATCATGAATCTTTCTCGAGTTGAAAAGTTTATCTAGAGTTGAAATTAATCGTTTTCATCCAAATGGAATATTTAATTCTTTTTCTACTCGTATTCGTGAAATACATTCTTTTTTGAAAATGCACACCACGTTTCGAGTCGATTCCACGTTGATTGAAAGTTTTGTAGACTTTTTATAGCACCTCCACAATTTCGATCTTGCAAAGACACTTTCGACAATTCCTTCGATTTTGCGCAAACTTTTCAAGTGTAGTAACCCATGTACAGGGTGAATCTACAGTATTTCCTTCGTCGATTGCTCCTTTGTGAATCACTATTTCAATTCCTTATATTTGTTTGCCAAAGGGACCACCTATAACTACTTTTCGAAATTGTTTTCATTCAGACAGGGTGCATTATTGAAACGTGGATCACCAGAGTTTAATTTTTCAATGAACATTAAACTACATCCACCAGATACCTGTGCAACGTTCCAATTGCAAATGCTTCTATTACTCAAACGACCGATAAAAAATGACCACCCTCAGACTAGTTTCAAGGTTCTTGCCTTTCATCAGTAACAAGGTGGGTCCTACAGCCGAAGTTACATGAAAAGAAATCCAATATATTGAATTTATTTCAAATATATTGAAAAAAAATCCAATATATTGAAAAAAAATACAATATATTGAAAAAAAATCCAATAGGTATATTGAAAAAAAATTCAATATATTTAAGAGTAATCCAATATATTGAAAATAAATCAAATATATTCAAAATATGTCTAAGATATTGAAAATAAATCCAATATATTGAAAATAAATGCAATATATTTAATTTATTTCAAAGAAATAATTTAATTTTATTTGTGCGACCCTTATACGCTTTCGTAGTATTTGGTGTTTATTGTGATTTTGTTTCTACTGAAAGGTTTTGAAAATAATTTTCTACTTCAACTTTAAAAATCATTACTGTATATATGTGAAAAACGTCTCAAGTTTCAGTGTGATAGTAGTAGGACCGGCATACCATACAAGAAAAAGGGAGTATTTTTGGCCGTGTTGAACCTACATTTCATAAAATATGAACGAGTCTCATCAACCACCATTAATATCAACTGAAATTTCAGGAATCCCATTCCATGATTCATCTGTTAGAACATCATTACCATGAAACATTAATTTAATTAATGCGAAAAATAGTTTCACAGCCTGACGTTCCAACGCAACGCCCGAACAATGAGGTACGAAAAAAGAGGAAACAAAGTAACCAGGAATGCACCAAAAAAGACGGCTATAAATGACAAGACAGGAGCAATGCGTGAAATATGTGCCAGTTTTTCCGTACGGGTTTCACGTGGGTATCATTAGTCGCCCGGCCGCTTGTACCAGAGGCGGATTAGCCCATAAAGATACATTTTTTTTACTACCTCACTGTGCTATGCAGATTCTGCCAGAAAGAAGAGGAAACATCAGCACACATACTATGCCACTGCGAGGGCTTGTCAAGGATGAGGTTTCTGATGCTGGGAGAAGAAAAACCAGAAGCTTCCAAATATATGGGAGGGCACACACAATAGATCTGCAAAGGTCACGGTGTAGATGCTTATGGCACAGAAGTCCCAAACTAATCTAATCTAATCTACCTTACTGAAATACTTCATTTTTATACGAGCGTGCATGATTCAGCATGTAACCGAAATAAATCGACCCGGCAATGACCTTCAATGATGAGAAGTTGTTATTTGGACACGAATGAACGTATTCTGTCCCATCACAAACCGCGTCAACTCGAATCCTATTTTTCAGCACACTTCAAAATATTTAAAATCCGACCGCACTCCTCTGACGACCCGGCAATGATCTTTCATGATAAGAAGTTATTATTTGGACAGAAATGAATGTATTATTCTGACCCACCATAAACCGCGCCAACTCGAATCCTATTTTTGAGCTCACTTCAAAATATTTAAAATGCGATCACACTCGTCTGACGACCCGGCAATGACCTTTGATGATGAAACGTTGTTATTTGGATAGGAATGAACGAATTCTGACCCACCACAAATTTGGTGCTTCCTGGCAGAACAGTTAATAGATATTTACGATATAAGTGTCGTAAAGATCCATATTACGATATGAGATAAATCATTGGTCAACCCATTGATTATCGTAATATGAATTTACTATACAAATATCGTACAATATTTCACCTACCATCAATAATTCTAAATATTCACTCAAATATAGTTAACAATCTTCGTCTATAAGAAACATGCAACAGTCAGTCTTGTAAGGTTTTGGTTACCATGGATTTTATTGATGTTATCATGCTAGTTGTCAAAATAGAACGCGTCAATTAGGATATGTTCCGTAAATAGACAAAAGTAACCACTGCTTACCGGACCGGTGACATAAGTTTTGACATTAGTTTTTGTCTGGTAATTGTGGTTCTAATTAATTTTCGGGACATTTGTCACTGTCATTTGTCTCTTCAGTCTTTCAGTGTGGTTATGTTTGATTGTTTATTGTTTCAATTGGCGATATAATATATATATATTTGGTGTTTTCGATTATTTTATTATAATAATATCAATATATTGTTACGAATCATAGATAATGAACCAGAGTTTTTTTATTTAATGCCTGTTAATCATCAAAAAATTCCAGGTAACCTTGAGTTACCCGTTTTATTCTTTTCCCCCCTAACTTTATCGTAGCTTTTCTTCAAATATCTATACTTCTCATCACATTTTGAAGCGCTTTTGTTGTATCCAAATGTAATCAGATTTGGGCTGATTGTTTCCCACACCTTTTTTTTGGTGAAGTTTGGAGAATCAAATTTGTTTGTGATCTTTGTAGATTGGAATCAACAGCTTCATCATTTCGTCAGTCCATGTCTACTGACTGTAGAAGTCTCCTTGAGAGATAATATCGGTTTCTGATTACCGGAATGAATAGAGGCGCCAGATTCTCCATTTGCATGAAATATTCAAGTTTTCGTAATCTATTGAAAAATTGTCGCAATTGCTGAAGCATGCGTGCTCTATCAAAATTATATCATCTATAAAGTTATTAAAAATCAAATTATTAATACATTTGTTACCTCTTCGATCTGTCCAATCACTTCAATTGAATTCATATATCATATAAAACAAATCAAGTTTTTTAACCCCAAAAAATAAAGAATATTCAAACCAGAATATCCAGATCAACCAAAAAAAATCGTCGGTCATTCTGGTGACAGACAATCGACAGCTTTTTCAGGAACCAAGTCCTGTAAATAACCTTTTTTTCAGTTACGAACCTAATAAAAGACATTTACGGGACGCAAATTCAGCAACCAAAACAACCAAGGTGATATACGGAACATATCCTTAGTTACTTCATCATGAATGCTATCGACCTTAGTTCAGATCCTAAAAGTGTCAATACATGTATAAAACAATCAGCAAATGCTGCATTACAGACATTAATACCTGCCAAGTCCTGCCGGAGATATGAAAATTTAAGATCGCTCTATATAGTGCGGCTTTTAATATTCCCTCCCCTGTTAAATTTTGAAAGGTTTAACGTACAAACTTAAAAAAACCGTTTGATACTACTTTTTGAAATAAAACATATTGTGATTGCTCGACAGATGGCGCGAGGGGCACATCAACTGAAAAAACTTTAAATGGCATGAGCGATCATGTATCACATCGTTGAAGAGATAATTCAATTTTCTTTTCAACCAATCTGTCCCGTTACATCAACAATTTCCCATTGATGCGTTGCGGGGTCCATTTAGTTCTCAGGAAAAGAGAATATAATAAAAACGAAGTAGTTAGAGTCAGTTTAATAATTATGACTAGAGATGGTTGTGAAATCCACTTTTTTTATAGAGGTAGATTAAATTAGTTTTGGGGCTTCTGTGCCATAAGCATCTACACCGCGACCTTAGCAGATCTATTGTGCATGCCCTCGAAATCGTTTAGAGTTCTTTGTCTAGACCTGTCATCATCACGAGACTCCATAGGCTAGTTTTTAGAACTCCCATATATTTGGGAGCTTCTGGTTTTTCTTTTCCCAGCATTAAAAACCTCAGCCTTGACAAGCCCTAGCAGTGGCTAGTATGTGTGCTGATATTTCCTCTTCTTCCTGGCAGAACCTGCATAGCATTTCTTCTGCCAGGCCGAGTATGCTCATATGTTTATTGAGCCTTTACAGAGTTAACAGGATATCTCTCGTTGATTGAAATTTTGTGGACTTTCATTGATTAAAAAAAAAAGAGAAACCATATCTCCGTAGTCGTGAATTGAAACGATGGAGGTATTGTTTCTTTTCTTCTTCAGACAATGAAAGTCCTAAGAAATTAGTTCAAACCGAAACATTGTCTGCAAATCCAAAACAGATCTCGCGTTGTTCAACAGGAAACTAAATCCACATGTTTCGTCTTCAAACCATTCAACTAAAATATTTTTCTCTGCATCCCTTGAAAGAACTCACTTCCATTCTCGGTTGTTAAAATGGGCCAGCCCAGCACTGGATCGAATTACACGGACATAAAGTTAACTCTGGGACGCGGTCGTTGGGTGTATCCTCAGTTTTGGGATACTAAATTTCATTAACGTGGGCCTTTCGTTTTTTATCACTTCCCCTCTCGGTCGTTTGCTTTGATTAACTTTTATTGGAAAGGTAAATGCATTAGGAAATAGAGATTCACGCTGAGTTCCTTCGGTTCTATCGCGTCAAATGACTAATGGTCGTGTTGCATTCAGAGGAATCCTCAACGATTTCTATAATACATCTTCGGGTGCGCGTCTCAATAGCATAAATTCCGTGAATGCCATTTCGAGCATACAAGACGTCTTATTACACACATACCTGAAACGATATTTCAGGGAGGCAGATGAAAAGCTTTTCACTGAAAATTGATTGATGGTAAGATATTCATCAAACTAGCAAACCAACCGAATCACACCATCACGCAAAGAGAAATCAAAAACTAATGAAGATATTAACATGAAAAGGATGATCTGTATTTCGTGGAATAATGACTAATGAACTATAGACAATCCAGGCTGAACAGAAAGGTAAAAACATCTTCATTCCTGAAGACCTGGTGAAATGGAGACTGAGCTTATTGATGATAATGATATTTTCGGAAAACAAAATGCATGGTGTCTCCGTGGACAGATTCATGTTCACCCCGAATTCTTCACACACGCCGACAGGCATATACATTTTTCATGGAGGGTAAAAATGCAGGGTGGCACTCATTTATCTGAATCCGCCTTAAAACATGAAAATGGTCCATTGTATTCAGGATAGAGCAATTATTGTCGTGTTGGGATTATGTGATACCTTGGTTCCAAAATTTGTTCTGTAATGCATTCAAATGTAGTTTACAGTACGCCAGCCCTCGTACAAAATCGGAAGTTCTTCTAGGTTGTCCCCCACTCTAAACGTGTTGATATCACTACTTAGGTTGGCGACAGACAGCAATCTGATTTTAAAATACAAAAATTGAATGTTAGTATCAATGGCACCATTGTCTGACAAAATTAATAAGGATCTTCAACAGCCCGACGCTCCAAAGATGTCGATTTGGCGACAAAGGAAAACTTACCACTTTCAAGGTTTCCTCTCTGCGACATCTTTTCAGATTTGGCACACTCAAACAGTATACAAAGTTACAATTTGCTGGTTCTCACTTCAGATTTTGTACGATGGCTTGCGTACTATTATATATTCTCAACAGATACCAAAATTTTGAGATTGTTTTTCATTTTCTATAACAATTTGTAGGAATGAGTTGTTTCACAATCACTAGTAGCAGTCTTCAATTAAAATTGAATTTTTATCACACTTTTTTCAGGTACCCAGAATATGCGATTTAGATAATACTATTGTCTAATTTGTTTAATGATCCTGATATGTATCCATAATTCACTCAGAACATTTAGATATTCTTATATAAGGTAAGCTCGGGTAAGTGTGACCGTGATTTTCATTACATCGTATTGAATTTAGTCCTTCTGGTGAACCTGAACTAATATAACAATGAAATTTTGCAGGTATTTACTTCGAAGGTCAGTCCTTGTAATACGCCACAGAAAACTGTTGAAAAACGTATTCTATGAATTTTATTTATATATTCAGATATACATCTCCATAGGTCACACTTCCCCGGAAATTTGGGGTAAGTTTGATTCTGGCCAAATTTAAAGATATTAATGCACGTAAATCTCTCTTTGGGGCAGGTGTGAGTAAACAGTAAAGGAACTTTCACCACAATTTATTTGTTTCGAGATATCTTTATTCAAAACATAGTTAGGAACTTTTTAATATTGAATTTAAAATGCCCCATTGGAAAAAAACAAAAAATAATCGTGAAAGTGATTTGTTGAAAAGAAAAATTTACAGACAGAAATCGAATGAGAATTTCATTGATCCCCATCTTCTGACGAGTGGTGATGGAAGCACAGTTGTTATTTCATCCTCAGAAAATGTATCAGTGTCTTCCACATCTGGCCAGGTATATTGTTTGGCTCTCTGAGATTTCCGTATATAATTTCGTACTATAGCTGAAAAAATATTACTTTTTAGATTGGCCAAATGAACCAGGCTCCCACTTACCCCGAGAGATAGGTCACACTATCCCCAATAAAATTTAATTTCGGGGTAAGTGTGACATGCAACGGAAAAATGTAAAAAAAACAACTTCATGAAAAAACGACAATCTATAGTCAGATTCATTGTTTAGGTAGAAGAAAAGTGTATAAAATGGATTCTTACCTTAGATTTTAACAATAAACTCAAAGCTTGAAATAAACTCGTTATACTCGTTCGGGTTGATGAATTGTAGGTTAGAAAATTGGGGAAAATATTTGGATTTCACAAGATCTCTTTGGTATTTTATATGATGGTTATGGATTCATTATGAGTGTAGGCTATTCGTCAATAGATGGCATTGGGCTGTCGCCCGGTTTAGCGAAGATAGCGAGCAAACTCACACTTGCCCCAAATTCACACTTACCCGAGTTTACCATACAATCATTGTTAACACGAAGTTTATACTTATATCACCAACAAACATATAGAATAACAGTTTATAGTTCGTACAAATTTTCATTGATTCATTCGCTCTATACACAAATGTATTTTTTCGATAAAAAAAAAGTTTGAATACTATTAATCACGGGTGTCATCAATATCTAATAATACAAAAAAGTAAACAATTGAAAAAATATGCAAAAAAGTATTCGGACTGAAGCTTATTATATCGATATAAAATCGCAAAAGAAACAACTTTTTCGAATAATATAATTCGAAATTTTGAGAAAAACAGGCAATTCAAATTCTATTTTTATTAATATTTGACATATGCGCGGAAGTCAAAACACTGACTTCATCAAGCCCCTTTATCAAAGTAAGATATTGCAGAATATTTCAAATAAAATAACCCCTATGATGCGCACTTTAGGTGTATAACACTCAATATATTTCAGATACAATTCAATATCTGTAGTGATATCAGAAATTAGTTGTTTTCTGACAGGAATATGCCTCCACAACATGTTGTGGGATCATTAGAGAGAAAGATATTTCATACAAATAAGTAAGAGATATCTCAACAAGTTGATCCTATAATTTTGAATTTATCATAGAGTTTAGAGGTCTACCCCTCAGGACCTTTATGGAGCATTCCTGTTTTTGTGCTTATCATCTTATAATTCACGAAATACACTAATTTCATCATTCTGAATAGATCAGCGTTTTGTAAAATTGCTCTATCTCTAACCATTCTCGAGATGAAAAGTTCATCTTGAGATGAAAAGAATCATTTTCCTCTAAACATATTTTTATTTTTTTTCTATGTCTATTCATGGAATACAATCTTTTTGAAATATGCACACCGAATATGAAGTAGATTCCAAGTCAATCAAGAATTTCATAGGCTTTTGACGGCACTTCTACTATTTCGATCTTAGATGGGAATATTCTACGATTTATTCCTTTTTTCTGTTAAATCTTTCGTTCACAATAAATATATTATCAGAATCTGCGTAAAACTTACCTACGATGTGCAATTATTGGAGATATCAACAAAAAACTCAATTTAGCTAGTGAAGAAACTTTGTAAGAGTTTTATCCGAGATTATAAGACCTTCATTTGGTATAGAAGTTTCCTTATAGTGGAAATACCAATGAGTACCACAGGTTTCAACATATAGGGAAAGTTTATAAAGACAAACAATTTATTGTTTCTCCAACTGGGCATCAGAAAGTTTCCTCAATGAGTTTTACTGTTCCAGAAAAAAATTTCCATAAAATCCGACTCGTTAGAGGAACGTTGCCGCACGGGTGGCCCAAATGAATCCGTTGCATTCGAAAAATCCCTTAGCGCCTCCACATAAAGCATGGACTTTAATTTTTTCTTATCTTCGGTAACCAGAGATTGTTTCTGAAACATCGTCTAGACTCGAACGGTAATCCGGAGATCTGCTACGGTCAGCGATCTGAGGCGCCATCGCGGGTATAGATTACATCGATAACAGCAAGAACTTAACCTCATCTGACGATACGGCACTAATAAAGCAGATAATTTTTGCCCGGCAACCGCTGACCATAAAACACTCGCTTTCACTTGTCACTCTGACTGTACAGCCGAGTTTGGGAAGATTTTAACTTGACGGCATTTTCAAACATCAGCTTCTTCGAGCATAAATGACTGTATCTAATTGTGAATATCAACAAATAAAATAAGGACCGAATACAAGTGAAATTCAAGAGCTTCGTAATATCATACACAGAAATTTGTTCGACAGTTCTAACAACCATTCAAATTTTGTCATTTTGTGTCATATGAAACAATTTCTTTCAATCATGTCAATATTACACTGATTATTTTGTCGTATGATTTTCAACCAATCAGAATGTCCAATTTAGTTAAGTTACCTCGTATAATTTCGATAATACCTGATTATACATAGAGTAGCTCCACCAATCGAAAATTTTAAAATAATTTCATTTTCATAGTAACCACATCGACATCAATATACAACAAACAGAACTGTCAAATTGTAACGTTTATCAAAAATTGTTCAAAAATGAGTCGATTCGGAGATTCATCATCAAATGCAATAGACGAAAGTATACAAAATACTGAGCCTCATAATACAGAGAAAACAAAAAAGTACGTATGGAAACAATTTCTTACGTTTTGCAGTGAAAGAAACTATGTGCTAAATGAAGCAATTTCCACTGAAATGATAGCGTCCATTTTGAAAGATTGGGCTTTCAATATGCGAAAATGTAATGGAGCAAATTATAAAGAAAATGTGGTTAAAACGATGTGGAACATTACGGCAAAACAAGTACAAGAAAAATATATGAAGGAGTTTAATAGAGTAATTGATCCATTCTCTAGTCCCATATTTTTAGCCGCACGAAACGCAAGAAATTCAAAAAGAAGGGAACTTCAAATGTTACCGGACAAGAGAAAGGTTAGTGCACAGCATTCAAAGATAACGAGTACATAGCAATGATAGAAGCGTGGGATGAAAATACACCGGAAGGATTACAAATAATATTTTTCCTAATTGCTTCTGTAGAACTTGCGTGGAAAGGAAATGAAGGAGCGTCATGCTTGACTTATTATTTTCAAAAAGAAACTGGAAATGATGATACTCCAACTGGTAGAATACAATATAATCCTATTTTTACCAAAACCACACAGGGAGGAGCAAAACCATGTGCTAATAATAAATGGCTTGTACCTAACCATAATGAAGTGAGTCGTTGTCCAGTGAGACTTACAGATAAGCTAATGAAGAAAAGAAGCGAAAACATTAATATTAAAACAGATAGGTTATTTCTGACAGTAAATCCCAACTGGAGAAAAGAAAAAACCCTTGGCTGGTACAAAAATATGCCAATTGGAGTGCATGAAACTAGTAAATGTACCAAAAAGTCTGCAGAATTGGCAAATTTGAATATGACAAACAAAAAATTTTCAAATCATTTTCACCGAGCCACTGCTGTTTCACAATTGGCAAAGGCAGGTGTATCGGAACAAGAACTTATTAAAATAACAAGACATGGTAATAGCAATTCTATCAAACCCTACCTACAGATAGATGAACAACATCAACAAAACATAATAAATAAGATGAGATCCAATTTTAAAAGCGCTGCAGGTTCAAGTAATAACACCTCCAGTATTTCCAGCACTTCAATGAGCAGTGGCCACGTTTCCTGCGCCGAAAATAACTCAGTTAAAAAAACGTAGTATATAATAATTGTAACTTTCATTGCACCAATTAACAAATTGTTTATATATTTACTTAATTTACTCAAAAAATAATCGTATCAAATACAATACGTACTTCAAAATAAATACGGTTATACATCTCAAACTTCCTGCATAATTACAAATCATGTCAGTTTGACAGAATAATCCTCCCGCTTCGCGGTCGGATTATTTAAACTGTCAAACTGACACTCTTTATAATTATGCAACAAGTTATCGATGTATAACCTGATTATTTTGAAGTACTTATAGTATTACAACTGATTATTTATTTCGTCTATTAAATATCAGTCATCAACCAATCATACGTTTGTTTCCTATTTGACCAATCAACGCGCTCTATTAGCAACTATATGCATGGTACACAATAGTCACCGATTATTTAGCATGATACCTATATATCAAGGAACCTGTGCATCTGACAGTACTATAAATAAATACATCTTAAAGGTCAAATAGAATCAATCATGTTGAAGCTGTAAAAGTATTTGAAAATGACTCGGTTTGGAGAAACCAAAAACGAAGAGATAGATACGGTAATCGAGGCTACAATCCCTGACAATACAGTGTCATTCATGACAGATATAAAGAATTGGATTCAAGAAATAATCTTCATAAATATAACACGACCTTGATTAATTGTCGACTAGTTTATTGCTGCTAAATTCCTCTTGTATTTATTAATTTTACTCGACACTATTTTGGCATTAATATTCAGAGATGAAAGCCCTCGAGCTTTGCTCTCGGGTTCTCATCGGATCATTAACGCCAAAATAATGTCTCATTAAATTATTATAAAATACAGTCGAAATTAAGATGCAATAAAAATAGTCGAATATTTATTAAGGTCTTGTTATATTACTCTTAATAATTGCAGTCAGTGCAATAATTATCAATCTCTATGACAACACCATTGATTTCGACAATTTCATTCTAAATAAATTTCAAAATGTCACGTTTCGGCAATGCGTATGTTCAAAGTACAAATGCGCTACAATGAAAACTTCCCAGATATACAACATACGTCACAAATATATTTAAGGAATATTTATGGAATTTTACAGCCAACGAGAATATGAATCGAATGAACACAGATGCTTAGAAGAATTGGCGTTGATACTAAAATATTGGACGGTCAATATGAAAATGAAAGACGGGACCGAATTCAAAGAAGCAACGGTGAAGACAATGCGAGGAGAGGCAGTTACTTGTCTGGTGGATTTTTTTCAAATCGAGAAAAATAATATAGAATCCAGTGTTCAGTAAAATGTGCTAAGGTGGTCCTAAAATCTGGACAAGTAGTAAATGGTTGGTTTCCAATAGCAAAAGACAAAGCTGCCCTGTACGTCTTTTCCATAAACTGATATCAAAACGAGGCGACAATATTACCTTACCACGCTGTTCTTAAAACCAAATCGACACTGGAAAAATGACAATGGTACGATAATGTACCTGTTGGAAGAAATACAATGAATGGATGGACTAAATCTGCTGCTGAGACTTGAACATAAAGGACAAAAAGATAACAAATCACTAGAATAGATCAACTGTTGTTAGCAAGTTGGCAAAAAGTGGTATAGAAGAACAACACATGCTGAATATTACTGGTCATAGAAACAAAAATTCTATAAAACCATACCTATATATCTCGATCAAGAACACCACAATAGGTCATAAATATTATGCGTGGTAATATATCTTCTAATGTAGAAATCAGAAACGAATCTAATGTTAAGTTAAATTTTAATAATTGTTCTTCCACTAACTGAACTTTTAGTGAATAAATAAATGTTTCGTTGTGTTGAGTTATACAATTTTATGACAAATTTTTCAAGCTCGTTGCTTGATACAGCCTGAAGCCGACTGCTGAGAAATATTTTCTAAAGTACAAATATCTGAGAAACATATACCCTTCAAAGTGGATAAATAATAAGAAAAGCAAACTCTAGTTTCGGTCTTATCAAAGTAAAGTACAGCATTATCATTGTTTTATTAGCGAATACTTGCGTTTCATAACTTTTCTAACACAAAATCAATAAAATTTTCGTATTCTGCATATATTCGCTAAAAACTTGGGTATGGCGGTATCTTCATACTAAGTGTTACATAAACTTTTTTTCCAATATTTTTTGAACGAACTGAAACTTCTGAATCGCTGGGTAATTGTTTCAAGGTTTGTTTTGTTGATTAACTAACATCTCTAATTGGAGATTTAAGTAGAATTTAATTATTCTGTATTTATTGTTGGAACAAATTTTCTAGTTCGAGTCAAAGTCATCGATGTACGATTAGTGGTCAGAATAAAAAGTTGTTATGAACTCGCCTATCAATGAATAATTGGGATTTTCATGCTCACCGAAATGAATAATACAATTACCTCTAATCTACATGATTGGCAACAATTCCAACGAATATTACGTTACGGTGCCAATCTTACTGTAGACGAAATTACGCCATAATTACATTGAATTCACCAGGGGAAAGTCTATATTATATCATTATAATATTATATCACATCACCCATTGGGACGAAAGTAAACCATTAAAACTCACTACCGGTGTACCACAGGGAACAGTGTTGCGGCCTATCCTGTTCCTTGTGTATGTCAACAGTATTAGCAGGTTATATGGCTTCACAGTCGTATTATTTCCTACGCTGATAATACGGCAGTAATATACACCGGTAAAACACAGGCCAAAGCATATGATAACGCAATGAAAGGGTTCAGAGATATCCAAATCTGACTTGATGGTCACCGGTCTCGTGCATGACATCACACGTTTGAAAAGATAAGGGCTACGCAGTCCTTAACTTGCACAAGTCTCTCGGAGAGTTCCGAGGGTTGCTTGTAAGGGTGCAGCCGGTTGACGGATATAACAAAATTTTTTTTTAAAGTCTGAATGTCATGATAAAATTTATTGCATTTACTTTGACAAACAACCCAGTTTGAATTCTTTAAAAATACTGCTGAAACCAAGCAAGAAACGTGTGAAACACAACAACAATGAGGAATGCCACGTTTGATAAAAGTTTTTTGGAAATCAAATATATTGGAAGAAGACATTAAAATAATGTCACCACTGAATTATTTCCTCCAGGCGATGCTTCATTATATACAATAAACAATATTTACTGCATGTGACGTCATTTGTTCAAAAAGTCAATATGGAAACGGTGCCTACTGAATTTATGGTTCTGGTTCGTACGCGCATGCGCATAGCATAATTGATCTTCGGATTTGGACAGGTGTCAAAGCGAAGTAACACAGACAGGTGTGTCAGTGTCACTCGTCAGCGACCACGGAGCAAGACTTATGGTGTCAAAACTGATGGAATACATCTTTTCGGCATGCGACGTTGCCAAATGTGGTTTTACTACATATGACGTCACAATTTGATTTTTTGCTTTTTTCAACAAAAATTATAAAAAAAATTATAAAATACAAAATACGTATCCCTTATTTTTGGAAAAGCTTTACATTCATGACGATGTCGAAATGAAGTGGCTTTGCCCATTGGAAAAGCAGCTGTATTAAATATCTCTGTTTCCTCCTGACCAGCGTTTGAGATAGGATAAGCATGCCCTCTACGTAACAAATAGAATAAGACAACTGACATAATAATTCGAAAGAAATCTTGTCAAGGAAAAATTTACACACTATCTATGCCTCAATTGCAGAATCAGTCATTAAATATTGTATTACAGTTCGGAGAAGTATGTTCGGTAATGTTATTATTGCCGTTCGTCTTATGAAAATACAATACTAAAAATTCATTTCAAAAAATCTATATTATTTTCTACTGAGAACCTATACAGTGCCCATCTACTAATTTTTGAACCACCTGGTATATCGCAACGAAATTTGAAGGGTTTTAATAGGAAATGAAAAACTACTGTTCCATGTAAATATCACAGCTAAAATATTCAAAATGGCAGCTGAGCGCCATCTTCCATAATTTTTTTTTATTAAAACACCCTATATTTTATTCCATTTTCAAAATCTTCTCATAATTCCCAACAGTTTTCTCGAATACACTTTACTCCTAAATTCAATTGTTTTCGAATACTTTTGAAAAGTGACATTCAAGTTCAAAATGAAGTATGGATTTTGGTCACTTTCGGAAAAATGTTGCCAACTAAACGTTATTATCGATTAATGAATTCGACTAATACGAGGCGTGAAGAGAGTTTATTAACAGAACCGCTCGAAGCCTACGAATGTGTAAATTCACAATCAAAACATATTGGTTGGCTAAAAAATTACAATTTATTCTTGAGTCACACTTTTATTCTACTCCAACAATTATTTCGTCAAGTTTCCGACATGGCCCCCCTTCTGAATCTTGACAACAACGTGCCCTATTATATACAAATAGCTTCTCTCACGTTGATGAGAGTCTGTTCATATATTTCTCAGCATGTATCTATTATTCCGCTTTCCAATTCTTCAGTCAAAAAAAATCTAGAGGTGTAATATCCGGAGATCTCGGTGGCCATTCCGTACTTCTCCTGCGACCTATCCATCGCCCAGGAAAGTTTGTATCGAGAAACTCTTTAGCCATGCGATCGAAATGGGAAGGTGTCCCATCCTGCCGAAATCTGATGTTACGATTAACAAACTCCCTCTGATTGTTTAATACAATTTGTCTTATTCGAAGTTCAATTTCAAAAACGCGATTGCCCAAAATCCCCGCCCAAATATTCATATCTGAAAAATTGTCCATTAAATCTAACAACTCCGCCTCTGTTAGACCTCTTCGTTTAGCCATGTTATCACCTTATTTCAACAAGTCCTGCAAAAAAAGTTTGACCTGGAGTCACAATGTTCGTTAAATCGAACACGTCAACAAACCAAAAAACCATACGCAAAAAAAGAGAAACGTGTGAAAAATATATATTGAACTTGCAGTCAATTGTATAATCTATCGCATAGAATTTTTTTCTTCCGAAAACTTACCTTTTTTATCACAAAAATTCCCACTACAAAGTTTCCGTATACGATAACCTTCAGAACAGCCCTACATGAGAAATAATTCCATATGAAACATTCGAACAGTAGCCGATAGATGGCGGGAAAGATCATTAATATGTTAAGACAGGTTCGTTTTATGGAACACTATGATATTACGGCGTAAAAATTATTCCGGTGGCATTTGAAGACATACAAATTCAATGTTCGTTTAAATGACCACAGTGACCAAAAGGGTTAACTTTGGTTACGTTTAAGGGTCTTCTTCCCTTAAAAATAAACAGTCAGAAACGACTTATTTTCATTGATGGAGGGATTTATGTAAAAATATCCTTCAAGTATTTTTTTTTATTTTAATACAGTCATACAAAAAAACCTTTTCCGACTCCCTTTTTTTTTCAGGGATGAAGAACGTTAAATGATTTATTCGAATTACACGTTGTTGTACGATAGTCGATTTTAGATAATGCAAACGGGAGATGGTGTTCTGAATATGCACTGAAAAAGGGAAAATCCGATGAAATCGAGTCTTCTAGGATAAAAAAAAATTGTTAGCTAATGACGGAATTCGCGAAATATTCGAATATCGTCATCGACGGTCGATGAGAGAAAATGCCATTCATTCTCGTCAGATTTGCGGCTACCAGTGTTGACTCATTACCTCTGAAATACGATCAGCGGCTCTTAAAACACCTCATGTTGAAAATAATTGGCCGGGGCGCAGAACTCTTGTTTCTGTTAGGTGGTCCTCGGCCACGGTCGTAAACTAATTCGCTAGGAATGTTTTTTCTCCGGGTCCCTTTGTTTTTATTCGGTCGTTTATCGGCGACAGTTGTTTTCCGTAATGACTTTTCTGCACAGCTGATTGTTGATGATGTATTGCGGATTGATTGGATTGCGACTCACCCTTTGTTAATGGTCGGTGTTGATGATATCCAAGAAAACGTTGATATTTGAGTTTTGATGGGTATTAGGAGTATTTCCAATATTTGCACTCTACGAATACAGTGCATGCAGTATTAAATCGAGCCACTCTGAATAACTTTTGGTACAATGATTTTCAGGAAAAATGAAAAACACCTCGACAGATTTGATGTTACTTTTCCTATCGCACCCCCAGAGCATGTCACCATTTTTATAATGTATCACCCTACATTGTTTTGCATTATCAGATGCTCCATGATGAGCAGATTTAAACAAAGTATAAAATACAGTTCGTCTATTTTATCTTTACCCATGCGTCATCAATTTATGATCGAAGAAATCACACACTTTCTATCGAACATAACTTAACATAACAACCGCTATGAGCGAATCAATCCATTGCCGCCCTGAAATGGTTGAGAATCTCGGGAGTTATTTCTCTGCAATGCCTCATGATATTCTCTCTCAAATCTTCTAATGTTGTTGATTCTATCTCATACACTTTAGACTTGAAAATGATCATCAAAAAAAAACACCTATGGAACCTACGTTTAGGTAATTTTTAGCTTCCAAACTATGAGCTTCAGACCATAATGTATTCTAGTTTTTTGAAATTTGTTCATCATGGAACATCTGATAATGCAAAACAATTTAGGGTGATCCAATAAAAAAATGGTGACATGCTCTGGGGGTGCGATAGGGAAAGTAACATCAAATCTGATTTTGTCAAAATGTGCCTTCCTGTGTACTATTGTTGACATGTTTTGTTTTATTTTTCCTGAAAATCATTCGCGAAATGCATTTCCGCTAGATGGCTCTCAGAATTTAGGCGCGAAACTGTGTAATGGTGATCAGCCTACAAATTCCATAAGAGACCATGGTGTTCAATTTTATTCTCATTCGAATTTGAATAAATTGTTGAAGATGTCGATAATTGAAATATGTCAATCAGATATTTTCATATACGTAGTCATTGCCACTTTTTGCCTAATTCTATGTTTTTAATGGGAAAATTATGTAAAGAAACTTTGTGTTTGGTACTATTGATGATGCATTAAGCATTGGGGCACTGAGCAAATACGCCTATTGTTTGGATTGCTTAATTCTGCCGCCATTTCGGTTATTATATTCTGAAACTATGAACATGAAGGAATATCACCAAACTCAATTTAGTGCCCCAAACTCAATTAATTATGAGAAAACAGATAAAATAGATACACTAGCTCTTATGGCAAAACAAGACCTTGCAACATTACATCAGTTCAACGAAATAATTATAGGTGTCGCACCCTTCGCGCAGGTTGCGAATTGTACCAAAAGTTATTCAGGGTGGCTCGTTTAAATGTTATTATTACGTTGGGCATGCCAAAATCGGGCTTTGTCCCCGAGCTACAATACATACGTAGAGAGAGCTGATGTAATATAATTTGGTATTAACAAATATATTATAGGAATAGAAATAAAAGAAAACATAAAATATTTGGAATTTAGATCGAATATTAGATCGAAACCTGAAATGGAACAAACATGCTGAATTATGTTATGAAATTTCTGATGAAAAATTCAAGTAATTTCGAAAACTTTCCTAGTACTTTCTAGTACAAACACATATTATAAATTATGACATTATAGTAAGGGAAGTAAAAAAGAACAATGAATTGAACAACTTGGAAGTGACAAAAAAATGGGTGATCAAAATAATATTCAGAGAAAATTATCAATAGCCTACAGAAAAACCCTTCAAGGAATCTGAATTACTTACATGTCATTAGTTAAACTTTTTGAAGCTTGCTTCTTACGATCACAAACATAAAAATACATTTTGACTTACGTGAGCGATGGAAGACTAGACTGAAGACTAAAGAACCGAACTACTAACTTATCTGGGCCAATAATTTAAAAAAATTAAAATATGGCTTCTCTAAATATCGCGGAAAAAAATTGAGCAAATGTTTCAGAGAAAAGTCCAACAAAATTTCTGGAAAAATAAAACAGCTCATCTAATCAATCCCACCAAAATGCATTAAAACTACCTATTAAGTCTTACAAATTTTATTTGGACTCGGATTTTGATGGATAAATTAAATAAACAATAAAATTATTTTATTTTTATTTCAATAATAAAGATGGAAGTCTACACCCGATTATTTCCACTCTATAAGGTTCATTATTATTGGTATAACCATTTAAGAGATACAAGGGAGATGGGGACTTTAGACTAGCCTTGCATACGTGGTGTTACCTAACTACGGTTCCTAACTGCCGGGAGTGATTCGTTAGGTCATTTTAAGACGAAAAAATCCTATGAACATTTGGCCGGAGATGTTTTCTTTCTGAGATACAGGGCTTTGAAATTAAAAAAAATTAAACACCTAGCATGGATTAGGCTATTGATTTATTATGGATGGTGAACAAATAACAACCAACAATACGAAACAAAATACCCTACTATCAATTTCAGCTGGCATCCAGTGCAGGTGTTCATGATATGCAATAAAGTAGCTTCACTTTTTTTCTCCAAAAGGAGCTAGATATTAAAAAAATACAAGAGACCCAGAAGTTGTACTTTCAGTTGCTTAATCTAAAGAAAATACTGCGAAAAAAAGTCAGTGGCGTACTTTTTTTTAACAATATTGTTTGCTGTGTTGCCCCCTAAGACGCCACTGGCTCTAATAATTTCAATCTAGATTTAGGATTTTCAAGATATTTTATAAATAGTTTTTTTATTTCAACGCCCTGTATCTCAAAAACAAAGCAACTCCGGACATATTATGTTCATAGGAACTTTCCAGTTAGGCACCGTAGTTAAGAAACACCCTGTATATTACAGTTTTCTTCAAAACATTATCTACCGTATACCAACACACCCCATGCATAAGATTTTACAATTTATGGGCGTTTCACTAGTTTATTTGTCACATCCTGAGGATTTTGAAAATATGTATATACTGATATAGTTCTTGAGCAAATAAATGTACTCATTACTATCATTATTCATATGAAGATGGGAAAAGAATAGTTCCAATGGGTTCGACACTTCATTCTCCGCAACGGTCTTCGACTTTAGCCCACACAAATATGGCCCCACGTTGGGCGCCATATATGTTTACGGGATATTTGAAAAAAAAATTGGGGTTACTTCCGGTCGAACAGTTGGTGGAAAAAAATTGTTAATATGTGCAAAGGAAGCTTTATCAGTAGGTCAGTGAAAGGTCGTTAACGCAATAACATTTGATCAGAGCTCATCAATATCTACCAAAATCTCAGCGTTTCTCACCAAGAGCCATTTTTCTATATGTTTACTGTGGAGTCTCTTTGAGAAGAGCTTTCACATCGAACCAGGCAGCGCCTTTGTGCCACCGACTCATAATAGCCCATGCACCTCGGATCCTCCATAATTAGAACACAAGTAAGCCACCGATCGTTTCCAATAGACAATCCGCAAACACAATTGGCCTTAATAACCGGCGGTCCAGAAGCGTCGTGTACGCGGGAGCCGACTCAAAGGGGACAATGGCCAGGAAGTACAAGTGTGCAGGTCATTCATTAACTTGGGGAACGTATGGGCGGACCTCTAGCCGCGCTATTGATACCTGTACATACATAGAACGCTAATGAAACACGGCCTTCCAATCAACGGACCTACGGGCCCCGCGTCTCCTGGGGTTTCGCAGAGGAAATACGCACACACTCAGGTACAATGCTCTGGGGGCGGCGGGCGACATTGTCGCTGTGATCTATGATGCGCCGGTGACAAATTCGTTCTGTTATTGATTGGGGGCGATTACCCGCGACGGATTCACGTATTCTGGTTTCTTTGGTCTGGAAATTATAAAGCAGGAACTAGGCGCGTTTTTTTTCCTTAACCAGCTGTCGTCCCCCTATGAACGAATGCCTTCAGAAGTCGAAACTTGTGCGAGACAATAATTGCCGAGGTCTTACCTTTTAACGTGCGATCCTTATATAAATTTAACGTATAAAAACTTTCTCATCTCTCACTTCAGTAATTTCATTTAATTACTTTAAGCTATTCAGATAGATTCAAGGACTTTACTTAAATTATTGAATCTCTTTGCAAGAGCACAACCATTCTGCAAAATAGGGGAATAACCCCTCCCTACAGACTCATCTCCGTACTATCAAGCCCATGGAATATGTAGAGAGCTCAGGAATTGTGAATGCTCAAAAATATGGTTTCCGTCGTCAGAAATTATCCGGTGCCATATTTGCTTAGATCTCACATATATGGCAACTATTCATTGAAGAATTTTCAGAAACTATGGCCATAGAATTAGATGTCTCCAAACCCGAGAGAACTCAAGAACTGGGGCTGAGGAGAGGACCTCCTGGGTAGGTGAGAGGTAACATACCTCCAGCCAAAGAAAGAGGAAGCCTACAACCGGCACGGACTTCTCTCAGCAAGCAAGTTGCTGGAGAAACATCAGGCTTCCTGAGAACGAAAACAGTCAATGCAATATCAAAAAAACGTGGACTCGGCGCCCGAACAACGAAGATGGTTACCGCCTCGTCAAAGAGATTCAAAACACCAGCTGGTCCCTAGATGACGTCGGAAGAAAAAACTTCGTCGTCTGCTGAACCATCCAATGCCCCAACCTTGATGGCGACAGATAGTGGCGCCGGAATAGACTCATCACCTGACCCCCCATTTGTCTGAAGGGAACAAGCAGCACAGCCGCTTCATACGTCCTTGGCAAAAGGTTCAAAGCCGAATCAATGTGCCTTGCTTTCCCCCAGGAACTCAGGACAGGACAAACAGACCGAATTATCGATCTGGGCAACGTTCTTGGTGAGGTAATAACTTGCGATGGGGTGAGGTCAAGAGCACTCAAGATGTTGTACGACGAATATGATCGCCTGCTCTGCATATTCCCCAGAAGACCTGGATACAGTACCTCTATTGCTGTACACCGATTGATAGACTCCAGCAAAAGGAACAAATTCGGATTGATTATGGGCTGTGATGCTAATTGGCACCATATTTCATGGGGCAGCACGAATAAAAATCGAAGAGGTGAGTTACTGTTTGAGAATATACTAAGAGAAGGGCTATCTGTATTAACAAAGGCTTCAAACCAACCTTTCCAACTATAACTAGACAAGAGGTTAGATTTAACTATCAGCTCGAACTTTCTGAGCGACAAGATATGACATTGGGTAGTACCTTCTGAACCTTCCTGTTCAGATCACAGAGAAATGGTATTCACTATTGAAACAGGTCCAAGACCAGTAGTGGAATAACGTGACTCGAAAGCTACAGACTAAAGAAGATACAAAAGTTTCCTTCAATCGTACATTGAAGCTGGATTCACTAAAATTAACAATTATTGTGATACGATTGAGGCTGCAGCAGGACGAGTTCGTGGTGCTGTAGTCTCCTCATCACGAAAACTGTCCACTGAGAACCAAAAACGATGACAGGAACTCTCCTTGGTGGAACGAAAGCCTTGAGAAATTGAGGAAAAAGGTTCGACAACTACTCTATCGAGCAGAAGAGTCAGGCAACTGGGATCCTTATAGGGCTACTCTAACAAATTATAAGAATTCGATCAGAAAGGCAAAGCGAGAATCTTGGAGGAAGTTCTGTGAGAGTATATCCGACATACCTCGCATCCCAAGAACCCACATGACTTTCTAGGAAGTCGATTACTGAAAAAGGATCGATGAAACGACCTGACGGCACATTCACGATCTCTAGAGAATAAACTTTAGAAACTCACTTTCCTGGAAGCTTGACCCTTGATAACAATTGAACTCTCCTCTTTGAGGGCGCCAAACGTCTAAGAAGGAATGATTGGAGGTCACTAAGACAGTTATCATAGCACCTGCAATTGAATGGGCAAATAAAACGTTTCCGCCATTAATATCCCCTGGTGAGATTGGTATAATTCCAGCTCTGCTTCAACGGACTGGAATTGCTTCTACCTATCCCAATTAATATGGTATACGTACCAAAGGTGGTCCGCACAGACCAACACACCAAATTGGTAGGACCAATCAGACTAACATCCTGTTAAAAGGACTTAAAATGATCCTGTACGGAACGATCTTTGCACGCTCCCCCTGAACAACCACCAGTATGCCTATCAAATCATTTCATTCTGGAAAGGGCCACGTCGGGAAGGGTAGCCTCTAATACCCTCCAAAGAACGTTGGAAGACGTTCACACTTGGTGACAGAGAAAACAGATATCTGGGATATAAGGTTTTCCACAAAGCCAGAATGTCCTTATGGAGCATTTGTGGAAAATCTTGGGGCTTAGGTCCCAAACAAATCCACTGGATATATGTGATGGTTGTTAGGCCAATGGTCAAATACGGTGCTATTGTATGTTGCTGGAAACTTCACAGCGGAAGGCCCAGGTGAACCTCTCAAGTTTACAGAGACAGGTTTGTCTGGCGATCACTGGTGCCATCAGCACCACACCGACAGCAGCTATGGAAATCCTTCTAGACCTACCTCATTTCCACATCTTCCTGGAGAGGGAGGCTGGATGGGCAACCTACAGAATCATGCATATTGCCAATTACATACTTAGACGGCTGCTGATTGAAACTGAAAGTCGCAGCATTCTGAAAATGTTCCTAAAAAAGTTTTTTCCGTTAACCAGCTGTGATTCCCCTTCGAACTACAATCCTCAGTAGTCTAAACTTGTGCGAGCCAAGGATTAACGAGGTCTTACAATTCCTAGCACTTTCTCAGGCCGCCAGGCGAGTCAGAATGATTGAAAAGCATCGATTTTAACCACTCGGCTACCTGATCCCTAAATGACCTCTGATATAATGATTCTAAAATAAATTCTGACCTGCCTTATACCGTCCTTCTTCCGAAGAGAGACGACTGAGGAGATTACTGTTGGTTCATACATGGTTCAAAAACATCTCCAGGATCTGGTGCAGTCGTTTACCTAGATTATATACGACAGAATTCCAGGCGGAAATTCACGTCATCGATCTATGTGTAGAGAGACTGGAAGAAACCAACCTCACACAAAGATCAATCAAAATTTTCTCAGTTTTGAAAGCACTTGGATCGTATCTTTGGTGTCAAACTGCCGAAAACAGCTCCTCTCAATAGGAAGACTCAACAGTCTGTCTCTGGTCTGGATTCCTGGCCACCTCTTTATGGAGGGCACTGAAACGGCCTTCCTGCAAGAGAAGGTGCCGCAAGTAGGTCCATTGGACCACAACGTGCCATTGGCATCTCACCAAGTTTTGCAAAATATACATTGCACACCTTAAGAGCAAGGAAAGTATTAAAGTTCTGGCAAAATCTACCAGGACTGGCTCATTCGAAGGCATTCATACATTACTCGAAGAATTTACCAGAACAGTAGAGCACGCATGCTCTGTGCCTGCCCCGCCGCGGATCGAATCAGATTTTCGATATTTGGCAGAGTTTCACTCTCTTCCTCGGACATGAAAGATCATACATCAACCAATCGGCTCCGTCAATAAGAAGCTGGGTTTATTTGGTGAAATATGAATTGGTATGAGCCACAATACACCCTTACGGGTCCAAAGATGTTGATATCGTTTGGCACCAGCATCTCCTCGCCATGCTTCTCTCCTTTGCCTTACCCACATCCCAGTCGTATTATTTGCTATTCAGCTTCCTTTCTGTAGCAATAACATTGTTTCTGCTTCACATCAATAATTTGTTGGGAGCTAAATCATACTTGCAGATGACATAACCTTTAGTTACGCTTAGTAACAATAACGGCGCCAATTAGCGCAGAAATGAACTACTAGAGATGACTCCAGGGTCCAGGCGGACGTCGTATCACTACAAGAGACCAGACTCAGGACAAAGTTATCTTCCCTTTCAGAATGTTTTCTGAACGTTACAGAATATTTCTATGGCCCTTGGCGTGGGAACAAGAGAATAGAAATTAAGTACTCAACGTACGTTTCATTAACAATATTGTCATCATCAAGAGCGATCGGCACCGTTCCTCAAATATCTGACGGAACCATAAGCTCCAAAATTCTCAATTCAGTATTTAAATACATCGAATTATTCATTTTGAACCAACCGACGTCGCGAGAAGTTGAAAAATACAATAATTATCGCTTGGCAGACGTCCAACCTCAGTATTGGACGCGTGTGTGCTTCCGTGAGTCTGAGACTTCTCCGCGGGTGGTCCGCAGAACGATTCTGTCAGCGTTGCGCTGCAAATTAGATGAAAGATCGTTGTCAGTTGAAGTGATAATCACGATTATCATTGTGGTATTCCATTGAATTATCCTTTTTCGGAAGCTTGACTTCGTTTCCAGTTGGTGTTCGCTCGAGAAAGGATTTTTGTTGATTGTGATGGTATGGCGATTGTTTGAAGAATCCCAACTCTTTTTTATACTAACGATATTCCTAAATATTCCGCTTCGTATTCGTATTTTTCAATTGCCTCTGCAAACTATTTTCATCTCATCGAATTTCAACAGTTACCTGCAACTTCATTTTGGAAACAGTTAATTTCGTTAAATGTAAAAAGATGTGGAAAAATTAAACTTTTTTGAAATGTGAGAAAAATTTCTCAACAGGATCAAAAATTACCTCTCGGATAAAATATCAGATAAAGAAAGTTAACGGATAATGGCTCAGGAGACATTGAGAATTATTATGGAGTAACAAAGGGTAATATGGTTTATATTATATATAAGTATATTGATGACCACCAGCATTCGTAGAATTTTTTAGTATTTTTTTACAGACGGTATATACGCTGATTTATTATTATTTTCATTTAATAGAAGATATGAATTACTTAGATGTTTCAAATGAATGTTTGTTCGAAAATAAATCGAAGTTATTTAAACAAAAAACAAATTGTATAATACCACTCATTTCAAGCAAGATTAATATGTTATCAAAATAGAACATTCTATAAAAGGATAATAATATGTAGATGAAACAAAACATTCAGGAGTCATATTCGATTCATATCCCAGATGTGATAAACACGTTGACTTTGTGTCTAGAAAGATAGAAAAAAATATTTTTATATAGTTGGTAAAATTGTGTTAAATTTATTACTAAGTTTGGAAATTGTTTGAGCTCCAGTATATTTTGTTAAAAGAATTGTTATTTCCGTCAACCAGCTGCACACCCTTGAGAGTACAACCCTCAAAAGTATTCGAAAGACTTGTCCGAGCTAATTTACCGGTAGGCCTTACGGAGGAGGGCCCGAAAGTAGTACCCAATTTAATTTATATCGTTTGGCCTATGTTGTCAATATTTTCAAAAGAGATAATTTCATTTTACCAGTTTTATAACATTTTTAGGGGTTACAAATGATCATCATAAAGTATTAATAGAAAAAGTGTGAATATTAAATTTAGGGATAATAATGCATGGTGGGAATGCATGTATCTTTGGCATAAAAGCACGTCAAAAATGTTACGAATAGAAGTACCCCTATAGAAAAAAATATTAATTAACTCTCCAGCACGAGAACGGCTGAAGATAGAGCAATTCTGCGAACACCAATCGATTCAGAATGATCAAATTAGTATAATCTGTGAATTTCAAGTCATTCGACGTGAAACAAAATTATTTGAAAAATCGAAAAAAGTCCAAAGGGGTATACCCCTAAAAATCGTGAAAAATACAGAATTCGCAGATTCGCTTGAAATCCGCACTAAATACGCAATATTTCATGCAAAATCCGAAAATATATGATTTGTTGATGCTCAGATTGAAGGTTTGGCATGAAAGCACAACGTCAAAAATGTCACGAGTAGAAGTTGTTATATAGAAAAAAATATTAATGAACTCTCCAGCACGAGAACGGCTGAAGATAGAGCAATTCTGCGAACACCAATCGATTCAGAATGATCAAATTAGTATAATCTGTGAATTTCAAGTCATTCGACGTGAAACAAAATTATTTGAAAAATCGAAAAAAGTCCAAAGGGGTATACCCCTAAAAATCGTGAAAAATACAGAATTCGCAGATTCGCTTGAAATCCGCACTAAATACGCAATATTTCATGCAAAATCCGAAAATATATGATTTGTTGATGCTCAGATTGAAGGTTTGGCATGAAAGCACAACGTCAAAAATGTCACGAATAGAAGTACTTATATAGAAAAAAATATTAATGAACTCTCCAGCACGAGAACGGCTGAAGATAGAGCAATTCTGCGAACACCAATCGATTCAGAATGATCAAATTAGTATAATCTGTGAATTTCAAGTCATTCGACGTGAAACAAAATTATTTGAAAAATCGAAAAAAGTCCAAAGGGGTATACCCCTAAAAATCGTGAAAAATACAGAATTCGCAGATTCGCTTGAAATCCGCACTAAATACGCAATATTTCATGAGAAATCCGATAATATATGATTTGTTGATGCTCAGATTGAAGGTTTGGCATGAAAGCACAACGTCAAAAATGTCACGAATAGAAGTAGTTATATAGAAAAAAATATTAATGAACTCTCCGGCTCGAGAACGGTTGAAGATAGAGCAATTCTGCGAACACCAATCGATTCAGAATGATCAAATTAGTATAATCTGTGAATTTCAAGTCATTCGACGTGAAACAAAATTATTTGAAAAATCGAAAAAAGTCCAAAGGGGTATACCCCTAAAAATCGTGAAAAATACAGAATTCGCAGATTCGCTTGAAATCCGCACTAAATACGCAATATTTCATGCAAAATCCGAAAATATATGATTTGTTGATGCTCAGATTGAAGGTTTGGCATGAAAGCACAACGTCAAAAATGTCAGGAATAGAAGTACTTATATAGAAAAAAATATTAATGAACTCTCCGGCTCGAGAACGGTTGAAGATAGAGCAATTCTGCGAACACCAATCGATTCAGAATGATCAAATTAGTATAATCTGTGAATTTCGAGTCATTCGACTTGAAACAAAATTATTTGAAGAATCGAAAAAACCCCTAAAAATCGTGAAAAATACAGAATTCTCAGATTCGCTTGAAATCCGCACTAAATACGCAATATTTCATGAGAAATCCGATAATATATGATTTGTTGATGCTCAGATTGAAGGTTTGGCATGAAAGCACAACGTCAAAAATGTCACGATTAGAAGTAGTTATATAGAAAAAAATATTAATGAACTCTCCGGCTCGAGAACGGTTGAAGATAGAGCAATTCTGCGAACACCAATCGATTCAGAATGATCAAATTAGTATAATCTGTGAATTTCAAGTCATTCGACGTGAAACAAAATTATTTGAAAAATCGAAAAAAGTCCAAAGGGGTATACCCCTAAAAATCGTGAAAAATACAGAATTCGCAGATTCGCTTGAAATCCGCACTAAATACGCAATATTTCATGAGAAATCCGATAATATATGATTTGTTGATGCTCAGATTGAAGGTTTGGCATGAAAGCCCAACGTCAAAAATGTCACGAATAGAAGTAGTTATATAGAAAAAAATATTAATGAACTCTCCGGCTCGAGAACGGTTGAAGATAGAGCAATTCTGCGAACACCAATCGATTCAGAATGATCAAATTAGTATAATCTGTGAATTTCAAGTCATTCGACGTGAAACAAAATTATTTGAAAAATCGAAAAAAGTCCAAAGGGGTATACCCCTAAAAATCGTGAAAAATACAGAATTCGCAGATTCGCTTGAAATCCGCACTAAATACGCAATATTTCATGCAAAATCCGAAAATATATGATTTGTTGATGCTCAGATTGAAGGTTTGGCATGAAAGCACAACGTCAAAAATGTCACGAGTAGAAGTTGTTATATAGAAAAAAATATTAATGAACTCTCCAGCACGAGAACGGCTGAAGATAGAGCAATTCTGCGAACACCAATCGATTCAGAATGATCAAATTAGTATAATCTGTGAATTTCAAGTCATTCGACGTGAAACAAAATTATTTGAAAAATCGAAAAAATTCCAAAGGGGTATACCCCTAAAAATCGTGAAAAATACAGAATTCGCAGATTCGCTTGAAATCCGCACTAAATACGCAATATTTCATGCAAAATCCGAAAATATATGATTTGTTGATGCTCAGATTGAAGGTTTGGCATGAAAGCACAACGTCAAAAATGTCACGAGTAGAAGTTGTTATATAGAAAAAAATATTAATGAACTCTCCAGCACGAGAACGGCTGAAGATAGAGCAATTCTGCGAACACCAATCGATTCAGAATGATCAAATTAGTATAATCTGTGAATTTCAAGTCATTCGACGTGAAACAAAATTATTTGAAAAATCGAAAAAAGTCCAAAGGGGTATACCCCTAAAAATCGTGAAAAATACAGAATTCGCAGATTCGCTTGAAATCCGCACTAAATACGCAATATTTCATGCAAAATCCGAAAATATATGATTTGTTGATGCTCAGATTGAAGGTTTGGCATGAAAGCACAACGTCAAAAATGTCACGAGTAGAAGTACTTAAGTATACAGAAAAAAATATTAATGAACTCTCCAGCACGAGAACGGTTGAAGATAGAGCAATTCTGCGAACACCAATCGATTCAGAATGATCAAATTAGTATAATCTGTGAATTTCAAGTCATTCGACGTGAAACAAAATTATTTGAAAAATCGAAAAAAGTCCAAAGGGGTATACCCCTAAAAATCGTGAAAAATACAGAATTCGCAGATTCGCTTGAAATCCGCACTAAATACGCAATATTTCATGCAAAATCCGAAAATATATGATTTGTTGATGCTCAGATTGAAGGTTTGGCATGAAAGCACAACGTCAAAAATGTCACGAGTAGAAGTTGTTATATAGAAAAAAATATTAATGAACTCTCCAGCACGAGAACGGCTGAAGATAGAGCAATTCTGCGAACACCAATCGATTCAGAATGATCAAATTAGTATAATCTGTGAATTTCAAGTCATTCGACGTGAAACAAAATTATTTGAAAAATCGAAAAAAGTCCAAAGGGGTATACCCCTAAAAATCGTGAAAAATACAGAATTCGCAGATTCGCTTGAAATCCGCACTAAATACGCAATATTTCATGCAAAATCCGAAAATATATGATTTGTTGATGCTCAGATTGAAGGTTTGGCATGAAAGCACAACGTCAAAAATGTCACGAGTAGAAGTACTTAAGTATACAGAAAAAAATATTAATGAACTCTCCAGCACGAGAACGGTTGAAGATAGAGCAATTCTGCGAACACCAATCGATTCAGAATGATCAAATTAGTATAATCTGTGAATTTCAAGTCATTCGACTTGAAACAAAATTATTTGAAGAATCGAAAAAACCCCTAAAAATCGTGAAAAATACAGAATTCGCAGATTCGCTTGAAATCCGCACTAAATACGCAATATTTCATGCAGAATCCGAAAATATATGATTTGTTGATGCTCAGATTGAAGGTTTGGCATGAAAGCACAACGTCAAAAATGTCACGAGTAGAAGTACTTAAGTATACAGAAAAAAATATTAATGAACTCTCCAGCACGAGAACGGTTGAAGATAGAGCAATTCTGCGAACACCAATCGATTCAGAATGATCAAATTAGTATAATCTGTGAATTTCAAGTCATTCGACGTGAAACAAAATTATTTGAAAAATCGAAAAAAGTCCAAAGGGGTATATCCCTAAAAATCGTGAAAAATACAGAATTCGTAGATTCGCTTGAAATCCGCACTAAATACGCAATATTTCATGCAAAATCCGAAAATATATGATTTGTTGATGCTCAGATTGAAGGTTTGGCATGAAAGCACAACGTCAAAAATGTCAGGAATAGAAGTACTTAAGTATACAGAAAAAAATATTAATGAACTCTCCAGCACGAGAACGGTTGAAGATAGAGCAATTCTGCGAACACCAATCGATTCAGAATGATCAAATTAGTATAATCTGTGAATTTCGAGTCATTCGACTTGAAACAAAATTATTTGAAGAATCGAAAAAACCCCTAAAAATCGTGAAAAATACAGAATTCTCAGATTCGCTTGAAATCCGCACTAAATACGCAATATTTCATGAGAAATCCGATAATATATGATTTGTTGATGCTCAGATTGAAGGTTTGGCATGAAAGCACAACGTCAAAAATGTCACGAGTAGAAGTTGTTATATAGAAAAAAATATTAATGAACTCTCCAGCACGAGAACGGCTGATGATAGAGCAATTCTGCGAACACCAATCGATTCAGAATGATCAAATTAGTATAATCGCAGATTCGCTTGAAATCCGCACTAAATACGCAATATTTCATGCAAAATCCGAAAATATATGATTTGTTGATGCTCAGATTGAAGGTTTGGCATGAAAGCACAACGTCAAAAATGTCAGGAATAGAAGTACTTATATAGAAAAAAATATTAATGAACTCTCCGGCTCGAGAACGGTTGAAGATAGAGCAATTCTGCGAACACCAATCGATTCAGAATGATCAAATTAGTATAATCTGTGAATTTCGAGTCATTCGACTTGAAACAAAATTATTTGAAGAATCGAAAAAACCCCTAAAAATCGTGAAAAATACAGAATTCGCAGATTCGCTTGAAATCCGCACTAAATACGCAATATTTCATGCAAATTCCGAAAATATATGATTTGTTGATGCTCAGATTGAAGGTTTGGCATGAAAGCACAACGTCAAAAATGTCACGAGTAGAAGTACTTAAGTATACAGAAAAAAATATTAATGAACTCTCCAGCACGAGAACGGCTGAAGATAGAGCAATTCTGCGAACACCAATCGATTCAGAATGATCAAATTAGTATAATCTGTGAATTTCAAGTCATTCGACGTAAAACAAATTTATTTGAAAAATCGAAAAAAGTCCAAAGGGGTATACCCCTAAAAATCGTGAAAAATACAGAATTCGCAGATTCGCTTGAAATCCGCACTAAATACGCAATATTTCATGAGAAATCCGATAATATATGATTTGTTGATGCTCAGATTGAAGGTTTGGCATGAAAACACAACGTCAAAAATGTCACGAATAGAAGTAGTTATATAGAAAAAAATATTAATGAACTCTCCGGCTCGAGAACGGTTGAAGATAGAGCAATTCTGCGAACACCAATCGATTCAGAATGATCAAATTAGTATAATCTGTGAATTTCAAGTCATTCGACGTGAAACAAAATTATTTGAAAAATCGAAAAAAGTCCAAAGGGGTATACCCCTAAAAATCGTGAAAAATACAGAATTCGCAGATTCGCTTGAAATCCGCACTAAATACGCAATATTTCATGCAAAATCCGAAAATATATGATTTGTTGATGCTCAGATTGAAGGTTTGGCATGAAAGCACAACGTCAAAAATGTCAGGAATAGAAGTACTTATATAGAAAAAAATATTAATGAACTCTCCAGCACGAGAACGGCTGAAGATAGAGCAATTCTGCGAACACCAATCGATTCAGAATGATCAAATTAGTATAATCTGTGAATTTCAAGTCATTCGACGTGAAACAAAATTATTTGAAAAATCGATAAAAGTCCAAAGGGGTATACCCCTAAAAATCGTGAAAAATACAGAATTCGCAGATTCGCTTGAAATCCGCACTAAATACGCAATATTTCATGAGAAATCCGATAATATATGATTTGTTGATGCTCAGATTGAAGGTTTGGCATGAAAGCACAACGTCAAAAATGTCACGAATAGAAGTAGTTATATAGAAAAAAATATTAATGAACTCTCCGGCTCGAGAACGGTTGAAGATAGAGCAATTCTGCGAACACCAATCGATTCAGAATGATCAAATTAGTATAATCTGTGAATTTCAAGTCATTCGACGTGAAACAAAATTATTTGAAAAATCGAAAAAAGTCCAAAGGGGTATACCCCTAAAAATCGTGAAAAATACAGAATTCGCAGATTCGCTTGAAATCCGCACTAAATACGCAATATTTCATGCAAAATCCGAAAATATATGATTTGTTGATGCTCAGATTGAAGGTTTGGCATGAAAGCACAACGTCAAAAATGTCAGGAATAGAAGTACTTATATAGAAAAAAATATTAATGAACTCTCCGGCTCGAGAACGGTTGAAGATAGAGCAATTCTGCGAACACCAATCGATTCAGAATGATCAAATTAGTATAATCTGTGAATTTCGAGTCATTCGACTTGAAACAAAATTATTTGAAGAATCGAAAAAACCCCAAAAAATCGTGAAAAATACAGAATTCGCAGATTCGCTTGAAATCCGCACTAAATACGCAATATTTCATGACAAATCTGATAATATATGATTTGTTGATGCTCAGATTGAAGGTTTGGCATGAAAGCACAACGTCAAAAATGTCACGAATAGAAGTAGTTATATAGAAAAAAAATATTAATGAACTCTCCGGCTCGAGAACGGTTGAAGATAGAGCAATTCTGCGAACACCAATCGATTCAGAATGATCAAATTAGTATAATCTGTGAATTTCAAGTCATTCGACGTGAAACAAAATTATTTGAAAAATCGAAAAAAGTCCAAAGGGGTATACCCCTAAAAATCGTGAAAAATACAGAATTCGCAGATTCGCTAGAAATCCGCACTAAATACGCAATATTTCATGAGAAATCCGATAATATATGATTTGTTGATGCTCAGATTGAAGGTTTGGCATGAAAGCACAACGTCAAAAATGTCACGAATAGAAGTAGTTATATAGAAAAAAATATTAATGAACTCTCCGGCTCGAGAACGGTTGAAGATAGAGCAATTCTGCGAACACCAATCGATTCAGAATGATCAAATTAGTATAATCTGTGAATTTCAAGTCATTCGACGTGAAACAAAATTATTTGAAAAATCGAAAAAAGTCCAAAGGGGTATACCCCTAAAAATCGTGAAAAATACAGAATTCTCAGATTCGCTTGAAATCCGCACTAAATACGCAATATTTCATGAGAAATCCGATAATATATGATTTGTTGATGCTCAGATTGAAGGTTTGGCATGAAAGCACAACGTCAAAAATGTCACGATTAGAAGTAGTTATATAGAAAAAAATATTAATGAACCCTCCGGCTCGAGAACGGTTGAAGATAGAGCAATTCTGCGAACACCAATCGATTCAGAATGATCAAATTAGTATAATCTGTGAATTTCAAGTCATTCGACGTGAAACAAAATTATTTGAAAAATCGAAAAAAGTCCAAAGGGGTATACCCCTAAAAATCGTGAAAAATACAGAATTCGCAGATTCGCTTGAAATCCGCACTAAATACGCAATATTTCATGAGAAATCCGATAATATATGATTTGTTGATGCTCAGATTGAAGGTTTGGCATGAAAGCCCAACGTCAAAAATGTCACGAATAGAAGTAGTTATATAGAAAAAATATTAATGAACTCTCCGGCTCGAGAACGGTTGAAGATAGAGCAATTCTGCGAACACCAATCGATTCAGAATGATCAAATTAGTATAATCTGTGAATTTCAAGTCATTCGACGTGAAACAAAATTATTTGAAAAATCGAAAAAAGTCCAAAGGGGTATACCCCTAAAAATCGTGAAAAATACAGAATTCGTAGATTCGCTTGAAATCCGCACTAAATACGCAATATTTCATGCAAAATCCGAAAATATATGATTTGTTGATGCTCAGATAGAAGGTTTGGCATGAAAGCACAACGTCAAAGATGTCACGAGTAGAAGTACTTAAGTATACAGAAAAAAATATTAGTGAACTCTCCAGCTCGATAACGGTTGAAGATAGAGCAATTCTACGAACACCAATCGATTCAGAATGATCAAATTAGTATAATCTGTGAATTTCAAGTCATTCGACGTGAAACAAAATTATTTGAAAAATCAAAAAAAGTCCAAAGGGGTATATCCCTAAAAATCGTGAAAAATACAGAATTCGCAGATTCGCTTGAAATCCGCACTAAATACGCAATATTTCATGCAAAATCCGAAAATATATGATTTGTTGATGCTCAGATTGAAGGTTTGGCATGAAAGCACAACGTCAAAAATGTCACGAGTAGAAGTACTTAAGTATACAGAAAAAAATATTAATGAACTCTCCAGCACGAGAACGGTTGAAGATAGAGCAATTCTGCGAACACCAATCGATTCAGAATGATCAAATTAGTATAATCTGTGAATTTCAAGTCATTCGACGTGAAACAAAATTATTTGGAAAATCGGAAAAAGTCCAAAGGGGTATACCCCTAAAAATCGTGAAAAATACAGAATTCGCAGATTCGCTTGAAATCCGCACTAAATACGCAATATTTCATGCAAAATCCGAAAATATATGATTTGTTGATGCTCAGATTGAAGGTTTGGCATGAAAGCACAACGTCAAAAATGTCACGAGTAGAAGTACTTAAGTATACAGAAAAAAATATTAATGAACTCTCCAGCTCGAGAACGGTTGAAGATAGAGCAATTCTGCGAACACCAATCGATTCAGAATGATCAAATTAGTATAATCTGTGAATTTCAAGTCATTCGACGTGAAACAAAATTATTTGGAAATTCGAAAAAATTCCTAAAAATCGTGAAAAATACAGAATTCGCAGATTCGCTTGAAATCCGCAATAAATACGCAATATTTCATGCAAAATCCGAAAATATATGATTTGTTGATGCTCAGATTGAAGGTTTGGCATGAAAGCACAACGTCAAAAATGTCACGAGTAGAAGTAGTTATACAGAAAAAAATTATAATGAACTCTCCAGCTCGAGAACGGTTGAAGTTAGAGCAATTCTGCGAACACCAATCGATCCAGAATGATCAAATTAGTATAATCTGTGAATTTCGAGTCATTCGACTTGAAACAAAATTATTTGAAAAATCGAAAAGAGCCCAAAGGGGTATACCCCTAAAAATCGTGAAAAATACAGAATTGGCAGATTCACTTGCAATCCGCACTATATACGCAAAATTTCATTGAAATTACGAAATTATATGATTTGTTAATTCTCAAATTGAAGGTTTGGCATAAAAGCACAACGTCAAAAATTTCACGAATAGAAGTACAAACATGTCAAATGATTTATTTTTCAACCAACACCGCGATAATTGATGAAAATATGTATAAGAGAAAAACCAATAGTGCATTTGTCGCTGTGAAAGTTGCAGCTAACAAAAACAATGTTTAAACATGTTCGTTAATGATGTGATATCTACATGACTAGCATATTGAAATAAAGAAAAAATATAAGCCTTTCTATGATGTATTACAATTTGAAAAATTCAGGATGGTCGTGATGTGCTAAAAGCTGAATCCACAAAACTATGTCTAGTTTTCAAAAAGATTTAAATAAAACACCCTTAATATCCTGAGGAAAATAGGTTCAGACGATTGGATTTTTTGTGATAATTTTCTGTTGTATTGAAAGGCTGTGAAACGAACATAAACACGTTATTTTCTCCTTGTGACTATTTAATCATCAACTTGAATTATTTTTGTATAGATCTGAAACATGCGAAGCTAGAAAAAACCATAAACTCTGCGATTCTTGCACAACCCGCCAACAAGCATCCGGTATATTTCAAATTCTACCAACTACTTTGTCGAACAACCAAAACAAATTACGCCATCCTACCCCTGAAACTCATCCCTCCGAACCCTCGTAAAACATCGCAAAAATCGCGGCAAAACATATATTTCAAGATGCTACCTAAAATTAACAACATCCTGAGCCCATTGATGCCAGCACAAAGGTGCCACGTGGTGCCAAATAGCAGTATCTCTTTAAGAGGCTGTCATTTCTACACATATTTTATTTACTTTAAAGACGTATCCAGCGGTGACGTTTCGGATGCATTTAGTTGACCACGCCTTCAAAACAACCGAACGTCTCACGCCTCGACAAGGGTCGTCTATTGTTTTAAGGAAGAAAAACCCGAACGACTGATATCGATGGACCAGGACCGTATTCACGTCGAGTCATTAAAAATATCAGTTTTTGACATACACAGGCACAAAAATAAGTTCAGACACTGTATTGATAATTAAAATAAATCAAATCGAAGGAAAAGTGACACGGAAAAAAAGTTTTCCAACACATTTATTTATTTATAAAAATGTGGGCAGCATCCACCGCAAATAAAGAGGAAACAAACCCTTTATTGATTACTTTAAGGTACTGAAATAAAAGTGTAATTTTCTGAAATTCAACTGATGACAACAGATTTCAGAAAACATCAAATATATCAGTAAAGTTGTCAGTAGCATTAATAGCTAGATAGTCACGCAGCCGGCTGGTAAAATGCTGGTTTGAATCCTGAGGAGATAGCAAGGTCGAGGGTCCAATCCCAAAGTAGTACAAATTTTTTATTTTTTTTTTGAAAATTACGGTCAACGGAAATGTTTTTTAACGAACTCGTGAATTAAAATGGCGATCAACAATCTCGAACATTAACACGCTCGCTCCGCTTACGCGTTAAAATATTTCAATTGTTAATCGCCCTTATTATTACACTTCTTGATCGTTAAATAACCATTAACATTCCAACCATGGAAAATTGCTATTGTCAGACCTTTGAGTAAAGTTTCGAACCCAATGAATTTCACCGACCTTCGTCCAATAAGTATTCTCTCTGCAGTTTCAAAATTATTGGAAAAACTCATTCATCAACAAGTTACGTTATATCTCAGTGATAATCAAATCATCCCTGATTGTCAAGCGGGATTCAGAAATGGATATAGTACCTCAGCAGCTCTTATTCAGGTTACAGATGACATAATTCGAAAAACAGATAAGAAAGAATTGACAGCTCTAATTGCCTTGGATTTTTCGAAGGCATTTGATACCATAAATCATACGTTATTGTGTTTCAAATTAAAATATTATGGATTTTCGGACGAAACTGTTTTTCTTTTTATGTCATATCTCACAAATCGCTGTCAAACAGTTTGTTATAATAATGATACGTCGTCATCACGAAATGTTACTTCCGGTGTACCTCAAGGGTCAATTTTAGGGCCACTCCTCTTTATCATTTATACCAGTGCTATTTTGACCTCAATACAATACTCTAACATTCAAGCATATGCAGATGACACACAATTATATACCAGCCTGAATATCCACAACTATCGAGCCGTTGAAAAACTCATCAACCTCGACTTGAAAACCATTACTGATTTAGCTGATCAGCATAACTTAAAACTGAACAAAAATAAATGTTACCTGATGCTATTTGGTAATAAAAAACACAGAGCTCTTATTTCACAAAATCTCTCAATAAAAATTGATGGTACCATTCTACCTGTGGTGAATTCCATCAAGAATCTTGGTATTATTTTTGATTCTGACCTTAAATTTGACCTGCATTTAAATGAATTGTTGAAAAAAACGTTCGGTACTCTAAAACTGATTTATTCAAATAGACAATGTTTCAGTCAATCAATTAGGAAACTTCTTACAGAATCGTTGGTCTTATCGCGGTTCAACTATGGAGATATTGTGTACGGTAATCTCTTGAGCAAGTTTAATCAAAATCGGAGACAAAAAGTACAGAACTTCTGTTGTAGATTTATCTATTCTCTGAGAAAATTCGATCATGTCTCCAACAAAATCATCGAATTGAATTGGTTAACAATGAATAATCGTACTAACTATAATTTATGCACCTTCATTTACAAAGTATTAAAATCCAGAACTCCTTTATCACTTTACAATAAACTGATTCCAAGGTCCATGATACATTCTCTTGAGGTGAGGTCTAAAAACAAACTACATGTGCCTCGTCATCATACCTCATTGTTTCAGAGATCATTCACTTATCTGTCCATGAAAAATTACAACTCACTGTTATACAATTACATGCAATATTCAAAAATCAAAATCAGAACCGTTCTGAAAAAACACTTCTTTAATTCTAACATGAATTCAAATGTCTAGTCGATAGTATTCATATGCCAATTTTACAAATCATTATAACTTGTAACGTCATTGATCTTCTACATATCTATCAATTTTGTGTCATTTTCATTATATTTTTATTTCGAAATGTTCATCTTAGGTTAAGTGGAAGAGTAAGTAGCCTTGGCTAAACTACGCCTATTTTGTACATCAAACAATAAAGACGATTTATTATTATTATTATTATTATTATTATTATTATTTTGAACCTATTTTCTGGTTAGTCGGGCGTCGACCTGTGTGCTGTGTGGGTCTAATTTAATATTCATTTAAGATTTCTTAAAAATTATATTATGATGGTGAAATGAGAAATTTTTATTTCGCTTACAATTGTTACAATTGTTAAAGACTGAGAAATACGAAATAACACAATTAAATTAAATAATTAAAACTTCTAGACAAATTTTGATCCAATACCCAAGACCAAGACTGAGCCAGTCTCGTCCTGGTCTTGAAACATCAAGACCAATACCAAGACACATTCATTTTTCAAGACCAAGACTGATCAGTCTTGGTCTTGGTCTCGCGAAGCTCTAGCCGATTCAGACACATAAGTGTTCATGCAGGGTTTATGAAGCAAGTGTGATTCATACGAATAAGCATTTTCGAACCTTTTGCCTGACCAGTAGTCTAGTCAACAAGTGCCATTTAGACCAACTTTTTTCAGCAGTCTCCGAAAATTATGATTGAGGTGTCATTCGATTCGGAATGACATCCAGATGATTTTTGAAAAAAATGAAGTTCCGCATGAAAAAATTGTAAAAGTTATTAACAATTAACTAAAAAAAAAGATGGCTTTAGTATTTTGTAAATATCTCAAAAACTAATTAAAATTTTTTAAATCTAAAAAAAGATTCAAAAAGAGGAGGAAATTTCCTAAAAAAAAGCTCAATTCCCGGAATTGTAGCATCAATATTTATAATTTTCCCAGAGGGAAGAAAATACGGCCGAAAACGGGTACTCTGGCTCGGGCAAGCCATATCCACTTTGGACACTTTAACAATAAAAATTATTTTAAAATACTAAATATGAAAATAAAAAATTGGAAAAATTCAGGCACTAACTGAATAGATTAATGAACAATAATCCGCTTGAAAAAAATTTTTATCACAATTTTTCAATTAGTTAATCAATAGTTAATTAATAATTTTTTTCTGCTTGAACATGAACATTGCAAGTGTGATAATTGTTAAACTATAAATTTAAGATTTTTTTCCTCTTTTGGAGCAATTCTTGAAAGGCTTCAGAATAGAACCCCGTTGGAAAAATTAAAAAGTTTTTATTTTTCAGTTTTTTATTAACAATTTTCGTTGTTGCAAAATTAAATACTTAAATTAATCATTGAAAAAAATTTTTTTTTTTAAATATTATCAGTAATCTGTTTTTATGTTATCAGGAACTACATAGAAATAATTTTTTTAAATTTTTATCTCTAATTGTTTAAAAAATTGTTATAAACAAATGCGTTGTTTATAAGATAATTGAAAATTTTTTTATTGAATTTCAATCTTTGATACAAATAATGATTTTTAAAAGAAAAATTGTCCCTTAAAAAATTTTTTTTATTGCTTGAAAACGCATTTGTTAATTAACAATTATTTTCTCCCGCTTCTAATTAATATTAAGGAACCATTTTTTTTTTTAATCATTATTTGTCTTTCTTTCTGATATAAAAAAAAAAAATACATTTTATTTAATTTTTCATTGTTTATGCAATAAACAATTTGTTATAAACAAATAAATTTTTACCTTATATTTTTTTTTCTATTCTAATTTCTGTCACAAAAACAGACATGATTTTTTTTCTTTTTTAAAATTTTTTTTATTATTTTTTATTTAATTTTTAAATATAAGTTCTCTCTAACTTCGTCATGCTTACCTGGTCTTCATCCTTAAAATTATTATAATTTACAAACTAATGGAGATACGATGAAAATACTTAAGACTTATTTATTCTCCATTACATAAAAAACAAATTTAGCAGAAAAGTTTAGTTGTTACTTATTTATTTATTGAATTTATAGCAATTGTTGTTGAAAAATACTTAGGGAAAATTTTTTTTTTTGTTTTAATGCTTAAAAATCTTATCAACTATTAAAAATATGACTACTTCATTCAAGTATCTTATCAATTATTGTTCATTACTCAACATTTTTACCTTTTATATATTAATATCACTTTATTATACTTCAAATTCTGAATATTACCATGTAAACAAAAAATTTTTGCAGAGTTCATTAGCCTAAGTGTTTTTGAAAGGAAGAATGATCTTTATAATATATATGAACGTGCATAGAATATTCTGTTCGTTGATAAATAATTAAATTTATTAGACTCTATTGTCTCAATAATATTTCAAAAGAAAAAAATAAAGATTGTCATTCATAAACTTTTACAAACATTAAAGAAACCGAACCTGAAAATAAAAATCTAGATATTAATATTAATATATAAAAGGTAAAAATGTTGAGTAATGAACAATAATTGATAAGATACTTGAATGAAGTAGTCATATTTTTGATAGTTGATAAGATTTTTAAGCATTAAAACAAAAAAAAAATTTTTTCCCTAAGTATTTTTCAACAACAATTGCTATAAATTCAATAAATAAATAAGTAACAACTAAACTTTTCTGCTAAATTTGTTTTTTATGTAATGGAGAATAAATAAGTCTCAAGTATTTTCAGCGTATCTCCATTAGTTTGTAAATTATAATAATTTTAAGGATGAAGACCAGGTAAGAATGACGAAGTTAGAGAGAACTTATATTTAAAACTTAAATAAAAAATAATAAAAAAAATGTAAAAAAAAAAAAATCATGTCTGTTTTTGTGACAGAAATTAGAATAGAAAAAAAAATATAAGGTAAAAATTTATTTGTTTATAACAAATTGTTTATTGCATAAACAATGAAAAATTAAATGAAATGGAATTTTTTTTTTATATCAGAAAGAAAGACAAATAATGATTTAAAAAAAAAGATGGTTCCTTAATATTAATTAGAAGCGGGAGAAAATAATTGTTAATTAACAAATGCGTTTTCAAGCAATAAAAAAATTTTTTTAAGGAACAAGTTTTCTTTTAAAAATCATTATTTGTATCAAAGATTGAAATTCCATAAAAAAAATTTCAATTATCTTATAAACAACGCATTTGTTTATAACAATTTTTTAAACAATTAGAGATAAAAATTTAAAAAAAATTATTTCTATGTAGTTCCTGATAACATAAAAACGGATTATTGATAATTTTTTAAAAAAAATTTTTTTTTCAATGATTAATTTAAGTATTTAATTTTGCAACAACGAAAATTGTTAATAAAAAACTGAAAAATAAAAACTTTTTAATTTTTCCAACGGGGTTCTATTCTGAAGCCTTTCAAGAATTGCTCCAAAAAAGGAAAAAAATCTTAAATTTATAGTTTAACAATGTTCATGTTCAAGCAGAAAAAAATTATTAATTAACTATTGATTAACTAATTGAAAAATTGTGATAAAAATTTTTTTCAAGCGGATTATTGTTCATTAATCTATTCAGTTAGTGCCTGAATTTTTCCAATTTTTTATTTTCATATTTAGTATTTTAAAATAATTTTTATTGTTAAAGTGTCCAAAGTGGGTGTGGCTTGCCCGAGCCAGAGTACCCGTTTTCGGCCGTATTTTCATCCCTCTGGGAAAATTATAAATATTGATGCTACAATTCCGGAAATTGAGCTTTTTTTTAGGAAATTTCCTCCTCTTTTTGAATCTTTTTTTTTTTTGATTTAAAAAATTTTAATTAGTTTTTGAGATATTTACAAAATACTAAAGCCATCTTTTTTTTTAGTTAATTGTTAATAACTTTTACAATTTTTTCATGCGGAACTTCATTTTTTTCAAAAATCATCTGGATGTCATTCCGAATCGAATGACACCTCAATCATAATTTTCGGAGACTGCTGAAAAAAGTTGGTCTAAATGGCACTTGTTGACTAGACTACAGGTGATATTTTATTTGGTTCTGTAATAATTTTGTCGATATTGGAGTGATGCCATTGGATTCATTTGAGTTTATCACTAACCCCGACGAATTGCTATCTTCCTACTATTACTTCCTCATCATCTGATAAAGATCTAAAATTTGATAAATTCATTTTCATATTTAGGTACAAAAAAAACTACCTCTGCTGAAACTCCAATTCAAATGAATGGGATAGGCAAAATATAGGTTACGTTTACCTCAAAAGGTTCCTATTTTAAATAAACGGGACTTTAATTTTAATTATGGAACTGGCTGTAAGTAGGTGTTCTGAATGTTATAATATCTGATTGAAGTGTTTCTATTAGAGAGATTTATATTACTGATCTCAGCTGTAGAAGATAAAAATCTCATTGCGCTTACGTATATACGCGACGATATACACGCAATACACCATTGCGCTCAAGAGCTAATAAGACATGAGTTTTCAAAAAAAAACTCTGTCATTTACGTTTCTTATTTCGAAAATTCACAACTACAAACAAAATTTTTGATGGTATTTTTGATAATGTTTTCAATCTTGTTCAATATTGGTAGGGGGAGTCCTCGCCGGATTCCGAGCACATTTTCTATTAAATTGTTGATCTTTCTTATACAATGTACGTTGTTTTAAAAGAAATAAAGTTGTTTTGATTTTTAATCTTGTCAATTTGTAAATTCCCGTAAATCAGAGTTCACGTGGTGTTAGTCGAAACGGACTTTTTAGTTGCATTTTTCAGAAATATCAATTACAATTCTTTTCTCATATGTAGCCAACTTTATGGCGGACTGTATATATATTTACATATATATGAGTAAAAAATCTTATTTCTGCTAAATCAAATAATACAAATCGAAAAAGAGACAACTCAACTTGTAAGATAGCGATCCGAGTAAAACAGACAAAGTCCGGCCCTGGCTCTCGCCAGGTAAGAGATAACCGATTGATACGTCTCCACTTTGGTTATCTGCGATACAATCGGACAAATCGTTTGTTTTCCTGGGTCCCTTGTCTAGACTACAATCAGTTTATAGTAAGAAATCCGAGCAGGCGCCGTGTAACTTTCCGACGAGCTCGTATTTTCGAAGGCTAAGAGGATTTTTTCTGATTTGAATGCCTAGACGACAACTGGATACCAAATGCTTCTTAGTTACGGTATAGAATAACTGATGAAACATTTATAAAAACTATTCAGTATTGTGTGCCACAAGGACGTGTCTCAGGGCCATTATCAAATGATCATTTATTTTATTAGTGGAAACACAGTCCAGTAACATATAATTATGTCAGAAATGAAAAGTTATTTTTCTTTATCTATAATTATTTTCATTACACCATTTTTCAAAACAACTTCGATAAGAATCCAGTTATAAACTCATTTTTAGTAGTGCTTTTATTGAATTGACAGAGACTGTATTGTTTGTTGTCTGCAAAGCTACTTATCCATATCGATTGATGCTTCAAACTTATATTCGAGCCACCTAGCATAGTGGACGATTTTTTCAACAAAACTTCACTCTAAAGTGGGCATCATATCACCATGGCCGAAAATGTAATAAAACTCGAGGCAGACAAAAATGGAAAATTTCTAGTACTTATAAAATACTTCGAAATAAATATCAAACAAGGATAAGACTTGGTATGACAATGAGTGAAACTACCATACAAGAACAATTTTCAAAATACAGAGAAAACCAGATGAACCTTATTTCGATGTTCTGTTTAATCTGTTCTCCGTTTTGTTCTCTATACTGTTTATCGTTGTATCCTTGTTCTTTGCTTTTCAACGTTCACAGTTCTATTCACTGTTTTGTTGTTCGTTCTTTCCTATGTTTACGTTTTCCGCTCCTTTCAATGTCGTTGTTGTCATCTGTTTCCTTTGTTTTGACCTGCTATCTACTGTGTCTCCATTAATTTTTTTTCATCTCTGATCTGTTCTTTACTGTGTTTTTCGCTATAATCTTCTCCTGACTCATTATTACCGTCATCTGTTCTTTCTCTATTTTGTTCATCGATTCACTTTCCATTTTTGTTTTAATCTCTATAAATTCTTTTTGGTTTACTTATTTGTTTTCTGTCCTACTCTATACTCTGTTTAAAGTTTGCCCTCTTCAATATTATTTGATATTGTGTTTCTGCTCTAGTTTTCTCCTGATTCATTATTACCGTCATCTGTTCTTTCTCTATTTTGTTATATATTCTATTCTGTATAGTGTTCATCGATTCACCACTTCATTTCTGTTTTGATCTCCATACATTTTTTTTTGGTTCACTAATTAGTTCCCTGACCTAGTCTATATTCTGTTTGAAGTTTGCCCCCTTTTTTATTATTTGTTGTTGTCCGTCCGGTTTCCAATATGTTATATTTGATCTACCTGTTATCTATTTGTTTTGTTATGGCCTCTCTTTGTGTACAGTAAACCTCAGGTATCTGCTCTGTCTGTTCTCATTAATTTTTTTCATCTCTGATCTGTTCTTTACTGTGCTTTCTGCTCTAGTTTTCTCCTGATTCATTATTACTATCATCTGTTCTCTCTCTTCTATATTATATAATCTATTCTGTATCGTGTTCATCGATCCACTTTCTATTTTTGTTTTGATCTCTTTACATTTTTCTTTTGCTTCACTAATTCGTTCTCTGACCTAGTCTATACTCTGTTTGAAGTTTGCCCTCTTTTTTATTATTTGTTGTTGTCCGTCCGTTTTTCAATATGTTATATTTGATCTACCTGTTATCTATTTGTTTTCTTATGGTCTCTGTTTGTGTACAGTAAACCTTTCCAAGTATCTGCTCTGTCTGTTCCCATTCATTTTTTTCATCTCTGATCTGTTCTTTCTCTATTTTGTTCATGGATTCACTTTCCATTTTTGTTTTAATCTCTATAAATTCTTTTTGGTTTACTAATTTGTTTTCTGTCCTACTCTATACTCTGTTTAAAGTTTGCCCTCTTCTATATTATTTGTTATTGTGTTTCTGCTCTAGTTTTCTCCTGATTCATTATTACCGCCATCTGTTCTTTCTCTAATTTGTTTTCTGTCCTACTCTGTACTCTGTTTAAAGTTTGCCCACTTCTATATTATTTGTTATTGTCAATATGTTAAACTTGATCTACCTGTTATCTATTTGTTTTGTTCTCTGTTTATGTACATTAGCCTTTTCAGGTATCAGCTCTGTCTGTGCCCATAATTTTCTCATCTCTGATCTGTTATTTACTGTGTTTTCTGCTCTAGTTTTCTTCTGATTCATTATTACCGTCATCTGTTCTTTCTCTATTTTGTTATATATACTGTTCTGTATCGTGTTCATCGATTCACCCTCTATTTTTGTTTTGATCTCTATAAATTTCTTTTGCTTCACTAAATTGTTCTCTAACCTAGTCATTACTCTGTTTGAAGTTTTCCCTTTTCTATATTATTTGTTATTGTATGCCTGTTTTTCAATATGTTATATTTGATCTACCTGTTACCTATTTGTTCCGTTTTAATCTTCTGTCCTCTATTTTATCAATTGCTTTATTCCAATTAGTTTTTTTAACGGTTTTATTTGTTCTATAATATGTCCTACTATTTTTATTGCGTTTTCATTACGTGTCTGGTTTGTTATTTGTTCACTGATGCGATCTCTATTATGTTCACAATGATGCACACTGTTCTGTTTTCTTCCAAATAAAAACTTCTGCAGATAGAGCTAGAAAAATTTACTAAATAATTTTCTAGACTTTTATTCGTCTTTCCTTTGTTCACAACAGGAAAAACAATCAATTTACGAAATTCGACTGTACTTGAACGAAATATAAAACCCGAACACCTGTCGACAAAGAAGATACCCATAACCTACATGAGAGTGTGAAACCGTGTTGGGACACGAAATTATGCTAGTTGTAGCTTTATCATTACTACCTGGTAACAGATATCCATAACAAATGTTTTACTTCTCCAAATTAATTTCCTACCAGTTTATATAACACACTCGTTTACATATTACACACCTTTGATAAAATTATGTGGAACCGGAGACAATTCTGGTGTCACTGACCGAGGTTATGACGAGAGTTTTGTCATTCGTTCGAATTCAAAGTTGATGGATAGGAATGCGTAACAATAATTCCATATTTTGCAATCTGTATACAGGGCGCATCGTTGTTATTACGAAAGTAGCACACTATTTGAGAAAATCGCATGGAATAGCTGTGTTTAGTGATGAAGAATATACAGGGTTATGATAAAGTAATGCACAAAATTCATAAAACGTATAACGATCACTTTTGAAAAAAATGCAAAAACACGTCAAACTGTTTTTTTTATTCCGCATCTATTGACATAAGTTACAAAAATAACACGTCAAAGTTGTCAAAGATATGACGTCATCAACAAATTTTTTTAATGGGAAGCTAAGAGTTTTATTACATTTATGTGTTAGAGCTTGTGTTTTTACACAAGGGAAAGATAGTTGCAGTAGGGCTCACATAAGAAAAACAACGAGAAAAGGGATAAAAAACGAAATAACAAAACCAATTAAAAAAAGAGGTCAAACTTAAACTTATATAGTAAGAACATGTGTTCTTACAAATTTTTTCAATTGTTTTACTAAAACAACGGTTTGTCAGTGTCAGTCGTACAATTAGTGTCACCACAGTTTTATTATTATGGCTCGTTTAACCGAAAGAGAAAGGATAGAAATTCTAATGAATAATGGTAGGTTACGGCGATCGCCTTCGAAGTCATGAAGAAGCATGTGCTTTATTTAATGCAACACATTTTGAAAGACCTCCAATTGCTAGAAGCACAGTAAGCAGAATTGTTGCAAAATTTGATGCAACGGGAAGCGTGAGGGATGCTCCAAAATCTGGACGACCAGGAATAAGCGACGATGTGAAGTTAGATATTTTGCTGTCAGTAGAAGAACACCCTCACGCAACTACAACAGAAATTGCCTTACAAGAAAATGTTAGTCAGTCGTTTGTAGTAAAGATGATAAAAAAAGAAAAACTACACCCATACAAAGTTCATCTTGTTCACGAACTCTCAGAAGATGATCCGGACAGAAGTTTGGAATTTAGTGAAATCTACATGCGGCATTGTGACGAAAATCCAAATTTTCTTAATAGTGTAGTATTTTCCGATGAGGCAACGTTTTGTCTAAGTGGTTCTGTAAATCGACACAATTCTCGCTACTGGGCTCGGGAAAATCCCCACTGGATGCAGACAAAACACACCCAGCGTCCCCAAAAAATTATTGTTTGGGTAGGAATCGCCCGGGGAAGATTTATTGGTCCTTATTACTTTCGCGGGAATTTAACAGTTGAACGATATTTGGAACATCTTCGTATGGCAGTGCTTCCGGACCTACTTCCGGCATTTCCGGATCCAAATAATGGGGACAACTTGGATCCCAGTATTTAGTTCCAACAAGATGGCGCACCACCAAATTATGGTCATACTGTTCGAAGGTTTCTGGATAACCAGTTTGAAGGACGGTGGATTGGAAGACGTGGACCAATGGAGTGGCCACCTAGGTCACCTGATTTAACCCCCCTTGATTTTTTTCTGTGGGGACATTTGAAAAGTCGGGTCTACATTAACCGGCCAGACAATTTAGAAGACTTAATGGAAAGAATTAGACACGAAATGACTCGTATAACTCCGCAGATGATGGAAAACTCTATAATTGCGGTCTACCATCGTCTTGGCCTATGTCAGTTAGTAAACGGGACACAGTTTGAACAATTCCTATAAGAAATAGTTTTGGTTTAATGGACTGTTTAGTTAATTGAAAAGTTATTATGAAACTTACGTTTATTTCGTTTTCTATTCATTTTCTAGTTTTTTTTCTTATGTGAGCCCTACTGCAACTATTTTTTCCTTGTGTACAAACACAAGCTCTATCACATATTGTGATAAAAATCTTAGCTTCCCATTAAAAAAATTTGTTGATGACGTCATAACTTTGACGTGTTATTTTTGTAACTTATGTCAAAAGATGCTGAATAAAAAGTTTGACGTGTTTTTGCACTTGTTCAAAAGTGATCGTTGTACGTTTTATGAATTTTGTGCATTACTTCATCATAACTCTGTATAACAAATACATGTATACTTTCAATCTCTTCAAAAATACATATTTCTTGAATTCAGCCGATTTTGTAGGAAATAGGAAAACCTACAAAACGATATTTTTGTGAGAATTGATTGGTGCACTGGAAAAATCCGGAATAACCTTTAAAAATAGACCATTTTATAATTATCATAACTTTGAAGCTGGACAAATAATTTTGCGTGATAATATAAATAATGACTTGTAGTTCAACTGTGTGCAAGATTGTTTCTGTCCGATGTGTAGTTTTTACACAATCGCTTTATAAACAATTCAATGGACTATTTTGCAAAATGCACCGCATTTCAAAATAAAAACAAAGTAAGAATATAATATGCTCACTATTTGTTTTTTTCTAATCTTTGAACTTGATAATGTAAAAATAATGGGCGAATTGGTAGGTACCATACCTAACATTGAATACAAATAAACTTGCAAAGCGGATTTCCACGTACTAAAATTTCTGAAAATTTTTACAGTGATAGGTATTGTCAAAATGTAGCTCCTGATTGGTTTGAGAGTGTGATAAAACATTATTCTGAAAACATCACCAGGAAATTTTGAAAAATATGTAAACCATCATTTTGAGAACTCAATAACGATATACGTTTGGTCATTTGATGTCATGTAGAAATGAAAAGCAAAATTCAACTGTTTTCTGAATTAAAACATGTTTTCACCGAAAAAATTCCTTGCTTTCTAATCGCACTGTATGTTTGTCTATATCCCACTTGATCAAAGATGGAATGACAATCTTTTCAGGAAATTTTCCGATCATGACATTTATCAATTTCATAAAAAGAAGAATGTCACCATGAAATGTACATGACGTCGTAAAATATGCCAATGCGTTATAATCAGACCGAATATTTCAAATTATGGTAGGTTTCTTACCTTTTTATTGACGAGTCGTGGTTCTGAATGTGCCAAACGTAACAGTTCTTGATAATCACCCTTGCTAGCTGTCACGTACCATTCCATACATTTCTTCGGTTCCAGCTGGAAAAATATTGAGGATTTAAAAAAACATAAAAAAGTTGATATGGAAGGGAATGTGTTTTTTCAATGAATTGTTACGTCATTCGTTTCTAAAATATTTTTTGTACAAGTGTCATTGAAATTGATGATTTTGAATCACCAGGCATACGAATTAATAACGTTTTTACATTATGTGTTAGAATCACTTCTATCACTAGTGTTAAAAGTGAAATGACAGATGTGATGATGATTACTCAATAATATAAATCTCTCCAAAAACTTAAACGGTAAACACAAAAAGCCCAAAAGGCTGAGGTGTAGCTGGCGACATGACCAGCATCCGACGAAAAACGAATAAAAAATTGGCCAATGAAGCTCTGCCTTGTAATCTTGAGTTCAAATTATATAGACTTTTTTCTTTTTCTCTTACTAGCAGCAACAGTTGTACAAAAAGATGTATTGTCATCGGCGCTTGAAAATTATGTTCGAAGTTAGATCCTTGAGGTACACCAGTTCTAAAGTGATAACTACATGATGTATTATCATTCCGTATAATATAGAAGATCCTAATTTGTGAATAACTCCTCATTAATTTTGACAAACTCTTCGAAAACTTGGCAGTTTGTTCAATAGAACATTGTGGTCCACTTCATCGATAGCTTTCGGGTATTTATTGAGTAGGCTCTTTGATTCCAATGGCCAAATTAATAAATTGGTACTGATTGGATTATTGATAACAAACCCATATTGTTCTTCTATGATATCGGTGGTAAATATTTTCAATTTCGCATTTTCTACCACGCTGCATAGTAGGTGCTAGGTTTTCCACGATTCTGTAAAACCACTAGACTTGATGAGATTAAATATATGCAGAAGTGGTGTTGTTACAAAATCGCTAAGGTAATCTCTGGGTTACATAAAATTCAGATCAAACGCAACAGCATAGAGCACCAAAATCAAAACGAGTTGTCGAAACCTAGAAAAGTGTGGGAAAATCTACTTTGTTGCATTGTGTTGCATAACTTTCCAAACTAACTAGCCGGTTTACCTTTCTTGGTCGGCCGGTTTGTTTTTATTGCGCCAAAGTTCAGGTTTAATTGTCCATAAAACGTCTCTTGACACAAATAATATATTGTTCACTTAGCGGCAAGTAATAATTCATGTAAGAAGATAATTCTTCAAAATAGAAATCGGGCGTCACGAGTATCCTTGGTCAATGTGTAGAATTTTATGATAACGGCTGCCTAACGGAGAGATTTACGTTTTCGCAGGACAACAAGTTGAGATCAATTTCGTACAGGGTGAGTCACTATCACAGAAACAATTACGGCGACCAACTGCATAAATACATGTTCATATTAATTTTATTTTATTACCATAGGTATGTGGAATGTATAAAGACAGCAGAAAAGCTTTACTTACACCACAAAATATAATATTTAACCGCGAACTATTTCACCATTTCACTAGTTCTCAAATATAATCAGAAAATCGAAAAATCGCGAATTTTTGCTATTAGTGGACTGCATGGATAGTGGTGAACAACATCTATACCAGAAAATATTAAGCCTCGAAAAATTTCATCCTTAAACTAACTCCTCAAACACGTCCCAAAAATCGTGAAACATCTATACCAGAAAATATTAAGCCTCGAAAAATTTCATCCTTAAACTAACTCCTCAAACACGTCCCAAAAATCGTAAAATTTCAAATTTTAAAACATCCTCAAGAAGCCAATTGGAAATGGAATTGAAAAGTTTTGCTAAAAATGCACTCTATATATTGAAGTGAAGAATACCTATACTAGAAAGATATTTGCCGGCCCAGAAAATCGAAAAATCGCGAATTTTGAAAATTTCTCAACAAGCTGAATGAAGATGAAATTGAGAGAGAATATTATATAATTTTCTCCACGATCACAACAGATTCGGCCAATTCTGAAGACAATATTCGCTTGGTTCTTGTAATACCAATTTAAACAAGAGTAGCGGACAATTTATTACGGCTGAACTCCAAAACAATAGGTGATAGTCATGATATAAGTAATAGCTTTCAGACTGAGAAACAAATGCGAAATGTCAGGAAGAGTGGGACAGCACAGAAGCAAAACTAAAGCCGATCAAACCTAATATTGGACCATGAAGATCTCCTCCTGATCTGAAGAGGTGGCAATCACCAGATCAACGAGCTGAATGAAGATGAAATCGATCATTTTTGGTCTCTGGAAATAGCGAATTCACTTTTACCAGTCTCAATTTGATGAAATCAATTTATGTAAAACCAATAATACGCATTTTCCACACATTTCCATAAAATGGAAAATATGAGGTAAACATCTCAAAAAACAACCAGTACTCCCTTACGGAAATTCAATTACACCTGCCATCCATATTGATATGTCAAAAAGATGATTATTTTCTCTAAAAAGAAATTTATAAAGAGAGTTTGCACATCGTACGAATGACTCTTGTTGCAGTATACACCTTCAACTGGTCTTACTGAAATGGGATCGTTCGCATATCATTCCCTTGGATTTCTGACAAAAACAATGAGATAAAAATAGGTTAGGAAGCTGCGGAGGAACTAAGAGGACATTTTTGTTTTTATTGTCAAAGTTTTCAATAGTTTCTTGTGAATGAGATGTTCAGAACATACTTATAAAACTGTTGACTTTTGATTTGAAAATAACAGGACTGATGCCATTCCCATGGGAAAAGGACTATATCATTTTCAAGAGAAACCCCAGGACATGTTTATCATGAAACTTAATGATATTTCAATCTGAATTATTACAATATACCTTCCGATATTACGTATACAATATATTTTGACTTGAATGTAAAATTGCTAGATTATAAGTTGGCAACATGATAGATATCGACATACTGCCTAGCTACCTGTCTAACTACCTGAATCAATAGTTGTTCATTACATCAACAAAGATAATTAAGTTTTCAGAATATTTGTTCCTATAAGAAGATTGATTTTCAAGCTTATCATACATAACAGGTATAAGAGTGAACACGTGTGAAAACTTTCAGACAGCTTTCAAGTTTTGTAACCATATTTTTCAATAATTCATACAAGCTCATACTGAAGTTATGGCTGATAAGGTAAAAATCAGTTTGAGGGGGTTCGAGGAATCGTCAAGTGACACGGACGACAGTAGTACTGCTGCAGATGCACTAATGAAATCAGCACAAGACCAAATTCGAGAAATGGAAGAAGAGGTCGAAAGGTTAAAACAGATGCAAAGGGACGTTAATGAACAATTGAACAAGGACAGCCCTCTTGGCTCACGTAAGTATTCATAGATAACATCTAACTTAAATAAAAATTGCTGCCAAATGTATCGATGTTGCGTAGCGTAGCGTCCATTCATACCGACGTTTGATTTTGTATTAATTCTACGAAACTGTACCATTTGGAAGCATATATAGTCCTGCAGAATAACTTCAACCTATCCTTTTTTACAGAAAGCCTGGAAGATATAATAGAAACGGACAAGCGTAGTCTATACGTTGGTAATGTTGATTATGGTGCTACTGCTGAAGAACTGGAACAACATTTTTATGGCTGCGGTGCAATCAATCGGGTGACAATTCGTAGCAATAAGTATGACGGCCACCCAAAAGGTTTCGCTTATATTGAATTCAAAGAAAAAGAATCTATAGAAACTGCCATGACGATGGATGAATCGATGTTCAGAGGAAGACAGATAAAGGTGAGTAAGAAACTTGAATAGAACGTTGAAAATCTTATAAGATCAAATTGTTTCTAAATTTTCTGGTTGAAAAATCAATTATCCGGCATTTTATTTTCTGCTCTGCATTTTCTTTAATTCAGTCTTAAAAATTAATTAATTTCAATTTATTTCATCAGGTCATGCGTAAGAGAACGAATCGTCCTGGGATATCAACTACACATAGACCACCCAGAGGAATGGGATCCTTTCGGGGATCAAGAGGTGTAGGAAGAGGTTATCAATCGCTTTACCAATGGAGGCCAATGCGCCGACCAAGGTAATTATTCTGTGAAGAATATAATACACCACATTTATTATATTATTTTGCATGGGTGTTCGTTATCTCATAACATACTTATTTGATGTTCATTTTTTCAGGGGTAACAGACGTGGATTTTACGTACCGTATTGAGAAAACAAAGAGGAACATACCAATTATTGCGTAATTTACATAGTTTATTTATATCCAAATGTTTTGTACATTGTGGTTTTTGTAATGTAATAAAAGATTTAAGTAATCGTACATCAGAGTATTATTCGAAAAGAAGAGAATGAGAAATAAATTATTATATAATTTTCTCCACGATCATCACAGATTTAGCCAATTCTGAAGTCAATAAAGCCCTGCACGTTTTGAGGTTCTCTTATCTTTCATCAGTGGAATGGTAGATCAGCCAACATCGGGTTGGTTTTTTTCATATCAATATAAACAAAGTGTAGAGGGCCGTATTTTTTTAACTAAAAAAAAAATAGAGGCTAGTCATCCTTCGGTCATATTTTCACCCGAAAAAATTTGGGGATGCCATTAAAAAAAGGGCGAAGACGTTATATTACCCACACCTAATCACCATCTTATTGGGAAAGGAAATCCGCAATAAAAAGAGGTTTCTATTCACAGTAGTTGTCGATGACATCATCTCCCATAAATTCCACCCTGCATATTTTTTTTGTAAAAAACAAAAATGAAAAATGAGAACAAGAATCGCCCTGCTCGTGCTTAGTTTGGCATATAAAAGGAATAAAATGTCGAACATTTCATGGGTAGGCAAAAAATATGAGGAAAAATTACCTACTTCCAACTCCAGATGAACTTTTCACCTCAATAACTGTTAAAACTAGAGCAATTCTGCTATCGTTAGTTGATTCAGATTGATTGAATAAGAATTTCGAGTTATTCGACGTGAAACAAAATTATTCAAAAAATCGAAAAAAAGTCCATCCTAAAAATCTTGAAGAATATAAAATCGTCAGATTCACTTGCAGTCCGCACTATTCACACGAAATTTCATGCAGACTCCAAAGATGCATGATTATTTGTTTATGCTCATATTCAAAGATTGGCATATAGATACGACAAAGATATCACGAATAGAAGTAAAAACAAATATGTAGGGAAAAGACCCCTAGAAATCATCTAAAAAAAACTAATTGATCAGATCTCCTTGAAATTCGCATTGGGTATTTATAAGTATAGGTAAAGGTAGTGGATTTTGTTAAGAGCTATGACTCGCAGTTTAACGCATTTGACTTTGACTACAGAAGAGTCAGCCAAACAAGTTTATAGTTTGGGTTTTATTATTATTCAGCTGTATTCTGTAAACCTGGAATCAGTACTTGGCTTTTTCTTGAATATTTAGCAACATAGTTTCTAATTGTGTGAGAACTTATCAATGTTGTATCGTCAGCAAGAAGAGTACACTCACTGGGCAATAGGAATATATTATGAATAGTACCGGGCCAAGGAGTGAACCTTGTGGTACGCCATGAAAAATATGTTTCATCACTCCATAATACTTTTCAAAAAGAATGTCATGAGAGACACAGTCCAAGGCTTCGGACAGACACAACAACACATATTTGGATATAACTGGATAAAATAGTGATTTGGTGAATTATTGAAGAAACGAAAGGTTACAAACTCCCCAACTTGGCTAGACATAAATTATTCATCGCAACGCAACTGCACCGAATCCGGGCATTCAACAAGTAGGCAACGACATTCATCCAGGCGATTCAATTAATTCCTTTAATCCGCAACGTCTAGATTACACCGCACCGATAAAAGAGTTACGATACAATTTATTACATCGAAAATAGTTTCTCTCCTTTCCTCGTCGTCGTCATCTCCTTCAACAGTCAGTGTACCAAAAGTAATTACCGGCGGACATTTTAATATTTTAATTATGTGTACCATACCGTAGGAGATACCGATCGAAAACTAAATTAATACTAGTTATAATAATTCCGCAATTAATAATCGAGATACATATCTACGATATTGTTTGTGTATGAGAAAGAGCTGATAACTACGGGTGAACCGTTACCCTTTATTTTTCAGGCCGAAAGATCCAGTCGGGGACCTCCTCTGGTGCCGTTTGAATTTATGGAAAGACAGGAAAGCTGTTCATATACAGAGTGAGCCACTGACAATTATTCACCGGATTTAGGATTGTTGTTAATACACAGATATTTACGGTACAAGTGTGAAAAATTGATGTTCAAAATATCATTGTTTCAAACACACTTTTCACAAGTATATCTACCATATTTTTGACACAACAGTATAATTTGATAAAAAAACAGGCGAATTTTCAAGACACCTAGTATAAACTATATAAGAATTGAAACCGAAACACGCTGTCATTTTGGAACCATAGTACTTACTTAAAGAGCTCTATTAAAAAATTTCAGGGCAGGGCAGGGCAGGGCAGGGCAGGGCAGGGCAGGGCAGGGCAGGGCAGGGCAGGGCAGGGCAGGGCAGGGCAGGGCAGGGCAGGGCAGGGCAGGGCAGGGCAGGGCAGGGCAGGGCAGGGCAGGGCAGGGCAGGGCATAAATTATAAGTGCGATAATAATAATACTCCCTCACAAACACCTACAGAGTGTACTCAAAGGCAAAGCCTGTGCGGGTAGAGGACGGGTATTATTATTATTATTTACCGTGGCGCTCCGGGGCAACTTACTGATTTTTGGTGGCGTATTCACTTTTTAGCTGTAGGAAAACCTACAGCACCACCCCATTGATCATTGGATTCGTAGTGATATTTAGAAAAATGTGCAATAGTTTCGAACCTGTACATAAACAATTGCAGAAGTTGCAAAGAATGAGAGGTTCCAAAAATGGGGTCTAGTTTCGGAAACTATCGACAGTAAAACAAATGAATCAACGAAGATTCTGGATAACAGGAAATTTTAGAAAAATATCGTGGACTCCCGGACCTCATTTCTGTCATAACCAATGATTCACCACACGTTTTCCACTTCGCATTGGCAATAATTAAAACTTTCTCAAATTTGTGAACTAGTCTAGAGCACATATATAATCATTCACATCCATTCATTTCCTTAGCGAATGCAAATCTCAACCCCGGAATAAATTTAATCGAGCCCTGCTATGAAATCACCATCGAAAACAAAACACAAAAAACACTCACCGGTATGACGGAGGCGCTGTCCTCTTCCTCGGCCCCCTGCGAACAAAACACAACAATAAACAAAAGAGTATCGCGTATAAATTAGCGAGCGTTAGCGATAACATCGCCATTCGCTCTTTAAACGGACCAGTCACGCCGTTTTTATTAAGGAATTAAGGAGTTACATGTGACGATGACGTTCGGGTCATTTGTCACCGAGCGCCCGGGGGAGGGATGTTTTCACGAAATTAAAATCAAACACAGTCGAGCTATGATCGGCTCAGAAGAGAGACGACCCGAGTGCATTCAGCAAACATTTAAGCACAGAGTCCTCGAAATTTAAAAATACCTTTATTATTATAACAAGTGTGCAAGCATATTGTAGTAAGACACTTAACGAATTTCGCTAATTTATTTAAAACTCTTCTATACAATAATTTATTCTAAACATTGATTTCACTAACTATTTCAATTTATTTTCACTGTCGCTATTTGTTAACTCTCGAACAATATCTGCAACTGCAACTTTGCGACTCTGCCTGCCATCTGATGTTGAGCGTCTTATAAACCGGCAAGAAGAATTCTTTTGCCATTCTCGAACAGCCGCGACTCTACGGTGACTCATTCAGATGGCTCCAGTAAGTTCTCGGCGCGGATAGAATGATGAATAATGTATGTACCGTTAAGAAGCATAGGTTAGATCACCCGAGCAGGCTTGGCATAGTCTTCTAAATAGACGTGGTCAGGTCCAGCCTCAGATTCATTACATTGCACTCTCCTTATAGACGTTTCGTCCAAAATGTCATTCTTGGAGTGTGGTGATACCTGCAGGATTCTCCATATGTGCACCTGGATATTTGATGAAAGTAACATCCCCCAGTCTTCAAGTTGGGTCGAGGAAGATGGTTACAGCACACCAAAACCTTGATGCCGCTGGATCTGAATATCATCTCAAACTTATAATAACTCTCCAGTCCAGCCCATCAGTTCCACAGGACAATTAAAGGATTGCCAGGTCCACAAGATTCTGGTCCAGCATCGTATTTCTTAATCTGGTAAGGCTCTTCCAGACATCTTCATAGGTCGTAATCAGCAAGCACCTTGAATAGGTCTCGTGGCTACTCCTGAGTTACTCCATGTAAAACTGTTCGTTTAAGTACAGGGACATGAACTTCTCGAACGGCATTTCATCCTCTGGTGGTCTGAGGGTGCGGATTTGATCGTGGTTTCCGCCGTAGGGAACAACCTACTGAAGTGGACTACTCTGGGTTTTACCTCCGTGATCTTATGAGGACCTTCCCACGAGTTCCGTAACTTCGGTGGTAGTTTACGGCAACGTTTAAAGTTGTACACCCAAACAAGGGCACCCGTCTGAATTCCACCAGCATCGGCATTGATGTCGTAAGTCTCCTTCACTCTATCGCTGGCACACTGGATGTTGAGAGTTATTTATGAATATCGATCGACAATTATCTGACGTAGTCCTCTCCTGTAGTGTCTTATCCTGGTGGTGTCCCAAACTTCAGGTCACAAGGAAGTCGCAGCTCTCAGCCCATAACAACACTAGCAGGGGATTGGCCGGTTGAAGAGTGAACTGCGGAACGATAGGCCATCAGGAACAGATGAAGGTACTGGTCCCAATCTTTCTGGTGGTCAGAGACTACCTTGGCCAGGTGGCGATTTTTCGTCGTATTCACCCGCTCCACCATTCCATCTGACTGCGGATGCAGAGCCTTGGTTCTCGTCTTCCTGAAGTTCAGCATCTGGCTCATTTCCTGGAACAGATTTAACTCAAAATTTCTGCCTTGATCCGAATGCAGCTCCAACCGAACACCAAATCCACACTTTTACTAAGACGTCGGCTACGGTGACGGCTTCTTGGTTGGGCAGTGCATAGGCTTCAGTTCACTTGCTGAAGTAGTAAATCGCCACAAGGATATACGACAAGTGAATTATTACTATTGTGCATAATTTAGTATGTAACTATTCTATCATCTGTATTATTGTATTTTTCTTTCCTAGCGTTTCCTGTAATTGGGTGTTTTCACCTGTTGGAAACGAAGAGCTATCTATCTATCTATTTATTTCCGAGGTCAGAATGTGAAAACGTACCAGCGATGTGAATGGCGATCCTTTCAAACGGGATGCCTACGTTGTACTGACGCATAGGGGACTTAGGTCTTGTACGAGGCCCATTGCTGGCAGCACATACAGCCCACTTCCTGCACCAGTCTTTGACGTCAGCTTGATAATTGTCCCAATAAAATCGCCATTCCTCCTTTTTCCTGTCCTTCCTGGATCTGAGACAGGACAGCCCCAAGTCCCACATTGCTTGCGTCTGGGTCCAAAATGAACTTTCCATACGGAAGGGGACAGCTCAGAACGGGTGCATTGATCACGGCCGTTTTCAGCGCTCTAAACAAATCTTGGCATACCTCGGACCACTGGAACTGTATCTGCCCTTCCGTAAGTCTGGTCAGTGGTTTAGCGATGTTAGCTAATCGCAGCATGTATCTGCGATAGTAGGTACACAAACCAAGGAAACTTCGATGCAGATGTATGTCACTTAGGATTGGCCATACTTTTAAGGCTTTGATCTTCTGTTCATGACTGCTACTCCTTTCCCAGAAACTACGTGGCCGAGGTATTGTACTTCCTTCTGGAACAAATGGCATTTCTTGGGGCTCAGTTTCAATCCAGAGGTTCTTAGTCGCTGAAATACCTCCTCCAATTTCTTCACGTGGTCGTTGAACGATCTGCCGACCACAATAATGTCGTCGAGATATACCAAACAGGTCTTCCATGACAGTCCTCTCAAAACCATCTCCTTCAATCTTTCGAAAGTCATAACAAACTGCCACAATCCTGAACCGACGGTGAAAGCTGTCTTTTCTCGATCTTCCTAAGCTAGTTCTACCTGCCAGTATCCACTCTTAAAATCAAGGGTCAAGAAAATTGGTGAACCGGCCAAGGTGTCTAGGGTGTCATCTATCTTTGGACGAGAGTAACCTCCGATCAAATAACATAACCTAGATGAGTAACTCGCCGCACACGCATTAAGATTTGTGTGTAAGGGACATCTTCTCCCCAACGGCAGTGTCGTGCGTTGTTAACAGAAATATTGAGGATCAATAAAATAGAAATAATGGAAACCCAATATGGAATGGAAAACTGAAATTATGATGAAATAAACTCCACAGGATTTTGAGACCAGCCGAGATTCATTTTTCTCTTTTCCAATTTGGTTTCCCTTTCTCGATAGTTACGACACTGGTAGCTTCAAATGATTGTTCTGTCAAATATCAAATGCAGCGTTGTCGTACTGACAAGACTATATCGACAACGAAGAATCTCCGTTCGTCGATGGAAATACTATCGTTTTTACATGCTCCCAACAAGCTGCAATGAACGTTTCAATTGCCTTTTTATTGTCATATATTTCATCCAAGACAGTATTTTTGGATTTTCGTTGCCATGAATATAATAATAATAATAATAATAATATTTTATTGATCCATTCAGACATAGACAAGACTGTATTGGACAAGTCAGGTTGTATAGGACATACACATAATGTAAATAATCACTGTACAAAATTAATGTATTACACTAAGGGTATAAAGACATACTTTTTACTAATAATGACTCACTCAAGACATCAAACAAATTAATCCAAGTCACAATCTGACATAAATTCCTCAATGCTATAGTATCCTTTGGAAGATAGGATTGACTTCACTCTGCTTTTGAACATTTTTTTATTGAGATTTTTCATCATCTCCGGCAAGTGATTGTAAAATATTATCCCCTGGTAAGTAGGGGATCGTTCAAATTTTGTTGTGTTATGTTTCGGGATATACAAGAGATTTCCATTCCTAGTGGGATAATTGTGGTAATGTGAATTTGTTTTCATTTTGGAGTAATTTTCCTTTATGTGCATTAGGCATTCAAATATATACAGGCATGGGAAGGTTAGAATTTTGTAAAATATAAAGTATGGCCTACACGATTCTTTTGGAGGTAATTTGAATATAGGGCGGATTATTCTTTTCTGTGATGTGAAAATTCTTCCACTGCTCACTGCATTTCCCCATAGGACGACATTATAGGACATGTGGCTGTAGACAAGACTATAATACACAGGCAACAAAGACTCAGTTGGCATTGACGACTGTATACGTGATATTGCAAATCTGGATGTATTCAACTTTTTACTGACTATGTCGATGTGATTGGTAAAATGTAAGTTTTGATCTACCTGTATAAGTCTTTCAATTGCTGACTAGCTTTCCTGATAGTGGGTGTGATCCAGCTGGGTGATTTTTGCAGAAATTTTTTGTTGCTGCGTTTTAGTGGGCAGCATTCTTCCAGAGTATACACAAATATATTGACAAAATATTCAAAAGCAGAGTCAATGTCATTTTCAAGATATATATCACTGAAGTCAGTATCGTACATTGAGGATGCAAATTTTTCTATATTATATTCAGATAAGCACCTGTAAAAATCATTGGATTTAATGTTACTGGTATTACTGGGAGAGTGTTGATAGGTCAAAGTTAATGCTTGGTGATCGCTAAAATTTGCCTCAAAAGCTTTCAAATTTGCAGATTCAATATTGGTTAGGATATAATCAACTTTTGTGTGACGTTGTTTTTATTCGTGAATACTCTCGTTGGCGACGTAGAACTGACATTCAAGTTATATCCCGAGAGCAGATCGAATAATAATTGATTATGGGCATAATCACTGAGATAGTCGACGTTCAGGTCGCCACAAAAAAATATAAGATCGTGTACACTTACATATTCAAGAAGTGGATATAATTTCCCAAGGAATGAATGAAAATTGTTATCATTTGGTGGCCGGTAGACACTTTAGACACAAACACATTTACCATCCAATTTGAGCCTTATTCCACTACACTCACAAATCATCTCTTCAGCAAACGAAGAGAGGTCGATGACATGTACGCTCCAGATGCTTTTAACATAAATTACACTACCTCCATGGATATGGTTTGTACGACAGAAATATGTCATTGCTGTGTATCCGGGGGTTGACATGAACTGTATGTTATCCTTGTTGCACCAGTGCTCAACTACACTGACTATGTCGGGCTTTTCTTCGTCGAGAAGAACATCAAATTTATTCATCTTGTTTGTCAGGCTTTGGGCATTAAGATGGAGAATTTTCAGTTTAATTTCTTCCACGGTATCATCAGCTTGTGTGATCGACTTTACGTCTCCAGTTCTTTTGTCTGTCGTCGTTGTAAAAAATATCGAACATATGCATTATTGGGACAATTGTTTGGGTCCTTTATAAGGTCCATTTGGTTTCTGGCAACTGATATTTTGAATGAAGAGTATCCATCGGGATATCTTGATTGAAGAGGCTCGCACTTCAATCCAGGAAAATTTGGTAGTAGGAAAGATTTTAATTCTTCTTCAGTAGTATTGGGTTTGAGGTTATAAACATGGACATCCACACTTTTTTCAATGCCCTCAACTGTTGCTTGTTCAGAGAAGTTAGGTTTCCTCTTGGCTTCTCATTATGTTCCTTATACTCGACTCTAGTCCAATTGCTATGGGAATTATATTTTTCGTCAGAGCTTGTAGATGCTCCACTATTAATATTTATATATTTACTGCATGCAATTTGCGATTCGGTTTCAGAAATCGCCTTCGTTACTTCTTGAGGCGAGATTTTATTAACGGGGGCATTTCTCAATAATTCTCCTGAGTTAGTCGGCGCCACTGGTACGGAACTCTTGGCAGGGACTTTTTCTTTGCTTCGCTGGTTTTGTTTCACAGCTAAATCAGGCGTTTTCATTGTGCTCATGTTGTGACGTTAGCTAGGTGTTCTTTCAATATTTCTAATCTATCATTCAATTCCGCTATAATTATATCTTTTTGTTTGACAATATACTTGAATATTTCAATGTCAATTTTCTTATCTGAACTTATATTATCTATTGCATCGAAAAACGCGCTATCTGTATCATTTTCCATACTTGTGATCTCGATAGGTTTTTCACAGCACTTATCTAGGTTTTTGTCGACGACTTGACATTTTATGTTTTTTGCACAGTTTGCAAGAAAACACGAATTACAATTAACACATTTGACAAAATTCACAACTCTGTGTTTACACTTTTTACATTGCATTTCGCGATTAGTATCAGACCGAGTTTCGGGACGTGTTTCAGGAGGTGTTTCACCTGCCATGGTTGAGAACGATAGAAATCAAAATCTAGCTGAGGTGCTTATTGTATCCTTAAAAAATAGCGACATGGCAATAATGTCGTGATTTGAGGGATAACATTATTGAAAGATGTTACCATCAGTTCTATTTGTCAGGTTGTTCACTTATTTTCACTTACATTTATGCAAATTACATTTTTTGCTTTCTAAAAAATTCTCTACGAATGCCTTTCTTGATAATATAATGAACGTGTGTGTTTTCAATTCCTTACTGGATAGAAAATATCAAGGTTCCAAATTGATACATCGTATCTGATTCTATTGCATCAAAAAGACCCACATATCAAGTTGCCCGTCACATCCACCACCTCAAGATCATAACAGCACAATGAGAACGGTCCTCATGGACGAGAGACCGAATCGAAGTGTGTATACACAGTCTCGATAACAATAACCACTAATAAGTCCTAATTGAAAGACTTTAAGTGGTCATTATATTTTCGAAAAGTCACTCGACTACGGCCTGAGGCGCCCATAATATGAGGCACGCGTTCTTTTGTTGTCGAGGTTTTGGGATAGTTCGCATCCACTTGAGCTTGTGATACCCCCAAAACGTATCGTAATGGGCCTAGCGTAGACAGATCAATGAGGCGTTGTTTAGCGAGGTTTTGTCGAAATACTTCAAACAAACTTCAAGTGTTGCCATTTTCTCGAGTTTCGAATATTTTTGAAGAACCTATGGAGCTAATTAGACAGGAGGGTTCGTGTTATACGGGGCGTTTGAAATGGGCTATCGTTAATTGTTCAAAATCGTTTTTTTTTTCGTTAACCAGTTGTCGTCCACCTACGAACGACATCCCTCAGAAGTCGAAACATGTGCGAGACAAGGATTAACCTTTTAACGTGCGATTCCTAGCAGTCGCTGGGCTTTGAACCCACGACCGGCAGACAGAATGAATGAAAAAAAAGCATTGATTCTAAACTACTGACCTAATTACGGAATGACAAAAATATTCCGTAATAAGACCCCTGAAGAACCGCCATTCTGGTACAAATGATCTAATATTTTGTGTCACCATCTCCCGGTCTTCAAGGTTTCAATTTGAGTAGCTTTACCCAAATCGATTTCATCAAATTAATTTATCTCCTATTAGACACATTATTTGTCAATTCAACAATGGTCGTCATCAATTAATTATATGAGTGTCTTATAAGCCACATTAAACCCGAAAAAGGAGCATTAATTGATTATTGAATTTTCTGATTGATTCAATTCTTTTCTTTTATCGCAGACATGGAGCATTTTGAAATAATGCTCGAAGTACATGGTGTCCTGTTCGTAAGTCAGTAGCAGAAGTTCTATAAGTTTTTCGGTTTATAAAACTAATTCTATGTTTAGTTGTTCTCGTTCTGAATGTTCTCCTTGTTTGTCCAGTATAAAACATAGGACACGTACCACAAGTTAATTCAAAACTTATCTCTGATGCTTTAAAAACGACTAGTTATACCTGAAGTGTTATCTATCTTGTACCAATAAACTTCTTATTTCATTACATGCTCTCTCTCCAATTTAGTTGAGGACTGAACCTTTGGTGATTTTCAAGGCTATCAGAGAATATTCACAACCGTTGTTAACCGCTATTTGTTTAATAAAAATGTCCAGTTCTTTATAACAATCAAAAGTATAAGAGAAATACTGAATAATCTATGTATCAAACTGTCATAAGCTTCTACTCATATGATTGAAGTTCATGTTGAGTAAAAATAATAATACTTTATTTCTTCTAAAACAAGTCTATAGCAAGAAGTGTATGAGGTTAACAAATAAATGGAAGGTGATAATAATATGTGAGTTTTACCAATAATAAAAAGTCAGAGAGACCAAAGTGTTATAGTTCATGTCAAGTATTCATTTTGGTTTAAGTATTTTTAATGACGGGAATTTATTGAATCTAAGAAATTATCAAAGAGCAAGATTGCCGCCTTTTTTGCCAGATAAGAGAGTTTGTGAGAGAGGCATAATCGACGACTGTTCCATTCACGTTTGAATTTCACAAACTGGATTACATGAAGTTATTTAGCCTTCAATCAACTTTCTCTGACGCGTGAAGTTAAAAAGGGTAGAAATAATCCCGTTTTTGAAGTGATATAGAAATATATCTCGAACTAACCTTGAGGGACTCTACAAACTGCAAGACCCAGGGTTAAACTGCCAAACGTTCAGTATCGGGTTTTTAGGTGAAAATAAGATTTTTTCTTCATATAAGCATGTGGCAAAACTTGATTCGTTCTCAAGATACAGGATGTCAAAGTTAAGATTTTTCATTTTTTTTATTCTAGGTACATTAAATTAATCCTCCCATCACCGCAAATAAACATGCTGAGTTTTATCAGAATCAACCAAAAGGTTTTTGAGTAATGAATAAAAAACTGATTTTTTATGAAAACTTTGACACTCTGTATCTCGAAAATGAAGCAAGTTGGGACATATGCTTATATGAAGAAAATATCTTATTTTCACCTAAAAAATCGATACTGAACGTTTGGTGGTTTAACCCTGGGTCACCCTGTAGAATGGTCATTCGAAAAAACGGTTTGCGCACATTTCAAAATATTTTCCAAAGATGCATCACCAAAAACGATACCATAATCTTGGTGGATACAGAAATTTTGATACATCTCAGATGGAAACAGTTTTTTTTCATCAAACAAATGGCGAAAAAATAGGAAGAATTGCCTTTTACTGATTTTAACCATAGGGAGTATTTAATAAAATTTGTATAGCCTTTGTTGGGGCTTCTTATGAATCGATAATATACAAGGTGTATCATTTCAAATAGATATTTTGCACATTTTTATTTACAATATTTTGCAAAATATTTTCGCACCTTGTATATTACAGGTCGATTTCAGATATATCACCAACGTGCAATATTTGACCAAAAGTTACTTTCAATAGGACTTCGCATAACTTCATAATTTCAAATATCATAAGTGACTAATTTTGGATAAAAAAAGCTGCCATGCTAAAAACCTCGACAACCGTTAATATTTTCGAAAAAAGAATTAAATATAGTAATTTCTCATATAAAATCAGAAAACGAATATCAAAAACGTATCACATTTGAAAAAAAAATGTGCTGAGAAGAGTCATGGAAGTCAAATTGCTTATGGAAGAATAAACTATACGATAGACGCCAGAATTGCTTTATGGGAAGCAATGCGCCTGTAAATAGAGAGAGAGATACATCAAGAGAGTGGGCAAGAAAATTCAAGGAAGCGAGTAAGAGAAAGAGCGAGAAAGCGAGTAAGAGAGAGCGAGAAAGCGAGTAAGAGAGAGCGAGGAAGGGAGCAAAAGTTAAGAGAAAGCGCGAGAAAGATAAGGAAAGAGAGAGAGAAATATATCTAGAAACGGGGTGACATACAGAGAAAGACAGCAAGAGAAAGTAAAACAGAGAGGATTAGCAAGACAAAGAAAGGAAGCGTGAGAAGGAAAATGAAAGAGCACAAGACAGATTGGGAAAATACAGAGTTACAACAAGAGGGAGAAAGAGAGCAAGATAAAGTTTTATAATGAGAGATTACCTATGCGTACAATGTTTAAAATATGTTGAATCAATAAAATACCTGTTTTATCAATTCTACATATGCGGCATTACCTTTAGTGATATCAATGTACTTCTGCCTATACGAAGCGTACATCTTACTTCAAAAGACAGAAAATTTGTACTTATGTATTTTTTTGTATTTTTTTGTAATACAAGACAATTCTGTAGATTTATCAAAGGTTGCTATAATCGTTATGGACTTCATCTATTCCCGCAAGAAGACCGAACTTTTTCAACGAATCGACGTAAAAGCTCTTTTCTCTATCATCTTTTTTGCCGCCTCAGGAAGAATGTTATAATAGAAAATAACCTCGTTTCTGTGAGTGCAATGTCCAGTTCGTGAGTACCGCCCATTGCAACAACAAATAAATCGGGTTTCGTAGCAAAGGTCACCCTCTTTTTTCGGACAATCTGAGAAGGGTCTTCAATATGGTGTCACAATAATTTATTGCCCTGTAAAAATTGTTCTTGGAATCATTTAACGATTTTTTTTCACATGGCGCCAGTCCAGCGCACCACGTAAAAATGTCGCATCTAGGAACGGGCCAGATTCTCAATCCCGGACCTCCCATTGCCATATTCTTATAGACCGGTCATCGAAAACAAATTAAAAGGGAGATTCAATTTATAGATATCGAACAACTAAATGAAAGTTCTAGAAAGTCAGTTTATCAAGAGAAGTACTTTATCAAAATATGATTCTTCAATTAAATCTTCACATAGACATCACAACGCTTACTTTGAGCTTTCACATATCGGCTATCAGCATTAATACAGTGACTTTCAATTGACTTTTCAACGTTGTCATTCCCGATATAATTTATAACGTTGATTCAATACGTTTGATTAATACATATCAAGCATAATTTTACGATTATTGTAATGTTTATGATAAATGTTATTTGAACGTTGTCTGATAGATATTCCTCAAATTATAGTTCATATAAGTGGTTTTCGATATGAAGAAAATCAACGTTTATATTCATCGTTGTCACTTCAGTTACTATTTATAAGATGAATTCAATACGTTCAAATAACATATTCCAGTAAATTTTACAATCATCACTTATGAAGTAAGGTAGGAATTTTCATGCGAAATTGTAACGTTTATGATAAATGTTATTTTGACGTTGTTTTGTAACAATTCCACCACTTCTAGTTCATTTAAAACGTTTTTGATATACAAAAATCAACATTCATATTCAACGTTGCCAATTCAATTATAATTTATAAAATGAATTCAATAATACATTCAAATAAAATATATTCAAGGTAATTTTACAATGAACACTTAGGAAGTTAGGAAGCTAGGAATGAGTTTCCATGCGAAATTAATGTGACGTTTATGATAACTGTTATTTCAACGTTATGTTATAACAATTCCACAACATCCAGTTCATTTAAAGCGTTTGAAATTTGTCTCCATTCAACCTCATGAATACGTTATTTACAACGTAAATTACATAGGTTCAAATAACAATTAAATATTATTTGAACATTATTAGTTGAGAAATTAGTTAGGAATACGTTTCCTTCCGAAATTGTTGTAAGTTTATGATGAATGTTGTTTTAACGTTGCGCAACAACAATTCCACAACTTCTAATTCATTTCAATCGTTTGAAAGACGTCTCGACTCAACCGTATGTATACGTTAATGGTTAATGAATATTCAATGTACTTTTCTTACTTACAGTAGATCAATTACCTAATATAAAAATACGTTATTATGAGAGGTAGTGTCGAAGTGTGATTTGAAAATTTGTTTTATTTTCCTCACCGATCATTCTCCAACCAATGCTATCAATAGTATTCATATAAAATATGTTTTTGATATACAATAATTCAAAAGAGAGTATTTTTAACATTGACATTTTATCATAAAATCATAAAATAAATTCGGTACGTTTGAATAACATATATCGAAAGTTATTTAAAAGTTATTAGTTGTGAAATTACAAATATGTTTTCTTCCGGAATTGTTGTAACGTTTATGATGAATGTTGATTTAATGTTGTCTAATAACGATTCCTCAACTTCTAGTTCATTCAGGTAGTTTGAAATAAGTCTCCAGTCAATAATTTAAACATACATTGATAATTTACGTATTTTCAACGTACATTTCTTAATACCAGTAGAATAGTTCATCTGAAATTACGTTATTATGAGAAGTGATATTAACGAGTGTTCTAAACGTTTTTTCAACTTCAATATCGACCATTCCTCTACCAATGATATATGTAGTATTCGTATAATAAACAATTTCAACACAAAGAAAATCAAAGTTTCTGTTCAACGTTGTCACTTCGGTTACAGTTTATTACGTGAATTCAATAACTTAAAATAACATATATTTAACGTAATTTTACAATTATTACATGAGATCTTAGGTAGGGATATTTTATCGTTGTGTTATAACAATTCCTAAACTTTTATTTCATCTCAACAGTTTGAAATATGTCTTCAGTCAACCTTACGAATACGTTAACGATTTACGTATTCTTCCCCATTGATAATTCTTCAACCAATGCTATCAATAGTATTCGCATAAAATAAGATTTGGGTATACAATAATTCAAAGGGTATTTTCAATGTTGACATTTTATTTAAAATTTATAACGTGAGTTCAATACGTTCAAAAAGCATATATCCAACGTTATTTGAACAATATTTGGTACGAAATTAGGTAGGAAAAGATTCTTTCCGAAATTGCAACATTTATGATAAATTTCATTTTAACGTTGTGAAATAAAAATTCCAAAACTTCTAGTCAACCATATCTGAAAATGATATATGATACCAAGTATGATCTGAACGTTTTTTAAACTTTCCCATTGATCATTCTTCAACCAATGATATACTGTCTCGATTTACATTGATTCAAAGAGTATTTTCAATTTTGACATTTTATTTGAAATTGATAACGTGAATTTTATACTTTCAAATAACATATATCAAACGTTATTTGAACATAACTGATTATGAAATTAGGTAATAAACGATTTCTTCTGAAATTGTTGTAACGTTTATGATAAATGTTATTTTGATGTTGTGTAATAACAATTACAAAACTTATGATTCATGTATATTCGACGTGATTTTCCTACTTTCAGTAGAATAATTAATCTGAAAAAACATTATGAGATGTGATACAAACTCATGATCTAAACGTTTTCTTCAACATTTCCATCGACCCATCTGCAACCAATGATATGAATGGTTTTCGTATAATAAACGTTTATGATAAAAACAATCAACGTTCATTTTCAACGTTGTCATTTATTTATCATTTAGAACGTTAATTCAATACGTTTAAATAACATACACTCAACTTGATGTGACAATTTTTACGTTAATTTAATGCGTTTTTTAATAATATATACTCATCTTGATGTACCAATTTTTGTTATGAAATCAAGTAGGAATTCGTGTCCTTCCGAAATTTTTGTGACGTGTATGACGAATGTGTAATAATTCCAAAAATTCTAGTTCATTCATATCGTTAAAAATACGTCTCCGGTCAACCACATAAATACGTAAATGATTCATGAATATTCGACGTACTTTTCTTACATTCAGTAGATTAATTATTCTGAAAATACGTTGATATGAGATATGGTACTAATGTACTAAAAGTTTTTTTTCAACTTTCCCACCGATCATTCTTCAACCAATGATATCGATAGCATTATTACAATATACGTTTTTGATATACAAGAATACAAAGAGAATAGTAAATTTAATCATTTTATTTGAAATTGATAACCTGAATTCTATAAGTTTAAATAACAGATTATATCAAAAGTTATTTGAATATCATTGAATATGAAATTAGCATATGATTTAGGTATATTCGACTTTTCATACTTCCAGTGAAATAATCAACCTAAAATTACATTATTTAGAGATGAAATACAAACTTTGAGTTTTGTAAGCTGAACGTATTTTTTTACTTCTCCATGAACCATTCTTTTACCAATGATTTATGTATAGTCTTTGTTTAATAAACGTTTATTATTAAGAAAAATCAACGTTAATTTCCAACGTTGTCATATAGTTATCATGTAATACGTCAATTTAAGACGTTTAAATAACATATATTCAACTGAATTTGACAATTTTTAGTTATGAAATTAGGTAGGAATTCGTTTCCTTCCAAAATTGTTGCAAGATTTATGATGAATGTTATGTTAACGTTGTGTGATAACAATTCCACAGCTTATAGTTCATTTGAATCGTTTGAAATATACCTCAAGTCAACCTAATGATGAAGTTGATGATTCAAGTATATCCAACTCACTTTTTGTACATCCGTTAGAATAATTAATTTCGAAATACATTTATTTCATCATAGAACATATTTAAATATTTCCCATGTGGAATTGTGTGTACTTGACGAAAGGAAATAAATTCATAGAATGAGAATTGATTGAAAATCCTATCACTTATTTCCTATACAATATGCTTTTCGGCAAATGTTGAAAAGATAATAGTTCAACAGCCCTCCTTCCGGCAGAGTTTTTCTACAAGAATATACTATGCAATACTTTTTCTAACAACTACCAAATGTTAATCAAAAATAGGTGTGACTAGCTATATACTAATTTCACGGTTCACCCGATCATCAGTTCAGACCCGATCACAACATGCGAACGATTTTTCTTGACCCACTCAGAAAGTGAGCATCAGAGTCATTTATGGAAACCACAGTCTATTTCCTGAGCTTCATTCCACCTGACAAATTATTCAAAAAAGTACAATTTTTCACGTAGGTACTTATAGGAAAATACTTATACAAACGATCATGATATTTTGTCCCGAAAATATGAATGAAGTCTCACATTCGTGAAAGAGCTGAAAAATAATTGCACTAACAATTTCAAATTGATTTATCTCTAGGACATCTCGAACCACTGACGACTGGGCTATTATCGTTCTACCACGAATTAGTACCATCGTTTATCACGGTACGACCGTGCCGAGATGCGTGTCCGTCACACTGTCACCTCAACGTGGTACTGACAAAGAGCCAATTGATTTTATAATCTTTTCAATTTACTACATGTTATTGGTACGGCACAATGGAGATGGACAAGCCAGATAGAGCGGGAAATATCGGCGGCCCGTCGTGAGGATTTACTGTGGCAGCGAAAAAGAGTTGATGGGAAAAATGTGATGAGTAACGGCATGTGGATTGTCCGTTTGTTCCATGGTGTTTTCGGGAGATGATGCGAATTTTTGAGTAATATTAGAAGAACTGGTGTAGTGGAAGACTATCTACGGACTTTCTCAAAGAAGGCTTTTTTGAAGTAGTTACAATTTTTTTCACGTATTCACCTTGGCTTTGCATTTCCACTCTAATTCAGACGATTCGAATTCCATTGCCAAGGAGGTGTTCACCAAGGCATATAGCCTTCAGAAATCTTAACCTCTCTTCCTTGATTCCCACAACATTCTCGCAAGTGGAAAATACAGTGCTACCCCGAATAATGACACAAAGATTCCAAAACTCTTCAACCCATGTGTATTTTCCAACTGAAATAGTGGAGGAAAAACTAAGGAATGTCAATATAGGTGTCTCACCTGGACCGGATAATACACCAGCATTCCTTTTGAAAAGTCATGCATCCGTTCTCGCAAAAACCCTTTACCATATTTTCGAATACTCTTTTTTACAGTCTTGCCTTCCCACTCAATGGCGGCTAGCCTCTGTCACTGGGAACCATAGACCAACTAGCCTAGTGTTCATGTGCCAAAATTTTGGAGAGAATAATTGTAGATAACCTCCTACCCTTTTTTTGGAAATGATGTAATCCCACCTACTCAGCATGGTTTTATTCCTGGAAGATCCACAACAACTGTCTGGATGAATGGATCTGATTCCTAGGCTTCTCGTCACCCGCTGACATAATGTATCTCGATTTTTTCAAGGCGTTTAACAATGATCCGAGAATTAGCTAATCCACAAACTTGAATACTTCGAAATAAGAGGTCAATTGCTTAACTGGATCGAAACTTTTTTTTCTAACATATTGTTCAAAGTGAGGGTTGGTTCCAGTCATTCTGATCTACATCAAGTCATCTCGGGAAGGTTCTGTTTCAGGACTTACTCTTTACTTAGCATATGTCTCAGATCTGCCCACTGTACTCCACTCAGACCATACTTTTTTCGCAGATGACAGCAAGTTCTTTGGAAATCCCCTAACTAGTCAAGCTGATCGGCAGTCTGATCTCATTTCAGAGCAAAGATGGTGTGAAACGTGGTGAATGTCGACAAGTGTGTGTTACACATCGGTTATAACAACCTAACACTGGATTATATTTTGGGCAATA